>JBAJHW010000005.1:95251344-96501344 GCA_037013535.1 Intellagama lesueurii
GGAATGCTAAAGTAGGGAGTCAAGAGATAAAAGGAACAACAGGTAAGTTTGGCCTTGGAGTTCAAAACGAAGCAGGGCAAAGGTTAATAGAGTTTTGTCAAGAGAACAAGCTGGTCATCACAAACACTCTTTTCCAACAACACAAGAGGCGACTCTACACATGGACATCACCAGATGGGCAATACCAAAATCAGATTGATTATGTTCTCTGCTGCCAAAGATCGAGAAGCTCTATACAGTCAGCAAAAACAAGACCTGGAGCTGATTGTGGCTTTGATCATCAGCTTCTTATAGCAAAATTCAAGTTTAAACTGAAGAAAGTAGGAAAAACCACGGGGCTAGTCAGGTATAATCTAAACCAAATCCCTTATGAATACACAGTGGAAGTGAAGAACAGATTTAAGGAACTAGATTTGGTGGACAGAGTGCCTGAAGAACTATGGATGGAGGCTCGTAACATTGTACAGGAGGCAGCAACGAAAACCATCCCAAAGAAAAGGAAATGCAAGAAAGCAAAGTGGCTGTCTAACGAGGCCTTACAAATAGCAGAGAAGAGAAGGGAAACAAAATGCAAGGGAGATAGGGAAAGTTACAGAAAATGGAATGCAGACTTCCAAAGAATAGCAAGGAGAGACAAGAGGGCCTTCTTAAGTGAACAGTGCAAAGAAATAGAGGAAAATAACAGAAAGGGAAAAACCAGAGATCTGTTCAAGAAAATTGGAGATATTAAAGTAACTGTGATCGGGTCCATTTGAATCCCTTGGCAGTTCCTCATTTTGGCGGGAAATAAAGTCGGAGACGTATTCACTGAACTCATGATTCGGTTTGTATTTATTTCTGACTTCTCCATAATTATTTCAATTGGGTCAGAACAGGACAACTCAGGCAACAGGCTGGGTGACGTAAATTCTGGTCCAAAGTCCGGATAACTTATTGGGGTGCTGGGCCAAACCATTCCTTGTCGGTGGGTTTCCGAAGTGGCGCGCTCCTCACCGCACAGATTGTCCCGCAACATGGGTGTTATTAAGGGAACATTTTGTGCAAAGATGGACATGATTAAAGACAAAAATGGTAGGGACCTCACAGAAGCAGAAGACATCAAGAAGAGGTGGCAAGAATACACAGAGGAATTATACCCGAAAGATCTGGATGTCCCGGACAACCCAGATAGTGTGGTTGCTGACCTTGAGCCAGACATCCTGGAGAGCGAAGTCAAGTGGGCCTTAGAAAGCATGGCTAACAACAAGGCCAGTGGAGGTGATGGCATTCCAGTTGAACTATTTAAAATCTTAAAAGATGATGCTGTTAAGGTGCTACACTCAATATGCCAGCAAGTTTGGAAAACTCAGCAGTGGCCAGAGGATTGGAAAAGATCAGTCTACATCCCAATCCCAAAGAAGGGCAGTGCCAAAGAATGCTCCAACTACCATACAATTGCATTCATTTCACACGCTAGCAAGGTTAGGCTCAAAATCCTACAAGGTAGGCTTCAGCACTATGTGGACCGAGAACTCCCAGAAGTACAAGCTGGATTTCGAAGGGGCAGAGGAACTAGAGACCAAATTGCTAACGTGCGCTGGATTATGGAGAAAGCCAGAGAGTTCCAGAAAAACATCTACTTCTGCTTCATTGACTACGCAAAAGCCTTTGACTGTGTGGACCACAGCAAACTATGGCAAGTTCTTAAAGAAATGGGAGTGCCTGACCCACCTTATCTATCTCCTGAGAAATCTATATGTGGGACAGGAAGCAACAGTTAGAACTGGATATGGAACAACTGATTGGTTCAAAATTGGGAAAGGAGTACGACAAGGCTGTATATTGTCTCCCTGCTTATTTAACTTCTATGCAGAATACATCACGTGAAAGACAGGACTGGATGAATCCCAAGCCGGAATTAAGATTGCCGGAAGAAATATCAACAACCTCAGATATGCAGATGATACCACTCTGATGACAGAAAGTGAGGAGGAATTAAAGAACCTCTTAATGAGGGTGAAAGAGGAGAGCGCCAAAAATGGTCTGAAGCTCAACCTCAAAAAAACTAAGATCATGGCCACTGGTCCCATCACCTCCTGGCAAATAGAAGGGGAAGATATGGAGGCAGTGACAGATTTTACTTTCTTGGGCTCCATGATCACTGCAGATGGTGACAGCAGCCACGAAATCAAAAGACGCCTGCTTCTTGGGAGGAAAGCGATGACAAACCTAGACAGCATCTTAAAAAGCAGAGACATCACCTTGCCGACAAAGGTCCGCATAGTCAAAGCTATGGTTTTTCCAGTAGCGATGTATGGAAGTGAGAGCTGGACCATAAAGAAGACTGACCGCCGAAGAATTGACGCTTTTGAATTGTGGTGCTGGAGGAGACTCTTGAGAGTCCCCTGGACTGCAAGGAGATCAAACCTATCCATTCTGAAGGAAATCAACCCTGAGTGCTCACTGGAAGGACAGATCCTGAAGCTGAGGCTCCAATACTTTGGCCATCTCATGAGAAGAGAAGACTCCCTGGAAAAGACCCTGATGTTGGGAAAGTGTGAAGGCAAGAGAAGAAGGGGGCGACAGAGGACGAGATGGATGGACAGTGTCATCGAAGCTACCAACATGAATTTGACCAAACTCTGGGAGGCAGTGGAAGACAGGAGGGCCTGGCGTGCTCTGGTCCATGGGGTCACGAAGAGTCGGACACGACTTAACGACTAAACAACAACAACAAGCTATTTTATCAGAGAGTACTTGGATTAAATTCAGAATTACATAGGAGAAAGGTTATCTTTGTAAAACTGGTCATTACGAGATGGGTTTATGATCATTACTTTTGGTAGGATTGAAGAAACAGATGCTCCCCACTTGGTACAGTTTTCAGAGGCCGCCTTTTACAGGAACAGTGTTCTAGTGAGAAGGGGATATGGGTCTCACAAATAATGTTTTAGCAATATTTGATTATTTAGAAATTTACCTCAGTTTGCATGAAAGAGCAGGCATGCTGACTCTTTGTCAGAAGCTGAGGGGACTAGAACCAGGAACTTGACTTCTGTTGTTTGCTCAGTGAGATGAAATACCTGAACTGACCAGGGACTTAGCACTAACATCTTTGCATCTCTGGGGTGTCCACTGGGCCTCCAGAGACAGGAAGTGCTATAACGGGCTTCCTGTTTGGCCTCGGACTTTGCCTGAGTAAGAACAGTCTCTCTGGCTGTGGTGTGTCCTTTAGTTCTGACTCCTAGCTTGGTCTCTGACCTCTGATTCCCTTGCACAACTCCTGGCAACTTTCCCAGACCAGCCCTGACAACCAGCCAGGGGGTAGTAGTCTTTCATGCAGTCTCAGTTTTCCCAAAATAGCATCTCTGTGCAATCCTTCCCTTAAAGGATCCATGGTGTCAGCCAGCTGCGAAAATAATAAATAATAGGAAAGAAACAGCTCCTTTTCTTTCTCTAACTATCTCCAAATGGCCAAAGAGTTTCTTTTGAGTGCTTGAAAGCACTTAGTTGCCATCAGACATCCAAAGCTGTTCTGCCAAAAAGGAAAAAGGGGAAAAAAGCAAATTATTCAAAGTCTTGAGAAAAGATAACTTTGCATACCTGAAGAGAATACTTTCAATAATACATATAAATTAATGGAGGATAAATGTATCAAAAAGAATTCAATCTTGAGCCTGAGACTGCCAGTAACTTAAAAATATTGCATTACAGCTGTGAATAGTCCTGAAAGTTTGGTTCCAAAAAAGGCCTTTCCTCCCCAGATGAGGCACACAAACATGGAAAGGGAGGTATAACCACAGTATGAAGGAAGATACTGTACTGTAGAATAGCCACAAATCTTAACTGTTGACTGGCCAGCTGTATGGTGAAACAAAGAACTCATTATTTGTTTCTCTTTTATTGGCTAGACAATCCAGCAATAAAAACCTGAAGTAGCTGAAGAAATCCTGCCCCCTCTTGTGCATTTTAAATTAGCAGATATTTTATTACTTTACTTGCATTCATTTTTCTGTTGGAATGTACAGATAATGGATTGGCAATGTACTGTTTTGGAAAGTAATAAGGTTCAAGTTATTTAAAGCTGCTTTACCTGGGGAGTTAAAACAACACATAAAAAATCTGTAGCGTCTGGTCAAATTTTGTTTGTAGTTAGTCTGTTTTATATGACTATACTAACCATGTTCAGGTTATTAGAAGCAGTGACTCGTAATGTTACTCATATTTTTATATTTATTTTATGTCCATATCTGTAGAATACAGTGGATGCATTCTAACATTTGTTTATGTACATTTCTGCCTATCTACTTTGTTTTACATTTCCTTTAAAGTTTTACTTGTGGTTTAATAATAATGATGTGCTCTCAAGTCAATTCTGACATGGTGACCCTTTTCCAAGGTTTCCCAAGTAGAGAATACTCAGAAGTGGTTTACCATACCTTTCTTCTGGGGGGTGCCCTGGGACTGTGCAGCTTGCCCAAGGCCACACAAGCTGGCGGTGCTCACAGGAAGCACAGTGGGGAATCAAACTCCCAACCTCTGTCTCTACAGCCAGATACCCTAAACCAGGAGTCCCCAACTCCTGGTCTGCGGCCCAGTGACGGTCCGTGGCCTGGGCTGGACTGGGCCACAGAGACAGATCTCCCTCCTGCCCCTTCATGCATGCGCACGAGCGTGGGGGGGGGGGTTGCCCCGCCTTCCCCGCACATGGACCCTGTCCTCCCCCAACCGGTCTGTGGTGTCAAAAAGGTTGGGGACCACTGCCCTAAACCAGGGGTTCCCAACCCCTGGTCTGCGACCTGGTGCCGGTCCGTGGGCTTCTCGGAACTGGAACGTGGAGACGAATCTCCGCCCCCTCGCCTGGTGGGGGTGTTGCGCTTGGGGGGCGTGTCGTGCTCACGAAGGGGGCGTGTTGTGCTTGCGGGAGGCATGTTGCGCTTGTGCAGGGGGCGTATTGCATTTGCGTGCATGCACGCGAGCGTGACACACCCCTGCGCAAGCGCAACATGCCCCCCACGAGCACGACACACCCCCTGCACGAGCGCGGGGGTGCCCCCAGCCCCCCCCCCACACAGAGCCCACCTCCCCAACCAGTCCGCAGTCCCAAAAAGATTGGGGACCGCTGCCCTAAACAACTGAGTTATCCAGCCAGCTTACTTATGATTTACTCTTCTAAAATATTCCCTGTCAAAAAAAGAGATTATAATTATACAGTTATCCACATCTAATTCCCACTAATTTCAAAGGATAAATTGAGCATATGTTTTATTCTTTCCTATTGAAAACAGTGGACTCTTAATTGTGTTTGGACCAAGTAAGGCTAATAAAATTTGAAACACATTGGTCAGTTAGATCTGCATAATCCAAATGGTGTAACTTTTTTAGGAAGATCACCTTGAATTTGGGAATCACCATAGACATTATCTGTTGAGCACTGAATTTTGTGACTTATTACATAACAGATAATGTCTATGGTGTTCAGTTAAGGCAATTTCTTCCCAAAGGCTAAACCATTTGTGTTGTGCTGGAATAGGTATGCAAGAGGATTTGGCTGCTGTTTCTTTGCATAATTTATTTGTAATAAATTGTAGCACTTTTTTGTAATAAAAACTTCCTCCCGACCCTTGCCTGCAGCCAAATCTATGACTGGCTGGAAGGAGGTTTTCAAATTTTCTTTTATTTTTTAATAAGTGATGCATATCAGTGACACCCTACTACAGTATATATATATTTTGGTTCATTTCCAGTGCATGTGATTGCTGGAAACAAACCAAAGTGATCCTTCCGCTGCCTTCCTCTTTGAATTTCCCATATCATGAAGTGGCTTAAGAAGACAGCCACTTATGTCTTTCTCCTCTGTGGACGGGCAAAGGAAGTTAATATATATATTATGGCAATATATATGGCAATCCTACCCATACCAAAAAAGTAGAAGCCCCTGATAGGGATCTAGAAAAGTGCGAGTAGGAATGCTCTGGGGTGGCCTGGTTCACTCTAGCAATTATGTTGTCTGATCGCCAGTTTTAGGAGCAAAGTAGCCCATCCCTGCAGTGGATCAAACAGCAGACTAAATGCCAGTGCGGGGACTCTCTATGATGATAATCCAAACACTCAATCGCTAACCTGTATTTTAGTGGGGGAGGGACTCAATAAGGGATTTTTAATGGTGGAGAAAAACATTAACATGCTGTAGAATGAAAACATACCTACCAAGTGCATAGAGGCATTCTTACTTACAGTATAATCGTAGATATGCTACTCAAAATTAAGCCCTACTGAGTTCAGTAAAGGTTATTTTCAGGTAAATGAGTATAGAATCGCAGCCTAAGGAATTACGTGTAACTTTGGCTATTTAATTCTTAGTAAGGTGCTTGGGTACCTTGTGGATTTCCAGCGCCATGATTTCACTCTTAATTTAATTATCTTGATTCCTGATAATTTGGTTTAGGGACAAAAACTGCCTTCTCCACACTACTGAATGGCTGGCGCTTGGAGAAAGATAGCTGGAGTGTGATGGTGCTGTTTCTCACCAGCTCTTCCTACTATCATCAACCATGACAGCCTTAGATAAGTCTTGCTTACTTAGATAATATCTCTGGGCATTCTTGGAATATGTAGTTCCCAGAAGGTGGTGCCAAAAGACTGCTGTTCTACTATTGTGGCCATTGGTTTATGGGCTACTTCAGGGCTCCACCTTGTGCCCCAAACGTGTCTATGTCTAAATGCAACAGGTGGGTAATTTGGCCTGCAGTTTCATCAATAAATAGATAACAAGCAACTTCTAATTAATATCAGAACTCGTTTAGTCTGGACTGCTTCTCTATGTGTTTCTGTATCCATTTTAAGTTGCTGAGTCTCACCTATCAGGCTGGAAACAGGCCTTTAAAGTCTATCTTCTCTCCTTCTTTTCTTTTCTGTCCAGCCACTGAAGCCAAACTCTGTGTTCCCCACCAGCCAAGGTATTGTGGGTGGCTATGAGGGACAGGACCTTTTCAGCCACCGCCCTGACTCTCTGAAATGTCCTCTCCATTTAGCCCTTTCAGTGCATGATTCAGGTGCTCAGAAAAGGCTTGTCTGTTTCAAGGAGGCTTTGGCACTGTTTAATTTTCTTCCTGCTGTGATGGGACTATGACATTCATTCAGTGTTACTTTCAGAATAATTGTTATGGGACTGTGTCAGTTTGATAGTGTTTATTTTTTGTCACTTTGTTACTTTACTGTATCATTTATTTTTAAGTTTATGTTTTCGTGTTCTCACTAATTGTTTTGTTTCTTGTCTTTGTTTTTTAAAAGATGGGTTTGCATTTCTTTAAAAGAATAAATGACTGACTGCATTCATGTTCATTGTATGAAGTATATGTCGTAAAAATCAATGTCATTAAGAACGTTGACTTTAATATTATTTTAGTGATAAATGCAAGTTCTGAATATATTAGTTAATTTGCTCTTAGCTCAACCCCATGTTAGCCCGACTAGAATGAGCCCACTTGTATGAATAGTACATTGATTTCAATGGGTTTACTCAAGTTAGAATGAGCATTGGATTTTGCCTTCCAGATCTTTCTCCAAAATATGAAGTGCACTTCACAGACAATTGTTTTGTATTCCATTACAACCACCATGGCAGTGGCTAAGAGAGAAGGTAATATCCCATTAGTTCCCAGGTGGTACATGAAGCAGGGGGTATTTTCCCCAGTGGACACTGTAGAATCTTGGGACTGGGCAGCACTCCTTAGACTTTTTATCCCAGAATCTTCACCAAGGCACCACTGACTGCTTAAAAATAATCCTCGGTTAAGTGTATTAGTTTTCTTTAATTTGATGCCTGTTGTGAGTCAAAAGGGTAGTATATAAATATAAGAAATAAATAAATATAAACAAAAATCAGACTTCCTGGTGGAAATCTGGCACTCCTTGCACTCTGTTGGAAGTATACAAAAGACATTGTCACCTGCTATTGGCCAGTTTCTGGTGGACAACTCCAGTTTCCCAAGAAGTAGCTGTGTTAAGTCTGTTTCAGCATGAATGACAAAAATGATAAGAACAGTTTTGTGGCACCTTTAAGAGCTTTTGTGGATATCAGTCCACTTCTTCAGACACATGGAGCATAAGCAATAGGTTTCTATACATAGCATAGTTGGTTGTGGTAGCAATGAAAAGGGATACAGAAGTTAATTGCTTGGCTGTCCAGGTTGGTGGACAACCAGTGACTGCCTGCTGATTGCTAAAGTTTTTGCAAAACAATAAGTACACACACCCTAGGTGGACCTTGATATGATGCATCAAGACACTTTTTCTGTTCCTAAGAAAGAATGCAGTCTCAGGCTCTTTTAAAAAGACATAGTTAAGATATGCCATAAGATCTTGCTTGGTAAATGTAAAAAAAAAAAAAAAGCAACATGCTAGGTTCTGTCCCCATAATCACCAGTTAAAAATGTTGCTTGCATTTTGGACACAAAAGTGCATTTTAGGGTCTGCACAGGCAACTGAACTGATACTACATAAATCCAACTTCTAGGCAGATTCACATTGTCCTCAGTGTGTTTTGGACTGGAGTTCACATGGGTTCTGATTAGTCGTGATATGTTTTGCCAGTTGTTTGCCTAGATACTATGTTATTCAACAGTAATAACTCCTCTCCAGGACAGCAAAGGAATGCTGCGTTGGTAAATTGCATTACACGTTGTCACACAGTGAAATCAGAACTGAGCTTTTGGGTAATCTCATGAAGCTTGTAGTCCTAAAAGCATCCCACTAGAAAGTAAATCCACATGAACTGGGGGGAGGGGGCTTCCTTTCAAGTAAGTGATATTTACACTCTACCTTTCCTCTAACCAGTCCATGTGGATTGCCGCCTCCTCCTCGCTTTATTCTCACAACTATGGAATGGTCCTGGGACAAATAGTGTCCTGGGGGAGGAGTGCCTTCAGCACCCCCTTAGTCCTAGCCCTGCAGGGACAGCCAGCAGGTTTATGGGGCCTGAGGTGATATGATGTTGGTGGTCTCGCTGCTGCCCCCTCCAGCGGCACATGCATGTGTGTATAAAGTCATGGGCCTCATGCAAGAGTTATTGTAGGCATAGATTACTTCTGTGAATTCTTGCATACAGCTCATTGTTGCTTGTAGGTAAAACAGGCTGTAAAATGTGCTTCTTATGTGGGGATTAAAGGAAGGCAGGTTGTGGCTCTCCTGCTTACCCCCCACCCCACTCCCCATTCCAAACCCTTTCCAGCAGAACTTTCAGTCTCACAGGCCCATCCATCGGTTGTGGCTTGCTGCCTACCTTCTCCACTACTCAGGAAGAATGGTTTCTTCACAAGGCAAGGCTTCAGACTGAGGGGAAGGGATTAGCCCAAGACTAGCCCAAGACTGGTCAAGTTTCACGCCTCAAGGAGGACTACCAGAACCCTGGGCTCCCAAGTCAGTTAGACATTTTAAATCACCACACCAGTAGTGCTCACTACTCCCTTCCTTTTTCACTGGGGAAAAAATAAACACAGGCTTGCAGTCAGTCAGGAAGAAAATTGTATCCTCCGATGTTTGAATGCATTCCCTCTCACCTAAAACACCCGTTTCAAATTTAGCAGATTATTTCCAATGAACAGCACTAATCTAAAAGGGAGGCAGAACATGTGGCCCCTTTTGCGGTTTGGAAAGAAGGTGGGAAATCTAATGTATGCATTGTTTACAAATCCATGTTACTAAAAAGAAAAAAAAAAACAGTTCCCTTCTTTTCATAGAGTTGCGAAAGCAAATTCTGACACCGATTCACATCCCCCGTTTAATTTTATTTTATTAAACAAGCTCCGTTCGTCTCCACTGCGGTCCCCTTCCGCCTTTGTCTCCACCGCCGTGCGTATGTGTCCCGCGTCGCTCCCCCTCCCCTCCCCTCCCCTCCCCTCCCCTCCGGCTCGCCCTCCTCCGTTTCTGTAACCGGAGCTCTCATTTCCTGGTAGAATGTCTTAAAGAGGCAGGGCAGAGTAAACCGTCACACAAAAGCCTATTGTCTTGTTTCCTTCACCTTTCCGCCTTTATTCGATTTTTTAAAAATCACGTGCTTTTGGGGGCTATCAGATGGTCTCCTCCGTTCCCAACAACGCCTGCCTTTCAAACGGCAGCCCGATGTCCGTGGTGTTTTATTCTAATTTATCCATTACCCGGCCTTCTATTCTGGGCACTTTAACCATCTTGTGCTGCATTTCTAAATGCGCCGTCCAGTCTGTTGACATGTTTACTCGGTAGTAAGGGGTAGGGTAATTAGTGGTGATTTTACACTATCCTGTAAATACACCTAGGATAGAATACTTCTCGGAGGACCCTGTACATGTTACTTCAGTATCTCTGCCCAATTCACAGGGACCTACTCGCGAGCAAGCGGGCTCTCTTGCAGCCTGGTTTTTTACGTCCGTACCCAGAGCTAGGACTCATTGCGTTCAACGAGGCTTGCATCCAAGCAAACAAAGAGGATCACACTGCTGGGCTAAAAGCCTGAGAGGACCCCCCCCTCCCGGAAGTAAATCCCTTTGAATTTAATGGCACTTGGCCTCTATGTAATTGTCCATAGAATTGCAACTCATGGGGAAGCAAGCCTTTACTTTTAAATAGCTATTTTATCTAGCCCAACCCTGTCGTGTGTCCTTGTTCTCTTTTCCTGTTTCCTGGTTTGAGGCAAGAGCGGAATTGATTTTTCTTCCTCCCCCCCCCCCCCTTTGCCAGTCAACCAGTTGGCGGTAAGGAGGGGGTCGCCGTTTATTCCTCCGGCTTCCTCATGAATGTGGAACCAGCTTTTGTGGCAGCCGATTCTCCTCCCCCTTCCTCTTCAGTAGATCCTTTTTATTTATTTCCTTGTAACCCGAGCTTGTTTTTTTTTTTAATTTCCTGGTGGATTCGGCTCCTTTAAGAGGCAGAGCTCAGTGCTGGGAACTCACGTCACTTTTCAGCCCAGAAACTCTCCAGATCAATGACCGAAGAAGAGCCGCTTTTCTCAGTTGTGTCTTTCAGTTTTCCTCTTCCAGGAAAGAGCGCGGGGGGGGGGGGAGGAGGAGAAGGAAATCCCACATTCACCAGAGCATAAAGAGAGAGAGAGAGAGAGAGAGAGAAGGGGGAAAAGTAGGTGAGGGACAATTTGAGGAAGTGCCAAATTCAGCTCTTTGGGAAGCTCCGTGTATTCATAAAGATCCACCCCTGCTAATTTCAATTAAAACAACAACAACACCAAAGCCTAAAACGCAAAACTAAACCATGCCGGGCTTTTTTCTCAAGGCTGATGTGCTGCAAGCCTTAGGGGGTTGTCTTTTGGGAAAAATGATTGGAGGAACTTCTCTATAAGCCGCCCGCGGTTGGCTGGGAAAGGATTTCTGCTGGGTCTGGAGGAAGAGGAAAGGGAAAGAGGAAAGAAAGAAAAAAAAAGAAAGCGGAGAACTTCCTGGTCCCTTTATTTCCTCCTCTTCTGAGACATGTCTGAGGGTCCTGGCCAGTGTTTTATCAAGGTAACAAATCTCTTTTTCAAAAAAGAAAAAGCTCTTTGACATTTACTTAGATCTGAGAAGTTTGTTCTGACTGAAAGTAACGTGTAATTGTTATAGATTTAATTGATCTGTCGCTTTTACGAGTCGTGTTGAAGCGGAAATAAGCCAACGGGTGTCTTATTTTCTTTCCAGCTCCGGCGTGACACCGTCTTTTCTTTAACCTTGGGTTTTTTTCTTTAACAGCGGGACCAATCCAGATCCCTCTTCATCAACCGGAGGGGGAGGTTAGGGTCAAACTTGTTTTCGATCTGTTTTTGCATTGAGAGTTTGGGCTGTAAACACAGAGTTGGATTGACTCCTCTTACCCCGCTAGTGTGTTGCTTTGCACAGGAAAGTCTGGACTTGGGGATGAAGTTGGTGCGCCGCTGCGGGGGACGGGGTGGAAGGAAAAGTTTGGCCCTTCTAAACCAGAAGCCTCGCAAAAGTCCTACCCTTGAGGAAAAGGCCCCCCTCCCCACGTTCACTGCTGTCTGCAGACGCTTCCGTTCGTGTGCACGCTCCTCTCTGACTTGGGAGTAGCGCTCCTCGGGAGTCTATGGGGATATGCTGCTCAGTCATATGCATTGTTTACTTGGATGCAAGAGAATTATAGCCGGCTTTCCAGTTAGTACTGATAGCAGAGGTGGGCTGCAAAGGTTACTTTTAAGGTCCTGGATTCAGAGTCTCTGTACTGAGCGATGACCTCCTGTTCTGCTGAATGATACTTGCTCCCAAGTAGAGGTATACAGGATTCCACCACAAGGGGGGAAACTAGTTTCTAAGGGCTCCATGTTTTAAAAGTATCAACCTCGGAGTTGTATGAATACTCGTTTATACACATGGCACTTCCTTAACGTTCAGTATTTTGATCTGGACTTGTCGGTGATTTGGATATTGTGAGTGGCCTTTTGACAGTGCAGAGACCAATATTAGATTAAGTAGAAGATGCTGTATGAGAGGGTGCAACACATCCTGCAGTATGGCATGAAGCCTTTATGTCAACAAGTGTTTTAAAAATCAATTGAATAGTGTACCTTAGGTGATTAATTCAGATATTGATTGCTTGATATGTATAGCAGCATTATTATGTGCTTTTTTTCTTTCTGTTGTAAAGTTGTTCTTTCTTTTTACTTTAACAAACTTCCCCCAACTTCTCTTGAGACCTTTGACAGAAGCAAATAGGTTGTATTTTGTTAAGCAGCCAAATTGTCTTAATTTGTTATGATTGAAGCATGGTTGAGTTATCTGCTTCTGCAGAATGTAGCTTTCCAAATTTCTGTTAAAAATATTTTCTTACAGCCACAGCTATGTTCACGACTAGAACTTGTATGTGATTGTGCACAAGAGTATAATCAACACATTCTTAAGTTTCATGGGAGCTATTTCTAAATCAACATGCATAGGGTTAAGGTGCAGTCATAATTGCACTCCCAAGGGACCCAGCCCTATATAATCCAGGAAGGTTTGCTTTGGATCACATAGCAGTAGTTGCAACATACAGGAGTCCAAGCTCTGGTGCGGTTCCCAGGGACATAGTGTTACAAAAGGCACATAAGTGAAGATCTGGTAAAAACACAAAGAACGGCATCGTTGGTGGATATAAAAGTTGTATCCTTGAAGCAACATAATCTTCTCTTTGGGAGCTTTTTTGTGGAGTGACTGTCAGCGTGACTACTGAAACTGCTAGTTTAAATGTTGCCAAATTCCCAAGAAACTTTCACCAGCCAACCTTGGGCAAAACAGCAATTCTGAACTTCTGTGCCTTCAGCCACATTGGGGGGAAATCCAATCACTTGCCTTTAGAGGGCTGTTTAAAATGTATGAAGTGCCCTGCATAAACCTTGTATATCCTTATCTCTAAACATGTATTATGTGGAAAAAGTCCTGTATATTTTGTTGCTCATGTAAACTGGTCCTGGCCCTATTTATGTTTATTCAAAGTTAACTCCCACTGATTTCAGTAATAGTTGTGGGTAAGATAGCGGCCTAAGGCACAAACAGTAATTTCTTGATTTGTAGAATAGTGGTGTGTAATAAAGGTGTTTTTTAAATTTTAAATGGGCATATTTATACATTTCATATCCTTGTTGTGTTGCCTGCAGATGTGACTAATCACAAAGATTTGTGAAAAAAGTTGAGTTTTCCTTCTTATTTTACAGATTAATGTTTTAATTTATATTTTTCTTCCAGACAAGTTGTGTTCCTTCACATCCAAGATCTTAATTATGACATACTCATAAATTGTTTCACTGGGTTATCCTAACATTTATGTAACATTTCTGCCCTTAAAAGACTGGCATTTGAGCATCTGTGATTAGCAGCAACTGGTTATTTATGAAGACTGAAAGCAAAAGCATTCAGTTTTATTTATTTTTTCTTTGTTGGAGCTACATAAACTCCATAATCCTAATCTATAATACTATTCTCTCTGCAGTATTAAGTGGAAACTAAACTTTTCGCTCCAGATATGTTCTGTTTCTAAAATGTAGATGTATTTATTTTTTCTGTGCTGTGACACACAACACATAGTATGTCAGAAACATGACAGCATAAATAGATAAGAAATAGATTTTTTAATTTATCTGTGTTTACATAATTCTGTCTCATCTTTCAGGTGACTCTTCCTGCTAGTGTATAGATTAGTTAAGTCTGAGGCCTTAATATTGAACTGTTTTGGTCCAGTTTAGTTTCAATGGATCTAAATTGGTTGAATTCTGAATTGATTGAGGATCTCTCTATTTAAAGACTTTCTCTGCATTTGCAAGTCACTTAGTTCCAGACGTAGAAAGGAAGTCTGTTCACCTGTGATTCAAAATATAAGATCTAACAGGAGTAAAAAAAAAACCTTGAACCTTCCTGATATCATGGTGCAGGATTTTACATCAATATATCCCAAACATTTGATATACTTTCCACTGATTTTGCTGGTACTTTGTTAAATTTGGAAGTGTATTACATTCTAATTTCAAAAGGCAGTTTTTGTGTTTTGCTGATCAGCTTGTAGAACAACAGCTGGGTGCCTCACCTCTGCAAACGTGGGAGATCGCAGTTAATTCTGGCTCCTCTTCTTTGCCCAGTTTGTTAGATCAGCCAAGGCCTCTCTCTTCAAATGGGTACGGAGCTATCGCTGCATCCCATGTAGTGGTTTGACAGAAAGGACATTTCTGTCATTTGCACATCTGGTATGTGCTCTGGTATACAATTTTGGCACCACTATGTATATGCTATTATTTTCTTAAATAATTTGTTCAGCATTCATTTATGGAACTCAGCTAAATCTGAAAAGTAGTTGAAGCAGTCACCCCATTCATTGGCTTTATTTTAGGACACAGAAATGCAAAAACGAGACACAAATGAAAACACTAAAAACCACACTGTATTTCTAAAGCAATGTGGTTTTTCAGTAGAGTATCTTACATTTCTATACATTTTAGATGTCAAATGTAGACTAGATTTTTAAAATGTGACTTTTAGTTACACTTGGATACATACGCTTGGTGTTGCTCCCAACCCTGCCTTACCCGGACACAGTAATTTATTAAGTAAGAATAATTTTGGAAAGCAAAATAAAATGGACTGTTCCCCCAAGGGATATCTCCAATGAGTAAAAGGAAAACAAATAAAGAAAAAACACAAAGGCTTGTTTTGCTTTTAATAATATTATGTGTTGCAACATATATGCCAATATGGCATCTTTGAGATTCATGAAATGTGAGTTTTTGTGTGGATAATTTGTGTGGTAGCCAACTTTTGATCTGAAAAACCATACCTTGGAAAAGATACTGTTTGGAGCATGGACAGAATCCTGTTCATTCTTTCTGCTTGTGAACTGTCTATTGCTCAAGCTCCTGGACAGTTTCTGAACTTGTGCAAGGATGTATTGCTAGATATTTTTTGTGCAAGCTCAGAAATGGTCCAGCCACTCGCACAACAGACCAAGGCAGTTCTTCCAGATATCTCTCAGAATCCTCGGGTGTGAGCTTTCAGAAATTACAATGCACTTCCTCAGACACATACAGTACAATTTTGAGCCACAGGTTGATATACACAGGACACACCTCTCTCAGCTTGAGGTGGGGACCGCGTGAGATGGGGTACAAACACAAGTAATGAGCTTCAAAGGTAAGCCGCTACAGTGGTGGCCTGTCTGCAGGGTGGCCTGTCTGCGGGTCAGCACATACAGCAGAATATGGGACTGTCATTAAGACTGGCAGAGGAAAAGATGTGTATGACTCTTAACACATTTCCTAGGTAAGCGCTCCTGCAACAGTAGCTTCAGTGATGACATGTTCTCTACATTTATCCTTTAAAATGGAGTAAATGGAGTAAGATTGCGGTTTGACCTTTCTGCCTCAGGTTCTGCATTGTCATGATTTGGCTATGTGGCATGTTCCAAACCCCTGATTTGTATTTTAGCTTGATTTCTAGTTGACCTGAATTAGTAGATGCTTGCTTCCCTTGAGGAAAAGTATCCATGTGGCATTTACAGCCTTTCCTAAAGGTGTCTGTACACAATCACAGTCCTTTTGCTGGAATGTGACTTTGAGCTGAGATTGCAAAGGAATGTTGTGCTGTGCATAGTTTACGTACTAACTTGTGCAACACACTTCCTAGCTTGCGTACAATGAGGTAGTGTTGCATTAGTGGTAAACTCCATTGGTATAAGCTTTAAAACTTGGAAACTACTTTGGACAACTGGTTAATTTTTTTTGTATGTTTTTTTTTCTTCAAACAGAAAAAAGCCTGTCATGCTAGTTGACGTTTCATGGGTTTTATAATCCTTTTCCCCTGGAGACTCACAAAACGTCCATTTACGATTGTCTTTCATTTTTGTCTAGAAGTGTGACAAGGCCAATCTATGTTGGAGGTCAGGGTTAAGCTGAATTTCCCCCCCTGGGACTGTGTCACTTCATCCTGCAGGTGGAATGGGAATTTTAAAAAAATAAATACACCCTATCATCCAACACTTTTGCATGTAAACATGTTTATTGTATAGTTCTCGCACAACTTGTAATGGTCTCATCTCTTTGTCTGTTCTGCTTGTTTTTCACTTTTGTTTATTGCTGTCCTTTAGTATAAGAGACACCATACACAACAGTGACCATGTGTCACCTTTTTACAAAGGACAGTCCTCTATTTGAAGGAAACAGTCTTTTTTTGAAAGTGTCCTCTATACAAAGGTCTGTCCCTGTCCAAATCTGATTTAAAGATAAAGAACCTTAAGAAGGGAGATCCGAGACCCTGGCGCTACCCATCCACAATGAGCGTCGTCTGCACAGCAGGGGTACAGATCACCTGGCCAAAATCTTCCCCACTCAAGGGAGATGTATTATAAATCTGTTTTAATCATAGACATCATTTTGGTTTTGCACATCTACATTTCAGTTACCACCAGCACCAGTAATTTTATGCACATTAGTATCTTCTTTTTGTCCCCTTCTTTTGGTGATACATTTCTTTATAGGTAATGTGTAAGTAGTTGCCCAGCCACAAGCTAGAATTCTACATACTCCTGTTACAACAAATAAACATTTAGCATAAGATAGAACAGCTGCCACAGAAGTTTAGGGCTATTATCCATGGCTTTGCACTGGAGTCATAGGCTTATCCTGGGCTCAGTAATGACTTCTGTAAAAAACTTTTCACCTCGAAACATTTTTGATATAATTAATGAATAACATAATGTATGCATCCAATGCTGTTCAAACTGAGAAATTTCAACATTGTAGTTAACATTTTCTGATTATTATACTTGATAAATATCTAATGCACAGCTCTTTGAGTGTGCTAAAATTAGCATGGTAAACAGTTGCCAGTACCTCAATTTCTCCCCCACCCCCATCTAAATAATGTAAGTGGAGTGCATGCTGTTCAGTTACCCTATTTAAAATATTTACAACTATTCAAATGCATATAAGTTCCAAGAAAAGTTTGAGTTCCACATTCAAGCTTGATTATGTTTATAAGGCTTTATGCACTTACCTGGGAGTAAACACCTTTGAACTTAGTCGGGTTTGTTTCTGACTATGCCTTTATAGGTTTCTGCTACAATAGAGCAATCCTACATGTGTCTACTTTGAAGTAGATCCCACTGGCCTAAATCCAGTTGTTACTCCCAATTCAAGTAAACCCAGGGAGTCAGTGGGACTTTAGCAAATCAGCTTACAGAACTGGAAATGGCCCACCTATGGAACATCTTAAAGGTGTTTTAGGTGCTGCAGATCAAGCCATACTAGCTGGATTTTGAACTAATATTTTCCAAGGCTCTTGGCCCTGTGTGGACATTTGCAAAAAAGGATGTGGGTGGGGTGGCACATGATGTGACCTGTGAAATCTTGTGTGGTAAAAGCTGACTCCATTCATTACCTGAACGCCTCCATTCTGCTGCTCTCCTTTGGCCTGTCAGTGGTGATGCTCTTTGGGAGCAGTTGTACAAAGGGGCTTTAAACATTATTGGCACATGCGTTCTGTGCCACTGAATATGTTTTATTTTGGAACCTGCTTCATGGTATTCTCTCAGCCTTTCATGGAATGTACAGATAACATTTTTCTATGGTATGGGCTGTAATCTTTGAGTTGGTCCTAAACTGCAATTATGGGCAGCACAGCCACTGTAATGTCATCCATGCAAGTTGTGGCAGTGTGCCATTACATTTCCATGCAAACTGTAGAAAGCATTGGTATGGCATGGTGGATAGGCAGACGAGCTATGAGCTGGAGAGTGGCTTCCCTGTTCAAATCTCAGCCATGCATTCATTAGATGGTTGCTGTTCTTTGTTATATGGAGGTAGTAGTTCTAGCCTACTGTACAGAACAGCTGGCTGGATAGTTCAATGAGTTAGGTATCTGGCTGCAGGACCAGATGTTGAGAGTTCAGTTCCCCACTGTTCATCCCAAAGAGCCAGCCTGTATTGCCTTGGACAAGCTGCACAGCCCCAGGATGTCTCCCGAAGAAGGGAGTGGTGAACTACTTCTGAGTACTCTCTACCTAGAAGACCCTGAAAAGGGTTTCTGAGTCAGAATTGACTTGATGGCACACAATTATTATTACGTACTGTGTAGAACAGGTGCCTTTCAACACTTGAGCTAACATCTCAATCTAATTGGTATTGGCTGTGGTAGCAGAGTTTGAACAGTGCAACATCTAAAGGAGACTTTTTTCTCCCTTTTGGGAAAAGGTTTTAAGAAAGGAAATTAACAGGCTGCACTTCATGTGGTAGCTTTCTGGGAGGCAATGAAATAAAATAGCAGTTGTGATCTAATATATTGCAATTAAATGGAACCTTTCGGGTTCCATTTATCTCATTAATTTAACAAATATTTAGTACTCTCCCATGTACTAAATGTTATCTATCAACACAGGTCTTTGTTCCTTCCATCCTGTATAGAAGGCAGTGTAGACTGAAATTTCCCCGAGCTTTGTGCCTTACAGAATGTGAGCATGTGACAGTCTGTCGCAAATTCTCGACCCAGCCTTCAAGGGATAGTGGTGACTTCTTGAGCAACTGCTTGGGAAGATGGGTTTTTTTGTTGCGTACTTGGTTTTCAGGGCTACAGATGGTCTCGCTGACATGGGCATAGGCAGCTTTTGCTACAGTGGGATGTAGAAGTGTACAAAGCAGCCCATTCATAAATTCTGGCCCAGGTACAATTTCTAGGTCTCTAGCTTTGTCTTGGAGTTTTAGGGCTTTACTTGCCTCAACAAGGGGAGGAATAAAATGATGGAACAAGGAGGCAGAATAAAGAGACAGCCATTTTCTTCTTGGCTTTGGAATGTTAACACCTACCTCAGTCCAGTGTCTAGCCACTGGTGGACTCTTCTCCTGACTGACCTCTCCACATAGGTAAAGGTTAAGGTTCCCCTTGACATTTAGTCCAGTCGTGTCCGACTCCAGGGTGCGGTGCTCATCTCCGTCTCCAAGCCGTAGAGCCAGCGTTTGTCCGTAGAAAGTTTCCGTGGTCACGTGGCCAGCGCGACTAGACACGGAACGCCGTTACCTTCCCACCGTGTGGTACCTATTTATCTACTCGTATTTGCATGCTTTCAAACTGCTAGGTTGGCAGGAGCTGGGACAAGCGATGGGAGCTCACTACATGGCGTGGATTCGATCTTATGACTGCTGGTCTTTTGACCTTACAGCACAGAGGCTTCTGCGGTTAACCCGCAGCACCACCATGTCCCTTTTACCTCTCCACATACCATTCATCCTATTCCCCCTTTTATTGCTGCTCAGCCAGTACTAAAGTCTATGGCAATTACTAGGAATAATTGCATTATATAGCATTATAATAATAGGAAGCAAAAAGATTTAAACATTCCAGGTAGAGGACAGTGGTCTAAAATGCATAAAGGTAGTAGTAGAGAAGCCTCATGATGGAGTGGTTAAACTGCAGTACTGCAGCTAAGACTCTGCTCACAACCTGAGTTCAATTCCTCAGGTAGCTGGCTCAAGGTTGTCTCAGTCTTCTGCCCTTCTGAGGTTGGTAAATTGAGTACCCAGCTTGCTGGGGGGGGGGCGTAATGTATATCCTGCATAATTAAATTGTAAACCACTTGAAGCACTATGGGACAGTATATAAGCAGCACACTTGGCTTTTAGAAGACTCTAGTAAGATTTCAAAGCAGAAAATATAATTTATATAAGTAACCATTAACATTGTACATGAACATGAAAGGATCTTTTCCTTGCTAGGATGATCTTAGTGAATGCAGGATGTCATTTGGCATCTGTTCAGATAAGATGCCTCCAACAATATTTAAAATCCTTTCTTCTGTAATGTCATTTTGGTCTACAGGAAAGTGATGGCGAGATAAATTCTTATTAATAAACAAGATGAATGTCATACTCCAACAGATGCTGCCTTCAAATAGTTTTTTGGGTTTTTTTTTTTGTAATTTCAGCTGGTCCTGTTAGCTCGAGGGCAGATATAATTCCATTTCTGCAATCAGTAGCTGCATTGGCTCCTGGTCCATTTCTGGGCATAGCTGAAATTGGTGTTTGGGCACAGTTGAAACTTGCTCTATACAACTTGGGTCCAGACTATCTGAAAGACTCTATCCTCCCATACAGGCCTACCCGAGACTTAAGAGTTGCTACAGAGGCCCTTGTCATAATATCACTGTGAGGAGGTGGGACTCAAGTGAGGGCCTTTTTGCTGATTGTGGCCAGCCTCTGGAACTTCTTGCCAAGGCAGGCCAGGTGCTATTCTTCCAGTGACACACAAGTACCATTTTATTCAGGTAGGCCTTCAGAAATAACTATATGATTTTATCCAATATGCTGGCTCTCTTTTTAAAAAATAAACTACTTTGAGGTACCTCAAAATGCCAGATGCAGGGGAGGGGTATCAGGAGACAGGTATCTAGTTGTCTCGTGTGCTCCCAGAGGCATCTGGTGCGGCCACTGTGAGATACAGGAAGCTGGACTAGATGGGCCCTTGGCCTGATCCAGCAGGGCTCTTATGTTCTTATTTCCAATCTAATATGTTAAAGTGTTTTAATTTTAATATAATATTAATATTACAATAAATTTAACCCTATATAGCATTTGTAATTTTATTGTATTTAAATTTTCTGTTGTTCTTGACTGAATCAGTTCTGGTTCTGGAAAAGAGGTGACACATAAGTACAATAAAAAAAACAGACAGCTTATTAAAAATCTTATATTATGGGTAAGTTTTTCTGAAAGGGTATAGAACCTATTCTTAATGTCCAGGCTGCTCCCTTTGTGTCCTGCTGCAGCCTTAGCTTCAGAAGATCTAGCAATTAGATATTTGTGAGAAATTCCAGCTTCTCTGTTGATACAGGCCCAGGTCAACATACATTGTACCTGTGATACTTTTTCTTTGGATAAATTTTGTTTAATATGTTTGTAAATGTTGGTGATTTCCCTTTAAAATGTTTTTTTCCCCAGTGTTTAAATTTTTTGTGCAAAAAATTCTCTTTATTTTAAAAATTTGTTTCATAAAAC
Organism: Intellagama lesueurii; assembly: GCA_037013535.1. Taxonomy (NCBI): domain Eukaryota; kingdom Metazoa; phylum Chordata; class Lepidosauria; order Squamata; family Agamidae; genus Intellagama; species Intellagama lesueurii. Next base: position 95,272,802 of record JBAJHW010000005.1, read on the forward strand.
AATGAATGGATTCCAAATTACTTCAACCTGAAATGGAAATAGAGGGTGGAAGTGAATGCATAAGGCTGTGAGAGTGAAACTGGAGGTGAGTCAATGACCTCAGTGAGAGGAGTGAAAAGCTTTTGGAAGTATTGTAGATGAATAAACCACAACATAACATGCATATTTTACAGGGTGTGCTGAAATTAAAGTGCCTACTGTTTTCATTCTTCTTTAAATATAAAGAAATGGGAATTAAGATAAGTATTCTGATTAAAATAATATCCACATAAAATTTTCTAATTGTTTGAAATTCATATTCAAAACCAATCAATGGTGTCTTTTTCCTAATTTAATATTTCTAATATTTATGGGCTGATGGGACATAAAATATTTGTTTAGAAAACATGAGTAAAATAAACATGCTAAATCAGATCATGTTCTGATGTTTCCAATTCATATTTTTCTGGAAAACCCACATCCTGATCTTTCAGCTTGAGAAGTTTTGAGGGTGGTTAAATAATTCTTAAAATGTAGTTTTAGATGACATACTGAAGTTAGATTTTCCATGACCATTTTTTCTTTCCTGTTAAAAAGAAGAGTACCTGCCCAACTCCCATATAAAACACTGGAGGCTGTAACAAAAAGTCAGTCTAGTGAAATCAGCATCAAGGTTTTTGCTTCCACTCCAGAAAGATTAACAATCAGTACTTTGGGTTCATCTGGAAACAGGAAAATGTTTGACTATAGTCTTTCTCTCTCCAACATTATGCTGTCCCCAATAGTTCTCAACTCCTGACCATTCCCTCACCACCCCATTCCTGACTTTGAATTTGTTGGGATTAGATCCCTCCTAGAATGCCTAACAGGAGCAGCATATCATAGGTTTCTTTCACCCTAAGATCTCTGCCTCTGATTGATTGATTGATTGATTGATTGATTGGATTTCTGCTCCACCTTTCTACCAAATATAGAATTCAAGGCAGCACATGCAATATTAGATGAGAGAAGAATGAACATGCAAAGCAAGATCAAGTTGCTTTGGATTGTATTAAGACTTGAGTTTAAAACAATCTAAAACGTCCTTTGAAAATTGCAGCTCTGAGCTGTTAACTAGATCTGTCTTTAGTCACGCAGGTTTTTGCCAAAAGCCTGTGTAACTTAGCAGGTCTTTGCCTCCCACTGAAAGGTCAACAGAGAGCAGACTGGACCAGCCTTTTTGAAAGGGAGTTCTAGAGCCTGGGAGCAGCTACTGAGAAGATCCTCTTTCATGCTTAGACCAGCATTTGATCTGCGGAGGTTTCAGAGATCAGGTGTGAGACCTTGTGTTGCGACTGGGATGAGACAGACAAGGAAGGGGTAGAACTGTTTTCTAAGACATTTGATTGTGGAGGTTGTCATGAGTGGAATCTGGGCAAACGAGACCAACTTTCTGGTGCAACTTGGATTATCAGGTGACATGATAAACTAGAACCAGGAAAGAAGGCTATTTTTGGCAGTTGGCCAAGTAGCAAAGTGGACCCAGCAGCTGCAGCAGTTGTTGCCATTCCCACTAGGGGCTCTCATTTCATGTGACCTTGTTTAATACACATAATAATATCTAGGAACTTTGCCCAGGACTTAAGGGCCAGGGGCAGATGGAAGGCTCTGTACTGGCTCGCTGGACATTTTCCCCCTAGATCCTGTTCTGAGGCTGCCAGGGTTTATTCAACACAAAAACTCCAAAGTTGCAATGCGCTGTACTTTTGACCTTTGTCCAAGTGGCATGATGGGCCCATGTGCATGCATCTGTTGGCTCTCTCCTCAGTTGTCTCCCCTTGTTCCTGGCTTCTTGGTATGCTGACACATACAAATATTCCTGTGTTAAACCAGTGACCCCTAGCGTCGGCTGGGACTGGGTGGAGATGGCTGCCCAGGATTTATAGCTACCTCACAAAATCCCAACATTTCCTCCACAAGTTCTGTTTGCCCTGCCATTTGTCTCCCCACCTGTAGAAACAGGGAAACATAGCAGTTCCCTAAGACCTCAACCAACACTCTGAGAATGGCAGCAAAGATAATCAGATGTTAAAGACCCCCCCCCCCCCCGGCATTCTAGAGATGACAACAATTTCCTCAGGACAAAAGGAATCCTTAGGGATCGCTTGGGGGGGGGGGGCGGAGAGAGCAGAATGAGGAACTTTTATTTTCTCCAAAATGTCTGTGATTGGTGATGTTGTCTGAATTGCATGGTATAAAATTGCACAACAGGATTCAGCCAATTTAAGTCAAACTACTTTTTTTTAAAAAAAGTGGGGTTAGCTCTACAACAGGGGTATGGTTTCTGTACAGTTCTAAAGCTTTAGTTCCACCGACCCCTTCTGTTCTCTGCCATCTTGGTTGCTCCTTATGTCCACTCTCCCATTCTCTTTCTTTACCATCCCTCTCTCCTGTCTCTTGTTTTCTTCTGCCCATTATCTCTGTCCTCCTTGTCTTCTTTTGATACACTTCCTGACTTCAGTGTGCTCATCACTGAAGTCATAAAACTGAGCTTTGGATGCTGGCATGTGGGGAAGGGGCTGGGGCGGAGAGAAGGGAGTAGGTAGCATTGGAGTGGCTGTAAAAATGAGGATCATAAAATGAGCTGTCATAAATCTGGGGTCTGCTATAGCTTAGAGACTGAGTATTTGAAAAACCCTGAACTTCGTGTCCTCATACTTGTGTATGAGCATGCTGTGCACCTCAAACATTAGCAGTCTAGGGCACACAGACACACAAGTTCCTAGCACCATCTGAATCTCTCTGTTCTGGAGAACTTGGGACTGGCAGCTTACCTGACCCACGTGGGCCAGAGAAAGAGGTTGTTGGCTGCCTCCTGCTGCCTGCAACAATAATAGCCTTATCAGTTCTTCGGCCAAGCTGAAGCTGGTCCTCTTCCCATCCCACGTTAGTGTTCAGGTAGGCACATTATGAACCCATAATAATAATTCCCGGGGCCCCTCTGCCTGGTATACATGGGTGTATAGCACATATATGTACAAAACAAAACAAATCTTTCTGAAAAATTGAGACGGGGGAAAGACCCACAGGAGAAAAAAATCGAACAAACCTTCCTTTTAATAAATTGGCCTTTTCTTGGCTGGGAACTGGTCCTGAGCCAATACCCTGGCCACAGCTGGGCCTGTCAAAAAGTGATAATCAGGGCTGGAAAAGGCTTCTGCTTGCAAACCTTGGAGAGCAGCTGTCAGAGCAGCAGGAGATTTAAAATGGGCCAGTGTTCTGAATCTGTGTAAGGAAATGTTGTCTTTGCAAATGCAACTTTGGAGAAGGGATCTGTGAAATACTTCCCTAGGTTTGCATGTACTTTTTTTACATGTCCTTGTTAGTACGAGACCTTGGCCAAATAAATGAATGAACTGTAAGCAAAGGTTGCCCCGAATGACTTCCTTTCTGTCTGCCCTGCCTATCTGTTGCAATCATATATCTGGCCTGCCTGGTCCTCCTGGCCTGGCCTCGCCAACTGGACTCCAGCATAGCCTGCAACTATTTCTTGGGTCTGGACTGGTTTATCTCCAGAGTCTTTCTTGTGCCAGGTCTTACAGGTCTCCTCCTCTTTCTTGGGCATCTTTCTGTAGCTTTCTTCCCAAAACCATTGCATAAGATAGATTTGTATTATTAACAAATCTATTAAGAAAGGCAAAAGATAATCTTGAATTTCAGCGCAACTGTAAAATGCCTCATTTTGTCTTTGGACTGATTTCATGCAACAGAACTGGTGGAATGAGAATGCCCGTTGTTCTGGAGAGCAAGGCATTATTTTCTCTGTATAACCTCTGGACCTGATCCAGAAAAAGTTAGCTACAGACATTTGAGGTGCACCATCTCCTCTAACCTTAAAGACTGTACACTTGGACATCTACCTACACTGTTCAGTTCTAGCTATTTGATACCACTTTAACTGCCATGACTCCATTCTACAGTGTTCTAGGATCTGTAGTTTGGTGAAATATTTAGAATTCTCTAGTGCTCCCTCCCCAAACCACAGATAAGACAGTTCTCAGCAGTTTACCAAATTGCACATCCAAGGATGTTGTAGGATGAAGCCATGGCAGCTAAACCTACTGGAACTGTGTACAAGAGATGCACTTAATTTGTTCGGTGTGAGTGGGGCGGGGCGATCCTAGATACACTTGCTGGAGAGAAAGTCCTCAGGTGTTTATTTCCCCCCGCTTTTTTTTTCATTTTGAAAGGATGGCAGTAGTGAGGGTGGGGATAGAATCCGTGTTGTGGATAAACGTGTTTGGAAGCATGATCCATCTGATGTCAACGAGATGATTGTCCTGGCATTTGTTCTTGATCCCCAAACTGATCTTCAAAAAAACAAATAAAATTATTTCTTTATCCTCACAGACTTGTGAAACTTCTGGCTGCATAAGCAGGCAAGTGCTGCAGGGGGAAAGAAAGGAGAAAAACTGGCTTTGTTGCATAGGGACTTTGTGGAAGAGGAATGATGGGCTCAGCCTTTGAAAAATGAGATTCCCTGGCTAAAAGGACAAGGCTTCCTTTGCTTTCTGGAATCCAATGAAGTGTTCAAGTTCTACTTGTTGTCCAGAAGCTGTTCACTTTAGCTTGTTTGTTCCATGAGTTGAAGATAGTAAATTGGCTGGCTTGAAAAATTGCTTTCTAAGCAGAATTGAATAAAGTTGCTGCAGCTTGGTTTGCTTTAGGTGAGTTGGGGGCAGGTTTTAAGCATTTCCGCAGACTGATGCCCCCTCCCCCTTTGCATGGTTCATTTTTATGTTCAGTAAACCCCCAGCAGCTGTATTCTTTGGCCCTGCCAGCTCTCTTGGTGTCTGCTGGTTCACACATCAGCTCTCTTTCAAACAATCTTTCTGCTTCAAGATTTGGCACTGAAGTTTTTACCTTTATACTGGTGCAGCTCCTGCAAATTGTAGTGTGCAAAGTGGGAGCCAGCTCTAAGAACGTATGCTTGCTTCCAGGATAGTTTGGTGTGAATTTCCCACAGGATTCATCTATATTGACCACAGCTCAGAGTTTAGAAAAATTCCTCCCCTCCCCCCCCCCCCCCATGATAGCAACCATAATCCCCTAGCCGTACTGGTTGGGAAAGTGGTTCACAGCCTGTGGGTCTCCAGATGCTTTGGAGTTCTGTTCTCAACGTCTCTGACTATTGATCATGCTGGATAGAGCTTCTAGGAGTTGACATACAGAACATTTAGAGGTCCAAAACTTGAGAACCACTGGATTGGGAGATTCTGGGAGTTGTAGTCCAAAAGAGGAGTTTTTCCACCTTTTACTACCCCACCCCCTATATTCTGTTGCTCATTTTCAGAGTCAATTGATTAAGTACCCCACATCTAACCTTGAACTTCAGCACTCACCAGTGCAGTGCTAGATTGCTACCTGGAGGTGATAAACCGTGGATATCCTCTTTGCAGTTTATATCTATAGAATATTGGTATTTTAAAAATGAACCATTTGTATGCACAGCTGTCATATGGTAGTAGTGGGCTGTCTTGGTAACAAATGAGCAAGACCAACCTGGGCTTACTTCTCCACTCATCTCATAAGGTGACCTAGAGCAGGCCGCAGCTGAACCTTCTTCCTAGGACAGTTGATGAGACCATAGGATAATACCATGTTTGTCTGAGCTCCTCCATAAAATAGCAGGATGCAGATATATTGTCAAAGTTGCTTCTGATTTCCAGTCCTAGTAGTGTTTTCAAGGAGTGTAAGATGTTCAAGCAGTGGTTGACCATTGCTATCCCCCTCTGTGTTTCCATGACTGAATAAGGATTGAACTCCTATTTCCTGAGTCCTCGTCTGACACTCTGTCCACTACCACGGCGAGTCTCGGGTTCTTAAATATGCTCATTTTTGTGAAGAGGAAAGTTTCATCAGGATGGAGAACGTTTAGTACTTCTGGGACCAGCCCAAGCTATTACTTCAGTCAAAACAAATTATTGAAACTGTGATGAATAACTATAGGGATGTTTGCTAAAGGATGATTGCTCATGGTGGCTTCATGGAGTAAAATGCTTGATTAAATAGGAATTAAAATGAAGTTGTAAAACAAATCCTATGTAGCCATACATAGGGTTGCCAGATACATGGGTACCAAAAGGAGGACATAGAAAGCCAAAAAGGAGGACAGAGGAGGACGTATTGGGGCGGGCGGGCTCCGTGCCAGGGTGGGGTGGGGGGCATGTCGCTTTTGGAATTAGGTATTGGGGAGAATAGCTCTTTGATCATGGGGCAATACCATGACCATTCAACCTACTCAGTCTTGAAAGGTCAAGACTGGGAAAGTTACATTTTTTGGACTACAAAACTCAGAATCCACTGGCCACTGTGTTTTCTTGTTTTAAAAAGTGTTAAAAAAACATAAGAAAACAAAACAAATCTACATATACACTTATTGGGCTCCCAGGACCAATGGAGACAATCTATTCCTTCCTTTAATGGAGACACATCCCCCTTGTTTTATTTATTTATTTGATTTTTTTTTTTTTTTTATACCGCCCATCTGGCTGCCAAGGCCACTCTGGGCAGTTTACAAAAACAGAATTAAACAATAACATAAAAAACAAAATAATCAGCAACGATCAAACAAAATATAAGAGCTACTAAAACAAAGTACACTAAGAAATCACATTAATAAAAGCATAATAAAGTGAAATAAAAAGTTTAAAAAGTTGTGTGACAGATTTAAAACACTTTATAAAAACCAGGAAAAAAACCCAGAAGGCATGGATTTCTCTCTGCTTGAGAAATGCAAAGGGTGGAGAAAATGGATTTGGAGAGAGAGAATTTTATACATACACACACACAATGCTTACTACACTACATATGACAAAGCCATATATGTATATATATAATGTATATATTATATATGTGTGTGTCTATATCTATATCTGTATCTATAAATGGCTTTGGATACACACACACACACATATATCCAATATATACATACATACATATAATATACATACATACATACATATACATATACATATACATACATACATACATACATACATACATACATACATACATACATACATACATACATACATACATACATACATATATATATATACACAAAGCCATTTTCTCCACCCTTTGCAATTTCTCAAGCTGAGAGAAATCCGCTTGTGTGTGTGTGTGTGTGTGTGTGTGTGAATTTCCAGCTCCCACAAGCACGGGGGATAACTCTGCACATGCTTCTGGCTCCTGGACCTGGAAACGCACTCTGCACATGCCCCAGAGTCAGGGGTGTGTGGGGTCGGGGCAGAAGGGGGGGATAAAAGTGCCTTCTCTTCCCCAGCTTTAGGAGGAAGGAGGGACCGGACCGGCTATTTCCCTGGCTCTGAACCACCGCCCCCCCCCCAGAACCCCAGACCAGCCTTCCCTCCTGCTTGCATCAGTTCCTTTTTTCATAGTTTTGAATCAGTCTCTCTCTCTTTCTCATACACACATACACCCTCCCTCCCTCAATTTTCTACATACATTTAAACAAGCTTGATGAAACCACCCGGTTCCTCTCTCGCACCTTTCTTCCCGCCTTAATTGGAGCCTTCTCTCCCTTTCAGTCACATCCTTTTTTCATGGTTTTATGAAAGTCAGCCTCTCTCTCACATACACCCACCCTCCCTCCCTAAATTTTCTACAATCTTACCTTTAAACAAGCTTGATGAATCCACCCGTCCCTCTCTCGCACCTTTCTTCCTGCCTTAATTGGAGTTTTCCCTCCTGCTTGCAGTCACCTCCGGCGGAAGCAGTCATTCACAAGCCGGATTGACTGCCTGGGGCTGTTCTACAGCTGTAACGAATCAAGCAGCCTTATCTCCGATCTCTAAAAGAACGGATTTACAAGTGCCGCAACCAAAGAAGGTAGCAGGGATAGGTGGCTTACAGTTTGAGGTTCAGCTGCAGCGGGTGGGGGTGAAGATACAAAAGCCGGACATTTTAAAGGTTTTTAGCTTTGCCTGCCTGTCGGAGGACATTAGCCTGAAAAGGAGGACATGTCCTCCTTTTGCCGGACGTCTGGCAACCCTAGCCATACATAGATTAGGCCAAATTCATGTTTTATTAGAGAGTTGTGGGACCAGTTTCCTTGTGTTTCTTTGCTGCCATATATCTTTATGACCCCATGAGGAGAAATCTTGTACTTTTAGCTTAAGATCTGCTTCTAATTTTGAATCTTATTTTAACATCTTTACTGCATCCTGAGGTTGGTTAATTGAACCGCATAATAAAATCACATTTTAAATCAAAATATCCTGAGACTTACATAACTATTGAATTAACAAATGCTCTTCATTCACTGGGTCTGCTCTTCTTTGGACTAACCAGATTAAGCCCAATATTTGTCCTTATAACTACAGGGAGAGGGAATCCGGATCTAGTGTCTGTCTGTATTTTGTAATTTAAATTTTACATCTAGTATTCCTGTTGTACTTGGGCAATCTCTTATTGATAACTGGCATCCATTTTTCCTTGTAGGCTCAGTTTATGTGCTGGACTGGGAACCCTTTAAATGTATTAGTTAGCCATCTCAGATCCATCGAATCAGTATTTTCTCAAGCAGTATTGCCGCCCAGAGTAGACCTTTGGTCTAGATGGGCGGGGTAGAAATCCAATAAAATAAAATAAATAAATAAATATTTTAGTGTGGCCTTTATGCCACTGGTTTTGATCAACTGGTGTAGAGCTGAAACTATGGCATGAGACTTCAGAGACACCACAAGCTAAACACGGGTTCAAACAGGGCCTGCTCTTCTATTTCATCAGCAGCCTGATCCTCAGGATGCCTGGTTTTTGATGCAAGATCTAAATTGACACCTCTGTTCTTCTTTCCACTTTTTCTCATTCTTTCTCTCATCCTTTCCTTCTGCATCCTGGCACTGTGGCTTTTTGGTTATGAGTAGCGTGCCCATGACTGCTGCCTCATTTTCCCATTTGAAGCAGGAGTGGCTAAATTAATGTGGGCACATTCTCCTTTCTGGTCCATTTGTCTCCCAACAAAAAAGAGAAGGAATTAATGTGTATGTGTGTTTGGTTGCTCTGTACTATCCCTGAATGGTCAGTAGTCTGGAGGAAAGCTTGGAAACATTACTAGGAGATGCTTATGGCCATGGTGATTGGGGAGTTCTGGGAGATATAATCTAAAAAAAGTAAGGTTTCCATCTCATCTAAAGCTCCTACTTTTGCAGTTGATGGGACTGGTGTCTGAAGCAGATGATTTCTTACATCTCACATGGTAATTTTCAATCTCTCTCTCTCTCTCTCTCTCTCTCTCACACACACACACACACACTCACACACACACACACACACAGAGAGAGAGAGCGAGAGCGAGAGAGAGAGCGAGAGAGAGAGCGGATAAAGTTATTTCTTCTTGTTCCTGGAATGCAGATGACAGGTTCTTGAAACAGAAGGTGAATTGCCAGCTGGGATACATAAAGTCACAAATATCCACACATCACCTTTGCCAGACACTCAGTGTTTAAATAAATTAAATGTGGCAACGTGGCTTCAACTGGAAACTCAAGATTTATCATGGCTGCCATTATGGGCTTCCATTAATGAAGCAAAGTAGAGATGGCATATGAATCTACTATTTGTTGAGAGGCCAATATCATCGCATCAGCAATGCAAATGTTGGAGCCTGCCAAGGAAAGTACCGGGAAGATGCTTTGAAGCAGAATCACATGATTGAGTGTTGCGTTGTAAATAGGCAGTTTCCAGTTTTGCTTGGTTCTGAGCATTGGGGTTGCTTCGGTGTGCAGAATTCCTAACCTTTGACATGAAAATGGTTTGCTGGCATGTCCTGCGATCGGTTGCATACCTTGCAAAATGGGGTTTCTTGAGCCAAATAGTGATGCTGCTTGCTGAAGGAGAGCACTATTGCTATACTTCTCTCTGTTCAAAATTAGTTTCACGACAATAAGTAGATTGTGCAGTAAATACCCAGATCCTTCTGCACTTCACCTCTAGAGTACATACAGGGTACATGGTGTTCCTTATTAGTAGTGTTACTGACAAGAGTCTCACCAATGTGTTCTTACTAAGCTATGCCTTCCTGTCTGTTCTGTTCATTTATTTAAATCACCTAGGTCTTGCATTCTTGCACCAGAGCTCAAGACTTGGTAATAATGCTAGGTTCAGATCCCTACTTGACTGTAGAAAATTACTGGGAGGTAACAATGCTAAACGGTTTCTTGAACATCTCAAATACTTCAAAACCTTTATAAGGTTGCCGTAAGTTGGAAGCAATTCAATGGCATATATCAGAGGCACATCCCACAATAACACGCAATGGTGCCGTAATAGCTCACATTGTATCAAACTGCTACAGTGGTAGTGTAGATACACTCACAATATGGCTGGCCACAAAGAATGAGCAGAAAGAACAATGTTCTTGAGTACAACACAGTTTAAGAACAGCTGGGCTAAGGTTCGTTATGTGTCAAAAAAAAGAGAGGTTTGCATGTTCAGTTTTGGAAAGCTTTTTCATATTCTTCCTCTTTAGTAATAATAACAGAAGAGTAGGAAATGTCCAAAGTAAATATTTGCATACAGATCTCTTCACATGTTTATTAGGCTGGTTTTATTGCTTCTGTTCCTACTTTCTCTTTACTTCCATTTTGCTTCCTCCAGAATTTTCTTCAGATGTTCCCACAGGGTAGCAGTTAGCCCTTCGAGTTCATTGATTCATGTCTTGCTCTCTCACAGACACCCAAGAGCTACAAAACCCATAGCAAAATAAGGCAACCCTTTGTGGTGGTAGCACCTATCCTTGGGAATACTCTCTCCCTGATGGCACTGGAAAGGGCTTTAAGGTTTAGTCTTTTAAAAGTGTTTTAAAATTGTTTTATTTTTGTCTTTTTATCTTGTTTGTATGGAAACCATGTTGGAGTTTTACTGCATTAAGAAGTATATAAATAAAAGGAAGAGGTAGATGGGCTGTTCTTCTTTCTATTACTACTGTTGTGATGTTAATCCATGTATTCTTAAGAAAACCACAATTTCCTGCCAATAGATGCAGGTGGTACCATTGCAACTTTGAAGGAAAATGATCACTTTCTTTACCAGTTTCTTCAAATTTCTCTCCTTCCTTTTTACGCGAATGTGCCTGTTACAGAGCTCCTGCATGTTGCAGAGGAGATTGAAGTGTCTTGCATCAAGAAGTAGTTGTCAGTTATTAACTCTCCATATGCTTTGACTGACAGTTCCTTGATCCCTGATCATCAGCTCTGCTGTCTTGGGCTTCTGGGACTTGAAGTCCAAGAACAGCTAGAAACCAAAGTTTGGGAAGCACTGATCTAGGGCATGCAGTGCTTGCCAACTGTTAAGCCACAGGACCTTGTGATTGATCTTGTTTAGAGAATCTTAACTATAGTTTGGTGTGATGCTTGAAAAGAAAAAACAATAGATATAACCATTGCTCCTTCTCCAGTGGCAATTAGCACGAGACAGAAGGTCTCATTGGCATCCATGGGAGTTGCTAGCATTTATTTTATGTCACATAGGGTAGAGGAATGGGCAGGGAAGGATTCATCTTTTCCCCCAGTGCATTATGAACTAAATCTGGATTATGAGCCTGTATTATTTTTAAGTAAAGACAGCTCTTTATGGATCTGCACATTTTCTGTTAAACCTGTAATGCAGAGGTAAGCAAATCTGGGGGAGAAATGGGAAGGCAGATGTAACCCTTTTAGTTCCACGGGATGGGCTTCAACTAGACCTCTGGAAGTTTCCTGCCCATGCTGTAAAAGGTAAAGGTTCCCCTTGACAATTTGTCCAGTCGTGTTCGACTCTAGGGGGCGGTGCTCATCCCCGTTTCCAAGCCATAGAGCCAGCGTTTGTCCGAAGACAATCTTCCGTGGTCACATGGCCAGTGCGACTTAGACACGGAACGCTGTTACCTTCCCACCGAGGTGGTCCCTATTTATCTACTTGCATTTGCATGCTTTCGAACCGCTAGGTTGGCGGGAGCTGGGACAAGCGACGGGTGCTCACTCCGTCGCGTGGATTCGATCTTACAGCTGCAGATCTATAGATCTTACAGCACAGAGGCTTCTGCGGTTTAACCCGCAGCGCCACCATGTCCCTTTTGTGCTGTACTGCATAGCTTTTCATTGAACATAAGAGGAAATCAAACAAGCTGCTCATGTTCATGAAGATTCAATAAAAATTTTAAAAACACCAGCTTTTGAGCTGTAGAAAATTGAAGGCCTGTAGGTGGTCGGCCTGATGAAACCTCATGAAAGCTGATTCCAGAGAAGTGGTTGTTGTTGTTGTTTAGTCGTTAAGTCGTGTCCGACTCTTCGTGACCCCATGGACCACAGCACGCCAGACCCTCCTGTCTTCCACTGCCTCCCGGAGTTGGGTCAAATTCATGTTGGTAGCTTCGATGACACTGTCCACCCATCTCGTCCTCTGTCGTCCCCTTCTCTTCTTGCCTTCACACTTTCCCAACATCAGATTCTTTTCCAGGGAGTCTTCTCATGAGATGGCCAAAGTATTGGAGCCTCAGCTTCAGGATCTGTCCTTCCAGTGAGCACTCAGGGTTGATTTCCTTCAGAATGGATAGGTTTGATCTCCTTGCAGTCCAGGGGACTCTCAAGAGTCTCCTCCAGCACCACAATTCAAAAGCATCAATTCTTCGGTGGTCAGCCTTCTTTATGGTCCACCTCTCACTTCCATACATCGCTACTGGAAAAACCATAGCTTTGACTATGTGGACCTTTGTCGGCAAGGTGACGTCTCTGCTTTTTAAGATGTTGTCTAGGTTTGTCATCGCTTTCCTCCCAAAGAGAAGTGGTACCACCACTGAAAGTGGTTCTTCCCTAAATCCTCAAAAAAATCTAATTTTTAAAATTTAAATCATAATAATTTAAATCAGTTTGTTTTATATCCACCCTGCTCAAAAGTAAATTCCCTTCGACTTCAGTGGAATTTACTCCCAATGAGAGTCTCATAGGATCATTGTGCAATGCAAACCTACGTGTATTTAGTCAGGCCCTCGTCTACCTGAAAGTGTGTAGGGCTCAAAGGGTGTTAGGAATGGGAATGCACACATCAGCCTCATCTTCCATGTTTCCGCTCCACCCAGACATCCTGCACATCTTTGCGTGTTCAGTATAAAGTTATACATCGGCACTGCCAGCTGACTATCCTTACAATGCCTATGCAGAGTTCCATGCCAAGATTTGCAGGACTTCTGTGTAGGTACCCTGTTTTCCCCGAAAATAAGACCTAACCTGAAAATAAGCCCTAGTATTATTTTTCAGGATGCTCGTAATATAAGCCCTACCCCAAGAAGAATAAGCCCCAGTTAAGTGAAACCCCACCCTCCATCATTGTGCAACAACCAGAAGAAGATGACATAACTGTATTTGAATAAATGTAGATTGTTGTACATGAAAAAAATAAAACACCCCCTGAACATAAGCCCTAATGCATTTTTTGGAGCAAAAATTAATATAAGACCCTGTCTTATTTTCGGGGAAACACGGTAGAGATATGGAAGTGGGGCTTACCTGTGTTCCCACAACCCTGCCATCCTATGAGTTCTACCCACTTTCAAGCAGAATGCTTGAATAGCTTCAAATGTAAGCCCTACTGAATGCAGTGAGACTTAAATATGCATATGATTGCACTTTTAAGATATTAACAAAATAGTCTCTGCTTTTTTCATTAAGACACTAGTAAGTGTTTTCAGCATTGCAGTCTGGTTGTATTACTGGAACATTACTGGAAATGTTCCTCTGAATACAGAGAGATGTGCTTTTGAATCATTAAAAGGAGGCCGGATGACTGTAAGAGAGAGATTTGGAGGCACAAAGTCTTCCCCAAAATCAGAAGAGGTGTGTAATGTCCAAAAGCTTTGAAACCTCAACTCCACCCAAAATGGTTGGTTTCCCTGCTCACAGTGTCTCCGTCTTGTCTGGATTAAGCCTCTAGCCACCAGTTCAAGTGTCCAACAATGCTCCCTAGGCCCCCTAGATAGAAATGAAAGGCATTCACATTCTGGATCATGCTTCCCCCATCCATTTCATCACTTGAAGCATTTAATTAGAGCAGGCAAGGCTGTTTCTTTCCAAGTGCATGCCTGAAGCCAGATTGGAATGGATCCAAATCCCAACTCTACCTGAATTTGAGAAGAGTTTGTTTATTATTATTTATTTATTTATTGAGGAACCTCTGCAAAGCTTCTGTGGTTAATCTAGAACGAGGCTGAAAACTTTCTGTATTACTTTTGGCTGTTAATCTTTTGAGCTACCAAGAACTGAAATAACACACTTGGGAAAACATTGTAAATAGCAGCAGTGGCTGGGGTGCACACCTCTGGGTAAAGGTGTGGGTTTCCTGCCAGCTTTCTAAAGTGCTAATCTTGGTTTGAGATTCTGGATGGATGGATGTTGGCTTCTTCTGTTTGCACTTTAAAAAATTTCCTTGGGATAAAAATGGAGAGAGGACTTCTTCCAGATCTCCTTCTGGGTGAAGTTTCTGTCCTTTAATGTATGGGAGAGCTGTCCTTCGGTAAGGACAGTTTTTTCTGATCATGTAAGCTTTACAGGAGAGGGGAAAAGGTTGTATTTTGCTGGTACAGAAGCCAATCTGAAAAATGTATGGAGGGCACACATGTTGTAGGATAGTATGAGGAGGTAGTCACCTGGAACAGGTTCTTTAAAAAAAGGAGGAGCTACAAATATCTCTAGCTTTTGGAAGAATGGCCTTTCGATTGTGCAGACCTAGAATTCTTGTACTAGATATTGTGTTGGGGACTCACAGACAAAGCAAATGATGAACCCAGAACCTGAAGAATTTCAAGGCAGTTTATTTTTGTGTGGCTAGAGAGAAGGAACTGTTGGCAGACGAGCCAAGAAAACTGTTTCAGAACAGTGGGGCTTAGTAGGTCAGGGAAGCTTCCTGGTTCCTATAAAAATCTGACACATTGTGCTTGCTCGTTACTATAAAAAAATGGGATTCAGCTATATGCTGTATTTTGCCATACTCATTGGAGGTGATGACTGCAATAAGATGGGGCTCAAAATAGCATTGCCAACAGAGGTAGAAGAATCTGTATTTTCGAAGTGATTTCATTTCATTTCCTAGATATAAAATTGGAAATAGGGGGTGTTCAAGAAAGTTCCTGTTTTTTTAAAACTACATGTGAGGCAAACATGGATCCTTCTGTTGTTGTAGCTATCCTGCAGGGCTTCCTCCTTGTGTTGAACTAGTCTCCATATTTCTGTCTTTGCACAATCAGTGGCTTTTTTCTCTGGGGATGATGAGAATTGTTACAGTCTAGCACAGGGGTACTGACCCTTTTTGAGGAAGAGGCATCTGGAGCATTTTGTTGTTTTCTCACTGCTGATGGCAAGAAGCCACCTTCCATTGGATTATAATTCTGATTATACCAAACTGATATCAGCTTCCCCCTAGCTAGTGGCCACTTTGGTAACTTCCAAGCTTTGCTTGAGACCTGGGCATTCCTTTTACTGCATGACATGTAACTTGGCAAAAGATCAGTATGGACATCGAAACCTGTTATGTTCAGAGAAATTGGATATTGATCAGCCTGCTGTCTTTGGTGAATTTGTGAAAATCTTTTTCTCCCTTTTATCTTCCACAAATATTTCAAATCTTTTTTTAAATCAGTGTCCGTTGCCACATCTTGTACTATTCCATTCTTTCTTGTACAGAAATTACTTCCTTTTATTTTTCTTGATACTTTTGACAATCAAATTTATTGGATGATCCTGAAATTCTGAGGCCATAGAAGAGAAAGAAAAGGTTGTCCTTCTGTTTTCTTCATACTCACCATCCTTAATAGAGATGGCAAGGAGTGTATTTGCACTGTTGCCTTAAACTGAGGCAGTCTCATTTGACAATGGTAATGTCTTGGCGATGTTATGTTTCGACTACTGCAATGCACTTTGCATAGGGTTGCTCTTGGAGAGTGCCTAGAAACTTTAGTTGGTGCAAAAAACCATCAGTTAATTTGCTACCCCTTGGTATATCAACCCATTACCAAAAGATCTGCATTTTTTCTGGACTGGTTCAAGGTATTGTTTTAACCTCTAGAGTCCTAATTAGCTTAGGCAATGGCAATCTATGAAGTTGTGGCTATTCACAGTTACTCAGCTCTGCAGGAGGGACCCTTCTGAAGATACACTATCACTTACAGAGGCCTTCCTGGCTGACTTGACAGATATGAGAGGGTTTTTGCTCATGTCAGTCTCAACTTGTGGAATGCCTTTGTCACTGAGATGCAGAAGGTCCCTGCTTTCTCTTCTTTTAGGGGAAAAAACCAGAAACACCTCTTTTGAAAGCAGCTTTGAAACTGGTTTAGTGGTAGCATTCTTGTTTTTTCTTATTTGCTCTTTTAAATGCATTGATGATCTCTTCATCATTAACTAAAAAATTATTGTGTGACACCTTGGTGATTCAAGCAGAAAGACAGTTTTCAAATAGAACAAATAATACACAAACAAACGTAGCAATCTTTTTTTTTTAAAGTAAAAGGCTGAAGGCCCTTCTACTACGGAAGATGCTCTACTCCACAATTATAATTTTATATTCTCCTTTCTGTAGTGTAATCCTGGTTTTGGTGATCCTTTTTTCCCCAGCTAGACACCCAGTGTTTAGTAATAATGATGCAACACTTATTTGGGAAAATGATACTTTTTATTATAACAATTAATGACTGAAATTGTTCTTGAAAAAGATTTGCTGAAAAGTAAGTCCCAAATTCTGTTTAAAAAGAACAGGACAACATTTCTTCAAATGTTTGTGTTTGTTTGTAAGGGGGACATCACCATATCTTGTTAGCAAAGTTTTTCTGCTTTTGGGCAAAAGGTTCACCTTGAACTCTGATGCTGATAGCATTTTAGCAGTGATAGCTTTTGTTATCCAGTGAGACTGGTACAGTGCATTCTGTAGTTGTGTACAGTGGCTAGTCCTGATGCCATGACACGGGATTACCTGAATGTTTTTATATTTTTTTAATAAGCGTGTGGGCGGTATATGAAATATGAAAGCTTGTCGCTGTCAGTTTGCCTTTGTTTGGCAGGTAGTTTTTAATGGTTGCCGCCCCAGGGAGAAAAAAGCCATGTATGGAAACCAGGGCACAAGGAGGAGTTGATGGCTTGTTCACCCACATTATTATTAATTTCCTCCCCTTCACTTGCTGAACTTGAATCATGTGCTGGACTATTGTTTTAATTACCCAAACTGGAGAATAATGGATGAGTTCTGCTGACCAAACCTCTCACGGGGTGAAAGCTCTCTTGTTTCAACTGTTTGTTTTGTCAGAGTATATTGAAACATTTCTAACAAATCAGACTATTTAGATGTCAGTTCTGTTAAGTAGCAGAAGCCTGAATTTATTAGCAACATTTCTTTTACTGTTGTTATTTCTCTAAACTGAATCATAGGTGTTTGAACACACGTGAGTTAAAAGCTGTTTTTCTGTGTGAGAGAGGAACATGGTAAGGGGATAGTAAGTGGTAAATAACGTGGCAAATCTCAGACTGTATTTATATTTATGAGGGTTTATGGGAAAGAATTCCTGGGAGCTAGGATGTCTGTATTTACATTTAGGCTGGGCTGTTCTTTATACTTTCTCAGGAGGGGCTATGATAGTGCCTGGGACGATGTTATTGAAATAGAGATGGGCACAAATTAAGTTGTTCCCCTTCGTACAAAGGCCTCCACATGGCACCACAGGTGCCGCACATTCTCTTCCCTCATCCCCAGGCGGCTGGCCCACTTACACATTGTTGCACGCTGCCGGGGTCCTCCTGCTGCAGTGGCAGGCCAGTACAGGCAGGAGCTCGACTGCCCTTCCCCACGCTCCATCAGCCGCGAAATACTCAGGCGAGGAGGCGGGATGGGGATTCTTCCTGCGCAGCCGTTGAGTGACTTAGTTTGTGCCCATCTCTATATTGAAACTACTATGGCACTTGTAGCTAGCTGACCATCCAACAAGATATTACCAAGGCTTTTCTTTTCCTTTTGGAAAGGACGCTCCCTATTTGTTCTCTGTTGGCTCACATGAACTCAGATGGCTTTTGATTAAATGCATATTGAACTTTCTACAGTTGAAAGATGTTCCCCTGAACATTACATGGACCAAGACCATGTAAGTAGACCTTGCTGTACAACTTGCTCCAGGGTGGAGGACATGATACATTTCTTAATTGAATGTGCTTGTATGCTGATTTGAGGGGCCAATATTTTGAACCTTCGACAATTGGGATCAGAAATATTTCTCCACTATGTACAGTTTTATTTTTATTAGCCAGCACAGACTACAGTACTAGCATCTTTTAGGAGCACTAAGTTTGTTAAATGGGCCATGGAAAAATGGAATTCACTGTTTGCTTCAAAAATTATTGGGCAAAATCCTGTTGTGTAACTTTGCATTTAATTTAAAGTAATTAAAACTTTCTTACCCCCCTCCTTTTAAGTTCCGATGGGGAGGAGCATTTAATAGCAGGAAATAGGGACCAGACTGCTGCCACCAGGGTCAGGACTGCTGTGATTTTTTTCTATATATTTTTTTCTATTTTTATTTTATTCCCCCTTCTCTATCTCAAGTTTCCCAAGTGCTTCATAAGAGCAAAAAGAAGCCCTAGAGAGTCTCAGAACCTACAAGGAGGGTGGTTAGGAAGCTTTTCATTAGTTTAAATGTTTCCTGCACCCAGTCCTGGTTACACTGCTGTAAATTTACACCAGCAAGGTTTTGCCCATTATATAGGATGCCATTTTTGTATGAGAATGTTCATTTTATCCCTTTGATGATTATTTATATTTACCTAGATGTCAGATGTCAGCCATTAGTTACTAACAGTAGTTTTAATTTTTGTATATGCATAAGGCCTGGTTGGCTATTGAGCAGTAAAAGTAAGAAAGATATTAATATTTTATTATATATTAAAATATATTTATGACTGTAGCGTTTCTGTTGGATGGAGGAATTATCAAATCATCAAACTGTGTTGCATTTAAATTTCCTTTTCAGCCAGGGTATTTTGTTTTAAAATGAATATTGTAATAGCGGGGAAAAATAAAATAAATAAAAATAAAAATAAATGAGCCAGTACATCTGTCATTGGGTAGTCTGGCCCCCAGGAACCATTAATTTAATTTTGAAGGGAATTTTTTCTCTGAATACATTTCAGAGTGCCTCTGCATTAGAGGTCTATAAATTCTGTGCAGTCTGGGTAACCAGCTGAAACATGGACTTGTCATTCAGCTCTCTCATCAATGTGGTGCCATCTCCAAAGTTTAAGGTGATAGGAAGAGTGTCCGCCTGTCAGGCTTTGAGCAGGAGAGGATGACGTGACTTGGTCCAGTAGGAGAATTGCTAGTAGTGATTAGTAATAGTAGTAACATTCCCTTATCAGAGGGGATGAGATACTCTAAGGGGAGTGAGTCCTTAGATACCTGCCTAGCATACAGTTTGGTAACTGACTAGTGAGAGGTCCCGGAATAGAAATGTGAACTAGTTTGTAAGGGCAGGGCTAGACTATTACCAAATGTTCTGGGTGACCGTCTCAAGGCTTCTGCTAGCAGGATGACAGCAGTAAAATGTGTCATGTGGAATGTAGTTATGTGACCTTTGCAGACATCTCCTGATATCTGGACACTTTGGAAACTGTAGTCCGATTGTGGGGAAATACTATAGATTGTGCCTGTAAATCCAAAACAAACACAGGACTCCCACCTTCCATGTTTTTCAAATAATTTTAGGGTGTGTGTTCTTTTTCCATGTAACTAAGTTGAGATTTGAGGACTGATATGTTTGCCTTTTAAAAGCCCAAACAATTAAAAGTTGCTCACTCTATTTAGAAAGCCGAAACAATTGAAGGTAGCTCAACAGACACTCTGTTTTCTGAGGACCAATCTCCACCTTTTTATGACTGCAAATGTATCCTGTGGTGTATCACGGTGCTGACAGACTGTCCAGGCCTGTTTAGCTATGTTGAGGAATGAAGACTTTTCTACGTCAAGAGAGGATATTTGCCCCATTTGGCTAATCTAGAGGATGTTCCCAAGTTTCAATTATTTATTAATATGGTGTCCTGGAAACATGTTTAGCAAGATAAATTTTATCTGGCTTAGTGTGATGTTTGTGAACCTTCTGATAACTGAAGCACACTTTTAGATTGAAGCCATAGTTCATTCTTACTCTTGGAAAAAAATGTTTTTGAGACCATGTGGAAATCATTCAGCTCATGGGCTGCACACATGGCTCACAGTAGCCATTTTGGAGCCCTTGGAGGGGGAGTGAGGAAATCGCAGCATTAAAAAAAGTTCTGAAAGGACATCTCCCATACATGCAATTCTTTGGACACGCTAAGATTAGTACAGTTTTAAGGATGTCATTCACACAGCCATAAAATGATAAATGCAAAGGAAGTGTGTGCACGCTTCAGTCATCATGCCTTCAGATACCCTGTTTCCCCAAAAATAAGACCGGGTCTTATATTAATTTTTGCTCCAAAAACCACATTAGGGCTTATTTTCAGGGGAAATTTTTTTTATTATGTTTTATTTTTTCATGTACAACTACATTTATTCAAATACAGTCATCTCATCTTCTTCTGGAACATCGTCATAACTCTCCAAACCCCAAATTATGGACTGAATTTCTTGTGACTCCCTCCAGGGTAGGGGGAGTGGTGGTGGCAGTGGTGGTGTTGGCGTTAAGGGCCCCAACACGAACTGGCCTCAAACCCCTTCCGCCGCAGGACCGGACGGTTTCTGTCTTGTTTCAGGAACGCACTTGCTTGTTGAGGTGGTGGGGGGAGGGGGAAGTATGTATCCTGCTAGCCCATGTGGACAAGACAGAGTCAATCCCGGTTCCTGCACAATGAGTCCCTGGTGGAGGGTGGCGTTTCACTTAATTGGAGCTTATTTTTGGGGTAGGGCTTATGAGCATCCTGAAAAATCATACTAGGGCTTATTTTCGGGGAAACAGGGTATTTACAAATATCCCAATAAATACAGTTCTCATGTTAAGCATTGTCTTAGGTGAAATCTAAGAATCAAACCATGGAACTTCATCATATCTATTTAGCAGTACCTTCCACTGGGTTTAATGGGGTTTATTCCTAGGTAAGTGTTAGAGTTTAGCAGCAAATACAAAAAATGGTATGTAATCCATTCATAGCAGCAAAGTCCAAGGTTGGGCAATACCTTTCTAGGATTACTAAACAGTTACAAATAAGACAAGCTTCTAAGCTTTTTCGAATACTTCATCAGTCAAATAGTTTAAAAGCTGAAGTGTGGTCCAAGGCATTACATCCAGCCCAATTTTCGAGCTATTTGCCTTGGTCCAAGAAAAGTATTCCCCAGCGTCAGACTTTGGTGTTATGAAATTATAGCCCAAGTGTGTTTTACTGATATCGTTTTCTTTTAGTTCAGCTACTTCCTGCTGTCAGAAAAAGTATGCATTTAAAAAGCATTCAAAATTATCATAGTGCATGTGTGTATAATGTTGTTATATTAGCTAAATATGAGTTCAACATGCTCAATTATATCAGTTTTTTGGAGTTCAAAATTTTCTGGAAAATTCCATTCACTTAAGGTGAGTTAGCTCAGTTAATGGGAGTTTTTTTAAAAAGAAGTTTTTTGTTGCATAGTTGGGTTTTTTAATTCTGATGGGACTGTGAAGAAAGCTTTTATTTCTAAACAAGGTAGTTGCAGACAAGAAATACGATGCTTTTATGGAAATGCGATTCTCTCGTTTGACTCTTCTATTTGTTAATTTGTTTTAAAGAGTTATAGACTATAATTTCATTCAAAACGGAATTTGAGGATGGTATAGTCAAAACACTGATGTTCGGTAGAAACATTATAAAGCTTACAAGTAAAATGGAGAGGCATACAATTATTTCAATCAGCTAATACATAACAAATTTGAAATTAAAATGTAGGGGGATAGTGGAAGGGTGCCGTTCTTTGTTTCCTTCTCATCAGAGAAAAGCAGCAGATCTCAAAAGAGGAGTCTGATAACAAACCATATTTGGTTGAGCTAGTCTAGAAAAAAAACAATCTTACATTAATTTATATTACTTGAAAAGTCTGAATGCATTTAAAAAAACAATTAGACAAAAGACACAAAGGACAAGACCTATTAAGTACTATTAATCATGTCAGAGGAATGGAACCTCCATGTGCAGGGGAAATTTACATTTGAACTCCATATGTCTGCAACAAATAGCCTGAGAAGGGGGAGTTTTTGGTGTGTATGCGGCACTGGTAATCTTTGGAGAATGTGATAAATAAGGTGTGCATTTTGCTGTTGCCACTTCTTACTGCTAAAATCAGTGCTATAAATAGTAGCAAGAATCCACTTTATGACTTTTTTTTTTCCAAGTTACTTGTAATCTTATCAGAAATTTCCACTTGATGGTTTGGCCTTTCTAATTCAGCCGGAAGTCATTATCTTGAATGATGCTAAGAGTCATGGATGCAATCTGCCTCCAACAATTGATGCCTTCCATGTGGTTCAGTAGGACAGCCTAAGTTACAAGCGTCTATTCCTGCATAGCTGCTTTTTCAGCAGTGAGCTTTACCATGCTTCACTCCCAAGAGCTCCTGAAGGGTTGTAATTTTGTTGGCTAACAAAGCTGTCCTTGTAAATTGACATCTTGTTGTGTGTAAAGAAACAAGTAGTGAATCTAGTAGATTTAATGTTCTGACACGGATTTCCATTTATATTGTGGATGGATTGTGTGATTTGGAGTGAATTATTTGACCGAGTTACAGGTACCCTTAAGGGTTTTTGGCTGCCACTGACAGACTGATTTGCTGTGATGTCAGAGTAGGGCAAGGCAGGCAGAAGAAGAACTGTGGAGGCTGATGGTAAAAGAAGAGTTGAGGGACTGGGCCTGATTAAGCAGAAAGTCCCACAAAGGAGCGGTCCAGAGGAATGAGATGAAGAAGAAAATGCTAGAACAGGGAGTTTGAAAGGAAAAAAAAGATGGGTGCAGAGGAGATGAGTAAGACACATAGTTAGGAAGGCTTCCTTGGCTGGAATCCCCTTGCCTTATGATCGCACAAACCCAATCACATAAACAGTTCTATCCCTTCAGCAGTCTATCCCTCACACTTCCCTGTATCTATAGCTCACACAAATTATTGCACAAATGATTACACTGGTTGTGTACTAGATCATATAATGGGTGGCATGCCAAAACCTGTGTGGGTGCTTTCACACCTGATTTCCCCCAAGAACATTTTGGCTGTTGTTTTTACATTGATGTAAATTCATAAGCCAGATGTTTCATTGCTGGCCTTAGTTGCATTCAGTTCTTCTTTTCATTGGTGAAAATGTTTAGTCCATGTGGAGTGAGATAGTTCTTTCATAGAAATAAATGCAGTAGCTAGTGCCATGTGTGGGACCTATGGTTTCAAATGTTACCTTCTTTGAGTCGGTAAGAATGTCAGACCAGGAGTGGCAATCTCTATGGGACTGGGGGGCATTGTCAGATTTTCTGGCAGCCCAAGGGCTGGACTGATGAGGGGTGGGGTTAAAGAGGAGGATGTGACCAAAGAGAGACCTCAAAACATGACAGAATTGCCTTATGTCCCTTAGAGGGCACAAGAGGACTTTTTGAGCAGTTTTTTAAAAATTAAAAAGGGGGCCACAGAAATACTCTTTGGGGAATCACATTTGGGCCATATATCAACCCGATTTAGATGCAAATAGTTGACTTATTCTGGGAATGGAAACAAGGATAAACTTATGTGCAAGTTGATGCTCAGCTTACCCCATAGCATTCAACAGGAGTAACTAAGCATAGTCTCTGCACTTACAGTCTACTACTTTGCTCTGTTTCTGAGTTACAGTATGACAAAAAAGATGGCTGATGGAAAGAGGGAGAGAGCTCTCCAGCAAGGCAAGAGGGCACTTCCCCATTGCGCAGATTATGAATGAAAGGAGAAGAGAATTGCCTCAAGGCTTGCCTTGGACAGTGATTTGGAACACACACACACACACACACGCACGCACGCACGCTATCAAATTGCATTGAGCAAGTAACATGGCAGTAATAGTAGGAGTCTACCAAAGGGTTGGTTACTGCCTGTAACCAAAGGACATGACAGTGGCCATGCTTAAGGGGATTATGAGAGTTGTCATTCAGAAAAGTACATTTTCCAAGCTTTTGTTTGTGATACAGTAATCTTCAGTTTACACCTTAAATTAGAAGCATGACACACAAGTACATAAGGTTGGCATTCATATATGCACAGTGCTCATTATAACCATATTTTTTAGTATTTCCATTAGCATAATGTTTTTTGTCATCTGTCTGATGTACTAGGGTGCTCCTGTGTTGTTTTGTAAGAAGATGATGGGTCACAACTCTCAAAGGGCTCATCCCAGAATCCTTTGCAACATGGCACAGAATTCACGTTTATTCATAAGTTCCACTCAGTGCATTTGTTCTATTAAGCAGCTTGACTAAATTTAACCATGGGAGGGAACAGGTTACTGCTCTAACACCCTCTAGCTATAGCGTTCTAATGTTTACTGGAAAAGTCTGAAGAGGAAGTAACTGTGTTCAAAGACATTTCCTTTCATAGGCTAGAGCTGCTGTGATAACCTGATTGATGTTTTTTTTTTCCCTCTCCACTAGTGTGGACAATTATTCTAAAGTGTCTGTATGTTCATGTCTGTCAGCCAGGTAAAAATTGATGGCTGGATGTACAAACATTCAAGCAAACTAGGCACAGGCAAGAGTGGGAGGACAGACTGTGTTCATTTCCAAAGCTACATTTAGGTAGAGATGTCCGTCAGCAGGGCATTGCTTTAAGTGGAATGTGTAACTTGATGTACATTCTATCCATACTAAGACAACTCGTCTATAGTGCAGGTCAAGTTTTGGAACGGCGTTCTCTTTGTGTGTGAGACAGATGGACAGGAGGAGAAAGAGAAGCAAAGGAGAGCCAGCACTTGAGCAGACACCTATCTAGAAAAGGGGATGAATTTTACCCATCCCTAGTTAAGGCTAAAGAGCAACATCAAGGCCACAACCTATGTCCTGTGTGCCTCAGTTTTTGCCAGCCATTTAAGAGCTACCTTCAAGTTTGCTTGTGTAACAGGGTTGTGAGGGTAGGGAAACAAATGGGAGTGGCATCCAGCAGTTGATGGTTCCATCATGAAAAGCCCAATGGTGAGGAGGCTCAATGCTTTGGATTAAACCAGACTTATGAACATCTTTTAAAATGTCTCCTTGCACTCCCTACATTTGTGTTCATATCTGGCAATGTGACTGAAATGGAGGAGTACTCATCTTGGACCAAAATCTAAATTCAGGACATATAGCAATTTAATTTGTAGGAATGTACTTTGGAAATCTGATCAGCACTGCCATTGTGAACAGCTTGCTATGAATTTTATTTGTTAGTATATTACAATACATTATAATTGAACTTTCCCTCTGAGTTTCTGTCCCGCTGTGTGGGAGCCTCGCTACCTGTGGGGGTAGGTGGGAGGGGTTTCATTTGAAATGGGAAGTAAACAAACTGGCTCAGCTTAGAGGGAACATTGATTACATTACTATAGCATGTTATTATACTAAACTAATATTAGTAGTAAATGGTAGTAACTTATAAATAGTATTAACTTATGCACTGTATTATAGTATAATATATACTTGGGATAGTGTTAGCTTCTATTTTCTTAGGGAGCTCCTCTGATTCCTGATATTTGCTTTGGATCTAGAACAGTAAAGCACAGCTGTAGATGGTAAAGGTCTCTAATAAACTTGGTAGTAAGAGTTACAGAGGCTGCTCAAGACAGAAAAATTGTACTGTGTCTCTGGACTAAAGTTTCCAAACTTCCCCAGCCAGCATGGCCTCTGGCAATGATGATTAGGGCAGTCTGGGAGTTGTTGCTCAAAAGCAAATATTTCCCAGGCCTGGGGCTTACTGTTTGTTTCTGGCTGCAGTTGTATGGTTGATTGCACTGTGTCCCTGTCTCAGGTTTCTGATCAAAAATCTCTCCAGCCTTTAACTTCCTTTCAAGTCTGTTAAATACCCAGTGTGCTGTAGTGGGTAGAGGATATGACCAACAGGGATTTGTTGTGCAGTTTGGTCCACTTCGGGAACAGTCAGGTTTGCTCTTTTTCCTGGTGACCACATGATGTACAGCAATCGCGAATCAGCCTACCCCTTATGCTTGCATGCCTGCACGTTTTTGGGTCCCTGTCAGGGGCTTCAGTTTGTTACTGCTGCTGCTGCAAGTAGGATTGCTCTGTTTTGGTTCATTTCCAGCATGTGTGATCACCAGGATGGAACCAAAGTGAATGGCTTAACTTGTCACTTTGCTTAAGCCACTCAGTTACTAGGAAAGTTATTAGCTTCTTCTCACTTCCCCACAGAGGGGGCAACAGAAGAGAATGCAAAGTTTTATGGGTTTTTCTTAAAAGCCCTTGTAAGTCAACACTGAATTGGTTGACCAGCCAGGCAATTCAGTAGTACACCTCTTGAAATATTTCTTTTTTAAATTTAAAGTTTTCTTCTGCTCCTTTCTGTCCTTTAAAAGGAGGAAGGCCTAAGTAGGGGCACTTGCAGTGTGGTGCTGGGAAAGGTGGAAGACAGCAGGAAAATAGGAAGACCAAATATGAGATGGAATGAGTCCCTAAAGGGACCAAAGGCTTGAATCTACAAGAACTGAGCAGGGCTGTTGAGGGCAGGGTATTTTGGAGGTTGCTTATTCATAGGGTCACTGTAAGTTGGAGGTGACTTGACAGCACATAACAACAACAAGGTGTGGTGTGGCTTTTCTGCTCCCATACCACCTGATCCTTGCATGTGAATGCCACACCTCCAAGCAACCCTGTTTAGGATGATCCAGCCTGGTCCAGACCAGGGCAGTTTGGCCATCTACGTGCATCCAGAGTTTCAGACTAGGACCTAGGAGGCCTGGGTTTGAATCTCTGCGTGAGCATGGAAACTTAACTGGGGAAGTGGTACTGGTATAGTGAGTTCATAAACATCGCCCTTACTTTGAAAGCCCTGTTAAGGTCACTATAAATGAGTTCCCACTTGAAGGCACATAACACACAGACACATATTTGGAGCAATTGGCTTGCATTGGAAAGGAAGTGCTTCAATACTTACATTTCATTAGTAGTTTTAGTGAAATTAGTAAAATAAAAGCATCAAAGAAAGAAAGTTGGCCACATACCCATAATTAAGTTGAAGAACAGTGATAATGATCCGTATTGATGGAATTTTTAAAAATCTATGTTTAGTAACACTGTCAAGCTGTGCATACTTACCCAAGCTGTGCAACAGGTAATTGTAACGTATAATCTGGTTTAGTTTGGATAATATTTACATTGCAGTCTTCTATTGTCATTACTGTTTCCATAATTCAGGCCAGATTCTTTTCAAGTAATGCTTCCCAACGTTGCAATCAGGGTTTTTGGAGGTGAGTCAGTGCCTGGGGGAAAAAAACCCTCCTTGGCTACTCTGCTGCATTGGCTTCTTGTCAAGCATGTCAATCTCAAGAAAGATCACTCTGAGCCCCTTGGGATAGTGGGACAGAATTGCCAGCATTTACTAGGCTTTATTCCTGTGCATTTCACCATCAACTTTATTGGCACAGGCTAGCAAGTGCTTCTCCTTATGTCCACATGGACATCTGTAGATCAAGAGATACAGGAGTAGACCAGACCTGTTTCATGCTCATTTGGGAACCTTATTGGAAAGAACTGTATATAAATTATAATACGGTACTTTCCATAGGAATTGCACCAGCAAGAACTGAGATATAAATTATTGTTTATCAGTCATGACATTGTTGTTATGTGCTGTCAAGTTTTCACTGTCCAGCTTTCATGGCCATACATAGTAATCAGGAACACAATAGTATGGATGATCTTGGTCTTGGTCTCCAGTGATATGACCTTACACTTGATCTTTTCTAGTTCCTTCATTGCTGCCCTTCTGAGTCTCAGTCTCCTTCTGATTTCTTGGCTGCTGTATCCACTTGCATTAGTGATTGAACTAAGTTATATAACACCTTCATTGTCAATGTAAAAGTTGTGTAGTTCTTCTGTAGTTGTGATTTTTGTCTTCTTAACTTTCAACTGCAGTCCTGCTTTGGCATTTTCTTCTTTCACTTTGACTAAAAGTCATTTCAAGACATTTCTGCTTTCTGCTAGTAAGATGGTGTCATCAACATAACTTATCGATACTTATTTCACCAATTTTCACTCTGCCTTCATCTGAATCTAGTTTGGCTTTCCATATGATATGTTCTCTGTATGGGCTGAACAGATAAGGGAATAAAATGAACCCCTGTCAGACCTCTTTGCCTATAGGAAACCATTCTGTCTCTTTATATTCTGTCCTAATGGTAGCTTCTTGTCCACAGTACAAGTTATGCTTCAGGACAATCAAGTGCGAAGGCACACTCATTTCTTTCAGAATAATCCATAGTTTCTCATTATCTATACAGTCAAAGGCTTGACTGTAATCTATAAAGCCTAGACTGATCTTCTGAACCTCTTTGGTGCACTCCAGTAGCTGGCAGATATTTGCAATATGACCTCAAGTGCTGCTTCCTTTTTAAAATCCTGCTTGAACAGCAAGCATTTCTCGCTCTACCTTTGTTGCAACACCTTGAGTGTCACTTTGCTTGCATGGGACATTAACATGGTGTACCAAAATATCAACTGGAAGGCCGATGTGACACAGTGAACAGAGTGCTAGATTCAGACTTGGAAGACACTGAGTAATATCCACATCCAGCTGAAAGGTGCTCCTTGGTCCAGTGTGCACTCTCTCTACCCAATGAATCTATCACACATTGTTAAAGGACAACATGCGAAACTGATTTTTAAGGAAATATGTGATATATTTGGAAAAGATATTGAATTCAATTCTAAAATTGATTTGTTGTCAATTTTTTATAAGATAGAACTTGATTATTGCTCAAAGGAATTGATTTCCAATTTTATGACAAGTGCTAGAATATTAATAGCTAGATTCTGGAAAGATAAAAATGATATTAAATTAGAAGATTAGTATAATGATGTATGGGATATTGCATTAAATGATAAATTGACTACTGAACTTAAGATGAAAAGAGGGGAAATAAGTTCAAATTTTTTTATGCTGTTTGGGGTAGATTTGTTGAATTTGTATTAGTGAAAGGAAAGGGGAAAGCCTCTAAACAACAATCAATACAATTTTGGAAAGGAGGTTCGTATTAAAAGTATTGTTCCAAAGGGTCCCGTGGGTATGGGGTGCACTGTGGTTTAGATTGTATAGTAAGTATTTTGTATTTTTGTATTTGTTTTTGTTTTGGAAATTTAAAAAATAAATAAATAAAAAAGGACAACATGCATCTCTAGAAAGTCCTGTCTTGTTTCTCAGTACCTCATCTGTTTCCTCACTCAATATACTGGATCAGACCTTGTCACAGAAGAAAAACTTGAGTAAGTCAATACTGCACAAGACAATGGATATGACTGTGCTAAATACTGCAGTGTTGTCCTAGAACTCTGATCCAGTAGTACAGTTAATATAGGTGGGACGGAGAAGTTATATAAGTGGGACACAAAGTCTTTAAAACATGACATTATTTGATACTCTTTATTCTTAGTTTGCATAGCACTAAATTATATTCCCAATAAAACACTACTGCAATTTAAAAAAATATCTTTGTATGTTACACTTCGTGTAGCTGTAACATTTATACTCAACAGTCATTTACAAAATTTAATTGCTAATAGAGTTATTTTTTTATAATGACTACCAACAACGTTTCTGTAATTTTTGTATCCTTAAAATGTAACATAAATAATACCTATAAAATGTATGTCGTTCTCATGAATAACTGAGCATGTTGTGAGGGGCCCATATTGTTTGTCAGAATATTTGGTGGGACTTACAATACAAAAGTTGGAGAACTCCTGTCTTAGATAGGGACACTCATGCTTTCAATATGACCTAGTGGCTTGCATTCTTATAAAAGCAGGTGACTAGCCATAATTAAATGGATGTAAGTTGGATTTTGACTGAGTTGACTAGAGAATTTGTTTTACATAACAGCCTCAGCCCTTTGGCATGCAAAACACACTCTGTTACAAATGGGGATGCAACTAATACCGTGTTTCCCCGAAAATAAGACAGGGTCTTATATTAATTTTTGCTCCAAAAACACATTAGGGCTTATTTTCTGGGGATGTTTTATTTTACAGTCATGTCATGTTCTGGTTGCTGCACAATGGTGGAGGGCGGGGTTTCACTTAACTAGGGCTTATTTTGGGGGTAGGGCTTATATTACGAGCATCCTGAAAAATCATACTAGGGCTTATTTTCAGGTTAGGTCTTATTTTCGGGGAAACAGGGTATTCATAACTACTTATCAGCTGCTGCAAGATAATTTTTTTGCTCCTGCACAAAGAGATGCATTTGCCTGTCACCCGCAGTGTTAGCAAAACTGAAAATAAAGAAAAGGAAAGAATGAAAAATTGTGGTTGCCCCCAAAATTGTATTTTGCACAGAAACCATGTGATTTGCATAAAATCCCTTACATTTTGCAGAAGATGGAAGGGATTTGTGCAAAATGCAAGGGGAAAAGTCTCATACTCTCACCCAACGGAGATGAAACTTTTGAACATCCTCATTCTCATCTGTGAGGTCAAAATGAACAAAGATTTAAATTGCTAGTCCTCAGGCTGTGGTCCTTCCTTTACAGGTGGGCAGAGATTTTGCTATGAAATATTCCATGCAAAAAGTCTCACTTATAAGTAGTTCTGATATTTATGTTTATGAAGGACAGCCATAATGGTGCCGAACAAGCAGAAGTTGATAGAAAAATGACATATATTATATGTCATATATATTATATGTCTCTCTATATATAGAGAGAGACTCTATATATATATATAGAGTCTCTCTCTCTCTCTCTCTCTCTATATATATATATAGAGTCTCTCTCTCTCTCTCTATATATATATATATATTTAATGACAAATATTGTTTCAGTTTTATTTATTGAAAAGTATTAGGTTGAAGACAAATGCTGGATATGCCTTATAGACAAACATGAAAAAATATAGAAGTGTGTCAGAGAAGGGGATTATAAAACGATTATCACCACTAATGAGGCATCCTGGTGTTGTGTGTAGATGGGTTTGTGTTAGTTATTCAAGCTTTTTCGGGGGGAAAATAGAAATATTTCAATCCATTTATTGCATCTTTTTGAAAATCATTGTTTAACTTATCGATTTCTCACTGTTTTTATAAAAAATTAAATATAATCTTTAGCTTATCAGTCTAACATTGTTTTGTTTATTAATTTTCTGTGAAGACGTATTCTCAAACCTTTTGAATCAGCAGGTAAATTATGAGCATAGTGCATAGCCTGTGTTGTATCAGTGTTATAACTGATTTTTAAAGTTCTATTTGACACAAATGTTTCAGCTCTACCTTATCAACAGAGATGCTGTTTCTGGCAGGGCAGAGGTATAGTGTTGAAAAAGATGTTCAGCAAGATTTAAAGATGGTGGATTTGATTTAACTTAAATCTATTTAAATCACAGTTTAAATTTTAAATATGAATTTTTTGATGATTTGAATAAAAATAAAAATTTGATTTAAATTAATTTGATTTTAAATAATCATTGATTTTTATTCACACTTTTTAAAGATCTATCCTTCTGACAGTAAAGGTAAAATTGCCAAAGAAAGGTGGTGAGTTTGTTGCAGTTGCTTTTTAATGAGTCATAGTAACTGCATAGCAATGTTAATGATACAGGGCAAATCGTCTTGTTTACTTATTTTTTTATATCTGTGATTTATTCTCTTTACGCACTTAACGAAACGCAAAGTGTATTATGCCTATTTGGAATGCGAAAGCACAAACCCCTTCTTCTGTGGCACCCTGGTTATTTATGAATGTGCTCTGCTTGGAGGTCTGATGAGTGCTGAAACTCACCTCCTTTTGGTGCCAGGTTGAAACTTTGCTGTCCTCCCAAGCTTGTGGAGGCTACTGGCCATGCCTGGACTTTATCTAGGCTTCGTGTGGGTTGTGGATTTGCATTCATTGTTTTGCCCCTTGAAACTGTTTTGGTTTTTTAAAGTTTATTATTTATTTATTTATTATTTGAATTTATATCCTGCACCATCTGGCAACCAGGCCACTCTGGGCGGCTAAGAACAATATAAGGAGAAAAAAATTAAAAACACGATAAAAATAAGTTAATACATAGCAAATCATAAATTAAAACAGATGGCAGTAAGGTGGTGGAAAGGGTGATGGAGAGGATAGCAAAAAGAATGGTAAAAAGGGAGGTCTTCAATGCTCTTTTGAATCCGTCCAGCGAGGGTGCCAGACGAATCTCAGTCGGCAGGTTGTTCCATAGGCGGGGGGCAACCACCGAGAAGGCCCGGTTTCTAGTTCTTTCCCTCCGGGCCTCCTTCAGGGTCAAGGCCCTCAACCGCCCTGCCTGTGAGGAATGGGTATTACGGACAGATATGGCTGGGAGCAGGCGTTCTGATAGGTACCTAGGTCCTAAACCGTTTAGGGCTTTAAATGTTATCATCATAGCCTTGAAGTCGATGCGGAAACGAACCGGTAGCCAATGAAGGTAGCCAGAGTGGGGGAGATGTGCTGAAATTTCTTCACCCCAGTTATTTATCTGGCTGCTGAATTCTGGACCAGTTGAAGTCTCCGCATCAGCCTCAAGGGTAGCCCCACATAGAGAGCACTGCAGTAGTCTATTCTTGAGATTACGAGGGCATGAATCAGTGTCGTGAGTGCCCCCACGTCTAGATAGGGACACAGCTGGGCAATCCTCCGGAGATGGAAATGGGCTGCCCGGACCACAGATGCCACCTGGGTTTCCATGGTGAGAACCAGGTCCAGGCAGATGCCCAAGCTGCGAACCTCGCTCTTCGTGGGGAGAGTCACTCCCCCAAAGGAGAGGGAGTTTCCCAACCCACTGATGCCGGGGCCGCCCACGAGCAAGATTTCCATCTTGTCTGGATTCAGCCTCAGTCCGTTTGCCCTCATCCACCCCAGAACGGTCCCCAAGCAGCATCCACTGCAGTAGCAGAAAAGGAGATGTAGAGCTGGGTGTCATCAGCGTACTGATGGCACCGAGCTCCACAACTCCGGACGACCTCACCCAGCAGCCTCATATAGATATTAAATAGCATTGGCGAGATGATTGACCCCTGCGGAACCCCACAATTGAGGATCCACAGGGTGGAAGTCATCTCACCAAGCTGCACATTCTGGGGACGGTCCTCCAAGAAGGAACGGAGCCACGCCAACGCGAGACCACCGATTCCCAACTCGGAGAGCCGCCCCAGGAGGATACCGTGGTCGATGGTATCAAAGGCTGCTGAGATATCGAGGAGGACCAACAAGGACATATTGCCCCTGTCAGCCTCCCTCAGGAGGTCATCCTGCAGGGCGACCAATGCTGTTTCCGTACCATGCCGTGGCCTGAAGCCCAACTGGAATGGATCAAGGGCATCAGTTTCCTCCAGGAGTGCCTGGAGCTGATTGGCCACCACCCTCTCAACCACTTTACTCATGAAAGAAACATTGGCGACGGGCCTACAATTCCCAATTTCGTCCGCCGCCAAATTAGGTTTCTTTCTAATGGGCCTAATGAGTGTCCCCTTGAGGGCAGGGGGAACCATGCCCTCCTGGAGAGACCCATTAATTATTGCGGTGGCCCATTCTGTTGTTACCGTCCTGGCTGCTTTGATGAGCCAGGCCGGGCAAGGGTCTAAAGAGGAGGTGGTGGCACGACAGCGCACAAGCACCCTGTCCACATCATTGGGCATGACAGGTTGAAAGCAAGTTAACCTTGCCGGGCAAGACAATGCACTGGACATCTCAGCTCGATCTACTGTCTGTAAAAAGGGATCAAGGTCCCGGCGGATGGCCTCCACTTTAGAATTTAAAAATGCCGCAAATTGGTCACAGGAGATACTAGAGGGAGGCCTATCACTGTGGCCAACTCCAGATAGATTGCGTACTATACGGAAAAGTTCCGCCTGCTGGTTGTGAGCTTCGCTTATCCGGTCAGCGAAGAATGCTCTTCTAGCAACCTTTACCCTAGCTAGGTAAAGATTAGACGTGATCCTGGAGGTTTTTAAATTAGTTTCCGTCGGGGCCCTTCTCCAGATGCTCTAGCCTTCTCTGATTACGCTTCATAGCCCACAGCTGCTGGTTAAACCAGGGAGCTGGTCGGGCTCGGCAATGGAGAGGGTGTTTAGGTGTGATCATGTCGACCGCCCTGGTGGCGGCGGTATACCAGCCATCCACCAGGGCATTGACAGGAGCGCCAACCAAGTCAGCTGGAATCCCCCGCATGGTATCTTGGAATCCATCAGGATCCAGTAACCTGCAGGGGTGGACCATCTTAATGGGTCCAAGCTCCCTGCAGGAGGGAAGTGCCACTGAGAGGCTGCATTTAATTAGGTGGTGATCCGACCATGACAAGGGGGCCGATACCAAATCTGCCACCATTGGAGCACACTCTCTCTGCTGAGCAGCAAAGACCAGATCTATGGCCGCCCACGTGGGTAGAACCGTTGACTTGCTGGGTCAAGTCCAAGGAAGCCATGGTTTCCAGGAACTCATGAGCTTGGCCGGAAACCTCAGCCTCCGCGTGAATGTTGAAGTCCCCAAGAACCAATAGTCTGGGGGACCCCAACAATGCCATGGAGATTAAATCCACCAGCTCCGGCAGGGACTGTGCTGGATCGCGGGGAGCGCGGTAAGCCAGCACAATCCCAAAGCCTCCCCTGGCCCCAAATGACACGTGGACAGCCTCTAGACCTGGGCTTGCCACCGCAGAGAGCCTAGCAGCCTCAAAGATATCCTTATAAACAATGGCGACTCCCCCCCCCCCCCCCCCGTCCGCCTGGTCTGCCCTGGTGTTGGATGGCATACTCAGGTGGGCATATGAGGGAAAGAGTAGCTCCACCCTCAGCGCCCACCCATGTCTCAGTTATACAGGCCAAGTCTGCCCATTCCTCCAGGATCAAGTCCTGGATGAGCTGGGTTTTGTTGTGGGCAGATCTGACATTTATCAACACCAGGGTCAGAGACGGAGGCCAGCTAGGCTGGTTACCTAGGTTCGAACAGGTGGCAGCAGAGCTAGAACAGGGGACAGCCTTCAGACTTCTGTCCGCTGTTCTTCTATGTTTGATTGCTACTGTGCCAACACAATATCTCCCCCTGCCCGTAATTACCCGTATATTTGAAGCACCCTCACTGGAGTAACAGGCATCCCGCTCCATTGTAGGAAGAGGAAGGAGGAAGGAAAAACCTTGCATCTGGCCAGAGAAGGAAACGTTAGAGCCTGGGATCGGAACCAAGTGCCGAACTCGGGATCTTCTGAAGCGGCCAGCACTCCCTCCAGCACCAAATCTCCCCCTCCCTGTCACCACCGATATTCCATTTTGCCCCCACATAATCAGCTGCCGGCTGATTCGCAATTACCAGGCCTTAATTCCACCTAGGGGGTAAGCAAAAGAAAGTAAGAGAAAGTTGTTTACAATATTTTATTTATTGTATCTTTCTCTGAGATCTCTACATCCAAGGCAGTAGATAAATAAATGTATGTACTTAAACAGCAAAATTAGAATGATTTAAAAAATTTAAACAGATTTACACTACATTTCACTGGAAAGGTAGAGACTGTGTCCAGATGACCTTCGTGCCTGTTGATTCTACTGTATGGATAGTCCATGTGGCAGACAACATTAGGGTTCCTGATCTTCCTCCTTAGCAGATCTTTTTCTTTAAAACCCTCCTTGCTCTGGACAACCCTTAAAACAGAGGACAGCTTCCAAAAGAGTGCCATCCTTTGGCAGATCTTTAGTGAGGATGCTGGCCTGTATCAAAGAGGGCACATCACTACTCTGCTTACTCATTGTAGTTGGAGGGGGACTCTGTTTCATGTAATTTGTGATGTTCTGGACAATGACTGATAAGAGGAGAACTGCAAAAACAGAGTTGAAGTAGTAAAACAGCTCCTTGCAAGAGTTCCTACTTTCTGCTAGCTAATTAAGGTAAGCCACATAAACTGTCCGTGAGCTTAGCTGCAAGCCACGTTAGATTAGCATCTATACACAGAATGGAGCTCTTCAGTTCTAAAACATGCCAGTACAAAATGTTTCAGCATCTAAAGTACACATGAATGAATGCAAATCAACATTCTAAATACTCATGTGTTGTGTCACAGGAGGGATAGGTTGTTATCTAGTCTGAGGTGTCTATAAATGAGACCAATGAATTATATTTAGCATTCCCCTTTTCAGTCTATGTCTTCCAAATTTGCAGGTGTTTGTTAATGTGTGATGTTTAGAATTTGGCTTTTTCTAACAAAAGATTTAAAGCCATGCAGTAAAAAACCAAACATGCTGCTCACAAACACGAATTGTCTTTTCAAAAAAGGTGTTGATGGGGGGGGGGGGGAAGCAAAAAATGTCATGTTATGATTGCTTAAAGCCTTGTTCATGAGGCAGCAAGAAAGGCTTCACCAGGAATATCTGTTTCTGCCACTAACAGATCGTGGCAGCATGTACAACTTTTAATGTTGAGAAAATGTATATTCTGCTTTTCCACTAAATTTACTGGGCTTTCCATGAGAAGGAATAAAACAAAAGATTATGACAACTTGTTTTGCTCCTCATCTATTGTTTTCAAGAAGCAATCATGAGAGTTTGAGGCCTTTGAGGCTGTGGATTTGCCACATACATATTTGGCAGAGATAAATATCAGACATTATTAAAGGTGTGACTAAATGGTCAAATTATGCCAGCCTAGATCAGGCTAGATTGTACTAAACGGGGGTCACTTTGAGGTCTGGTCAGTGTTCCCTCTAATTTTCTACCAGCACTGAGTGGAAACCCCATCCTGTGCAAAGTTCTGGCTGTGACTGGAACCATATGAGTGGCAACCCAAACTGCATGTGTGTAGCACTGACACAGCACTACATAGCAGCACATGTGTGCAGCTTAGAGGGAATGACGGGTCTGGTGTCTCTCTTGGGTTGATCCTTGCATCCAATGTTCCCTCTAATTTTCAGCCCTGCTGGGTGGGGCTCTGCCCCTCACGTGCACAGCAGGCCCCCGTGTGCAATTCCCCCTCCCTGTGCGGGGTTCTGTTGCAACCAGAACCCAAGGGGCTGAAAACTATTGCTGTCAGTATGTGGAGGAGGGTGGAATTGTGTGCACAAGCACACACCTTAGAGGGAATGTTGCTTGCATCCATATTCAAGGATTACCACACTGCACCAGAAGCAATCCTGTTTAGCACAATCAAGACTTATTTTCCTTTAAAGCTTCCCATTTCTCAAGATCGTTAAGTGGCTAGGCAAAGCATGGAGGAGGAGACTGCTTAATGGTCTTGAGAAATGGAAATCTTCCTTGCAGCTCACTTTTGGACGGGATTGGAGGGAATATTTTGCGTTTCTTTTTAACTGTTGCTAACTGACACAGCACATCAGCAATGCTTTGAGAGGACTTTAGAAAAGGCCATTCAAAGCATTGCTGATATGTTAACAATAATTAAAAAGAAATGCAAAGCTTCCTCTCCCTTTCTCTCCAAGCGGCAAGGAAACTTTCCATTTCTGAGGATCACTAAGTGGTTCTAGCAAAGAGACAGCCAGCCAGCAACTTTGGTTCAATCCCACAATCACACACACTGCAACTGAACCACCATGGAACAATTCTACCCACACCTAAAAAACATTAGCTCCTGCAGGGAGTCAAAGTGTGGCTAAGAATGTTGTGGGGATGGGCTATTCTCACTGGCACTTACGTCCTATGGTCATCAGGAGAAGGAACAAACCAGCTAATATATATATAATACAGACTGTAAGAATGAATCTAACCAGTCTGCTAAAGCTGGGCAGAGGACCCTTGTGTTCAGATCTCTTGCAGCTCAAAGGATAGCTTTGCCACACACACATCCCCGCCTTCCAATGCTTGTCTTCCTCATCTAGTTCCACAGTTCTTGTGAGGATTAAGTGGGATACACCATACAGTGCAGTGAGGTGATTGGTGAAAATCTGTCTGGTGAATAAATCTATAAAAACATGTATAGATTTCTATAAAATTAATAAACTAAACTAATAAAACTAATAATAAAACAGAACTTGCTTGCTGACAGCTGATAAATCAAAATCCAAAATGGAAGTTCCAGGCTGGGTCCCTTTTTTCTTTGTGAATAGTATAAACCCAAGGGTTTAGTAGTGGAAACATTTGAGTTCTTTCTGCTCCAACTTGAGTATCCAGACATTGTGGAAAGAGAATCCTGTCCAGAAAAACAGATACGCAAGTTCAAAGTGACCTCCTGAGTTGCAGCTGTAAAATAAATCTTGGCCCTCTGATCTTATCTGACTGCTTTGTTCTAACAATACCTCAATTAAAGGTTTATTTGCTTTTTCAGTCACCACATCTCTTGCTGTGTTCTGGAAGTTGTTGA
Organism: Intellagama lesueurii; assembly: GCA_037013535.1. NCBI lineage: Eukaryota > Metazoa > Chordata > Lepidosauria > Squamata > Agamidae > Intellagama > Intellagama lesueurii. The sequence continues at coordinate 95,311,290 of JBAJHW010000005.1, forward strand.
GAATCCTTTGGAATATTTCATGCTCCTGGTCAGCAACTAATTTCAGAACCACCATGCTTTGAACTAAATAACGCGCCTCCCTCTTTTGACACTGCACTCAGAATCACTGCTGCAAGAATAGAGGGGTGTAATTTTAGCATAACAGTCTTTGTATTTGTGAGAAACAGTGGAAGACATTTTCAGCATAGTGCTAAATCTGGAAGGATGTTTGGTGGCCTTTAAGTTAGTGCACTGCTTCCCTGCTCTGGCTAAAGAAATTAACTACAGGTAGATCATCAAGGAAGTCTTGGGGGAACAACTGGCCAGATCTGGTCAGGTGATACTCCTCCATGATCCTTTTAAAAAAAAGCTTCCAGAGTAGACTTCCTCAGTGGTACAAGTAAATGTTTTTCCTCAGCGTGCTGCCAGCTTAATGGGATTCAACTCACTTCCTTTTAAGTTGCCCTGAATTCTGAAGATGTAGAGGAAACCAGATAGGAGTTATATTTCATTTTACAGTGCTATATCAGCTGGGTGTTTCTGGGTTATTTTTGGCTATACAAATTACATGTGGCTGAGTTTGCCTTGGTTATTTTCTTGGCATTTGCTGTGTTTCTCAGAGCTTTTCATACTGCCAAAGGGGAGGGGGAGGCAGCAAACCAAACTGTTTCAGTTGGCACTCTCATCTGTGTATGAAAAACCATTCTTTTCCTTTCTGTCACCTCACCCTTTTCCCAGTCTTCTCCCATTCCTTGCGTCTGGGATGCCAGTTGCCTTTGAGGTAGCAGCTCTTCCCCCAGCTTTTTTCCCCTGTATGTCAGACACTTCTGTCTAATATTAAAAATGATCATGTTGCATAATAAGAGTAACAATACTTCTGCATATTCTCCTTCAATGGAAAGGGCAGCCTTACTTTATTGGAGAAAAACTGGACATTGTTAAATTCCTACTCCTCAAAAGGAGAGAGTGTTGTAGTTCTGAGATCAGTCCAGCCTTATTGTTTGTTTAGCCTCTTTTTTGTTGTTCCAAGGCACATATACTCACACAAATCCATGGGTATATTCATCTGTCTGTGATTTAGCTGCCATGCTATGCACCCTTACTCCCCTGCTTGTGTGACTTTGAAAACTGATGAAAAAATGTGTGTGTGTGTGTGTGTGTGTGTGAGAGAGAGAGAGAGAGAGAGAGAGAGAAGCCTTCAACATATCTTACAGCATGTACAGTTCTGGATTTCTTAGAGGAACGGTACCCTTTGATGCATCCTTATCCCCGTTCCGTTGTTGGACTATACAGTGGACCCTCGACTTACGGAATTAATCCGTATTGGAACGGTGGCTGCAGGTCGAAAAGTCTGTAGGTCGAGGCTCCATTGACCTACAATGCATTGAAAACCGATTAATCCGTAACCGGCCGTTTTTGGTCCATTTTGTTTGATTTTCCGGTCTGTAGGTCGATTCTCCGGCCGCAAGTCGAACCTAAATTTTGCGGCCAGAGAAGTCTGTAACTCGAAAAGTCTGCAGGTCGAGCCGTCTGTAAGTCGAGGGTCCACTGTATCAGTTCATCTGTTTTCTTCAGTGAGATGACACTTTCCTTTTGCTGTCATCATACTACCATGGAGTGACACCAGGGCCTCATGCCACTGTAGTTCTTGATTTGCATATAGGCACCAAGCTGTGATGATGTTTTTACAACCTGCTATAATAAAGAATCAGAGACATACACAGAAAGATTGAGAGGAATATCTCAACACAAGGAACAAAGAATTATGTACTATGAAAACTTCTTCCTGCTTTTCCCCAAGGATCAAAGAATTTATTTTCTGTTTTAGAAACATATTCAGGGTTTGTAGACAAAACTGTATCTTAAACACACCTTTATTACCAAAAGAGTACCAAATTCTGCCATGGACCACATTCTCTCTCTCTCTCTCTCTCTCTCTCTCCATATATGAAGGTTGCCTTCCTTATGAACAGAGTAACAATCTGTCTTAGGAAGTAGCCTTAACACCAGGTTGGGTAAGTGATTCACCATGCCCTGGTATTGTCTGTTTCCACCAGTGAATCCTTCCAGGGTCTTGGACTGGATATTTTTCACATCACCTGCTGTCTGATCCTAGCTTTAACTAGAGATGGAAAGCAGTGATTACCCAACAATGCTGAAAATTATCACATGGAAGGCCTAGAAGAATTAAACGCATCAAGCAAAAAGTGAGAAAATCCAAATGTCCCTAAAAAGCAGGCCTGTCCTTCAACAATAATCCTGGGGGGAGTTGTTCTCGCTTTATGCAATTGCACAAGTAATTCTGTCTCTTCCCTCTGCTGTCCTTGATGCTTTCCTCCATCTGCTGGTTGCACAAACAATTGTGCAGCTGGTTGTGCATCAGCACTGTGACAGATGGCAACCTAGAGGGAGAAAACCACTTGTGCAATGGACCTAGTAATGTGCATGGTTTTCCTCAATAGGATTTCATCAACTTTTTTAGGCTTGATTTTCAATAGCAATTTCATATTTTTTTACTTCTAGAAAATCTGAGAGATAACCACAAGTCTTAAGGCACTCCAATTTTGAAGTGAGCATCTAATTCAGAATCTAGATCTTCAGCTTCACATTTGAAATCTGTTTCAAACTTAGATCTGATTGTTTAAAATAAGTGCTCGCAAAAATTTGCTTATAACTGTGTGTTTTTTCTTTTAAATGGAGAGCAACTAATAAACAATTTCTTCTTTCTTCCATTCTCTATAAAGAACTGTGTGAGATAGGTCACTCTTCCACCATACAGATGAGAGGCAGAAAAGATAGCATGCCAACTCAAGTCTAGTGACATATTCCTGTTAACATATTGGCCTGAAGTTGATGGCTGGCATTTTGTTCAACACAGTAATTTTTCACCAGCATTTGCAATCGATATTAGGAAATGGTAGTGTTTATCTGCTTACTGTTGCCCTGGCTGAGTTTTGAGGGGAATCTGAAGACTGAGAGAGAATGGGAATATGTTGCTAGAACTAGGTGCAACAGGTTCAACAAGTATTACTCAAGCAAGGGGAATGCTGCAAGGGTTCATGGCACTCTGCCAGCTTGCAACCAGCATTCACAGAGAGACACAGAGTTTCTCTCCCCCCGCCCCCACTTAGGCTGCAGTATATGGTCATGAATATAAGCAAGAAAATGAAATTAGAATATCTATCAGAGCAACCAGTGGGTTTATGAACCAAAGTGAAAGCAAAGTGAAAATACTCAACTATCCCACACACTACACCAGAACACAGACAGAGTTCTAACTCCTGTCTTCTGAAGATGCCGGCCACAGAGACTGGTGAAACGTTAGGAAGAAAAACCTCCAGAACACGGCCAAACAGCCCGAAAAACCTACAACAACCATGAAAGTATTTTGTTCTGTCAATTAACCTAGGTCAAGTAATGTGTCTTTCTTTCTTTCTTTCTTGACAGCATGGGGAAAGTGTGCAAGGAGCTTGACAGGATTGGGACTGGGATCAGTAGAATGCTGTACACATTCACAATATCATTCTGCAAATAAAATGAAGTTGTAAGGTGGGGCACGTACCTGAAAAGGTTTTTTGGGAATGGACCCTAGCTGGTACGTGGATGTCCGTGGGTGAGCAAGCTTTGGGGCTTGTGCTGAAATTGCAGAGTTCTAGCTTAAAACCTGATAGTGAGGGACAAGTTAGGGGAAATGACATTTTTTTTTCTTTGGTTTTGAGAGATTTTGCTGTTGGCTCAGTCCTGGTGTCTACCAGGCATGACTTGGAGCTGCCAGGTTCTACCAGCTGAACAGGTACCATTATCTCTTCTCACCTGCCTGGCCCTCCTAGTGCATAAGGCACTTCCGTCTATGTTCCTGACTCTGTCCACTGTAGCTAGAGTAAGCAGGAGCACAGATGGGAAGGTTAATCAGAGACTAAGCATTCCAGAATAATTTAGACTGTCTGTGTTACTCTGGCAGTTGTAGTAAAAAAAGAAAAGGAAAAAAAATTCCATTTCTGGGAAGGGGTAAAACTAGAGTATATGAGAGAACCTCACTAAGGAGGCCAGAATCTTCCTATTATCCAGGGAAAAGATGCAGCTGGGCTCCTTTGCATTCCTTTGCGTCATGACATTGAGGTAGCTCCTGCTTATCCTTCTGGAGTATTTGGAGATTTTATTCTGTGGGGCCAGTCTTATTCCTTGTTGCAAAGATCATTGTTGGCACAAGCTCAGAAACAGTTGTTCTTTTTCGTCATGAAACAACAAGGGCTCATCCAATACATTTTAATAAAGGAAATGAAAAGGACAGCGAATTGCTATAGGTAGGTCCTTACATAGGAGGTCCAGTTATCAAAGGTTTATGATTTATCATCTGTTATGTATTGTGAATAGACAGTATGCTGTTTGCTTGATGGAAATAATATGTTCTCTATTAGTAAATCAGGCGAAAGCATAATTTAGGGCTTGGTATGCAGATTTATTTCTAATGCTTAATATGTCATCAGTTTAGTGATGCATATTTTAAACAAGAAAACTAGGAGTGGTTTTGTTTTCCTATTTCCAGTTTTACTGTTTTGCACGCATACCGTGTTTCCCCGAAAATTGAATTGTTAGCAATTAAACTATCATCTTTCACTTTAGTCCCCCTTACTCTTCCGTAGTAGATTGGAACAGTTGGTATTCGTCCTACTTTCATAAGAAGGCAGGTTTAAATGCAGAGCAGTTCAATAGATAGAATGGTAGAGTCAGGCAAGGTTGCTACAGTTTTACTAATTGTACCTCCCAGTTCTATACAAGGTACTGCTCTAATGGTAGAGAGAGCGCTTACAGCAGTTCCCAAAAAAATGAATCTGCTACACCATGAAGGCAGAGAGGTCTTGGAGCCCAGAATCTCCTACCTTGTTCCTCAAAATTTCTCCAGCCCCTCCAAATATGAACTTCTGCTCCTGAATCCTCCATGAGCTGTGATTTGTTCTTTCAGTAGATCACATAGCCCTGCATCACTTAAAAAATATTTCAGTTTTTCAAAACCAAAAGTGCACTGTTGGTGTTTTTGGAGGTCCATGCAGCTTCCATAGGATCCTGGGGGCAGAAAGTTGGCCCCCAAGCCAGCCAGAATGTCTCATCCTGCCCTAGAAAGTGGGTTTCAAAACTTCCCGCCTTTAAGGAAGACTAGGTTTGAGTTTGTTGCTGACCTAAATGCATTAACATTTTGCTTTCTCAGCTCTCTTTAGCATGTGGAGCTCAGAATAGTATGTTTTGGTAGGGTTAAGCCATCAGACTGCTGTTGTGTTCCACTTTTCATTTCCTACAAGCCATAACTACTTCTATGCATTTACAAGAGTGTCTGTGCTGCTCATCTCTCCCTTGGAAAGTCATGGCTGTCATCCAGTGAGATGCCGAGATGCCTCTCTTTGCTTCCTCCAGAAGTGCAGACATTCACTTACCCAGTCAAATACTTGGACAGAGCTGAGACAGATGGTTCTGGAACTGTGGCATCCCAAGAGCTTGCCTAGTTAGCACCTCCATTTGGGCCATCCTTGGAGAAACCTCATGGCAGAATCCTGCATGAGGTTCTGGCCCATAAGCTCATTTCATGTGGAATGTTGCCGATGGCTTTTGGGCTGTACTGTTGCTTGATGTGAACTCGGGCTACTTCTTAGAGCACACTTAGCAAACCCCTGCACTTGTGTGTTGCAGAAGAAGATCAGTAGTGATGGAGGAACTGTCATCGAGGGGGATCTGTCCATCACCACAGATCTTTGGAAATGCTTAACTTTAAAAAAATCCCCAGGATTCCCTGATCACAGTTTGATAGCACCATGTTGGAAGAAAACTTGGAGGCAGATGGAATGTTAAAAATTGATCCATTATTATTCATTTAAGAAGTGAAAAAAATCAGCATCCAACATAAAATAAAAGTAGCAAAGGAGCTCTCTGTGTCTTGCAAAGATCTGTAGTTTTGTAATTGAATGTCTACCTGTTATGATGGCAAGTAATTTTTTTAAAAAGTGTTGAAACATTGATTTGGCAATGATGTTAATGTGGGGCTGTTTTAATGTTGCATCACATCCCTGATTTTCTCCAAAGACCTGTTCCTTCCAGGTCCAGGAGATTTATCTTTGGAATCCTCTCTGTGTGTGTTCTCACAGCATCCTTGCTTCATGCCATACAAATCAGTGAATCATCTTCAAGGTTACAAATGATGCTTTTCAGGATTTTCTAGGTAGAGAGTACTCAGAAGTGGTTTACTCTTCCCTTCTTCTGGGAGCACCCTGGGACTGTGCAGCTTGCCCAAGGCCACACAGGCTGGCTGTACTCAAAGGAGCCACAGTGAGGAAATCAAACTCCTGACCTCTGGCTTCACAGCCAAGTACCTAATACACTTTTATTGTGCTCTTAACAGGTGCTCTTAAACTGGCTGGCTCTGGTGTGGTTGGTCGGCTATTCCTCGAGCATATTTGGCATTGAGTTGGTAAATCTGCCTTCACTTCCTTCATTCCTGGAGGCGTTCCTGTTATGAGTCCTTCTCTAAACTTTTGCCTTTTAGTTGAAACAATGGGCAAAGTGAATATTCCACACACTCTTGTCCTCTGTCCTCTCTTCACTGTCCTCTGTTTTCACATGCCTTAAACACCTTCATGAGCAGTTCAAAAAGGAATGATGGATATGGTTGATGCACAAGGCAACAAATCTGCATTTTTGGATGGACCATTTTGGGCAGTGGGTGGGAGCTGACATAATGAATGCACAAAGACAGAAAAAATTAGTATGTCAGAGAGAATGGTCGAACTAGAACCGTGTTGCTGAACATGCTAGTTTTTGTGTGCTAGGACCTTTTCCTTTACAAAAAGGAAATAAGAAAAGGAAAAAGGAAAGGAAAAAGAAAAGAAGGAATATTAATAAATACAGTGTGTCTTCATAACAGGAAAAAAGGCACTTCTTTCATAATCTTTACTAAGAAGTATTTGTCAAGATGAAGCTATAATTACCTTTTATGTTAGCTTGTCAGAAACAAAGAAAAAAAATCCCTGGAAACAAAAGGTCAAAACATCAAAGGATAACATTGTGTGTGTTGAGAATTTTATGTGGAGCAACACCCAACAATGTGAGTCTCCCCCTCTGCCCTCGTTGTCTTTGAGATAATAAAGCTGTGGGCTGGATTGAACTTCATGATGGCATGTTTACCAAACCAAACAAGAATAAAACAAAACCAAAGCAAGCAATTAAAAAAAAACCCAGATTAAATATTTTAGAAAACTAATGTTGGCATGAAACCTAGGCTAGACCTCTACTGGATACCATCTACATTTCTGTTTCAGAGAATTAAAAAAAAAATAGATTTACCACTTCAGTGAGAAGTAGGCCTCACATGTAATCGTCATGGCTTCCATGTGTTTCTGAATGTTGGAGACACACATCACCACTTGTGTATATGCATGTGCTTCTGTGTGTGTGTGTGTGTGTTTATAGCAACGCCATGCAACTGCAGGTAAACCCCAAATTGTCTCTAAGGGTAGGCTAATGAAATTAACAAGTATAGGGTATTAACCAACAGCTTTCATACTGTAACATGAGTATCCCTAGGGAAAGAAAAAATATTCAGCCTTCCTGAAATGAATTAAGAGAGAGAGAGAGACACAGTTTTTATGCCAAGTCTGGATGCAGGCAGAAAAAAAAAGTTAATATAGGGAACGTGGCCCAGTGACCTATTACATGATGAAAGAGGAATTCAGGGAAGCTAAGATGCCATACAAAATGGGGTGTTTCTCTTGGCCCCAAGTGTCATCAGTCAAAGTAAAGCTTGCAGTTACTATCAGACTTGGTTATTTTCCACAGGATTGACTTGTTTTGGGCAGGGTTGCTGAACGTCCTTCAAGTTATGTGAAGCAGAATTAAGTATTGTCATTACCAAGGTGATTACATAGTGTTCAGCAGGCTTGAATTTCATTTCTTCCTTTGATAAAGAGGTATTCCAGGCTGGTAAATCCAGTAGATAAAAATGGTCCTGAAATATGTTGACGTTACATTTTGCTGGAAGAGTAGCATTACCAAAATTTGGCATTTTGTTTCTTGGGAAGTGCGGATCAGACACAACGCCCAAACAATATACAATGTGGAATGTGGAGAAAGAATTTAAACCCATGCCCCTGCCCCAATAAAGAAGAATCATTATGACAGTGATAGTTCAATTTCTAAATACTGCTTTGAATTATTGATCACTGTAGTTGTTTCAAGTGGTGAAGCTCAAGGGTGAGGGGTGGTTTTGTTACATGCTGGTCATAATTTGGTAGAGAAATTATAGCAGAATGATAATGTTTAGATAGCAATTGGTTCATGCATCTCTTTGATGCGGGACCTGTCAAAATGAATAAAAGATGGGAAAGTAGAGACCGAGCTAGGTTGGTGCATGGACTCTTCATTCTTGTCTTTAAGATTTCTCTGTGGCAGTGATTCTTAAACACTCCTCGACTTGTTTGCTTAGGAATCTCCTGTGTGGAGCAGAGTGTTCTGGGGAAGGTTTCTGGACATATTTACAGGACGCTGATTAGGCCTACCACGACTCATTTCAGCCATGTGAAATAAGAACGTGATGGAAAGACGCACAGCCGGAAAAACTAGCTTTGTGAACTACAATACCCGTATTTCTCCAGCCAACATAAAATGGTGGTGATACTGAGCAGGGGGTTCTGCCACTTGTCCTCAGAAGTAATTTTTCAGGCCTACAAAATGCCTGCTCCTCTTCTGTATCTGCCCATTGTAATGGAAGAACTACATTGTAATGGAGAACCAATATACTGTCATGACTAGATGTGATCAGGTTCGTTATATATCTGGAGCAGTTCCTCTCTTTTGGCGGGAAATAACAAGGGAGACTCTTTTTGAATGTTAACAGATTTATTAATCTTAACATTTGGAGAATCAACAATCACTTCAACCGGTTCAAATAAACTAATCTCAGGCAACTGTCCATAATGAGGCGACAACAATTCTGTCTTCGAACTGACAGGATCTAAGAAGGGGCTGGTCCAAACCATTCGCGATCGGTGGGCTTCCTCAGGGGTGTACTCCTCACCGCGCAGATGGTTCCACAACAGGGATATCTGGCCCAGTCGCCCTCCAGAGGTGGGTTGTTGAACGAGGAGTCCGGCCGGACCATCTTCTTCCAACAACCTTGTCCTCGCGGATATACCTCCACTGTCCATTCTAATGGATCCACTTGTGTTTCTTTCCCTTTGGTGATGTCCGGATTAGGCAGTAACCCTCCAGTCTTTAGATTAGGAAAATCTTCCAATAATCCTCTCATTCTATCATATTCAGCTTCCTTCTCCTTTTCTCTCTCTACCCTTTTTCCTTTCTCTTCCTGGTGCTCCTGGTATTCTAAATTGTCTCCTCCCACTCTGATCCTTTATATCTTCCTCCCATACGGGTAAAATTAACTCCTCCTCTCCTTCCCTCTCTTTCTCTTCTACCAAGCAAATCTCAATCTTTTCCTCTTTTTCCTTCAGTTCCCTCCTTGTCTCTTCTTCTACATTCACCCCTTTTTCTAATGTCTCTCCCCCTCTCTCCACTTCATCTCACGCGGATGTCTTTTGTTGAGGGGACGGCTCACTCTCCACTTTCTCTTTTTTCTCTATCACTCTTTCACACTGGAATATTGGACTGCTACTCAAGTGACCTACCTAGGTTTGAATCACTGCTCAACCATGGAAATTAACTGGGGATTAGCATTGGGTAAAGCCACTGCTTAAATAACTCACAACCAATGTTCTCTCTAATTACTGTCCCTGCTGCATGGGAACCTCACCCATCTGCACGCGGGGGGCAGGGTTTCATCCGAAACCCAGAAGTAAGCAGGCATGGACCTCAGATGCTGCTATGTGGCACCGATGGAGCTCTGCGTGCCCGCTCGCACCTTAGAGGGAACGTTGCTCACAACCCAATTAGAGTTGGAGTTGACATGACAGCACATAAACATAGTGGCTGATATCCTGTTGCACAATTTTATGCTACACAAAGAGGATGACATTATCAGCAGGCAATAGAAATCTTTAATTTAATTTTAAACCTCCTATTCCCCCCTTCAGCTTCTGAGGCTCCCTAGAAATCCCTTTTGCTTTGAGTAAATGTTTGCAAACCGCAGAACAGGGGCATGGGAGGTGGCAGAAGCTTTTCATATTGGAAAATCAGTGGCAGACGGAAAAGTTGTGTTTCAGGTAATGATGGCTTAATTATTTCTTTTTTAAAATTGTGCTCAAATATGTTAAGGCATACGTATTTCAGGGAGGATTGTCTGCCATTACTGATCTTCTTATTAACGATCCTGCCCCCTCCCTACACACAAGCAGCCACGGAGTCCTATTGGTGCACTAGAACAGAAATCCACAACTATTGTTCCGGGCTGGTGCTGTTCTCTCTCTAAAAGTTCACCCTGGGTTGTTTTCATTATTGTATTTTCCTGGTATAAAAAAGTAAATATTTTTAGGAAGTTTTTAAAAATGCTCCTGAGTCAGAGGCCTAGTAAATGTTGACTGGCAGTGGCTCTCTATAAAGTCAAGGTCAAAACCCCTTCTCAGCTTTACTATCTGAACTTCTCTAACTGAAACTCTTCCATGGCTCGAACTCAGGACCTTCTCCCTATAAAGCACGTGCCTTAAACATAGTGAAATAAAATATTCCAAATGGCTGCCAAGTAAAAACTGGGTATTACATTCTTTTTATGGCACATACAGAAATCATTGCAGGAGGAGAAAGATCATCCAGCTTGTGACATGGGCAATTTGCCATACAGTATGTTGTAAATTTTAGCCTGTTGTCTCTCAAATCCAGTTTAGCAGCCTCCAGGACTTTTCTTCCATATGAATATATTTTAAACTTTAGCTGATTAAAAAGCAGGTGTTACAGGTTTTTTTTAAAAAAATAATGCTGAAGAGTTATATTTACATCAGTCAATTTCCACTTATTATTATTATTATTATTCAAAAATACCAGACATAGTCAATCAAACTTATATAAACATTGACTGGTATTATATAACAGGTAAAAGTTTTAACCACAAACCTAAGTATCTGTTAAATATCAGCACAGTATATATGCTGTTCCTAAAATTGCTGTTTTTTGTAGCTTTGATGGTATTATTTCTGAGATCTGCAACTGCTTATAATACTGCGTGAAATTTCTTGATACTGTTCCCAATGAGGACCACTGAAGTGTGTTTCATCCACATTATTATTATTATTATTATTATTATTATTATTATTATTATTATACTCCAGGCACAGTCAAAATTATAAAAACATTGACTGGTATTATATAACAGACACAAGTTTTAATCAAAAACCTCAGTAGCTGGTAAATATCAGCACGGTATGTATGCTGTTCCTAATATTGCGGGTTTTTTTGTAGCTCTGATGGTGTGATTTCTGAGATCTGCAACTGCTTATAGTACTTTGTGAAATTTCTTGATATTATTCCCAAAGCCCTAATGACTACGAGGACCATGAAGTGTGTTTCTTCCAGAGGCGGGAAGTTTCTTCTTCTTCTACAACAACAACAACAACAATTTATATACCACCTCATAGTGCTAGAGCACACTCTGGGTGGTTTACAGTGTAATTATGCAAGGAACACTTTGTTTCACAGCATGCTGGGTAGTAATTTTCCCAATCTGGGAAGGATGGAAAGCTGAGTCAACCTTGAGCTGGCTACCTGAATCCATCAGGATCGAATTCAGGTTGTGAGCGGAAGCTTGACTTCAATAATCCTGTTTAACTACTGTGCCACGGGGCTAGCTATACACATTTCTACCTAGCTGGTATGAATGTGTATAGAAATGAGACCATTAAGATGAGCTGTAGCTGTATAATGGACACATGCAATGTTGTGGCTCAACACTGTATTTCACTTTTTTTTAACCCTTTCCTTCTTACCCTTCTAAACATAGTAGTCTGCACTCTTCTGCGGTGTTGGTACCTAGGTATGATGATAGCTTTAAGATGAGATTTGAGATTGATGTAGTATTTGCTAATGTTACAAAGGCAGCGGTGACTCCCTAAGGCAAGAGGAACTCTGGAATCAGATGATCAGTTCAAGGGAACACCACTTGCTGGGGATGCTCTATGACGAGAAATGCCTTCAGCTACGTGGTAAATTTTTTCATAAGCCAGAAAACAAAGATCTAATTATGCAGTTCTCTGAAGTGTTAACAGATATTATAACTTTTGTTTTCTAAGCAGACAATTCCATACTCACAGAAATCCACCTGTTTTGCGTGATATGACAGGGAATGAAAACTGGTCAAATCAAAGTTAAAAGCAGCTGCAAGAATAGCTCATAAGATACAAGGCCCCAGATTAATCTTCTATTACTGCCAGTTATGACGTAATTACAAGAAATTTTTAAAGTACAAATAGTCACTTTACATTAGTTCCAATGGAATGGACTCTTGATGGCAGCCCAAAGTAAAGGTTCTCAGCAATTCTGTAAACTCCTTAACAAATTGAATTCCAGTGGCCATTCATTGAATGAACCAAAATTCCCTTCATGTGTATGAGAGGCCCATTTTTGAGAATTATTCAGTGAAACCTCCCTAAAAAAATCTTGTGAAAGCTTCGGTAGAAAGTAATAGACCTACTGCTGAGGTGAGAAGATTTGTCAGCATGGGATCCTGTCTTCCCCAGTGAAATTGTTGAAATAATTGCTGCTGTAAAGAATGGGAAGGCTCCTGGTGAGGAGGGATTTGTGGGGGAAGTCTACAAAGCAGCACCAAATTGGTTGGTGTGTCTTCTTTGAGCCTTATTTATAGAAATTAATGATAATGGTCACTCTCCTCTACAATGGAATATCAGTACGGTGGCCCCTATATTAAAAAAAGGTGACCCAAGCAACCCAGCCAATTTTACCCCTATCCATTTGTTGGATATTTCATAAAAAATATATACTAAATATTTGTCAAAAAATTTAAACCAGTGGCTGGAGTCTAGTGAGATGATTACAAAAGAATAGGTGGGCTTCCAATGTAATTGTTCAGTAGTAGATCACTGCTTTGTTTTATCTCACTTAGTCTACAAACAACATTCCTTCTAGGTGCACAGCTGCATGAGTGCGTGCAACTCCATCCCCTCCCCACAGTGCTCCTCCTCCTCTGTGCACCCACAGCATTAGTTTCCAGCCCCTTTGGTTCCGGTCATGACAACCCTGCACCGGGGGATGGAGTCATGGGGGAGAGGGATGGAGCCCCAACTAGCATGGCTGAAAATTATAAGGAATGTTGTCTACAAGTATGTGAGAATTAACACAGACATTTATATCTGGCATTTATTGATTTCTCAGCGGCTGTTAATTCTATTAGCCAGGATTGTCTCTGGGATAAATTAAGTAAAACCTCTTCTGGTTTAAAAAATTTTTTGATGTTGATGCGAGAGCTCCACTCTGATACTAAGATTCAAAGCAGGATGGATCACTCAGATCTGTTATCAGATTTTATATCAACTACACTAATTGTCCGTCAAGGATGTTTGTTAGCCCCAGCACTGTTGAACATTTATGTTAACTCATTAATAACTGACCTAAGCAATAATGGCAATTACGGGCCTCCTAAATTGGGAACCAGAAAAATAAAAATACTTATGTATACTATAGATACCTTGTTGTTGTGACAAATGCAACAAGGTTTAAGGAGATTATTGAAAGCTTTTAATCAACTGGCAATACAATACAATAAATACAAGATAAATTGAAAATCAACAATAAAGAGACTGGAAATACTTGCATTTGCCCATAGGTTTAAAACCATGCATTGCAAATTGATGTACATCCCACAGAATAAGTGAAGTCCTTTAAATATTTAGGACTAAGCTGTTCTTCAACTGGGGGTCCCCCTCAAAAAATGCATTTAGAAATACCTGAGAACAAATATCATAGGCCTTCCTAAAGGAACTAATACCTGTATTCTCCAGCTGGAAGCAGGCCTTTGCACAGTGAAGGCTATAATACATATTCATGCCATCAAATACTAGTTTAAACTGAAAAAGGAGATAGGATCAGTTTTAGTACTGTCTCCTTTTAGAGAGATGTTGAGTTATAATAATAGAACAGTTTTATCTTGGAACTAGGAAATACTACAAATTGTTGATATGTATGGACTCTCTTGGGATCTTTTGAGCGTTTTAAATGTTGAGATGGCAGCAGATTATCTGAAGTCCCACATCTTCAAACATTATTTTCAAGCCAGCTGTATTTCCAGCTCTCTGTCAAAATGTGCCTCCTGGTATGCCAAATTATCTATCCAAATACTTTACTTGCAGTATTTAACTAGTATAACAAACTTTAAATGGAGAAATGCTTTCACAGCTTTATGATGCCAGTCCATTAATTCTGTGGTGGTTGAGGATTCCCTTGGAGGAGAGAGTTTGTTCATCTGGAACTAATGGAGTTGACCTAACTCACTACTTACTCGTTTGCCCAATTTATAAGGACTTGAGAGTAACTCTATTCAAAGTGTTAGGTCTTGCATTCAATAGATCTGATGCATACATGGTAAACTTTTTACTGGGGGAAAGTGTATCATATATTTCTAAAAAGGTAGCCTGTTTTGCTTTTAGAGGAACAGTTTTAAGGTGGATGTTTTGTAGTGATCTGGTTTTTTTAAATTGAGTGAATTTTGCTTGTTAGAATGTTGGTTTAAATAAAATGTATTTATTTTATATTATTTGAATATATTTTGTTCTGGCTACGGCTATACAAATAAGCTTGTTTTACTTTTACTTTACTTACTTCCATTGCATTGATTAATTGATTGATCACATTTTTATGCTACTTTCCTCTTGGTGAAGGGATTCAAGGTGAAATATGCTGGGCCACAAAAAGTCATTCTCCACATCAGCCCATCTACTGAACTAAACGTTTGTAACTTCAGTGCATTAGATGGTAGCTTAGACAAGAACATTATAAAGGACATTTAGAACACAGCCATCGAACATTAAGATTCAAGAGAGTTGCTTTGCATAAAAGAAGTTCTTGTGGTGGGAAAAGGGGTAGGATGGATTTGATCTGAATTAAATTGATGTAAGAGAGAAGACTCCCTGGAAAAGACCCTGATGTTGGGAAAGTGTGAAGGCAAGAGGAGAAGGGGACGACAGAGGACGAGATGGTTGGAGAGTGTAATCGAAGCTACCAACATGAATTTGACCAAAACTCCGGGAGGCAATGGAAGACAGGAGGGCCTGGCGTGCTCTGGTCCATGGGGTCACGAAGAGTCGGACACGACTTAACGACTAAACAACAACAAATTGATGTAAATAATTATTTAAATCAGGATAGTTCAGTGATTTAGGTATCTGACTGCAAAGCCAGAGGTTGGCAGTTTGATTCCCCACTGTGCCTCTTGACAGGGGCTGGATTTGATGATCCTTAGGGCCCCTTCCAACTCTTCAGTTCTAAGATGATGATTATTCTTCAGACAGACTTGATTTAATCATTTGATTTTTTGACAAACATGGGGAAAGTGTGCTTTTGCTTGATCTCACCTTAAACACATCTTTTTTGAAATGCATATTTTCACAATCTCCTCCATAAAACATTTCCATCCCCAATAGTCCTCTATGACATGTCTACAAGTATGCACTTTAGAGGGAGAGGGGAAGGCTTGACTTTGCCTGCACTAAGTTGCAGAGAAACGTATGGAAGTTTCCTCATGGAATCTGCATCACCCAAGGGGAACTATGGAAAGCCTTCTTGGAGATTTTGAGAAGGATCTGAATTTCCAGCATCATATCATGCTAAGGGTGGGGGAAATGTTGAGGAATAAGAGTTGAGAAAAATGGGCTGATAAGGTTTGTTTCATACTCCATGTATCTCTAGAAGCACAACTCCAATTTGAGAAGTGTGGGTTTTTTTTCTGACTATATCAGAAAAAGAGACAGTAAGATTAACTTAAATAAATCTTTACAGAAGCCTGTCAAATCTCATAAAATGAAGGCCTCAGTGCCCAAAGAGTTGGACCATTTTTATAATTTTTAAAGAAATTATTGTATGAATGTATTATTTCATAATATAGAATTTAAATTTGAAATTTTTATTCCCCAATGAGATCTTTTAAATCAAAACTATCAACACATGGGGCTTTTTGGAAGAAAAACAAAACAAAACAAAAAGAATTAAAAATTGAAAAGTCCTATTTAAATTTTAAAAATCTGAGTCAAATTTAAAATTGATTTTTATCCACCCTGTATTGATGGAATTAGGAGTATTGTGGCAGAGGTGGCTGCAACCAAAGGCACTTATATTTCCAGTCTCATACTAGAGAAAATGAGTTGTGCCAACATGGCTGATATAATATTGTCTATAAAAATAACAGAGAAGGGAAATAGAACAACACGGAAGCTGTAGTAACTGTTGTAACTGGCTTTTTCATGTTGCAGATCATGCCTCTTCTTTCAGCCTTGCTTTAAGAAGATATAGAAGGCAGACCATTCATTTGTTGGCATCTACTATGTAATTTTCACAAAACATGAGTTGGGTAGACATCCTATACATATTTCTGTGAATAAATTAGTAAAACTCAGTGAAGGTTATTTCTGAGTAGATATGTAAGATTAATGGAAAGTTAGTTACACTTGATTTCTGATTGAATCAGTAGGGCTTAACTTAAACCGTAGTTAACAGTTTACACTGATTTCAGCGAGACACCAGGTTGCCTAACTGGATCCTACCAACGGTTTGCAACATAGAATGAAAAAAAAAATTAAATGTTGTATCCACAAGTTTATAGTGTATTTTGAAAAAAAATTCAAATCCATATTTGAACCAGAGGTAGTTCCATTACTGTAAACCAACTCTGATCTGCTTTTAAGGGGGTATTCAGAACTGGAATTTGGGGATGTTAATAGACTACTCACAATATCACTGCTGTATTCTTCCTATTGAGACTACAATCATTCGGATGTACCATCTCTGAAAGTGTAACAATAGCCCATGATTAGACTGACTGAAGTTGGACAACATAATATGCCAGGGAACCCAAGCTTTGTTAATTTCAACAGTATGTTTTAATGAGGTAGGGAGTGGAGAAGCCAGCTTCATGCTCTTGTTGTTACATAACTTGAGTCAGAAATTATTGCTACTCTGCTGTAAACCATTCAGAGATTTATCAGATCCTTAGCTATCTTCTGTACATCTGTTTTTCAAGGCTGCTGGCTCTTTTCAAGTTGTCCTCAGTGAGTCAAAGAAGTGTTTTCTCTGAACCCAATGATTAGTGTGCTAATTGGCTAACTAGATTGCTAAGAAGAGTATAATAGGCCACTCCCCATCTATAGTATTGTCTATTTTGACTGGCAATGAGTCTTCAGGCTTTCAGACAAGAGCATTTGACAGCCACACATGGAGATGACTGAGGTTGAATTTGGGATGTTCTGCATACAGAGTATGTGCCCTGCCATCAGCCTATTGTCTCTCCCTAGGTTTGGTGCAGAAAAGATAAAGCAACCATATTGTAGTAATTTGCTGCCTGTGCTTTTCACAGCTTCTGAACCTAGGATTGTGGTTAATTGCATTGAGCAAGCTAGGATTGACAAAACAATAATAAATCCTAGGGTAGAACTTGCTTTACCATCCTGGCTTCCCTGGGAACAGTAAGCCATAAGTGAATTATCTGTACCTGGTGTTTACTTACTTGCAACAGCAGGAGAAAGATGACACAAACATTTTGTGTTCATTATCACAAAATTTATGCATATTGTGTTTTGTAAGCCAGGTTTTCATACAAATAAGTCATGGAAATATGACAGTAGTTATACCCAAATTAAAGAAATAATACAATGAAATCTGTTGCATATTCACAAAGAAAAAAGTTTCACTATGTTTGATAGGACTTATGCCTAAGCTTAGTGGGCATAGGTCTTTACTCTTAGTTAAGACTTAATATTTAGATGAGCTCATATGAGCTCAGTAGTTTGAATCTGGAGAGCTGAACCTGGAAACAATAGTTCTGAGTTTGAGGCAACTTGTCTTGTTATGTGAAAAACAAGGGAGAATGCCCCATTTATAGATGATACTTGTCAGCCAGATTTTTTTCGAGCTCTGTATTAGAAATAAAGGTAAAGGTAAAGGTTCCCCTTGACATTTAGTCCAGTCGTGTCCTACTCTAGGGGGCAGTGCTCTCCCCGTTTCCAAGCCGTAGAGCCAGCGTTTGTCCGTAGACAGTTTCCGTGGTCACGTGCCCAGCGCGACTAGACACAGAACGCCGTTACCTTCCCACCGTGGTGGTACCTATTTATCTACTCGCATTTTTACATGCTTTTGAACTGCTAGGTTTTCAGTGTAAAAAAGTATCTGTTGTGAGATTAATCTAAGGCACCTTTTTACTCAGTCTAAAGTCACTAATCAACATAATGTTTCAGCCCTAATAAAGATGGGTATTGGTAGCATTTTGGTACAGCTGAAGAAGAGCACAGAAGTATAATATCCTTTTTCTTGCACTGAATGAACTGTAGAACCTCTGTAGTTCTCATTTGCCCGGAGAAATTTGTCCCAGTAGGGAAAGAGATATGAGTTTCTCCTGCCCTGGTGTTTTGAGATTCAAATTCTACCCAAAGGGAGGAGGGGGAGGAAATGAACTCTATGAAATCACTAAGGTCAATAAAACAATCTTGGCTCCCTGTGTTCAGGAAATGAGATGCTAATCTTTTTCCGAATGCTATTTTGCATAGGAGTCCCTTCCAAAGGACCATGCTTCCCTTTTGTTTCTTGAGATTCTTTATTTGCTAGAAGTGTTTTAATTGGGTGTATGATAGCATCTGAGGTAAATAGCTGTATGAGCAGCATAAAAAAATGACCAAAGATCTGTTAAAGAAAGCAGAAATTGGGGGGGGGGGGGGAAGCTCAAAGTACTTGATGCTTCTTTCTTCTCTAGAGCCTTTCCTTTGTTCAGGCCACAGTCTTGCTTAATGCTCCAGGATGTGCCTTAGAATGTGTTCTTAAAGTGCAGCCATGTTCTACCTTAGAACAAGGTAGCTCAGTTGCTCAGAAAACTCATCAGTGAGTAAAAGGCACAGAATTTCAAAGCTATTTCATAGAAAAAAAAACACATCAAGAAAGCATTCCCAAGACCTCTTTTCATATATGCAGCACTACTCAGAAGAAACAGTGAAGAGTGTAAAAATCTAGCTTGCGCATATCAATTCGGAAATAAAAGGAACTGCATTATTCAGGAGTAAGCATTGGCATCAAATTCTCCAGGTGTTGAAAATCCAGCTCTTTGTATGTCACCCATTTTGTCAGATGCATGACTTGGAATTTCAGATGTGTAGGTAGTATGCATGGTTGGGTGTGGGATAGTTGACACTGAGTTCAGAGAGAAATTAAATGTAGAATGTGCAGACAGTTACATTTACATTAATACTGGCCATTCAAAAACATGTATGTCCTGCATATTGACTCCACTAACAAGAGAAATGAAGCATCTTTTTGTGCATACCTCTACAGTTCATTTGCTAGTTTTTTTATTTATCTTCTGTTTTTCCTCCACTCAGCCTAAGGCAGCATATGTGGTTCTCTTACTCCCCACTTCACCCTCACAACAGCTCTGTGAGGTGTGGTCAGGCTGAGAGAGGACAACTGATCACCCTTTGAATCTTGTGACTCAGTGAACAATTGGGTGCAGATCTCCTGGACCTGAATTCAGCATCCTAACCATTGAGCCAACTGTCTTCTGACTCAATTTTTTCTTAATTAAGATTTTGTGCTTATTTTTAATTTTAGATTATATACCTTTTTTTGCAAATCGGGTGTTGGATCATGGCAAAGGAGAGGTGGGAAGGCACGGGGCTCTTCAGAAATCGAAAGGAGGATGTGAGACTGAAACATTTGGGAACTAAGCTATGCAAGAACCTAAGAATATTCTGAGTTTGCTGTAGCGCAGTTCACAACCCTGCTGGATAGATGGAAGGAATGAAATGCTTTCTGGCTTACTGTTATGCCCTCTTTACCTACAACTTGGAAACATAATTTTTGGAGTACAGTTCCCAAGAGTCCCATAGCCTGCATGGACATTGTAGTCCGAAAACAAATGTTTCCAGCCCTGCCATTTCATTAGACAGAAATGATAGGAATTGAAAAGGAAGCAGTGATGGTGAGGTCTGTGCGTCTCTCTGTATGTATGTATAAAAATAAATCAAACGTAGCAGGTAGGTAGGTAGGTGAAGAACGGTGGGCTGAACATTAGTTGTGGTCAAGGAAACAAAGTAACAAGGAGTGTGCACATAGCTATACTAAGGAGGTTTTTGGGTTTGACAGGGAATATGTGCAGAAGGTCTAATATGATTAACACAATTTCTTAAGGTACAGTGGTGCCTCGACTTACAAACTTAATTGGTTCCTGAACTCTGGTCATAACTCGAAATGGTCGTAAGTTGAAGCACCATTTCCCATAGGAATGCATTGAAATGCAATTAATCCATTCCGGCCGAAGAAAAAAATCACCAAAAACCCCACAAAAAAACCCCACTGCAAGACCCATAGGAAACGCAATTAATCTGTTCCGGCTGAAGGGGGAAAAAAAGAAAGAAAAGCAAACAAACCGTGCAAGACCCTTCAGAAATGCAAAAAAAGCAAAGCAGAAAGCAAACAAACGATGCAAGAGCCATCAGAAATGCAAAAAAAGCAAAGCAGAAAGCAAACAAACCGTGCAAGACCCTTCGGAAATGCAAAAAAAGCAAAGCAAAAAGCAAACAAACCGTGCAAGACCCTTCGGAAATGCAAAAAAAGCAAAGCAGAAAGCAAACAAACCGTGCAAGACCCATCGGAAATGCAAAAAAAGCAAAGCAGAAAGCAAACAAACCGTGCAAGAGCCATCGGAAATGGAAAAAAAGCAAAGCAGAAAGCAAACAAACCGTGCAAGACCCATCGGAAATGCAAAAAAAGCAAAGCAGAAAGCAAACAAACCGTGCAAGACTCTTTGGAAATGCAAAAAAAGCAAAGCAGAAAGCAAACAAACCGTGCAAGACCCATCGGAAATGCAAAAAAAGCAAAGCAGAAAGCAAACAAACCATGCAAGACACATCAGAAATGCAAAAAAAGCAAAGCCGAAAGCAAACAAACTATGCAAGAGCCATCGGAAATGCAAAAAAAGCAAAGCAAAAAGCAAACAAACCCCGCAAGACCCATCGGAAATGGGGGAAAAACACCAAAAAGCAAACAAACCCCGCAAGACCCATCAGAAATGGGGGAAAAACACCAAAAAGCAAACAAACCCCGCAAGACCCATCGGAAATGGGGGAAAAACACCAAAAAGCAAACAAACCCCGCAAGACCCATCGGAAATGGGAAAAAACCAAACCAAAAAGCAAACAAACCCTGCAAGACCCATCACAACAAAGAAACATAATCCCACCACCTAGCCCAAAACCACGCTGCAAAACCCACCCAGAACAGTTTTTAAAAAGCAGAAAGCAGCACCTTACCTTACCAGGCAGTCCGAAGCCTCCTCCAATCGCACTCACTCTAATCGTTGGGGCGAAAGAGCTACAAAGAAGCAGCCTCTTCGCCTACCAACGGTTAACAATTTGAATTCCCCGCCTTTTCCCCCTACCTTTTTCTGGTTGTAACTTGAAGCTCCGGCCGCAAGTCGAAGCAAAATTTTGCAGCTGGAGCTGGTCGTAACTCGAAATGGTCATATGTTGGGACGTTTGTAAGTTGGAGCACCACTGTATCAGCAACAACACTATGTTTAGTTGTTATGTTAATTATACCATTATAGGAAGCTCCATCACTTTGTCAAGGATATCCAAGAAACGTATTGCTCTAAAGCAAGAATTTATATTGGCCAATCAGCCTTATTTTCCCAATGGAAAAGCACATTAGGATAGCTAGGTATGCTTGCATGCGCCACCTGTGTTTAATCCCCTACAGAGAAAGAGCTGTGGAAATTATTCTGTGGCACTTCTTCACATTTGGTATCTTTTCCCAGACTTAGGAGTCCACTGTAAAACAGATATCCTCAGTGAATGATCCATAGTCCATTACCAAATATATCAGGGCTGATATACGCAAGAAATTCGTAATTTTTATATAGTATGTAGCCAAAGTCAGGAAATGCCAGTGACCAGTATAAAAACCTAGATAACTTGTTAAAAAAAATAGCCACAGTTGCTTTGTGTTCGGACGAGAAGTGGTTAAAGTAAAGGTAAAGGTTCCCCTTGACATTTAGTCCAGTCGTGTCCGACTCTAGGGGGCGGTGCTCATCCCCGTTTCCAAGCCGTAGAGCCAGCGTTTGTCCGAGGACAGTTTCCGTGGTCACGTGGCCAGCGCGACTAGACACGGAACGCCGTTACCTTCCCACCGAGGTGGTACCTATTTATCTACTCGCATTTGCATGCTTTTGAACTGCTAGGTTGGCAGGAGCTGGGACAAGCGACGGGAGCTCACTCCGTCACGTGGATTCGATCTTACGACTGCTGGTCTTCCGACCCTGCAGCACAGAGGCTTCTGCGGTTTAACCCACAGCGCCACCACGTCCCTCTCGAGAAGTGGTTACATGATTTTAAAAAGGAGCAGCTTCTGGGATCTTCCATTGTTTAGTTTCTCTTTGTGAATAGTAGTGAGCACAAGATGGGATCCTGTGCACCATCTTGACTGCTGAGACTGGTGTCATCAATATTCAGGCTGGTCTTTGCTTGACATGCTTTTTCCTGCTGGCAACATGGGCACGATACTGGAAGGCAATGTTGGACCATTCCAGGCATTTTGAATTGTGGACATTGAAATAATACTTCATAGTCATAAACCAGAGGGGTTATTTTTTAAATGACTGAATTTCCTGGCTTTTTAGAATGGAAGTTTAATAACATACAATACACCCACCTTTCAATGGAAGAAATCATTTGGATACTGAGGTTGCAGTACCGTGTACCTTATTTTTCTGTGTATAAGACACTACTTTTTCCTAAAATCATTACACAAAAAATTGAGGGGCGTCTTTTACACAGAAGTAAGCTGAGATAGCTGAGGAGAGAACAAAATGGCACATACCTTGCCTCTGTAAACAGGCTTCCTTCAGTCATGAGGCTTAGGAGACTTAGCTTCCTCCAATCACGAGCCTTATGGAGCTGATGTTAGCTGATGCTGTACAAATCAATTGGAACACACCTCGTTGGAGGTGGAGCCTGTAGGCTCAGATTCAACAGGGACTTTTAATGTCCGACGTTCTGAGCCCAGAGGCTGAATACTCAAAGCTAAGTTTTCTTAATTTTGGGGTTAGAAAATTGGGGGGGGGGATCTTATAAACGGGGATGTGTTATAAATGGAAAAATACGGTATATGTAGTTTGTGGAAGGAAAAAGATTGTTAGGACTGCTACCTCATCAGATGAATTTGTCTAGGGATATGTTTCACTGATTTCAGTAGAACTGAATGGGATGGGATGTGTCCTAAAGAGTACAGAACAAGTTATCCCTGATTCGTGTGCCATTTATTTGGGTGGGAAGGCATGACACTAGTATGGAGGATCTTGGCCTTAGTCTCCAGCAACACATCCTTACTCTTGAGGATCCCTCCTAGTTCTTTCATAGCTGTCCTCCCAGGACTCTAATTAGTCTTTCTTTAATTTGTTTTTGGCAATTACCAGTTGGATTGATGACTGCATATAGGTTAATCAGACAAGGAGATAAAACATCATAATTTTTCCAACAGTATTTGGTTCTGCTTTATTTTGTACTTTGAAGTTCCAGTCATGTTTTGGTACATTATCGGTTTCCTCCTGGACACGTCTTCTGGAGCATAAGCTTGAATGGTGATTACATTAATAATCTTTCCTTCAGGTCTGATATTAATGGCTTCTGCTGTGTCTCACTTCACTATTAAAACCACACTGTTGATATGCCAAGTTTGTCATTTATAGAGTAAAACAGTTTGTAATTATCAGATTGCAAGTGACTTGCTCTGGTCTACTGCAGTTTGTTCACAATTACAATGTTTAAATATTCAAAAAAAATTGCTTTACATTTTTGAGTTTATCTTAGTTCATACTTCTCACTCCTTTTTCCTGTTATAAGCATCTTACAGCATTGGACTTTTTTTTTGCCTCTGTGCACATCAGGAGCTAGATGTCCTTTTGGCTTAATTCAGTGGCTTCATGAGTTCCAGTGCTATTTGTTCTTACCCTTTCTCTTTTCCAGTACCTGACTGATTGGTTTCTGACCTGGAAGTCTCTTCTTCTAGCACTGTATCTCATTCTAGAATTCCACTTCTTCAGGTCTCTTACTTACTTTTCTCCTTCCCAGCAACAAAGTTCAAATGGTCTTTTCTCTTTTTCCTTTCCTTTCACAGCAAGAAAGAATTTCATACACCCCTCCAGTGAGCCCAGTACCAGACTATACTTCCTCGTCACCGCTTCATGTCCCAGTGTCTCGAGCAATCAGGATGGAGGAAGACGCCATCAGACTCCCAGCCTACTTACGTGAGTGCTCAGTCGTTTTACCTTGAAAAGGTTGGATTGGGAGGAGCAGTTAGGATAGGTTCTAATATGCATTGTTGCTCATATTGTTAATTGATGATGCCAATGTTCCCTTGTCACTTAATGGATTGATTCTTCCTTTGCTCCATCACAGAGATCTCTAAAAGAGCTGCAGTCCCCATAGTCCTTTGGTATTTTTGTTCCTTACTGGCAGATGCATGCTGGAATTTTATCCACAATAAGTTTGTTTTACTGATAGGTTTCAAAATCACATTGTCCTCCCTGCTTCAATTTCTTCCCCTCCACCACCAGGAAAGCTAGCATTCAGTTTTGGAGGGTTTTTTTCTGTACAGGTAGGATATGCTCTTATCATAAAGCCTCACTTTTCCTGGTGCCTGGTAAATTATGCTCCCTGTTGTCTTTAAAAAGCGTTCAGGTGAGTGTCTAACTTTGTTATCACTCAACCCCATCCCCAGGACTTTTAGAATCTGAATTTCTGTGTGTCTGTTGAGGGGAGGATGCATTTTGACTCTTGGACAATGGTTTCAGACCCTGGGTCCTTAGGTGTTTTTGATTCTGACTTCCAGCATGGCCGATGATGATGATGATGATGATGATGTGCCATCAACTCAGTTCCAACAAATGGCAATCTTTCCAAAGGTTTTCCAAGGGCAGAACACTCAGAAGTGGTTTACTGTTCCCTTCTTTTGGGGGTGGTCATGGAGTATGCCCAGCTTGCCCAAGACCACACAGGCTGGCTCTCCTCCTGGGAGGCACAGTCTGGAGTTGACTGAGAACCACTGCTCTAGTTCATATAATTTAAAGGATACACGTGAACAATCAAACCACTATATTGTGCACAGTCCACTGTTTCACAGGCTTCAGCTGATCCATGTTGGTACTGTTATGTTGTAGGACACTTTTATGCCCTTTTACAATGTTTCTAAACAAAAGGTATATTTTAAAATTAGTACGTGGGAAGCTATTGCTGAATAAATAAATGCGCAGGATACAGGAAATGTCAGAGCTTTGGCAGTTCATGGGAGCCAGACAATAATTTTTAATGTGAGAATAGAGGTTTTTCAGAGGAATGAGGATGTCTCGTTTGTCATCTGTTGAATAGTGTCGGGTATAGGAAAGACTGCAAGAGTGAATATTTAGCTCTCAACAAACTTCTTTTATGTGCTTCCTTTGTATGGGGTTTTTAATCTGCTAGGTTATTTGATTTCTACCCTCTCTCTTCTATGTCTCATATTACCTTTAAAAAACAACAACCCTTCAGCTTGTTATCACTAATGATGTCCTGAAATGGGTCCCCCTCCTCCCTCTTGCTACACCTCCCTCTTGCTACACCAGCCCGAGGGGGGGAAACCTGCCAAAATCTCAGTTTCTTTCTACTATTGTACAAGATGGCCTTACCATATATCACTAAGTGTTTCCCGTGTGGTATATGTAATACCCTGGGGTGAATGCTGCTTGGAAAAGCCCAAAAAGTATATGAGGGAACTTTGTAGTGTTTGCCAGAAACAGGTAAGCTAAAAACCTTCGAGAAGCACAGCATGTAGTGCCAAATATCAGCCAAGTGTGTTTGAATCATCATTTTTAAGGTGGAACAGAGGGGCGATGAGCCAGTTGCTCTTTATTTTGCTTTCTTTTCCCAGGCCCATTAAGTTGTTTGAAAACATTAGAGTGATTTTCTTTTTCTTTCCATTTATACTCTCCAATTCCTGAAGATGTCTGATTTGGCCGTGAAGACACATGCCTTAGTTACAGCTTGACCGGATTACTGTAAAATGCTCTACATGGGGCTGCCTTTGGAAAGTGTTCTGAAACTTCAGCAGGTCCAGGATTTGCAACCAGAGTGTTAACTGGGGCTAGTTACAGGGATCACATAACCCCCCTTTACAGCAGCTCCACTGACTGTCAGTTTGTGTTCAGGCACAATTCAAAGTGCTGGGTCCAAGCTCTCTCAAGGACTACACCTCCCTTTATGAGCCTGCCAGGGCTTTGAGATAATCAGGGATGGCTTTTCTGACAGTCCCTCCACCTTCACAAGTTCGTTTGGTGGGGACCTGGAGAGGGCCTTCTCTGTCGCTGCTCCCAGACTCTGGAATTCTCTCCCATTGGAGGGAAGACTGGCCCCATTTTGCTGTCCTTCCACAAATGGACAAAGTCCTTTCTCTTCAGGCAGGGTTTCCCTTTAGTGACTGACTATCTGAGAGGGCTTTTTAAATGCATTGTTGGGTCTTGTTTCTTTGGATGTGTTTTTGGTGTTGATTTTGTTTACTGTTTTAGTGTGGTATTTAATTCTTTTTAAATATTTGTATACTTACTGTTCTTAACTTTTAAATGTTGTCTTTTAATGATGTACGAGCACCTCGTAAAGCACCTTGGGTCCTTTTTCAAGAGAAAGGCAGGGTAAAAATACTTAAAATAAAATAAAAATAAATAATATGTAAAAAATATTTCTGATCCATTGGTGTTCCATAGATTAACATCTATGTTTTATTTGTGGTGTTGTTTTGCTAACAATATAATCTCTTCGAGGGGAAGGCATCTAGTGGATACTAAGAGAAAGGGGAGGCTGTTTTCATTTGTAGAAATGGTAGGAAACATTTTCAGGTGAGGAGAGTTCATTCCTAAATTGTAGGTGGAAGTCTTTTCTAGAAGGCTAGAGAGTGGTTCAGCTTAGCTCAGTTTGAACGTCTCTGGATTTCAAAAAGATGTGTTCAAGGCCTTCCTACATCAGCTGTGTCCAATGGAATGCGTACTCTACTGCTGTTAATTTTTCTAAGGACCTAGTTATTATTATTTTTAATTCTGATGAATTGCTTGAGGAGCTTCTTTTTTCTCATATAATTATGTTTCATCCTACACGTATCTGTTCTGAAATTAGTTCACAATTCAGTGAGAAGTAGGTCCTAGATAGATATGGGACAAATGCATGCAACCTCAGTCTCTCTTGTTTAGTGCTTCGGGCACTCCTGGAGGAGACGATGCCCTTGATCCATTCCAGTCCGGCTTCATGCCGCGCCATGGCACAGAGACAGCATTGGTCACCCTGCAAGATGACCTTTTGAGGGAGACTGACGGGGGCAAAATGCCGTGCTGGTCCTCCTCGACCTGTCAGCGGCCTTCAATACCATTGACCATGGTATCCTCCTGGGGAGGCTCTCAGGGTTAGGTATTGGGGGTCAGGCCTTGGCCTGGCTTCGGTCCTACATCGGGGACTATCCCCAGAGAGTTCAGCTTGGGGAGATTCCGCTCCATGGACTCTCAATTGTACAGACCCACAGGGGTCAATCATCTCCCCAATGCTATTTAATATCTATATGAGGCCGCTGGGGGAGGTCATCAGGAACTTTGGAGCTTCGTGTCACCAATACGTGGATGACACCCAGCTCTCTCTCTCCTTCCACCCTTCTGCAGAGGATGCTGTCCCATCCCTTGAGCGCTGCCTGGATGCTGTGCTGTGGTGGATGAAGGATAATAGACTGAGGCTGAACCCGGGCAAGACGAAGATCCTGTGGGTGGAGGCCCCTAGTGTTTGTGGATTGGGTGCTTCACTCTCTTGGGGGGGGGTACTTTCTCTGCTAAGGATGAGGTTCGTAGCTTGGGTGTACTGCTGGACCCAGCGCTGTCAATGGAACCTCAGATAGCATCTGTGGTCCGTTCCGCTTACTTCCACCTAAGGCGGATTGCCCAGCTGCGTCCCTACCTTGACACTGGGTCCCTCACCACGCTGGTTCATGCACTGGTAGTGTTGAGAATAGACTACTGTAATGCTGTCTACGTGGGGCTGCCCATGAGGCTGTTACGGAAACTTCAGCAGGTCCAGAGCACGACGGCCAGATTACTGAGTGGTGTTAAGAAACATCAACACATTTATCCTGCACTGGTTACCTGTCTGTTTCCATGTCAGCTTCAAGGTGATGGTGTTAACTTATAAAGCCCTAAACAGTTTAGGGCAGTGGTGGCGAACCTTTTTGGGCTTGTGTGTCCAAACTGGGGGGGGGGGGAACCAGGGGGCGGTGTGCCGCGGCGGCGGCAGAACTGGAAGTGGCGGCAGCGGAACCGGACGTGGCGGCAGAAGGGGGAATCCCGGGCACAGAGGTGCCTCAAGACCCCACTCCGGATCCGCCGCCAGCGCCAGCTGCTCCAGATCCTGGCCCGCCGCTTGTCTGGGCACCAGCACCGTGGTTGCAGCCACCTGCTCAGGTTTGACTGCGAGGTGGGGGAGTAGCGATCCAGCGATTTATGGCTCGCGTGCGGGCAGAAAGGGCTCCGCGTGCCAGTTGTGGCACGCATGCCATAGGTTCGCCATCACTGGTTTAGGGCCTTGATACCTGACAGAACACCTCCTTCCAACGAGATCTGCCCATCACATCCAATCATCCCAGGCTGGGCAGTTGAGAGTTTTGACCCCGATAGAGGCCCAGAAAGAGAGAACCAGAAACCGGGCCTTCTCGACGGTTGCTCCTCAGCTCTGGAACAAGATCCTGCTCTAAATCCGCCTGGCCTCTTCACTGGGAATTTTAAAGTGACTGTTAAAAACGTGGCTTCTCCGGCAGGCCTTCCTGGACCTTACAACATCTTAATTACAACATCTAACTACAGTGACTAGTCTCAACATTTAGACTATCAATCCTGCTCTCTTGCTCTATATTACATTATTTTTTATATTAATTTAACTATTTTATTTAAATTATTGGTTGTTTTATCTTTATTTTGATTTTGCATTATTATGTTATTTGTTGGTATAGTGTATGTTTTATTTGTCTAACATGTAAACCGCCCAGAGTGGTCTAGTAGCCAGATGGGCAGTATAGAAGCCAAATAAATAAATAAATAAATAAAATAAAATAATTCACCAGGTTTTTGAGCTATAATTAATAGGTGTGGGCCATCAAGTCACTTCTGACCTATGGTGACCTTTTTCAGGCCTTTTTAGGTAGAGAGTAGAATACCAGCTTGTAAATAACCACTCAGTTTCCAGATGACCAGGTAATTTCTGGGGACTTATAAAAATATTGGTTGATTCCATGTTTGTCCAGGTGCCAGTGTGTCAGAAATTGCTTATACTGATCTTGTTGGGCTATGTTGTTGTTGTTATATGGTATATTTTGTGTGCTTATTTACAAGGGGCAACTAGCATTTGTATATTATTTTTGAGACAGCTTTGCATTCAGCACCATGGGGAGTGCCATATACAACATATTCCTATAATGCTTAGATGGGCACAAAATCTGTCTTGGCTCTAGGTTCATGTCCTTGAAAGCTTGGAAATGTACATCTTCCTTTCTCGACCCATCTTCAGCTTTCACTGGTGAAGCTAACTGTTTCATAAAATGGCATGTGCCCACAGATTGTTGCAGAGCTGTAAAAAAGACTGGTGGATCTACAACAGGCAGCAGATGAGTGAGTGAGTTCAGTGCTCCAAGGGGCTGTTAGAGGTAGTATAAAATATTGGAATAGGATAGAATAGGAAGCATGGGTGTTAATGCTGACACTATTAAGCAGCTCAGAAGGGCCTGCCAGTGAATAGGTTCCTCTGGCATATCAAGGCATTGTGGGTTGGTAGGCCTTCTGCGTGGCCTTTCTTGTATGTCCAGATTCAAAGAACGTGCATCATTTCTGGTGCACTGCAACAGTCTCATTAGCTTCCTCATTTACCTGCCTGCCTAAATACCTTCTATTATCCTCACTTCCATATTTTCCTCTGGGTGGCAATGATACTTCTGCCTGCTGGGCCTAGTCACCGTTGCCGTTCCCAGAGAGCAAGAGCAGGTAAACAGGCAGACTTCACAAAAGTTGCTGCTTGTCTCTGACAGTTAGTTCTTTCCAACTGTGAATAGGTAGGGAAGTGAGAAAGAAGGTGGGAGGTTTGAGAGTCTGATTGCCAATTCTGGAACCACTTATCCCAGGGTTTGATGGAGTGTGTTTTTTATGGGTCAGAAAGATGGCATGAGTTGTCTGGCAAAAGCTTTAGATGATGAGCTCCAGTGCTTTATAACAATGGCTAGGTAACAAAAGTGGTGGCCTTGACCAGTCAGCTTGCTCATTCATCAAAACAGCTTAATCTACCCCTTATAGCAAGTGTAAACAGCAAACTGTTCAGTTGCCAGGAGCAGGACACCAGCTACTTCTAACTCTCTGTACGGGCTGGATAGCCCAGTGAGTTAGGTAACTGGTTATAGAGCCAGAGGTTAGGAGTTCAATTCCCCACTGTGAGTTGCAGAAAATGAGCCAGCCTGTGTTTCCTTGGGCCAGGGTGACCCCCAGAAGAAGGGAATGGTAAACCATGCCTGAGTACTCTATACCAGAGGTCGTCAACCCCCGGTCCGCGGCCCATTGCCGGTCCGTGGCTTGAGCCTGACCGGGCCGCGAAGACAGACCTCCCGCCGCCCCCCCACTCCCCTCCCCACAGCTGGTTTGCACACACGTGCCAGCGGGGGCGTGAGCGCTCCCTCACCCCTTCACGCAAGTGCCCGCGCGCGCAAAGCAGCTGCGGGGAGGGGAGTGTGTGGGGGGGAGGTCTGTCTTTGTGGCGCGGCAGTGGCAGGGGGGTGTGGCCAAGAGCCGGGAGGCTGAGCATGGCCGGGTGCTCCGGCTGCTGGCCTTCCGGCGGCGGCGGCAGCAACGGGGTGATGGGGTGACCAAGAGCCGGGAGGCCGAGCACCGCCGGGTGCTTCGGCTGCTGGCCTCCCGGCGGCGGCGGGGGGGTGGGGGTGGCCATAGAGCTGGGAGGTGGCCAAGGGGTGGGCGTGCGGTTGGGCAGGCGCTCCTGCGCATGCGCAAAGCGGTGGGGGAACGCGCGCGCCTGTGGCGCGCGCACCCCCCAACCACTTCGCGCGTGTGGCGGAGAGCGCAAGCGTGGGGGGCCGCCCCACCTCCCTCAGAGGCTCCACCGGTCCGCACTAAGAAAAAGGTTGGGGGACGCTGCTCTATACTGTATCTAGAAAGCCTTGAAAAGGTTTGCAATAAGATGTAATTGATATGATGGCACATAATTAATTAATAGCAGCAACTGGTATTTAGAAACATATCATCCCAGATTACTAGCCCTCAACATGTTCAGGTAACAATCTGACTGTGCCTTATCTCAGTTATCCATTTGGTTTGCATTTTGGCCTTGAATGGAAAAATAATGATCTCTCTTCCAGTTTACAAATGTATCCCTTGCTTGGTTGCTTGAAGGCAGTTCTGTCTCTCCAAAGAAGATAAGTAATTGCTGGACTGTAGCAACTAAATTAATTGGGTAGCTTGAGTAAAAATGTCATGACATAAACCAAGATTGATTCCTTAATCTGACATGGTTTGTCTGTTTGGACTTCAGGGATTCAGGGAATGTTGATCAGCTTCTTAAGTCAGGTTTTCTGTTTAAGATGTACATGCTTGTCTAACAATGAGGAAAATGCTCTAGCTTAGCATAGTAAATTGCTCTAGAGTAAGCCCATGGAATGTGGGACGTGGTGGCGCTGCGGGTTAAACCGCAGAAGCCTCTGTGCTGCAAGGTTGGAAGACCAGCAGTCGTAAGATCAAATCCACGCGACAGAGTGAGCTCCCGTCGCTTGTCCCAGCTCCTGCCAACCTAGCAGTTCGAAAGCATGTAAAAATGCAAGTAGATAAATAGGTACCACCACGGTGGGAAGGTAACGGCGTTCCATGTCTAGTTGCGCTGGCCATGTGACCACGGAAACTGTCTACGGACAAACGCTGGCTCTACGGCTTGGAAACGGGGATGAGCACCGCCCCCTAGAGTCGGACATGACTGGACTAAATGTCAAGGGGAACCTTTACCTTTACTTAAGCCCATGGAATTAATCAGGATTTGGTGAGTCAACTCCTCTGTAAGTTCCATTGATTCAAATGGGCCTACTTTAACTGTGACTTATTATGCTAAGTAAGTAGCAGGTGGAATAGGCCCATTTGAATCAGTGGAATTTATGGAGAAATCGACTCACCAAACCCATGTTGATTCCATGGGTCTACTCTAGGGCAATGTACTATGCTAAGCAACAACATTTTGGCCAGTATGACATATGTATGAAACAGACTTGTTAAGAAGATGTGTCTCACTCAGGTACGTTTTTCAGAGGCCAGAGGTTGTCTGAAGCTCCCTGTTGAGTCTGCACTTGGTGGCAATTTTCCCCCCCAAGATAGTGGGAGGAATAACCTCATGTGACCAGCTCATAATTGCCTTTTCTGCACTCTGTGCATTTGGCAAGCCCATGGGAAAGCAAGGAGCAGGCAACCCAGGTTGAGCCATGTGGAAATAGCTAAGGAAGAAAGTCTTCTTGTTCCAGTGCAACACAGTCTGTATCCTGGAGGCCTGGGTCTGAAATGAGCTTGACATACTACAGAGAGTGAAGTCAAAGACTTAACTTTCACTGAGCACAGTTAGCAGCTGATCTGCAATAACCTGATGGTTTCTATCCTGTTGGTATTTAGTTTATCCTGCAAAAAAAGCAGGGAAATCTGATGAAAAGCAGCACCAGTTATACAGTATAAAGATATATCAGGCAAAATTCAGATTTTGCCTGATATGCTTGCACAGACTAACACAGCTACTTCTTCTAAAACAGTATAAAGAGGTTCTGTGCAAAAGATCTGTTCTGTTGGTTCTGAGAGCTTATCATAATGATCTCACCTTGACCAGAATCACAAAAAAAGGTTAAAACTTTTGTAGATGCATAGCCAAAACATAGTGACATTGATAAAAATAAATCTCTGTTGGTGAGAAACAGAAAGACAAGTGCTTACAAATTTAGAGCAGATTTGTTGTTGTTTTTTCTTTTTTTTCTTTTTTGCTAAGAATACTGCCGGAGAAGATGTTTAGTTTGTACAGTCTTGCTCCCTTATTTAGCAAATGATGTGGGAGTTCTAGATGATGACTTATTTTTTGGTAAACCCTCCTTGTTTCCCACTATTTCTTCCATCCTTTTTCATATCACAAAAACAAAATGAAAATCACCTGTTAAGAAGGTGAAGATGGAACAACAGCAGAATGTCTTTTGATGGGTACCAGTAGGAGTCATCCATTTGGATGCACTGTGAGGCATACTTCAGTTTGCTGCCTATGTTTCTTTTTAAACCCTTGTAAAGGAAAGGGGTACAAAATTACATTAAAACCTAAGACTGAAAACTCAGGAAAAGGCTTAGAATATATCTGAGTGAGGCTGGCTGCTCCAGGTTTGAAATTATTCTAGTTACCTGAAAGAGAGCAAGAGAGAAAGGAGCCCATATCTCTTGCAGAAATTTCTCCTTCCATCTTATTGTCACTGGAAGGAATAATGTGCCCCAAATTTTATCTTTGACACAAGATAAAATTTGGGGCAAGTTATTCCTTCCAGTGACAACAAGGTGGAAGGAGAAATTTCTGCAAGAGACATGGGCTCCTTTAATTCTTAATGAGACCAATTGTGTGTGTCCTCTGGGAACACACTGCTCCAGACATTGCTCCTATTCACTGTAAACTGCACACACACACACACACCCCCACATAGATGTTAAGGCCTTCTAGTAAAACTCAAGAAAAGCAAGAACCTAATAGGAGGTAGCTATGTGTTACAGAGCAGGCTGAGAACTGTGTAATTAGCATGTTTCTTGAAAAAAATCCTTTTAGTAGCAGACAAGCAGTGGCCCCTTGACTTCATAGAATGTTTATGAAGTAAACATACATGCAATGTTCGTGTGTAATATATTAAAGATATAACTGATTAAATTACTCTATGATATCTTATGGATAGCGTGAGTACCATCTTCTTAGCGTATCTTCTGTTGAGAGAATGGAGACCAAGTGGTATGTTAAACAGTTTAAGGGAATCCACAAGCCCTGTTTGCTCTGTTTCTCTGTGCACAGGTTGATTGTGCAGGTAAAGAGCTGTTGGTTAAATCTCCAGTTTCAATGTGCCTACTCGAGTTGATCACATTATAGGGGTTTACATATAAGAAACTGAATGCACATAGGTGCACCACACAGTAGAGACACACCTTGCAACTGGGAATCTTGATTGCCTGAATACTTTTTGTTGGGCCAACATACATGTCCCTCTGCATATATTGGGCTGACTGTATGCTGCAGAAGCTGTTCCAGCAGGGCATACAGGTCCAGTGTAATCTTCATTGTTGGTTGAATGAAACTGTCCGGCACTGGACTCCTGAGGGCTAAACTAGACATGACAGGATAAAGTGGAACATGAAAAAGGGAATGTGGATGAAGTGAGAAAAATCCCCCTCCCCACTCTCCCCTTCTGTAGCTTTCCAGGCTCCATTGCTTCAAGCACTTCTCCCAGACTAGCTCACTTGAAGGCTGGATGGGATTAAAATCCATGAAGCAAAGGAGTATGGAAAAATAAGGTGAGAAAGTGGAAAACTCAGTTTCTTATGCCTGCACAAAGTCTTTAATATAAAAAATAAAACTGGATGTCCCTGACCTCCTGCAGATCTTTAAAATTTGAACTTGAAATTCAAAAAAATATTTCATTTTCAAAAGTAGAGGAAAGAATTTCACAATTCTTACTGAAGTGTCTATATCTTTCCAGGCCCAACCCAAGGTAAAAGTGGTTCTAACAGACTTAGCTCTCACCTGAACATTGATTACCATTTCAGGCTTTTTATGGACTCCACATAATATTGCCTCAGTTTGTCGTGTTTGTGTTCTATAGTCCCTTTGGAAGATGTATATTTGCTTTAGAACCCCTTGAGTCCTTTGTGTTACCTGCCATATTGCTATGAGATTGTGAGCCAAATCCTAGACTGCAGTATTTCTGGCACAATGTACATTATATTCTACATCATGTGGCATGAATACCTTTTTCTTTGTGTTTTAATTAATTTTGTAGAAGGTAAAAACTGCATTTAAAGAGAATAATTGTTTCTTTTTCTGTCTAAAGTGGTGATACATCTTAATAAAGGGAGAAAACAGTTCTCTACATAACTTGAGATTAGAGCTAAAAGCTGTTTATGGAAGAGATATGATGGAATCTTTGGTATTTGAGAAATCAGATGTCAAAGGTATCAGGAGCTTAAATCTTGAAGAGCAATAATAAAATGAAACAATCAAATTTGCAAAATTGCTTGGGTGGTTTCAACAACCAAGGAATTCTTTGTTCCGTTGATGGACTGATTATCTGCAACTCAAGATAGGCGATTCATATTCCCAGGGATACAAATATGAATAGCGGCACCACAGGTGCCACAGAGGCTCATTCCCTCCCCCCAGAACCAGCTGGTCCACTCACTGTTCAGTGCACGGTGCTCAGCTCCGTTGTTGTTGCACCAGTTGCAGAAGGAGCCCAGCCAGCTCTTCCCCGCCTCCCTGTGCAGCCAACCACTCCGGCACAGAGGCAGGATGGGGAGTCTCCCTGCTCAGCTGATACGTGGTCAGCTGCGCAAGGAAGCAGGGAAGAGTCACCTGGCCTCCTTCCACAATTGGCGCGATGATGACAGAGCCAAGCGCTGAATGGTGAATGGACCAGCTGGTTCTAGTGGGAGGGAATGGACTTCCATGGCACCTGTGGTGCCTCTGTTCGTATTCATATCCCCAGGGATACAAATAGCCCATCTCTATCTGCAGCATCTATTTCTGCCATAACTGTCATAGACTTGAACCACAGGGCCAGTTATACTGTATTCTGATGTAAATTCCAGGCCATGTAGTGACATAGGCATACCTAAATAAAATAACATGTAGGTGAAATGTGCACAGGCACATTACTGTGATGGAATTATTCGGATCTTATTTGGGATGGGAAAGGTTTCACCTTAAGAATGTTTTTTAAAACGTTTTTTTAAAGTTTTAGGTTGAAAGTTTAAAAAATTAAAAATGTATTTCTATAGGTTGTCATCCT
This sequence comes from Intellagama lesueurii, assembly GCA_037013535.1. Lineage (NCBI taxonomy): Eukaryota > Metazoa > Chordata > Lepidosauria > Squamata > Agamidae > Intellagama > Intellagama lesueurii. The sequence continues at coordinate 95,347,551 of JBAJHW010000005.1, forward strand.
GTGACATTCATTCTACTGGGAATAAGTTCCATTGAACTGGGGGGGGGGGCGTTTTTGCATAGATAAACAGAAATACAATATGAGTAAAACTTAGCTGCTAGAGACCAGATCTCCAGACCAGATCTCCCTAAGTCAAGGACACAAGGGAGAGATTTTTAAAAATCTTCGCCATAAACTACACAGGTATTTCAATCCTGAAATAAAACCAGATATAATGCATTTTTAGAGAAAAAAAGTAAGGCATACCTATCAGACAAAGCAAGGTGGGGCAACAGCCTGGGTGGGATAGTAAAACAAGACTGAAATATAAATCAATATTGAGATATAAATCAGCTGTGGTTTTCTGCTCCCAGAAACCCACAGTTAAGCTACTCCTGATTTATATACTACAGCCTGGTATAAAACTCTGTCCCAACCCCCATTTCTTCTGTTTTGTTTTTCAAAGCCAACAGCAACAAAAGCATCCCTGGATTTTTGAAATTTTCCTTTTTGGGTTTCTGTGTCTCCGGAAAGAATTTCCAAGGAAGGCAGATACTAGTTCCCAGCTACATGCTTCCTGATAAGGAAGTAGCTCCAGTAAAGGCAAACTATAAATAGCTGCCTTTTTTTAATTTTAAAAATGGAGAGAGGGTGTTTTTTCTTCTTCTGAGTTTGCCTAAAGAGAGAAAGACTTTGGATCAGAAACATAGGTTTGCTGCCTATTCTTGTTGTAATTCCATTTATTCTGTTTTTTGTCCTGTCAAGTTGGACAAAACCAAGTAACGAAATTTGAGGTGTGTGTATGTAACAAATTTTGCTGTGTATACAAGAATCTGTTTCTGAGAATAATCAAATTTGGTATGTCTATAATCCAGACAAGTAACTTTTAGGAGCTATGGTTTTAATACATGCTGTTTAGTTAGACCTTATAAAGCCAGTAGCACCTGTTCTGTTTTACATTGTCGAGTTCAAGTAAGGAAAAGCAATAAGGAAACTCTTCTTGATTTGGTACTTGCAGGTTTGATAATTTTTACAGTCAAGACATGAATAAAACTTTCCAGTTTCCTGCATAATGTTGACAATAACAAAGGCTTTGAAGCCCATTCCAGCTAATCTGAAGACAGAACCAGAAGTGATGGCAGCCAGGTGTATTGAAGCAGGATGTGGACTGACGTCATGTGGAGAAGTGATGGGCAAAAGGAAGATTGCTTAACTTTTCTTCTCTCTATCACCTTCCCTTAATATTTCAGGAGTTCAAACATTGCACAAGCTATATTTCTTTTAAATGATAATGTTGTCATTACATGCTGTAAAGTAACAAATTAGTGACCTCCAAAAGGTTGTTTCTTTAACAGCTCTACTTAGGTCTTGCAAAGTCAAGGCTGTGGCTTCCCCTTTTCTTGCTGCCTTCAGCTTTTCCCAGCATTGTGATATTTTTCAGTGAGTCTTGACTCATTCATAGAGTTTTCCCCCCCCTTTGACTGCAAAAATAGTCTTTGTGCTTTATTCATTAATGGTATCTCTGATTTCAATTGAGAGTCCTTCTGGTTTGGAATCAGTTGAGTTTAGTAATGCAAATCTGTCCTTATGTGGATTATAAATTCATCAGGAATGTTATGTAAGTTACATTGTGGGACTGTAGTTATTTAATATTCTTCTTCGGCTTTATTCTGATTTTTTGTATTAATAGTTCATAGCCATTCCTGGTCTTGTTTTTTCATAGAGAATATAGTTTCGCTATCTTTTACTTTTAATTATGTAATCTCCTTGATTTCTGTATTAGCCGTCTGGTAAAGCCAATGCGTACAGTTGTGTGTTTGGTTGCTTGAAGCATGTATTTGCAATAAACAAATTGTTGGCTTCATAGAATTCTACAGATGGTCCTCCTGCTTCATTTTTGACTCCTATGACAAATTTACTAACATTTGCTTCTGCTTTATTTCCTGTTTTTGCATCCTAGTGTTCTTTGGTCATCAGCTTATCTTATTTTGATGCGTGATAATTTTCCTCCTGAACACTTTTATGAAAATGTTCTGATTCTTCTCCAGAATCTGTAGTTGGAGCATAGACAAGGATTGATAGTTTTTCCCAATCAATGTCATTTAGTCTGACATTGTATTATAGCACCAAACTGATATAATGCATCTATATCTTGCCTCACTATTAGAGCTACCTTGTTTCTTCTGACTTTGTAACTCCTATAGTAAAATGCTCTGTACTTAACTGATTGAAAATGTCCTGTTCCAGCTCATTTTAGTTCAATCATATCAAGTTTTGCAATTATGAAATTTTCCATTCCTTGCTTTATTGTGTCAAATTTATATTGATTCGTACTTCTCATATTCCATGTTCCAGTTATATATGTCATGCAGCATCAGATTTTCCTATGTCCTCTGTGCACATCAGCAACTAAATGTCCTTTCATCTTTAATCCAGTTGTTTCATTAGCAACAGCAATATTTCTATATATCTTTTGTATTTTCCCAGTAGCTGAGTGCCTTCTAACCTGAGAGTCTCATTTTCCAGCATTGTCTCTTTCTTCAGTTTAGATTGTTTTATCATAGGGTTTTCTGTATATAAAATACTCAACGTGGATTATTATTGTCTTCATCTGCACAGTATTTAACTGTGTATTGTGATTAATACATAAAAATACACAATTTTGGGACAATATTTAAAAGTACAACCTTCTCCCTTTGTTACAGCATATTAATTATACAATGTATTTTGTACTTGCATACTTCTTTAATTGTTTTTAAATTAAAACTGAAAATAGTTAACTCTCAATAATACTAACTTTATATTCCTAGACAGCATTTCTACTGTTGAATTAAAATACATTTTGTTGTTGAAGAAAATGCAAATATACCTAGATCATGTTTGGATACAGTTATTACTGAACAATTCTCACAACTATGTTTATACAAAAACAAACCAATCAACCTATCCCTCAGTTGGTGGACAGTTTCAACTTGCTAACCCCCCTCTGTGGCATACAATTACAAATAGAAGTTTAAATATAGCCCATCATTCATCTTCCAGGCACAAGGAGCATGCAGAGATTCACAAGAATTCTGATCCTAGTATGTTTTAGGATTCTTTCTTCCTGCATACAAATCTTCAAGTTATCTTAAAATCTAACCTGTTAGTTTTTTCTATTGTTTGGCAGAACAATTGTTTAATTCTTCTCAGAGGTTTTGCAGCTATAACTTCCTTGTCCCAGAGACACAGCTTGCAATCCGGTATGTTCGTTACATGGGAGTACCTGGTTTTGCCATAGAAAAATGTGTATTGGAGTAAAATGTTCCTGGTGAAAAGCAAAATTTGCTTTGCAAGGAGGCGAAGAACAACCACAGAAAGCATCCCAAGTACAACAGGACCAAAACCAAGTCATCAGTAAACAATAAGCAAGGCTGATAGTGGTGTTGAAAAAGACTGGGAGGGGGACGCTCACAGGATTTTGGCAGTCAGCTCATAAATTCAAAAGCTGGGAATAAACTACTGGGATACAAGAGAAAAGAAATCTGCACTGAAATGTGAGATCTAGAAGCTAAAGGGATATCTTGGTCAATGGAAGCACATCTGGTGGTCTGCAGAGTGTGTGGGTCTGCTCATGGGTTGAGCTGGGGTGAGGTGGAAGGGCTGCACCAGTCACAGACTACTTATAACATAACGTGTGCAAGCAACTAGCGATACGTTGTGCCTTGCCAGGTGACAGTATCTCTTTTCCTATAGTCCCAGGCAGACTGCAAAACGAGAATTGGCTTCACTGTTGGATTTACTTGCATATCTGAGGGGCTGCCTTTAGTTCACTTTGTCACAAGCTCTGCAAACCTGTCAACAGAGGGAAAAGTAGTGTTTGTCTGGTTCAGACAAGAGTGAATTTCTGTCTTTCATTCAAATAAAAACTGAGCAATTAAATTACCCCATGGCAAATCACTGTTTCTCACAAACTCCTCTCCCGCTGCTGAGGTAATAATTTATTATGAGGTAATTTTTAAAAACTATGCAAATATTAAGTACTAATATCATTAATTTGGGGATCCTTTGTGTATCATTTCCTTTAGAAAACTGGTTGCTACAAAGGTGTTCAATTTTTCTTGAGAACTTTTTACTTTAGTCCGTAAGGTGGGCTAGTAAAGGTGGCCCCTGAGATTTGGATTCCAAGGTCTTGACCCTGAGACATCTCCTGTACTGAAAAGTTCTGATAGAGGCTTTTCCCATCGAAGGCCTACAATGAAGGGAGAAAGACCAAGTTTGCATAAGCTAGAGATGTGCAGATTTGTGGTTTTTTTATTAGTAGTTCAGAAACACTAATCAGCATCTCTAGTACAGGTTTCTGGATTTGCATATCCTACTTAGAAAGAAGATATTAAATTTCTACCACTCCCTCTCTCTGTGCCTCACACCAGTGTGTGCCCATGTATGCTTTGATACATTCTTTTCAAGAGTTACCTGAGATCTTTCATGATAGTCTGACATATGAACAACTCGCAAGCCACCATGTAGCCCACCAAATGTGTAAAGTGCATTTGGGAAATCTGGGAAAATAAAGAAATTCTTATTTTTCTCCCTTCCTGAGATGGCAAGTACATAGGGTTTATTAAAAGACAGTAATTGAGTTTGATTTAATATCACAGGTTCTGCAGACTTGCACCATGCCATACCACCCATTTTTGTCCGCCTTTGTTCTGTTCATTGTTGATTGGCACCATCTGTTTTTATAGTTATTTGTATGATTATTTGCTAATTTGTTCTCACTGTCTTTGGTGTTTCATTTTTATCTCTGTCTGGTGTTTTATCTATTGTAAACTGCACAGAGCAGTGCCTTGCCATTAATGGAAGCGGTATACTGTACATGCAAAATAAATAAATAAATAATACCCTTTAAAATGCATAATATGTTCCCACATCATGAAGTACGTAGCACCAAAAAATAACTACTTGACTGAAGGCCAAGTCCTTATGAAAGTCTGATTATTATATTGTCTGCTGAGCCTTTGCTGAATATTACTTTCATGCTCCGTGCCCACACTTTAAGGATAGGTGATACTCAAATTTTCTGTTGTCAGGGAAGTCTTTGTATATTGACACTGTCAAGAAATCTTTGTCAGTAATGCAACGAACTTTGGAGCATATTAAGACACACACTGAGGTAATTCAGCCAGAGGTTGCTGTTGAAGTTCACTTTTGGTCCATGGTGAACTGGAAACCAGCACCACCCCCTCTGAGTATCTCCCCTGCATTTGCAGGTGGAGCTTAGTGGTGAGCAAACTGTGTTTCAATGAAGCTGGTCATTAGTATTTTTTTTCTTGCTAAGGTGCTAGCTTATGAGAAATATTTCAATTATGCTGGCATGTGATATAATTTAATATAAGTTTAGGAAAGGATTGTTAATTTAAAGAGAGAGAGAAAAGAGCCTTAAGAATCTTTCGGTCTCTGGGCAGGATTCACAGACTTCCCAAAAAGGTACTCTAACACACTGCCATCTTGGCCTGTGGGATATGTTCTGTGTTGTCTCTGAGAAGTGCAGCTGTTTGTGCTATTTGCTGTAATGCCATCTGAGGGATCAGCTCTCAACCTTTTCAAACTCTGTTTTCTTCACTTCTGCATTCATCTTACAAGGGACTTATGAATTCTGATTAGTACCATAGGCAAATCTAAATAGCTGCTGGTGCTTTCAGAAATGAGCATCTGTTGTTTTTCTTCCTTGAAACCTTTTCATACTGGGCAGTTTCAGGTACTTAAGTTTGAACACTTCTTCCATTTCTCTTCCATTCTTTTTAAAAAGACTGTTAAAACTCTCATCTGGCTCTTCCATTGTATTTGGCTTTATCTCCCTACCTCCTCCTTTTCCCCATACTCCCTTTAAAATCCATTCTGAAGAAAAGTTCTGATTAACCTGACATCTTGTTCACTACTTTTGTGCTGATAAAGGTTTTTGCTATTTTTCTATGCATCTATTGGCAAGCGTATCCCACAAATCTCTTTGGAAAGATAACTGTGTGTTTTTCTCCCTGCCCCCGTGAACCTTTTGATTACTTGTGCAGAAGGCACTTCCTGCCATGTCTCAACTGCTGTCTCACAGAACATACACAATTAATATACTTATTAATTAATTATGTGGAGAGGCTGTTGTTGGCATAAGACTTGAGGCTGTCCAGCTTATGAAACAAGTGCTTTGATCCTGAGATTTAAAGACCTTTTCAGTCATCTCCAGCCAGCCAGGTGGAGTGATAAGTTTTGTTTGTATGAGCCGTGCTTGTCCTGAGGAGAATGTAGAAGGAAACTGTAAGTAGTGGTCTACTTATCTGGCCTATAAGGTTTCCTGTAGAGTGTCCATATGATGACATACATTTCTGTTGTAAAATGAACAGATTGCTTATTTCAGGTCATTAAGGTGCCCCTATGTGGCTATTTGTTCAGGCAATAATGGAAAGGAGAAGGAGAAAGACCACATATACTTCTCACGAGGGATTTTTCCCATTTTGCTTCTTCCTTTTAATTCTGCCGCACAACATTTTTATAGTCTTAATTCTGTAATTTAAAATACAAAACAAAATTACAAATGAGATCTAAAAGTAATTATAATAATCCTCAACTGATACAGCAGTGTTCGGATTATATGTAATGCAACAACTTCATTGGGATGCTTTTTGTTTTGAAAGCTGTGTAACTTTCTTTTCCTAAAGTTGTTTCTGCATTGCATAAATGTTGTAGTTTAGCTTCCTATTTCATTTTTAGCTACTTTCTTAATTATTCGTAAATTCCACAGACAATTTATGAACATTGTAAATAAAATAATAGCTTGTAATAATACCCATCACCCACCTCTAATATTTTATGCCTGCAGTTGATGTTAAATGACTATCATTTTGGATGTGATGTGAAGCTGTCCAAACTTAGGGCAGGTTGAACAACATTGAGATATGCAGAGGTACACAAGTTAGTCAACTAAATGCAGAACATACATCATTTGTTTGTTTTTAAACCTAGTTTACATATAAAAAAAGTGGTGGCTGTTTCTGTCACTACTAAATTTGTGGTGGTAAGAGCAAACATTGTGGTGATTCTTGGCATGTAGATTAGCTAAATTGACCATGTGCATCTTCATTACGTAAATACAATGATCTATTTTTTGCCACTGCTGTAGTGAATGTAGCAGCAATTGAACACACAGGGGCTGCAAAACCAGCACTCTAGTCTCTCCCTTTGGCCCATGTGCACATGGTGTGTTTCTCCTTTAGAAATGGAAGCTAGTTATGAGAAGCTGTGCCTCTTGTTTTTGAGAAACAGCCTTCCTGGAAACTTCAAGGAGTGTGATTCTCCTTAAAAACTAGGTAAACAGTCTCTATATCCTTTGTTAACAGGTGGGAAAAGTTAGAGGCTTTGCCCTGACCTTCACTCTGGCAGCGGGGATGCAATGCACCATGTAGATGGCTTCTTGGGAGACCAATACAGCTCCCAGCAGTTTCCTACTCCAGTACAGGTATTAAAATATTAAATATTCCTTGGCCAAAGGATGAACATGTAATAAGAAGAAAACAAGAGAAGAAAGAATTGGGAAGGGCAGGAATGCAAGCATAGGAGCATCCACTCCCTCTGTGGCCAGTGTGGGAGTTAATGCCATGGAAGGATGGGGCCTGGTCAGTTGCAGATACTCTGAAAGAGAAGGGAGAAGCAAGGTCTCTGGAGCTGCTTCTTTGCTGGTCAGTATACAGGGCAGATGAGGCATGGAGTTTGTAAGAATGATATTATGTGTTTCTCGCCTATGATCTATTCACTGTTTCAGGTAATTTATAACTTGATAACTGGCATATGAACACACATGCATACACACACAAGTGTACACACACAAGTGCTAAGATTCAGAGCTGGCAGCAACCCCGGAATTGGAGTCCTCTGGCTTGTTATCATTCATTTGCCCCAGACAGCATTCCTGACTCCTGTTCCAAACCATTTGGAGTTCTGAGCAGGAATACTCCTGCCAATTAGTTAATTGGTTGTATGGTGTCAAGTCAATTTTGAGTTATGGTGACCCTTCTCAGGATTTTCTAGGTATAAAGGTTTTTCTAGGTGTAAAGGACTCAGCGGTGGCCCTTCTTCCGGGGGTGCTCTGCGACTGTGTGACTTGCCAAAGGCCACACAGGATATCTGTTCTTTTAGGAGGCACAGTGGGGAATCAAACAGTGAACCCCTGGCTCTGTGGCCGGGTGTTCCAATGTACTGTTATGTGTCATCAAGTCGGAACCAAATTGTAGTGACCCTAATGGGGCTTTCAAGGTAAATGAGATATTCAAGGAATGGTTTTACTCACATCCCCAGTGAGTCTCCATGGTTGAGTGGGGATTCGAACCCAGGCCTCCTGAGTCCCTCATCTATCACTCTGTCCGCTACACCATACTGAGTGTCCACCACCTGGCATTTCCTGGTTTATCGCAGGTCCTTATATTATTGTTCCTAAATTATTTTAAATCATAAACATCATACTTTAAAAAAAGCAACAACAGAAGTCTCAAAGCCTGAGAAAGCAATAGAACTGTAGTGGGAAGGGGGCAAAAAGCCCAGCAGTGTTTGAGAAACTAAGCGTAAAATGCAGTCTCAAAGAAAGTCCCTTTTATATTTACTCTCCTTACTGCTGTCAGATGTTCTGTGGGAAAAAGGGAAGTTCCAATATTCAGATTATTCCACAAAAACATTGCAAGTGCAAGTTACAAAAGCTGGTGCAGCGATAGAATTTAGACTTAAAAATACCATCCCAGCTTCAGCTTCTCCATCCCAAGGATTGCCTTAAAAGTTTCAACTCCCTACAAGAAAAGCCCTAAACAATGAGACCTAGGCCACTCCGGGTGGAGCATTCCGTAGTTGCAGTGCAGCTGTAGAGGAGGTCCTGCCTTTATGTCGTTGGCTGTTACATGTCAGAGTGAGACACTTGGAAGAAGTAAAATGCAAACAGAAGAACATGTGAAAGTATGTAGGTTCTAGTAAGGCGTTTTCTGAGGCTGGAAAATGCACTTGTTTAAGTGCTTCTTGCTCTTTCAGTTTGTCAGAGCCAACTACCCCTTTCATTATTTAACTTTTTGTCAGCTTTCAGTTCCCTGCAATGACTTGGCAGAGACATCTTTTCAGAATTCCCCGCTTGTACCATTACTTCCTGTTCCCTTTCTCTCCCCCCACTTCCACTCCCATGCAATGCCAAGAGCTTAATATCCAGGTTATGTAAAAATGCCTTTCTGTGACCTTTTTGTGCCTTGGGCTCACAATTTAGGTTTTAATTCTCAGAGGTTCTAGGGAAGGTAATTTGTGTTTTGTTCTAATGAGAAGATAATTGGGACGGGTGTTAGCTTTGTTTCTGGGTAGGCACAGGAAAAGTGTAGATTATGACCCTGGGGATAGAATTCAGAGTCTAAACTTGTTTGCCTTAAAACACACACACAAAAACATGTTTCTAGCTCTGATGGTTACAAACATATGCTTGAAATAAGACTAGTACTGATCAATGCACTATATTCCAGCAAGTATTAATCAACCAAAATCATGTATAGTGTTTTTGCTGGAAGAAGGAACTCCACAAGCCTATTGCATGATTTCCTACTTGATGTTTTTTCCAAGTTCATGAATTGAGTTAAAAATTATAATAGGCTTGAAAGGCACATAGAGTGCTCCATGCAAACGGAGAAGCAGACACCATTGCAGTGTGAAGATAGGACATGGTGTATACAAAGAGCTGTGGAAGGACTTGTGACTCTAGAAGGAAAGAAACATGCTTCAATCATGCAAAAGGTATGTTAAAGATCTAAGAGCATAAAATTAGAGAAGATTTAGGTATAAAAGAGTGGAAACGGAATTGACCACAGAAGAAGAGGAAATATATACAATACTTTGGCTATTTAGCATTCCTATGAACATTCCATGACATCATAGTACTTTAACCAATCAGTGATGAAGTAGTATGAGTCAGTGATATTTAGTCTGATTTATAAAAATGCCTTAACTAGGAAAAATACTGTGTGCTGTCAGGTTGACTTCCTCCATTGTCTCGTATCAGGATTTCTCTTAGAGCCAGCATACATGAGAGATTCGTGATTTAAATCATCTGTCTTTGTTTTCTCTTGATTAGTAGCTCCACATAGATGCTTTGAAGAACAGGGAAGTAGCTGTGGGCAGTGGGGAAGAGAGGGGAGGTGAAGCCTTTTGACTTATAAATCTAATCCTCCCTTCGGTATCCATATGTCCTCTCCCAGCTGGAAATACAGGCAGCTGTGCAGAGGAGGTTTAAATTATGTAAGTGATGTAGGGGAAAATAACTCTCACCAATCCCTGTACAGTCTTCACAGTAACTCTTTGGGTCTGCCTTAAGTTGAGAAACAAATCCCCTTTTCTCTCTCTCTCTCTCTCTCTCTCTCTCATGATTAGATTTGAAACCGGGAAATTGCAGACTTAGTGCCAGTCAAGCAGTGTGTCCGAACATCTTCCCATTGTTAATAACGCTTCATAAAATCCCGTCTGTTATTCACTCAAAATTGGCTCTCACCCACATAGTAATCTACAAGATGTCTGTGAGATTAATTTTCATCAGTTTGCTCCTCTCCTCTAGTTCCTCTCTGTGCTGATTCTTTTAATTTAAAAAATGTTTTTCCAGTGTGAAAGTTTATATAAAATAACAGTGGACTGCATTTTGGAGATACAGAGAAGCAAAAAACCTATTCCAGAACGCTCTCCAGCAAGATCTAAGAAAATGTAATGGAATATTTTGGCCCTAATCCTTAACACATCTGCCCAAGTATAAGTTGTGTTACAATCCATTTGTAAGTATACTGACTGCGTTCTTTGTTCTTGATTTCAAAGTAGAAGATTAGTGAAGGGTGCTGCCCCCCTTCTCCCTGCTGTTCTTTTACTCACTTTCACTATATTAGACTCTGAGCCAGCCACTTTGTGCACAGACTTTTCCAGAGAGAAGAGAATTTTAACTGGATCTTGTTCAAAAATTATCTAGTATCTGTGTAGGAAGGGAACGGTTTGTGGGTGTAAAATCATGGGTAGGTGGGGGTCTGCTTTCCTTGTTTGAAAGAGGACCTGTTGATTCCCAAAATCCTGACTGCAGAAGCAGCAGCCAACACGCTGCCAAAACAAAAAACAAAAAAAATCCTCTTCAAACAGCCTCCGCTCAAAGGCCACTCTTCTGAGGGAAATTTCCTTTTTGGGGAAGTTGCTGCAAAAGAATTTCCTGTGTGGGCAGACACAGCTTCCTGACTTGAAGGCTTCTTGGATGGGAAAAGAGTTCATAATGGAATGACAAATTAAAGACATACCAGCTCGGTTCCCTTCAAAACAGCTATCAAATGAGCTCAGTACTTGTACCATTCCACTCCCGCGCAGGATGAAAATAAACAGCTTCCTGACAGGATTTACTCTGGGGCAAGAAGCATATCCTTCCACAGATGCTCCTTGGACATGGTCTTAGCTTCTCCTTCTTTAGCAGTTGCCTATTGGCTGTTCTAAGCTAAAACATGGCTATCTCTGACTTGTTTGCAAATCAAGAGTTTCCTAGTACAAATTGCTGCTCTGTCTTTTTTTGGATCACCTTCTTGACAAAAACAAATCATTAGAAGACACGGCAAATCTCTCCCTAGTCTCCTATTTTCTCCACACCAGTAAATGACAAGTTTCTTTATGAACTGTCCTTAATATGTTTGGGTAGTTCCCCTATATAGCCAGAAAGATCTAGTGCAACCACAGTCTTTAACCATTATAAACCTGGAACCCGCCTTTAACCCCAACATTCAACCGTAGCCTCTTATTTAGTTTATTACTCTATATGTCTGCCTTCCTCTTTCCCTCTGTTTCTACTTGTACATACATTCTTCTTCTGCATTAAAAAAACCAAACATGTTAAAGTACAAGAAAAAAATGTAGGGTCATGCTTTGACGAACAAGTGGAAGCTCTTTTCCCTCTCACGCAATACTAGAACCAGAGGACATCCACTCAAATTGAGTGTTGGAAGAGTGAGAACAGACAAAAGAAAATATTTCTTTACCTAGTATGTTGTTAGTCTGTGGAACTGCTTGCCACAGGATGTGGTGATGGCATCTGGCATAGATGCCTTTAAAAGGGGATTGGACAGATTCCTGGAGGAAAAGTCCGTTGCAGGTTACAAGCCATGATGGGGATGTATAATCTCCAGGCTTTAAAAGGAAGGTACCTCAAAATGCCAGATGCAGGGGAGGGGTATCAGGAGACAGGTATCTAGTTGTCTCTTGCGCTCCCAGAGGCATCTGGTGGGGCCACTGTGAGATACAGGAAGTTGGACTAGATGGGCCCTTGGCCTGATCCAGCAGGACTGTTCTTATGTTCTCTTGCAGTAGCTCCTGCACATTCTAGAAGGTGTGTTCAGTTCACACAGATTTGTGTTGAGGCTTGTTGGGTCTCACAGTTCTTCCCTTTTGAATTGAGGATGCCTCTAAAATATATCCAGCATTCTTATGAATTCCTGCAGCTATGCATTATACAGAAGGCTTTGTAATTATGAACAAATAGTCCTCAGAGTCCTCTCATGTATGCGTTCACCAAAACAGAGTGAGACATCAGACATTTTTCTTCTGGAATGACGTGGTGCTGGTCTAAGGCATTAAGAATTTCCTCTTGAAGCAGAAGGCTGGTGTGTTTGTGTATATAGCTCAGCCCATCTTGAGTGTTGTGGCTTCAAAAAGAGGGACTGCTCTCCTTGGACAAATCTTGCTGGGTTTCAGCCCAATAATGATTGCTGTGCAATTTGGTGGAGAGAAAGGAGGTGGGCTGTATATTTAGCAACTCCATTGTTTCTCCTTCTAGTTCAGTGGTTCACAACTTTCTGGGATTAAAACTCCCAGAAGACTGATCAGGATTTCTGGGAGTTGTAGTCCAAAAACATCTGGGGGCCCAAGGCTGGGAACCATTGCAGACTCACTGACCAAATTCTTCAGTTACTTTTCATTTTAACTTAAAAAATGGTTGCCAGGATTGGAGTACAGCTTGGTTGGTTGGTTGGTTGGTTTGGTGTTTTAATTTTTAAAAAGTGGTATAAAATGTAATAAATGAATCAACTACAATGGCAAAGTTTTAAAGATTTATTTTTAGTGTTTTAGTTTTTGTTGTTTGGCTTTGCCTAGTGGCAAGAGAGGGAACCATTTGTTAAAAGCCAAGGTGAATTCTCTGGCATGTGTTCCTGTCACTAGAAGAAAAAATTAAGTACTACTATGAAAGAATATAATGGTGGATAGTCAATTTTGCATGGAAACCCTCATTTTAGTCTGTGTGTATAGGGAGAAAGACAAAGAGGGATGCTTTAGTCCATTGTTAGGCAACTGGACAGATGCTTTCCTTAATCTGCCCCTCTTCTGGACTAGAGGTTTGCGAACTACAGGACAACTTGTAGAAAGTTGAACTGGTAGCTGAATCAGTAGTTCAGTTGTGGAAGAGAGTTTTTTTTAAAAAAAGTTAATGTTCATCAGCCCAGTGGTGGCTTGCACTCTGAAAAGGAAAGCCAGCGGCCAGATCCAATGAGTTAGCAAAATTTCATCTCTTAATGACAAGAGCTGGTGTTTTTCAGTGGTTAGGATTCAGCCACCCAGTGTGGTATAGCGGATAGAGTGAAGGGCTAGGACTCAGAAGACCTGGGTTTGATTCTCAGCTCAGCCGTGGAAACTCACTGGGGTGGGGGAGAGGGGTGGAACTGGTACAACCACTCCTTAAATATTTCACTTACCTTGAAAGCCTAATTAGGGTAGCTGTAAGTTGGTTTTGACTTGATGCCGCATAACAACGACAAGGATTCAGCCAGTCTTTGTCTTGAGCTCATCCAGTCCACTGAGGCAAGCAGTTCTTCTGTCAGCTTTGTGTTCCCTCGACCCTACTTCTGCAATGTGGGAATAATAATACTTTAACCGACCTTACAGGGCTGTGATAAATGCAATGTATGTGGAATGCTTTTAGGTTTTTCAGACTTAGAACAAAGGCTAAGTTTTATTTATTTTTGTAAATAACAGTTTGTGCTGTTCAGGACTTTCTTCCTATTAAGTTAAAAAAAAAGCTGTAAGGAATACTGTTTCCTTTGATTCTGTGAAAATTTGATGACTGCAGCATTTGGGTAAATTAATGCAACATCCTATCTTAATTACAGTTTCACTTTGCCACTGTTTACAAATTTCACTGGTGGGGAGGAGGAAATGAACCTTGCTTGGAAAAGAGTTGCCCAAGGCAGCAGTTTTTAACCTTTGCAAGTGAAAACAATATTCTTCATTACTTCATGCCTTGTTAATATATTTTTAAAAAATGTTTGTAGGCTAGTTCACATATGCATTGAATATCACAATGATTTATACTGTTAAACTTTTAGGTGCTCATAATGTCTGAAAGGCCTTGCTGTTCAAGTGGTTTGGTCCATGTTTTCAGCACTAGCTGTTTCTTACACAACATGCCACACTATCATCTGGACTGCAACCTTATTCCCAAGTCTTTTCAGCCAGCAGCCTGTTGATACACGCAAACATGATAGGCAGGTGGTGGTGGTGGTAATAGCTAAAGTCCAACTTAGATGTCAACAAACTGTTTGAAGAATTCTGGATGTTGAAGTTTATCTCCACTATGTATCCCATCTGGACACTGCATAGGGAAAAGAAGCAACTGAATGGAACATTTAGTCTTTGTAATTCTGCTAGTAAAACTCTTGAAATTGGAGGGGAAAACAAACAAAATCTGTGCTCTCCTGATCTCTCGGGAGATGGACAGTGAGGTCTGGATAAATAGGAGATGTGTATGTTGCCTGCATTGTGTCTGTGATGTCACTGTTGCATGGCCCTAAATAAAAGTTCATCATGAATGGATTTTGGTTCCCATGAGAAAGCTGAGCTTGAGTGACAGTTATCAGAATTATGATTATAAAATTTGCTAGTGCCTCATTTTTATGGAGAGTTGGTAGGCAACCCCTGATGTATCATCCACATTGGTTTCACTTCCCCCTGTTCTGGTCTGAATAGGCTTGTTAGATGGACAAAGGACGGGGAGGAGTTGAGTGAAAATCCCACCTCTGCAGTCCTTCTCCACCCATTGTCATGGGTCGTTAACAGTCGTTAACAGTGGTCTTTCTGGGGTATATGGTCCTGATCTTTCTGGGGAAGATGAGCTAAGACATGTTTGTTTCCCCATGGCTGTCCAGTGGACCTTGTAGCTGAGGCCGGTTTGAACTGAGATCTCCACAGTGTGGATCCAGCAGCTTCTAGTTTTCCATACTGCTATCATTTTGCACCACTAGTCTTCAGGTTTTAAAGAACTAGAACCCAGCTGCAACAAATACACACTGTATTTTTGTATATTCCACACTTCTCTATTTTTCTATTTTCGTTGTCCTTTCTTGTCCCCTCCCTTGTTAAAAATACCCCAGAAACAGCATGAAAATGATGGTGGCATTAATGGAACAGGCTCCTTTAAATTAAGAAACAACTTGCCAATCAGTCCAGCGGTTTGTAGGGGAAAGAATGTGGGTAGTATAAGAAAACACAAAACACAGTGGACCAGAAATTTTATTTTATCTGCTAATATTGTTTTTTGTCTTTAAAAGATATTGCTATGTAACTTGGATTTTAAAGCTTAAATATGCTTCCATGGTTTTCAGAATCTCATAATCAGATGCCTGAAGCAGTTTACTTCACTGCATTATTTACAAAAAGGTGTAGGTGTGCATGTATACCTTAAGGAGCTTGGAAACATCACATACCTGTTTACATTTATAACTTACACCATTTGCTAGAGTTGCACACAAGTCTGTTTCACAACTGAGTTGTACGGATTGTTTCTGAAACATCCCAAACCATTTTCCTTTTGCTCAACACAGGCATATGTTCCTGGGTCTTTGAAAAACAGTATAAAATTTACCTCTAGGAGTGGGATCACACTGGGGAGCACAGTGTATGCATTCCAGTTTGGTAACATAGGGGACATGTTTCCTCTTTCTGCTTTGTCCTCTACCAGCAGGTTTCAAACCCTTAGTGTTGCTCCTGTACAGCTCCCATGGGCCTTGGACATGAATCATGCTATTAGGCAAATCTCAGTGGAAACGTCTGGGATCTGGAATTTTAAAATTGTGTAGACTTTCTTACTGCCAAAGTCATATACTTATGGACATACTTCCCCTTCTTGTTTTTTCTCTTTCATTAGTTCTAACAGTGTTTTTTTAAAAACTAAAAAATGTTTAGTAGCAGGTCTTGGGGGAAAATCTCAGTGAGATGCAGCTGAGGTTAAGAGCCTGGCCACGGAGAGGGTGATTTGTTGTCAGCAAGAAACATACTCCTGGTTGTTCCAAACAGTAAATAAACCTGAAACAGAAACTTTTAGAGGAGTATAGAAATACCACCACTTTGATCTATTTATATAAAGCAGTTTCCTTTGTAAATATGGTTTCCAGTGGCAGGCTTCTGCAGTGGCTGAATGGCTGGCTGACATAATTCAGGTCCTGAGTTCAAGAACCAGAGTAGATTTGGAGTGTTGACACTTGCCTCAGGTGTTAGAGAGCTAGTGGGCTAGATACAGACTGTTCTTCTCTAACTTGATGCTCTCTAGATGTGTTGAATGGCAACTCCCATCATCCCCAAGGAGTATGGTGGTTGCTGTATGGGAATTATACGAGGTGTAGCCCCATATATCTAGAGCTGTGTGGGAGGCTGTGTGGATCGAGGGTCTGGCTCAGTAAAAAGATGTTTTGTCTACAACACAGGCATACAGTTTAGACAGGAGGTATCAAATTAAAAAAAACTTCCTCTGTAACAGAGGTATGCGAGGAAATTATTCTTCAATATTCAGATTTTTTTCATCACAGGATTGGGTTTAGGGCATAATATTGTTAGAGCTTTAAGGGTTATTTTGTAAAATTGACATTTGCTTCAAATGGCAGACGAACCCCATGTAAAACTATATTCAGTTATCTGGTAACTGGACCCTAGTTTAAGTGACTGTAGCCAAATTTCCTGTAGGTATTCCTGGAGGGTTTGGTGGGAAGTGGGATCTCTGCTCTTCTCTATCAAATGTTGCCCTCTTATGAGAAGGTGAATTGTTCAAAGGAGCAACTGATGTTTTGCTTCAGGGAAATTTCCTTTCTGAGGAAGTTAGTCATGCAAAAAATGTGAAAGAAGAATCTAACGTGGGTAGAGGGAGTGTCCTGGTTGCACATTTCCTGGAAAAGATAGCTGTTGACATAGCATTGACTAATGCAAAGTCTGACTGTTTGAAGGCAGCTCCTTATGCTCTTATTCCAAAGGGCAGGCTGGGTGGGGTGCATCTCTATGGAAAAGCAATTGCTTTGCAGGCTGAATCCCCAGCATCTTCAGTTTAGGTGGGAATCCTGTGAAAGATTCAGGCCCTGGTGGCTGCTCAGAAAAAATAGTTTTATATGCTCACGCAACCCTCCCAGTAACCTTTCAAGTGCAGAACTGGATGACTAATTCTAGCGAGGTAGCCTCTGTTTGTTCTCTGTTTGTTCAGTTTGTTGCAGCAAAGACAAAAGAGCAACTTGGTACCTCGAAATATTACTCTTTGGATCCTAACTAATGTGGGCAGATGGCAGCTTGTGTGACAGAATTTTCTGTGCACCCCAACCTAACCTCTGGAAAGCTTCCCTAGAGGGATAAAGAGCTCTTCTCAACCTCACATAGGTTGCAGTGGAGAGACAAGAGAATTTCACTAAATCCGGTGGCGCCACCTTCCATGAGTATAGTAGAGTTCGTGTAAGCTTCTTCTACGCAGCTGGGAACAAGTCCTGACTCTTTTTTTAAAAAAAAGTCAAGAACTGTATTTTTTGTTTGAAACAGGTTATTATTTTGGATGCCACTCACCTATGTCTTGCACTGTACACTTATTACAGTTAATTTTTATCTGTCTTCCTCAAAACTGTAAATTTCCTTAGGTGCTTCTTGGACACCTGAGGGAGGAAGCACTTCTTCAGGTAACCAGGGTCTTGGCAAAAACAGCATTTTAAATTGTTCATGGAAACCTATTGTTAATGGTATAGCTCTTTTTAATTGGTGTGGCATGGTCTTATGAGCCAGTCTTGGTTATAAGCCTAGCCACCAATAGCATTAACTTCTACCTAGTAGTATTATAAAGCCACCAGTGTGGAAAATGCGAATTGAAAAAGTCTCAAAATGTGGAAAATATGAGCAACGAAAAGCTTAGCTGAGATGTGTTTACTTTTGCTTGCCTTCTTCTTTGGGACTTTTGCTTTGCAACGACTTGTCTTCTAATATGCCTTCCACAGCCGTTCCCATAGTGATGGTTAAAAAGAAAAGAAAGCTGGCATTCTCAGTATTCTACAGTCAAGATGCATTTGTAGATCTTCTGCAGTTTTCTTCTCATCATTGTGTATTACTGAGATTTTTAAAAGATGCAAACACAGGAAACCCCCTATTTAGGTAGAAGAATGCTACTCTCTAAATTGGGAAATATTTTGAAGCAGAGGAATCAAAACAAGAGGAAACCATAATCTGTGGCTAAATGTTTGACACACACCCCCCAGAACAGTTTGCTGGAAACTCTAGAAGCCCAGTCATTCAGGACCAGTGCAGATTTTATCTACAGTAAGTGGCCAAGACATTCAGCAGAACGTTCATGCTGAGAATCTGAGTTTGTAATGTTATGCATGCTGACTTGGAAGTAAGTTCAGTCAAAGTCAGCATGCTTTACTTTTGCATAAAGGTGCAAAGAGCTGGGCTGCAAGCTGCTTCAGTAAGTCAAATAATATCTCTGTTCATGAGAAAACTAAAGGAATGTCTCACCTCATGCTGGCACTTCGTTATGAACATGGTTGTTATGGCAAATCACCCTTATTAATTACATACACGTCTGATTAATTTAAACCAGCTGCCATGATGTTTGTCCTGAGTCATAGGTAGTCTTAATGTGGCACATAGCTGCAGGGAGCACCAAAGCCATTTTTGCTCCCCACCGTCATCACTGAATTTCAATGATAAACCTCAACAAGCACTTAAGAATTGTTAGTTTTCGTGTCGATTTTTTTTCTTTCTGTTTCTTCTCAAAATTTGGCAGAGAACCTAGAAAGGTGTTTAAAACAAACCTTTCTATGCTCATTTAAAGGGTTTTCTTTGGTAGTTTGTCACCCAAGTGCATTGGTATGATTTGCCACCAGATGTTGATGTTGGACAGGGTATGACCTGTGGCTGGTCCTGGGGTGGAATTATCTCTTTGGACCTCCTGAAGTTGCATACCTCTGCCTGAAACCATGGCATGAGCTTCTAGATGTACAACAAGAAGTCAAAGGGCTACACAAAGCAGAGGTTAGAAACATCATGTTACTGTAGGATAAGATCATGGAAGAATTAATTGGTTAGATTAAAATAGGCCTGTGACGTGCACAATTTCATTGTTCTGAATCTGAGAATTGTATATATTTTTAAATCATACTCCATTTTCTTCTTTTGGAATTTCAATAATTGTAGTATATCTTTGAAATATAAATATCTTCCGTGAGATTGTCAAAATGACTACAGGAATCTCCAAACAGTAACTACTGCTATGTCTTCCTCCTTGCTATTAGGAAGCTAACATATATCAGGAAAGAATTTGCATTTTGTAATTACCGTAGTTACCAGGTCAGAAAGTCTGATACCTGAACAACTTCTTAAGAGCCCTATAGATCTTTATGGACTTTTAGGAAGATTCGGAAGCCTGTGTTCATCACAGCTGGCATTTATCCCTGAAAAAAGGGTTGTTGTAAAAATACAGGATCATTTTACTCTGACAGGAACCAACCTCATTGGGTATCTGGAGAGAGAGAAAATTACTATAACCTGACACAGTAATTTGGATTTTATAACATAAGGTTTATAGAAAGATAATAGTTCTCTGCAGAAAAGGAGGTGTCAGGAGTCTTTAAACTCAAATCATGTCAATTCACCATAGTGACAGAAAAGCCATTCCTTTATTGGAATTTAACTCATTACAAGCTGAGGTCATTAGACCGAAATGTCCTAACTTCTTGGTAGTTTACATCCATTTCAATCTTGCGTAGCCTTGTACTGATGGCGTGTTTTTAGTCTGGTGATACCACCTGATATTTTATATAAAACATCAAAATTATACTGATTACATAGATGCAACATTGGGACACAATAACTGTTCCATATTTTGAGAACAAAGAGTTAAATTGTTGTAAGGTGTTTTCAGTGTTGACTCCGAAGTGGGGGAGGCGCTTTTAAATATTTTAGGGCAAAGTTCCTTTTGGATAAGCTCCTTTTTACTTTATGCTGGATTAGACTTTAAAAGGAAATATATTGATTCTATATATTGAAAAGGAAAAAGGGAAAATTGAACTTTTCTTATAAGGTTAATTCTATAATTAAACTAGATAACTATTTCTGATCATATCAGAATTATATAAACAATTATATTGTTGCAACAATTCCAAGCAACAGCAGCTTGTCTATTTCTACAAGCTTTATTCATCTACATTGCTTCTATTTTCCATTAGCACAAAAACACGTCATAGGTTGTTGAAAACATCCAAAAGCATTAAATAATGTTCTCACCCACTCAAGCCAACTATGTGTCAGTCTGCCTCTACGAGGGCAAATCCATGATCTTTGTGTTACTGACTTTTGGGAATGAAGCCTGCTGCAGGCTGCTACACGATGCTCCTTGATATATATATTGTTGGTATTCAGTGTGTGTGGCATGGCATGTTGTGTGTATGTGTCTCTTTGCCTCCCTGTATTTATATTTCTCTCAGTTCTTCAAATTTCAACTGAAAACAATATTTCAATGGAAATCTTGATTACTTTTATTGGGATGGCAAAATACAACTCTCGTAACTTATGAGGCTGGCAAGTTGCCCCTCTAGCAGATAACAGCTATTATTTTCACTAAATGGGTCCCTGCACTTGCAGGAATAGTAAGCTGCTTAGGTAGCATTTTACCAGGTGGACAAAATGCTACGGGTGTAAATTGCTGGTGGATTAAGTTGGTCAGGTATGTATTTACTCTATCCACACTTTAGGACGCTAGAATTTTTTTCCTCAATTGTTTTGTATTATCATTTGTTTACATGCTCAACTGTCAGCCATGAAAAAGATTATTTTGCGGGCAATGTTATTCTACATTGACCTTGCTTCCAGACTTGCCTGGAGAGCTGACTGATTGTTTTGTAGTGATTTTAGTAAACTGATGTTTAAACCTTATTTTTAAAGCACAGTGTATGCTTTCAGGATTGCATTTTTTTTCTACAGGCCCCTTAAGTTTTTTAGCACTCTACAAACATACAAAATTTCTGCTTTTTAAGTATGGGAATTCTGCTGTACAAGGTTAAGAAAAATAATTGAGGAATCTAGTATACTGTTTGACATCACTTGTGGAATGGAAGGTGATGCAGAAAATCCAAAGGGCAGGGGAAACTTATTTTCCACTCAGATAACATGGGTAGACTACTCAAATGCTCACTATACATGTTTCTGATCTCCATACCATACCATGGCTAGTTGAACGAAAGAATGTTACATGTCTGCAATCTCGTACTCCTTTCTTCTGGTACCAGCAATAAACAGGATAAATAGGTTGTAACTGTGGCTTAGAGAAACTGGGCAGAGATTTTCTCACTCGCTTCCATTATTACTTGTCACTCATGACCAAATAAAATTATCAGGAAATATGAAAGAAAATACTTAATGGCTATATTCAGATAATCATCTTCACTTAATAAGGTAAGATCTGAAGAAACATTTTGGTTCTTCACACCACTTCTCAGGAGGTATGATTCAGTCAGTAAGCCCCAGACCATTGTTTCTCCTCCTGTCCAAATTAGTCAGTATAAATTTCCTGGTTTGAGTGAAGAGAGGAATGAAGGGAAAATAAATGAAAAGTCCAGCAAAAAGGGGGGGGGGATTGAAATTGTAATGAAAGGTCAAATTATAAAGTCGATATGTCTTGCTAAGGAATAATCTGCATGGCTTCTGCAAAGGCAATTCCTGTCTCATGAACTTTTTAAAGCAAAGTGATGTTTATATACATCCCCATAGTGCTTAAATTTATTTATTTAACTTATATGCCGCCCACACTACCCAAAGGTCTCTGGGCAATTCACAGTTTAATGATACAGGCTACACATTGCTCCTCCCCCAGCAAGCTGGGTAGTCATTTCACCGACCTCAGAAGGATGGAAGGCTGAATCAGATGGCTATCCCAATCAGTTGAGATCGAATGCAGGTCATAAGCAGAATTTTGACACTAGTGCTGCAGTTTAATCACTGCACCACAAGGCTGTTTAGGAGTGTCAGTAAGTATGTGGGTGGGATAACCCAATAGACTTTGCAAATTTAGATTTCGAGAACATTCTTGACAATGTCTCTCCTGAAAGATCTCAGAAGAAACTTAGGAGTCTTGGGGGGAAAAAGGAAAAACCTCAATGTTCATATAAAGAGCGGAAGGCAGAATAAGAATAAATGAACAGTTCCCACAGTGAAGGAGTATACGCATTAGAGGTTTCAAAGATCTGCATTAGATTCAAGTGCTTTTTAACTTGCTCATGTGTGATGTTAAATTAGACATGAGCTCTGAGATTAGGCTTGATAGCAACACAAAGTTATTTAGCACATTTAAAACAAAAAAGGATAGAAAAGAATTCCAAAGGATTTCTCCATATTCTTGTTGGAGCAACGTTCCCTCTAATTTCTGCATTATGTATAATCGTGGTGACTGATGAAGAAAGATCAGCCTTGTGGTTATGGTTGATAGCTCAATGAAAATCTCAATGCAGTGTGAGGCTGGTGTGAAAAGGGCAATGGGAGTCAAAAAATAAAGCTGCCAATACGTTATAGAGATCTAAGCCAAAATCTTACCATGAAATTCTGCACACAAGGGCAATTGCATATATGATATTTGCAAATTGCTGGATGTCAGTTGCACTATTGATTGCACAGCAGAGGATGACCAGTTATGCAATAGACAACTGGAAAAATGGCTCCCATTGATTGCTCATGTAACACAAAAAGATTCTGGCCCTAGAAGAAAAAGAGTGGACAAAATCGTATTGTCTACTACTCAGATGCCATAACTTCTGGAGGCATATTGCTCCAAGCTGAGAAATTATCATCGACATTAGCAGTCATACAACTCAGTATGCAGCAGGTTAACATCTACAGTGCTTTTGTGATTTAGGACAATTTGCCTACAAAAGTTACATTGCTTCTGCTACACCCAGCATAACTAGTTAAGGGGCTTTTGGTCACTATGTACTAGCCATTGCACCTCACAAACTATATTGTACATCTAGAGAATTTGCCAAAGTTGGTACACAGAATGATCATGGACTGGAGTAACTCCCAAGAGGAAAGGTCACCTTGTCAGAAGATTTTTAGGTAAGAAAAAAAAAGGCAAGTAACAGAAAACATGAAAAAAGTATATAAAATTATCCATGGTTTAGAAAAGTTGAGAAGAGATTCTTCTCCCTCTTTCATAGTAGTAGAGCATAAGATTGTCCTGTAGATCTGAATTCTTGGAAAGTCAGGACAGACAAAAGAAAATAGTTCTTTGCATAGCATACAGTTAAACTATGTAACTTGCTGCCTCAAGGTGTAACAATGGCTGGCACCTTGTACAGATGTAATTGAGGGTTAGAAGAAGTCATTAAATTATCAAAAGTCATGATGTTCAGGAGCACCAGCAGGAGGGGGGGGACATTGTGTCTGTGTTATCCTTGGGAGCTTCCCTATAGGCCTCTATGAGAACTAATTGCTGGACTAGCCAGGCCTTGGGTCTTGTCGAACATGGTTATCATTGTAGCCTTTTGCCTTTAAAATAAATGACGTGACTTTTCTGATTCTATAAGGGAAGATAACGTTTTGTACTTCGTTATGCATTATATTTGGAGAATAGAGTTTAGCCATAGACTGAGGAGTATGTATTCTTATTTCTTTTCTAGTTGCTGATATGTTCCTTGTTCTGTAGACACCTCAGCGGGATATGTGTAGCTTTGCTCACAAACGTCATACTTTACTCTTGCTTACATGCTTCACCTCTGCTTTACTCAGGATGGCTAAGGAAAAATATTGGATCCTGGCTTGATACAATAGGTAGTTACTTTATCAAACCCTTCTAGAACTCAGAAAAACATGGGAACAAAAATAGATGTACCAGAACATAAGACAAAAGGAAAAAAATCCAAATTACTGTGTTCACATTTGTGGCAATTTGGTTGGTTCTAAGAAGCATAGTTCCCACTTGTGGATTTTGTTTTTTTCCTAGAACTGAGGATGACCTTTGAGATTTCACTGGAAAGCAGCAAAAAAAAAAGGAAAATGCTGGATTTCCTGCCTGTAACCCTGAAACAATTTTTATTTTGTCATTGCAATTAATCTATGTATATGATTTAACTTCAGCAATAAAAACAGGGTGGAGTTGTGCAAGCAGGGAATTCTTCTGTGGGCTACATTGCATAATCTTGAGAAATGATCTGAGCTCTTGAACAAACCAAGGGACAAGGTCCTTTGCTGCAGTTGGTTGAATAGTTGCATATTTCTACAGGCATTGACAAAACAGAGCAAATACCTCTCTTCCTTCTCATCCCAGGCAAAGGGCTTTAAGGAGGGAAGTGGAGTGCATAAGCCCACTCTAGCATTCTCAAGATTTTGCCATTCACATAATACATTTTCCTGCTGAGAAATACAACTAACAATAGGTTAAAAAACTAGGACTGCTGTCTCTTAGGACATGTACCATTCAGTGTCCACTGCACAGTACAAGAGAAAGCAGCTATAGTTGCTCTTGTGTTCATACAGCCTGATCTTCTTATTCATACCTCCTCACCTGCTGTACGGCATATGTGGAGATCAATCTCCCATGGCGGCTAGAGTGGAAGGACAGATAACTGGAGGATCCCCTGTCCTTCTCACTGCAGCATCCTCATTGCCAAGGACAAGAGGTGGGGAAAACTATCAAGGTAATTGATAAAATTCAGCTGATAGGATGTTTCAGTTTGTGGACTTCCTAACTATAAAAAAAGTCAACAGATAAACATATAAACTCAAAAATTTCACTTTTAACTCCTTTTTTTAAATCATAAAATGCCCCAAGAATATATTTTGACACCTCAATGTTGCAAAGTTTCTTTTTTTTTAAAAGAACGTAATTAAGCCTTCATTAACTCCAAAATTAATGTCTTAATTATTGTTAGTTATAGTGCTTGATTTCCATGTTCTTTTCTTTTCCCACAGAAAGGATAATGATGCAGATCCTACCAATGGCAAGAGAAATCAAATTTTTTTTGTAACTATAGTGGCTACCCTGTTTCCCCGAAAATAAGACCTAACCTGAAAATAAGCCCTAGTATTTTTTTCAGGATGCTCGTAATATAAGCCCTACCCCAAAAATAAGCCCTAGTTAAGTGAAACCCCGCCCTCTACCATTGTGCAGCATTGTGCAGCAACCAGAAGATGACATGACTGTAAAATAAAACATCCCCCGAAAATAAGCCCTAATGCGTTTTTTGGAGCAAAAATTAATATAAGACCCTGTCTTATTTTCAGGGAAACGGTATAATGTATATTACCTCCAACTGCAAACACCACATGCTAGGAAACACAACCAGGTGAATGCCACATTGCTGATCGGGGGGCTTCTCTTAGGTATCTGGTGTGTCTCTGTGGGAACAAAATGCTGTCCTAAACAGCCCTTTAGGTCTGATCCAACACATCTCTTACTTTTTTTACCACAGCAAGCTGCAATTGAGCCTGATTCTTATATAGTGCTGGTAGCA
The DNA here is from genome assembly GCA_037013535.1 of Intellagama lesueurii. Classification (NCBI taxonomy): domain Eukaryota; kingdom Metazoa; phylum Chordata; class Lepidosauria; order Squamata; family Agamidae; genus Intellagama; species Intellagama lesueurii. Next base: position 95,373,317 of record JBAJHW010000005.1, read on the forward strand.
CAAGCTTTTGCATGTGTGGTTTAGAGTGTTTAGAGTGTGGTCTAGAGCTATAGATCTTCCCATCTATGTAACAAGTCCATAACATTCTTGCAGCATACCCCTGATATGAGGGTATGTTCATTAAGGCTTGTAAAGCACTTCAAAATCCATTTATGAAATCTGAGGTATACCACTATGTTTGTAGTGGGTGCAATAATAATATCTGAGAGAGAGAAGTAAAGAGGAAGATGACTCAAGGAGAACCAGTGGTTTATAGCACTAACATATGAAGAGTCCCATAAGGAAAGGCTAAACAGAACTAGAGCCAGAAATTGTTGAGATAAAGTAGACGGCTGCTTGCTTTAGATGCACTTGGGAAGAGGGAATATCAGTTTGTAAGCATCATCCGTACTAATTCTGGATTTACTGTTATGCATACATCTGTTTTAGCATGTAACCTGCATGTTTTCTCTCCATTGTAGAGTGTTGTTATCAACTGGCCTGTATGCATACTGTAATTATTCATGCATACAAAAATTATTCCAGGAAGGACTGTGGGTGGAGAGGCAGCTGGGAAATAACACTGTTGTTTCTGGGATTTTTAGCCCAGGAGCTCTGCAGCTTAGGCACTAATTTTCTGCTCTCTGCAGCATTGTGACACCAAAAGACCAGAATCAACTGTTCCTGGAAACCAGGTGAACCAACCCTGTCATTCCGTCTAAGATATATGTCTACATATAGAAATATAGTCAAAAAGATATGTGGAGCACACTGCAGGCAGCAGTCTCTTCGGAGAGGTCATCAGGTTTTCACTCTGCCTACCTGTTTCCATTTTTATATTCTGTGAGTTTAGTGCCACTCCCTGAATTTTTCTCTTTTTATTCTTATATCTACATGTGATGGTTTGTTGAATTATTTTCAACATTTTTACTGCAAAAAGTTAACTGAAGTTCTTCTAATTGACTGAATTACACACGGGTTTTCATTTTAATTCCATGTTTGAAAAAACAACTTGCTAATATTTGTATATGATTATTGTAAGTGTAGAACTCTTAGAATGATGATGAGAAGGAGGTGCTAGAAACTCCAGCTGAAGATGTTCTGACACCATATTTCCTGTGTGTGCCGTGACTGTTTCTCCCATTTTTTGTTTGTTTAAAGCAAAGTTTTCAAATTGTCTGTGTTTTCTTCCAAAACCTCTGTTTTGAAATATTTTATATTACAAATCTTTATGTTTTTATTCTTTGAATGTATTTCAGGTTTTAATCAGAGTATTCACCATTATTTCTAATATGAAGAAAATCACACTTGTCCAAGTCATACAAAGTTGTCGGTAGTATAATAAGGGACATAGCGATATAAAATATCCGATATTGCATTATTGTGACTCTTGTACTATACTATATTACACAGTATGGCTTTCTGCCTCTTGACTTTTATATCCCTTGTTCCCAATAAACTTTGCTGGAGTCCTTACACCTCTTGTGTGAAGCTTGAATGTAACATTCTTCTGTATTACTGCTATCACATTCCCAGTGTTTTCTAAGTAGGCTTCATACTCTCATGAAACCTAAGTTTAAGCAACAAACCACACCCACAAGGAAAACGCACAAGCTGCACAGTCATACATACCACTGTGCATGCAGCTTTGCCCCGTCTTCTGGAAACATTGCTACAGATTTCCATGGAAATCATTGCATAAGATTTTTAATGATTTAGAAATAGAGTTTAAGAGTCTTGCATGGCACTTTGTCTTTACCCATGATTTTGGAATAACCCCAGAAAATGTATGCAATGTGAAGTGCTCCATAATGATAGAAATGTGTTTTATTTTATTACTTTTACAAACTACAGATTTGAGCTTTTCTGCCAGGGCCTGTACCCTAAGCAGCATTTCTGTTTTAGTTTGAGAACATATCAAATCAGTTAGCCCTCATAGTAAAGCTGCCATACCTGTGGAATAGTTCAGGAGGCAAGGGACACTAATAGTGGTTTGCCTGTGTGAGTGCTAAATATCCCACAATAATGAAAGACTTATGTGAGAGGTTAATGCAGGCTATTCTATACAATTTAATTGTCCGCAGAAATATTGACTAGCTGTATCTGCCCACTTGTATCTGTGTTAGTTATTTGTGGTCTAGAGCACTTGCCAAGGAGCTACCCTATGTAGTGTTTTCCTTGCCTACTTATCTTAAGCAACTTTCACTTACCCCAGATGATCAGCAAGTGTATTTACAAGCCTGTTTAACTAGCCATGTGCTATATAACAGAAGAAGAGTAGGCAAGTTCTGGTCCTCCAGATGTTGTTGAACTGGAATGTCTATCTTTCTTCCTTATTAGCTATGCTGCATATAGGCAAATGGGAGTTGCATACCAGCAACACCTAGAGAGCCACAAGTTACTCACCTTTGCTGTAAACACACAGGAGTTAACTTCAATCCATTAGCAGTTTAAGGCTGCTGCCTTTGTTATCTTTAATAGTCTTAAACTGTGTAGAGTCACAAAGTTCAAGAGTTTTGCCAGCTTATGTAGGCCACTAGCTTTCAGACTATATCATATTCTGAAACTCAGAGTATCTGCAGAGTTCAGAGACACAGGGCTGGTTGGACTTGATTTAAGGTATCTTTTCTGTAGTTCCTAAAGCAAAGCATATGCTGTACCCTTGAGTGTTGGCCCCTGCCTGAAATGCTACACTATGCTGTTTTTGTCAGTTCCTTCCATATAGTAATCTGTTATTTTGTTATATGTCACCCCTGATGACTTTCACAGGAAAGCTGGCTTAAAATACTGGAAGTGAATGGGTACATTCAGGGCAGTGCTGAGACCTAGAAGACAACCCCAAAGTGGGCCTTGGAACACATAACAGAGTTCTCTGTAGTACACTGAGGACCTGCAAGAGGTGTGCTGAGGTTTCCATTAAATAGATGAATGCAGAAAGGATTCCTGAACAAAACTATCCTGTTTCCCCGAAAATAAGACCTAACCTGAAAATAAGCCCTAGTATGATTTTTCAGGATGGTCGTAATAAAAGCCCTACCCCCAAAATAAGCCCTAGTTAAGATAAACCCCGCCCTCCACCCTTGTGCAGCAACCAGAAGAAGATGACACAACTGTATTTGAATAAATGTAGATGGTTGTACATGAAAAAAATAAAACATCCCCTGAAAATAAGCCCTAGTGTGTTTTTTGGAGCAGAAATTAATATAAGACCCTGTCTGATTTTCGGGGAAACACAGTATAGAAGCCCAGGTCTCTGCCCAGTAGCAACAGAGCACCATCAGGAGACGGGAGTTTGGTGTGGAGAAGTGGCAGGCAAGCAGACGCTGTTCAACACTTTCATGAGTACTGCTTTTTCAGTTGCTATACTTAAGTTTTAATCAAGGTGAGGAGGGGAAAGGGACGAAGGGAGAGTTCCCGGTGAGCAAAACGTTAAGCACCCCTTTTATTCTTCACTGGTGTGTTTCAAAAGATGCCTTCCCATTGATTCTATCTGGCAGAGATCTGTTTCCCAAACCTGGTTCTCCAATGAATATCTAGGCCTGCCCTGAGAATATGACATTTGGACCCCCAAATTCTATCCAGCTTTCACCCCAAGATATGCCAAACACGTACAGAACATTTCTCATATAGTCTAAAATCTCCTCCTCCTCCTCTTTCTTGGAAACCCTCCTGAGGTCATGGTTATCCCCACAGTTTCTGATTGTGGGTGCTGTTTCTGAGATGGCTCCTTGAGTTGTTTTGTAGCACTGATTTTACCCTTCAGATATGAAATGTTACAACTGAACCACAAGTGTATGATTTGAAGTGTTATAAAAGAGATAAGGGCATATAATGTGCAGAGCACTATGGGCAACCTCAAGAGTTTTTCCCACTTGTGCCGCCTGCCTCTTCCCTGAAAGAATTGTGATTGTCAGTAGAAATATAAATACAAAAACACTTTCAGGGAGACCAGCCACTTTCCAGCATCTCTTTCTTTCTCTCTCCCTTCAGCAAGAGCCACTCCAGTAAATAACCATTAGGAGATTAAGCATCTTCTGTGAATAAATTGTTTGGTATGCCAAAGGGAACTTGTCTGACATTTATGTTCTGTGAGTATAAAGGATCCTGATGACATCTTAATTGTCTTCACCTGGCACAGTGGCAATAAAAAAAAAATCAACATGCTTTTGAGCTCCAGTGACAAAAAATAGTTGTCTATCCTTTTGCTTAGCTAATGTGTAGCTTAATAATTCTTGACATACAGTCATTATTTTCTGTTTGGGAGGCAAGGGAGACAAAGATGTATTTGCTGCCTGGAAGGAATGTGCTGCCCCATTTTGAAAGGGACCAAAGAACAAAGCACCACTGAGCATGTGTAGAATATACAACTGTTATACATACAAATTATCCAAAGATGCATCTCCTAATCCATCAGCTCCATTTTCTCTTTCTCTAACCCCCATTTATGTGACCACACCAGAAACTAAAACTGGTGTAGGTGAAGTGCTTGATAGTACGTATATAAAGGAATTTTGTCCTTAGCACTGCCCCTCCCCTTTTAAAAAGAATCTTACCCTTGTGATGCACACTCAGGATGATGGAATTTGAGAGGCCAGACCGTTTGAGAAGAAAAGCAGGTTTTTCATCCACTCTACCCAGGCCTTCTGCTATTTTAAAGACTATTTTGGCCTATAGCTGTTGGGGATATTCACTGTCAGCCAGGCACCCTCTCTCTGGCTAGCCTGTCTCACAGTGGCCAGAATCTTATAGGTGTTCACATAAGGTCTGCATAATCTTGTGTGACCAATCAAGAGCAGTTGATAGGAAGTCAGGGCCCATCTTAGTTGTGTGCCTGGTCACATATCCTATGGCACAACCAAGATGCACCAAGTGGCATAGTGTGCGTGTGGGGGGGGGGGGGAAGAGATGCAGTTGCCTTGGGTGCAAAATTCTTAGGGGCACAAAATTTCAGGGCCACCACCACCAGGCCTGGTCACTTGACAAGGGGGAGGGGGCCACAGAATCCCCACCAAGGCTGTATTGATGCCTGGCGGTCACACCATTTGGTGCGCTGTATTCCCCTGTCAGCCCCACAGTGGACCAGCCCAGCCCAGCCCAGCCCGGGTCATTACTGGAGCCCCCCTTAGCACACAGAGTCACCCCCCTCAGGCAGTGGGAAGATGGACTCAGGGCTGGCACCATCACCCTACACCAGCTCACCTGAAGGCAACACAGGCATGGCCCTGGCCACAGACACCGTGCAGCTTCCTCCCATCATCTGCCGCTTGAGGCAAGCATCTTTCCTCCACCTGTCACACACAGAGAGTGTACATCTGGCCACTGGCCTCCCCCGCTTCCTGGAGGTGCAGCAGGCCAGCTGACCCACCACCACCGTGCCTACCCAGTTGGCTGGTTGGCCAGCCACCATTGGTCACCAGATGCTGGTGCAGATGGGACTGCTGTGGCCCGAACCCCTACCTGGCCCTTTCTGTTGGTGGCCAAATGGGGGAGGGGACATGAGTAGACACATGGGAGCTGCGGTCTAGGGGGCGCAATACTTGCCTTAGCCCTGGGTGCTGGCAACCCACGTTACTCCACTGGATGCAACCCAGCACCTCATCAGTTAGCTGTGGCAGATTACACACATTCAAGTGGAATTCTGGCCAGCGTGACTGTTGTCAGAGTGGAGGAGCTCCATGGACAACTGTGTGGCTATCTTGGACTTCTTGGGGGAAAGGCAAGATGTAAATACAAATAAATAAATAACAAATTACAGTAGTCTTACAACAAGGGATGGAGATACCTCCCCCAGTGGAGTGGCAAATGTTTTAAATTCACAGTTGCTGTACATTTCATTCTAGTGACCTTAGACCCACCTGTTTTTAGATCAAAGCTGTCTTGGAAAGGAGGGAGGAAAGGTTGTAGTTAAGGTTTTGTTGTTTTTTATGTGAGCTGGTCTGTTGTTGTGCCATAGTGCTTTGTACTCTCCAAGAGTGTAGATTATCTAAACTGAAATTCTGATGCTAAAGATGATTACATTGTGGGGGAACTTAGTATCTAGGTTGGAATATAAATACGTGTGATATTCACAGGATGCCTTTCGAGTGATTTAACTCAGCTGGCCAGCATTCCTTTTCATGTAATAATGTAACTAATAATATAAATGATATGTCTTACAGATTTGATTGAGCTCCTTTGAGACCATAAATATCTGCTTCACAGTCCTTCTGTGAGACTGGAGAGAGTTTGAATGAGTAAGGAGTAGAGTGACTTAAAAGGAAGTTTGTACATGGATGTGTATCACACTTGCTATCAACAGAAATAAAATACGGAGCATAACATTTTTCCTCTCTTCCTGTACAAAGGGCAGTATGAAATTAAAGGTATCCCATGGAGCTGAGGGAATACATTTTGAGTTAGTAAAATCTTGTTGCAATCTAACTTCAGAATACCCAACCCTCTGTTTAAGTCGGATTTTAGGAACTCTGACATTTGGTTTAGATTTAAAATGTTCTAATCAAATAGTCAAATTTGCTTTGACAGGTTTGCTTTTTTGGAGTGGGGGAGGGACTATAAGTCCTGAAATTTCTCAGACAGCATTGGCTCATTGTGGTTGGGAAATTCTGGGATATGTAGTCTTTTTCCCCCCACAATCTTTTCTGAGCCCTAGAAATGTTGACTGAAATCCTGTTATGCAGTTGTGAAAATTGCATAACTTTAGGAAGTGAATTGCCTTAAATTAAGAAATCACCATAGACATTATCTCTTACATACTGACTTGTACCACTCAAAGAGCAACAGACTGTGCCAATAGAAATTTCTAAACGTATGGCAATTTGCACCTAAAAGTTACACCATTTGCATAACTGTGTAACAGGATTTCCACCAATGCCTGTAAAGCAGTACAGTGTTGGAGAAAGGTATCAAAGGACAGGGTGTGTCAATGTGTCAAATATATATATATTCATTTCCACCAGGAGAAGAAGCATGTTCAACAGTGCAGATTCTAGCACAAACCCACACCATTTGTGTCCATCCAAGTTAGATGGAACATATCAGTTGTGAGTTGTGGCCTGCTAAGTGACATAGTGGGGCATAGGGGTGGTGCCAATGTGGTGTTAGTGGATAGAGTTACGGACGTGGACTTAGGAGACCTAGGTTCAAATCCCTACCTGACCATGGAAATTTGCTGGGGAATGGCACTGGTACTCCTTAAATAGCTCACATGCCTTGAAAACCCTGTTACGGTCGCCATAAATCATATGTGACTTGACAGCACATATCACCTAGGTGCTTGATAGCTCTGTTCTTTCTGCAGTCTCCCACAGGCAACAATAGTCATTTTAGCTACCGTTTGGTGAGTTGCAAGCTGTGATGCGTTCAAATTGGTGGATAACGTTGAGCAGATCTGTTCCAGCACATGCTTTTGGCTTTGTAGCAGTCACAGTCAAACCCTGACAGAATGTTCCTCCATACAAAATATATTCCCTGCACAATGAAGAAATAACGTATTAGCTATAGAGAGGACTGGAAAGGTTTTCCTTGAGAGGCTTGTTTTCTCTATGCAGAAAATTGGTTTTAGTTTTGAATGGACGGGGAAATAGTGTCAGCTTTCAAAATTTGTCTCAGCTTTTTGATGGGGATGACTTGGTTCCTGTCCCCCCCCCCCCCCCATGAGAAAGGAAACTTGATTTCCAGAACAGGCAACACAGATTGGGGGGGGGGGATATATTTAGGGACTCCCCCCACTCCTAAGAGCTGACTGGAAAGTTCCAAATACATGGCACCCCCCCAAGCTCTGACCTCACCTTAAGAAATATGTCTGACCAGTTTTTCTGCCATGAAAGTTTGGGATATTTGTTTATATTTTCTGCACTTTCTACAAGATTTTGATGCATGCCTGAATAAGTGATTTTTAATCATGAAAGTTCACACCAAATGTTTGATTTTAGTGGTCTAATAAAAGTATCAACTCTCCTAAACTTTTTTTGTGTAATGGACTACACACCTCTCACTCTCTATTTTTATTTGGAGCTTCCATGTGTAGTCAAGCCTTCCCTTGACAAATAGCTACCTGCGTGTGATTTTTAGATGGATTGTTATGCATTACTGATTTGACTGGATTTTTAGTACTACTTGTGTTTTCCATTTCTCAGAGTGACATTTGTGGGGTTCCCCCCCTTCTTTTTAATATTTGTATACTTATTGTTCTTAGCTTTAATATTGCCTTTTAATGATGTTAACCACCATTGTATACTCATTGTTTTTAACTTTAAATAGTGTCTTTCAATGTTGTAAATAATTTTTACACCACCTTGAGGTCTTTTTAAGGAGAAAGGCAGTGTAAAAAATATTTTAAATAAATAAAAAATAGTTTCAAGTGGTATAACACAGGTAAAGATGTACCCACCCAGTGAGAATAGGGCCCTTAAACTGAAGAAAGATCTTTAACTGAAGATCCTCAGTTCTGAAAGTCTTCCCTGTCCCCCAGTACTGGAACACACCCACTCCCTCCTGTGCACACATGTATAACAAACAACAGGACAGAACAAATGATGGGCATATAAAGGTGTACATAAGCTGGCAAATCAATATTCCTCACAACTAAACACAAGTGCATCCATTGTAAGAATACATATTTAACTGATGTTTTGCTGTAACTGAGGTTCAGAACGGGGGGGGGGGGAAATGTTTTTTGAACTACATCTCCAGGAATCCAAAGCCAAAAAACAAACAAACAAACAAACCCACACACCACAGCATGACTTTACTTGGTGACTAAGGGAGTTTGAGTGTTGTAATCTAAATAAAAGTAACTTTTCCAAACTCTGGTGAGGCTGATTAGGATATACATTGAATATTGTTGTTCCTTTTTGCTTTGCTGTCTGGGATTGGAGAGGAAAACAGGGTGAGTTGCCAGCAGGGAAATAATGTCTGAGAGCTCAAAATAATGGAAAGAGTGAAGAGCCAAGAGAGGCCAGTGGAGTAAACAAAGTCCCACTGGAAAATAAAACAGCCCTAAGGACTTTGGAAGCAAGTGTGGAACTAACCCTGGGTCCTTTCATGTGTACAAATGAGTCCCCTGGCCTGTTCCAAAGTTGTCTTGCTGGAGAGCCGATTACCCTGAGTCTTGTTTAGATACTTTGCATCCAGCCAGAATAAGGAAGACCATGATTATAACTGGAATGCAGAAGACAAAATCAATTTTTGGATTTAATCAAATGGTCTGGTAAAAGAGAGGAAGGGGAATATTTAAAGAGGCCACTTAGGCTCCAGATGATGTTAATAAAACCATCAAAGAGCAAGCACATATCCAGCCTCAGTGCTTCAGAGGTGGGTAATGAAAGTAGGGCCCTTTTCTGTGGTTGCCCCCCATTTAGGGAAACCCTCTGCAGAGACACTTGAAAGGCACACTTTTTATTGGCTTTTGACTGAATTTTACTCGTGCTTCCAGCAGCTGATTTTATCACTGCTGATGACTTTGCCATTGTTTTAGACTGTAAACTTCTTTCAGGCTATAATCCTTAGCAGGCCTTCTGAAGGCAATCTTATTCATGGGAGAAGCCGTCAGGTACTCCTCCAGTAAAGAAGAGGTAGCACCAACCTAGCACTGTTAGTTTCATTAATCTTGAAAGTAACTTCCCAAGTTCTACAAGCTTTTTAGAGCTCTGAATTATAGCTAGCATCAAATGGAGTCAAGCAATTGGCTCGAGTGAGTTAGAGCACGTGGTTGCAGAGGCAGGGGTTGGGAGTTTGATTCTTCCTTGTGCCTTGTAGGAGAAAAGCCAGCCTGTGTGGGCACGCTACAAAGTCCCAAAAAGCCACCAGAAGAAAGGTCGAGTAAACCACTTCTGAGCAGTTGATAGCTATAAAACCCTGGGAAGGATCACCATAAGTCAGAATCAAGTTGATGGCACATAATTAATTGAATAATTAATCAGACTGAATGCAGCAAGGTATGTTCAGACTAGCCTAGCCACTATGTTGTGAACACACCTGATAGCTGGAAGCTCTTCAAAGACATTCTACCATACCTCACCTTGCAGTAGTATAGCTTGGATGTTCCCAGTGTGTGGATATCTGTGACAAGGCACTCACTGTCCAGGAGAGATGGCAGCTGTTGCATCTGACCTAAGTCAGTGAAAGGTGCTTCTTGCCAGAGATGCCACCTTAGGCGTTCAGATTCAAGCCTGGATTTAAAATCCCCTCTAATTTGTAAATCTGGTGTTTGAAATAGTATGCATTCCCTTGATACTCTGACACCAGCTTTTTGTTTAAGAGAACTACTTGCCAACAAAAGCCTCTATATTAAACCTCAGTGTTTATAGCCTTCATCCAGCACATGACTGATTCCAGACATCCTTTTTAATACCTACAGACTTAAGAGATAAAGTTGTAACATATGACTGTAAGATATAGGATATAGGATAGTTATAGGATATAACTTCAATGTCCATAATCTCTCTTTGCCTTTCCTTTTCCTCTTAGAGAGGGAAAGGAAAGGCAGATTAGAAGACTTCCCCAGTTGTGTATTTTTCTCTCTGAGATCTTTCTGTTTCTTCTTACTTAAAAGCAGATATGTGCCAAAACAAATGTAAGGTGGTGATAAAACTAAGAGGAATGTCTGTTGGACCACAGGAAATTTCCTGTGCAGGAAGCGATCTTTGGAACTTCCTGTGGAGGAGTGCATTGTGGGTCTGTTGGCAAGAGTCTCTTCACCACAGCTGCACTTAAGTGGGTGGAGGGAAGGGGATGGAAGAGAGAGGGGGAAGGAAGGGAAGGTCATTATCTGATGTCTGCCATAATACAACTCAGAAATAGAGTTTGAAATACATAGAGTTTTTTCCTTCTTTCCCCCCCTCCCTTCTCAATGCTGCAGGGACAAGCATTCAATCAAAGTTGTGGGTTTGTGGTAAACATTGCTCATACACAGGAAGTGAGAAAACTGGCTCCTAGTGTAGCTGGACTGTTCTCCATGTGAAAGAGCCAAAGACCCTAGAGGTCTTACTCCTGCCACATTACAGCAAGTTAGAGATTGATTTCCAAGCCTCTCTATGCTTTTGGGCCCCAAGAAATCTTTGAGGTGTACTGATGTACTTAAAAAATAATAGTAAAGAAGCTTCTGAAATGAGCACAGTGCAGGAACAGTCTGTAAGGGACTGCAAGGAAGAATTCGTGGGGAAGTGTAGTAATGCATTCTTAGACATGGACTTCAGGTCTTCCACTGGTGGGAAGGTCATTGGATGATCTTGGGCCTTTCATAAACTACTGTGAAGATATGCCAGTATGGACATCTTAGAAGTAGAGTTGTAGTTTCTGGAAATTTTGAAAGCCATGGGGAGAAGTCCCCCCTCCCCAATTATTGAAATATATGCAATATTTATTTTTATGTCAAACTGTCACTTATTTTACTTCTTTAGCAAAATAGAATACTTTTTTCATAGCATCAGCATATAAAGTTCTACTTTTCAGCAGAGTTATGAAACGTAAATGTGTAAAAAACTTAGTTTTGAAAGCTGATATGAGTCAAAGAGTCAGGATCATTTCCCAAACTCACTGCCCTTCCTTTTTAAGTATGTACTTTGCCAGGCTTCGGAAGGTCATGATGGAGCTTGTCTAGATAACTTCTCAGGGGTGGAGTTTTACCATTAAGTCATAGTAGATATGATAGAAGTCCCTAGTGTGTGTGCCATTTGTTTGTTTGTTTCCCTCTTGTCTCTGGCCAAAAAGGGTTCATATATTTTGAAGAACTTCAGAACCTGTCTACCACCAGTGATTGTGAGATGAGCATAGACATCATGGGTAACAGTGCCTCTCTCATACCCAGAAGAATTCATTTACTGCCCCCAACCTGTAAAATATATAATCTGTTCTACTAGTTGTGGCTTGAAACCCATGGGTTTTGCTTGCCCAATATAGATTCCTGGAGATCAGCCCATTATATCATCCTTCACCCTCTACTTTTCTCATATGGGCTTGTTCTGATATTTGACCCTCTTACTATATATAACACAGGAAGCAGAAAGGAGCAATGTAGAGAATGAATTGTTTTGAAATGATTATTTCTGTCCATTGTACAATTATTGATTTAACTTTTTGCTGCATGTGTGTTCTTGCTCTTCAAACTAAGATACTATTTTAAAAAATCTTTTGCTAGACTTTCCAAAATTGGTGGCAAGAAAATACATGTATTATCTGTATAAATGATGGAAATTGTTCTGCGTAGTTTTTTCTTACAATTGCAAAATTTATTCTGTTTGCAGTATCCATCTCACCCCTACCTCTCAACCTCCTTGTCTCAGCTAACAGACTTGGGTTCAAGTATGGTGTTGAGGAACCCAAGGCATATGATCTTCAGGGGACCTTAATATTTATGCTAAGAAAACCTTGTCAGGAGTGGTTAAGGATTTTATGACCTTTGTGTCAATCACAGGCCTTCCTCAGATAGTCGTATGAGTCCAGTTGGCACATGCTATCTTGCTTATATCTTTCTTCCTGCCCAGAAGTAGACATATTCCAGGCTGAAGTCTGCCCAAAGCAAAACAGAGTGATACTTTCACATCCCTGGATCTGAACTCTATACTTCTATTGTTGTTGTTTAGTCGTTAAGTCGTGTCCGACTCTTCGTGACCCCATGGACCAGAGCACGCCAGGCCCTCCTGTCTTCTACTGCCTCCCGGAGTTGGGTCAAATTCATGTTGGTAGCTTCGATGACACTGTCCATCCATCTCGTCCTCTGTCGTCCCCTTCTCCTCTTGCCTTCACATTTTCCCAACATCAGGGTCTTTTCCAGGGAGTCTTCTCTTCTCATGAGATGGCCAAAGTATTGGAGCCTCAGCTTCAGGATCTGTCCTTCCAGTGAGCACTCAGGGTTGATTTCCTTCAAAATGGATAGGTTTGTTCTCTTTGCAGTCCAGGGGACTCTCAAGAGTCGCCTCCAGCACCACAATTCAAAAGCATCAATTCTTCGGCGGTCAGCCTTCTTTATGGTCCAGCTCTCACTTCCATACATCGCTACTGGAAAAACCATAGCTTTGACTATGCGGACGTTTGTTGTCAAGGTGATGTCTCTGCTTTTTAAGATGCTGTCTAGGTTTGTCATCGCTTTCCTCCCAAGAAGCAGGCGTCTTTTAATTTTGTGGCTGCTGTCACCATCTGCAGTGATCATGGAGCCCAAGAAAGTAAAATCTGCCACTGCCTCCATGTCTTCCCCTTCTATTTGCCAGGAGGTGATGGGACCAGTGGCCATGATCTTAGTTTTTTTGAGGTTGAGCTTCAGACCATTTTTGGCGCTCTCCTCTTTCACCCTCATTAAGAGGTTCTTTAATTCCTCCTCACTTTCTGCCATCAGAGTGGTATCATCTGCATATCTGAGGTTGTTGATATTTCTTCCGGCAATCTTAATTCCGGTTTGGGATTCATCCAGTCCTGCCTTTCGCATGATGTATTCTGCATATAAGTTAAATAAGCCGGGGTACAATATACAGCCTTGTCGTACTCCTTTCCCAATTTTGAACCAATCAGTTGTTCCATATCCAGTTCTAACTGTTGCTTCCTGTCCCACATATAGATTTCTCAGGAGATAGATAAGGTGGGTCAGGCACTCCCATTTCTTTAAGGACTTGCCATAGTTTGCTGTGGTCCACACAGTCAAAGGCTTTTGCGTAGTCAATGAAGCAGAAGTAGATGTTTTTCTGGAACTCTCTGGCTTTCTCCATAATCCAGCGCATGTTAGCAATTTGGTCTCTAGTTCCTCTGCCCCTTCGAAATCCAGCTTGTAGTTCTGGGAGTTCTCGGTCCACATACTGCTGAAGCCTACCTTGTAGGATTTTGAGCATAACCTTGCTAGCGTGTGAAATGAGTGCAATTGTACGGTAGTTGGAGCATTCTTTGGCACTGCCCTTCTTTGGGATTGGGATGTAGACTGATCTTTTCCAATCCTCTGGCCACTGCTGAGTTTTCCAAACTTGCTGGCATATTGAGTGTAGCACCTTAACAGCGTCATCTTTTAAGATTTTAAATAGTTCAACTGGAATGCCATCACCTCCACTGGCCTTGTTGTTAGCCATGCTTTCTAAGGCCCACTTGATTTCATTCTCCAGGATTTCTGGCTCAAGGTCAGCAACCACACTATCTGGGTTGTCGGGGATATCCAAATCTTTCTGGTATAATTCCTCTGTGTATTCTTGCCACCTCTTCTTGATGTCTTCTGCTTCTGTGAGGTCCCTACCATTTTTGTCCTTTATCATGTCCATCTTTGCACAAAATGTTCCTTTAATATCTCCAATTTTCTTGGAGATACTTCTATACATGAGCCTAATACTACAAATCTATACATGAACCTAATACTACATTTTCTTGTATATTTCTATACATGAGCGTAATACTACAAATCTATACATGAACCTAATACTACATTTTCTTGTATACTTCTATGCATGAGCCTAATACTACATTCACTTTTTTTCTTGATTCATCACACCGTTGACTCTTGTTTATCTTGTGGTCTGCTAAGTCCCCAGATCTGTTTCTTTCATAATAGTGCCAAGATATAAGATATAATATTTTTCCTGCCTAATTGAAACTTAACATTTTCCCCTGTTGGTACTCATTTTGTTTGTATGGGCCCGGTTCTCCAGTCTTAGGGTATCCTGAATCACGATTCTGTCTTCTGAAATATTTGCTGCCCCTCCCACTTTAGTGATATCTGTACATTTGTTGATCATCCCCCTACAGCCTAATCCAAGTCATTTATAAAGAAGTACACTAAGTCTATGACACAACCCTGCAGCACCCCACTTGTCACTTCTCTCTAAGGTGATGAGGATACACTGATTAGCACTCTTTGGATGTGACACATCAATCAGCTACAGGTCCACCCAATATTGTTGTTGTTTAGTCGTTTAGTCGTGTCCGACTCTTCGTGACCCCATGGACCAGAGCACGCCAGGCCCTCCTGTCTTCCACTGCCTCCCGAAGTTGGGTCAAATTCATGTTGGTTGCTTCGATGACACTGTCCAACCATCTCGTCCTCTGTCGTCCCCTTCTCCTCTTGCCTTCACACTTTCCCAACATCAGGGTCTTTTCCAGGGAGTCTTCTCTTCTCATGAGATGGCCAAAGTATTGGAGCCTCAGCTTCAATACCAATACCACCCAATATTAACATCATCTATTTACTACATGACAATACAGCTAAAGCATGCTTTTTTTGGGGGGGGGGGTCTGGGAAGCGTGTATTTTGTTTGAAATTTTTTTTAAACACTAGAGGCTTGTTTATTTTGACTTTAAATAATTTATTAGAATGCGGCTGGTGGTGAGTGTGAGTAAATTTGATCACATCACCCTAGTCCTGGCCTGCCTGCAGTGGCTACCTATGATGTCCCATGTCAAATTCAAGGTTTTGGTGCTCACCTGCAAAATAAATAAATAAATAAATTATGAATGGCATGTGTGCTTGCCTGTGTCAGAGTAAATTGTGTCTGTGGGTTATTAGATGACAGGATCATGGATTTTATGCCACAGGGTAACTTTGCAGTCCAATCTGTAAAATTGATCTGGCGCTATGCCGATTTGGAAAAAAAAGGGCAAATTAAAAAATAAAACAAATATTTAAAATCACACCACAGCAGAAGAACATGGCTAATGGGGGAAGTGAGTTGGCGGCAGCGGCAAGTGGCTATGAGAGGCAGTAAGCACAAGGGTGAGTGGCACAGGACAAAAACTTCAAAAAGCAGTTCCAGGGTGATGTGCCAGCAACCAGAGCATCTCCCTGTAGCTACAATGAAGCAGGGTTTTATTTTAGTTTTTTGGTGCAGACATTTCACTCCAGGAATGTATAGCCACAGGAGGGAGAAACCCAGGAAGTTGGAGCCCCACAGTGCCAATTTTAAAAGCCTTTGTAGCCTCCTCGACTGATATACCATACTTTAAAAGTTGTTCCAAGAGGATATGCACACCGATCCAAAAACCACATGACTACCACGTGACTTTAAATTGACTTCAAAACCCCCATCCAGCTCCTGATTTATTTCAGTAGTTTAACTGCACACTCAGTTCATCTGAAATTTGATTATGTAGCCACCTAATTTGTTTAGCTGTTTCCTGCTTTTCTTTCTTGTAAGGAATGTTTATGCCTTCAGTGTCTCACATTTTTTTAAAACTCCTAGCCTTCATGTACTCTTTTCTTTCTGACTACTTCTGATCATGGAATTTCAGCCAGTGCTTCCTTAATTGAAGCAAGCATTCTCAAAATTCAGAGGGCATGTTATATTACTCATAGCTTTACTAGGTTTTGCAAATCCCAACAAGGCATAGTCATGTCCACCCAATTTTCCCTGTTGATTAGGACCAGATCCAGAATAGCTTATCCTCTTGTTGCTTCTTCCAACTTCTAGAAGGTGGTCAAGGCAAGTGAGGAATTTGGGGGGCCTTATGTTTTTGGCTGAGCCTCACTTCTAATAAATATATCATTACTATATCTTTCCTCTTTGAGTTTGTTAATCTGACATGGGAGAGTATTATCCAAATTTTCAGTCTGTCTAGGAAGTCTGTAGCAGCCACCCACAATTATGCCACTGTTGTTTCTCTCTCAGATCAAGGGGAAATGGTCTGTGGGGAAGGCAATACCCTCAGCCAAAAACAGGTAAGGACACATCTTCATACCATGGTAATAACTACACGAAACATAGCTTACTTCAGCACACCACCATACCTGCTTATTTCAGTGGAGGACTGAAATATGTTTCATGTAGTCACCATGTAATGAATGGTGGCCCCAGTGTAGGATCCAAGTTGCAACAGCTTGAACCATTGAAGATTTATGGATGACCAATGTGCTAGGTGTTTTGCAGCTAAAAATTGCTCTCATCCTTGTTGGCTTAGATGGCATTTTTTTTATAAGGTCAGAGTTAGATGGAGTTGGTATAATATCTAGTTGTATTGTTTTGGATGCCTTTCAGTTTGTACAAACTGTGGATGAAAAGAAACTGCTTGGGAGATTATAGGTTAGAAGACCAGGGCTGGGATGAATATTTGAATTTTTTTTAATGGTTAATGTCTCTTTGAGGGAATGATCCACACTATTTACAGAGGAGCAGTGATGAGGCCTATGATGTAATAATGGAAGCAGTGGCAAGGTTGTAAAGTGGTTCAAAACTGGCCAGTGTCCACTCATGGGGTAGAGACTAAAGCCTGTGGTTGCTTCTGAACTTCAAGTACTACTGGAAGATATTGATTATTTTTTATCATGGGAGGGAATCCTTTTTGCCACAGAAGACCACATGCAGCAGTGTGATGTGACAGAAGTAAAACAAACAGAGATGCCCATTGATATCCAGGCTGGATTGCTGCAATCAGTTTGCCTGCACTGTCTTTAAAGATTGATTGGAAATATCATCTGGTACAGAATATGACCTAGATTTTGAGTGTCAGTGGGACCTAGGCAGTGCATGAGGTATAGCACATCAAATAAAAAGAGTAGTAGTAATAGCAGCCAGATTGCCAAGGAGTGATAGGCAATGCAACAAGTTCCGTTTAAAATGAAGTTCTCTTGAGCTCTGATCTTCCATGAGAAAAACATGTACATGCCAATTAGGCTGGGTGGGAAACATTTCTTCTGACCTCTGGAATGCTTTGCCCAATGAGGGTATATTGCCCTACAGGTCTTTTAAAAAGTTTTTTTAAAAAAGACTGGTGTGTTTTCCATTTTGTTTCCTTAGGTTTTTATCAGGCGGCCGAATTTTTAATTTGGTTTTGGCTGAGATCAAGCTAGTGTTTGTAATGGGCTAAATATTTTTGATGTTACTGGTTACTTGTTTTTACATTTCACACATTTGTTTTCACACATTTTTTTTCAGAGGAGAATTGTTGTTTGCATTATTATGTGACCATTGGAAGCCACCTTGGGCAAGTCTCCCCTCCCCTGCAAAAGCAGTGAAAAATAATTTAAATGAATAAATAATCTCTAAGTCCTAGAGGTTCTTTCATAAAGGAAACCTGAGATTCTCAGATAACTGCATTTTACATTTGTTTGTGTTTCTGCATTCTGTGCTTTCTGTGGGGCCTTCTCTTCAATAAATGTGCTATCTGTATCCAGTTACCTGGAACCAAGCCTCATGAAACCCAGTGGTACTTAACTATGATTAAATTTGCCTAGGAGTAGGCTTGTACTTATAGTATGCCATTTGTACCAGAGAGTAATATATATATATTACAAATGGCATACTATAAGTACAAGCCTACTCCTAGGCAAATTTATATATAAATTTATATATAAATATATATAGTGGGCAGCCTGGGAAATATTTTCATTATATTGCATGAGATGATCTGCATCTATTCTATTGCACTGAAGTAGTATTTTAATATAAAAAAATACTAGTACCTATCTGTTACTTCACATTGAAATTTAGTCCAGAGGAATGCAGACATAGCTGTGACTTGACTTCTAAGTTTCTCAGGCTGTCAAGATAACTGTCAATTCTCCTCAAACCCATCTTTCTTCTGTCCATGAGATTGTGTGTGTTCACCTAACAAGATTCAGATCCAGTGGTTACAACTGATAATTTGTCCCTATCAAAATAACTTAATAACACATAATGTTCCCTCACCCCCCTCAACAGCATATCTTAAATGCAGTTTCAGCTTTCCCCCTTCTGTTTTTGTTAAACCACAGAATTCTTTGTTTGCCTGATAAGCACTTCCCCACAGGAAATTTCCTATGACGGAAAATGCAGGGGAAACTTCCTGTCAGACTGGATGCTGGAGGGGGCAGATAATAGAGTCATTTTAAAGGCTAAACCACAATAGGCGAGGAGGGCTGGCCAGCTTTCCTTGAGTGGGGGAGGAAAGAACAGGAACCCATGTAGTCTAGAGGAGCACCAATACTCGTTGGAATCTGACTGTTCTGAATTCTTTGCAAAGGAATCCATTCTCTTCTTTCAAAGTTTCTTGTATTGACAAAGTACTTCCAGGCATTGCAGCATGTCTGAGAGTAGTGTTGCCAGAGCACAGCGCTGAGGGTCACTGTAGGCTGATTAACACAGGAGTCAGAAATAAGTATCCATGTGATCTCTATAATTGTACAGCTCTTGGGCTTGTCACCAGCCACAGATGTCCAGCTTCTAGCCATCTTACAGTTCTGTAATTCACCCCATTCAGCAAAATGTACAGATATATTTTTAACAGAGGATATAGCTTTGTCTAGGCGTGCAAGGTAAATTATATGTCTTGGACATACAAAGAAGTAAAATTTTAGTGGAAGACAGGTTAAACACCAGAGGAGTAGAGGAGTGTGGAAATGGATTGTGAGGAACAGAAGATAACAATACCCCAGTCAGATTTTGGGGCTGCCTGAGGTCCACACAGTCAAATACGGTGTTCGGTCACTGATGCCAAGGACATTAATAGACCTCTTCTTTGGAACACAAAAGGACAACAATTTTGAGAGGACTCATTAAAAGGTGGAAACAGATAGCCCCATAGCATTACCAGAAATGTATACTAATCTAACTTTTTTTGTGTTTTAAAAATATTCATTGATTGCTTGGTTAGTTTGACTGTGGTTAGACTCCACTCATATTTGAAGGCCCTAAGGTATGGTTGTTGGTGAGTAAATCTGGCACAGCTCATGTTATGAAAGTTCTTTTGAGAATAAAATGGGTAGAGATAGCTTAGGTGGATACACTGAGTTATTTAACCTGCTGAGCTGTCATGGAATGAAGAGGCTACCATTACATTCAGCCATGTTTCCTTCTAAGACTTTAGATTAGGCATATTAAAGGTACTCTTGTGGATTGCTTCTCTGGGACTAGGGAAGACATACACAACTTGTCAGACAAGATACTAGGGTGATGACAATGCAAATAAATAATTGGAAATGACATATATACAAAACCTATCATGAATTAGCATCTCAGGTAACAAAATACTTTGGCATTTTCTTCCATATTTAAAAAAAAAAGATCTAGAGACAACCCCAGTGAAAGAAAAAGACGAAATGGTTCAAGAAGGAAGGGGTAGGACTATGAAAGAAGCAAAATTGCTCAATGTAACTGAAGTATTTGCCTGACCGTTAGCGACTGTGAGCCACTGAATCTGCTCCCCTCCTCCATCCTTGTTTGGTAAAGTTCAAGTGTCAGGTTTTCCCTGTGGAGTTTCCAGTCAGTTTTCTCTTTAGTTCTTTGACAAACAGCAATTGTCAGAAGAGATGTTGTAAGTCTCCCATATGGGTGATCAGCACAAAAATGTAGCGAGTATGTATTATGCTGTTAATGTGACCCTGTAGGGTTCTGAGGTACTTGAAAAGATGGATTATTAAGTGTTTCCCATCTCCCTGAATAGTAATAAGTCATAGAACAGCTTCTGAGCAGAGAATGTTGGCAACTTCTGGTAATTTTGTAATATGTGTATGTTTAGGATCGTGCAGGTAAGGAAGGTGAGAGAAGGAAGCACATAGAAAGGAAATGCTAGTCTTAAAAGATCAGCAGCCTCCTTCTGTGCACCTACCCCACCAATACTGCTTGTTGCCAGTTGGATAGAAAAGCATACATTTTATCAATGTTTTGAGCCGAATTCAGAAACTCTGTAAGTTGTTCCTCCTACACTAGTTTCAATTCCCTCCCTTACAGGAGGGAGTGGCCTGTAACACAAATCCAGGAATTTAATTGATCATCAATGACTGTTCAGCTATATGAAAGTTGGCACAAGAGGACTTTACCATTTTTACACAACAGAAAGACCACAGGGCTGTCACTGCACGAAAACTTTCTTCTTTCTACTTAACCTACACACGCTCACCCACGTACACATCATCAACAACCAGTTGGGCTCTACATGGTAATGGAAATCCACTGAAGTTTTATCTTAAGTGATCAAAATTGAAAATTTACATCAATATTTCCCTAAGTTATTGCTAGTTCCCACACCAGACTGTATAACTAGTGCATAACTAGTTCCTACATAAATGAGAGATGTATTTGTCTGTCAGTGCTGGTGGGTAGCGGCATCAGACTCCTGTGTGGTTCAAAATCCATCTATAGCTCTTATGCCCTCCAGAATGTAACTGTAGAGAATAAACATTTGATTCACACACACACACACACACACAAGTCCCCTCCCTGGCCACCACATTGAGCCACCATAACAAGAGAGGAGGCTGGCCAGGCCACCACCTTCAGACCAGGGGCTGCCGCAATGCCAACACCAGGGTCCTAAGTAAACCTGACACCCACCTTTCTTGGGCCACTTCCTGGAGAGGAATAGCAGCATGGTATTTAGTGAATATTTATTGATTGATTGATTGAAAAAAAACAGAACATAACCAAAACCATGCTGATCAGATCCATGTAATTCAAGGGAGAAATGTATATTTATCTATTAATGTAACAGTTATTTGTAATTGTTTCTATTATGTTTGAATAATTCTGATATTTGATATTTTGTGAGCTGCTATGGGCACCAAAAGTGGAAAAGTAGATTGGAAGTAAATAGATGAACTTGGATGCTGCAAGGGAACTGCCACTGTGTTTGTTTGTTTGTTTATTTATTTATTTGACTTGTATGCCGCCCGCACTCTGCAAGAATCTCCGGGCGGCTATAAGAAAGTAGTCAAAAGTTCCAGGGTGCTGTCAGACACCCTCCCCCCAATAATAAAAAAATCACTCATAAACAAGGCTACCTACTGCTTTTCCACATAATTTATTGTACTATATTGGCCACTTGCCCTTCCTATCCGCTTCTGCTAAGCTGGGTAATTTTGCCAGGCATAATTGATCAGGGATGTGGCTGAATGACCTGCTGCTTCAGGTTTGGCTTTTTCCAGGCAAGAGATGCACTTTCTAGAGTGTCTCTTGAGCAAATCTTAGGGACAGGGGTGGGGGCGGAGGGGGCTCTTCCAAAGCCTTTTTAAAAAAAATATTATTTTTATTTATTCCCTTTTTTCTGAGTACTGCAAGTAAAACTTTCCTCCAGTTTTGGTTTCAGGGGGAAAGTGCATCTTGCCTGTCAGCAGACTGTGGAAACAAAGGAGGCAGGGTTGTATTCCTTGGGAATTATTCATAAGCACCCATAACAACATTCTACACAGATAATGAAGGGGGAAATTTATTTTCTTTATCTTGTGTTATGGCTTGCATTGCTCTCCTGTCAAGATTGCAGAGAAAGAAGTTATATGCAAAGAATGAAATATATATGTGATAGTATGATATTTAGGAGACTATAATGTGTGTTGCATGATGCCTCAATGTATCCATCGGTGGGTGATGCTGTGTATAAAGCAAATTGGGAAGCCTTTCCTGCTAGATGGCACCTGTTTTATTATGCAGCCTTACCACATTTGAAGGGTGACTGGGCATATGGGATAATGTGTGGCAAAATCTGCTCCCCTGCCTTGAAGATTGAAACTCCATCAAGTATGCCTTCCCTGGGTATCCATTTTAGCTTTTGGTGGAGCAGAAACCACTCAGCAGTAGTTTTTCCAGTGTAGAAACATTTCATTGCTAGTTATATGGCAAAGGAAGTTGGGGGAAAGCAAAACAAAGAGTCATTTTTCAGGTTTTAAAGCATTTGTGTCTCTTCTTTTCTCTTGTAATGAATACCTTCACTGTTTCCTTCTTCCTTATCTTCCACGCTCTTTCATTTCCCCATTCCTCTGCTCCAGTTCTTTGTTTTCTAGGCTGAGAGTATGAGCTGGGAAGTCCCTACTTTAAATGTTTCTTTTGCCGTGAATACATACAGTGGTCTTTGACAAGCTATTGTGTTCTCGGCCATTGCCTACTATCTGGCACATGGGATAATTGTACTGGCCTGCCTTGCAGGAGAGTTGTATGGGTTTCTGAGAGAAGGAAATACTTCAGGGATTTGATATGCTGAAGTAATGTATAAATAAAATGCTAAGGCTACACACTTCTGAGGTTACACTGTGGTTCCCAGTGTGGTATAAT
This sequence comes from Intellagama lesueurii, assembly GCA_037013535.1. Classification (NCBI taxonomy): domain Eukaryota; kingdom Metazoa; phylum Chordata; class Lepidosauria; order Squamata; family Agamidae; genus Intellagama; species Intellagama lesueurii. Next base: position 95,396,215 of record JBAJHW010000005.1, read on the forward strand.
GGATAGAGTGATGGACTAGGACTCTGGAGAACAGGATTCAAATCCCCACTCGGACATGGAAACTGACCGGGGGAGTAGAACTGATAAAACCACTCCATAAATATCTCACTTATCTTGAAAACCCTGTTACGGTCACTGTAAGTCGGTTCTGACTTGATAGCACATAACAACACTACCTCTGAGAACACATTAGCAAGTCTCATTGAAATCAACCAAACTTAATTCGGCATAAATTTGTTTCGGGTTGTGCTGTAAGTCTCCTCACTCCTTTACTGACTATGGAAAATGTGGGGGAGGCCTATAGGTGATACTTTGCAGGCAGCTGGTGTTGCCTTGAGTTGCTACTTCTTTCTTTTTTGTCTGTTTTACTTTTGCCGGGGGGTGGGGTCAGTGCTGAGAAGCATTTTGCAAAGTGGCTTTTTGCAAACTTACAAAATTTCTGGGACTCGTTATGTTAGGATAGAATTATTCCTCTTCATGATGCAAAATTATCTAAGAGATGAAAATAAATTTGATTAAGTTTACTCAAGCAAGTAATGCAGAATGGCCCAAGTAGAGCAGAGTGGTGTGTTCAAGCATACATATTTTTTGGACCACAGCATGAGTCGTTTTAAGACTTGAAAAAACCCCAAACTTGTCTGACATCATATCCTGCAGCAATTGTCATAGACAATCACGTAATTTGAATTAACTTTATAAATGTGAGCAGTCATGTGGTGGTGAATTCTGAAATATAGGTACTCATTGTAGCAGTTCCCCTAGTTATGTCCCCAAGTAGAGTTTAAAAGTGCAGGAGGCTGTGTTGATCCATATTAACAAACCAATTCTAACGTATTTCTTTTTTTTTTTTTTGATCAGATGCAAGTCTTTTGTAAAACAAATGACTCTTAAGTGACCATTCAGCTCAGCCAGAGGAGTGTACAATCACAAGCAAAATTCTAGCAAATAGTTTACTGAAGCTTGTAGAATACTCTCCTAAGTTGTGCTCTTGTTGTTGTTGTTTTTTAAAAAGCAGAAAGTATACAACAATTTTGGCTTCATAAATCTGTCAAATGGGATATAAGGAGTGATTAATTTCCAAAAATAAATACATAAATGTGGTTTGGGACCTGTGTAAGAGTTCTGCCATATGAGCAAAACTGTGATTCTATATGAGTCTGGATCAAGGTGTGAGCACTTGCCAGTGTTCGGAAGTAAGACATTACCAGCAACAGAGTTACCTAAAACTAGTTCCTTTTTTGGACAATGAGGATGAACCAACAATTCCTATCAAAATGTCTTAAAACGACCTTAAAAGCTAGCTTTTGAAAATATCTAGAAAGTGGTAATAGTTACAACAATGATGTGATTTGCTCCCTACTCATTACATTAGTTCTGAAATTTTACTTTGTTTTTACATCATTCTTGTATCAGACCTAAGGCTCCTGTCTCCCTGGTAACAAAAATGTAATGAGCAACAGAACAACTAATGCAGTAAGTTACTGTTACACCATTATAACAAGTAATTACAATGAGTAAATTACTTTAGGAGATAAATTACCAAGCTCAAGCACTTGCTTTGTTACTAGGGAAAAGTGTTCTGTACATATTCATTGGTTGTATAAATACCTGAAGTATGATCTGTCTGTTTCTCTACTATGCAAAAAAGGGAGCCAAGAGTAGGAAAGAGGGTATTAAACATTACTCGGCAGCGTGGGGGGGGGGGGGGAATGAAGCTATAAGACCACCATCAACAGTATTTGGTAGAGATTGTTTGTTTTACTCAAAGAAGAGAACACCAAAATCAATGTTTTACTTTAACATTGTAGACTAAAGGTATGATTTGAAGATTGATCTTGGGAGTGAGTCAAGAAAACTGGTTGGAAGAGAACCAGCAGAGGATTAAGCCGATAAGTAGGACCAGCACCAACCAGATTTTCCCCTGCCACCGTCCTGTTGTAGGCAGCTGTTTACGGCACATGGCTGCTGAAGTGCAAGTCACATGGCCATCTGCTCTTCTTATTTACAGTCACAGAATGGCGTTGACTTGGATAATGGAGGGAGGAGTTCACACAGAGCCTGTGTGAACTCCTCTTTCCCTCAGATGCTCCTCTTCCTGCAAATAGGTGGCAAACTGAAATCATTGTGTAGATTGCTGTGCCTTGGAAGCTGACAGCCTTCTGGGCATGGTGCCTGTGAGGCAGAGAAATGGCTGGGGTATTCTGGGAACTAGTCCTAATAGGTAACTTCCCATCTCTGCTGCGAGGAAAGGTTCTATCTTAATTACCTCATTTTCTGTTGTAATTATGTTTTGGGCAGTCCAACAGGACATTCTTCTTCTGAAACCTTCATGGAAATGATATACCACTATGCCAGTGTGACTGAAAACAAGTAATTGCTACAGCTCTGTTCGGTTGACAGTCAGCTGTTTTTCTGCTGCTGGTGGTGATTTTTCCCTTGCGTAAATGAAAGCAGGCAAGAAATGACTGTTACCTTATTTTACATTTGATCACTTCAATTTCATCATTTAATTTCAACAGCTCTCAATTCCAAAAGATCTCCTGTATGGAGAATTAGTGCAGGGAAATCGCCCCAGAGGGAGACCACAGCTGCGATACAAGGATATCTGCAAGCGGGATCTGAAGGCCTTAGGAATGGACCTCAACAGATGGGAAACCTTGACATCTGAGCATTCAGCCTGGAGGCAGGCGGTGCATCATGGCCTCTCCCAATTTGAAGAGACCCTTGTCCAGCAGGCCGAGGCAAAGAGGCAGTCCCAAAAGGAGCAAAATCAGGGAGCTGGACAGGGGACAGATTGTATTTGTCTTCAGTGTGGAAGGGATTGTCACTCTCGAATTGGCCTTCTCAGCCACACTAGACGCTGTTCCAAGACCTCCATACAGAGCACGTTATCATAGTCTCTCGAGACTGAAGGATGCCTACTGCCTCTCAATAAGCTCAGAAAAATAAATGAAAGCATGTGGTGCTTATGTTGATTTCAAGGCTTATACTCAAAATACTTAAGTTCTTGGGAGTTATAAATATCTAATCACTTCTAGTGAAGTTGTGTTGTGTCAGAGAAAAAGCAATAAGAGGTAGAATAGTGTCAAAGGTTTGAATGCAACCCTGGTGGCATCTTCAGTCACTCCTTTCTTCCTCTTCCACATTGCCCTATTATTATTATTATGCATCATCATGATCATCACCTTACAGCTGCAGAGCTGGAAAGGACCCTATGGATCATTGTGTCCAGCCCCTTTTAAGGAGGCACAAGAGGAAATCAATGTCCCAACCTTTGGCTCTGCAGCCAGATACTATTGAGCTGTCCAGCAGTTTTCATTGGCTTACCCAAGTATGCCCACTCACTATTGTCTAGACCAAATCTAGGTTGCATGTATGGCACCCATCCACTCCGGAAGGTACACAGGCAGCTGCTGCAGTAAAAAAATAAAAATTATATATGGCTCTACAAATATATATATACATATATATGACTCTACAAAAAAAGCCTAGCAGCAGCAGGAATTAAAAAAATAAAAGAAAGTAGAAAAAGTTATGTGTCTGTGTTTGAGAGACAAATAGCTTCTAAGACAACTTTGACCATATCTGATCACAGCCCGTATAAAGGCATCAGTCATCCATTTATTTATTTATTTAAAAATATTTATATGCCACCTTTCTCACATTCACACACACCTTCTGAACTAAGTGTAATGAAGATTTAGGGAACCTACATTTTTTTAAAAAGCAAGAAAATTCTAGAATATGGTAAGTCTAATAAGTGAGGTACCACTCTCTCCTTGCCATGTTTGGACAAAAAACAGCTCACTTGGGTGGATGGGGAATAAGTAGATCCAGATGCAGTAATAACTAAGATGCAGTAATAACTAAGCCGCCCAGAGACCTTTGGGTAGTGTGGTCGGCATATAAGTTAAATCAGTCAATCAATCAATCAATCAATCAAAAAATCAATCAATAAACTAGAAGCCAACATGGATTTGTCAAGAACAAATCCTGTCAGACTAATCTGATCTCATTTTTTTGATTGGGTAACCTGTCTGATAGACAGAGGGAACTTTGTAGACATAGTATATCTTGACTTCAGCAAAGCTTTTGACAAAGTGCCCCATGATATCCTGATTAGCAAGCTAACTAGGTGTGGGCTGGATAGATCAAGTGTCAGGTGGAAACACAATTGACTACAGAATTGTACTCAGAGGGTGATGGTGATGATTAATGGCTCCTTCTCCAACTGCAAGGAGGTAACAAGTGGGGTACCCCAAGGCTCAGTCCTGGGTCTGGTGCTCTTCAACATTTTTTATTAATGACTTGGGAATGCTTGTCAGATTTGCAGATGACACAAAATTGGGTGGAATAGCTAATACCCTGGAAGATAGAAACAAAATTCAAAATGATCTTGATCGGCTGGAGCACTGGGCTGAAAACAACAGAATGAAATTCAGCAGGAATAAGTGCAAAGTACTGCTCCTCGGAAAAAGAAACCAAATACACAGTTACAAGATGAGAGATACCTGGCTCAGCAATATTACAAGCAAGAAGGATCTTGAATTGTTGTAGATCACAAGCTGAATATGAGCCAACAGTGTGATGTGGCTACAAAAAAAGGTAAATGCTATTTTAGGCTACATTAACAGAAATACAGTTTCCAAATCCCGCTAAGTGCTAGTTCCCTTCTATTCAGCACTGGTTAGGGTACTGTGTCCAGTTCTGGACACCACACTTCAGGAAGGATGCTGACAAATTGGAACAAGTTCAGAGGAGAGCAACAAGGATAACCAAGGGGCTGGAAACCAAGCCTTATGAGGAAAGACTGGAAGAACTCAGCATGTTTAGCCTTGAGAAAAGAAGACAGAGGGGTGATATGATAACACTTTTCAAATACTTGAAAGGCTGACATACAGAAGAGGGGCAGAATCTGTTCTCGATCGTCCCAGAGTGCAGAACACACAACAATGGGCTCAAGTTAAAGGAAGCCAGATTTCGATTGAATATCAGGAAAAACTTCCTAACTGTTAGAACAGTACGACAGTGGAACCAGTTACCTCGGGAGTTGGTGAGTGCTCCAACACTGGAGGCATTGAAAAACTTAGATAATCACCTGGCAGATCTGCTTTGATTGTATTCCTGCATTGAGCAGGGAGGTGGACTTGATGGCCTTATAGGCCCCTTCCAACTTCACTATTCTATTATTCTTCTTATTCCCCAACCATCCAAGTGAGCTGTTTATGTCGATCTGGGGGCTCAGGGGCTGGAGTTTCCAGGAGAGGTTTTGGCTTTCATGGGGGCATCAGCTGTTAATCTCCTTCTACTTTGGCCATTCCTTCTTTTGCTACAGCAACTGGCACCAACTATATTTGTTCAAATTTCAGGACTTTTAATCCCCAAAACACCAGAGCTAACTTCAGTCATTTGGAGGAATACTGTAACTAGTCCAAGCATGACTGGGGGCTTCTTGAACTGCCCGGTATTTGCTTTGGAAATGTACAATTATCCCTGTGTTGCCTCATTTAGACACGTCCCACCCCCTGCCAAAGCCAGTGCACACTTCTAGGTCTCCATGGTAGGAACTCTTAAGCTGGCTGATAGTTGGCTCCTTCCTGGCCTTGTCCTTAGACCCTGTTCTTTCACTTAGCTTAGTCTGAGCAAAACATGCATAGGAAATGGATTCTAGCCCAGGGAAGCTTCTGCCACTCTTCCCCAATAAATCCAAAATAGTTAACTCACTGGAAATGTTGCCTGAGGTTTGTGTCTGTTGCCGTAGTATTTCTCCTCATGGGACTGTGTTTCAGTGTTGATATTGGGAAATGGTACCTTGTTCATGAGGCTATAAATTCTGTCTCTTCAGAAATGCTTAATTGCAGAATACACTTTCCTTTTGTTTAGCAATGTGACAGAGGGTGTGAGGAGAAGGATTGTGTGTGGGAGGAATTTAGTTCTTTGTCTTCTAACCTTTTATATATATATATTGGCAACATCGTCAGACTTCATTAATCAGCCGGCAATCACTGCTCAGTGGGCTAATTTAGAGTCCTGCTTGTACACTTGATCAGCAAATGCAAGCCATGTGTTATGTCAGCAGGTCGGGAGGGTTGATGGAACACGGGATTTTCACCCTCATTCCAGAAAGGGGCTGTTGCTGCTTCCAGGAAGCAGCACTTGGCTCTGTTTCTGGGAGTTTGGAAGATTTATCTCCTCCTGGTAAAGCTTTTGTGGCTTCTAGTGTTTTCCAATCAATATGCTTTTCTCCGGTCTTTTAAATAGGGCAGATTTTGAAAAGAAAAGCTGCGCTCCTATGAGTGGTGGCTGGAATTCTTAAGACACCCAAATAAGGTAAATGTCCAGTGGGAAAAGAAGAAGCTGGTCCTACTCTAGCCATAGGGGCTAGAGAAGTTAAAAGCTGCGTAGTGAGGAAAACAGAGTGAGAATGGCTGAGTAAAACATAAGATTTATCAGTATTTGGGGGATACTATAGCATGTTAGGAAAAGCAGAAGAAGAACAGAAACTGCTGGATGACAGAGAGCACCTGCAGGAATCTGGTTAGGGTTTTAGGAACAAAATGGTAGAAACTGGAGTTACCCAGTACTCCTCCGGCTTCTAAAATTTCAGGAGAGGAGCCCAGTTAGACTCTTGGTGTAAATTGAGAGCAGGTCTAATTCTAGACCTGGCAGATTATGGTTAGGATATGGAAACTTATTGGAAAATTGACCAGGACAATGCTGTTTTACTGGGCAGAGCAATAACCTAATCCTTGCTGGCTGCAGATAAAATTTCTGAAGCACATCTGTAATCTGTGTGATCTAAAAAAGTTCAGAACTGAAATGTGAGTTGCTTACTTACGTAAGACATTTATAGTTGTTTAATCATCAAATTCTGAAAAGTTTCCAGCCTTCATGTGTGTGTGTTCTCTTTGCTGTCAAGTTGGAACCAATTTATAACAACGCTTCAAGGTAAGCAAGACATTTGAGGAGTGGTTTTACCAGTTCCATTCCCCAGTGAGTTTCCATGGCTGAGCAGGGATTTGAACCCTGTTCTTCAGAGTCCTGATCCGTCACTCTATTCACTACAGCACACTGGGAATCATAGGGACTGATAAAATCTTTAAAAGGCTGCCATGGCATGCTAGATCTGGAGCACAGAAAGAAAGAAAGAAAGAAAGAGAGAGAGAGAGAGAGAGAGAGAGAGAGAGAGAGAGAGAGAGAGAGAGAAAGAAAGAAAGAAAGAAAAGTCATAACTCACTTGTAATAGTAACTCCTTGCACTCAATCAGTTTCTTGATTTTTGTGGTAAGAGTATGTTTGGTTCACAGTTTTGAATGTCTTTGGATGGCAAAAGCCCACTTTCTTTTATTCTGGTCTTCTCTTCTGAAATGCCCCATGCCCTTCCTTCTCAGCTTTAGTTTCAAAGCTGGTATGTTTTTGCCAGGATTGTGTGGCTGGACAGAGTCCTGATGCTGTAATTAGAGAAGGTTGCTTCCCCCCCACACACCCTCTTTTTTTATGAAGTGCAGAACTTGCCTTGGGGGTATTTCTAGTTTCCCAGACACTTCTCTTGCCTGCTGCAAATACTGATTTCCCACCCCCATCCTGACACACCAAAAGATTTGAGCTAGATCTTGAACATTTGAGACTCTCAGACTTTCTCCCCCATGCCTACCTTCAGCATGGCCAAGGTATCCTGGCTGGGAGATTCTGGAAGCTGTAGATCAAAAAGTAACTTTTCTTGGCTTGGACTCCAACCAGCTTTTGTTTATGTTTTTGTGGGGGGGGGGGGGTTATCACACCTCCGCAGCTTTTGCCTGTTTCTCCATTACTACCACCTTTTCTCTTTCCTGGCATTTACATCTTCCCTTTCCACCCTCGTACCACCCCCTGAATAATCACTGTGAAGTTTATGCTGGCTCTTATTCCAGAGCTTCCAGCTTTAAGAGCCCAGAAATGGCAAAACAGCTGTGGTTTTGGACATAACTTCAAGTCCCCACAATATAATCGGTTACTTCATACAGCCTTCCATGAAACAGCCAGGCACGGCTTGTGCTGTTTGGCACACCTTCTCAGTTTATGCAGCACCCTGAGCTCAGAAGAGTGACTTACGAGTGCTTGAGAAGAAAACTGTAGGTGGGTCCAGACATTCAAATTGAAAAGGTACGACACCAAAGATATTTCGAAAAGGCAAGCCAGCATTTCCACTAATCTGTAAGATTCATTCTACTTGTTAAGAGATCTTGGGTGCAACAGGTTCACACACTGCTGCTTCTGTTCCCTTCTTCTCTCCCAACTCAGAGATTTCCCCTTTTGAGACCAACCGTGCTACAGCTGTTCCAGGCTGCAACCAGAGTTAAACACGATGAGATTGAAAATTCCAGGTTGAGCTAACTATGGGCAGCATTAGTAAAGGTGCAAATGTATTTTCCATAATATTATCAAACAAAAAAAAAAGCAGGAAGAGATCGGAATGTGAGATAGGGAAGGAAGGGGTTATGTAAGGATATTACCTTGGCTGAGGTACTTGACTTGGATTGTGTCTGCTTCCTTGATGGCATGTAAATTCACAGAATGTCCAAGACAGGGAAGGGTGTCCCCCCCCCCCCCCCCCAACTACCAGAATTCCTCAGTGACTGGGCTATTCTCAGACTTGTAGTTCAAATAAGTAACTTTTCCTTGTCTGGGGAATCCCCAAGGCTATGTCACCTGTGCTAAAATGAAGCAAGATATTTTTTTTTACTTTAAAAATTGCAGATTTTGTAACTTGTATATATGATGCTCAGGAAAGTTTCTTTAGCTGGGCAAGTCAAAAGAGCTTTTCAGAGCACTGAAAACCTGGCCCTTCTCCAAGGAGCAATCTTATCCAGGAACTCCTCTGGCTTCTAAGATTTCACAAGGCAGTGGTCACACACTTTTGAACCTTTCTTCTCCGTCATAAGGGCAATGTCATTTTCTTAATAATAAAAACTGATTTGCAGGAAGGCAAATTCCTCACCCATTTTTCTCGTCTTGTTTTGTGTATTTTATACATGGGGTTGCAGAATAACTGAATAGGCATAGAACTATCCTTTACAGCGGCATAGGTGGCTCGGATTTGCTTTGCTCAGTCCAAGTCTTGGTCAACATTTTTCATGTAATGTAACCAACATGGTTTTCTGCTGCCCTCTGCTTGTGACACTGTACAATCTAGGTATCATGAATTAATCTCCTTGGAGTCTTCACCATAGATTGCATCTTTGTCTCAAAAGTGCAGCAGGATTCCTTTTCTCCCCTCTGCTGGGGATTGAGGGAAAGGGAGCCTGCTTTTTTCCTGTCTTATAGCTCTCATGCAACAAGCAGGAATATCCATCTTCTTTCTCTACTGAATTTTTGAAAGTGGTGGTGGTCTTTCAATCCTAACATGGAATGAACTCATTATGTCCCTGAAGGTTCAGAGCTACTAGGCCAGGCAAAAAGGCACATCAGGCAACTGTCAGATGACAAAATGTGTGGTCCTTTCCCTGCTGCGTTATTTTTAAAGGAGTCAGTGGGTCCTGTAACGCCATTCAGTTTTCTATTCTCCACTGTCTGCCTGAAGCATAGGCACAGTTGTGAAGTACTGACAGGCATTTTGAATAATGAAAAATGCAAAAGAGAGTTTTAGGCAAAATCTTGGGCTCACCCTGTCAGTGTGAATAACCAAAGAACAACCAAGTTGTCATCTATAGGTTTTTAGCTTGTAAACGTTTTGACATAGATTTATTTGTCAGTTTTGAAGCAAAGTAAAGAAGTAAAGAAAAATAATGCCCTGCCATAGCACTACAATCCACCCCTCCACCATAACAGAAATAAACTTTAAACCATACCTTTAGGGAGAGGACAAGACAACACTGAAAGTCAGGGGAAGTGTCTCTGTAGTAACAGAAATCAGGACAGCATTGTGTGGACAGGAGAGAAAAATTAGTACCATAACTCCAGAATCAGGAACCTGTCAGAGAGCAAATGCTCTGTCTGGAGAACCCTAAACTGAATAAAACTATTCTTCCAAAGGAAATATGCCAGCTTTTTTTAATAGGTGGAGCCATCTTAAGAAAAGAAAAGAAAAACAAGTCTTTCTGTGTGGTAACATTCCTGCCAGTGAGCAGTTCAAGAGTTCCCATCAGGTGGGGAGCCTGCATTATATAGGAAGATTCCTTATCCCAAGGCAGGCAATTGGTTGATGTGGTCATTTGGCTTGTCTGGGAATCTTTTTGTTTCTTTTCTTTTCTAGTAGGAAGTTGCATCTATGAGCTGCTCCAAGCAAATCATATGCTCTCTGTCACTCTGAGCTCTGGCTCCTCAGCTGTGAGGATCATAATACAGAATGGAACATGACACATAGTTAACTGAAGGGAGCATAGTTATTATGACAAATCTACAGGCCATTCAAAGGTTGTTACCTGTGGTAGTTCCACGAACCCTTCATGCTCCAAAGCATGAACTGGTGTTTGGGACATAAGATCAGCATTTCCATTCAGTGCCTGGGTATTTCCAGAAGGATCTTGCTGATTACTATTAGCAACAGTGTGACCCAATGGCCTCATTCAGATAATCAGTCTTTGTAGGACAAGCGTTTGTTCAGATGCCATGCTAGCCTGTCCCTTGGTGAAAGGTCTCAATGTCTTCTTTCAGTTAGAAGATACGTATGTATGCAGAAATGGAGGGGATATCAGGTCTCATGATGTAGCATACCAGAAGCTGTTTGTCTTCCCATGGATAGCAAGGTGCCTCTGGCCAGGTGTAGTATGGGAAGAGCCGGGTGGAAATTCTTCCACTGAAGACAGAGGGATCGGCCACTGCTAGAAGATACATGTCAAAGATCTGATCAGAGATATATTCCCATATGTGCTACATGAAACTATCCTTGCAACATAGTGTACCACAACAAGCAAAACAATGAGTCATTTCATAAGGAGTGGAAAATATTATAGTTTCTCATCCACTTGGAGATAACAACATCTATCAACCTCTAACCATGTATCTTAAACAAAACCTATCAACTTCTAACCATGTGTTTACTTTTTTATCTAAGCAGACCTCCTGCATATTACATTGTCTCCTTGTTAAAATGCACATGCATCCACATATGCTTGCTCATGCACATGCACGCATGCACACACACACAGAGAGAGTAAACAGTAGCCCGTGATTGCTTCTTTTGAATAACTGAGGCTCAACTTTAGCAGCATTACAGTCTGTCTCTTTAGCTGCTGTAAAACTGTTATGGTCCTCACCATCAGCTGTGCTTATGGACTCCTGATATGTGGAATTATGTGTGTGTTTTTAAAATGGCAATTTTCATCACCATGCATCTCAGATCACTATTGTTTTGGTTCTCTGTGTCAACAAAATCAGGGCTTAAGATCTGGAGAGAAATAACATTTTGGTTCAAGCCCCAGTTCAAATGTGAATCACACAGTGCTCTTAGGCAAACTCTCAGTTTTAATGTCAGAACAGTAGTGGGTCATCTTACAGACTGTTGTGGAAGTATTCTAGGAGAAGTATGTGAAACACTTTGAACAAAGAGGTATATATTCTATCATTAAAAAAGAAGAAAAGCCTTGAGCCAAGCGATCAGTATTCTGTATCAGCAATAATAGAATGCTGTGATCTGTATAAATTGTGCAAACTGAAACATTTGTATGAGTTTTCCTACTTTTCACAAGTTGATCCTGCAGTTGTCTTTTTCTATAATTTATTCCATTTTTTGCTAGTCATATGGAGAGATCCTGGAGCTGTGCAGGATAATCATATTCCTGGCTTTCAGTGCATAGCAGATGCTGTTACTATGATAAGGGCACTTTAAAAAAATACCTAGGTACCTTATGCCAAGAACATGGAAGATTAGTATATGCTGTGGCAGGATTACCTAGCAGCTCTTCCACTTACATGTCCCTACTTTTCTTTCCTGCAACGGGCACAGTAGTTTTTCTCCACAGAGGGTTGTGTCTGTTGCCTTTCCTATGTTGCAACTACAGAGGCTACCAATAGCTGCCAGGTACAAAAGGCAGAAAGAAAGCCTCTTTTTATGTTGACAGATTTCCAGATAGGCAGGTGGTTGTAGCAGGCAAGGTCTTTTTCTGTCTGGCTAGAGATGAATATTTCCAGAAACACTGACGGTGAAAACAGTTTAGGTCCATATTCCAGTACGATGGATAAGATAGTCAGGCTTGGGAGGTTACACTACATGCAATATTGATGTTAATATTGAAACCAAATGTCATGACATATTCTTTAAGCTCAAAATGTAACTTTGCATGTATAAAGGAGTCTCTCTTTTGTTAGAAGAACAGCTGAGAAATCAGACATTTTCCAGCGTGCGTCACAAATGTGACAATAACACTTACAGTTTTAATTGTTTGATTAGCAAGGATGATCAGTGGACTGAAAACCAAGCCTTATGAGGAAACATTGAAAGAACTGGGCACGTTCATCCGTGAGAAAAGAAGACCAAGGGGAGATATGATGGCACTTTTCAAATACTTGAAAGGCTGTCATGCAGAGGAGGGGCAGGATCTGTTTTCAGTCATCCCTGAGTGCAGGACACGCAACAATTGGCTCAAATTACAGGAAGACAGATTTAGGCTGAATTTCAGGAAAAACATCTTTACTGTTAGAGCAGTACAACCATGGAACTGATTATCTCAGAGGTGGTGAACGCTCCAACACTTGGAGGCATTCAAGAGAATATTGGACAATGATCTGTCAGATATACTTTGATTTGGATTCCTGCATGGAGCAGGGGTTGAACTTGATGGCCTTATAAATCACTTTCAGCTCAATTATTCTATGGTTCTATGATTGATTTCTTATTTACCACATTGAGTGCTATGTTTTGAGAGAAAGGAGGAATACAATTTTTTAAAAAAAATCTGTGTTTTTACAGTTGGCTCGTGTTCATTTCATTACCTGTGTTTGTCTTCTTCATTTTCCCATTGCTTCACTTGCGGTTATCTCTGCCATTGCCTAAATTTAGGTAGTAAGCTCCTTGCATAGGCTTAGCCTGCCTTAGTTAACAGCAAATTGCTAGTTAGTTAATTAGCAGTCATTGTATTTTTATTTCCAGGGATTTAAAATAGTGGTTATGCAATGTTCTGCCTCGTATACCAAAATAAATTGTCTGGCTTTGAACAATTTTGCACCTTTATGGGGGTGCTGCTGTGGCAACAAAATTCCAGTCTTTCTAGGACTAATTGGGCATTTAGCCCTCCTTTTAGTCTTAATAATATGAAATAATTTTTAAAAGAATGGAAGAAAGAGAGAGAAAGAAAGAATCTGTAGTTTTATATATGTCAGAAACATTGTCGTTACATTTATAATCCATGTTTTCTCCAAAGAGTTCAAGTTGATAACATTTTATTTTCTTCCATCCCATTTTATCCTCACAACAACCCTCAGCTAGGCTCATAGGTCCATCAGCAGGATCAGCTCCATCAGAATCAGTTTCAACAGTGGAGAGAGTTGCTTTCTACCCCCCCCCCCCCGCCTGCCTTATGTGCCCTCAAAGGACTTATTCTCCCCTGACACACTACTACCACCCTCCTTGCTGTCCGAATGTCTACTCCAAAGGTCTTCCCAGTTGGTCATTTGGAGCAAATCGTGAGGTTGTATGACTGGAGCAGAGGGAGAAGAAACTGCATATCCTAGCCTTAATACCACACTCTTCTCTGAACTTGGTTTCATATATACAGTAAGGATAATTTTAGAAGTGAAAGGGATTGCTCTTTTGCAGCTTAAAGTTAAAGAGAAGCAGGAAAAGATTGGTTCCTAGAACAGGTAAACTTAACAAATCGTCCTCTGAGCCTCATTCCACTCAAGGGGAAACTCGTTGTGACCCCGGGGTTCAGACCTATCATTTCCCAACTGGAACATGCAGGGGTTCACCAAAACACCAGAAGTCAAGTGCTCCAGTCAAAGCAGGCTCTTGCACCTATATAACTTGCTATATAGAGAACAAAACATTGATGGATACACAGAGCACGGGAAATTTTTAAAAATAGTTGTAGGCCGTTGCAGTGATAATCAATTTTTTAAAAACTCTTTTGTTTTCCATTTTTAATAACGAGTAAAATGCATATACCTCATCATGGCCTTGACATCCACCACAGAGTGTATGGCAGAGCAGAAGCCAGCACTTGAACCACACAGCATTCTTTCTCTGCCATTTTATTGAGACTGCACTCTGTAGCTATAAACTGTAGTTTAAAAGTTACAATTGGCACCATAAACAAAATCACATTATCACTTGCTAAGTGTCAGTCATTGTGCAATTCAGTTATACCTTCATTACTGGGAAAAGGAATTAATTACAAGTAACTCATTATTTGTAGTGATTTATTTTCAAGTCTCATGTACAAACATATATCTGTTTGCAGATGCGTGTTGTCAGCACTGTGCTACTTTCCACTGTGTTTGGATGTGCATCGGTGTCCACGTTCTTGATGTATGTCTAATCAAATGTGATAGATAGATGCCATCCAAACACTGATTTGTTCTTGTCGTTCCCAGTCCAGTAAGCACTTCCTTGTGTTGATCTTCTCAGACAGAACAAGTGGAACGTTGCAAAGAAAGAAAACCCGACCCTGTTGTTCTGTTTTGTTAATGTAATTTTGAATTTCATTTATAATGAAGTAAAGCCCAGCTCTAAACCACCCCCAAAGAATAAAATAAGCAGATCACTATTTTCAATTATATCTACACGTGTTATGCCTTGCAGAAGTGAAAATTAAAAATGTTTAAAAGTTGAAATGAAGGAGTAGACAGTAATCTTTATTGTAAGGCATAGCATTTCCTGCATTACTTCAACCATGATTTCAAAACTTACTTCATGAGATCATGGAGGAATACTCTTCCTACGCACAGAAAAGGCACAAACTGAGGTAGATGCATAAGGCAAAGTGGTCTTATTCCAGGAGTATATGCAGGTCCAGATGCTGGGGAAATGACAGGAGTGCCAAGTGTGAGGATCTGGTCTTTTGGTATCTCCAGTTCTTTTCAGAAAATTATGACTTCAGGATGTTCTGTTTCTTCAACATGTGATTTTCCCATCACTGTTTTTACAGGTTTGCAGCCCATTTATTGGAGCAGGGACGATGTGGCCCAGTGGCTGAAGTGGGCTGAAAAAGAGTTCTCACTGAGACCCATTGAGAGCAACACTTTTGAGATGAATGGCAAAGCACTCTTGCTTCTGACCAAAGAAGATTTTCGATACAGGTCTCCACATTCAGGTGAGTTGCTGAGGTACTAGCCAGAAGGACTTTGTATAGAGCACGTATACGTACTCTATTAAGATGTGACTTGAGAAAAGATCAAGCTGCCGCAACTTTTACTGCTATAATGTTAACATAAGTTAGCATAAATCACATCATGTTAGTTTGGACAGCATAACTGTGTTCAAGCAAAAACGTGGAGGAAGATCTTACTTGCAGTTGCTGTGGAAGAGGAGAGAGGAAAGAGGAGTGTGGACTAGGTTTCTAGAAGTTTCTCATTGGGTCTAGGTTTATTGACATCACACCAACCTGTGGTGTAGCATTATACCTGGATTTTCTTAGCATTTACACTTACTTGATATCATTGACACAAACATTTAGAGGATCAACACACTAGAAGAATCAATAAAGCTCTGCCTTTTCCTTCCGGATCAATGGAAAGTCAGGTAGTCGTAAGCTCTATTCTAGTGCTCTATATAAGGGTTAGCTAATCATGTGAGAAAGGGAGATTGCTAGCCCAGCACCTTCAATCCTGCTTTGTTGACATGAAAAGTGATTAAAAAACATGTCAGAAGAGGAGAGCTGTTCCTGCATACACAATCCTTCCACACAGGGCAGAACTCTAGAAAATCAAGGTTCTGGTTCATGTAGAGAGCCTCCACACCACTTTTTGTATGAGGAAGGCAATGGCACAATGAGCGGAGTGAGCACTCCCCCTTGAGTTAGCCCTTAAGTAGAATATTTAAATATTCAAGTGTGGGGATTTTCTGAACTGCCACTCCTGAGGAAAGGTGGGAAAAAGCCTGGCCTTTTTCAAATAAGGATGCTAAATGCTGCTAAAAATGAGACCCCATATCATACACATTATCTGAGCTGTGTCTTTATCATTGTCATTGTGGTGGCTGTCATGCTTTGGGGAGTCGTGAGCACTTCTCAAATGCATGGCCCTGCATGTGTGCTTAATGTACCAGGTAAGTGATGTGTGGCCCCTTGAAAGGTAGAAGCCATTTGGAATAAGTATAAAGGGGGCTGACATAACTTCAGAGGGATATTTCTATTCCACCCTTGCTGTTGGCTTTTGACACTTTAACCACGCTGCATCTCAGTGGAGGGTCTAGGCCAGAGGTTCCCAACCTTGGGTCCCTTCTGAATATTAACATGTGTTCTCTTACAAATGAAAGTAATAGATAATCTGTGTGTTACAGTATTGTTATGCCAGAGGTTGGGTGGTAACTGCTCCTAAATGATAAGTTACTGGAGCACATTTCAGGCACATATCAGTTGTGTGATCAGGCACACAACCCAAATACAATCTCACCATCTTATCAAATCAGCCATAATTAGCCACAAGAAGTGATGCAGAACATACACAAACGCTACTAAGATTCTGGCTGCTGAGTTAAATTTTTTATTTTGTAGTACGGAGCATGTGTGGAAGCAAGGCTTGCTTCAAAAGAGCACTGTCTGGGGTTAGGGATTGGCAAGCCAGTCATTCTTAATAGCCCAATATTGGACAGTCATACATTTAAGTTGCTTTAGCTTCCTGCTATGTGAAGGCGGGTTGCTTGGTCAATGAGCTACAACAGCTGATCAGCTGTATGATGGGCTGTGATCCCAATGGTGCTGTAGGCCCTGAGGAATACGCATCGTGTTGGACTTTAAATTTAGTATTTCAGAAAGAAAATACAAAGAAAATCACAAATACTTGTAAGATTAGGATGGTCTGTTTATTGTGCACTATCAGTGTTAAAAGTTTTCCAGTTTGTGCAGAAACAGCAAACAAACACACTGAGATCCACAGACCCAGAGGAGTCTGGAATAAACGCACCCTCTATTTGTGCTACTTTTTTAGCTTTCCCTTTTTCTTGCCTCCTCGCTCTTGTCTGCTTTGTTTCCTGCCCTCCTTTGCTCTGTGTTCTAAAGCATTCCTCTTCCAAACCCTAAATTAATGAAGGCTCCTTCTCTTTCCGTTCAAGAAGCCCACTGCCTCTAAAATGGAAGCACAGCAAAAGCCAAGCAAGGAACTGCAGAATGAAAAGTGCAGGCTTGCGGGAAGGGGATTAAAACTGAAGAGTAGGAAAGCCAATAGCCAGTGTAAAACTCAAAATGATTAAAACTTGAAAGGGTCAACTTCTAGCCATTTACCTTATAAAAGCTAGACAGACAGACAGACAAGCATAGTGTTATTGTGTCAAAAATATATTTTTTTTAAAATTTTAAATGTCAAGTAAATAGGCAAAGGTTTATTCCAGCCTCCATGCTTTTGTCAGTACTGAATATGGGAGGTACCAGAGACATAGTTTGTCAAGGGCACCTGTTTGTCAAGGGAGGATCCCTTGGGCCAGCCCCTACTATTTATTTAAAATTTTTATATGCCACCTTTCTCCCCAGAGGGGACCCAAGGCAGCTAACAACAGGTAAAACAACAGATTTAAAAAGACTATATGAGTAGGATATCTAAAAATCTAAACCATCTTCAAGAACACTTTCTCACAGTCATTTAAAGTCTTATCAGATCATTTCGTCTCATTACATCCATCTTAAGCATATGCTATTGTTACGAGCTGGGTTTGTCATTTAAGCCTGCCAGTAAGATGTTGCTACCTAGGAAAAAATATCACTGTGACCATAGCTCAGTTGCTTAGATCTCTTGCTGCAGAGCCAGAGGTTGAAGGTTCAGTTCCCTAATGTGACTAGATACCACTATAGCCCTATTCAGGCATTAATTCTGGAAGTGTGTAGGTCAGAGACAAGTGTGCACACAACGTCCCATTCCCTTCACATATTCACTGTCCAGGTTCACAGAGGACATTCACCTAAATGCACTTACAGCATTTCTGTTATTGGAAACCCTGTCTTATCACAGCTGCTGATCACAGAAACGCTGTAAGCACATTTGCAAGCATACCTGCCAGACCTCCATAAGAAAACTCAAAGACCTGCCTTACCTTCTGGTGGAGTGGAAGCATGAAGGACAAGGTTTGCCTTCATCTCCATATCACCACCACAGCCCTGTACATTTTCAGGTGTCAAGCTTGAATCGGGTTTCCATGTTTTCCACATCCTAATCCAGTAACTCCCAACCACTTGTATGTTGCAGAACATGCGTGTATGTATATTCTGCCTAATAATGGTAGAGATGTTTAAGGCTGAAAACATCATTAATTAACAACAAAAACAACCACACAGTAAATGTAAAACTGTTAAAAGAAAACTGAGCACCAAGGGACAGATGGCAGAACCAACAAATAAAAACACATGCAAGAGAAACAGGTTAAGGATTAACCAAGCAGTGACAGATGTTTTTGCCTGATGCCTGAAACAAATGTGGGAGGAAGCTAGTTTGCTCTTTCTGAGCATGGAAGTTTCACAGCTTTGCCACCATGACAGAGGAGATTCTCTCCAGAGTCTTAACGAACCAAAGCAGTGATGGCACAGCAGGATACAAAGCAGGTAGATCACATCCAATCCATTATTGTTCTTGGATATCAGTTTGTGTTAAACAAGCCACAGGTCCAGTGAATCCCTACGTAGAGATAAGACTGCCTGTTGTATCTCCACATGCTTTACCCTTCTGCTTTTGCCTCTTCCCAGTCTGATTCTGCTGGAAGCCAGTAATTCTGTCACTGTGGCAGAAGCAGAGCATTGGCCCCACAAACATTGACCCTGCCTCTCAGCTGCCAAGCTTCCCATTTTGGGAAAGAAGGTTTGAAGGTGTGTTTTTCTTGCACACGTCAATGCAAGTACAGTGCCTCTTTGGATCTCCCATCACAGGACAGGGAGTTTAGGAGCTGAGGTGGCAAGGCTGGGGGTGGATGGGGGTGGGACCATTGTGTGTAGATCAATCCAATGCAAGGGTGGATAGCTCCCAGCATTCTGGGGGTTGTACATGCCCATCCTGGACCTTGGAGGTCTGCGCCCACACTTGCGGCCCACTCTCCAAAATTTATCCTTTAATATATTTTTTTAACTGGAAAAGCTCCCTCATGCCCTCCACTGGCTGATAAAAAAAAAAGTTTTAAAAATAGCATACATGGGTGCAGTAGGTACTATATGTTGAGAGAGGCAAAACGTGGCAAACCGGCCCTATTTAGGGGGGGTCTGAAGGCTTCATTCAGGATCTTGAGGGCCATATGAGAGTAACTGTATAAAATCAGGAAAATATACAGTGTATAAATACTGAATGTTACATGTGAATAATTATACTAGTGTACAGATCAACAATTCTGCATACACATATACAGAGACTATACATTAATTGAATGTCACATGTAAGTAATGTAACGGGAGTTACCACTTTTCCTTTTTCAGTATATAGAAACATTCCATTATAGGCGCTCTGCACTGTAGTCTGAAGGGCTGTGACTCAAACAAGGAGTTTTTAACTTTCCAGCATTGTTTACCTTTGTATTTGCTTGAGCTGGCTATGTCTCTTTCAGGTGATGTGTTATATGAGCTTCTTCAGCATATCTTGAAGCAGAGGAATTCACATGTGCTGTTTTCACCCTTCTTCCACCCTGGGAACTCCATCCATGCTCAGCCTGATGTCATGTTACATCAAAACCATGATGAAGGTAATGACAAACATGTCTTTGTTTATAAGAGGCACTGCTGCACAAGCACTTGGTCTGAAGTCGTGAAGTAAAAAAATGATGATTGAAAAGGAAGGGCCTAATTCTCTACATTATGATTATTGGACTCTGCTCTTCTAAAACAAAATCACTCTTCTAAAACAAAATACAAATTGTTCTGTGCAGTTAGAAAATGGATAACTAAGTCCAAAGAAGGCTGAGGTTTGAACTACAGTGGCTGAATTGGAATCCTCTTGTTTTACTTCTGTTTACAACCAGATCTAGAGTCTACCAACACTTTATCAATATATTTAGGCTGGATAGCTCAGTGGGTGTCTGACTGCAGAGCCAGAGATTGGGAGTACGATTCCCCACTGTGCCCCTGGAAAAAAAACCAGCTAGTGTGACCTTGGGGAAGGGAATGGGAAAACCACTTCTGAGTATTCTCTACCTGGAAACCCCTGAAAAGTGTCACCATAACTTAAAATTGATTTCATGGCACACCGTTATTATTAATGTTTCATTTATCACACGAGAAATTGACTGCCAGAAAACAGGTACATCAGGATAAACATTTTAGTTTAGTTCTCTTGTTGCTGTAAGCATCACTATGTTATGGGGGAATAAACATGGTTGTGTTCAAAGTGAATGGATCTCTTATTATTGGAGTGTACGTGCTTATGCCCCAAATGAAGACAAAATATCATTTTCATAATGTAGCTATGGCTCAGCGGCTCTGCATGACATCTTTCAATAGCCATTCAGATTGAAAAAAATGTAACAGGAGTAGGAAAGGCCTGTGTCTGAAACTTTGGAGAACCACTATGAGTTGGATTAAATGAGGACATCACTAGTTAGACCAATGAATTTATTAATTCAGTCTGTGGGGACTGAAGCCTAAAGTGTCCTCCTTCCCCAGTGTTTCACTGGAGTTTTCCTTCATTTCAAATTCCTTGCGTGGCCTACAAGTTACTGTGTGAAAGAGTGCTTTTAAATTGTAATCCTGGAATCTTTAGAAAACTTTTCAGAATTTCTGGATTAGAAGAGCAGTGGTACGCAACTTGCCCTGTAAAGAGGAAATTTTCCCCAGTACTGATTATCTATCTCTACAAAGTGAAGCTGTAGGTGCCTTTCCAGTTTGACCCAACAAGCCTGGCTAACATGCCTTGAAATGGTTACTGCCTCTCTGTGGGTCTGTTTGTACTTTCAGTCAAAAATCTGTACACACATTGGGGTTCTGTGGTACGGAGAATTTCTCTGAACATTTCCCTGGGACTTGCTGGTAGAAAAATTGTAATGTAGCATAAAGGACTATGACTAGAGATGGGCACGAAGCACCAGTGCAGTGTTTCCTGCTGAACAGGTGTTCTGTGGTTTGGTGCCCCACCCCTTCTGGCGGGTGCCCACTCAGAGGCAGCACCCAGAGGAGGTGGGGCAGGGAAACCAGGGTGCTGCTTCCAAGTGGGCACCCTCTGGATAGGACGGGGTGCTGCACCGTGGAACACCTGTTCAGCCATCAGCTGAACTGGCACGAACTGCCAAATGGTGGTTCATGCCTGTCTCTAAACATGATTCAGGCGCATAACATATGTTATATGTCAGAGATCCCAGATTCAAACACTGTCCTGCCCCATAAAAGGATCTGAGATGGGAGGTGAGATTTGCCCGGCTGACAGGCTCGGGAAGCTCTGCCAGTCGAAGATGAGGACAAGTAGTAGCTGCAGTAGCATATGAAGAGAAGGAAAGAGCACTTGAACCTGGGACTTCTCAAGGCTCATTCAGGTCACAAACAGACACTATGGTTCTCTCGTTCAAATGTAACAAGACTTTGCTGTACAAAACTGTATTTTAAGTTGTGCCCCCTTGATTCTTTGTGTTCCACAAAGGCTTAACACTTTGGTGATTCCGCAGGTCAGGATATTTCTGTTTTGTTCAATGCATAGATGATCAACTTCATTACAAACTTTTGTGGGCTGCAGCCCACTTCAGCATCCATCGGTAAAAGTTCATGTCACATAAAACATGTTAGTCTTTAGATTTCCTAAGACTCTCTGTAGTTTTTGCAGCAGAGTACCCTGTTGCTCCCCAATTTGATCCTGTTCTCCCTGAAGAACTGCAGAGCTGTGATTCCCTGAGGCCTAAAAAGTCCTTAAACATGGAGACATAGAGAAGGAAATAACAAACAGCCTCCAATGAACACAGAAGGAAGTCATATTCCAGGAAGCAAATATGCCAATTGAAGATTTCCTTTTACACCATTAAGTCAATTAAGGCGCGGAACTGCAATTTTAAACAACGAGAAAAGCTGTAAACAATGCTTAATTACTAAATGTAATCAGAAAACTGAGTGCTATATTGCTTATGTGCTGGGAAAGGGTCTTGGAAGCTGCATGTGGTGATTTTCAGTGGCACATTGCGTTGCCAATTTGGGTGGATTCCTGAAAAAAAAAATCAGTATTTCTGAAGTGCCTAGAAGGGACTGCATGCGGCCTACAGGCAGCATGTTGCCCATCCCAGGTCTATTGCACCCCACATTTTATCCGCAGCAGTCCCTATGAGGTTGGTTAGGCTGAGAGAGAATGACTGGACCAAGTTCAGGAAGCTATTA
Source organism: Intellagama lesueurii (assembly GCA_037013535.1). NCBI lineage: Eukaryota > Metazoa > Chordata > Lepidosauria > Squamata > Agamidae > Intellagama > Intellagama lesueurii. The sequence goes on from JBAJHW010000005.1 coordinate 95,418,602, forward strand.
TCTGAGGGAAAGTTTGAATATAAGTTCAACAACTGACCCATCTATTCCATCTACCCCACCTGTATGGTATCCAGTTTGCCTTCTCCATAGTCTATAAGAAGGAAAGTTGGTTTCTATGCTAACGTATTGCCTATTTCCTTTTAATATTTATTTATCTATTGTATTTGTCTCATTTATAGGCCACCTTTCTCCTGATGGGGCAGCTCGAGGCAGCTCATAGTTTTAAAACAAGTAAAATTAAAACCATAATAAATTACACATTAAAAACTGATTAAACTGTAATAGTAATTAAGTATAAATTAAATGATTAAAAACATTTAAAACTTTAAAAACAAACTTTGCTTTTAAAAAAAACCAGTATCTGTGGACTTAGTTACAGTTGTTAAAAGCCTGCCTGAAGAGGTGGGTCTTCCACCGTCGGCAGAAGGATAAAAGGAAGGGGGACCAACCTGACCTAACCTGAGTAACAGCAGATTGACTTGTCAAGCAACTTTCCAAGGCTCCAGTTTATTCTACAGCATTGAAGATGCCATGCCGCCTCCGCTTCCTTGTAAATTCAGTAGAGTTTGTATGACCTTTTCAACCCCACAATCATTTCAGACCCTGCCCCAATGGCTATAATTTTAACCTGGTCCGTTGTATTCTTGAGGATTTTGATGAATACTTTTGCTTTTTGATCCCTTTACCTCAGAGTTGCTTCCACTCATTACAACTGAGTTTTTAGTTGTGCAATTTTAAAGGCCTCTTTTGATAGAAATTAAAAGCTGAGGAGGAGCATTTTGTTTTAATTATGGATTACTTCCAGCCACAGACTCTGGGCAAGGAGGGGAGTTCTTTCTGCCAAGTGTTCACAGGCAGGTAATGAGCACTTCTTGTGTACTTTGACTCACTTGCACAGCCTCTTTCCTGTCATCCGGTGCCTGGCGAAGGAACTCACACAGCTAAATATAGCACCATGCTGCCTCTTGGGTTCTTCGTCTTGTTGTTGTTGTCTAATTCTTCACTGGGTTCTGCAATGTGCCTCTGCTCCAGCTGGCTTGCCATGAATGGTCAGATGAGAAAATAACTGGTAGCAGTCAGTCTTTAGATGAGCATTACAAATTAGCGTTGAATGTAATTTCCGTTTTGTTCTGCTTTGCAGAGTGGTCACTACAAAATGGAGGGCTCGCACACAGTCGTGTAGCATAAAAGAACTGTAGTGGGCCACGTGAAATGAATTACTGAAATAATTCAAGGGTCTTGTGAAGAGGCTGTTCAAGTTCTGTAGCACTGAGTGGTATTTTCAGTGTTTGGCCTGTGAACAGAGGGCAATGAATGGCAGCCCAGAGCCCACAACTGGTTAATTGAGGGTAATAAAAGGTTTCTTCTTCACAAGAAGACGACAAATGTTTTCAGTGTTGTAGAAGCACCTGCAGGTACAATTACAAAGAGCTATTCCCTGTATCTGAATAGTCATGTGATGCACTTCATTCTTTGGTAATGAATAGATATATCCTGTTTCATACATGAAAAGATATTGCAGTGGAATTTATGCACTGAACATAGATATATTTCCTGTTTAGTGTTATGTCTCTTGGTTGGACTGAGTGCAACGTGCATGAAGTGTGTTACATGGCTTTAAGCTTTTATGTAATGAGTGACTGAGTCTATAGATGGGAAGTCTTTTCTTTTTCATGACTCTAGATGGCTTTAACTTTATTATAGAATCCGTTCCATTCATTGGAGTATCGCCTGATGTGGCAAAATATACACCCCAGGCACTGTCTGGAGAATGGAGTACCTAAGGAAGAACCTATTAATGAATCATAGGTGAAACTGTCGTTGTACGCTATTCCTGGTAACCACATACAGGTTGCCTCCTCCTAGTCCTGTTGAAAGGAAATTGGCTGAGGATGTTTCAAACACCACTGACATCATTGTGGTTGCTTTTAAGTTCTACTTACGGTAACTCATTCAAATTGTCCCATAGACTATCTGTACCTTTCTTACCATGAAAAAGAGCCACTACAACTCAATCTGGCAGTACACATTGTGACAAGAGAAATAAATGGCAACATTTGTTATGAGGAGAGTCCTTGTAAGAACAGTGATCACTGGCCTGGGGTCTCTGTGGTTGTGTTCATGAGGCTTTGCTTTTCTGCAGCTGAAAGTGCCACCTTGCTGTCATTGGGAGACACTCCTTGCGTTATACTTTCTGGACAGAATTAACAAAGGCCCTCCTGTGCAACAGGAGCATGAGCTGACACTTTTATTGTAGCCTATCAACATGCTTTGCACACTGCTTCTATGCACCAGGTAGATATTGTTATGCAGTCAATGCAGATGTAATTTATAGTTGATGCCACAGGTAGGGGTTGCTTGCTAGGTCTGACAGTACCAACCTAAGTGTTTCTCAGGGAGTTTCTGTACTTCCCCATGGCTCCAGATGTTGGGCAACTAATTGCAGGACAAGTGGCAGTGAAGGAAGAAGAAAGTATGTCATAGATAATCTAGACTGGCATGTCCACTCATTTGCAACTATTGCCAGGACTTGCTGGCTCCACGCAAAAGGGCCTACGTACATCCTGTACGTACAGAACATTGGCATGCCTAAAAAAACAAGAAGGGGAGCAAGGGGTTGAGGAGAGCTAATGGATACATGCAGTTGGACCCATCATGCAGATTGGAGCTATGCAGGAAGTAGATTCCCTTGTTCTTGGTTCTGCAGCCTGCTTTCTCGGAAGTAGTTGTGCCTTCTCTAGTCCTTTCCTGACCCACCCCTGGCATATCACAAGGGCCTGCCCCCAGACCTCAGGTTTCAGCCTTAAAACATGAGGCAACTGGATCCTGCTCACTCGGGACACAAGTCCCATGAGTGAGAGGTATCATGTGAGCATGAAGTATGTGTGCTTGTACGTGAATATTCTTTTGAAATTCTCCATCCTATTTATGGGAAAAGAAACTTTGGAGAAAGTTTCACTTACTTTCTTCAGGAGAAGAGGAAATTCTTTGAGCGTTTCTGAGAGGTGGGGAACCAACAGCTTTGTTCTTTATTCCCCAGAGAATTGGTTGTTTGGTTTTTGTTTTGGTTATTGCATTGTCACTGCAAGTGGCAACAAACTGTGCTGACAGCCCACCACTCTTCTGCTTCCTCTGCTTAGTGTTATTCTAAGACGTAGTGGCTGTGGCCATAACGGTGATGGTGGTGGCAGTGGCAAGGAGGCAGGTGGAGGACTTCTGGAAATAATTCTGCAAAGTGACTTGATATTCTAGGGGAGCAGGAAAAGGGAAATATCAGAATGCATTCTGAGGCATTTTGGTTCAGCACTTCTCAATCCTCAAGCTTCAACATATTTTTTATGATCTTCACAAAGGCAACATTTTTAAAGGGCCATTGTGGATATATTTTGTCCAGCACAAATGCTTCTAACAGAGCTGCTGCTGCTGCTTAATCCCCATAGCGCCGATGAGGGATGGCAGTGTTTGTCCAGTGTTAGGAAAACATGATTCTGTAATGCTGTGCCATAATTTGTCCTCTAATTTTCCCCAAAACTGGAGGAAACTCTCAGGCTCTGGAGCTTAATTCTAGTGTTAGGAGCTAGGGAAGACGCTGGCTGCCACAGAGGTAAAGATAAGACACACTTGTATACCTTCTCATCTACCTCACAAGCAAGGTAAGCACAAGAATCCTGACTCTCAACCATCTCAACTTCTGCTTTGAAATTATTTTCAAAGAGATTTTTTTTTCTTTTATCAAAATGATTAAGAACGGGCAAAATTGCACATCAGTGCTACTATATGTGAGTGGACCTTAGGCTTGTTTTCTCACTGAATTTTCAAAATTGTATCTAGGCTGTACTGATCATAGGTTTGGATGTCCCTAAGAGATCTAAGCTATGATTCTTCCCTTTGCTATCTTGCCTTCCTTTGCCTTTTTTTCCTTTTCCTTTTCTTTTCTTTCTTTTTTGGTCTCTCACTCCACATAGAAATCCTTAATTTGCATCATGCGGCTTCTTGGGTTCCACATACAAATCCCAGGAAATATAGTTTTTCACATAGAGGCAAGCATAGAACCAAGATACAGGTTTACTACCCCCTGTGAGAATTAAAACTTTAATCCCAGCTGTTGTTTGCCTCATGGAGGAACAAATGCTGTACAAACTACATTGTAAACTGCTTAGTTTTAAGGCTAAGCATCAGAAGCCTGGTTGTTCTGTTTTTAAAAAACAAAAACAAAAAAACACCAACATGTCTGTTTAAAGGAATTAAGTGACTAATGTAGTACCAGTCATGGGTCACACTTAAAGGTTTCTTTCCCCCACCTCATGTTCTTCAGTCACCGCAGACAAGGCCTGATTTGGCATTGACATTTCACTACCTTGTGCCCATTTTGTTACTACTGGCCTAAATAGCTCAACAAAGACAGACCTTTCTTACTTGAGACTATAAGCATGTGAATCATAAAATCCACATAAATGCTGCTTCTCTTCACAGTAAACAAGGAAACTGGTAGTTGCTGGCAAAAATGTCTTTGGTGGTGAGCAGCCTGATACGTGGTCATGGAGTCAGCTTTTGGTCAGTGAGCTAATGCTGCTGGTGAATTCCTGTTTCCCTGGCCTAGTATGTTAGCCTTTGTAGTACCTTGCAGGGTTTGGTAGTATTCCTTGGTTTGCAGATACCATGGATGTTTAGAAATATACTCTGTGGCAGAAACCCATTGGAAGAATTGTGGTCACCACTGACAGAGAAGAGGGACAAACAAACCAACTCTATACCTATTGTGACAGTGTAATATGAAATTTCAGGTGGCAGATCCTGGTGCCACGTAAAAGTTGGAAATTGTTATGGTGCTCCCAAAACTAAAACCTATTTTTATATAAAGGGGCCTGTCTTTGCTTTTGTATGTGTATAACAATTTGCAGTTGTAAAATGTGTATTTGGAGCCTTGAGTGGTGCAGATGGAGCAAACCATCAGTACTGTATTTTGTCACAGCTTCAAGTGATGTGGATCCCCGTTTGGTGAAATCTCACGTTGGTCCTGTGTGTGAAAAGATGCAATTATTTCAACAAGGCTCAGCCTTCTGGAGTGGTTTCTCAATGAACAGGAAAGGCAGGATATAAATCTCTTCAATAAATAATAAAAATTAAAATGAAATAAAAATTACCAATGAAGGAAATTATAATTCAGAGGTGACAAAAGTGGTTGATTCATTGCTATAATTTTTCATAGCATTTTATTAGGTATTGTTAGTGACAGATACGTCATACATAATACAAACTGTATTGTCTTAAATTCCCATTTAATTCAATGAGAAGGATTTAAGTACAATGCTTAATTGAAATCAGTGGATGCAAGTGCATCTAGCATTAAAGATGATGGTCATAAAGTTTTGTAGCCCCTTGTCAAAATGTTGTGAGGTTTTTAACACCCTTTAGCTTCAATTTCTGGGATGGGCAAAGTAGGCATCTCAAGAGGACTGTTCAGCCTTTGGATGTTTTCCTTGTTCCAACATGCTGGGGCCTCATACAAGCCTCTTTTTCTTCCTTTTAGTTTGAATGATAGCTCTGTATTACCTCCACTATTGTAGACAATATGAATTTCAGTTGCTAGTGAATATTGTGTCCTGCGTGTGGGCTGCCCATAAACATCTGGTATCTTTATTAACACAGTTAGTGACAGCCAGCAATAAGGGCTTCACAGCTCTGGCAACAGTCATAGCAAGTATCTCCTTGCAACGTTTCAAAAAATGTATTTCAGAAAATAAATATTGGCAAAATCATTATCCTCCTTTAGCTCAAAAATGAGTGTATTCATAGAAGCAAGATAAAATTGCTTCCTGAGTGAGATCTCGTGCATGGGCAACCAGTTGGCCACAAGGGTTTATGTACTTTCAAATGAATGAATGAATAAATAAATAAATAAATAAATAGGATTTCCCCTCTTTTTTGCTTTGTTTTACAGACAACTTTGTCCAGAGACCTTCAAGACAATCAGCAGACACAGTCCATCACAACCCACCTACCATTGAACTCTTGCACCGTTCTAGATCTCCCATCAGTGCCAGCCACAGGCCTTCACCAGAGCCTGAACAACGGTCATTGAAATCCCCATTGGAGAACACTATTCGTCGCCTCTCACCAGCTGATAGACTCTCGGGGACAAGACACCACCAGGAGAACAATAGCCATGAGTCTTATCCTCTCTCAGTGTCTCCTATTGAGAATAACCACTGCCCAACCCCTTCTGAAGTGCTCCAGAAACCTTCCAGTCCTCGCCAAGAAAATACTAGAGTGATTCAGCTGATGCCCAGCCCCATCATGCACCCCTTGATATTGAACCCCAGGCACTCCGTTGATTTCAAAGCCTCAAGGTTGTCTGAAGATGGACTGCACAGAGACGTGAAGCCCATCAATCTGTCTCACCGTGAAGAATTAGCATACATAAACCACATTATGGCTTCTGTCTCACCTGAAGAACATGCAATGCCAATTGGAAGGATAGCAGGTTAGTATGACACATTTCCAGGTCACAATGTTTCTTTGGAACGTGCCATACAAAAACACAAGTGGTGCTGGTGAGCATGGAATGTGTGGTATGTGTGTGTGATTTCAACTTTGCAGTGCTTGGATATACATGATTTGTTACAAGCTGGGAGCAAACCAGCATTCTTTAAGAAAATAAATAGAAGTAGAAAGTGAGTTGGCCATGACCAAAAGGCAATCAGTGACAGAGACAGTGGCATTGTTATGATGGTGGTGTGTCTGCCTTGTGATGATGGATTGATTACACTAATGGTGGCAGAATCCATGACAGGGCACAATACAGTTGGATGTTCTCCTGCAAAAAGCCTGTTTCAATGAGGTTTGCATACTATAACTTCCTGGTAAATTATGGTGGTGTGCAGACAGAATTGGTGGGCATGTGGGGGCAAACCCCATATTAGGACTTGCTTTAAGCACAGAAGCCTGACCCCGCATATCTGTCCATGATTTTGGGAACTTTTTTTCTCCTGCGCCACCCACAGCTCTGTGGTGCCCAGCATGATGAAGACTCATGTAAAGTCTAAAGCGAGTTTGTGATTTTTTTTTAGTAATCTAATAAATGTGTTACCCACCCCTGATTTCAGATAATGACATTTGACAGTCCATAAGTTCTGTGAATGTGGCAAGGTACAACAAATGCCTCTTGGATACTATGCATATTAATTTGGATTACCTGGCTCAGGCATATTCATGCTTCTGTTGTGATTATTATGAGTTTATGTTCCATGCTTCCTCATGAGAACCCACCACAGCTAATGATTCGCTCAAAAGCACAGGATTGCAGAGTACAGATAACTAAAATAACACATCTAAAATTACACAAATCTAAATTTACAGTTGTCTGGAATGTCAGATTGCATATGGCCACTAAAATAAAAGAAAGTGATACAAACAAGTATCAAAAACCAGCTGAACCTTGTAAGAATAGACATTATTTAGAAACACATGGGGACAACTAACAGAAAAAAAAAGTTTAGTACTATATCAGCCTGAGCAGTTTATGGCTTTGTCAACCTAGGTAGCCATTAACACTCTTCACCACAAGGACCACCTGGGCTTTTAGTGATAGCTAAACGATGTACCTTTTCTTACTTTTGAACTTTCTTCTTTTATATTATAAAGGAAGGGGGAAATTTGTATCTTCTTGCAGCATGAAGTCACAGTTTTCTAAATACACAAACCATAGAGCAAGGTGACAAAAAAAATTACATTAAGATGTGGGGATGCTTATTTATTTATGTATTTATTTATTTATTTATTTATTTATTTAAAATATTTTAACCCACCTTTCTCCTTAAAAAGGACCCGAGACGGCTTACAACAATTAACAGAGTATTTAAGTTAATAACAATGTGTGTAGAATACTAAAGGAATCAATGAATACAATACCAAAAAAACATAAGCAACACCAAAACACATTCAGTGCTGTAAGAAGGTACAACAGTCCATTTAAAAAAACCCAGTTGGCAGCCATTCGCTCAAGGAAAACTTTCCTGAGGAGAAAGGTTTTCATCTGCTTCCGGGAGGATAGCAGAGATGGGAGGGTGTTCGAGAGTCTGGGAGCAGGAACAGGGAAGACCCACTTCCTTTTACACTGTTAACATGGTTAATTAATAAATTAACATGGTTAATTAACATTAACCATGATAATTATTGCAATAAAAAGGAACCAGTGTAGAACATCCTTATTCTTTTTCTATGTCACTTGAGTATGTAAACTTGAGCCCCAATCCAAAGGGCACAATCTTTGGATTGCTTCCAACCACAACCCAAAAAACAAAGGCACCTGTGGTTCCATGTAAAATGACCCATTCTAGATGTTATTATTTCCCAGAGATTATTATCAGTGATTTTGGGGACCACTGCTTTCCCCAGGTAGTAGCCCAGTGCCTGGCATGGTGAGTTCCATAGTAAACCTAGTACAGTTCAGTAGTGAATTGTGTTACAAAGCGCACACACAGTCATGCATTGGATATAAGATGACTTATAAACAAGTGAGACCTGCACCAAAATATAGCAACGTATCCTCACCTTGAAGGAGTGTTCCAGGGTTCAAGCCAGCTAGCAAGCTGCCCTGTCCTTCAGGATACTTATAGTCTACAAGGATCTTAAGAATGCAAATGCACTCTTCCCCATCCTTTTTTCCATAATCCAGGCACCACACCAAGGTGATATTAAGCCAATTAGCTCATCTTTTTCCCATGTTTCTTTTCCAGGGAAGACAGAAACAGTGTGCTTCTGGTGACCAGAAAGCATGTTTAGGATCCACTGGGCCATTTTGGGGTGGATGGGGTCCCTCTTTCAAATGTTTTGCACTTCAGCATACCTTGGGGGTTAACCCAAGCATGTTGATTGCTTGCTCCTGTTTCTCAGTGACCTCATCCTGGCTCCATTACCATCAGCACTTACTGCTTGAGTATTATAGGGAGGGATGGTGCATACATGAACATACTTCATAAAATGCCTAAAGGGAAATGTAGCATTGAATTGTAGATTTTTCTTACAGCTTTGGAGGCAGAAGATAAAATAAAACTTCTCGGTATTCCAGACCTGCCCTCCTAGGTCTGATCCATCTGAGATTTAAAATATACCTATTCTTACTTCTTTCCAGAAAATAAGCACAGTGGCCAGAATCCTTTTGGGAATCATACTGTGTAAATAGATGCTTAGGTAACTCCCTGGGGCAGTTGTGCAGGGAAGTGATATAATTTCTTGCCATTGCCCAAGAGAGCGTGCACACAAAACTGCAGAAGTAGTGTATTGTACAAACACATTTATACCACTTTCTCTCACCAGAAGGAGGGGGAGGGAAAGAAAGGAGGAAGGGGTGGGGAATGGACTTGAAGAGGAGGCTGAGGCTGAGAGGAAGGGGAATGATAGCACCAGGGGAAGGGGGAGGAAAGGAAGGGGAAGGAGCCATGGGGTAGGAAGCCAAGGAAGGAATGAAAGGGAAAGGACCTGAAGAGCAAGATGCACAGGGTGGAAGCAGGAGAGAGAGACAGAGGGCAGTTGGAGGCCCAGAAAAAAGAAAAAGAAAAAAAAGGAAAATCACTGGAAGGAAAATGTGACTTAAAAATAATTTTTTAAATTCATTATGTTTCATATTTATTTATCATTAGTGATAACAAGGAGGGTGAGGAAGCTGTTGTTTACAGGTGACAGTCAGAGAAGGTCCCTAAATAGCTCTTCCCACAAGCACGGGTTGTCCTCAATTCAGCCCGTGGGGGAGTGCAGGCTCAACAGCTCTCAGCCTGTTTGGGGTACCTGGTTCACGAAGGTCATCTGGACATTACAAGCTGCTCTACTGCACGGAACACGAGAGGGACAGAACGTTAGTGACCATGAAGACCCGGATCCCCCCTGAGCCAAAGTCTAATATTTCCAACATGGTTATCTTATCTGCCAGCATCTAGTTATTAAAAAGCAAATCAATAAAATCCTGAATGGTTTTTCTGACAAAATAATGAGCTTCAGTCCCTGATTAATGCTTGCTTTTTTGCAGTCACAAGATTTCTCAAAACACATTCATTTTATGAATGATAAAGTGCTACAGCTCTTGAGCAAACACATTTAATTAGGTGAATTGAGAGCAGGCATTACCCAGATAAGGTTAAGTACTGTTAAGTCCCATTGATTTCAGTAGGAGAGTTTTAAGCACATTCTTAACTACATTAAATCAAACTTGCGAATATTTCAATTGCTCAACTCCTTGCCTAGATTGCAGCCACTATGGTGTGATCTGGATTTCATTTGTTCCAGTCTAAATAGAGAGGAACCCTTATTAATCTATGGAATAACATCATCGTTATTGTCATCATTAATATTATTGCTATTCATTTGCATAGCACCTAGCACTTACCAAGCACAGTATACAGATTCGGAACAAGTCTGCCCACAAGTTTAAAAATGAATACAGAAGGCACACAAGGAAAAAAGGTTGATGAGAGAAGGGAGGGAAAAGCAAAGCAAAACACCAGTTAATTATGGAATTTTTCTTATAATGAATAACTTAAATGAAGATAGTTCTGGGACAGGAGGAATCTAAACAGCAACTATTTTTTTCAGACAAGCCGATGGAGTAGATTGTGCAGGGTGCTTGACCCGTGGTCATAGCCAAGTGGAACAGCTGGCGGTACTTTCATTGTTAGATTATTTATTTAAAGGATGTCTGTATCTTTCCCTGGCCACCAGTATACAAAATAGTGTACAGTTTTAAATTTTAAAACAATAGCCCTGTAGAGCTGCTTTACCATGTCAAATATGTACTGTTACGTGAGGTAACCTTTTTTCAGATGGAGGGTCATTCAGAAGCTGCATAGGATTGTGGAGCCAGTGGTGGGCACAGGCAAGTTAGCCAATATGCACCTTGTCCATAACAAGTCGTTTTTATTTGTGACGTGTCACGAATGAGCATCCTTCACGATCACAGAATTATGCTGTCTGTGATTTCTCCTCTCAAGTGCCGTACACAGATGCTGTGGCATGTAGCTGTTTTGTGACTGTTTCCATCTGTTTCTTGTTGCTTTTGTTGCACTGACAATAGCAACAGCAGCAGCAAGAACAGAAAATATGATGGGCGTTTTTCATCAAACTAGCAAACAGCCTGTTCCTTGATGCATCCTCCTGCAACAAAGATGTTCCAACCGTCATAGAAAGAACCTGTAAGGGGGAAAAGTCAGGTTGCTGTACCAGTGGGGAGGTTGCAGTGCCAGCAGATATGACAAAAATAGCTTTGTTGGCCACCAGCTGCTTTTTTTTTTAAAAAAAATTGAGTTGAACCCCTACATTGAGAACTGGCTGGCAGGTTCCTTGGAGACTAGAGCTGTCAGAGCCACTCGAGTTCTAAACCTGACTTTAAAATAAGCAAACTCTACAATACCTCTGTTTTAAGAGGTGTTGAAGATCCTAAGTCCAGAGAGAAATTTCAGCCCATCCAGAAATCTGCATTTAAAAAAAAATATGAAATAGGTTGTGGTTCACCTGCATGTATTAATTTCTCTAAACTATACAAATTTTTCCCCACAATCTGAATAAGTGGGGGTGGAGAGGATTATGAAAGTGGGAAGTGTGATGTCTATTGGCCTTGCTCCCTTTTCATCTTTTGGTCCCACCACTAAACCTAGAAGTGTCCTGCGGAAGTTGAGGACTAGGTTCAGTATGCTTACAAGCAGGTATAAATAGGTATGTCCTCAGGAATCGTAGCATGACTGACGTTCCTGATGCTGCATGCAACCCCTACACATGTCTACTTCCTATGTGCATAAGGCCCAGAGATGGGGAAAATATTTTTGAACTACAAGAATTCCTCCAATAGTAAAGCCACTGTCCGGGAATTATGGGAATTGTAGTCCAAAAGGTAACTTTCCTCATCAGTGGTAGACTCCATTTTCACAAGATTGGGAAATGAATATGCAGAAGAGAGGCACACTCATATTGCTTCACCTTTTTATGTTTCCTGCTAGTCCTGCTTCAGAGTCTCTAACATTGTATATGTTTTTGAACTATTGAAGGGTGAATAATTTTCAGGTTAATAAACAAAAGCTGCATTTGTTGTGGGAAAGAAAGACCTTTTTAAATAATTGGATGTCTTCTTGCAAGCACAGGAACAGGATGGAACTAAAGGAGCCTTATTATAGTAAGCAAGTGGTGATTACATTTAGGTCTTACAAAACTCCCTCACAACCCATTAATCACACTGTCCCAGGAGAAACCTTAACCGTAACCATTGCAGAGAATCCCAAATTATCCTGGAAAGCCAAACTATCAGTTTCCCGCCCAACTTTGCTACAGCCACTGAGGAGTAGCGTTGCATTTTAGTGTACATTCATTTGCATTTGTCTATACATATGATAGAACCCATTTCCTAAGCCAGAAGTAGAATTTAAAAGATAGATGTCTGATCAGCAGAAAAGGAGTAATAATGCAATTCTGTGTAGATTTCCCCAGAAAGTTCCATTGCGTTTATTGTGGTTTCTTGCATAATATGTTTGAGGTCCTAATCTATGCTGGCTTCAGAGTTGGCTAGGTAGCAATAGTGGCAAAGGTCTGAATACCCACACAAAGAATACCACATACGTATCAGGGCTTTTCTTAGCCCCTCACGGATTCCCAGGGTATCATGCATGAATGTTAGAGGACCTCTAAAGAACAACACAAAGGAGTGGACTAGGATGGAAGCTGCCACCCCACACATGTGTAGGCCAGGAACACCTTCTGTTCACACACAGGAGTGTTTGGATGGAGGTCTAATGTTCAGAATATTTCACGTTTAGATACTTTTATCTGAGGCTTCTTCTAGGTGACAGTAAGGCCCTGTTCACAATTCCCAGGGATTCTTGTGTGGATACATTAGGAAAGCCTCATCTTGCTGCTAGAGCCTGTGACTAGACCACACTTGCCTAGAGCTGCCTTTTATTTATATAAATGTTCCAGTGGCATGGCTGCCTTAGTTAGTCTTCTGCAAAATAACAACAGCAATGACAAGGACTCTTATGACACCTTAAAGGCTAAGAGGTTTTGCTTGACATAAGCTTTTGTGGACTCCAGTTAATTCAGATCCATGGAATATTTACACGCTCGTGTGTGTGTGTGTGTGTGTGTGTTTGTTTGTTTGACCAATACTTCTTTGTTTTCCCTGAAAATGGGGCTCAAGGTGACTAATAACATGTGTCAACAGGTACCCTTGTGTGAGAGTTGCCTTTGTGGCTGCTGTGATTCTTTCAGGAATCCCAGCAGTTTTGTCTACTGTCTTTATGTGAGCACAAGCTGAATGTAGGCCCACCAGTGCCCTTCTCCTTTTGGCTGCTTAGGCAAGGTTCACCAGAAGTGTGCACTGTCTCTTAAAGTGAGCTAGATCCTATAAAGCTTTTTAGTATAAACCAGGGATGGACAATTTGTGGCACACCAGACATTGTGAGACTGCAAGACCCATCATCCCTAGCCAGTATAGCCAAAGGTGAAGAAGTATATTGGAGTGGTACTTCAACAACATCTGCAGAATTATAAGTTCCAAACCCCCTGTTATAAACCATCTGAATTTGATGTTCTGTTCAGTCAGTATCTTAACTGTTTTGTTTGTTTTGTTTGTTAGTGTTGAGCTGCTGCACACAATTATTTTGGTATACTTGAGACTGAATTGCTGTGCTCATACTATTTGTTACATGCATGGTGAATCTATTATATAAGCAATTAATCACAAATCCTAATCCCTGAGGAGCCTGTATCAATTCGAATGACCTTTTGCATGCAGCATGACAAATTACTTTTATTTATGTATGGTAAGTGCAAAAGCATGCAAATGACTCAGAATTGGGATAAGTCAGTTCTCTCTCCCCTCCACCTTTGTTTTCTGTTAATAGAAGGTTATAAAGAATCATTTATTTTCAATTAATAATTTATTTATTCATTTATTTTATTTATATGCTGCCTTTTTTCTCATAGGGGACTCAAGGTGGCTCACAATCAGTTTAAATCATATAATAATCACAATTAAAAACACTTTAATATAAAACATTTTAAGAACCGATCACATAACAATATTAAAAACCACCACTAAAAACACTTTAATTTGGAAGGGAAAAATCCCTGAGATAAATAAATGCAACATGCCTTTAAAAAACAACAACTTATCACTGAAAAGCCTGCCTGAAAAGGATGTTTTTGCCAACCGATGGAAGAGCAGAAGGGACCAAGCTGGCTTCTTGTGGGGAGCATTCCCCAACCTGGGAGCAACCACTGAAAAGGCCCATCAGATGAATTTGAATTTCATATGCAAATTGAAACATGTTGAGATGCCAGTGTAGGCATTTGCTGTTGTGGACTAACTCACATGACTGGTGTGTGATAGTAACTGTTTGTGCTGATTTCTTAACTTGTAGCAATTCAAAACTGAAACTTGGAGTTAATGCTAGCATTTAGTGGAGCAAAACTGAGATTTCTTCCTCGCTGGGATAAGATACCACAGCCACAATCAAGTGTAGGTGTAGCTGCCCTTGAGTTCATTCATTTGATTATCTGTTTGATGTAATGATTAGATACTGGGAGGCAGGAATAGACAGAACATATCCCACACATAGTGAACAGACTGGGGGTATTTTGCTTATTGACTAAAAGGGACAGCACAAGATTGCTTAAATTCATAGTGCAGGACCAGATTCTCTCAGCTAAGTTTGGTTATTCTTAATTTGTGGTTCCCAACCTTTTCTGAGTCACAACCCCCTTTTATAATAGCCAAATAACCAGCGACTTGCCCCACATTTGCATGAAAAGGGATTTTTAATGAAGTAAAGTCATCCCTTCTCAGAAAGTAGAGGCTTCTTTCTCCTGCAAAAGGGCCTGTTTCTCATACATACACACTAACTTTAATCTCCTGCTCCAAAAGGTCAAGGAAGAAATTATTTAATAAGGACTGCAACACATACCCCTCAGAAAACACTTTGTGATCATTTTGGGAAACAGGTTGTGAAACCAGCAATGGACAACTTGTGGCATGCCAAACATTTTGTGACTGCAAGCCCAGACCCGCAACCTCCCAGAAAACACTTTGTGACCCCAGGTTTGGAAACACTGTTCTAAGTCATATATTATCTGCTAGAAAGTATGCTTAGGTATCTCAGGGAAAAGCTGTTTTTCATATGTAGAACACAGATATATAGGGAAAAAATCACAAAAAGGCTGTATGGTCTCTCTCCCCTACCCCCCCAAAAAACCAATACAAATTGGTTTTTTTGGTTTTTTGGCAGAAGCTGGCAATACATTTATTGGACCATTGAAAAAAAATCAAGTAGATGCTAGCTTTCAATTATATTCTCCATCTTCATCATGCTGTGTCCCCAAGTTTCATGTCATGGTTGCTATTCATGCCAGACAAGCATTCTTGAGCAGCATGCAAATAACATGTGTGGGGTGGATGGGTGGAAACTCCTAGCCTCTTGGAATGTATCTCCCATCTCTTCAAACAAAAAACCACCAAGCAGTCTTCACCCCCCCCCCCAAACTTTGCATGTGCACGCGCACACACATTCACATCATCTCTTTGTCCCATTAGAGAAAATGTTTGGGCATAAGTTGGGAAGACTGGTTAAGGTTAAGAAAATAGCAACGGGTAAGAGTAAACTCTCTCCCAGTGTCAAAATTCTCCCACCTAGTTGATATTTTTTAAGGAGGTTGATTCATGGATCTCCACTATTGTATTAATCCCACTGATTTCAGAAGGAGAGGCTAACTAAAAACTAACTAAAATTGTTTAACTCTATCTAGATTATGCTCATAAGCAAAATGTTAATTATTTTGACAGAACCATTTCAACCAATACTTCAGAATATAGAAATGTAGGCAAATAGCATCAATGTCAGATTTTGTGCTTTCTATGTAAGACGTGTAGTTTAGGCTCTCTTGGAATGGTAGAACACAGTGTGCAGTCATCAGAGGACAAGAGAATGAGAACATGGCATGTGACATCTGAATTGGAAATACAGTACCTGTTTGGTGAGGGAAACTGCTCCTTGTTTGCTGTTTTTGGCTTCAGGGCTCAAGCACAGTATGAGTTCTTTAACTGGATTCCCTGATGGTCAAACAATTAAAAAAACAAGGAAGCACTTACGTCTGCCATATCTTTTACTTTCCATGCCCCGTGGTTGTATGTCTCTGTTCCCACCCACCCCCAAGTGTATAACGTGATGCATAGCCATTCTGTGTTTTCTACTCCCATCCCTTCCATCTCTGAATTAATAATCATTAAAATAATTTTAAGTAGAAATGATTAACACTATCATGTAGTTCACATGTAGAGGTTAGTGGTCCTTACTGCCCCTACCTGTTCATCTGGCTGACATTGACATTAGTGGTATCAAAGGCTCTCACCAAAATGTGCTTTTACTTGTGTGTGTAAGTTTTATTTCCCCAACACTCCAACCATCTGCCATGCCATTTCAGAGTTTCCAAGTCCCCAGGAAGAACTGTCAGAGCTAACCAAGTAGGATCACACAACATAGGATATACTTAGGAAGGCTCACACCAATTATCTAGGTTGTGTTTGTTTTGTTTTGTTTTTCATTTCAAACATTAGGAAGACCAGCTATAGGAGAAAGCAGAGATTCAACCTGGAGTATCATCTCTGTCACCTGATCATGATTTCAGTTATATGGATAAAAGATGAAATTTTCATTAAGTGTATGAGACAGATATACTCGCATGTATATATAATCAACTGGTTTATATATGATGTGCTGCTTTTGAATTAACATCTGTTAGCTTAAGCACCACCTTTGTCTAACATAAAACTCCTTGGCATGGGAAGTCAACCATTATCTATAGTGACTCACAGGTTATGGAGTTTGCTACTGTAGGAAATTGACCGGTACTACTTTATCATTAGAAAGTGTAATAAAAATGCAGGTTTTGGATGCAATTCAGTATAATGATCTTACTTATACCAAATTGCATTTTGAGATGGAAGAGTACAACCTTATAGGTTCTGAGAAAAATGCAACAATGTTGTATGTGAGATCCGCATCCATAGTGATGCATTTTACACATTACTCAATTGTACAGCAGAACAATCAGTGTTTACCTTACAAAGTGGCCAAAAAATGAAGGAGTTCCCCCCCCCTTCTGTTTCTAAACTTTTTAAGGGCCTTGCAATCAGAGCAGTGCAGGACTCTGTTGTTTTCTTCTACTATATGAAACTGTTACATGTTGAACATAAAGTGGGAAATTCCCCAGCACCCCTTTCTAAGTAAAAATTCTGCATTTGCAGTCTGAATCTCTGTTGGATTTTGTTTGCAAAATCCTCAGTTGCAGTTCTGGAATTCTTAATTTCTTATTACAATTCCCTGCATTACAAAGTTAAATAGTAATGCATAGGAAGAGTAGTATTGTTCCAGCTTTCTGCTTCCCTTCCTCTCTCCAAAAGTTGGCATTAAATGAGGAGGAAGGGGAAAGTAAGCACATCTGCACAGTGAGAAGCCTCAAGGAGAAACCTTCACTGTTAAAGGGTCAGTCCTATAAAAGAAAAGCTACACTCTTTGGACAGAGTATAGAACTTAGGAGAGGTAGACTGAATGGATGACTTCATATTGCCATCTCCAGCCCTTGTTGGAGCAAGTAGCTCACTTTCCAGATTGTAGCAGCTACTGGCCTGCCTGGTTTTTGGTTACTTGCTTCAGCCAAATCAGATTATTCCCTGCAAAGTGTTGCCACCTAATGTGTGGAAATGGGAAAGAGGGTTTATGATTCAAGCAGCGGGCTGACAACACAAACCTGTTGCTCAGTAATCATGTCATGGTCCCTTCTTGTGTATAAAGCATGAATAATATACAGAGGTTCATTTTTCAGCTCTATGTTTCTTCGGAGACATAGTTGCTGTTCAGCCCTGAGATAAAAGGTTTAGGAAATAATTTCATATATGCTTACAAGAGTACTTGTATCACTAACTCTCGGTGCAATGGAATGTTTCAGTGCAGTATTAGGTATTAGGATTTGTGCCTTAAAATGCACTTTCTAGCCATTTCAGTCATCTTACATATTTTTGCAGAATGAATGGTAGAAATCTGTACACACTGCTTCAGCCAGTGGCCCTGGGCTGTGCCTTTGGACTCGGTCAAATTCCTGGGCATCTACCTTCTGATTTTGGATGCTCTGTGGCAGAGGTCCTCAAATTCTTAGGGCTAGTGGACGGATATGGGCAACAAGGATGATCAGGGGGCTAGAAACCAAGCCTAATGAGGAAAGACTGAAAGAACTGGGCATGTTTAGCCTTAAGAAAAGACTGAGGGGAGATATTATAGCACTTTTCAAATACTTGAAAGGCTGTCATACAAAGGAGGGGCAGGATCTGTTCTTGATCATTCCAGAGTGCAGGACATTCAACAATGGACTGAAGTTTCAGGAAGCCAGATATAAGGAAAAGCTCCCTAACTGTTAGAGCAGTACAGCAATGGAACCAATTACCTCAAGAGGTGGTGATGAGTGTTCCAACACTGCAGGCATTCAAGAGAAATTTAGACAACCACTTAGCAGATATCCTTTGATTTGTATTCCTGCACTGAGCAGGGGGTTGGACTTGATGGCCCCTTCCAACTTCATTATTCTATGATTCTATGATCTTAGCATTAGGGGGATGGGAAGGTTCAAACACCTTCCACATGCTAGAATCTCATCATACTTCCCCTACCTGCTCCCTAGCTGACTTGAGTACTACTAGTCAACTGGTTGCACAGGTACATGATTTAAACAGAAGTGTGGCACCTGAAGTTTATGCTCTTTACCCCCAACTCCTTTAGCTCCTGCTTCCCCAGCTGTCCTAGATGTTTTGTGGTCTAATGAGAGTTAGTTTAGCTGTGGGCGGATACACATGGGATTGACTGTCTCTGTATATATAGTCTTTTTCATTACAACCCTGCTCTCCCTTTCTTCCAGACACTTCAGTAATTGGTTTGGGGAGTTGCTGGACTAGTGCCAGGCTATAGTCAAGGTTTCCTTAGGTTGCATACAGCCACCCGTGTCCTATGCCCTCAGTTGAGAAGCATACATAGACGATGGATAGCCAAACGTATTGCAGCAGAAAGTGCATCTAAAGAGTGTGCTTCTGTGATGATGCCAGACATCTTAAAAATCAAGATGATTAGGTTGTAGCACCTGGTAGTAGAAAATAATCTAGGTACAGTAAGAAGTATCAGAACCCTGCTAGAACAGGGACATCAAATGAGTGTAAATACAGAAATCAAAACAAAGGTTGAGTAGGTAATACTAATGGTTGCTTTGTTCTTGTATGTCAGAGAGGGTATTTAGTCCTAAATCATCTGACCACTGTGCATAAGAATGCAAAACCCAAGAATAATAATGTAGTACTGATGTGCTAACTGTATCCCCTAGTCAGAATTCTGATAGTCATTTTGCAGTGAAGAAGCAACTCAAGGAGGCAACCTGAAGAGAAAATATGATAAGGAGTTGTTTTGGTTGTTATCACATTACAAGTAAATATAGATTGCGAACATAACTACGTAAAACACAGTAATTTCTAGCAACAAAAATTATGGAACAAACTGATTAGACAAATCCAAGAAAACACTGCTGTCTGAAGTGAGGGCACTTCTACCTCAGTAGCTTTGAAGAGAAGTGGATGAGCAGGGAAGAAGTAGGAACAGATCTGTGGAGACAACAAGCACAGGCAGTACCATGTTCTTGGGTTGATACCTCATTTTTAAACACTCCCCAGTTACAGAAGAAAGAGTTGCTCATATATATACCAATGGAGAAATCAAATATTGTAATGTAACTGGGGCTGGGTGCAAATAATGTCCATCCCGCCGCCAGGAATAACCTTCAGATAGAAAAGGCAAATGGATAAAAAAGATACAATTGACAGAAACTGAGAATAGAAATTCACAGTAACCCATACTGTAACCCTTTCCCCCCTAATGTTAATTTAAGTCTTCCAAAATGATACGTATGCACATTACCTTGGGTAATCCCAAGGCTTATGCTGCAGATACAAACAAGCAAACAAAACCAAAATCTGCAGGAAGAACCCTAAAAGGCAGCTCTTTCCACCCTGATGGTCCCATAATAACTCAATGGCATGGGATGTTCAGTGAGTCATTAGGGAGAAAATGGATTACTGTGCGCCAGAAGAGAATGGAATGGAATGTCTGGGACAGAAAAACAAGAGGCACCAAGTTACTTCTAAAATGCAAGGGAAAATAATCAATTGCCTGAATAAGCTCAATGAAGGTCACTGGTTCATAATGAGAAGCTATGTAAAAGTTCCATGGTTGGGCCTGAGAGCTGCCCAGAGTCATCAATGCAGAAATCAAAGCTGATATAGCTGGGACTGGGCAGATAGCACATAGGCGTCACAAGACAAAACAAAAACTTAATTAGGATCGGGAGAAACTTCCAGAGCTGGATTATGACAGTTGAGCATGTTCCTTGGTCACAGAATGCTCACTGACTGAGGCAGGGCTTTATGGCCTGAGTGGAGATAAGGTCACTGGACCCTCAGCAAAAGCACTCACGCTGCAACATGTTATTGCAACACACTCTTCTGTCTCCGAGTATTAAATCCTGGGGACAAACAATAGGGAGAGACCATTCCCTTCTTTCCCCTCCAGGTGGCTGCTGCTAGAAATGAAATGTTGAGACTGGGTGGACTTATGTCAGATCACCCAAGGCAATTCTTACCCCAAAAACTTAATTGTCAGCATCACTCCTTTTGGTGACTGAAGTCATAGCAAATGGCCCATAATTATTCCAGGCTGGAGGTCTTCTAAAAACTGTTGTGTCCTTCTCTTCACAGACTGCAGGCTCCTTTGGGATTATGTCTATCAGCTGCTGTCAGACAGCCGGTACGAAAATTTCATCCGATGGGAGGACAGGGAATCCAAAATATTCCGGATAGTGGATCCTAATGGGCTCGCCAGGCTGTGGGGGAACCATAAGGTAAAGAGCAGCAGCCTAACTGTGGTACATCAGGTGTTTCTAACTTGCCAAGTTTTTTTAAAACTAACTCAGCAGCTGTAAACAGAAAGAGAGGGAAAGAGAGCATCATGTTCTTAGAAGAAAATGTATACAGAAAGCATGTGGAGAATTGTTGTGCACTCAAAAGTCATTACTGTGTACAAATTTTCCTCTGTTTCCAAAAGGAACAAAAAATGAAAGTATTATAGCATTTTGGAGACTAATACATTTATTGAGTTTTTGTGGAGTGTGTCTCAGAAGAAATAGATTACAGATCCCAAAAAGCTCATGTTAAAATAGATTTGTTAGTCTCAAACATGCCATAATACTTTTGTTTCTTCTTTGTGGTCTCTGTGAATGCACACTAATGGGTTTAGTCTGCGCTTGCGCAGAGGTTTTGGAATATTCCAGAGCTTTAGCATGCGCTTGCCAGGACTGCCCCCCTAGTACATGTGGTCTGCCCATCCTGGCAATAACCTCAGTTCCTTTTTGCCGCCACTGAGGTTTCATCTCTCGTCGAGCTCTCCGCTTGCCTTTCTTCATTTTTCCTAAAAACATTTAAAATACAAAGGATTACAGTAAGAGACTTTTCGATCTGTTTCTCCTTCTTCTGATCGCCCCCTCCCTTTTCCCCTTCCCCCTCCCTGACACCTTTTATGGCACCTGTAGCCCCATTTAAACGCTGCGCTTCGTGCCCAAACAAGGTTCCACTCTCAGACAGACACGATTTATGTCTTTTTTGCCTGGGAGAATCACATCTACCATCTTCTTGTTCGATTTGCAAAATTTTTACCAAGCAGGCTCTTAAGCTTAGACAACAACGCTTGAGATCCTTTCTCTGGGAATGGTCCCTCCTACCGGCACAAACTGCCGTGGATGCCGCTGAAACCATTCAACATGAAAATACATCTCTTAGGGTCCCTACCATCTCCCCTACACAAGGATCTGTCTCTTCCAAATTGAAATCTAAGACTGCCACTAAATCCAAGTCTTCGGGACCATCGCCTAAATCTACACCGGTACCGAAACTTGCTTCGGTACCTGCTCATACCAAGTCTAAGAAGACTAAGAAACTTTCTTCGGATTCTCAAGCCTCTAAAAAGTCCGCTCAGACACCAACTGGAAAATCCAATCCGGTAGTTCCTCTCCAGGATCAACTGACTCTCTGCCTAGAGGTTTCTGATGAGGACTTCATACCACCACCGTCCGGTCAGCCTCCGTCTCCGCTGCTTGCCCAATCTCCATCCTGGGCTAACACCTCTGCGGACGTGACGATTGTATCGCAATTGGCACATTCGAGCCCCAAATCTATGGGTTGCTGTGCCTCTGTGTGTGATTCGGAGTCACCATCTCCCTTGGTTGACCCGTCTCCTCCGCGAAAGCGGTCCAGAAAGTCTCACCATACACCAGAAGCTGGCCAATCCGATGCCGACATTGCACAACCTCCAGTTTCTACAGGGTTGCTGGCGTCGCATGATTTGCTGACTCGATATCGACACCCTAAACGGGTCATGCTCTATGAGCCACTGACATACTACGAACCTCCAGCTAAACACCATCGATACCGAGCGTATCAATATTGGCACCCTGATACCGGCCCCTACATCGAGCCTCATCGCTCCCAGTATGCATACTACTATCCATCGGATGAATCAGGTTCGGCGTCTCCTCCTCCATACCGACCCCGGTCCCACAACTATTATTCTTCCGATGATGATACCGTACCTCCACCGCCGGTACTGAAGCCCTCCAGATCTTCTAGGAAAAGGGCTTATCCTGTTCAACCATCACCTGGACAACACCAATCGATGCCGAAATGCTCTCGGCTATCTTCCAAAACTCACCCACCGCCTACTGACACCACCTCATTGTCACAGGTGCATGCATCTTCTGTGCATGTAACAACGGACCTCCTACTCCCCCTCTTGACACTACACAACCTCTCAAGCCAAAGCATCTACAATCGCGACAGCCTTCACATCGTCCTCTACCGATACAACATACTTCAGACAAATCTGCTCGATATCAACCGCAACCTTCCCCAGCATCTACTGCTTCCTCATCTGATTCTGATACTTCCAGCTCTGTACCACCACCTGACTCTCCTCCTAACCTACCGACACCAGATTCCTACGTAGTAGATGTCACCCCACCCTCTCCGTCGGAAGATTTTTCTTCTTATTCCCAACTTGTCCTCCGTATTGCCAAAGCTATAGACTTAGACATCCAACATCCGACTCAATCTGAATCAGATAAGGTATATGAGGACATCAGTGAGGATCAAACACCACCATTACGTATGAGCTTTATTCCATCACTCCTCAAACTAACCAAACAATCATGGTCCAAGCCCTCCTCTGTACCACAGATGTCAAGAAGAGTCGAAAATCTATATAAAACTCATGGAGACGGTACTAGATTCCTCTCCAAGCACCCGCCTCCCAACTCATTCATTGTTGACGCAACTCAGAACAGAGCACATAATTGCTCCAATGCTACCCCTAACAACAAAGAGGGTAGAAAATTAGACATTATTGGCCATAGGGTCTATTCTCTTGCATCATTCACTCTCCGAGCTGCCAATTATTTAGCAGCCATGGGAGCGTACCATCGTTTTCTCTGGAATAAAGCATTACCATCTCTCCAGTCGGCTCCTGGCAAATACAAAGCCCGGGGTCTCACATTTCATCAGGAGGCCATGGCTCTTGCGCGCCAAGAACACATCACCACGCGCCATGTCATCGAGGCTGCCTCTAAACATATGGCCACAGCCGTTGCCCTTCGCAGGCACGCTTGGCTACGTTCGGCTCATATCTCGGAAGACTCCCGTATGAGAATTGAAGACCTACCATTTGATGGTGTTGGTCTTTTTGACACCAAGACGGATGAAATACTTGATAACTTACAGAAACTAAGGAAAACTGCACATTCATACAACACTCAACCATACTACAAACCTCAACGCTTCCACTGGCGTCGGCCTTATCAACAATACCGACCATTTCCTGAGAGACAACACTACACGCCACAGCCTACTTCCACCTTTAAGCCATGCTACACCTCACAACGCCAGCGCCCCAAGCAGTCCTTTCGGCGCGCTGACAAAAAATCAAAGCACAATTCTTGACTCTCCAGTCGCTCAAATTCGCACCCTTACCCCTCTCCCACTCAACACCACTCGCCTTTCCGCCCATTTTCCATCTTGGGCAGCCATTACTACAGAGTCCTGAGTCCTCACCATTATTGCCACAGGACACACAATAGAATTCACCCAAACACCACCATCAAGATTTGTTCTAATTCCACCATCAAGCGTTCTACACCAAGAAATACAGTCCCTTCTTTCAAAGGACGCTATCTCCATAGTCCATTCACACGACCAAGACACCGGGTTTTTCTCCCGCTACTTTACAGTCCCAAAGCGTGACGGAGGCTTACGCCCCATCCTAGACGTTCGCGATCTCAACTATTTCATCAACCAAAGACACTTCCGTATGGTGACATTAGAACGAATCCTACCTCTCCTACAAGACGACTCGTTTGCAGTCATCAACCTAAACGATGTTTACTTCCACATTTCCATCCAAACAGATCATCGCCAATTCCTCAAGTTCTCTCTAGATCACACCACTTACGAATTCAAAGACCTCCTGTTCAGACTTTCCACAGCCCCACGTGTCTTCACCAAATGCATGGCCCCAGTAGCAGCTTACCTTCGAACTTGAGGGATTTCCATCTTCCCTTATATCGACGACTGGCTCCTGGTGTCTCCTTCACTCTCACAAGCCCTAAACGATATACAGGTCACTCTCTCCCTTCTCGCGGATCTGGGCCTGAAAGTCAACAAAGAGAAATCCGTTCTGACTCCAGCAAAGAAAGTAACTTTCATTGGAGCTGTTCTGGACTCCCAAAGAGGTCGCACTTTCTTACCTCAAGAGCGTGCAGACAAACTACATGCCCTTATTCAGGACTTCTCACCTCACGCTCTAGTCACCGCACACCAGGCCCAACGCTTACTTGGCCTAATCGCCTCCACGACGTCTGTCATTCAACACGCCAGATTGAAAATGCGCTCCCTACAGGCGTGGTACCTGTCCCTCTCCGACCCCCTCCTCAATCACCCTTCAAAACTCCTACAGGTCACACCCGAGCTTTCAGCCCAACTACTCTGGTGGGATACACCAGCAAACCTCTTCATTGGCAGACTGTTTGCACCTCTACAACTAACAACTCAGGTTACCACAGACACCAGTCCTACAGGCTAGGGGGCGCATTGCGACGATCTTCATATCCACGCACCCTGGTCCCAATCCGAGAAGACCCTCCATATCAACAACTTAGAACTACTGGCTATTTTCAAGGCCCTACGCGCCTTCGAGCCCATTATCACAGGCACTGCCGTTCAGGTCACCACGGACAACACCATGGCTCTTTTCTATCTCAACAAACAGGGAGGCACTCACTCGCTCCCCCTGCTATATCTCACCGTCCAGTTATGGGAATGGTGCCTCGAGCGCCACATCTTTCCCATTGCCATTCACATCGCCTCACAGGACAATTACATGGCAGATGCTCTCAGCAGGACACGGACACACATGCACGACTGGTCTCTAGACCCAAAGGTCTTCCTCGACCTTTGCAAGCTCTGCGGTACTCCCAACATAGACATCTTCGCAACACCCCAGAATACAAAGTGTCCCCTGTACTGCTTCAGGGCTGGCATTGGCCCCAGCTCTCTATGAGACGCATTGATGTTCCCATGGACAGATCGGTTTATTTACCTTTTCCCACCAGTTCCACTTCTTCTCCGCTCCATTGTCAAACTTCGACACGAACGCTCGAACGCCATTCTCATAGCCCCCTGGTGGCCCATACAGCCCTGGTTTACCATGCTCTGCTCCATCTCAACCAGTTTCAAACACTTACCGACCATTCCTCACCTGCTCACGCAACACCACGGAAGGACTTATCACCCGGACCTCCACAGTCTCCACCTCACAGCATGGAGGATCCACCTTTAGTACAAGCCATTCTAGCCAATGCCCACAAGCCTTCAACAACTCGGCTCTATACTTACAAATGGACCGCTTTCCAGAAATTTACTACCCAACATGGCCTTTCATCTGTATCTACAACCCTTCAAACGGTCTTACAGTTCCTTTTTTACCTGTTCCAACATCAGCTTTCCCTCTCCACCCTCAAGGTTTACGTCTCTGCCATAGTTGCACACGAGCCGCATAACTCTGATGCGGCACAACTCTTCCATCATCTTACATTGAAAAAGTTTCTCAAGGGTGTCTCTAATATGCGACCCCCTAACTCCTTACCTCCTCCGCAATGGTCGCTTCATATAGTCCTTCAACATCTTATGCTCCCTCCATTTGAGCTGATGGCGACCATCTCCGAATCCCTCCTGTCTTTTAAGACTCGCTTCCTTGTGGCCATTACTTCTGCTTGCAGTGCCTCTGAGCTTGCTGCCCTTTGAGTCGACCCTCCGTTCCTACAGTTTCAACCCGACAAGGTTACCCTTTACCCAGATGTTTCTTTCCTCCCGAAGGTTGTCTCTGATTTTCACATTAAGCAACCGATTATTCTACCTACCTTTTTTCTGTCTCCAACTACTGACCTTGAACGATACTTCCACACACTCGATGTCAGATGAGCCCTTGCCTTCTATGTGTCCCAGATTTCTTCCTTTTGTAAGTCCAAGAGACTTTTTGTGACACCTCATCCTCCCCGCAGAGGTCTCCATGTCTCCCCTCAGACCATCTCTCGCTGGATTACCACAGTTATAACTCTAGCCTACAAGCTTGCTAAAAAGCCTCTACCTGAGGGCATTAAGGCTTATTCTACTAGAGCCGTTGCTACTTCTACAGCTTTCCTTCGTGGAGTGCCTCTTCCTGACATCTGTAAGGTGGCAACGTAGGCAACTCCTTCCACATTTGCCACCCACTACCGCCTAGACCTTCGGGCCAAGACAGATGCAGCATTTGGTAGAGCCATTCTCTCTTCTGTCCTGCCGTGACATCCCTCCTCCGGTAGGTCAACTTGCTAGTCACCCATTAGTGTGCATTCACAGAGACCATGAAGAAGAAAAAGAGGTTACTTACCTGTAACTCTGGTTCTTCGAGTGGTCATCTGTGAATTCACACTTCCCGCCCATCCTCCCCTCTGTATCACGTCTGTATCACTTTGATGCAGCAGCGGGCTGTTCTAGAAACTGAGGTGATTGCCAGGACGGGCAGACTACGTGTACTAGGGGGGCGGTCCTGGCAAGCGCATGCTAAAGCTGTAGAATATTCCGAAACCTCTGCGCAAGCGCAGACTAAACCCATTAATGTGAATTCACAGATGACCACTCGAAGAACCAGAGTTACAGGTAAGTAACCTCTCTTTTTGTTTTTTACCTGCCCCATATACAAATTCTTCCACTGTATATGCTTCGTGGTCATGATGACAACCATTCCCCCCCCCCCAAAAAAAATAACCTGGAATGTTACTTTTGCAGGGAAGGGGCTCGCCTTCCATTTCCTTATAGGGAGAAGGTGTTTGCTTATTTCATAAAACCTGCCAGCTAGAACAGTCCGTCTGGTAGTCCAGAAGATTTCCTGCTTCCTTCTGGGAAGAGAAGGTTTTGTGTTCCTTGCAACACGATCCTCAAGTCCAGTGCTTGTGGATTTCCCAGAGGCTTAATCTGAAAAGACTTGAGGAGAAGAAAACAAAAGAAAGACAAAAAAAAAAACATTAACATAGGCCATCCCACTTCTCATCCCCACCCCCTTGTTCTTTTTTGCTTTTACCTGTTAATTAGTGCATAATTGCTTCCCTTTTTTATTTTGAAACCAACAGAACAGAACAAATATGACATATGAGAAAATGTCTAGAGCCCTGCGCCACTACTATAAACTAAATATTATCAGAAAGGAGCCAGGACAAAGGCTTTTGTTCAGGTAATACTTTCTCATTCTTGTTCTTTGTTTCTAATTTTACTTAGTAGATAAGTTCGAAAGAAGTTGTGAAATGGGACAGTGATTTTCCTATACCTATTCCTTGGAAGGGTGAGACCTAAGCCCTATTCAGCTCTGAGGAGAGCCGTCCAGTTCTGCCCTTTTCATTGGAATTTTAATCATGCAAACATATCTGTCTGAAAAGAGGTCCCTAGGCAGTCTTTCCTTGTGAGCCAGTGCCCCTAAACTGGAATTCTGATTCATGTGAAAATGCTACTGGGGTGCAGCAGCATCCCCAACTTCAGGCAGCAGTGTTTGTGGGCTCCACCAGTTTTCAAGCATGACTGACTAAGGCTCAAGTGCAAGTTTGATTTTACCTATCCAGTCTGTTTAAGGAGCCATAGTCAAGTGGTTCTCAGAGGAGTTGGAAGAAATAAGTAGATAGGATATCAATAGTAGATAGGATATCAATAGACCTGTTTCAAACTACAGTGACTGTCAAAATTAAAAGAAGAGTATATCAGCAAATATGGAAGACAAAAACAATGACCCTACGAACTGGAAATCAATATATCTTTCCATCCCAAAGAAGGGAGATAGCAAAGAATGCAGTAATGAAAGGAACATTGCCTTAATTTCCCATGCAAGGAAAGTTGCACTGAAGATTTTTCAACAAAGGTTTTTACCATATGTGGAGCAAGAAATGCCATTTTTTGAAGATCGAGTCAAAAAAAGGAAGGGGCACTGGAAACCACATTGCAAATATGCATTCACTACTGGAACATATTGAAGAATTTCAGAGGAAAATCAGTCTCTGCTTTATAGATAACAGCAAAACTATGAAAAGATACGGATTGTTCTGAATGCCACTGCTTTTGATTGTTGTGATGAATAACTGCAATTCTGAAAAAGAGGCTCCTGTTAGGAGAAAATATGGGAAAACATAATGGTTTTCAATAGGAAATGTGTCAGGTAAGGGTATAGTTTATTTCCCTCTCTGTTCAATCAATATATTAAACATATACAAAAAGTCAAATTAGATTTGGATGAAGGAGGAGTGAAAATTGGTGGAAAAAACAAATAATTTAAGTTATGCAGATGACACCATCTTACTGGCAGAAAGCTGCAATGTCTTGAGATGACTACTAAGGAAGGTTAAAGGAGAATGTGCAAAAGTAGAATTATAGTGAAACACTAAGAAGAAGAAAATCATGTTCACAGAATAATTACATAACTTTAATGTTGACAGTGAAGAAATTAAAAAAATATTTTTTTCTATTTAATCATTGGTCCAAATGGAGAGAGACTACCAGCAAGAAACCAGAAGACAGACTCACAGAAGAATAGCTGCAAAGGAACTAGAAAAGGTTGTCAAGTGTAAGGATGTATTACAACCTATAAAGTCCTATATAGCTTGGGTCTATGCTGTGTAAAGGACCATGTCAACCCATATGAGCTTCCTTGGCTTTTAAGATCTCTCAGTCTCGCCACCCTCTCAGGCATGTTTGAAACGCAAGAGGCCTTCCCTGTGACTGCTTCCAGAGTGTGGACTGCCCTTAGGAGACTAGGTTCGCTTCCTTCACCTTGTCTTGGCAATAGATAGCTGTTTCTATTTTTAATAGCTTTAAACTAGATGGGGCATTTTGTGTGATTTTAAGTATTGTATTTTTAAGTGTGGTTTTTGAAGGTGTTTTAATGTTCTTAGATGAATATTTTTATGCTATTCTATGTTTAATTGTTTTTAATTGAGTGATTTATTGTGCTTTTAAATTTGCTTATATTTTAATTATTGTGCACCACTTTGACATCCTTTATGGGAGAAAGGTGGCATAGAAATAAATAAATATATGTGTGCATAAATGAATGAGATCATCTATGCTGTGCTTTCCTGGTTACTATATATGGAAAGCTGGACACTGAAAAATGCTGATAGGAAAAAGAAATTGGTTTATTTGAAATGTGGTATTGGAGGAGAGCTTTACAGATAGCATGGATTGCCAGAATGTCAAGTAAGTAGATTCTAGATCAATACAAGCCTAAATCTTTCTTGAGAAGCAAAAATGACTAAACTGTGTTTGCTGTACTTTGGGCGCATCACAAAAAGACCAGAGTCTTGAAAAGACAATAACGCTAGGAAGAGTTGAGGATAGCAGGAGAAGAGGAGGACTGAATCTGAGATTGATTGACTCAATAAAGCAAACCACAGCCCTGAGTTTGCAACTGTTAGCAACTAAACCTTTTCGATGTCACTAATTCATAAGGCTGCCATGTCAAAAAAAAACTTAATGGGACACAACAAAAATAAGCTGAGCTTTCGTTCAGGCAGAACTGAGATACTCCTGCTCAGGAAGGAGAGGGGTGCTAGATTAGAGATCATAACTCTTTCAGGTGGGGTACTGTGACCCTTGAGGAATCAGGTTCAAGCTTGGATTCAATTTTGGATGACTGCGTGGCCAGAAGTGACTTCAGCCAGTTGAGGCCAGTGTCCCAGTTACAGCCATTGCTGATGAATTCAGAATTTGACATGGTGCACATGCATTAATTGCATCCAGGTTGGGTTACAGTAACACACGTTACACAGTCTGTTACTATACACTGTAGAAGTTCCCATTTGCCCTGCATGCATTTGCAATGTTGTTGATGAGTGTAAATTATGAATTGCCTTTGAAGCCCAAAATGGGTTAGGTCATGGATGCTTGAGGAACCACATGTTCTGCCCCCATCTGAGATAGATTGGGCATTGCTGGGTCCATTAACAAATCCCACTCATCCCCCACAAATGATATACTCCTTGCTGGTACTGTGGTGCCAACATTTGGTGAGGTGATTTTGAGAATGTCTGGTTCCGCAAAAACTGCCAGTGAAAATTTTTTCAAGTCCAGTTCTTTTACAAGTCTTCTTACAATAGGTTTCTCATTCTTTTCGGAAGGGGTTACCAGACACATAAATTAATATATTAAAAGGAGCAAAATAATCCTTCTGACAAGAACTAACCACTATTCAAAGAACTTGTTAAAATTCCATACTTAAAACTCATCCAAACTGGAGATTCCATGTAATTATTATTACTAACAGCCCTTGACAAACGTCGATCAACATGAAGTTGTTCAGATGAAAAGTAAAACCACAAATGACAAAGGAAGACCCTCAAGCTCACTCATTTTCTAAGGCTTGCACCTTATCTTCCCCTCACTTTATCTGAAAGAAGAAGTTTGTACTTGAAATATGAGAAACGAAATTTAATAATCCCATCTGCCTTTTGCTTTTCTGTTTTCTCCTTCACCAGTGGATCCTCAGCAAAGAGACTGAGTTTACATACAGTGGCCAAGCCATGGTTTGACAGTCATGACTATGCCTCAGGCTTATGCTTAACAATTCCCCTTGAGGTTAGGACAAACTGCAGTTTGGTACATTATTATCTCAAAACAGTACAACAGTACAAGATCATCCACACTATTGTATTTCAAATCACCATATATGGGTGTGAAAGCTGGACAGTAAACAAAGCTGACAGGAAAATTTAATTTGTTTGAAATGTGGTGCTGGAGGAGAGCTTTGCAGATACCCTGGACTGCCAGAAAGACAAACAAGTGAGTCCTGGATCAAACCAAGCCTGAAAGATCTCTGGAGGCAAAAGTGTTGAAACTGAAGCTGTCCTACTTTGGGCACATCATGAGAAGACAGGAATCGCTGGAAAAGACAACAATACTGGGAAAGCCAGCAGGAAAAGAGGAAGACCAAATATGAGACGGACTGACTCCCTAAAGGAAAGCATAAGCTTGAGTCTGTAGGAGCTGAGCAGGGCATTTGAGGACAGGACATTTTGGAGACTCATGGGGTCTCCCTAAGTTGGGGGCGACTTGATAGAACATAACAACAACAAGAATAAATGGTTTTCCTTTACACCAGAACTGGGGACAACAGTTTGAAATTCTAGTTCAGAAACAAATTATGGTTTTGCAAACCACATTTTGCCCAGTTCAAACATAATGTCAAGCAAAGCTACCATATTGGAGGTGGCAAAATTAGAAAACTTGAGTTTTAGTGGAAGATAGCAGGCTTGTTAGAGAAGTGGTTTCCAACCTGTTTTCTAGAGAACCTTTCAATTCCGCAAATGCTTTTCAGAGACTCTTCAGTAAGGCCAATCATGGCAGCTTGTGCACTGTTATTTGCCCCTATAATTTGCAGACACAGAGTAATATTCTGCATGACCTATTGCCCCATGTGAGTTGAAATCATGATATCATTAATACAGTTTAAAATGTGACCATAAGCATTCCCATTCATATTAAGAACTTTGCCCAGTTCCATCAAATCTTTTGTGTTGTGTACTTTTGTAGGTTCATGAAAACACCTGATGAGATTATGAATAGTCGCACCGACCGCCTGGAGCATCTTGAATCTCAGGAACTGGATTCGGTCCAGGGACTGGATGAGCAGATCTACCAGGAAGACGAGTGCTGAAGGAACTGGTCCCCTGCTTCACTTTGGGCCTGTGGAAGAGCAGTCTTTATGGAGGCACATTCAGATGGGATATGAGATCCCAGGACTTAACATTTACCTTGGAGACTGTGTGTATCCCCAGAGCACCTTAGTAACACTTATCCAGAGTGGTGTTGCTTCAAAATTTGGAAAACTGGGGCAGGAACATAGCACTACTGCCTTGTTGGTTTTTAGAGTCTCTTTTATCCCTAAGGAGTTTTTCCCCCCCCCCATTGGCTTGTAGGGTTCCCCCTCCCCCAAGTAACATGCTATTGGGCCTTTTTAAAATCTCTTTTATAGAACAAAGCATCCAATTTTTTGCTTATTCTGAAGGCTTTCCGGTGGGAGTGTAGCACATCTGTTTTCTTGCAGATTACCACAGCATGGTCCCAACGAAGAAACAGATGTCACGAGGAAGGTCAGAAAATGTGTCCTGCTGCCTAAGTTCCTTTTATAAACTCACAAAGGTCTTGGGACCTCAATCCCTGAACCGAAATCTTAAGACATGGATTCCTGATTTGCCTGCCTTCCGCTGGGGTTGAATCCTGAAAGTGTCCACTGACCCACAGAGCACATAGACTTTTTCTAGGCAGGATAGAAAAATAAATAGGGGACCCTGTTACAAAATGCAGCAGACGTCTTCATGATTTCCCAGCTCAAGCAAGATGAAAATGAAAG
Source organism: Intellagama lesueurii (assembly GCA_037013535.1). NCBI lineage: Eukaryota > Metazoa > Chordata > Lepidosauria > Squamata > Agamidae > Intellagama > Intellagama lesueurii. The sequence goes on from JBAJHW010000005.1 coordinate 95,451,688, forward strand.
CCACACCCATGGGATAGATTTTTTGCTTGATGGGGTTTGATGAGCCAAGGTGTTTTTCAGGTGCAAGAGGGAGGTTAGGTTTCTTAGACCCGTCAATTCTTACCAGAGTGGGAGAAATGGATGATAGTAATAAGACGAAGAAGGGTTTGAGGCCTTTAGAATGGCATTTTTCTTTCTCTGGAAGGTTCTCCAGGAGTAACCAGTGCCTGTCTAAGAGACCGTCAACGCAACTACTATGTGTGTAGAAAATCTACAGGTTTAGTTCCTGAACTGATATTTACATTGGTTTTGTTCTACTCTGCTGTGTTGAAGTGCAACATTGCACTTTTTTGGCCATCATACCCATTTTATATGTGATATTCAGTCAAAAGGACCAGCATTCTTGGTCTACTAAATTAAAATGTTTTAGCTTCTTGCAGCTCCAAATTAGTTTCGTCACCGTTCCGGTAAGAGGAGCATACATGTGCCTTTTTGTTGGTAGGAAGTCTTAGCAATTTAAATGTCAGCAAGTTCTGAAGGTTACTAAATTATGCAGAAGTCAGCAGTTCTATACCACAAAATATTATACTCCTCACAGGCTTTGTACTTTTTGTGTACACATGATGACAGAATGTTGCTTATATCTGCAGTGTCTACACATTATACACAATCTATTGGCAGGGTGGTTTATATCTTATGCTAAAGAAATCAACATTCTGTGCCACTAAAACTAAGCAGGAAATATGAAGTATTATCACTTGCATTTATGTGCAAATTAAGAGTATTCACATCTGTGTTCTTAATTTGCTTCCTGTGTCCTGCTTTTACAAGGGGTGGGCTACACTGAGTAGACTATTTGCTGTCCCACATCTTTACCAGTAATTCTGGTTATCCAGTTTATTAGTTCCTGAAATTTCACCACACCCTATCAAGCATGACTTCACTGAGTTCTTAAGGACTAGAAACCTGTTTTTTGTTGTTGTTGTTTTAAAAAAGAAAAGTTAACCTTCGCATTCTCAAGATGTTGCACTTCATTATTTTTTAATCTACATGGTGTAAAGATACGTAACTGCGGACAGCCCAAGTCATTGGTTGATATCTTAGCCAGTGTTCATAAAAGTCACTCACTGCTTAATAGGCTTTCACATAATTCACACAAAAATTAGCAGAGTCCTGTTCCAAGGATTTTGATTCCTAGAAAATGTATACTAATGAAATCAGGTATTCTACTAAGAAAAAGAAACTTCTTACATTTTGCACAATTGTAAAACTTCCATTTTTATGCATGTTTGAATTTTCACCCTTTGTTTTGGGCTTTTCCCAATGGATCTGCCTGCCCCTGCTTTCTTTTGCCCAAAGGCCCCCATAGCTACTGATCCTTCCTTAACCTGTCTGTTACTTATGCATTGGCTGATTAAGTAGCCAGCACACATTGTCCAAGAGATGGTTGGCATTCAGGCCCAGTTTAGACAAGTCTCAGCAGAGCTGCTGCTTCCCAGGTAGGTACAGATGAAGCAGCATGAACAACATGTCTTATAAAATAATTTCTAATGAGCTTTGAGTCCTTTCCATTGTTAGCTTTGCAACTTTCAAATTAAATGCTTTAGACACTTGCAGAGGACAAATTCCGCTTAACCATTTCTGAATTTGCAGTTAATGTTTTGCAACTTCCTACGTCATTTGTAGCTGGCAGACTCTCCCGGGGTTGGCCGGGGGTGGGGAGGCAGGAATGGCCCATGTTGTATTCCTTTAGGGCAAATGCATGTTATCTGCCCCATATTACAGAAGGCTACAGTTCTACAGGGATGAAAAGGTAGGAGCAGGTTCCCACAGTAGGATTTCTATCAATGCAAGCAGTGCAGACTGCATAGGCAAATGTAGTGGATTAACTGTGTGGTCACAGAACTGGCCAGAAGCAATTTCATTGATGATGGTAGCTGCGGGGGAAAAGCATTTCATTTGATAGCAATTGAAGAATGAGATGAAAAAGTGCAACTGGAACAGTTTGTTTTTTCATATTCAGGAACCAAGTCTGAGTTCTTGTTTCTTTTGGGCCAAGCTAGGGGGGAATGAGAAACACAGAGCTGCCAGTGAAAATGACATGGGTGAATCTAGTTCCTGTTTCCTCCCGTCATGATGCTCAACCCATTAGCAGCAATAACTGACAGCCAGTGGTAGAACTAATAGGAAATCTGCCTTTGACGTTTACAGACTTAAAGTGTTGGACCCTACCATAAGAAGTAATCTTAAGATTTCCCATACAAACGGAGCATTGAAAGCAACCCTGAATTCATATAAGGCCTGGGGATGTATTTCTTTTCCATTTCTTTTTAAATGGCTGTAGCCTTATGCAAATTAGGGATGAAATGGGGGCGTGTGTTTTTTTTAAACAACTTTTTTTTTTCTTAAGTAAATTATAGTCTGTTGATGATGGTTCTTCCTTTTTTTTCTTCAAGGTGTGGGGTTAAGGGATTGAACTGAATGAATGTAACAAAGCAAACAAGAATGCCTCTTCTCAGGGCCAGTGAGTTGCAAATAATTTTTAAATGCTTGTAATTACATCATCTCAATAAATTTTTTAATATAAAAATGTGTGCTGTTTTTCTATAAACAATCAAGAACATCATATGAAAATTCCAGGTGTTATTTTCATTACCTTCCATTTCTTTCCACTGCAAAAACCTTTCTGCCAATCCTTTTGCCCAAGATAAGTTTAAGTTTGGGATACACACTGGGCGTGAGAGCCCAGAGCTCTACTCTGTGCCCCATCGTATGTATCATCGATGCCAAGCCTCACGCTCTCCATGAAAAGTCCATCTTTCTCTGAAAAAAAACTGGAGAATGTGTACCAGAAGCCATAGCAGTCCTATGTATATTTCACCATCTGAAGGAGCACCAGAACACATGCAGGATTTTCATGATCTCCTGACTTCTTTGGCATGGAAAAAATGTTACAAAAAGCACATGGGGAGGAGAGAGGACTGTCTTGGTGTCCTGTTGACTATACCATGAGGCCATGCTCTCCATAGCATCTTGAAAGGTAATGAAAGCACTGACATGCAAATGAGATACTGCATGGTGACAGGCTGCTTTGGGCTTCTTTTGAGCTGCCTCTCCCTTTTGGAAGATTTATTTTTAATTTCTCTAAATCTCTTCGTTTATGTCTTTTACATTTCAGACGTTTATTCAATTCAAAAAATCTCTGGTTTATGAATGTGGAATATTTTGCTTCTGTATACATGATTCAAAATGCCAGGAAATGACCTAATATTGCTGCACAGTATCGTGCCAGTTTTGTCAGCAGGAAAAAAAAGATGCCAAGATTTACATAGCAAAGGACAGCCTGAAGGTTGACAATACCAGTGACAGCAGTCAAGATAGTCTATGGGATACCCTCTTGTGCACACTACCATTCACAAATAATATGCCTTAAATGTTATGCTTATCCCATGAACATACATGGTAAAATCTCCTTTCTGGAGGACCATCATTTCATTACTTTCTTTAAAGCAAACCTGATGGGCTTTTAAAAAACTCTTTACAGAACACCTGTCTTTTCAGTCTGTTTCTGTGACCTTTAATTGTCCTACAACTCTTCAAGCATCTCTCTCCCCAACTACAAATTTACACAATGTTTCATTTTGTGAAGCACCTGCTGGTAAGCCTGTACCACCTATGCTCAGTGTTACAACATAGCATCTGTTTATTGCTTTTGAAACGCCTTTTTTGGGGCCAACCATTCTCTTTCAAGATAAGCAAGATTGGTCTTTTCAATTCATGTGATCTGTTTTAAATCGGGTGTCATTTGGGATTACCTATTTCTGAATGGGGGTAAAACAGTTTTACTTATTTAAAAATCATAACCTTTTGCCCAAACTTCCCCAAACGTGGCCCAGAGCAAAAGCAGACTGTCTGCTACACCTGTGCCAGATTTGATGCTGATCAGGCTCAAAGGATTGTTTGTTTCTTTGTTTGTTTGGGCTGCCCCCATTTTCAGAATTGCCTTGTAGAATGTTGATTTGCTTTGCTGCACAATACCATTGCTGCACTCTTGCACAGCCATAATCCTAGATAAAGCATTATGACTTATATGTTGCAGACAAAAGTAATTTGATGCCTGAGGTGTTGTACCATTTTCCTATTAATTTTAGGAGCTAAAAGCCTAGCTGATTTTCTCATAAAGGCTCTGGGGCCTATAAATCCTACGAGCAGTGACTTCTGCAGAATTAATATTCTCAGAGTCCCTGATTTACTGTACTGTATGCCTTTAAAAAATTCTGATATAAGGAACTCTGAGGTTTGTAGATCTTGATAGGGCAGATCAAGTAAGGTCCCATACCTCTCTAATCCACAGCCATCTGTCAGCAACTCACATTAAGCACTAGTGAGAACAGCAGTGGTGAGAGGATGACTGGCAGCTCTTTGTCTAACAAGTTTGGGATATTCCAATCCACACTGCCAGAGGTGAAATCTGAAAGCTTCAATCTCTAGGCGGATTCAGCAGCCCCCATTTTGAAATTTGCTTTCAACGAGGGAACCTGGCCTGCATATCTGGCCATTGATTTTTTAAATGTGTTTTTCTCCACCACGCCCAGCTCTGTAATGCCACTGAGAGACTTACCAAAGCTGTCACCCCAAAATTATATAAACCCTCATTGTTGCGACCATCTTTGCTGGGGCCCATCATGGACTGACCCACCTACCAGGACCCAACCAAAGAGAACATCACTGAACTGGAGGAAGAGGGTGAAGGATGACAACAATTAATTCGGTTTTGATGGTAGCCAAGGAGTTCTCGAAAACCGTTCTACGTTGTTTGATGTTAAACCAGTTATAGATTTGTGTTCTGTTTCAATAAATCCTGTTGGTTTTGGTTAATGCTCATCTGGTTTCATGGAACAAAATAAGGAAGAGGAAGTACTATTAGTTGCCGCAACAGCTAGTCGGGGGGAGGGGGGTCATACCTCTCCACACATAAAGTTATAAGATGAAGTCTGTGAGACACCATTGGATGCCCCAGTCGAAAAGTAGGAGGCATTTGTTGAAAACATGCCAAAGTGAATGCTTTCCTTAGCACAAACTTGAGCAGAAAGGAGTCAATCTGTTTTTAGACCATAATGACATTTTATATATGGGCACCCATATGATGGTTTCACCTCCCCTTACCTGCTTGTTATGTGTGAAGAAAATAGATTGTATTGAAGGGGGGGAACCCTCCTCCCCACCTCTAGATAGATAATGACTAGAGATGGGCACAAATCAGAAAAGCAGTGATTTGTTTTAATTTGTGACTCATCAAGGTTGACAAATCATGAATTACGAATTTATGATTTTTTCTGATGAATCTACTAACCAATTTGTTAATTCATCTTTTAATTTAAAACCCTATAAAATGCCCCCCAAAGTACCTAGAGACACCAAATTCAAAGGGAAACTTCCCCTGACTCTCTGCTACAAGCTCGGCAGGTTTGGTGAAGTTTTGGTTTTGGACATCTAAGTTATACACTCACAAGGGCACCCCAGGAAAATTCCTCCAGGCACCTAGAGGCACCAAGATCATAGAGAAGCTTCTACTGACTCTCCTCTACAAGCCCTCCAAGTTTGGTGAAGTTTGGGTTTCAGACATCCAAGTTATACACCCACAAAGTGGATCCCCCGGGGAAAGTGCCCTTTTGTAGCTGGCATGGGGAAAGCCAGTCTTCATCAGACTTGAAGGGATTGCAGAGGAGACGATTCAGTAGAAGATTCTCAGTGATTTTGATGTCCCTAGGTGCCTGGGGGGGATTTTCTTGGGAGCCCCTCTTTGTGAATGTATAACCTGGACATCTGAAACCCAATCTTCATCAAACGTGGAGGTATTGTAGAGGAGAGTCAGGGGAAGCTTCTCTGCAATTTTGGTGTCTCTAGGTGCCTGCGGGGGCATTTTATAGCCAAATGAATTGACAAATCAAAAATCACTAAAAATCCATTAATTTGGATTCATTGGGGCATTGGTTCGTACAAATACAAATCGACGAATTAGCAATTTTTGAATGAATTTGGTGATTCATTTTTTTAATTCATGCCTGTCTCTAATAATGAACCTTGTCCCTTATCAGAGGAACTGAATTTTTTAACATTTCTGCCTGTCTTGGTAGGAGGGAGAAGGCAGCTAGCAGACCTTCCGTTAAATACACATGTCCCAGTTCCTTATTCACATTAGTTTCAACCAAGTCATACCTACTTTCTAAAGGAGCCCTTCTAGAGACAGTATCTAGAGGGCAATTCTAGAGTAAAGAGATCTAGCAACTCCTAATGCAAGCTGTGAGACAGATGGCGAGAGGGGTACCCCACTCACTGGAGAGCCGTCCCTCCTCAACAGCAAAGTAAAGGAAGAAAACCCCAGGCCCGCACCAGAGTCGACAGAGGAATCCCAACAAGAGGCGAGAATAGAGGAATTGACGGAGGACATGCAGAGAGTAAAAGTGGAGGAGGTTCAGGGAGAAAAGGCGGGAAAAGAGAGGAAAAAGAGGGTGGAGTTTGAAGCGGGAACGGGAGAGGTAGAGAGAAAAAGGGATCAGTTACCACCAGGCTGGCAGTGGGTGTGGATGCAAGATCCATGGACGGGAGTATGGGAGCGATGGAGAATTCCTAGGGAAGAGTCTGATTATAGAAGGAGATCAGAAATTCCACCTAGACCCTCGTATTGGGGAAAGGCAGAGGCGAGAGAGTGGAGGAGAAGGCTGAGAGGGGAGAAAGAACGTGTAGAGAGAGAAAAGAGAGAAAGATTGGAATGGAGAGTAATGGAGATGAGGAGAAGGAGTTACAGGGAGGATCCTGGGAGAGCCGAGATGCCGATGGAAGGATCCAGTGGGAAGACGGCGTGGACGAGGAGACCATGCCCCTGTTGGATGACCAGACGGGGCAGACCGTAAGAGACTGGGTCCCTCCCGTTTTACCAGGACCTTGGAACAATAGTTTTGGAAACCCATTCCTGTTTGAAGAATGGAGACCCCTTCTGGACCCGTTGACAGAAAGAGACAGAAATTATGGACATGTTCAGGACACTTGTTTATTGTTAAATGCACCAATAAATCTTTCACCAGTTTCTAAACAACAAAAAACTTCTGATTTCCTTGAGTCAAAGATAGAGCCAAAGGTCAAACCCTCACACAAGCATACTCCCATGTCATTACATGTGGTCTGTTCATCCTGGCTTCTGGCTCATCACAGACCAATGTGGTCACTTCCTTCTAATCTAGTTTGGTCCTTAGCAGAGATGGGAAATATGTGTGTATGTCTGTCTGTGTGTGCACGCAGATAAGTTTTAGGCAGTTTGAGGTTACAAAAAACAGAACAAAAGACAATGACTTTTTGCTTGCTTTCTTTTTCTTTTCTTTTCTTTTTTTACAAAAAAAGAATAAAGGACAATAGAGGTAATTTATAACATATCATCACTAGCAAAACACAGGAAAACCCCAATAGACTTCTGTTGCGTAGGAATTTCCCAGTGTCTTAAAAAGTTGGAAGGACTGCGGTTACCAGAGACAATGGAAAAGGTATAGAAGCACCAGTACTGGCTTATAAAGACAGTTTCATAGCCCGGGGTCACTGATTAGTAGCCAGGGCTGTTCAATGCATATAGTTTTTTGAACAGTTCTTTTCATACTTCAGCAGAGGAAAAGGAAGCAACTGAAGTGCAGGTGGTTCTAACAAAGTTGGCATTGTTTAAAGCTTCTGACTTCCCTCAGGGATGGGAAGTTCCAAGAAAGCCTTTTACATGTACAGTTTCCTTTTGCATGAAAGACGGAGTGTGAGAGACTTATGCTAACTTTGTAATACTTGTTGCCTTACCAATAAACAGGCTGTGATGGCAAGCTGAAAGAAGACACCTACCAAGCAGGAAGTCTCAGACAAGACCCGAAGAAAATTGGGTTCTGTTAGGGAATCTTTAGGGTTCAGTCCCCCTGAAACCTAATGGCAGAAGTGGTATCTGTTGAGCTACTGTTGCTGTGAACCATTATCTTGTGCTCAGACTGTATATGTGTATAAATAAGCCACATATCATTAAGCTTTCGGTCTTCCATTCATTCTAAGGAACCTAAACAGTGTAAAATGTTTATTCCCCTGGACTTCCCAACACTCAGATAATTGGAGGAAATGGGAGGAATAAAGAATAATCAAAATGTTCAGTAGCTATGTACCAAAAGGAAAGCAATCTGGGAGCACCAGCTAAGAATGTAACCCTAGGGCATCAGTTATTCTGAGATGACATGTAAAAGACGCACAATGTTAGGTTTGTTTATTCCACAGTTAAGTCTCATGGGTTTTTTTAGGTTGTAGTAGCTATGAAGATTACTGGCTTTTTGCATGTGTAAAGGCCATAGAGTTCAAGCCCCTGCTCAATGCAAAAATCCAAGTTAAAGTATATTTGATTGGTGGCTGTCTAGCTTTCTCCTGAATGCTTTCAGTGTCAGAGAGTTCACCACCTCCTGAGGTAACTGGTTCCATTGTCATACTGCTCTAACAGTTAGGAACGTTTTACTAATATGCAGCCGGAATATGGCTTCCTATAACTTGAGCCCATTATTACGTGTCCTGGACTCTGGAATGACTGAGAACAGATCCTTCCTGTCCTACAGAGGAACTAGTACATCACATGATTTGGAGACTATACTTCTGTTAATACAGCGTAAAGCAGCATTTTCAATTTGCAGCAGCTGCATTCCACCCATATTGGCTCATATTTAACTCATGATCTGTTGGAGTCATGAAATGAGCAGGCTGATGGGCTTTGTGATCACAAGTAATTAGGATAGCAAATAGTCTTAGAGAATAGAAGTTAAAGAAGTCAGCCACACACAAGGATGGATGTCTGCCAGCAGTGCTCCTGATGGGCGACTAGAAGAAGAGGACCTCGAGTAAAAATGACCGCCCTGCCCCCAGGAGGACTGTGCTTTTATTAACCTTACAAGCTCACAGATAGTTGACAGTATACAGATACAGTGGTGCCTCGCAAGACGAATGTAATTCGTTCCGCGAGTAGCGCTGTCTTGCGAAAAAATCGTCTTGCGAAAAGCAGTTTCCCATAGGAATGCATTGCAATGCATTCCTATGGGAACCTCGCAAGACAAAAAAATTTCATTCGTCTTGCGAGGCATGGATCTTGGGGGAAAAAAAACGTCTTGCGAAGCATGGCCATAGAAGAAGCCGTCTTGCGAGGCACCATAGTGATCGCAAAAACCATTCGTCTTGCGGGTTTTTCGTCCCGCGAGGCGTTCGTCTTGCGAGGCACCACTGTAGTTGACAGAGTTCAGATAGGACAATGGTTACATAATGCCATTATGATTGGCCCAAGGAAAGGCAATTAAGCAAGCTCTCTGTCACCTATGAGAAAGAAGAAGAATGGGTGGCAGCTCTTCCCAGAAGCAGCTGTGACGTCATCCAGGAGGGTTTGCCCTGCTACTGTAGATTAAGCCAACAGTTTAGCAACTTTGGGGAGGGGCATTCCCCCACAATGATCTATAACAATTCCCTTCTTGCATGCAGTATTGCTGAGCCAAGTATCCCTCAGCTGTGCATTTGGTTTCTTTTTCCTGGGTGTAGAACTTTGCACATATCACTGTTAAATTTCATTCTGTTGTTTTCAGCCCAGTGCTCAAGCCTATCAAAGTCTCTTTGAATTTTGTTTCTGTTATATTCCACGGTATTAGCTATTCCACCCAATTTTGTATCATGTGCAAATCTGATAAGCATTCCCAGCACCTCCTCATCCAAGTCATTAACAAAAATATTGAAGAACACTGGGCCCACAACTGAGTCCTGTGGTACTCAGTTTGTTAGCTCCTCCCAGCTTGAGAAGGAACCATTTATGAGCAACCTCTGAATATGATTTATTATTTATTTATTTATTAGATTTCTATACCGCACATCTAGAACATGTCTACTCTGGGCGGTTTACATATAACATAAAAATAAAGTAAGGTAAAAACCAAGTTAATCACAGTAATTGATTAACTGTAATTGATTCTGTAACTAATTGTGTATCTATCTCACAGTTGTTCTATCCTCCCCACACTTAATTAGCTTGCTAATCAGAATATCATAGAGCACTTTGTCAAAAGCTTTGCTGAAGTCAAGATATATTACATCCACAGCATTCCCACCATCTAAAAGTGAGATTACCCAATAAAAAAATGAGATAAAATTAATCTGGCAGAATTTGTTCTTGACAAATCTGTGTTGGCTTCTAGTTATCACTGCATTGTTTTAAAGGTGCTTATAGACTTACTGCTTTATAATCCGCTGTAAATTTTACCTGGGACTCATGTCCATTTGAAGACAAGGAGAACATCAGCCCCTTTCCAGTCATCTGGCACTCCAACCATCATCTATGATTTCAAGAAAAGAACAGAAAGGAGTTCTGAGAGTTCCTCAGCCAGTTCAATACTTCAGTACTCTTAGATGCAGTTCATCAGGCCCTGGAGATTTGAAATCATTCAAAGTAATGAGGTACTTCCTGACTATTTGTCAGTCTCAAGATGTAATCCTGTCTCTTCTAAAATGCCCCCAACTGCAACAGTATGTGTTCTTATGCAATTTTTAGGTTCTTTCTTTAGAATATTTTTTTTTTAATGTCAGTGTTAAATTTCAAAGCCTCTAAATTTATACCGAGGTTAGTACAAGTCTACATATATCTATATTGTACCAATAAATTGAAATAGTCCTCACTGATTATTAATTCTAATATTATGACCCAAGTGTTATTTGGCGTGTAAAGCAGCTTTGGAGATTGCCATTCTGAGTGGAAGAATAGTGAGGGTGGAAGGATACATTCTCCTTTCCCTTCTAGTTGAAGGTCTGTTCAATATTCTCCTTGCTATGCTTTCTTTCTTTGTGTGCTTAAAAAAGATGTTGAAACCTTTCCCCTGCAGCTAGGAAAGCAGCTTGAGAGGATGAGCAATCTTGAGCAAAAGCAGACAAACAACAGGAAAGAGAAGGATAAGCAGTGCTGCCTGCTGTTCCCACCAACATTCTCCACACCCTGTTTTACATTTTGTAAAGGGCGCTTTGCATTTTTTCAATGGGAGGGAATCAAACACCTGCTTGACATGCACAATGTGTGTAAGAGCTGTTATACACCTTACACTCTTATTGAACACACACATGGAACAGAGCCTTGCTCTTCTTGGCTTGGAATGCAAAGCTCTCCCTCCCCCCCCCCTCCCCAACACACACAGAAGCACAGGAGACTGGGACAATGAAAACCATTACATGCCTGTCACCCTTCTTCATTCTTTGGTAAACAGAGATCTTTGATCATTCACTCAGACTCTCTAGCTGGACTCAGCTTCAAGAAGCCTTACTCTTTGATGGCAACTTCCTGTTTCCAGAAGAAGGTAGCCATTTTGGCTGACAGAATGTAAGGACTCTTCCAAGAGGGAGATATAAATAGGATGTTATGATTGCCCAAACTAGTTTTCAAATGGGAACATAACATAAGAGTTCTGCATTGCTATGCACCTCTGTCTCTCTGTGTGGGCACACTATCATGTCACCACAGAGAGCAAAGCACAACATTTAGAGCAATAATAAGGAACAACTGACCCTCCAGATGTTCTTGGAATACAGCTCCTATTATCCTTCACCATTGGGTATGCTTCTCCTAGCTCTCCAAGTGCCATTCTGTGTCTCCACCAGATGTCACCATCAACCTTTATCCCACCAGCTGCTGCTTAGTTCTCAGGCTCCATCTTTAGTCTGAACCATTGGGGATCTAACAATTCTCCCCCTTTGTCTCAAATAACAAACAAAGGAATTGTCATGCACATGAAGAATCACACCAGAGAATGCACTATTGAAGATATCTTACATTCAGGCCCTTTTGGGATTTTAAAGGTTAAAGATTAGACTCTCTTCGATTCATTTTTTTTCTGAAACAAAATGGGAATTGATGCTTTCCTCAATAATTATATTTTATGTTGTCAAAAGCTCATGCCTGCTACGAAGCAGATGGACACATTCTGTATGAATTGATGCCTCCAGTCTTCAAAGGCAGCCCCGCATCACATCTATTGCTGCAGGTCAGACTGGATGTTTCCAAGTCATTGATGACAATTGCCGTGTGATTAATCCAATTTCCAAGTTGCTGTTCCTTCCTATACCGTAGCAATTTTTTCAGTATTTTGTGAAACTGTTCCTAAGACATCCAGGCTTTATGACTAGCTCATGATTAGTTCCCATTTGGACACAGGTTCACTTAATGCAATGACCGTGGTGAGTACAGTGGAGCCCTCTTTCTTTTCTTCCCCTTCTTGGTTTGCCTATTGGTACATTTATATGATACACCATTGCTTTAATTATTGTATCATGAAAAAACAACAACAACACTGGATCATGCCAGCTATAATTTCCACAGAGAGTTCTACAAGCATCTAGTCAGCTTGCTTCTCCCCAGTACACTTATGTGCCAGATAATAAATGCTCTGGAACATGAGTAACTCAGAGGCTAAGGGTCAGGAGGGTGCAGTGTGGAGAAAGGACACAAGAGGTGTATATGGGACTCCAGCTGAAAGCTACTCACTGTGTCATCAGAGCAACAAAACTGGGTTTTGGCTGTCAGGGATGTAAATCCTTGCTTATTTCTTGTTTCTATGTACTCCTATTTTGGGCACTTTTGGACTTTTTTGCAAAAAAATATTAATGGAAGTACTTTTCTTCACAGCTAAGGACATGATCACAGAAGGCAAATGTTCCCTAGTTATACACGGACGGCAAATCATTTACTCGGCCAGCAGTGTAACTGCGGTTTATTTCCCCCTTGCCAGGGAAGCTTCTATTATTTGTTCCGATGATGTTTCAATATATTTCTTAGTGGTATGACATGTGTACATGACCCTATTGATTCTTTTCTGAAGCCAAGTCACCGGGGAAGGCAGCCACCATTACTGCCCTGCGGCTACCCTGCTTGTGTGTGTGTTTGTGTGTGTGTGTGTGTGTGTGTGTGTGTGTGTGTGTGTGTGTGGCTGATATGTCAATACATAGGCAGACTTATGTCAGCGGCCAGGTATGCCAGGGCATTAGTAGGTGTTGCATCACTCCACCTCCTGTCTGGCAAGTGACACAGCCCCAGATGGAGGTGCTGGGTCCATTGAGTGCAATGTAGTTCTTCCAGAAGCACCAGTGTAACAGTAAATTTTACCGAGCAGGAACCCCTACCTGAGATATCAACATATAATTTTTTTTAAAAAAATTAAGTAAGGGGCTGCAGTGCCGCAGAAAACAAGAGAGAAAATCAATTGATATGACAGTGTAGCCAGCCATAATGATTCAAATAGGAGAAAATGAATTGGTAACATTAAAACACATTGGGACATTCATCCAGGTATATATACCATGTGACAGCGACTCAGGACAACAAAGGTGTGGAAAGTATTGTTGGAACAGGGGAATATTTCCCTGGTGTGACTGCAGCCTAACATGCATTTGGTACAAGCATGTGTTGTGTATGAAAAATTTGTATTTTTTACAGAAATTATATTTTGTGCAAGACACTGGGCTTTTAACGTAAAATGCAGGTTTCAGTACAGAATTTTTTTTAAATGGTGGTGGTGATGAATAATAATAATCATGTGCTGTCAAGTCAATTCTGACTTATGGGCGCGCTTTTCAGAGTTTTCCAGTAGAGAGTACTCAGAAGTGATTTCTCATTCCCTTCTTCTGGAGGCGCCTTGGGACTGTGCAGCTTGCCCAAGGCCACACAGGCTGGCTCTTTTTCTTAGAGGCACAGTTGGGAAGCTGCAGCCAGATGACCTAAACTACTGAGCTAGCCAGCCAGCTTGATGATGATCAAAGAAACTTCATTTGCCTCTGCTGCACTCTCATGTAAGAATTAAAAACCTCAAAGTGATTGAAAATTTTTCAATGGGGTGTCTTGATGTGTGGATGAGAACAGTTGCAAATATTCATTAAATTGTTACTGACTCTCACAGAAAATGGCTAAAAATAAAGCAGGCAGCCCTTTTATTGGAGAATATGTTTGAAGGAAATGGCAGTCACAATAATCATGAGGAAGGAGCAGGAAATGGTCATTTGCTAAGAGACTGTATTTAATGACTAGAAATTGACAAAGCAGGAAGGAGTCCCTCAGAGTTTGGCTAAGAGCTTGGAAAGTGAGCCGAAGAGTTGGAGAAGTGTAGTGTAAACGTCTTCCCACTGCTAGAAGTCTGAAGAGGTTCTGGGCCAAAAGCTGCCTGCTTTGAACTTCATGCCGCATATCTAGCAATTAAAACTTGCAGCCCTAACCATTTCATAAATTATGTCCACCATCTATTACATCATTAGACATTGAAACTTTTTTGGAGGATGAACAATAAAGACCAAAGAAATATGAGATTCAGTACAGCTGATGTCCAAATACATGTCTCAAGGCTGACTGTTACGTCCTGGCTCCTAAGTCCTGAATTTATTTTATTTTAAGGCTTTATACAAGGTTTGGAGCCTCGAGAGCTTGATTTTTCTGGAGCAAGCAAATAAGGAAACACATAAAGAAGGGTGTGTTTTAAGCTGAAGAATTTAATTTTACTACTAAGGAAGAAACAAAACTTCCAGATGGCAAAAGTGACTTAAAGGAAAAAAGGAAATGTGAGGTTGAATGCTTTTATGTTAGCCTGAGCAGAGCTTGGAGCTGAGAGAAAGAAGAGGATGTTGTGCTAAATTGTCCCAAAAGATTTGACCAGGTACAAGGTGAGGAGGATTTTTTTTAAAAAAAATCTATTTATTTGGATGATCAAGACCTGAAAGTTTATCTACACTCAACTTTAATAAACTGTCAGTAGCTACAGTCTTATCTATATTTAGTTTGCTCTTTTCAATCTTTATTGAGACAACGTGGAAACAATAACAACAAAGTAACAGTGCAGATCTTTCACTAGAAATGTATAATCGGATGTATTTATTTATTTATTTGATTTATTTATTTGATTTATATCCCGCCCATCTGGTATATTCTACCACTCTGGGCGGCTTCACTGGGCGGTGTGAATGTAGTACCTTCACACCATTGTAATCTGCATTGGATTAGAATATGACACCAAAGATTGACATAGGAGGTTGGTGGAAAATAATTCTTGTCATTCTTATTAACATAGAGAAATACAAGGAAACCATATGTTGAAAAAATCATCTTGGGAATGTGGTTGTTTAAGTAATTTGCACTGTTGTGTTAATTTTTCCATTAGGGCAATATGCCATATTCTGTTTCTCCATGCATGTAAATATAAATTACAAGTTCCTTTCCAGTTTGTGGCAATTTCAAAATGTGCTGCCATACAGAAAAAGATAATCAACTATTTATAAATTAGCTCTTTGTTGATGCCTGAAAATAAGGACAGAAGAGCTAGATCTGGCAACCTTATTAATTTTTGCCCTCTTATTGATTCTATTTCTGAAAGAAAGAAAGAAAGAAAGAAAGAAAGAAAGAAAGAAAGAAAGAAAGAAAGAAAAAAAGAAAGAAAGAAAGAAACCTCTGGACCAGAACAACTGGATTGGAGGGTATGTCCACCACATATGAAAGAATGTACCAATATTCCCACATTTCCTCCAATAGGTTGAACTGACTTTTTTATTGATGTATCTTAAACGGAGTGATGTAAAATAGCATCCATGCAGAAACTTAATAGAATGCTGCTTAAATTTGGAAGACATTTATCTGAGCGGAGACTTGTTTTACAGAGCCTGCCATTTTACATTAGATATGGTCATCCACAAATCGCTTTCCCAAACCATTTTGGTACCTAATTTTTACAGCCATAGTACGATTCAATTAGTATTTCATATAATTTTGAAGCCAGGCCCTGCTAGATATTTTCTGAGGCTAGTAACAATGTTTCAAATGCATTGCTAGTGGCCTGTGCTTGATGGGAAGGAAAATGAACAACCTGAAGTATTTGAAATCAAGAGGATGAGATAGTATTTGCTTGATCTAATAGTTGCTCCTCTGATTTGGGACCAGAACTATTATACAAATCTCTTAATTGATATAAACCACAGTCTTTCTACAATTTAAATTGAGTCAATTTGTCAACAGGACAAAATAAGGGTTCAATGGGGATGGAACAGAATTTTGCTAGTTTCCCCAAATTTTTACTGCATTACTAAGGAATGGATTTGTTATCAATAGTATGGAATTAAATTATATAGGGAGAAATAAAAACACTTTCAATTATTCCAAGTCCTGAGATTTTCTTTTCAGTGTTAGCCATGTAGGAGGTATGTGAGCCAACAAGTATACGAAATATTTGTTTTATCTTGAATGCTACATGATAGACATTAAAAAATTGAGATGCCAAATCCTTCATTTTTTTAATTATGGAAGTTCGCTCAAGGGCTACTCTAGATTTCTGGGAGCTATGAATAAAACTCATACATTTAGTCTGCCATTATTGAAAGGCTACGTCTGGTATCACTGTAGGCAGAATTTGAAAGCAGTAACTTAACCTAGGCAGAATTGACATCTTAACTGCTGCTTTGTGACGCAGTAATGACAGATTCAATCTTGGCCATTATATGAGTTTTTGTATAACTAGATGTAACAGTGGTGTGTAGTTTAAGGTATTAACAAGTCAGTTGAGAGGAAACCATGGCTTGTAAGTATTTCATTAAGGAGCTGGTTGTGGAAATTCCCGCTAGGTCAGAAAAATGTTGATTACTGGGGAAGACATACTAAGTGCCAGAATCTTAGATTTGCTAGGTTTACTCTTCAACCAAGACCAGACTCTTCAAGAATTTTTAAAACATGTGTGAGAGAACTGTCTGGTTTAGATATTGTAATGTCAATGTCATACACAAATAGATTTACCACACATTTTGCCCTTCAATAAAGACTCCCTCAACTGCAAATGCAAAAAATAAAGGAAAAAGTGGGCAACCTTGTCTAGTCCCCCTAGTGATATTAATAGGATATAAGTCCATATTATTACTTCTCACCACGGCCTAGTGTTCATCATACAATGTATGCAATATTCTTAAGAAAGGACCCCCCATTTCCATGTCTTCACATAATTTTGACACCATTTCAAGCTATCAAAAGCTTTAGTGGCATCAAACAATGCATATGTATTGTTTTGATTTTTGGAACTATGGTACAATCATTGAACAGTCTTCTGACTGGATCAGAAATTTGTTCTATGTTTTATGAAGCCAAATTCATCTTTTTCAACAAATACTGTGGCAGGTTCCCCTGATTTGTTGGCTAATATACTTGTGAATAATTTGGCAACTTGATTGAGTAGTGTAGTTGGACAATATGAATCAACTTCTGTGGGATCTTTATGTGGCTTGTTCATTAGTATTATTCTGGTTAAATTTCAGGTGGATTTTTAGATAACCATTGAGTTATAAAAGTTAAGGAGCAAAGATGACAGCTGATCTTCAAACATTTTATAGAAATATCTACCAAAGCTATCCAAACTGGGTGTCTTTTGTGGTTCTAAATTTTGAATTGATTTATGTAATTCCTCTGACGTAATTGGTTTACACAGGAAAAGTATAGTTTTCTTCAGTGATTTTTTAAAAAAATTGCTTTGGATATCAAATCATTAATTTTAGTTTCATTAGGATGTGATGCAGTGTACTATGCAATAAATTTAAAAATATTTTAAAAGGTTATTAATTTTAGTGGCCTCATAAATTTTCTCCCCTTTGTTGTTTTTGATAGCTGCTACTTGACGTTTAGCTTCTTTTTTTCTGAATATACTTAGCAAGTAATTTGGAGTTATTATTGCCAAATTCATAATATTTTTGGTTGACATATTGTAATTGTTTCTATTCTTTTCTATTCTATTCTATTTAGTATCTAAATAGTATCCAATTTATCTCTAATGTTTGAAGCCTTTTATGAGCTACTCCTTGCAACTGTTCAGATTTCCCTCCCTCTTATGGAGAATTTCCATATGTTTTATCTCAAAATTAAGTTGATTTCTAGTAGTTTGTGATGCTCTTTGTAAGTGGCAAGATTCAGCTATACTTACATCCTGTACTACAGCCTTCAAAGCATTCCATAGCATAGCGATAGGGACTTCTGGTGCATCGTTATGTTTGATTTAGTTTACAATTGTCTTTTTAAAATTTTCTGCAGTTTTTTTTTTCTGCACAGTAAAGCTGGGTTTAATGACCACAAGAAGGGCTTTGGTCTTGGCTCAAAAAGATGAAAGGTTGTTTGGAGTGGCATGTGCTCAGAAGCTGTTAGGAATCCAAGTTGTGCTGGCCTGAGATATACTTTCCATGCATTGGAAACCAGTATATAATCTACTCCTAAGTAAGATTCATGACGTTTGGAAAAGTAACAGTAGTCCTTTTCACCTGGATGAAGTTCTCTCCAGGAATCTATCAAACTGAATTCACTGTAGAGATTCTTGCAGTTATATTAAGGTCACCCCCAAGCAGGATCTCACCCTTCTTAAGACAAATAGTTTTGACAATGCATCTCAAAGAAAGAAAACTGCTGTGTGTTTGGACTATATATAGATCCCACTGTTAATTTAATGTTACCAATAGATCCTTTACAAAGAGTAACCTGCCATTTAGGTCTTTTAACTCTCCTTCACACTGGAAATTTATCCGTGGGGAGAAAGCAATCAGTACTTCATATGATTTAAAAGAACCTGCAGCTGAATGACAGGAACATAATCTAGTTTGTGCTATAAGGGGGAATGGGTACCCTTTGTGATGGGTTTCTTCCATTATTAATATGTCATTTATTAATATGTATTATACTCTGGATTCACCTCCATTTAATTGGGGGATCCCATTCCATTGATGTTGAAAGGTACCACTTTCAGATTTGGCATCCTGATTTAAATTAGGAAGGTTGCTTGAGCTGATCTGAGATTTGCTGTAATCAGGACACCATACCAAACCAATGTAGGAAAGCACCAAACTAAGTGGTGGTAGTGGTGATGCACCAGGGAAGAGATGCATGCACCAGCCACCAGTTACCTGTGCTTTATTTCGTGCACTGACAGCACTCTAGTTTCTCAGGCAGGAGTTTGACAAAAGCCTCACAGTAGGTCACAGAACAGCTCCTGGGCATGTGGCTGATGCAAAGATGGCTGGAAACAATAATTTCCCACTACCTCATAAGATGGCAAATGAGTTTTATGGGTGTTCAGTTCAGGTTCAGGGTGGTGACTCTGTTGCTATCATCATCTCTCACCTTGCCCCATGACACCCAGCATTATAATAAAACAGGAAAGTGGAGTCCTATAAGGGAGAGGGAGAAGAGACCTAGGGAAAAGGGTGACTACACCACTGAGAAACACTGGCTGAAACCACCAGCAGGACAGTGCCGGAGCCATTGGTATAATCTCTTCTTGCATTCTGGAGAGAGTCTTTGGAAGCATTCTGGAATTCCATTGGCTCCATAATGCAGGCCAACATCTTCATAACTGGTCCTCACACCATTGTGAAGAGGAGCAGCTAGAATTACTCGTTTGTAAGACTAAGCAGATACTGATCCAACCATGCCAAGGTCTTCTCTATATGATGCCACCTATCACTTAATTTCCAGAATCATGGCCACAACAGAAAATAATATCTGCTGTGTGTATCTTTTTGAGATATGTAGGATCTTAGCCATGTGGGACAACCTCATAGTTGCCATGAAAATGCATCTGCCAAGATGTCCTTAGTATAAATGTTAGTTGGCCAGAACAATCAGTTTTTGGCACCTCTGATACTTAATTTCTCCACTATACGAACTCCCTGAGTTCCCTCCTGGGCACCTTACTTGTCTTCTACAAGCCTGCCCAGAAGTACCCCACACAGGATGACATCAACTTTAGCAAAGTAGAGGACAGGTGAGTAATTTCTGCTTATCTTGGAGAGATTGGCTTATCCTAACCCTGTGCTAAATGTGTGGAAGATTCAATAATATATGTAGTATTTTTCTTAACACAAACACAGCTTTTGTTTCTCCCCACACTCACACCACTTCTTTCATCTTTTTTTTTTTAATGGATTCCTTAAGTTTTTAGGTCCTTTGGGGTTCTGGAAGAAAACCTCAGATCATTCATACCCAAAGTCTCATGCAACAGCTCTGATGTTAAAAATAGAGCCGAACACGACCTTACCATACTACGAGCATTTTCTACGTAATTCTACCATGAGCAACTCTAGCAGACACAAGATCTGTTTTACATATCGACTGAATGAGTGGGGGCTGTACTCTAAAGCAGGGGTCCCCAACCCCCAGTCCGCGGACCAGTGCCAGTCCATGGCCTTGGCCGGACCGGGCCACGGATACAGATCTCCCCCTCCCCCGCCCACACGCACAGCCCCTTCGCGCATGCGTGCAAATGCATGGGGTGCCCCACCCCCCCACGCAGGACCCCATCCCCCTCAACCGGTCCGCGGTGTCAAAAAGGTTGGGGACCACTGCTCTAAAGGGAGCATGGCCAAAGTAGAAGGCAACATGATCACAGTGACTATTTAGTGGCTCCTTCATTTTTTCTTTTTTAATTTCCTATTATTCCTTAAATACAATTAATATCTATTTTTCCTCTGTATAAGAATTTCTCCCACAACATACGCACATATAGTTAACGAAGAGATGACAAATGAAAGATCTTATCATGTATAATCTTAAAATTTTATTTTTAGTTCATAAAATGTTGCTATTCCTCTCTTGTCCTTAAACCATTTCCTTGTGTATAATTCATTAAATATCATTCATTTACTAACTTTACTTATGTATGTACTATTCTTAGATCAGCACAGGAATGAAAACTTTCAAAGTAAACTAAGTTTTTTAAAAAAGCAATTGTGGCTTTATATAAATTCAAATAACTTCAGATAAAAGCTTAGGGCTCAGTCACGCCTGCCAAACAAACCCCACTTATACTGATTTGGCCATTTTTTAGATTGTTTCATAATTTTCTGTTCACATGATGCACAGCCAACATTGATTCATTTGACCCAGTAAGTGGTTTATTTCCCCCTCACCAGGAAGCTTGTTTTAAATTTTACCAATGATGAATTGCTTCATTCCTTATCATTTCAGTGTGAGCAAAAGTTGGTGCCAATTTATTTCCTATGCACTTCATGGCCACTGCGCTTGTACACTTTTTAAAAAAGGGATATCAGTAAGCTCCTTGTTTTTGCTAGTACCTGCTGCTACTAGTGAAAACAACATGAATACAATGCTCAGAAGGACACAGCTCGAAGGAGACAGCTTTCCCCCCTCCCCTGTGGGTGAAAGAGGGCTAGAAAGCATTTCCTCCTTTGAACTGTAAAGAAATGGGTGTGCCACTAACATCTACTCTCACTCTCTCTTTTTAACCCTGCTCTTCATGATATGCTTCCTCCTCCTGACACTGTGCAAAAAGGGAAAAGAAAAAAAGAAGGAAGAGATATGCAGGGAAATAAGGGAAAGGGGACAAGTGGGTAAAGAAGGGAAGGGAAAAGGGGATGAGGACAGAAGGCTCGTACTGTGCTAGTGCTCTACCGATATACCACTTTTGTTATTTAAAAAAAAGGACAAGGGGGGCTGATTGCCCCAAGAAACAGCAGACAAAATGAAATACAAAATTAAAGAGCAGTGTAGACTGCTATTATGGATCAAATACAAAGAAATGAATTGATGCAGTTAAAAACAATGTGAATACTCCTGCTGACATATATACGACATGACCACTGAAAAAAACGTATTGGTACAACAGAGATATGAAAAGAATTGGTATAACTGGGTGTTTTTTCTTATGTGTGATTGAGCCGTTTGTTAGCTGGTTTGGCAGGAAGCCATGCCATTGGTTTTTGGCAACCTACTGCACCATTAGTTTTCAGTATTTTTAATTCAATATTCAGGGGAGTCCTGGCCACCTGCAAAAATGAGTTGGGGGAACAGATGTAGCCTGTAGGTTGCATTTTGCTCAATCATATGTAGTAACTGGCTATCAGGACTGCTAGACCATCTACAGCCAGTGCCATGAAACTGATGTGTTTTGGGAAGGTCACATACAGTATCCGGTACATGTATAAATCCAAATGTTTCAATTAGCCCTCTGTCTCCTGCCCCAACATACCTATTACTCCCAGTGATCCATGCCTACTATAGGTTTTCCTTGTCCTTGCAAAATCACTGGGAAAACATAAATTAACCTAAAAGGACTATGTTTTATCCTTTAATGATCTGAGGAATTGCAGGCATGGAGATAATAGCACAGAAATCTGGAACACTAATTTTTTTTTAATTGTTAAAGATGGAGCTTATAGGCAGAACCAGGGGTGTCCTCACTTCCAAAGAAGTGACCTTAAGATACTGCAAGACTTTTGCTTTTTCTACAACCGAACAAACGTGTTAATGGTATGAACACCTGTGGACTAGAGTCCACTTTATCAGATATACTCAGTGTTGTCGCAGATTGGCAGATACATGCACATGGGCAGAAGAGTGAAATGCAAAAACAAAAGAAAAGATATGGACATTGGCATTAGAGTGCTTACATTCAAGCTAACTCCCAGCACTAGCACCTTGTGGTGGTTTTGAAAGAAAAGGAGAACACTTGGGGCAGGAAGGTCTGATGCAAAGGTGGTTCCTTGTTTGCTCCTCCCACTTGCCCACCCTATGCAACTGGTGTGGTTCCCCAACATTAATATTCATCACAGGGTAGCTGAACTTTTTACCCATTTCCCAGACGTGTTATAAAAGAAATAATGCTTCTTAATAAACTTTGTGCTTTCACATTAGCAAATAAATATTGGGAACAGGTGATGATAACACTCAGCAAAACAGAAACATCCCCAATAATAATCAGAAATAACTCACATAAGCCAGGATTGGACAAAGTGAACCCCGCATGTGGCCCATCCTGGTTTTTGAGCTCCTGACCCTGAAATATCATTAAACAAAAAAGACTGTCATGCAGAACTAGCAGATAAATTCCAAATAATTTCAGATTCAAATAACTGTGCACCCACAGCTCTCTGACCTTTTATCTGAAGTTATTTGGAATTATTTGATGTGCTTTACTGCTTAATGGCTTTTTCTAAATTAATCAGCTTCAGACCTTCTCATTTCCTATTTCCAATTAAACTAAACTTCCAGGAATCTAGCTTCTTTCCTCATTCATCTGATTGTCATACATGAATAATAATATTTTATTTAAAAAATGAATGTTGAAAAGTTACATACAATCAAACTGTTCAGGAGACGGTATTATTGTTGGGAAGAAAATGGATGCAAGGATATTTTTTTTTAAGGATGTAAAAAATTTGCAGGAAGTAAATGTCAAAGCTGCATTAATTATAAAATAACAGCCTTGGGGAAAAGGTATTATGTATGTAAGCTACATAAACCCAGTAAGGATTTGTATACATAAAGGAAGGCAAAGGATACTGTCTGAGAGTGACGATGGCTTAAATCTTTTGATACACTGCTTGCCTTCATTCCTGGTGGAGGAAATGTCAAAAATATCCCTCCCTCTTTCTTATTTTCATCCCTTTGGAAGCTATAATATATAGCATACATAGTATATGTGCACTACAACAATCATGAATTGCCAGAAGTGTCAGACATGATTGCTGACAAGCCTGTACACCCACATTGGTTTTATTCTCATAAGTCAGCCTTCCAAAAGAGGGAACAGGCCTCTAGAAAAGGCCTTGTGGCATACTAAATTAGCAGTGGCCAGGTAACGTAAGAAGCCAATGGGCATTCACTTTACTCTATGCCAACTCCAAGACAAATTGTACACTGCTATGTAGTCACACTCTCCATTAGTACACTAAGGAGTATATAAGATTGAGTATATGAGTGAATGTGCAAGGATGATTGTTATATGGGCTTTGAGAGGATAAGTCACACAGTTAGGCTGCTGTGCCACTCCCAGATCATAACTGTGTGTGTTCATAGCAATATTTTGCTTTGTTTTGTTTTTGAAATGCAAAGATATGCACAGATCAAGGGGCACATTGGTTGAAGAATGGCTCCTAAAGATATGAGGTGAGTTAGCCCCACTCTGTACGGCCTTCATCTGACGGCACAGCAGGTTTGTGAGCATCTGCACACCTGTAATTTACCAACAGCCTTATATATATATATTTAATTTACAGCAGTCTGTTGTACAGGAGGAACAGGGGAATAGAAGGAAAGGTAAGTGCCCAAATTTCCAAGGGGAATTGTGTAGCTATGTTAGTCCCGTGGCACCTTAAAGACCAGTGGCTTTTATTTGGCATAAATTTCCATGGATTGCTCACCATGATCATGTCAAAAGTCACAGATGGATAATTTATGGCATGTAGGGTTGGTAAGAGATGACACGTGACACATGTAGGAGAAAATGGAGCTTCATGGACAGCTGTCATTATTACAAAACTGTGGCCCTGATCACACAAGGAAAATGTTCTCTAGTTATCCCCCAGTTAGATCATTGCTTCCCCCCCCCCCCCCGGTCACATGACACAGAGTCAAGATCAAAATATTTTCCCACCCAGCATATTTTCCATTCCCTGGGAGGGTTGTGTTATTTTGTACCTCTGTTGTATTGGTGCATTCTTCACTGGAATTGCCTGTGTGCATGACCTGTCCCACTTCTTTTCAGAATCGATACGATAAACCTTTATTGGCATTATGCAGTAACTCAGGGGAAATAGACAAAATCAACATTAATGAGGAAGTACAAAATCATGAGAAATAATACATATTATCCAGAGAATGGGGTAAGGAGAATTCAACATTATAAGGCAACAGTAAGTTTCAAAATTTCAGTTGTCTTTTCAGAATCAAAGCCAGGAAGGTGGCTAACATTATTGCAGCCCACTTTGTTTTGCTGCCAATACATCGATACATTGGTAAAAGTATGTCACAGAGCAATTTGAGCTATTGCTTCAGTACCAGCGTTTCAACACACCACTTTTAGCCAGTCATTGGGAGGAGACAGCCTCAGTGGGGTTGTGAGGAGGAGGAAATGGCAGATTAAGCTGAAAGATAGAGGAGATGGTGCTCTCTCTCTCTCTCTCTCTCTGGGCTGAATTGCCCCTTGAAGCAAGAGAGAGAATAAACTGGTACCATTGTGTAGCCGGCCATAATAATTCAAATAGGAGGAAATAAATTGTTACCGCTGAAAGTTCTTGGGACATTCCTCCTGCTATATAGACCATGTGACTGAGAATCAGTACAACAGAGTTATGGAAAGTATCAGAAGAACTAGAGAAAATTTCCCTCGTTTGACCATGTCCTGTCATTATTACAAAACCTCTGTTCCCACCTGAACTATTTTTTTAATTTATCGCTACAAAGTGTACCTTCAGAGTAAACATCTAGAGAGAAGCTGAAAATTCTGAACTCCAAAGCCCAGGCGCTCCTCTTAACCTTAAGAAAGAAATAGGTAAGAGATCATGCAGTGATTAATATGCCCAATTCCTTTTTCAATAAATGCATGAGGGAACCTTCTATTCTCCTTCCTGATTATTCTTTCACATGGGCCAGTGTTTTCACAATTATCTATCCAGGAAGCTGGAAGTCTTCCCAAATCCGTGACTGATAAGGCTATTAACAGACATAATATTCTTCTCTTCCAGCCTAGGATCAGAGTTGTGAAGGTGATATTAAGAAAGAATCACTTGTTATCATGGAAAGAAACTAAACCAAGAACAAATCAATCCATCTCATGGAGTCTGTGGAAGACAACCACATACTGTATCCATATGGCAAAACTACTAAGCGTCTTGTTACACAGTTTTCTTCCTATAGACAAAAAATGAGATATGAAGTACTGAGGATCTGTTATATCACTTTTCCTCGCCTCTGGTAATGGCACAGAATCTCTTCCACATACAATTTAAATATAGAAAAAAATTCATTTTGGAACTGTTGTCCAACATCGATGAAACTGGCAAAAAGCAGAGATGGATACTGGATAAACTTCTTTTTGACTTTAATTCTATAGACAACGGTAATTTAAGAAAAGACAATCTTATTGAAATATGGGCCAATGCACATGTTTAAATAGAATTTGAAAAACTGGACTTAGAACAATTCTGGTGTGCTCAGTTAGAACCATTTCCACATCTGGCAAAGGCAGCATTGCAGACATTTCTACCATTTGCTACCACCAATCTGTGTGAAATGGGATTTTCATCACTTTTGCATGTAAAAACAAAAACCAGAAATTGCTTAAATGCCACGTTTTCAAAAGAACACATAGTTCTTTTGAAAAAGAAACCCCGCTTTCAAAATATGAATAAACAATAACAAATTAACCGCTAAAAATTGAGACATTAATTTTATGTCAATACATATGTGTGTCTGCTTTTCAGTAAATAAATTGTTTTGCAATAAATGTAATTTTCTAACAAATTGAAACACTTTTTTCAAGGGGGTGTGAGAATGTATTGTTAGATTCAATTGGGTGCCAACCACTAAAAAGGTTAAGAACCTCTGCTCTATTCCAACTTATGAAGTATATAATAGAAAGGGGACCTACATAATAAATAAATAAATAAATAAATAAATAAATAAATAAATAAATAAATAAAACATGTGGTTGAAGAGAAAAGCCATTCCCTTTGGTTTATACAGTGCAAAAGAACAAATTATCTTATTACACGAAGATAATTTTGTCATATCATTGTCATATCTCTCAAGTTTACCACATGCAATAGCATTAGTTTATATTCATCTCCTGTGACCCTTTCCCCACTCACACATTCACTTTCCTCCTATGCTTTCCCCTTTGGGAAAACTGAAATTGCAGGCTGCTTTGGGGCAGAGGACTTTTGTGTGTGTGTGTGCTTTAAGTGACTCTGTAAAACACCTAGCATGGTACTATCAGAGGTGAGGAATGTTACATTTTTTGACTCCCAGAATCTCATAGCAATCATCACCACCATATTGGCTGTAGGATTCTGGTAGACTCTTCTCTATGCAACCCACTGGGTACCCACAGTTTATCATAAAATGAGGAGTGGGTGACTCACTCTGTGGTGACAATGGAACCAACCCTAATTATAATAACAATTAACCATTGGGGTGTTAATTTATTAAAAATAAATCTGATACTTTTTACATACATTTAACAGTAATGCTTATTCATCTAATTTTTAATTCTGAGACATCCTCTCTGCCATATGTATACAAATGGAGCCTGCCAGTTTCCCTGAAGACAGAGACCAAAAATTCATTGTACCTGTATGTGTTTGTTGTTGTTGTTCAGTAGTCAGGCCAGCCCTACCATTAGACAGGGTGAAGCAGCCAGCTCAGATGTCAGAAAAGGCAGCTGAAAGCTAGGTATTTAATTCATGTTTATTACATTTCACTGTCACAAACAGAGAGAGG
Source organism: Intellagama lesueurii (assembly GCA_037013535.1). NCBI lineage: Eukaryota > Metazoa > Chordata > Lepidosauria > Squamata > Agamidae > Intellagama > Intellagama lesueurii. The sequence goes on from JBAJHW010000005.1 coordinate 95,478,977, forward strand.
ACTTGGAATATTTTCTGCTTCATATGCCAGAATAATTTCATTGGATTTGGTTTCTTTGAGTTGTTTGGATTTAATGGATAGGAAACATCATACGTTGTTCTGCTTTGGGCAGCAAGATATCCTCGGCCAGTTCTATTTGGGACCACATTACCTTTTCCAGATCTTCTCAGGCCAGGCTCCTCTGTGTAGCTACCCCCAAAGAGGCCTGAAAGTCATCTACTAGATGTAGGGCCTTCTTGGCGGTGGCACTGACATTATGGAATCAACTCCCAGGCATTAGCACCTCTTTAGGAGGCAGTTTAAAATACTACTTTACAGGTAGGCCTTTCACATTGACCCCAATTGAATACCTTGCCTCAAGTCTTGCTTCATTCCAAATATTGGTTTGTGCCATATATTGTTTAGTTTTAAACAATGGTTTTGCTATTTATGTTGTATTTATTGTTTATTGTGCACTTTGTTTTAATTCCTTGTAAACTGCTCAGAATAGTGCTTTGGCACTAATAGGGCAGTATATAAACCTAAGTAATAAATAATATATAAATCAATTTGGTATACGGGATGCTTTTTCAGTAGAGTTACATTCTCCGCAAACCTTTTTTCCCCTTTTCCTTTTTCAAAAGTGTGCTTAAAAGAAATGTACTCTGCACATTGGACAATTTAACACAGATTGAGCCATGCATCTCTGCATTTATCTAAATGCTGTACCTTCTTGTCACTAGGGAATTCTGAGAGGCTTCATCTTCTCCCATAACATTAGAACCTTGGGCTCCCCAACTCAAGCTGCTCATGATTAGTTCAAAACTGGAAATGGGGAAAGCGACTTTTTCTAGATTACAACTTCCAGAAGCCTCCCCCAACACAGTCAGTGACACAAGGGGACTCTTTGTATGAACAAAAAAACCTCTTTTGGGAATGGGGGCAGGGCAGAGTGGCTCATTTTGGGAATTGGATGTAGCCCACAGGCTGCACTTTGCCCTTTCCCACCCTAGACAGTTTTTTTAAAAAACGGTCCAAACTCATGCATAGAAGGCAGCTTTTCCTTCATAGTGGCTAACTAAGCAGAACCTTCATATCTCAAGGGAGATCTGAGAAAAGTTACTTTTTAGGAACTGCAACTCACAAAATCTCTCAGCCAACGGGGCCAGTGGCTAAACTATGGACAGAACCTGGGGACAAACTAGAGATGGAACCAAGTGAGCCCAGCAGAAGGATCATTAGCGATTACTCACTTAAAAAAAAAAAAAAAAAAACCAATTTGCAATCTGCATTCCAATCTGACAACAGATTGTTTCGGCTTGGAAATATACTGGCAGTCTCTCAGCAGTAGGCTCAACTGTGCCCTTCCAATTGGCAAGTGTAAATAAAATCTGGGTTAAAAAAATATCATTTAGCAAACGAGTTGATGACTGAGATCCAAACGTCAGAGCAACTTGTGCAATAGCAAACATTGAGTGCTGTAGATACAGATACATTCAGCAATAAAGATGTCCAGACTCCCCCATGATTGGTTGCTGGACAACAGCCAGGGCAGCAGCTTAAGGAATGGTTGGCTATTCTTCCACGGCATGTGCCCGTAGAACCTCAGGGCCACTTTATAATAGCCATTAAATGGATTCCTCCTTTAATGAAACAGGAGGAGCTGCTTTCCCTTGAGAGGTCCTCCCTCGGTCTTCACACCTGCCCCCACCAAATTTAAAAACCAAAGTGGGGATTACAGCAGCAGCCATATACAGGCAAGGTACTGAAAAAGACAAGGGTGTTTCTGTTGTTGTTCTGTACCATCAAGTTAGAACTGACTTATAGTAGCCCTAATAGGGTTTTCAAGGGATGTGAGGTATTTAAGGAGTGGTTTTACCAGTTCTATCCCCCAGTTAGTTTCCATAGCAGAGCTGGGAATCAATCCCCAGTTTCCTGAGTCCTAGTCCAATAACTCTATCCCCTAATGCCACATTGAGGTTTCCTAAGCATGTATAAATGGTATGCCTTAAATCCATGAGAATGAACTCCAAAATGTGGGGCTGGCGGCTTGCTATTGTCTTCTGTCCCTTCAGATTTCAAGTCAAAAGCCGGAGATCTTGGAAATGGATCCCAAAACCAGAGTCCCAGAGCCAAAACCCATAACATGGGGATATAGCTTTCTTCCAGGGATGCTCTAACTGTGTATTTCTTGCTCATGCAGGAGGTGGACTAGGAAACATTTGTGGTTCCTTCTGATTCTGTGAACTATTGAGCAAATAAGTACTTTTGGCATAATGAAAACTCGAGGGAGGGAAGGTTTCACATTTAGGCTGGTTTAATATTTATATGTCAGAGGTCTAAAGAATACAAATCATTTTATTAAGGCTTAGAATTCATAGCACTTTTATTAAGTGTTCAAAGCACTTTAGTTGCTTTGTCTCTGTAATCCTTTCTGTCAGTTTCGCACACCAGCCATACGGGTGCCACCCTTTTTTCTCCTCCCAGGAAGGTCTCGTGGTGCAAATGGAGTAGCCTCCTCAGTCCATAAGTTGTTCATGGCGTTCCCTTTTAGAGGTGTACTTGATGAGAGGTGAACTGAAGATGATTTTTTAGAGGGTCAGACATTCCAATTTTTGAATGCCTCCCCCTTCCTAACAGGGCATAGCTCCCAAGATGCCTAAGATATGAAACCAAATCAAGTCTGTGGTCAAGATACGTCAATAACATATTGTCCTCCAATAATGTGATTGGCGTAATAACCAAGGGAATGAGTTATGAGCCAAAGAACCCCACTTCAAACTTCAGCTCATTCCTGAACTCATTGAATGACTTAAGAGAAGCATCCCGGGGTAAAGACAAAGGCAGCATTTTGTGTGTGGCAGCTGAAGTTTCAACCCTCATTCACTTCGTTGCAAATGCATGCTATAGTGTTTTCTATCTGCCCCAGCTACAAGTAGGGTGTTCTAAGATGCAATGATTGCACAACTGGATTGTGTAGGTCACAGAATTTTAATAGAGCTCCAAACATTGTTGCTTTTCACTTGCAGTTCTCCTGTGCTTTTTTCCTCATTTTTCTCAACCACAAAAGCCCACTAAGGAGAGAAAAAGTGAACAGCTAGAAGTGTCACCAGTCACTTTTGACTGGTAGCACGAGGAGTCATCCATCCAGAAGCACTCTTACTCTTGGTCTCTCTCTTAGCAGAATTCTCAATAGACCTCCACAAACAACCATCTCCCATGTTTTAGTCAGGTGCCATGATGGTTAAACTAATGTAATGCCAATTTAAGCTTGTAGTTCAGATTTACCTTTCAAGCACAGGCTGTTATTAATAACTGTATTGGGAATACCTTGAAGCCATTAATACAGATGCAGATGGCTAATATTTAGCATGGAGGATTCCTTGCTGGAGCAATTTCACAGAGAAGGAAGTTCATGGAAGAGATATGAAGACCTTTTAAGCATCCTTGCAAAACGTCAAGGGGCATAGCCGAGTTGTTGGCCCTCTCATCTTTCTTCTCACCCTCCCACACAGCAGATTTGTGAAAAGACCATCCCAGCAGCTGTGCTTAGCTCTTCCAGCCCTTCCAAAAAACACCCTCTTCATTATCTCAGACCACCCCACTTCCCTCATGTGGAGGGTAAAAATCCGTATCAAATCCAAAGTGTAGAGTCCATAAATCACAGCTGTTCCATTCCAGGCACACAGGCCAAGTTTTCAGCCCTAGTAGAAGTCCCTGAAACACACCCTGGCTCTCCTTTCCCACTGATTCAGGCAGAGCAAAAATTCAGACTCTGCTATGGATGGGTTTTCCACTTTCAAGAATAAATGATGGGTCTCAGACTTTTTTTAGCCCTACAGGAGAAGTTTCACTGCTTGCATGACAAGTTCGAATGAGAACCAAGACCCTTCCATTCAAGCTGACAAGGTAAAGGTAAAGGTAAAGGTTCCCCTTGACAATTTGTCCAGTCGTGTCCGACTCTAGGCGGCGGTGCTCATCTCCGTTTCCAACCCATAGAGCTAGCGTTTGTCCGCAGACAATCCTCCGTGGTCACGTGGCCAGCATGACTAGACACGGAACGCCGTTTACCTTCCCACCGAGGTGGTACCTATTTATCTACTTGCATTTTTGCATTTTTCATGCTTTCAAACCACTAGGTTGGCGAGAGCTGGGACAAGCGATGGGGGCTCACTCCGTCGCATGGATTCAATCTTACGACTGCAGGTCTTCTGACCTTGCAGCACAGAGGCTTCAGCGGTTTAACCCGCAGCGCCGCCACCAAGCTGACAAAGAGAAGCACAAAGGTAGATATGCTGCTGAGCACAGAAACCATTTCTAAGAGCAAAATATCTAGGAGGTTCCCTATGCTGCAATTGTCCCTATTTCCTAGGGAAGGTTTTCCAGCATACTCTTGATGATAATACTGCCCTTGGCATTATTTTGCTTGCTGGGGACAGATTGCAACAAAATTTACCTGATGTACGCAACATGTTGTGTTTAAGCCCTCTTACTCTTGTCTCTAAAGCAGAGACAGGTGCATCTTAGGAACATAGCAATACTGTATAGGCAGCTGCCTAATACTGAGTCTGACCACTGGTGTATCTAGCCTGGTGTTACTATCAACTCTGTCTGGCACTAGTGCCTTTTCAGCGTTTCAAATAGGTTTTTCCTCCTAATGCCTATCAGGAGACCCCTGGTATTTCCCTCTTGGTCTCCCATCTGAGTACAAACCAGCTTGACCCTGCTTAGCAGCTGAAATCAGGTGGAGTTTGTGTATTCAGGATGATTCAGTGGTCTTGATTGTAATATTCACCTTGTGCATAAACAAATGAGCACGGATACAGAATGACAGTGTGGTAGCAGCTTACACCGAGGATATCTATCTAGCCAGGGCTGTATGGCCTCTCTGGGGATGATCTACAAATATTGGTTAGACATGAGACAAATGGAGAAAGCCTTGGAGCTTTCAGAGCCCTTTCTCCTCATTTTCTAGTGGTTTCTGACATGAAGGGAAGGGAAGAGGTATATATTGCTCACCTGCCATGAGGTTATAATCCTAGATGTTAGGATTCAGAAAAGTGACTCATAGCAAAGCTGCTGAATCAAATAAGAATGCCCTTCCTCGTGTGGATCAAAACCAAACACAACACAATACAAATAATAGCAAATAATACTCTTTCATCCATTTACAATGAGGCTAAATAGGTGTGATGAGTAGACATGGGGTATTCATATTCATATCCCTGAGGATCCAAATATGAATATTGATACCACAGGGAAAACTGGACCCTCCCCCCCCCCCCCCAAACTGGCAGATCCACTTACCACTCGTGATGCGGCACACACAGCCAGTGGCATTCTCATTGCTCCAATCCAGGAAGCAGCCTGGCTGGCATTTCCCCGCCTCCCTGCACAATTGACTCCTCAATAGTTGAGTGGGGAGACTCATCATCCTGCCTCCTTGCCAGAGTGGTTGGCTGCACGAGGAGGTGGGGAAGCACCAGCCGGGCTGCTTCACGGATTGGAGCAGCGAGAATGGTGTGTGCCATACGGCGAGCGATACATGGACCTGCTGGTTCAGAGGGAGGGTCCAGTTTTCCCTGGCACCTGTAGTTCCAATATTCATATTTGTATCTCCAGGGATATGAATACAAATATCCCACGTCTAGTGATGAGCTTCCAGAATAAAAAACATAAAGGAGTCACTGTGATAGCATGAAAGATAAGGGAGAAACAGGTTCTTGGAAAAGTGTCCGCCACACCCATTCAGGAATCAGTTGGTAATCATCAGGCATAAGGCCACGTCTAGACTAAGAGCAGGCTTCTGCTTGGTATGCCATCATGTGCATTTGGCATTATAAACACTCCCATGTGCCAAAATGAAGATGGCATATCTGCAGCGCTGATTTAATATCCTAATTTTCTTCTAAATTATTTAGTGGATGGGGAATTGGATGACAGCGTTGTATGTCTGGTGGCTGCTAAGTTACAAAACATTGTACTACACTATAAATCCTATCTGGATAGTAAATATTGCTAAATGCATTTGAGTAGCAGTTATTGGCAATCTCAAGTTTCAATCAGAGGCACTGGGGCATTAAATATTTTTATATTTATAAATGGTGAAAAGACTGCCATTGGCAAGCTTACAAACATGGATACCCAGAGACATATCTACACTGCAAATGTACAGTGGTTTCATCATAACTTAAATATGTCATTGCTTCTAAGCTTAACATGTGCCTGTATTGCACTACTTCAGGTTCAGCAGCACTGCCACATTTGAAGAGGCATGAGGAAAGGTGCTTTCTTGGGGGGCTTCCACTCAGCCTGCTTTGAAACAAGATGCACAGGAAAAATAGCAGTAGGAACATTTCTTTTTCTGTTCCACAACAGCTGAAGTGAGTGGGGTGTGGGGTGAGACAGTGTCTGGGTGAATGCCTGCCTCCCACCTCCATGTATGCTTCTGACAGGCATTCCTGTCAGCCCACCAGTCACAATGGGCTCCAGCTGCTATGACTGTACACATGTGTCATGCCATGCTGTCTCCCACCATCTGCTGCCACTGTTGCCTCTAATAGTGTGGGTGGCTGGAGGAGGGGGCTGGGTAGGGGCAAGGAGATCAGATGGAATGGAGCCATCATTCCAACTTCATGTAGAGTTTCATAGCCTTGAGTTTTTCCATACATCAACTGAAAAAAACAATACTCCTACACACAGAAAGCAGTCTTCCTGGCTTCTAGTTCCTAAACAAATCTAGACATATACATCAAGCCTGCAGTGTGATGATGGTGGCATGTGCCAGAGAACACACAGGCCCATGAAGTCATTGCTTGGTCAAGTTGCTGAATGACTGTTTCAAAGGATCCCTATTTGCTGAGGAGTTTCTGGATTGCCTTCTACATACACCTCAAGGGGAGTGCCCACGTTACACCTGCTTCACTCACAAAACTGTTGTTCCTTGTGGAAAGGAACAAAGTAATTTGAGTCTGTAGTGTACACACTGTCAAAGATTCCCTTGTTGTTGATGAGACAACACAGGAACATAATAGGCAGCAGCCACAGTTTGAAAACATCCCTTCACGTCTTTCCAAGATGTCTTAACTACCTTTGCCATTTGAACCGCCCTCCTCCCTTCCGCCCTCCTCCCTTCCAGACAGCAATACTCCAGCCATCAAAGAATGGGCCCAAAGAAAAGCCATGGCCCCCTCCCATCACGCTCATGACGTTTATCAAAGAAGCAGATGCCTCAGATTGTAAAATAGCTTTAGCAGCCCAGCATCTAGTGGTTGTATGAACATGATCCAAACATGGAGAAGGCAATGGGAGAAGGGAAACAACTGGCATTGGCATCTAACTGGCTGGCTAGCACTTGGTTGGCAGCAACCAGGCCATTAAGAAACTTAATTACACTGCAGCATTAACCCATTTGGTGCTAAGAATCTAGCATTCTTAGAGTTTTATCACAGCAACTCACAATGTGTTGTGTTCAGTGTCTTTCCACATGCTAATGCTGAATCTTTGCATCTAGCTGAAGCAATGAACTAACCAGGCACCAGGATTAATTCTCTGAGTGCCCTTCCTTGGCATACCTTTCCTCTTATGTGCTCTTTATTAGTGCTTATCACTATTCCTGCTTATGTAACTTCAAACCAAATCAGGAAATGTAACTCTCTTGGACTCTATAGCTCCCAGAACCCCTCTGTTGAGTTAAAAAGTAACTTCCAACTTTATTGCACACATTAAGCTTGTGACCCTTTTTCTTACAATTTATACCCATGCCAGGAAAAGGTTTACCTTCTAAAATTAATCTTCTTGACAGGCTGCCTTGAAGGCACAGGAGCAGGGCCAGTAAAAACACTTGGCAACCCTATCAATGACACACCTCAACATACCAAAAAGCTTTAGAACTCCTCCTCCAGAAACATCCGGAAAGGAAGCATTCATCCAACTTCAACAAACTCACATCCTCTCTACCAAATCTTAGCAGCAAATTAAAATAAATGAACCAAGTTGAACATTTCAGCATATATGTTCAGAAGGTTCATTTGCCTTAATGATGCCAAGGGAGAAGCAGTCACTATTAGAACAATGGGACTGTGGAGAACGTGCCATCAATCTGGAGACCTTCCTAAGCACTTGTTACAATATTTGATGCTGTCTCTGATGAGTAGAATGAAGAGAGGGCACAGGAAAGATGAAGGCAGAGAGTGCTTGCACTCTCACTATATGCAGTCCAAAACCACCTTATCCTCAAAATGAAAGGGTCTAATTTTGAAGTTGGGGCAGGTGGAGGCAGAGGGAGTTCTGGAAATGTGGAGCAGAGAGAATGGTGCTGATTGGCTAGTGTACATGCCATCACCAAGACACCAAGATTCATAATATATTTGCAGCTGTTTTTAAAAAAAAATATTTTCCATTGTTAAAACTGGAACAACTGTTTGGCATATAAATGACTATATAAAGGTGGTAATTTAAAAATCCTTTTGAAAATAATTCACAGACCACAGTGCACAGCATAAAAGGGTAAGACTGCCTCTTGGCCCTTTATTCACCTGATTAACCATATATCTAGTATGCAAATTATGAAGACATGAAGGAGCTGGACCCACATGAGCATACACACACACACACACACACTCATTGTAAACACGTTGTGAGACTCTGTTCCTTCAGCTCACACAATTGCCCATTTTCTGAGTGTTTGGACAGTTCCTGAGCTCATCTACAGAGGTATTGATTAATATCTCCTTGCACAAGTTCAGAAATTGCCCAGCCACTCACACCATAGACCCGTGCAGAAGGAAACAACAATGAAGGCACTGTTCTGACAGATCTATTTCCATGTGAGCTTTCCACAAAAGCCCACACTAATATAAACATGTTGGTCTTTGAGTAGCCACAATACTTCTGGTTATTATTTTATTTTATTTTTTTCATATTTGTTGCACATGCTGAAGCACATTAACACAGTTACTTCATTGAAAATAAGCTCTGTTAGTAACAATAGATACATTCTTTGCTTATTTAGGGGGGCAAAGTCCTATCAACCCTTGCCAATGTAGCCAATGACACTAGTTCTGAAAGATTTGCACTGGCTGCCAATAATGCTTCCGGCCTGAGTTCAAGATGTTAGCAATAACTTATAAAGCCCTAAACGGCTTGGGACCTAGATATTTCAAGGAGCTGCTCTCCCTATATAAACCTGCTGAGGAGGCCTTCCACATCAAGAAGTACTTACTTATTAGAGCCCTTGGAGGGTTAAGGATCGAAGACTGTGTAGATTTAGTGCAATGCATTTTAATTTTGCATTGTGTTGTTTGGTTTTAAATGGTTTTAAATATCTTATGTTTTAAAATGGTTTTATACCGCTTTGCAATCTGCCCTGAAGATCCTATGATATAAGGCAGGCTATAAATATTTAAATTTTAAAAATGATAAATAATTTAATAAAATTAGAGAGTGCTGCTTGGAGTTGCCCTCCAACGATTTCTCAAGAACCACAAGCTGCCCGTATTTGCTTCCATTGTAGCTATGTTTACAGAGTTCCACTTTCTGTGGACATCTGTCCCAAGGTTTGCCATCTTCATAGCACCTTCAGCTCCTTCTGTATACCACATGACTCAGTGAAAGAGCACTTCCTGGCAAAAGGTGCTTCCTGATACAGTGTTTACTGTGCAGTTGTGAATTGCACCGCCTCATTCATGGAAGTTTATGGAGGGTCCAGACAATATTGTCTTCCATTTGTAATCCTCCTTGGTGTCCTCATTGTTTCTTCCATCTTCTTTTCTTGCCAAAATACCTCAGTTAAAGGAAAGGGAACAGAATAGCCACACAGCACTTTTGCAGTAAGAACCTTTTGCTTGTTGGTGAAGGCTAAACCTACTTAACTTCTGTGTGCCATCAAGCTATTGAAAGATAACACAAGCAAAGCCAGTGGGGCAAGTGGTTGGCAAAGACAGTGTTTCTGCATCTTTTAACAGCTGAAGAGAGAATTCCAGCCAATGCAACTTGTCATGTCACAATGCTTCAGGGGAGAATAAAATACAACCTGTCAAAATTCCCTCTTCAAAACATCAGCAGAAGATAAGGACATTCCGCATGGCTAAATCAAAAAATGCAATAGCTTAGATCTGGAGATATGTTACCTTAAGGATGTTCAGAGGAAGAAAGTTTCCCATCCTCTCCTTCCCCTGAGGCCATCTGCATTCCCTGGAGATCTTCTCCAGGCAACCAGGAAGGTCCTCTGAATGATCTGAGATGGGGTAGGGGAGGGCCTGCTGGGTGAAGGTGTAATTGCTGCAATTAGCTAAGAGCCTCCTGAGAAGAGATAGAGGTTGGAAAGGTTCCTTCTGTGCATGTTATTAAATTCATTTAGGATCAGAACTTTTTTATATATGTTACTTCATTTTCATTTGCTAACAAGAGGACTAGAAGCATGATCTGCCTCCCTTCTTAGGGTTTGTTTTGCATGTTTCACAAGGGTATGCTGGAGGAATGAAACAGTACCACTAAAAATATGTGTTGTCCAATTCTGCCAGCATCATTGAAAAGCTGGGCCCACGATTTGCTTTTCTCACTTCTCACACAAATGGACAACTGTCAACTGAGTGAGCTTAAACCACCTTTCCTAGAGGATAGTCTATAGGAAGCTACAGAATCTCCTGGCTGAACCAGCACATCGTTCAGGGTAGAACATGTTAGAACCTGTAACACTAATCAATTAAGCGAAATTTCAAAGAGGTGGGGAAACATTAAAGTATTCAAAGCACTGTTGTTGTTATGGGAAGTAAATTCCAGCTTTTGGTGACCCTATTAATTAGGATACAGCCTAATTAGTAGCCACGAATGGTCTAGCCTGATTGCTTTGGAATGGTCAGGCTCAATTACATCGTTCTAATCAAGCCTGACTGTTCCAAAGCCAATATCATGAGGTGGTTTAATAAGCGACCCATTCCTGGATATTGGCAAATTAATCACTTCCCCTGTTCAGCAGAGGGCAGCGAAGTGGAGAATGTTTTTTTCTGCTTAAGACTACCACTGATGTGATAGGTCAGTTATAATTTTTTTTAAATTCCTTTGCCTCATTGGTTGAGAAACCTGGTGAGGCAAAGAAAGGATTTGAAAAATATATTTAAAATTGTCATAGTGCATCAGCGAAAGTCTTAAACAGAAATAAACATTTTTTCCCATTTCCCTTGCCCTCCACCAAGCAGGGGAAGTGATTATTTTGCCATTATCAAGGAGTAGTTCACTTATTAAGCCACTTCACAATATTGGCAAATTGACACTGGAGCAATCTAGGTGGTTGTTGCACATCAAGAAAAACGTGTTTATCTGGACCAATCCTTAATCATTCCAAATAAACAGCAACCTAGACCAATCTGTCCTAGAGTGGTCCTCATTAGGCAGGATTTGGAACACTCTTAACAAAAACATCGTGTAGTCAACATTTTTTAGAGCGATCCCAACCGTTCCTGCAGGGAGCTACAGAGTGTGATAAACTCCTACATAGCCAACCTCTTAGTCATCTCCTAAAGATCCTGTCATCAATGGCCAAGTCTAGCTCCTGTAAACTCAAGGTCACACCTTCCCTTATGGTATTAATCTACCTCTTATTCAATCTTACTTTTTTCCTTCTCCCTTCAACTTCTCCCACCATCACTGGCTTTTACTGTGATGCTTCAGTTCTCATAATGTGTCCAAAATACAATAGCCTCAGGTTTAGTCTAGGGAGAGTTCAGGCTTGATTTGATCTAGCATCCATTGTACCAAAGCCAGGTGTTGTGAATTAGTGATACGCAGGAAAAGAAAATTGAGTTGGAAAGGAGATAGCCCTTCATTCATCTTCCTTAATAATATGAATGCATGTATACCAGTGTGCAGTCATTTTCATTAGGAGGTTATGAGCACAAACAGATTTACTTCTATTGCAACAGTGAAGGAGTCATTTACAGTTTGGTCTTTAGTTCACACTTATGTGTTGTCAGAAAACCCCACTGGATGTGAATAGTAAGTACCTGAGAAACAAGATATTGTGGATTCTAGGGTTTTAAAACAATGCTAAAATCTTAAAAGTATTTAATACAAACAGCAAGAGTAGGCACTCCACATTATCCAGGGATACCTACTGTAGTGTAGTGGATAGAGCAAGGGAGTTGGACTCAGGAGGCCTGGGTTCAAACCCCCACTCTGCCATTGAAGCTCAGTGGAGGAGTGGAACTAGTAAAACCACTCCTTAAATATCTCACTTACCTTGCAAGCCCTATTAGAGTTGCTATAAGTCACTTCTGAACTGGATGGCACATAACAACATAAGGAGTCCCACAAGAGGCAGTTTGGTACAGATACCCTACTTAACTATTATGGGAGTTAATTAGGAAAAGAGTTTAGTTGTAAACTATTAGCTGGGTCTCTTGGAGAGATTTTCTGCACCTTTCCTGGTATTCATTCATTTAAAGTGTAATGGTCAGAGGAAAATCTAAACGTCTAAAAAAAACTAGCTGCTACATTAGAGGAGACTCGGCCGCTGCTTCCGAAAGTGTCACAATGGCACAAGGTCTTTGCAGCACAATCTGCAAACCGGATCATGCAGGTAGACCGCCATCTGGTGGTGAAAAACATGCTAAAGCACTGTGGAGCTCTTCAAGCTTTGAAGAGAAACTAATCTATGTAGTATATGAGGTGGTGTAGTGAATAGAGTTAGGAGGCCTGGGTTCAAATCCCTGCTCAGCCATGGAAACTCATGGGGTGCAGATCCCCTCCTTAAATATTTCACTTACCTTCAAAGCCCTATATGTTCGTCCTTTGTTTTTCGACAAGAAGACTGTTTCCATCAGATTTCTCCTATTTAATGGAAAGAGTCTTCTTTGTGCAGGTGGCTAACTAGCCCAATACAAGCCCAGCTAGTAGGGTCTGTCAAAGGTTATGCTCCATTAAGTTCCCTAATTCTCAGAGATTTCTAAGCCAGTGGATATTCCTGCAACTAGTAGCTATGAGTTCTACAAATAAACGATGCTGCTGACCTGGGCAAACCTAGTGTAGATGAGATTTAGCTAGATAAGGTGTAAGCAGTGCAGTTTAGTAGTATAATGTGCCCATTCTCATTAGACACCCCATCATGGGTGCAGAGGTGGAAGGACTCTAAATAATTAAATTTCCAAAGTGCGGGGAGGGAAAAGTGGGGAATCTGACTGTCTTGCATTGTATCATTTGGAGGGGAGGAGCATAACATTTTATTTGGCTATTGGGTTGGATTAATTGAGATTAATACATGAAAATGTTTTGGCCTGAAGTTGAGTCTTCAATGTTTCCATGAAATGTTGCCAGGGTTGTTTTAATGCATATGTCAAATGTATGATTTACTTTTGCATAGTAGAATGTGCTAATTTGTGAAAGCGCTTTGGGGTTTAGGACTTGGATAAATTAAAATGTAAATATCTTCTAATACATTCATTTGTCATCGTAGGACATGTTGATCCAACATCCCTGTGGGTTGCTTTATAACAAGGAGACAAAGATAGTTACACCTTCCATGTCAAGCCTTCCAAAAGCCTGTGACTAATGAAAAGAATACATCCATCATATCATTATTAAATTGCAATAATTGATGGAGAATACTCAGGCTCTGAGCTTTCAATATTCTCTCTCTCTCTCTCTCTCTCTCTCTCTCTCTCTCTCTCTCTCTCTCTCTCTCTCTCTCTCTCTCTCTCTCCTCTCTCTCTCTCTCTCTCTCTCTCTCTCTCTCTCTCTGTGTGTGTGTGTGTGTGTGTGTGTGTGTGTGTGTGTTTAAACAGCCACTCTCTGCTGGTTTTATGACTGAAATCCTACACAGGCTCTAGCGTAGTTGGCAGTGAAATTGGTTTCTCAGAAACCGTCTTGCCAGGATTAGGGGTGCTGCTTATGGCGAAAGGGATCCTCAAGCTGATCTGCTCACCAAAAAGTAACTTTTTGGACTGTCGCTCCCTGAACCTTCAAACCACTATGGCCAGCTGGGATATTCTGGCAGTTATGGTGCAAAAAAGGTAACTTTTCCAACCCCTGCTTCTGACTCACATCCAGGTCTTGCTAAGTTCACAGAAGCTGACTCCCTAGGAAGTGCGTATAAGATTGCACCCTAGAGAGCCACATTGTCTCCTAATGTCAGAAATAGCAACAAACCTTTAAAGCAGCCAGGGGAGTCCCCGAATTGGCTGCCTCCGCCTGGGGAGAAAGGGATTTGCTCTTTCCCTGCTGCTTGGTTTGGCTGCAAGAATTCGCCCTCCCTGCACTGTGTTTTCTCTGCACAAAAGTATCTCTTTGTGCACCGATGTGAAAGCAGCTGGGAGGGGGGGGAATTGATTAGAAACTCCACCTGCTTCCGCTCCAGTGAATTTCAGAAGCTCCCACAATTATATTGAAGTGTTGCTGCTGTTGTTTGAATGCCTGGTAGATGCTTCACATGCTGCTTGTTCGCATTGGCTGTAATAATCTGAGCCTAATCATATCCTTTTAGAAAGAAGACTGACTGGTAACCAGTCTGGTAAATCCTGGACTGAACTTGAGAGAGCCAAGTTCTCCTCCCTTTTACTCTGAGGCTCACTGAGTACCCTTTGGCGAGTCAGGTTCTCTCAGCCTGACCTACATCATTACGACTGTTGTGAAAATAGTGGGGAGGAAAAAAAGCGGTGTCTTGAGTTTACTGAAAAAAAGGTAGGATATACATGTAACATATAAAGAATGAGAAATTGATTTGAGTGGATTTTCCTCTGAATGAGCCTAGGTAGGATTAAAGCTTACATTGTTCTAAAGCACCCTTTTCTAGGAAGGAAGGAAGTCCCATAAACTTACCAAGGCTTGCTTCTTCAGCAATCAGTGCTGCCTGTATCCATGCAGTACTCATCCACCTCATAGGTTGCTCCACACCTGTGACAATGCTCATGTAAAATGTGGACAGGCATGAAAGAGGGTGTTCTGCTGATTTGCCAGTCCTTCGATATATTTCAGAGGAAGCAAGGCAAAGATGTAGGGGACCAAGACCCCATTTTGGCTCAGAGGACTGCCTTGGGATATATATTTTGGATCTAAATCTTGTAAGTGTTAGATGCGATTACTTTTAGAACTCACATACTAGAACAATATTATCAGCAAAAACACACTTTATGTTGGCGAAGGGACTTGCAACGGTGCCATACCTCTGTTGTAAAATGAGGGCACTACTGATCCCAGAAACTAACCATATAAATACAGTTTGCCCTCCCCCTAATAGGTATTGGTGCATTCCACAAGGGTGGTGCGTTTTTTTGCTCAGAAATGGAGGTAAAGACAGCAGGAGATCTGCTTGAAACAGAAGCTTACTAATAATTATAGGCCATCAAGTCAGTTCCAACTTATCATGACCATTTTCAAGGTTTTCTAAATATAGAGGTATACAGTACTCGTAAGCGGTTTACCATTTCTTTTCTTCTGGAGGCACTATGGGGCTGTGCGGTTTGTCCAAGGCTACACAGGCTAGTTCTCCTCCTAAAAGGCACCGTTGGAAATCAAACTCCTAACCTCTGGAAATGTGGCCAGGAATCCAACTCACTGAAATGTTAGTACTCTTTAAACTGCTCAGGTCTGTGTTTCCAGGCCTCAAATATAGTTTTCAGAAGATAATGAAGTGTTCTCCTGCCAAAACTCAGAACAGTGTTTATGGGTGCACAATCATGTTTTTCTTTCTTTCAAAATAATATTTTACTTTGCTAGCCCATATAACCCTAACAAATAATTTTTGCAAAGCTGGAAGAAAGTTTTCCTCATGTGTCTGTGGTAGATCTGTGTCAAATTCTCTGGCTCTTTAACACTAGTTCAGTTTGTCTTATGGCCTTTTGTGATAATGTGAAGTATTTTTTCATCCTACAAGCAACAGCTAGGGGTATTAATTAGTAAGGAGATTGTTGTTTAGTCGTTAAGTTGTGTCCGACTCTTTGTGACCTCATGGACCAGAGCACGCCAGGCCCTCCTGTCTCACCACTGCCTCCTGGAGTTGGGTCAAATTCATGTTGGTAGCTTCGATGACACTGTCCAAACCATCTCGTCCTCTGTCATCCCCTTCTCCTCTTGCCTTCACATTTTCCCAACATCAGGGGCTTTTTCCAGGGAGTCTTCTCTTCTCATCAGATGGCCAAAGTATTGGAGCCTCAGCTTCAGGAACTGTCCTTCCAGTGAGCACTCAGGGTTGATTTCCTTCAGAATGGATAGGTTTGTTCTCCTTGCAGTCCAGGGGACTCTCAAGAGTCTCCTCCAGCACCACAAGGAGATACCTCTGGTAAAGTGAACAAGACATAAGAGAGTGAGTCAGTAAATGGGGAGGCTCTCTTTTCTTGTAATAATAATAATAATAATAATAATAATAATAATAATAATAATAATAATAATAATAATAATAATAATAATAATAATAATAATAATAATAATAATAATAATAATAATAATAATATGACAATGACTACCAATACAATGGATTATAGAGGAAGAAAAAAGAAGCCAAATAATTATACTAACAGAAGTAGGGGGGAAAAACTTAAAGCAGTGAAAATGGAAAACATCTTGAAAATAACATAAATGAAGAGTGAATATAAGAAACAACAATTTGAAGATAAATTAAACAACTGGAAAATAACCATTGCATGGACAATATCTGAGGAATATTGGTAGAAAACATGATAATAATTTAACTTGGACATGGCTAAAACTGGGGATCATCAAGAAAGAAACTGAAAGCTTGATTTTTGCTGCACAGGACCAAGCAATCCAAACTAATGTCATGAAAGCTAAAATTCAAGGAATTAGTTGTAAGGAAGCTGCTTGCCCGTGGCTCCAGGTGCTTGCAGACAGAGTCTATCCAGAATCACAGTGTGGATTTCGAGCTAATAGATCCACCACTGACATGGTATTTTCCCTCAGACAGTTGCAGGAGAAACGTAGGGAACAACGACAGCCACTCTTTGTGGCCTTCATAGATCTCACAAAAGCCTTTGATTTGGTTAGCAGGGACAGCCTTTTCAAAATACTTCCCAAGATTGGATGTCCACCTTGACTCCTTAACATCATCAGGTCCTTTCATGAGGAAATGAAGGGCACTGTAGTTTTTGATGGCTCAACATCAGGTCCCTTTGACATCCGAAGCGGAGTGAAACAGGGCTGTGTCCTCGCGCCGACCCTGTTTGGGATCTTTTTTGCTGTCATGCTGAAACACGCTTTTGGAACTGCAACAGAAGGTGTCTATCTCCAGACTAGATCAGATGGAAAGCTCTTTAATCTCTCTAGATTGAGAGCGAAGACCAAAGTCCAGTGAAATGCATGCGGGACTTCCTCTTCGCCAATGATGCAGCTGTTGTTGTCCATTCTGCTGGAGAGTTCCAACAACTTATGAATCGTTTTAGCAAGGCCTGCCAAGACTTTAGATTAACAATCAGCCTGAAGAATACATAAGTCATGGGCCAGGGCGTGGACTCACCTCCCTCTATTACCATCTCTACACAAGATTTGGAGGTTGTTCACAATTTCGTGTACTTCGGCTCAACGATCTCTGACACTCTCTCTCTAGATATTGAGCTGGATAAATGTATTGGCAAAGCAGCTACCATGTTCTCTAGACTCACAAAGAGAATATTGCTTAATAAGAAGCTGACGGCATATACCAAGATAGTCTATAGAGCCTGTGTCCTGAGCACACTCCTGTACTGCAGTGAGTCCTGGACCCTTTGTGCACGGCAGGAGAGGAAGCTGAACACGTTCCATATGCGTTGTCTCCAACACATTTTTGGTATCACCTGGCAGGACAAAGTTCCAAATAGAGTAGTCCTAGAACGAGCTGGAATTTTTAGCATGTATACATTACTGAAACAGCAACGTCTACGTTGGCTTGGGCATGTTCTGAGAATGGCTGACGGTCAGATTCCAAAAGATCGCCTGTATAGAGAATTAGTGCAGGGAAAGCGCCCCAGAGGGAGACCACAGCTGCGATACAAAGATATCTGCAAGCGGGATCTGAAGGCCTTAGGAATGGACCTCAACAGATGGGAAACCTTGACATGTGAGCATTCAGCCTGGAGGCAGGCGGTGCGGCACGGCCTCTCCCAATTTGAAGAGACCCTTGTCCAGCAGGCCGAGGCAAAGAGGCAGTCCCGAAATCAGCAAAATCAGGAAGCTGGACAGGGGACAGATTGTATTTGTCTTCAGTGTAGAAGGGATTGTCACTCTCGAATTGGCCTTCTCAGCCACACTAGACGCTGTTCCAAGACCTCTATTCAGAGCACGTTACCATAGTCTCTCGAGACTGAAGGATGCCTACTAGTGTAAACAGCAAAGGTTGACTGTCCCAAAAAAAGAGATGAACGTGTGTCACACCTCATCTGTGAATGCGTAAAGATTGTGCAGAGAGACTACAAAGCTTGACATGACAGAGTTGCAAAATTAATACACTGGTCATTATTTAAAAAAATAATCCCTCAGCATCCAAGAATCCATGGGAACATCAGGTAGAGAAGATGTCAGAAAATGACCAAGTTAAGATATTGCGGTCTTTTGAATTCAAACAGACAAATGCCTTAAGCATAATATACCAGACGTAACAGAAATAGAACAAAGAAATATCTGGATAATTGACCCTGCAATTCCAGGGATGCCGCAGCTGAAGATAAAGAACTGGAAAAATTAACAAAATACAGAGACTTGGCAACAGAAATAACTCACTTGTGGATGAAACACATTTCAGTGACCCCCTAGTCACTGGGGCTTTGAGAACAATGCGACAGAATTTTATAAAATATATAATGAGCTGCAGATCTCTGAAACAGCACAATCAGAGCTGCAAAAATGGCACTATTGGGAACAGTATACATATTACACCAATATTTAATTGATACTTAGGCTTTTAGGTAAAACTCATATCTGTTATATAATACCAGTTAAAGACTGTCCTGTATTTTTGGATGATAATGATGATGATGATAATATTAAGCAAAAGAGTGTTGGCATTTTGTGTGTGTGTGTGCAGGAAGCTGAACTTGGCAGTTGTCCTGTAAAAACTGATAAATACTAGATTTTTTTCCAGAGGATATAATGAACATCCAGCATTTCCTGGCACAACACAGCCTATACCACCTTAAATGGCTTTAAAATCATAGAATCGTAGAATAGTGGAGTTGGGGTATGTAAAGCCATCAAGTTCAA
Organism: Intellagama lesueurii; assembly: GCA_037013535.1. Lineage (NCBI taxonomy): Eukaryota > Metazoa > Chordata > Lepidosauria > Squamata > Agamidae > Intellagama > Intellagama lesueurii. The sequence goes on from JBAJHW010000005.1 coordinate 95,498,135, forward strand.
AGCCCTGCCTAATGAAGGAATGCAAATCAAAGTATCTGATAGATGGCAGTCTAAGTTTCTTTGGAATGCTTCCCGCGTTGGAGCACTCCAAGGCAATGAGGGATGGACCTTTGGCTGGCTATTAACCAGGGATAGCTGAGGAACCTCCAAGTTCAGAGACAGTGTAGCTTTGCAAAGCAGTTGCAGGAGGGTAAACAGCATGGAGAAGTGTTGTTGTCTAGCCCTCCTTTGTTCCTGCACTTTCCACTAGCATCTGGCTTTGCATTTATGGAACAGGACAGTCAGGAGACAGTCCCTCGGTTGGGTATATTAAAAATGTGGATGTCATTCTAGAAACATTCACTTTTGGTCCTGCAGAGACAAATGCATGTAGCTGTCTGACTTCCGGGCCAAACAGAAAAGCTTTGAGTTAAAAGCAGATAGGTGGGTGTGTCTCCCTACCCCCTGGCTAAAGTTATTAGCATGTCCAGATGGTTGGCTCCACCCATTAACCTCTCAACTACATTGAGGTTCCAACAAGGAAGTGAAAGTGTCCCAGAAGCTCTTTTCTTCGAGTTCCTTACACGTTAGTCTTTCAGTGTAAAGATCAAGGGTTTTGTCTATTCAGATTAGAAGTGTTACTGCGGCATTTTGTGACTCCATTAGAAAACCAAGAAAGAAGAATTTTGGGGACTGTTTTGGCAACATTATCCAAAGGTAATTATCCAAAGTTTTTGATACATTAGAATTGAAATGGGTTATATGTTTGCTTAAGCTTCAGTACTACCTGTAATGCAAATATATTTATTCTGGAAATCTATAGGCCAAACCAGGGATAGTGAGATTTGCTTTTCTGGAATGGAGATGTTTTATAAGCAGAAAATGATATATAGAAATATAAAATGATCAAAATCCTGGCCTGTGGTGAACTGTGTACTGTCATTGCACTGCTGGATTGTTTCCTGGCTCTATTATATCTGCAATAGGGTGTGCACTTCACCAAATGAAGTGAGGCTACGGTGTTAAAATACAACCAAAAATTCCGGCAGAAGCTGACTGCTCTTTCTGGTAGCATGAATGGTTCGGGATTGGTAGCATGCATGTCCAGGGGTGCTTCAAAATGGATGGTTCACAGTGCTGCCAGTGAAAAGGTGTTGCCCAGCTCATCTGTCTAGACCTTCTTAACAGGTTTTTAAGAAAGAAAAATGATTGGAAAACATGAAAAAGTTACAGTTTTTGAACCCTCGGCAAACTGTTGAAATGTTGAAGCAGGATAACTGCATGCTGAAAGATTTGTCTGGAAGCACCCTGGTTTTCTCCATGAGATTCTAAGGTTCAGCAGTGAAACCCATTTTCTTGAGAAAAGGGAGTTCCAGAAAGCATATTGTCCATATCTGGGATAAATGTCTCACATTCAGAAACCAACTGATCATCAGCTCATGGGTAAAGGTCATTGATATTCTTACAGAGCAATCTTATGCTTGTCTATTCAGAAGTAAGTTCTACTGAATTCAGTAGAATAAGTAGATGTATGCAAAAGTATGCCTTAGTCTCTTGCTGGAATTAAAACAGTTACATTGGTAGACTGTAGCACAGTGGTTCCCGACCTTGGGCAGCCCAGGTGTTCTTGGACTGTAACTTCCAGAAAGCCCGGCATAGTTGGGTGTGGAGGCTTCTGGGAATTGCAGCCCAAGAACACCTGGGCTAACCAAGGTTGGGAACCACTGCTGTAGCATTTCTGAGGACCGACGACATGACTTACAACGGGAGATATACTTCCTTGTCCCTTTTTATTACACCTCCACACTTACTGGAAGAGGTCTTTAATAGTGGGGTTTTTTGCTTACACTTTGGACCTTTCATCCAAGGGAAGCCTCTACTGAATGTCCTTTTAAATAACATTCCCCTTTAAGATAGCATTTGAGTTGTAAAAGGCTGTTTTGCAGTGAGCTGCTTTTAAGGGTTGGTATGGCTGGGTGTCAACTCTGGGCCAAAACTCCAGCAGGGGATGCACTTATGAGACCCCCCTGGACTTTCCTTTCTTCATGCTTGCAACCTGTTTGTTCACTTACCACCACTCACTTGCTCCTAGTAAGTACTATTGATCCTTCAGTAGTAGGGGTGAAAAAGAGGAGCCATAGTTTCCCGACAGCTGGTTGGGTAGTACAGTAAGTTTCATACCTGGCTTCAGGATCACAGGTTGGGAGTTTGATTCCCCACTGTGCCTCTTAGGAGGAAAGCCAGCCAGTGTGGTCACGGGCAAGCTGCAGAGACCCAGAACACCCCCAAACAAAGGGACTCGTAAACCACTTCTGAGTACTCTATACTTAGAAAAACCTGAAAAGGATCATCATAAGTGGGAATGGATATAATTATTATTATGGCAAGCATCCAATGGTTACCAAGGAATGGTTACCAAGGAAGCAGAGAAGCTGGTGGAAATAGTAATGGTGGGGAGGTGGACTCATGGTGGCAGAGAGAGCCCTCCTTAAAACTATAAATGTTTATTCACTGATATGGAGCTACTGTCTCCAGGTTTATTAAGGGTCTCCTTGCCATCCATCAGAGGAGGATTATTATAGGATCTCTGTAAGCGCAGATGATCTGACCTTGCTTAGAAGAGAGCTGAACATGGTCCAATGAAGCTTATTTCTTGCTATTCTGGCAGGTTTTGGTATTGCATCCAAAATTTCTACTTAATCATCTTCTCTATACATTTCTGCTTTTTTAATCCTGCTAAATTAATTTCCTAGCCAGTTTCTTTGGAAAAGACATTGGCTTTGTGAATTTGGGGGTGGAGGGAGGTGAAATAAAGATTTGTACTGAAATTTTCATTTAAGAATTATTAAAGTGGTATACGTTTTTCTGTAATAAGAAATATTTTGATGTGTTAAGATTAGAGGAGCCTTGCTAGAAAAAGCGTGGGCAATTCTAATAAGAAACTGTGTTTGTGATGCAAACACATTGTACCAGAAACACGAGAATGACACAGGACAACCTAATTTTGAGTTTTGCTTTGCATAAAAAACTATTACCTAATTGAAGGTGCCTTTTGTACTACCAAGTTGGTTGCATTTAGCTGTCCCAGCCTGGAACCGTTGAGTAAGCAGACTGATATATCCCAAAATAAATAAATGGGTATTGAGCTGTTCACTGAGAGTTTCATTTTAGTTTGTATAAGCTGAAAAAAACAAGAAGTTTAGTAGCGACATGCGAAGGATTGTGAGTTGGTTTTGGCACACAGCACATAGTATGATTTTTCCCCCCTTAACAAATGGAGAGCAGTTTTGAGCCTCCTTTAAAAAGTTTGGGGTCTGAACATTTCCTGGCGAGAAGACTAACAGTGAAACAGCACAGGAATGAGAGACCACCGTGATTGTATCTGTTTGCAGGGGCACTTGCAACTCCCTCCATGGCTTCTTCACCAAAGACACGTGCCATGGGTAATTCTGATAAAAGACACTGCATTGATAATTTCACTGGTTGGGGGAGTGGAGGTAAGATGACAGAGACATGGCAGTCTAGCCTGTTGGTAAAGACTGACTGGGACTAGAAAGCGGCAAGCTCAGCACAATGACTCATACAGAGAGATGGTGAGCTGGCACCTTTTCTCTTGGGCTCACAGGAGGCCAAGATGGGCCCCAGGATAAAATGTTTTGGTAGCTCCTTTCCTCCTTTCTCTCCCTAGATGTCGAGCTGGATAAACGTATTGGCAAAGCAGCTACCATGTTCTCTAGACTCACAAAGAGAGTATGGCTCAATAAGAAGCTGACGGCATATACCAAGATCCAGGTCTATAGAGCCTGTGTCCTGAGCACACTCCTGTACTGCAGTGAGTCCTGGACCCTTTGTGCACGGCAGGAGAGGAAGTTGAACACGTTCCATATGCGTTGTCTCCAACACATTTTTGGTATCACCTGGCAGGACAAAGTTCCAAATAGAGTAGTCCTAGAACGAGCTGGAATTTTTAGCATGTATACATTACTGAAACAGTGATGTCTACGTTGGCTTGGGCATGTCGTGAGAATGGCTGATGGTCGGATTCCAGAAGATCTCCTGTATGGAGAATTAGTGCAGGGAAATCGCCCCAGAGGGAGACCACAGCTGCAATACAAGGATATCTGCAAGCGGGATCTGAAGGCCTTAGGAATGGACCTCAACAGATGGGAAACCTTGACATCTGAGTGTTCAGCCTGGAGGCAAGCGGTGCGGCATGGCCTCTCCCATTTTGGTGAGACCCTTGTCCAGCAGGCCGAGGCAAAGAGGCAGTCCCAAAACCAGCAAAATCAGGGGGCTGAACAGGGGACAGATTGTATTTGTCTTCAGTGTGGAAGGGATTGTCACTCTTGAATTGGCCACACTCTTGAATTGGCCACACTAGATGCTGTTCCAAGTCCTCTATTCAGAGAACGTTACCATAGTCTCTCGAGACTGAAGGATGCCTAATCCTAATCCTGGTATGTTTATATCAGCTGAGCCTTGGGGATTGAACTCCACCCCACCCCCATTAGCATGTAAAAGCAAGGACTCTAGTCTAACTTTAGTGCTTTTTTATGCAATTGTTTTAATTACAGTTGTTGAATTTTTAAAGTATAATCATTTTATAAGTCAAAGAAACATGGGTGGTCTGCATGCAGTGGAGTGATGGATCTCGCCTTGGAGGCAGCTTGAGAGGAAAGCCTAGAGAGACTGATCTTTGCTGAAGACTGATAGGTATTGGGGAGCAGGGTTGACTCTGAGTACAACATAAGATGAACCACATGACAGGAAATCTAGAGGTACTCTAGACTGAATAGGCCACTTAGGACCAAGGAGGAGAGTTGTCCCCGCAAAATTTGGGGTGAGGCTTCCTCGGCCACAAGCTGCCCATAATTGCACTACAGATTGTTTTTCTACTACTCTCTCAGCCTGCCCCACAACATAGGGATAAAAACCAGTGGCTAATGTTAGCAGTTGTTGTACATTACCCTCTTTCAGATTCAGCCCAACCCTCAGCTTGCCATATAAGTATTTTTCTTTCAGACAGCACGGCAAGAATGTTGTGAACTACTTGGGAGGGCTGCCCCACAGGACTGAATGTGAAGCTGTGGCTGCCATCTTACAGTCAGAGTCTGTTTTGAGCATGCGAAATACTTTGTAAATTGCGCCATCAGTGCTATTTAAAACAAAAAACAAATCCACTTTTGGTCTGAATTAGAAGGAAGAATTAATAGCACTACGTTTTTTTAAAGGGTATTTGTGCATGGTTAAAAAGGCTGGTATCTGAACTTGCTACATTTAAATATTGGAATTCTACGTTTAAGGCTATTGACAATTCTCCCTCCAGTGTCTGAGAGGACATTTAGAAATAGTTTCTCCCTGTGGACCAGGAGATCACTTGTTGTTGTTGTTTAGTCATTAAGTCATGTCCAACTCTTCGTGACCCCATTGACCAGAGCACGCCAGGCCCTCCTGTCTTCCACTGCCTCCCAGAGTTGGGTCAAATTCAACCCAGACAATAATGGGTTGCTTCTCTCTGTATATTTTTTCTATCTGTGTGCAGCTTATATTTTATTTTTCTCGTTTCCTTGAGAAGGGAAAAAGAAGAGAAATGGACAAAAGGAGAATGAAGGAACAGGCACAGATAACTAATTTATGTCTTCCAACCCCTTCCTTACCCCTTTCCCCCCCTCAGGGAACCTTTTTTTCCAGCTGATGGGCTGTGCTTTGAAGCTTTTAATATTTCTGAAGCCATGCCCTCCTCCCTGCCCCAACCACTTCTATGTAGGCATGTGATTTAATTCCCTTCCCTGAACGCTGTTTTTCAGCTCTCAACTTCCTGGGGCAGCTATGCGTACCCAGCCCTCACTGGGCTTTTAGTGGGGAGGTTGACAGTGTCTCCATATCCCATACGTTTTTATACTTTTGCATATCTCAAGGGTTCCTTGTGTAGATGTGTAAGTCTTGTATGTAAATAGGACCAGTATAAATAGAGGGAACTACTTTGTTTCTTTTATTGGTGTGTAAAGGTTACAAATGCAAAGTTTCATCACCACCCTGTATATATGAATTGTAAAAAAAAAAAAAAATCCCATAGGGTAGATGATCTCATGGTACATGATTATTTCCTCCAGTAGATGAGCTTGAAATTGTCTTTGAGCCTTTTTGAAATTATCTTTGCAGCCTGGTGTCCGTGCCATGCAAAGCTGAAACTAAATATTGACAGAGTCAAAGTGAGATCTGGGATGCTTTACACCACTGTCAGGTGGTGGTATATTTTTGTTTTGCATTGCTCCACTTCGCTCTATCGCAGGATCTGCCTGTGTAGACCCCAATACTGCTTCTTAAAGAAGAATTAAAATAAATGTCAATTAGGGCAATTAGAATAATACAGAAATATGAATAATGAGAAGATTAAAAGACGGTAATCATTTCAAAGTCAGTGATATCAGTAAATAAAGAAAAATTCATGGAAAATGTTGTGTGTACAACAACAACATTTTTAAACTCTAGAGATGGAAGGGACTCTATGGATCATTGAGTCCAGCCCCTGTTAAGGAGGCACAATGGGGAATTGAACTCCCAACACTGAGCTATCTAGTAGTTCATGAATGTCTCTTGCCTCTAATGGAAAAGGCAAATGCCCCAAATAGCCTGGGTAAGCCTGGAAATATGTGTCACAAAGAAAGAAAATGGAGGGAGGTTTTCAAAGTCCTGAGATAGCTTAAACTGGAAAGCTTTTTTAAAATGTAAGTCATTATTTTGGAGAGGGAGGGAAGACCTGAAGAAAATGAAGGCACTTTGGAAGGAGGCCAGTTAGGACTCTTCAGCAGGGAGCCCCAAAGCCTGAAATGGCTTAGCTTGGTGTGAGTGTGTGATACAAAATGGGGTAGGAGAGGGAAAAATAAAAAAAGGGAACAATAAGGAAAATTGTTGACTGAGAAAAAGAAAATATGAGCCACAAAACAGAGACAAAAAAAATCTAATTAGCTCACGGATCAATCAGAGGTGAAAGCAGTGGAAAAAGTTGCCTCACTGAAGTTTTTAGAATTTTGCTGAGCACAGTGAGAAATGAAGGGGGGGGGGGGGGAACTGAAACAAAAAGCAACATGAGGTGGCTTCTGGGTTGAAGATTACGCCAAGACTTACTTTTTCACTGTTCTCAGGATTGATTAATAAATAAAATAAAATAAAATAAAGTTACCAGTTCAGATGGCTCATTGTAGATTTTAAGCACTGGAAAAATGTTTGAAGAAAAATTAAAACGCCTCCTCATTCTGGGGCAGGCCCAAGAGGACCAGAAGTGGTACATTCTGTATTGGTGTCTTTGGGTTTCATACATACAGGGGGATTTCTGGGATTGTCAAAAAACAGAATGCTTTGCGCAGGTGGCAAGATAGCTTAGAGTTTAGTGGCCTTTTAAAAACAAAGTTAAAAGTTCAAGGGGGGAGGGTGCAAACAGAATTTAAAAGACCAAACAATGTGATTTTTGTTGATAAAATAAACAAGATCTGTGCCCTTTAGGCAAAGTGATATGCAAAGTTAACCAAGGGTGGGTGGGGAGGAGATGATGAGACAATACCTCCCCAGCCCAGATACTGGCAACAGGCACATGCCAAAAGGCATGCATAGGGTTCACTTCTGAGAGATGGCGCTCCACTCTACTCTGGTGGGCATTTCCAGATGCAGGGGGCTCCTTGTGCTTGCACTCAGCAGGCGCTGTGAAGCTCTTGCATCTTTCTCCCCTCAACAGCTTTCCCTTAGTAAGAAGCTGTGGAAAAACAAAGGGAGGGTTACCATTAGAGGATGATAAGGTCTGAAGCCCCTTGTAAAATTCAGATAATAAAAGAGGGTGATAACACAATAAAAGCTTCCTCTGGAGCTGACCTGTGTCACTGTCTTTCTTCAAAACCAGAGCCTTTCCTTCCGCCCCAGGCCCCAAAACTGCAGCCTACCTCTTTCAAAGTCACATGTCCCAAAAGAAAGAGCTGGGCTTATCCTTGCCTCTTCTTTCTCACCAATGCATAGAGGTGTTCAGAGCAAACCAAGAACAGGGGAAGCAAAAGATGGTTGTGGACAGCACACAGCATTGGCAGGACAGTTCCTGATTCCTGTCACTGGAAATCCAATGAAGACAGGGACATCCTGTCCTAGGAAGGTGTCTGTCTTTGCCAGCTGCAGGACAACCTGGGGAAATGAGGCTCTTTGGCCAGGTGTCTTAACTATGGTCCTATGGACCCTCCCAAGTCCTTGCCCACAATAAGAGTTGGTGGGAGTTCTGCTCACATGCCCAGCTGCCACATTGATCCCATATGTTTTATTCTAGACTCACTCTACCCAGACAAAATGGTTGGGGCACCAAAGCACAGTTCTCTGTGCATGGGGCAGATCACAGGCTACACAAGGGTCCACATCCAAGGAGGGGCAAAGGGCAGCCTTCCAGATGTTGCTGAATGGTAACTCCCAGCTTTCCTCCTCATTAGCTCTTTTGACTAGGACGAATGGAGGTTGCAGTCCAGCAATTAGAGGATTGCCCCTTGTGCCCTGTTCTGCATGTATCCAACTGCCTTTGCATGCATAAGACCAGGGTGGAACACAGTGCAGAGCTTACAGACACTGCCTTCTGGCAAAAGCAGTACCTGGAGAACTTTGAGAAGCCAGAAAAGTTGTGGAAGAGGATTTCCTGTGGTTTGAGGAAGTGGCTTCTGTGTCATTCTGCATTCTTCCTGTGACTTGACAGGAATAGAATAGATATGCAGAATTGCAGAATATATTGGATTGAATGAGGAAAGTTAGCAGAATGTGTGTGGGATGCAGAATTTGGGTTACCTTGTGTTCTTTACTCATGGTGCCACTTGAAGCAGGGACTTTTGCCTGCTGCTTACCAGGATTGGCACAGTGTGCTGCAGCCCTGAGTTAAAGGCTGCTGGTTGGTGCTGTTGCTTAGTTGCCTAGGGCTAATGGAAAATTCCTAACTCAAAATGCATGCTCTGAAAAGGCTTACAAAGCACAACACATGAGAATCTTTTCTCCTTTTAACGGTTGCTTGCTGATGCCTGGCCTTTGATGTTCAGATCAACCAGTCTCAGTTTAATCTAAGGCTGCCTTGCCAGTAATTAACATCTTCTACCATTGGGTTTTGCCAGAGTGATAAAGGGCTCCAGAGAAATCCCATACATCATTAATAAAAGGGACAGCCAGAAAAGATTCACAAGGAGCATTACCTTTGCAGGTGCAACATGAATGGAGCCAATTCTTCCAGCATGGAAGAAATCCCTTTGGATGATGTGGACAGGAACAGCATGGAATACAGAATGCTTATGGCCTATGCCCAGCGCCGCTTGTCTGCCAGTAAATATGAGCAACTTTTAAAAGAGGAAGCAAAGAGTCCGGGAGGAACACCCCTCTACCAGGAGGATGTGCAGGCAGGTGATCCTGTACATGAAAGAAACAAACATGAAAGCTCATCCCCTGAGGATCAAAAACAGGCTGCTAAAAACTGGAGCCAGAAGAAGAGGAAGAAGAAAACCACGAAATCCACCTGGAAACATCTTCTGTTTCCTTCTTGTCTGAGGGCACAAATAGATGAGGAGGCCCCACAGAGATTAGCAAGGGAAGACACTGTAAATGGATATGGGTTCATGGAATGTGCCCATGTCACACCTTTACCAGAGGAACAAGGTAAGGAAACCTTATACACATAAATGTGCATTTCATATTGACAGACAGACAGACAGAAACCTTTATTGGCATACTGTACAAATTAAAACACACTAAAATACAGCTAAAATGTTCAACGGTTAACAGGTGGCAGGGAAGAGCCAAATGCATATTAGGGCTCGGCATTCTGCGAGAGCACACTACGTTGTCTCTGCATGATGGAATAGACGTATCTAGCAGTTGTCAGGGTCAGTTCCTTAATAGTGCCACTTAGGAGATGTTGAATTTTTTTCAGATCGTCCCATCCAGAATGGGAGGAGAGGAAGGTGCTCAAATAAGACAGGCAAATGTCCTTATACAAAATACAGGAGAATAACATATGCTGCAGGGATTCAACCTCTCCCTGACCACACGGGCATACTCTCAGTTCTATAGGTAAACCCATATATCTGCCCTGCGCTAAGCTCGATGGTACTATATTGCACCTGGCAAGGGTAAATGCCCATCGATCTTGTGGCTGTTCTAAATGATAGAGATAGTTCGGTCTACTGCCATGGGAGAGGGGCAACTGAAAATGAAGTGGAGAACAGACTCTTTGGGCAGCACTATGCAGAGTTTGCCCCTCTATATCCAGAACTCTTTTTTTGATTGTATGGAACACCCTGGACGGGGGTATTGAGCCCAGCAGATCTGGTGACAACCCCAGGGTCTTGATTTTCTTAAGAAATAGGGCCAAACCTTTTGGAAACAGACTGTCTGCCAGCAGCGCTTGAAATAAGATGTCCTGGGCTGAAAAGAAACAGATTCTAATCCAATACTTAAAGAATCTGAGCCAAGCCTGAGTCTCAATCCTGTGTTGACCGCCTTCAAGGCATAGGGTAGCATAAGGCACACAATGGGGCAGGCCAAAGATTTTATACAGAAATGTTGATTGGACCCTTTCCACAGAACTGTGTAACGCAGACATCCAGATGGGGACACCATAAAGAAGCTGTGCTGCTGATTTGGCATTAAAAATCTGCAGCGCAGCAGGGATGTAAGAGTGTCCCCAAGTACGATGAAAGCGTAGGATAGCCTGTGCTGAAAGCTTTGTTGACTTAGTTGCTGTCTGCTGATGAGTTGACCAGGTGCGTCTATGATGAAAAAAACCGCCCAAATACTTAAACTCTCTGACCTGCTGGATATGGTTGCCATTGAAAGACCAAGAGAAGGGTTTCCATGCTTTGCCAAAGGCTATAATTTTAGATTTCTCAAAATTTAATTGGAGTTTATTGCGTGTCAGGTAGTCATAGCAACCACTCACTAGCCGCTTTAGGCCGACCCTTGTGCGGGAAAGGAGAACCATGTCATCCGCATATAATAGAATTGGAATCTGTATAGGGCCCAGTTTCGGGCTATGGCCATTGATGTTATGTAGGAGTGGGGCAAGGTCATTAATAAATAAATTAAACAGAGTTGGCGCCAGAACGCAGCCTTGCTTCACTCCTCTGTTGGAAAAAATCTGATTAGAAAGGGCCCCCTGCGTCGACATTTTTATGCGACAGGTAGAGCCCGCATGGAGTTTTTGGATTAAAAAGAGGCGCCTCCTACCAATGCCCAGCCTGGAGAGCTTTAGCCATAAGATATCTCTGTCTATGGAATCAAAGGCCCCTTTTAGATCTAGGAAAGCTGCATACAGGCGAGTATTACGCTGTGAAGCGTATTTGGAAATCAGATGGGATAAGATCAAACAATGGTCTAATGTACACTTTCCTGCCTTAAAACCCGCTTGTTCAGGTCCCAGAATATCTTGGTCTATTAGCCAGTCTTGTATTTTTTGGGGTAAGTAGCTGGTGTACATCTTCCCCGTGATAGCAAGAAGGCTTATTGGTCTGTAATTTGCAGGGGATTTCTTATCACCCTTCTTATAGATGGGAATCACTACGGCCTGTGTCCATATTTTCATATTGTTTCATATTGAAAAAGCACAGACCACCTCTCAAGATGCTGAAAACTATATAATTTTTTTTTGTATTAAAAGCCCAATACATTTTAGCTTGTCATATACTTTTTTTAGGCGTTATGAAAACTAAAGAATAACAAATTAAATGCTATAATTTTAAAATGTTTTCCTTATAGTTTATTAAAATTGCTGAACATACTATAATTGTCCACACTTTTCCCTTCAACAATGCTGAGGTTAGGGGTGCTAGATCCCATGTGGTACAAAATCCGTTTATAACTCTTAGGCCCCCCAGAAAGTAACTTCAGCGCATAAACAGTTCACACACACAGACACACCTGTTCTCTCTATCAGGTTTCTCTTCTATAGCATTGGCAATCCTTTCCATACAGTACCGTATCGACCTTATGGCCCCCCTGAATAATTAGAGTTGTTGTCTTTGGGGGTAAGTAGTCCACCTTGACTCCTTCAGTATTGAACTCATGGGGTTCTGGGTGGCCAGGAGCACAGTATTTATTATTACCTGTGGAGTTCTGAATCACTTATGCAGAGTCTTATGGTTTCCATATACAGTGGTGCCTCGACTTACGACCATAATCCGTTCCAGAAGTTGGGCGTAACTCGAAATGGTTGTAAGTCGAAGCACCATTTCCCATAGGAATGCATTGAAATCCCATTAATCCGTTCCGGCCGAAAATAATAATCACACACACAAAAAAAACCACTCCAAGCCCCATCGGAAGGCGATGAGGCTGAAAAATAATCCAAAAAAACCCCACACCCCCACACAGCCAGCCCCATCGGAATGTGATAGGGCTGGGGGAAAAATTTAAAAAAAAAACCACACCCCCACACACAGCCAGCCCCATCCGAACGTGCGATGGGGCTGGGGAAAAAATAACCCCCCCACACACACAGCCAGCCCCATCCAAACGCGCGATGGGGCTGGGAAAAAAATTAACACCCCCCCCCCCAGCCAGCTCCATCCGAACGCGCGATGGGGCTGGGAATTTTTTTTTAAAAAAAAACCCACACACAGCCAGCCCCATCCGAACGCGCGATGGGGCTGGGGGAAAAAATCAACCCCCCCCCCCACAGCCAACCCCATCGGAATGCGATGGGGCTGGGGAAAAAAACCATACCAAAACAGAAAAAACATCACAGCACAGAAACATAACGCCCCCCAAACCCAAACCCACCCTGCAAAACAAAGTAAATGTACTTACTCAGGAGCAGAAAGCAGCACTAGGCAGTCCGAAGCCTCCTCCGACGCACTCACTCTAACCGTTGGGGCGAAAGAGCTACAAAGAAGCAGCCTCTTCGCCTACCAATGGTTAGCAAATTTGAATTCCCCACCTTTTTCCCCTGCCTTTTTCCGGTCGCAACTCGAAGCTCTGGCCGCAAGTCGAAGCAAAATTTTGTGGCCGGAGCTGGTCGCAACGCGAAATGGTCGTAAGTCGGGACGTTCGTAAGTCGAGGCACCACTGTAATATTCCTTTCAGCAAGCTATGCGTTACACAATACATTAAGGACAGCTTCCATTTTGTCTTCAAGGGTTGCTTGATGTGGAGCGACATGCAATAGTCTAAGCTGGAATTTATCAGTGTATGTAGCCAGGTTATTTGCAGCCAGATTTCCTAATCCAGGACTGGCAGTAGCTGGTGGCTCAGTGAAAGCTGGCCCCACTTCACATCACAGATTCACTTGGATTTCCAGTAACAGAGAAGCATGTAGGAGTAGCCCCAAACCATGGACTTGCCCTTTCAGATACAGTTTAACTCCATCCAAGATTAGTCACTTACCCAGTTCCTAAATCAGGGAACATCAGTTCACAGTCTTGTTGGGATTCATCTACTGACACCCCCCCCCCATCCAGCCTGTGGCAGTATCCAAACAGCAGTTCAGCAGCTGCATAGCCTCACGTAACTCTGATGACAAGGAGAAATAAAGCCAACTGTCATGAGTATACTGAACCCCTCATAACCTCACCTGGCAGCTTCACATAGATATTAAACAACATGGGGGAGAGAATCCTGCATCCCTCCAGAGTGGAACTGTCTCACTGGTTTTTGTTTACATGTTTTTGTTTTACAGATGATCCTGCCATCACTCTTGTGGCAGCCAGGCTTGCTGAAATAATTGATAATTCCAGATCCTCTGAGCAGGATGGTTTCAAAGCATTGGCACGTTCTGGGAGTCTAGAAGAAGATGGTGGATGGACCAGTGAAGCTAGACTTGAAGATGTTGATGGAAAGGGTAACATACTTTTCCTTAGCAACTTAACAGCTTTCTCTAATTTACTGGTCTCTCTCTCTCAGTTTAACTTCAGTCTTCAGGAAACCTATTTCAGTATTAATTTTTCTGCATAAACCTGATAAACTACAGTATATTTTGGTGAACTTTCTACTGCAGACCATGAAAATAGCTAGTTACAAGCTACCTAGTTACTTGTAGTGAGGCTTTTCCTCTTATAACTTTCCTCCCAGACATTCAGCACTTATCTGCTTGAAAAACAATCTCCTCTGGGTGCATGACCCTGTTGAGAATTTTGGTTAAACGTCTATTCTCATAACATTAGCAGAGTAAGGAGATATTAGTTTTCATAGACACTATGACACTGAGAGAGTAAAATATCAACTTAGTCTATTTACATATATACATAGAGAATAGACATTCATCTGGCAGCATAACATGACATGATACAACACATAGCATAGAAGAAAAAGTGATCTGATTTACAGCAGATAAAATGTCCCCTTTACACATGACTTATGTACAGTTCTGGGACCAATCAGAAAATACATTACTTCACTTTCTGTTACACAAAATTTAATCATGTACCACAGCTGTACAACATTATATCTCAAACCTTGGTAACTACACCTGAATACAATCAGTACAATGACTCAGGTAAAATCAGCCATTTTACATTTAACTAAACAACATTTATATTTAATACATATTCACATCAAAATCTCAACATTTATAGATTATCAATCAGTTCTAGGTTGGCTATAATTGCTCAGGCTATTAGCTGTTTATAGCATCCTAGAGGCACAGTGAAAATACCAGCATGGTGAGTTAAAAGAAATGCAAAGAAAGGAACCTTAAAGTTAAACTCGAAAATAATACAGAAAGCCCCATGATACCATGAAATCTACATGTGCTGCCTCCATTCTTACAGTTTTGTTTGCAGCTTTGGCTGGACTGTCTCTGTGTAACTAATAGGATTCATTATAGGGTTACTGTAAGCAGGACTGGCTCAAGGCAGGGGAAGATGGTGAATCATAAAATCCATTTGGTGCCATCCTGTCAATAGGTTTCTCTATGTAATAATGTAATGTAGTAGATCAGTCTGCTGATATACATGATGTACTGTACATACGTATGATGTGTAACAGAAATGAGGTATGAACAAAAGAAGATGTTTCTTCAGAGTGGTACACAATTGGTTGAGATGTTCTCCTGCTTTTCAGCAAGGCACCAAGAAAGCTTTCCAGTGAAGTGTGCCCATTGGGTTGAATTTCTATGTTTTCTACTCTTTATTGTCACCCAGCATTCTCCATCTGAGTTGCTTGGTGCCAGTGGGGCTGCGTCACCTTTTTTTTTTTTTACATGACTGAAATATTAGGAGTAGACATCTTTGAGGAAATGTTACATAAATATTTTTAACTATGTGTATTAAATCATTAACAATGGCCAGAATACTATTGGTGATTTGTGTGTGCTGCTTTCAAAATATTTTTATGCATTTTTTATTTTTAATCATGATTTTTCAATTAATGTGTTTTTGTTTTTTTGTAAAAACTGTCTTTTTACCAGATGATGAAGAAAAGATAATAAACACAATAGTTGCCTTCTTAAGAAAATCAGGAGATGAACTGCAAACAAAGGTAACAAATTTGGCAGAGGTTGGAAAGAAAGTGTTACAAATAACAGCATTACTCATAATATGTTGTTCTTTGAGGAAGTATGAATGTAATAATAATCCTTACGGGTGAAAAAAGGAAAGTGTGATCCTGGCCAAAATCCTGTTGCTTAGTCGTGCCTGCATAACTCAGAGTCATACCAGCTGTGCAAAATTCACATCAAGTCATACCCAGCAAGCCACTCCACAAGTGCAGTTGCACAACTAGTGGCACAGTCAACTATGCAATCAGGCATGTAATGTAGACTGCCTGGACGTAACTCCCAGCAAAATTCTGCAGGTGTAACTTTATCCTATGCCAAGTGCAGTTGGATTTCAGCCATTATCTACTTTTTTCATGGTTATTCATTACTTTTTCTGGTTACTTTTGGGGACATTTTGAGGTTTTTGTTTTTAAAATAAGCCCACTTCCTTATCTTTTAAGGTGCTGATAGTGTAATTGTTTTGTAGGAAAATTTGAGTCACAAGTAATTGTAACAAGTTATGACTGTAGGTGGGAAATATGAGTAACTGTACTGATTCTAATTTTAAAAGTAATCATCCCAGCTCTGCCATTTTGGTGGACAGTTGCTTTTTACAGACTATAAATCCTAAAGTCAACATTTTGCAGTTTTTTGAGTGCTATCTTTTTTTTTAGACTGCATTTCTAGAAAGGATTTTAGAATACTGGGTCTGTGGGAACAGAGGGGCATAATTTTTTAGAGCAGGAGCTAGGAGAGAAATCTTTCTCTGACATTAACTTACACCAGGTATAGTAATTGGGCATGCTCTTCATCTAGAAAATAAAGTGTCCCACCCCAATAACAGAGAAATAGGTCATTCTTAAAATAGTCTCAGTAGAACTTTCAGTTAGATGAAAACAGTTGGATTTTTTTCTGCCACAAGGTGGAGACAGGTGAACATGTAGCATGATTTTTTGCATCTGTTAAGATCAGAGCATCTGAAAGTATTTTCACAGAGGTTCACAAGGTGACCTGTGACTTCAGAAAGGCATGTTTGGTGGAAATGCACTTCTACCAGAACAGTTGGGAGAGTGGGACTTCTGGGGATAACCAAACTATTATAGAATAGTCACATAGAATCAGTGGGGACTTGGTGAGTCAACTCTCATGTAAGTCTCATTGATTCAGTCAGTCTACTCTAGGTGGTACTGACAGCTGGATGTAACCAGTTGGAACATCTGACTTATATATTTGTGCATAGATATGCAGCTAAAATGAAGTAAGTCCTAAAGGTAGTGTAAGACTGCTTTGTCTGGGTATATGTGTTATGTTGTTGTTGTTATGTGCCATCAAGTTACTTCCGACTTATGGCAACCCTATGAATGAGCAACCTCCAAAATGTCCTGTCCTCAACAGTCCTGCTCAGCTCTTGTAGACTCAAGCCTGTGGGTTCCTTTAGGGAGTCATACCATCTCGTATTTGGTCTTCCTCTTTTCCTGCTGCCTTCCGCCCTTCCCAGCATTATTGCCTTTTTCCAAAGAATCCTGTCTCTCAGGATATGTCCAAAGTAGTACAGCCTCAGTTTCAACATTTTTGCCTCCAGAAATAGTTCAGGCTTGATTTGATCTAAGATCCACTTATTTAATTTCTGGCCAGTCCAGGGTATCTGTAAAGCTCTTCTCCAGCACCACATTTCAAATTAATCCGTTTTTTTCCTGACAGCTTTCTTAACTGTCCAGCTTTCACACACATACATGGTGATCAGAAAGACACAAGTGCATTTTGTTACGCATGCTGAAATAGTAGAGTAGAAATTATTGTCAGCTATGCAGTTATCCAGACGGATGGTGTATGTGCATGCATATGAACACTCTGTTCAGTTTTACTATATTTCAAAACAGTCTTATATTGCAATTTCTTATATTTCAATTTCCAGATTGAAAAAGATAAGAGTTTTCTTCAGCGTGTCTTAGACCTGATGTCCTATACATTCTATCGGAGAGTGACCAACCAGTTCTTAGGGGATGCTCTCGCAGCAGGCTCCACAATGGACTCTGAGATCCATGTTCAAAGGACCAAGATTGCTCTTGCGATGGAGGTCACAGCGAGACTTAGTGTTTTGGGCAGTCATCCCATGAACATTGTGCTTGGCTTTGGAACAAAATACCTCAAGGATCATTTCAGCCCTTGGATCAACAGCCAAGGTGGATGGGTAAGAAAACTAATTTCCTCTGCATATTGATCTTCCTTCAAAACAATATTGGTCTGCGAACTTCTCATGTACGTTATGGATACAGTTATTCCTTCTTCTACAAATGCTCTAATCCTTCTGGTGAAGCCATGACATCTGCCAGCACAGATGACTCTAAATGACAGACAAATTCACAGAGGGTAAAGCTACTAATGGCTAGCAGTTATTACGGAGACATCACCTTCAGTATTCTTTCCATTACTGCTTTCAGGAGAGCAATCATGGGAGAGAGAGAGCCAACCTTCCCTCTAATTTTCTGCCAATGCTGGATGGAGGGCCCTACCCTGCATGTGGGAGGTCTCAGCCACAACTGGAACCAAATGGGTGGCAACATTGGCTGTGGGTGTGCAGCGTCAATGCAGCATTGTGCGACCACGCACCTGCGCAGCTTAGAGGGAACATTGGAGAGGCATACTACCTTTTTGATCAAAAAATAATCTGGCTGACCACTGGGGAAACAGAATGGTAGACCTGATAGGCCTTTGAGTTTCTAATCCAGCAGGGCTCTTCTTGTGTTCTTATAACAGATGAACTAGGGTACATCTTATTAAAAAAATTAAATGTAAATAAGTGGTAAGACTCAAATGGGTAATGTAGGTGTGGTCCATTATGTGCGTCCATCCAGGAGTATACTGTGAGTTGCTCAGCACTGCTATTGAGGCTGTCTGAAAGGAGTAGAGTTGCCCAACCCTTGATCTCATTTTCTTGACGCTCTTTGTGAGATCTAAGGAGATCAAATAGCCTGCCAAGACTTTCTCTTCCATTTTCCTTGAATGTCCTCCGACAATTGGCTGTAATAGTACAGTGAGTGAGGTGCTCATTTCCTTTTGGCAGGGGACAGATTATACCACCTTACTGGTATCAGCTACATCTTTGAAGTATGAAAAGAGGCTCTGTGTCATCTTTTCATTTGACTTGGAGGGGTGGGACACCATGTTTCTCTAGATATTGTTACACTACAACTTCCATCATCTCTCACCATGGGCTGCCCTAACTAGGGCTGAGGTGAGTTGCAGTTCAACAACATCTGAAGGAACATAGGTGACTCACTACTGACCTAAGAAAAACTGAAAATTTGGAGGGAGTAACCAAACAAGAGCCTTCTGTTTCTCATCTAAAACCAAACTGCCTTTCCACTCTGAATGGTGAATGCAGCAAGTACAGAGTTTTCACCACTGCTGCTTAAAGCAAGGTATTCCTATAATGGCTTAAACTGCATACGATGTTCATCTGTCATCTTTAGCTGCACCAATAAACTCTGCATTATATACATAGAATCATAAAATTGTAGAGCTGGAATTGACCCCAAAGTCATTGAACTCAAGTGCCCTGCAGAAGCAGGACCTACACTTAAAAACCTCCAGTGAAGAGGAATGCACGATCTCCCAAGTCAGTCTGTTCCACTATCAAGAAGTTCTTCTTAATGTTTAGTAGAGATTGTCACTCTTACAGTTTGGATCCATTCCTCGATTTTGGATTCAACTACCCTGGAGCTGGAAAAGGCAAATTTGCTCCATCTTCCCCTTGACAGCCCTCCAGATATTTGAAGATGGATCACCTCTCAGTCTTCTGTTCTAGAGACTAAATATACCAAATTCCCTCAACTGTTCTTCATAGGGTTTTGTTTCCAGACCTTTTATCATTCGGATCACCTTTATGTATAATAATGAATTTGTTATGTATTAAATAAAATATAAATAAATATAGTTCATCGACTTAGGAAAGAGATCTTCTTTTTATGTTCAGGAAAACAGCATGCCAGAACTCTGTTAACTCATTAATGCACAACTCATGTGTCTCACTAAGCTGAACTCGCCATCCATGTTTTGTGGCTCCTACTGTATTTTAATGGGTTCAAGAAACAGAAAGCCTCCTTTAGACAGCTAGCTGGATATATCTGATCTGATTGGTGACAAACTATGTATGAATTGATATGAAGCAGGAGGTGTGCATTTGGTCTCCTTGCTCAGTCCAGGACATGGGAATCTTTTCCCATGGTAAATACCAAAGCATCTAGAAATGAGTGAATCCTACTGAATCAGTTTTTTCTTTCTTTCCAGGAGAAAGCATTAGGATTACCAGACCAGGAAGAAGTGGAATGATGAAAGAATTTGTTCTTCAGGAGGTGTTCCTTAATTTGGAGCTGTGGATTCAGATGGGAACATCATCCCCTCAAACTTTTAAAAGACATCTGCCCTATCCAGGTGTTAGATTTACCAGGTTCTTGAACATGCTGAGAGAAGTGGGGGGGGGCCCCTCCATCCTCCACCATTTGTCACTTACTTCACCTCATGACATAGGTGGAAGAGGTGACATAGGTTCTCATTTATGTGCAGGCCCTACATTCAAGCAGGAACCCAACTTTTGCAGGCATTCCTCTCTAAACTCATTCAAGAAACTGGTTTTCTAATGCCCATAAACAGGGCTTTTGTCTGTGGCACCAAAATGCCAGGGTATGTGCAATGAAGATCTGTTGTCGTTCAGTCCTAACAGACTTTTTTTGACAAAGGCCCAGTGCTGGAACCTGGCGTGACAGGATGAATGCCAGGGTCTGAAGGCCCATGAGAGCCTTCTTTTGATTTCTTCCTCTCAACAGAAAACACTGGATGATGGAGCTGCACCATCTTTGTCATCCCAGAGTCCAGAAACATTCTGCTGTAATGGTGGCTACTTTGCATCTTAGCCTTGGATGGGGCATTGCTTCCTGTCCTTGGTGCCAGCCACATAGGCCGGTAAGCTTAGTCAGGCACTAAGAAGTGTCTTCAGCCACTGCCACCATTTTCATTTCCACTAGCCACCCCTCCCACATGATCCCACCACTGTCAGTGCCCTCAGAAATCTGCTGCCAGCCCAGCTATGACATCCTAGCTCTTTGCATAATTCACTTTGACAATCCATGATTTAGGCAGAGAAATTGCTCAATACTTTGTCTGAAGAAACATATGTAAAAGTATAAAGGGGGAAAATTAGAACTGAATCAAAAAAATGAGTCGAGGACTAGAGGATCAGGAATTATGATTGATGAAATCAGAATGAGAGAGGGCTTCCACCCTTTTAATACAGATGCAAAAAGCAGTTTCATCAGCTACAGTTTGTTCCACTACTGTAGCATTTGGAAAGCTGAAACACACAAGGAGAAGAATTACATGGTAAATTCATGCTGAGGAGTCTCACTTCAGACAAGGTGTGGAAAGTGCTCATTTGAATGTTTTCCTCTGTGAAAATTTCCTTCCACATCCAAAAACTGACATCCCAGGGAGAAGGTTTTAGATTAGTCTCCTCCCTGTAACAGGTCAGTTTCCTGTGTTCAGGGAGATTTCTCCATCAGGGAGCATTTAAAGATGGAAAGTGCATGGAACCATGGTACATATCTCACAACTGTGAAAATGCAGAGGGTTTAGAATATAAAACTTTTTAAAAAAATTGTGGAAAACAGAATCATGTAAACCTACGTCTGTTTATTTTAGTGGCATCATACTGGAAACAATTATAAATTCTTGAAAGACTTGAAAAGCTAGGTGTTTGTCTAACCTTCTTCCTCACCCCTTTCTTTGTTTTTCCACATTGCTAAGGAAGATGTCCCTGCCTTTTCTGTTCTGACCAAGCATCTGAGATCAGGCCCTTACTCCTTCATCTTTGATGTCACTCCCAGTGGAGCCCTCAAGAAAATCTAATTCTTGGCCACAGTTCAATGCGATAATACTGAATAATAACAAAGCAAGTGTGTAATGTTTCAAACCTAAAAGACAGAGAACATTTGAGGATTAAGATTCAAATTTATTGCAGAATGGGTCATTATGTTAGTTTAAAACTTGCCACAGAACTGATTAGTTTCCTTACTGCTTACTTAGTCGTTTACCTCATGATGGATGGTATTAATCATTAATATTAATCATTATTTTGAAAGTGGCAGCAAAGCTTTCTATCAGCAGATTCATTTATGGAAAGAAATATCAGTGGAGATGCAGCTGACACAAACCCAACACTGATTGAGATTTATAAAAACAGTTGATTCAGTCGTTGATTTACAATGTCTGCCTTTGTCAGTTCTGATTGTGAGCAAGTCAGCGTACTGACCACTCCACTCTGTGTGATTTTGTTCTGCTGCTTCACCCAATGATCCAAGATATGCTAGAATTATGTGCCAGATAGAAGTTGGCATGGTTGTGTGCAGCCATCCAAAAGCACCCAGCTATTCTTCATTCTCTCTCTCTCGGGATTTTTGACAGCAAGAGCCAATACAGAAGATTTCTAGCCAAGAATGCTGGTTTATATTTAAGACCATTTAAAAAACTGATTTGTCACCCAAGTTGTAGGTAACTCTTTTCAGTCACTCTATTTCTGGAAAGGGAAATAGTGGCTTTGTCTGATATTTGACCGACAAACAGAAATCTTGGCTCTAAAATTGGACAAAATTGAGAAAACTCTATTAGCCCTAGCCAAACTACTGGCACAAATTATTGTATTTGATAAAATGGTAAAATAAATGAGTTGAATTATTTTGTGTATGCTTTAGCTGTTGTGTGAGGCTTTGGAAACTGCCCCATTTATTCTTGCAGGGTATTATTTCAACTAGAACATATAGAGAGTCTGACTCAAGGGTATTTTCCTACATTTCTCCTAAAGCTTGTATTTTGTTTCTGGGTTTAAAAAAAGATATAAGTCACTGTTTGATTTCTTAAGATTTTGCAGTGATGCAAATGTTAACAGGGAAAGTTGTTTCAGTTTTTAAATGTCTTAAATGGAATGAATGGGTCAAAAATTTTAAAGATATTTTTAAATTGTATGAAAGAACTAGAGGAAACAGGAAAAGAAACACATCCAGAGAAAAGCATAATAATCCATTTGTAGTTGTAACAGTTTCCATTGAACAAGCTGTGCAGCCTGACTTTCTGCTACTGTCTTTCTGTCATATTTAGGGGAAAAAAGTAAGCAGAACAACTCAGTGTGTGGTTAGACATTAAAGACATTCCTGTTTTTAAGTCAGGCTTAGCATATTTGAAATCATTTTTTAAAATGTGCAACTACACGACACACAGGGAAGCATGGTGTTTTGGTTTTGGTTTTTTTGCCCTAGAAGTGTGTTTTTTTGGTTGCAAAGTGAAGAATTTACTCGGCTGCAAGAGGGTTGCTTATTTTAAACTGCTAATGAAATTGATTTATTTTTAATCATTTCAGCATATGTGAAATCAGTTAGAGTCTATTGTGATGTAAAAATTACATCAGTAGTTAGAACATAGACTTGAATGATGGTTGTGTTGATAGGTTTTCCATGGAATCTGATTGATGTTGTGTAGGCATCCTTCAGTCTCCAGAGACTATGGTAACGTGTCCTTTTACATGCTAATGGGGGTGGGGTGGAGTTCAATCCGCAAGACTCATCTGATATAAACATACCAGGATTAGGATTAGGCATCCTTCAGTCTCGAGAGACTATGGTAACGTGCTCTGAATAGAGGACTTGGAACAGCGTCTAGTGTGGCTGGGGAGGCCAATTCGAGAGTGACAATCCCTTCCACACTGAAGACAAATACAATCTGTCCCATGTCCAGCTCCCTGATTTTGCTGGTTTCGGGACTGCTTCTCTGCCTCCGCCTGCTGAACAAGTGTCTCTTCAAAATGGGAGAGGCCATGCCGCACCACTTGCCTCCAGGCTGAACACTCAGATGTCAAGGTTTCCCATCTGTTGAGGTCCATTCCTAAGGCCTTCAGATCCCGCTTGCAGATATCCTTGTATCGCAGCTGTGCTCTCCCTCTGGGGCGCTTTCCCTGCACTAATTCTCCATATAGGAGATCTTTTGGAATCCGACTGATTGATGTTATTCAATCAGATATTACGTTACAGTATTGACACATTGATACTGCATAGGAACCTGGAATGTAAGATCTATGAACCTTGGTAAACTGGATGTGGTCAAACAGGAGATGGAAAGAATAAACATTGACATCCTGGGCGTCAGTGAACTAAAATGGACGGGAATGGGCGAATTCAATTCAGATGATTATCATATCTAATATTGTGGGCAAGAATCCCATAGAAGAAATGGAGTAGCCGTCATAATCAACAAAAGAGTGGGAAAAGCTGTACTGGGATACAATCTCAAAAATGATAGAATGATTTCAATACGAATCCAAGGCAGACCTTTCAACATCACAGTAATCCAAGTTTATGCACCAACCACCGATGCTGAAGAGGCTGAAATTGACCAATTCTATGGAAACTTACAACACCTTCTAGAACTGACACCAGTTCTTGTCATTATAGGGGACTGGAATGCTAAAGTAGGGAGTCAAGAGAAAAAAGGAACAACAGGTAAGTTTGGCCTTGGAGTTCAAAACGAAGCAGGGCAAAGGCTAATAGAGTTTTGTCAAGAGAACAAGCTGGTCATCACAAACACTCTTTTCCAACAACACAAGAGGCGACTCTACACATGGACATCACCAGATGGGTAATACCGAAATCAGATTGATTACTTTCTCTGCAGCCAAAGATGGAGAAGCTCTATACAGTCAGCAAAAACAAGACCTGGAGCTGATTGTGGCTCTGACCATCAGCTTCTTATAGCAAAACTCAAGCTTAAACTGAAGAAAGTAGGAAAAACCACTGGGCTAGTCAGGTATAAACTAAACCAAATCCCTTATG
The DNA here is from genome assembly GCA_037013535.1 of Intellagama lesueurii. Lineage (NCBI taxonomy): Eukaryota > Metazoa > Chordata > Lepidosauria > Squamata > Agamidae > Intellagama > Intellagama lesueurii. Next base: position 95,522,459 of record JBAJHW010000005.1, read on the forward strand.
AATACACAGTAGAAGTGAAGAACAGATTTAAGGAACTAGATTTGGTGGACAGAGTGCCTGAAGAACTATGGATGGAGGCTCGTAACATTGTACAGGAGGCAGCCACAAAAACCATCCCAAAGAAAAGGAAATGCAAGAAAGCAAAGTGGCTGTCCAACAAGGCCTTACAAATAGCAGAGAAGAGAAGGGAAACCAAATGCAAGGGAGATAGGGAAAGTTACAGAAAATGGAATGCAGACTTCCAAGGAATAGCAAGGAGAGACAACAGGGCCTTCTTAAACGAACAGTGCAAAGATATAGAGGAAAATAATAGAAAGGGAAAAACCAGAGATCTGTTCAAGAAAATTGGAGATGTTAAAGGAACATTTTATGCAAAGATGGACATGCAAAGATGAAGCAGAAGACATCAAGAAGAGGTGGCAAGAATACACAGAGAAATTATACCAGAAAGATCTGGATGTCCCGGATTGAGCCAGACATCCTGGAGAGTGAAGTCAAGTGGGCCTTAGAAAGCATGGCTAACAACAAGACCAGTGGAGGTGATGGCATTCCAGTTGAACTATTTAAAATCTTAAAAGATGACGCTGTTAAGGTGCTACACTCAATATGCCAGCAAGTTTAGAAACCTCAGCAGTGGCCAGAGGATTGGAAAAGATCAGTCTATATCCCAATCCCAAAGAAGGGCAGTGCCAAAGAATGCTCCAACTACCATACAATTGCACTCATTTCACACACTAGCAAGGTTATGCTCAAAATCCTACAAGGTAGACTTCAGTATGTGGACCGAGAACTCCCAGAAGTACAAGCTGGATTTCGAAGGGGCAGAAGAACTAGAGACCAAATTGCTAACATGTGCTGGATCATGGAGAAAGCCAGAGAGTTCCAGAAAAACATCTGCTTCATTGACTACTGAAAAGCCTTTGACTGTGTGGACCACAGCAAACTATTTCAAGTTCTTAAAGAAATGGGAGTGCCTGATCACCTTATCTATCTCCTGAGAAATCTAAAGAACCTTGTAATGAGGGTGAAAGAGGAGAGCGCAAAAAATGGTCTGAAGCTCAACATCAAAAAAACTAAGATCATGGCCACTGGTCCCATCACCTTCTGGCAAATAGATGGAGAAGATATGCAGTGACAGATTTTACTTTCTTGAGCTCCATGATCACTGCAGATGGTGACAGCAGCCATGAAATTAAAAGACGCCTGCTTCTTGGGAGGAAAGCGATGACAAACCTAAACAGCATCTAAAAAAGCAGAGACATCACCTTGCCGACAAAGGTCCGCATAGTCAAAGCTATGGTTTTTCCAGTAGTGATGTATGGAAGTGAGAGCTGGACCATAAAGAAGGCTGACCGCCGAAGAATTGATGCTTTTGAATTGTGGTGCTGGAGGAGACTCTTGAGAGTCCCCTGGACTGCAAGGAGATCAAACCTCTCCATTCTGAAGGAAATCAACCCTGAGTGCTCACTGGAAAGACAGATCCTGAAGCTGAGGCTCCAATACGTTGGCCATCTCATGAGAAGAGAAATCTCCCTGGAAAAGACCCTGATGTTGGGAAGAGTGAAGGCAAGCGGAGAAGGGGACGACAGAGGACGAGATGGATGGACAGTGTCATCGAAGCTACCAACATGAATTTGACCGGGAGGCAGTGGAAGACAGGAGGGCCTGGCGTGCTCTGGTCCATAGGGTCACGAAGAGTCGGACACGACTTAACGACTAAACAACAACAAATTGACACATTGCTTTCAACTTCATTGACACACTCAAACCCCTTCACCACATTAAGGTGTGCACCCAAGAAGGAGCTTACCATTTAAAGCCCCAGTTTGGGGCCTGGCTGCTTACTAAACTGTCCATCCCTTTATGCGGCTGCTCATATTCTTGAGTGTATCATCCCTTCTGGAGGCTTACTAAAGGAGCATGCAGAACAGGTTTTGTCCTGCTTGGTGTGCAGACTATGAGAGGCACCTACCTTAGAGTTGTGAGCAGTGCCACTCTTGCTGCTTTTAGGAAGGATTTGAAGCTTGCTTTAAAGAAAAGTGTATGTATGTAGTTTTACTAGAGCGTCTTTTAGGGTGAACTGGTTGATTTTAGTTTTCTGTTGGCTACCTTGAGTGCTGTGTTTTAGCAGAAATCTGGGATAAAAGTGTAGCAGCAACATAAGAGGTGGTGCCATAGGATGGGCTCCAATACAGTGAGGTTTCCATCTGCTTACATTCATGCCATTAGTCTTGCCTCTTCCTTAGTTCAGCTCTCTCACTTTAGAGATTTAGCTCAGGTACAAGCAACCTCACACACCCATCAAGGGTCACATTCTCTCACAGGAAATCTTGCAGTGGTTGTATGTTGCTTTTAAGCAGGACCAAAGCACAAGTCAGTAGCTCCAGAACACTTTCCAATATACATATTTTCCCCATCCCTCATAATGATCACTGCCCCTCATTGTCTCTCCCTTTCCTTTTCCTTCTTAATAATGTAGAGAGGAAGCAAGAACTGCTGGGTGGTGGTACATGTGTGGTTCTGAATCTTGCTTGGCACCTGTATGGAATTAGGTTGGGGTCTGTAAATTGTCCATCCCTGGGTTTGACTGCAGACTCATTCAGTCAAGAAGGTTTGGATGTGTTCTGTTTTAAGTTTGTGGAAAGTTGATTGTTGTGTTAAAAGGATAAATCTGATGTGGCTGCTCACCACCCGTCCTCAAATATGGGGAAAAAAGCAGTGCACAGAGATGTCTCTAACAGTTATTCAAAGCAGAGATGGGTGGACTTGTTTTTGGACCACAACTCCCAGAATTCTTGAGGCAACTACAGAGGTTCTGGGGCTTGTGGTCCAACCTCCCATACACACACAAATAGGCACACCTCTAATTCAAATCTCCTGTAATAAAGAGCAACTACTGATTTTAAAGCAATGTAACAACTGAATTGAACATAGCTTTCCTTGGTTGCTATTATAATTATACAGGCCTAGGGCTGTCCTGATGCGGGCACCGCCTCCTGCCTCAAACTGAAAGTCTTCCCTTCAATACTGAATACTAACTTAGCTTGCAGGGAGAATCAGGATACGTCTCCACATTGCCACTATCCTTAGTTGTGGAACATTTCCAAGGCATTTTCACTGTGACAGATTAGTTGTGCTCTTGCTTGTTAAGTTCTTCTTGGAATCGACCTGTTCATTGTGGCAGAAGGAGGGTGAATGATAACCCCTATTTCCCCCCTCACTTTGGCCCATGCCCTGCTTTTCTAGCATTGTTTATTCATACTTTGCAAGGGTCTTACCAGAATTCACAAATCGTACTCCCTACACCTGTCTGTGCAGAACTGAACAGCTGGACTGGTCAAGGGGGCTGGGGCAGAAAGACCTGCTCAGGAAGTAATTAAGCAAAGAGGAATTAATTTTAGTTGTTTCCAAGAATTCTAAATATAGATGTTTTCTGCATTCACTCCACTGCTTTTCTCTCTTTGTTGCAGAACCCATAGTGCTCCCTGGGCGGTATGATTCCAAGAGTCACAGTATGCAGTATGAACTGAAGGGAAGAGGAGGGGTGAGAGGGAGATCTGAAAGGCAGGTCACAAATTCATTTTGATTAGTGCCATGTTGAACCCATCGTGAAGGATGTGCTGTGATTAAATGTGATGTTGGAATTTGGTGGCTGGCTTTTGAGAAGCATGAGGATATGTACAGCAAATAAGGATTTTTTTTTCTCCCAAGCCATGTGGCATCTGGATACAGTGGTGCCTCGACTTACGAACTTAATTGGTTCCGGAACTCCGGTCGTAACTCGAAATGGTCGTAAGTCAAAGCACCATTTCCCATTGAAATGCATTGAAATGCAATTAATCCGTTCCGGCCGAAGAAAAAAATCACCCCCCCCCCCAATCACTGCAAGACCCATCGGAAACGCGATTAATCCGTTCTGGCCGAAGGGGGGGGGGGAAGAAAAGCAAGCAAAGCGTGCAAGACCCATCGGAAATGCAAAAAAAGCAAAGCAGAAAGCAAGGGAAGTGTGCAAGACCCATCGGAAATGCAAAAAAACCAAAAACAAAGCAAAAAAGCAAGCGAAGCGTGCAAGACCCATCGGAAATGCAAAAAAAAAGCAAAGCAAAAAGCAAGCAAATCCCCCAAGACCCATCGGAAATGGGGGAAAAAAACCCAAAAAGCAAGCAAACCCCCCCCAAGACCCATCGGAAATGGGGGGGGGACCCAAAAAGCAAGCAAACCTCCCAAAACCCATCACAGCACAGAAACATAAGCCCCCCAGCCCAAAACCACACTGCAAAACCCACCCAGAACAGTTTTTAAAAAGCAGAAAGCAGCACCTTTCCTTGCCAGGCAGTTCGAAGCCTCCTCCGATCGCACTCACTCTAACCGTTGGGGCGAAAGAGCTACAAAGAAGCAGCCTCTTCGCCTACCAACAGTTAGCAATTTGAATTTCCCGCCTTTTCCCCCTGCCTTTTTCTGTTCATAACTGGAAGCTCCGGCCGCAAGTCGAAGCAAAATTTTGCGGCCGGAGCTGGTCGTAACTCGAAATGGTCGTAAGTCAGGACGTTCGTAAGTCGAGGCACCACTGTATAGTGTAACTACAGTTAGTGTTCTGCTGTGTAAAATAAAGTTTTTTAAAATAAAGTTTTTATACTACAGCACATAGCTATAGATGTGTTGTGACAGGGAGAAAATACTTCAGTTAACGTTGATGGCTGCTGACTTTTAAGTGATGACTCCCATCTGCTTGGGTCAAATGTGGAGAAACATTGCAGAGAAATTGGCCTTTGAAATTTCATAGAGAACCAAACAGTATAATGTTGCTGGGATAATTGAGGACATGAGCTGTATGTATATGGATTGTTAGGATGGAAACTGCACAAGGTGATGATGATAATCATTGTCATCTTACAACTGCAGATCTAGTCCAGACCCTGTCAAGGAGGCACAACGTGAGGATGAGAGGGAATCTGTTCTGGATCTACACAGGATTGTGAAGTGACAAATCTCTAACAGAAAATGTGCAAAATGTTTGTTTTGGGCAGTTAACCAGAATCTGCACAGGTTCTGTGTCACTGGAAACCACAGTCAAAATCATCCATACTATGTGAAAGAAAGTGAAGAAAGATGGACAAAAATCAACTCAATTTGAAATGTGGTGTTGGAGGAGAGCCCTACTGATACCACAGCCAGCCAGAGAAGTGGCTGTTCAATTAAGTCCAGCCTGAACTCTCACTAGAGCAAAGATGAGTCAACTGAGCCAACCTACCATTCATTTATTATGAAAATTCAGAACTTACCAGAAAAGACAATATTGCTGGGAAAAGTGGGGGTGGAGGGCAGTAGAAAGAGAAGACCTGAAGTCACAGCTCTTATATTGCAAGATCTGAGCAGAAGTCACTGGAAAAGACAATATAGCTAGGAGGGGGGGCACAGTTAGAAGAGAGAACAACCTAATATGAGGTACTGTTGGTTTGTAAGTAGAGCTCCAAGTAAAGTTCTCAATAATATGACATTTTGGAAGTCACTAAGTCATAAAGTCACCATACATCACAAGTACTTGATAGCACATAACATCTTTGGGGTTTTTTCTTAATTACCAGACAATTGTATAGTGACAAGATGGGTGGAATGATTGAAATTACAACAGGATATAGGCACCAAAGCGTTGGTAACATTGAGTAAGCTCTGCCACAGCCTCCATATGAGAAGGAAAGAACTGAATAGATTGTTGTGGAAACTGTAAAGAATGTACACTTGTTTTGAATATTCACACTACATAAATTGTAAAAATTCAAATAAAGCAGCTAAACGAAACCAAAAGCAGCTTATCATACAATTTACACTTGTGTTAAGCAAAATCACAGAAATCACAGCAGCACATTGCTACTTATTAAGGAGGTGCTGGCTGTACTCCTGAACACATACCTCATTATGTAAGTGTAAATCACCAACAGGATTCTCACTTAGTATTGCTTTAGGGCAGCCATTCTCAACCTTTTTTTGGCCACAGCCTTTTTAGGAGCTCTTTTCAGGTTCCAGGACCCCTTATCAAACATGGATGCAACGTGAAGAGATGAATAGAACAGAAAAATGTTCACTCTGGCTGCTTTCAAATGTGCCAGGGGCCATGTGGTCCCCTGTTGAGAATGGCTGGTTTAGGGCAGCAATGGACAACTGTGGCCCTCCAAATACTTTTGGTCTACTACTCCCCTCACCCCTAATATGTTGATAGCCAAGGGTTATTATGGGAGTTGTACTACAAAATCATATGAGATGACAGTCATAGTTGTCCACCTCTGCTTTAGGGTGATTAGTGAGGTGCTGATGCTTGTTTTATTGTCTTATTTTGCAATGCAGAAAACGTTAGTGATGTTGAAGTCTAATTCACTATACATTTCAGGTATAGATGTTTAGTACAATACAGTGGTGCCTCGACTTATGAACTTAATCCGTCCCAGAAGATGTTCGTAAGTGGAAATGCTCGTAAGTCGAAGCACCATTTCCCATTGAAATGCATGGGAATGGGATTAATCCGTTCCAGCATTTTAAAAAAATACCAAAAAATAAAAATAAAAATAATCAGAGCAAGTCCCACGCTGGGACTGAAAAAACAAAAACAAAAACAAAAAAAACAAAAATAAACATTGGAGCAAGTCCCACGCTGGGACTGCAAAAAAAAAATCACCAAAAAACAAACAACACCCAAAGCCACACAAAACAGTTTAAAAAAAGCAAAAAGCAGCACCTTACCTCACCAGTCCGAAGCCTCCTCTGGGAAGCCCCCCTCCACCCCATCTCTGGCCGCGGGAGAAGTGCACCGGTGCCAGGGGTCGCCCCAGCTCAGGGACAGGCGGGGGGCTCCGGACAGCCCCCTCGACGGGTCGTTTAGGAAGCCGGCGTGGCGGCACCTTCTCCTTTGTCCGCTGCGGAAGTGGCCTGGCCGCCAAGCCCTCTGGTCACTCCGGAGGGACCCGCTCCACTTCCGAGACGGAAGGTGAAGCGAACTGAGGCCGGCTGCGGGGGGGGGAGGGGGGAGAGCGGGATCCGCCTCACCTCACCCCGCAACTCTTCGCCTCCGCCGGGCTCCTGATCCTGGCCGCGCTCCCGGCGCTCCCTTCCCAGCCGAACCGCGGCGGCTTCCTCCTCGAGGGAGGGGCCCGTCTGCCTTCCCCCACCCGCTCCCAGGAGAAGCGCTCTTTTGCTCCGGCCCGGTCGAGGAGGCACTGCGCCAGTCCGCCCATTACCTCACCGTCCTGGGGGGGGGGAGGCTGGCCCCTGTCTGGGGAGGAAGTCCCGCGGGGATGCACAGGCGGCCGAGCAGGACAGGAGCGAGGCCATATCCCACGGCGGCAAGAGCCCTTCCCCGGGGTCGCCGGGCACTCTTGTGCGCAGGGCGCCGGGAGCCTAGGCGCCCCAGAGCCGAGAGAAGCGGAGCGCACCCGGGAGCCCCGGCACGTTCCTTCCGCAGCACCCACTTTCCCCGGAGGGCTGGCGAAAGTTGGCCAGGCTTCGGTCCGCGTCTTGGTCCAGCAGACCGCCCCCCTGGCCAGCCTCCCCCCCCGGCAGCAGGGCAAAGTTTGGCGGTGGCGCCTGTCCTCCCTGCGTGTGGGGCTGGCGGGCGCGGCGGACTCACCTTTGCCGAGCATCTTGAAGGCGCGGAGGCGGTCCCCGAGCGGCGCTCACACTGGGTGGCGGCGGGGACTGAGGAGTTGGCGGCAGCTAGTCCAAGAGGGGCTCGCTGGAGGACGGAGCAGCCGCATCGCGCAGCCGACGGCGGTCACGGCTGCTGTGGAAGCCCGGGAGGCTGAGCCTCCCTTTTCCTAACCATTGTGGCGAAAGAGCTACAAAGAAGCAGCCTCTTCGCCACCAACGGTTTGCATTTCCCGCCTTTCCCCCCTGCCTTTTTCTGTTCTTACGTCGAAGCTCCGCTCACAAGTCGAAACAAAATTTTGTGAGTGGAGCTGTTCGTAAGTCGAAATGTTCGTAGGTCGGGGCGTTCGTAAGTCGAGGCACCACTGTAATCTCATAGACTGATTTTCAAAAAAGGTGGCCAATATTATTAGAGACTATGTATTAGTCTCTCTCAGCATGTGCTAGGAAAAAGTAAATAAAACTCAAAGTATTAAGGCACCTTTAACAGATTTATTTCTGAGGAAGTGGTCCATAATTCATTAAAAGCTTTAAAGCTGCCACAGTATTCTTGTTTTTTGCTATATGTCTCATACAGTACGGCCACTGTACCTGGTGACCCTTTGAATTGTAAAAACATGAATCCAAGGTCCTGTTTTTGATCAGTACGGTTAAATGAAGTACATTTTCCACTCAAGTTTATTATATATAAAAAAATCAATTTATTTGTTACAACTCCATGTATAGTAATAATTGAAAAAGGGGTCAGGAATTTTGTACAAAGGTTATATACACCTTGCGATTAAAGCACTTTTATTTTACAATACAAAAAAGTGTTAGTGAATGAGTGAGAAGGGCTGACCAAATGTTGGTCATTATAATACATCCTTGCAAAGCACCATCATACAGAAATTTATGAACATACAAGTTGGATTTTTAAAAGACAGCAATAGACAGAGTAAAAATTACAAAACCTAAACATAATATTTAAAAGTTTTAAAGCAGCACCAGATCCTTCACTTAGAAACAAGATGTGTTCAGCTTATGATAGACAGTATTCTCTTTGTAGAGGAAGATATCTTGACTCTCCCTCCCTTTAATTATTATTTAACTATTGTTATTTTTGGCACTCAATAGAAGAGTGAGCCTCCCCTCTCTTACTATTTTCTTTCTTAAGATTTGGGAGGGATGCCAGGCAAACTCTTTAATGTATTTTACACTGCCTGCCTTTATTTGAAGTGTTCTTATATAAAAATGGTCCTTAAAATCAAGCTACCAGAAGTTAACACAGCAGTAGTTTTGGGAGTTATTTTAAGCTTGCTTCACACTTTGATTTTGGATGTACAACTTTAGAGGCAAACACCATAGGAAGGTATGGTTTTACTAAAACTGGCAATTTCCCTTGCAACTGCTTTTACCTTTTGACATCTAAGAGAATTCAACTTTAAGGTAATGAAGGTATAGACATGATCCCCAGAAATCTCTTTTCTGTCCCATTCATTTCAATGGACAAGAAAAACATATTCATCCCTGCACTACTAAAATCAGCAGACTCAAACTGCTTAAGTCTACAATCGTTCTGCATAATTAGAATTAACTCCTGTTAGCACACAGTAGACAAGCATTTAAAAAGTCACACAATTCTTTAAAGATTTAATTATTGATTTACAGCACAATCCAAGCTCAAAGACACTCTGGCTGCAGTTAGTTTGGAATGGGCAGATGCCTCTCATGCCAGCACAATGCCTTTGTTTTGGCTGATATCAATTCTGCCAGCACAACGGTTGTGCTACCTAAAATTATCTGGCAAAAGAGCCAAAAAAGGGACAGAGAGAGTGACGATCAAGGGAGGAGTTTTGTTATGTCAGAGCCACAGTCTTCTTAGCCGAGACTCAGAGCCACTATGCTGGCACAAAGTTATGCCAGGGTCAGGGTTGTCCTAAATAATTTCCAGCATCCCTAGGTTGGGAAGGATTTGGATTCAGTAGAGCCTTGGCAGCCTTAGTGTCAGCTCAGCCAACCCTCAGCTATTCTAGTTAGGAGGCAGCCAATTCAATCAATGCTTTCCCTACCTGTTGATGGGGCAGGAGAAGTAGCATAAAGCTGGAAAAAAATGTGGGCAAAGGGAAAAATTTGGAAGAGCTTTTGCAAGAGAAAAGAACTCCTTGTTGGAAATAAGAAATAGCAACTGCCTCTAACGAAAAACATGTTATACTCAAGCTATGTTAAGCACATGGGAGTCCAAGTAAATAATTTTCTTTTGATGTTTGATTCTTCCTCTCATTTGATCTGAAGATGTGGCTGTTGCAGACTTGCACCCCCAATGATGGAAAACCTGCTGTTAGTACACAACACATGCGCAGTAACAAGCCAGAGTAAATTACAAGTCAAGCCAATGAGTTGGATGTGCAGTTTCAATAGATTTAAAGCAGTGGAAACTTAGTACACTTGTTTCTCTTCAAGAGTAACTTAACCTTAGGACTGATTTGTTTCAGTGTACAACTTGTGACTTACAAAGAGGCTAAATAGGTTACTTGCATTAGTTTGAGCAGCATTTGCCAATTTTAGCATTTTTCTTTCCACATTTGCCTTGTGTATACTATTAACATTCAGTAACTGCCTGTCATCCAAAAGCAATGAGTGAGTTCTTCTCAATGAATCCACTTAGGAGGCAATGAACCCTATTTGTCCCTCAGAAAGAAGATACGACAGCATAAGCTCAACCACCTCATAACAGAAATTGGCACAAACACACACTTTGCAATAAGAAAAGACTGTTGCCAACATTGTACAAACATCTGGAATGGGATAAAACAAAGCAATATTCTGAATTCTCTAGTGCAAGCTTAGACATGCTAACTCCTTGTCAGAATGATGTGCATTTAAAGATGTAAACAACTAAGGGGTTGTTTTACATCAGCACTCCAGCCTCTACTGAACCTCCAATGTTTCTTCATGTATTGGCTATTGCACAGAACGTTCGTATCATTTACAATGCAACATCCATCTTCAGGGGACTCTCTGTAGGTCTTTCCTGTACAAAAAACCGAAGGGACAACTATAGACCTTCATGGATCTGAAGCAGAGCTCCTTTAACTCATATTTTTGCAGACCTTCTGCAAGGTGGCTTTTGGAGCCAAGCCTGAGAATAAATTCTAAACTCAGGTTCCAATCCTAGCACAATTTTTTTTGGAAATAAAGTGCAACAAACTAAGTGAATTTTTCCTCCAATTAAATGGCCCAAATCCTCTAGCACAATTATGCTGATGTAATGCTAACACTGTAACTTTTGGGGGCAAATTGCTTCAGGATAAGTAATTGCCACAGACATTATCTGTTGTGTATGGAATCATGTAGTTCAAGCATGTAACAGGTAGGCCTTATGATTATTTCTTAAGCTAAGGCTATTCAACTCCAAAAGTTACACCATAAGTGTGATGACTATGCAAAAGGATTTTGGACAACGTGCTTAAGACTGACGTGCCAGCTGTTACTATAATTACTTTTAAACATTTGATATGATTTACTGTCTCCCTTTCTGTGACAATGATACTACCCAAGAAAGGTACTATCATTGTGGGCAACTCTGATAGAGTTTACTTGCATTAGATTTTCAAACACCATGTTAACATATGGCCTGGATGTAAAACAGAGCTTCTGGCACATGAAATGTAACAGTGCACAAGTCAGGAAAAATATCCTCAAATGTGAGGATTTAGAAGCAGGACATGCTTGGGGCCTATATTCTGCTGATGCTAGAAAGGAGGTAAGTAAGGGCTGCTTCATAAATTACATACCAACTGTTGATACTGTGGATACAGTGGCATTCCCATAACAAACAAAGGGGGAAAGGGGAACTTCTGTTTCCAGGTAAACAATATTGAGGCAAGATGGAGCACAGTTAACTTCTACACTCTATTCTGTACCTACTGCCTGACCCCACACATCTCAATTTCCTGCTTTAGTTCAGCAGACAATACTATTATGCAGATGCAATCATGGCTAATAAAACTGCCTGATACATAACATATGAAGCAGCTCTTATAAGAGGTAATTACTTTTCCTAACGTATTTGAAAAATCAATGTAACAATATTGTCTCCCTACCTCTAGTTCAAGAAGGAAGGCTCTTTCTGCCTTCTTTGAAAAGATTTATTTTCCAAAGCCTGAAGCTCATGGAAGCCTTAATGAAAGATTTGTATGCCCCAAATAGCTAAAAAGCTACAAGTTCCAGTCATTTGGATAATTAAAGCAAGGAAGGTTTTCATGGGTTGGCTTCGTGGTAGTGTGTAAAACTATCATAAAAAGATAATGTTCCTGTCCAATGACTGAAGGTGCACAGAAAAAAAAGGGGGGGACCAACCCCACAACAAATTAATATTAACAAAATACTTAGGTTAAAGAATAATGTTGAAAACTGACATTCACAGTGGTTTGGGCGTGAGAAATAAATTTTTGCCACTTAAGAAGTAATATATCGTACTCACATTGCAAAGATTGCATTATTCAGCATCATTACTGAAACACACTTAAGTTTGTTGGAAACCATTTCTGCTCCTTCTGGTTGGTGCAGAGCAGATCATGACTGAATTTTTTTTTAAATGCTTCCTAATTTAAAAAAAATAGTATTTTTAATATATATGAATGGTATACTGTAATAATCACTATACACTGAAAGTACTGCAAGAATATAAGATTTCATTTACATTAAACTATGAATTCAAAGTTAAATTTATCATTTATAAATATGGCATCTATATTATTATCATTATTATTTTATGTAGCATAAAAATATGACAACTTTTGGGGGGAATGAAATATTTTGTAGGACTGGGAGGGTAAGTTTTTCAGGTACTATTACCCTTGTCATTGTCATGGAAATAGCAGTGGTCTGATAGGAGACATAGACAAATTATACCGGCAGGAAAAAAACACCCTCATTCTGTCTTTCTCTCACACATACATTCTTATGCAGGCATACACTTAACAAAGGGTCTCTTCATTCATTATTTGGCCCAAATACTGTACATGAGACAGAGATCAGGCCTCAGGTTTGTGCATTCCCTCACCTGCTTCCCCTACTACAAAAAGGGGATAACAAAGGCACCCCACCTGTATTTGAATGCAGAATCTTCCTGACTGAACAAAATACAACAGGAAGGCATGAGGCTAGGAGTATACAAGCTTATTCTAGGCCCATTTTCTATCTCATCATGGTGAAATATTGATGCCTACATGTCAAACAAATAACCACACATGTAATTAAAATCACACAGTCTCAACCACCACCATAGCCAAGAACATGGTAGAATTCCCAGAAAGGAATAAAGAGCTGTAAAATGGTGCAACTGGGCTAATTCAAATTCAAACTCAACAAAAGGTGCTGTTTTCATAATTATGTATAAGCATCAATGTTTTCACCGTTGTGACAGCTGTTTTCGTGCAGAAACTAAAGCCCTTTGTGTACCATATGTTATCTGTCTTGACAATTTTTTAAAAAGTTTAATCGGAATTGCTGGTCCACCAGAATTAAAAATACAAGAGGTTATTCAGCTTTTTGCACTTATTTATGATGATGCTTCATTAGACGTTCCACTCCTTTCATTCTCATCCTCATAAAAAAGCTTTCTTCTTTTTATTTATTTGGTATTTGGCTCACTGAATAGCAATACACTCTGGTCCTTCTATTTCCCTATGTGCTCAGTCACTTCAATGTTTTAAGGCATCTTCTTGTGTTACATTTGGAAAAATAAAAAAACTTTGTCTAAATTTTTTAAAAAACTTTATGGCACAAAGCAGCAAACTTTATTTTTAGGAAAATATATAAATAACCTTGCCGATCACCTCCTTTTTTGTACACTCCCAGGATCCCCCACCCCACCCCAGATAATAAATTTTAACTGTATACACTATACCCTGCCTCACATCCTCCCCCCTGCTGAATAGGGGCAATTAGTATTTACACTGGTGAGTTGGAGGCAGTCAAAGGAGGGAGGCAGTTTCTCACGAAGAGTCTGTGCACGGAGAAGGTGGGGGTGGATACAGGTGATGTGAGTAGCTTCGTTCTGTGTATGGTGATGGAGGGCAGCTTTCGTAGTTCTCCTCTGCTGATAAGTACTGGCTGCGTGGCGTTGGCGGTGGAGGCACAGGCTCAGAATCATAATTCAAATCACTGGTGTAACCCTTCCCCACTGCTGTCATCACCCTTCGGCTGGGGGCATAGTCACTGTCACAAACATCCGTGCTGCATGGTGTAGTAGGAGGGGCAAAATGTCGGTAGCTGTATGGCCTGTAACTGAGGTGGGGAAAGAAAAGAGGGGAAGGAGAGAGGGAAGAAGGATAAAAACATTAGTATCTTAAAGGAACTCCAGACTTCACCGAGTATGTGATATACCAATATACAATTACCAGATACTGCTCATATGTTGGGCTTTGTTTTCCATTAAGAACCCTGGTGGCTTTTAGGTTAAATTAAAAATATTCACACACCACTTCTCTAATGCAGCCCTATATTAAATATATTGTAAAAAAAAATGAAGGAAATTGGGGGCAGTTTCAATAGAATATATTTGCAGAAGTCACATCTCACAAAGAGAGGTATATTTACTTATCTTTCACTCTTTTTTTTTTTTTTTTTTTTTTTTTTTTGCTCAATGTATTAATATTGGTTCAGAAGTTCACAAGCATCTATGTCAAAAGATCACCCATGGACCATCTCAAAGAAAGGCTGAGGAGTTATAACCCTGGGAATTCAAGCTGCCTTTCAACCAACTAGCACAGATGTAAGCTTGCAAACAGCCTGGCCCCTTGAGCCACAATGGCCTCAGACAGGAGGTTTTCTGGAGTGAGAGGACACTTCAACCATTTTTTATTTTCTTCAGGACAGCAATGTTTAAGAAATAACTACACTTGTATGTGTATGCAGACAGGTTAGTAAAACCTGTGTGAGATGTAGGTAGGATTTGTGGATTCATCTGGAAGGCTGTACAAGAGCTGAAATGGATGATAGTAACATTACCTGTATGATCGATGGGTTGAAGGGCTGTTTGAAGAATAACCAAATTCCATAGTATAATGGGAACGCTCTGTAGCTGGTGATGGAGGAGGGTTCAAAATCTTACAGAAAGAGAAAGAGCCAATTTTAACAGAAAAACAACATTTAGAAAAATATTTGAAACACTGTAACACCATCCTTACCAAGTGCAGCACCAGTTCATTCTATATACTATTGATATTTTGTACTCTACAGTCATTTGATGATACAAGATTGCATTTCTATATTACTTTTCTTTCATGGTGGAAAAATTAGTAGGCATACCTACTAATAGCCAGTACTCATAAGACTCAGACCCACATCACTTTAGTAAGGCTGCTGCAACATGAAAAGTATGGATTCTAAGGAGAATGATTATCGTTTGATAAATGCTTACACAGTACTGCTAGAATATATGGCTTACAAACTTAATAATATAAGACTATTTGTATAGCATCACTTTTACACTTGTCCATGTATCATCTAATTCATTCTAGACAATTACTATGCTAAGATGTTAAGTTTGCCAGGGCTCACATTGCCACCAACTTAAAAGGGACTAAAAGAATAAAAATTTTCTAGTTAGGTATGAACGAACGTTTGATCTACATTTTTGAGTGGTTTCATATTTCAATACCCAAACTAGACCAGAACAGTTACCCTAGTTTTTCACACATCACTGAATTTTGTAATAAAATTGTCACTTCAAAAATGTAGCAAATCCCATACAAAAAAGTGTATTGTTGGGTATAATGTATAATATGCACTTTTGTGAAACAATACACTTAAAGATAATGCAAATTTTTCTGTGGCTTAGAGGGGAAAAAATCAAGAGATAGATGTGAAGAGGAGATGGACCAAAAAGAATGATCCATCCATCCCTTCTGCATCAATGTTGCATCTTAATAAATTCATTTTATTTTTATTGGCTCAGAATGACAGACATACATTTGCTGTAATAACCACATAACTGCATCTCTTTTGGTTACAGTGCAATAGATTTCACCGTTAAACTTTCAGACCTAGACTCTGTTATGCAACAAACACAAAATAGGATACTTTTTGGAAGTGACTTACCGGAGGAAAGTAAGTACCCTTAGTGCTTGAAGAACTACTGGATGATGCTCCAGTAACATGAGCCCTGTCATAGGGTGGTCCACTACTTCCACCCATAATACTGAGTGAACTGATCATAGATTTGCCACGGGACATTCCTAAAAAAGAAAAGGGGAAACATTTCCTGACAAGTGTGTTTATGACTGGGGAGGATAAAGCATCCTGTGTCCACATGAACTGTAATAGTTAGAAAGTATTCTCCATGACCTTATAAGGCAAATAAAAAGATTAACAGCTGCCCAGTCACATACATCACCAAACTCTCCTCTGAAAGCCAAGAATACAATCACCATTGAGTAAAAGACTAAATTAAAAAAATGTAACCATGAAGAAAATCTACCTCCTTTCAGTGGAATTAGCACATTTGACAGGTTAAAAGCAAAAACAGGCTCTGAGGAGGCTTGTTCTCTGTCAGTAGTGCCTACTTCCCATTTGGGTCCTGGACTGGACAAGCTACAGAGCACATCCTTCTTTCAGACTATCTTCTTGTCAGGAGACAAAATTTTCCTGCATAATTTAAATACTCCTTCAATATGGAAGAGACTCCTCCGGCCTCGTTTCTCCCTTTCCCCTCCCCCCTGTGCATTCACACACCCATTTTACTAAGAGGAAAATGACTTTAAAAGTTAGTATTCAAACTGGGGAAAAAAGCAAATATGTTTTCTATGCATAATTTATACAGGCTGCACAACTGAAATTCAGCTGTCATCTCAGAATTTGCACAGAACACATGTATCAGTTTACTGTGTGTGTTTTAGCCCTGCTTATACCACCCCCTGGATAGCAGTTAACTCTTAGGCATTAGAGCTGGAGATGGAGGAGACACGTTCCATCTTGAAGGTAATCAGTAGACAAAAAAGGAGAACCCCAAGTTTTATTTAATGCACTTAAAAGTCCATTTCAATATGACAATCCCATCTCCGAGTTCATGATACTATCTATAGATTTCCCCTCAATCACTTTTCAGCACCATTCAAACCAGCCATCTACAGAACTTTGGCACACTATTAATTCATATACCTTATTGTAACTTTATCCTTTAATGGACCTGACTATGGAAGAAGTGGATAGTACATGCAACTTTGAGAATTTCATTTACCAAAAAAAAAAAAAAAAAAAAAAAAAAACATTTCAGAGTTCTGGTTTCAACCTCTGGAAAACAGGAACAACTAATCTGGGAATGCCCCATTAACATCTGCTTAGTTAGCACACAAGATTCAGCTGTGTAAGTACATAACCCTGCCTGAAAGGCAGAGCATTACACAACTGGTCCAGGAATGAATGTTAAGTCTAAAGACTAACCAGGAAGAGATCCAGAGAGAGAGCTCGGGTGAGGCACATAGCCTAGAGGTACAGAAGCTGGTCCATGCACCACATAATCATTGGTCATTGTTTCACCATCCCCTTTCATGCGTGGGCACAACACTCTCTGGCAAACAAAATACATAGCGGCAACTATAAAAACTGTGAGAATCACTCCAATGATAGAACCTATTGTGTTGGTAGCTTGAGGGGCTGGTTCTTCAGTTGTGTCTAAAAGTAAGAGAAAAACAAGGAGATATCAAATAAGCTTTTTTGACCATTTGACAGTTACTACACACCTCGATCAGCTTTTTGAACCCTTCTGCACTGGAGGATATAATGAAATGTCTTTTCCCAGATTTGGAAAGAAGGAGACATGAAGTGGGGTTAATATAATTGTACAGTCAACCCTCGACTTACGAACGGCCCTAGTTACGAACATTTCGACTTACGAACCGCTCTGATAGAAAAATATAGCCTCGACTTGTGAACTTTGCTTCGAGTTACGAACCGGAAAAAAAATGCGCGGGAGGCGGGGAAAGCGCGAAATTTGAACTTTCAAGGTGTCCTGTTGAAAAGGTGTCTGTTCCCTCCTTCCCTCCCTCTTTCCTTTTTTTTAAACCTAAGTCATCTTAGGTTAAAAGGAAAAAAAATTTAAAAAATTCTGCCCCTAGTGGTAAGAACGGATTAACCGGCTTTGCATTAGTTCCTATGGGAACTAATGCTTCGACTTACAAACCGCCCCTCGACCTAAGAACCAAAAACAGCCGGAATGGATTAATTGGTTTTCAATGCATTCCTATGGGAAATGCTGATTCGACTTACGAACTTTTCGACTTAAGAATGTCCTTCCGGAACGGATTAAGTTCGTAAGTCGAGGGTTGACTGTATGATGCTTTTATGAACTGGCATAGCTCAGTGGGTTGGACCACATGACTACAGAGCCAGTTGTGGGAGTTCAAATTCTTACTATGACTCCCGGGAGAGGGATCAGTGGAGATCACCTGGAGCATGTGTGGCTAATGGGGTTATGTACTTTGTTATTCGTTATGTCCTTCTACAAGTTCCATAGTGGCAGAGCACCACTCTGAGTACTTTATACCTGGAAAACACTGGGTTATCATAAGTTGGAACTGACTTGATCGTCCCTTATTATGCCGCAATATATTGTTGTTCTTGTTATAAACATATTTCTTGTTCCTCAGCATTGTTGGCATGTGTTGGGGGGTGGACCCAGGGGTTAAACCAAAAGGTTAGGAGACAAGTCCTAAACATTTGTGGCTGAAAGGACATGTTTGTTAAATCACTGATTTTTTAATTTCAGGAAGTAAATTAGCAGCTATTGATACATGTTTTAAATTAGTAGCTAAAGAATTTGGAATTATTCCAGTTGCTGAAATTAGTGCGGGAAAGAAGATAATCTGATCTTGCTACCGTATCTTTCACTTTCTTGTCTTAATGTTTGGTACTTGTTAATTTTTGTATTTTCTGTACTTCCGAGGTTGCTTGCTGATGCAACTTGGACTTCTTTTTCTTTGTTACATCCAGAAATATAATACATGGCTTATTAAACACATTGTTTTATCTGTGATAATTTGGTTGGACCAGAACTTTATGTCAGATTCCTTTTCTAAAACCAAAGGTGGCAAAGATTTGGCTAACTGCTTAAAACAATCTTTGAAACTTGGTTATGACTGCATGCGCAACTCGTTGATGCTAGTTTAAGGGGATTCATCTATAATATAATGAAATGTTTGTTTAGATTTGTGACAGGTCCTACATACATAATTTATACTGTGCGCTTCATAATTATTTTC
Source organism: Intellagama lesueurii (assembly GCA_037013535.1). Lineage (NCBI taxonomy): Eukaryota > Metazoa > Chordata > Lepidosauria > Squamata > Agamidae > Intellagama > Intellagama lesueurii. Next base: position 95,541,340 of record JBAJHW010000005.1, read on the forward strand.
TATTGTTATTATTAAAAAATACCAGACACAGTCAATCAAAATTATAAAAAAATTGACTGGTATTATATAACAGATACAAGTTTTAATCAAAAACCTCAGTAGCTGGTAAATATCGGCACAGTATGTATGCTGTTCTTAATGTTGCAGTTTTTTGTAGCCCTGATGGTGTTATTTCCGAGATCTGCAGCTGCTTATAATACTGTGTGAAATTTCTTGATATTGTTCCCAAAGCTCCAATGACTATGGGGACCACTGAAGTGTGTTTCATCCACAAGTGAGATGTTTTGATTGCCAGGTCTCTGTATTTTGTTAGTTTTTCCAATTCTTTATTTTCAACTCTGGCATCCCCTGGAGTTGCAATGTCAATGGTCCAGACATTTCTTTGTTCTATTACTACTATGTGGTGTGTTATGTTCAAGGTATCTATCAATTTGGATCCGGAAATCCCACAATATCTTGATTTTGTCATTTTCTGACACCTTATCTACCTGATGCTCTCATGGGTATTTGGAGGCTGGCAAGTTATATTTTTTTGCATAATGACCAGAACATTCATTTTGCTACTCTATTATGTCTAATTTTGTAATCTGTTTGTGCAATCTTTGGACATTCGCAGATGAGGTTTGATACAGTTTCATCTTTTTCTTGGCAGAGTCGACATTTGCTGTTAGTAGATCTTAGCTTTCATCACATTGGTTCGGAATGCTTGTTCTTGTGCAGCAAAGATCAAACCTTCGGTTTCTTTCTTAATGGTCCCAGTTTTAGCCATGTCCATGTTGAATCATTATCATGCTTTCCATCAATATTTCTCAGGTATAGTCCATGTAGTAGTTTATTTTTCCTACTGTTTAATTTATTTTCAAATTGTTGTTTCTTATATTGAGCCTTTGTTTCTGTTGTTCTCAAAATATTCTCCATTTTCACTGCCTTAAGTAATTTTTTTTAACTTGTACGGATATAATCATTTAGGCTTCTTTTTTCCTCCTCTACTACCTGCTGGATTTGCAATAATCCACAGCCTCCAATTTTTCGTGGTAGATATAATCTATGCACATTACCTTTTGGATGTAGTGCATGATGGAGCACATGTTCTTATAGTCATGCAAATGATGTTACTGCTAGATGATCTCTATGCTCGTTTGCCAAGATGACTGAACAGAAATGTTGGCACAATCTATAAATTAAAACAATTAGCAAACCTGACATGTTTTTTCAGCATTAAGTTGTGGATGGGGTGTGGCTATATAGTTAGAATAATAATGTGCACACAATCATATTTGAATCTTTACCACATTCACAGCCATCTGTACCTTTATGCCAACATTTATAAAGCTTTTTTCTACCTACTCCATACCAAAATGTAAATTTTCACACTTACAGCATCCCAGTTCATCAGAGCTGTCACTACAGTCAAAGTGCTCGTCACATTTCTTGTTTTTCCCAATACACTGCCCACTGGCACATCGGAAGTGATCTGTTAAACAAAGCACTGTAAAAGTAGAGATTACCCACAATTAGTGAATTACAAGAATAACTAAAACAGGAAGGCAATGAAAATGCAGCATAAAAATTCAGAAAATTAATACTGTTAAATACTTTTATAGCTACAGTTGTCAGAGTTCTAGAGCTGAGATAAAACAAGCCCATTAAGTTTGAACAATATGCAAATTGCAGGTTCTTAGGTGAGTGGCTATTTTTAGGAAAAGGCAACCTTGAATAATTAAAAAGATCAGCAGGAACTACTTCTCCTTTCTCAAGAGTGCTCCCAGTTCCACAAAGCACCTTCCTGGCAGAGGAGAGGGGGAAAACAGAGAAAGAATGAGGATGATGGTAGTGTGAATGAGCTGACCACCACACAGCAAACTCTCTTACTTTGCATGCTTTGATTTCCAACTCTCTCTTTCACTAGTAGTTTCAGGAAACTCATACAGAAAGAAAGGGAAGGCTGGAAAATGGGATGAGATGATACCACACTTAGTTTTTAAGATTTCTAGCTCTTTGTACTATAATGATATGCTTGAAAGTGTGAGAGCAATACCTGCTGAAGCTTCAAAATCCAGAGGAGCACTTTAAGTCTACCAATGGTTGGAAGATGGGGAGACAAGAAGGTCAGAGAATAGTGGACTTTATGTATCAAGTCTTTTTTTTTTTCAATGAATGCAGGATATTATCAAATGGACTGCTTTTCCCATTCCCTTCATTAGGTAAAGGTTCCCCTTGACATTTAGTCCAGTCGTGTCCGACTCTAGGGCGCGGTGCTCATCCCCGTTTCCAAGCCGTAGAGCCAGCATTTGTCCAAAGACAGTTTTCCGTGGTCACGTGGCCAGCGCAACAAGACACGGAACGCCGTTACCTTCCCACTGAGGTGGTACCTATTTATCTACTCGCATTTTTACATGCTTTCGAACTGCTAGGTTGGCAGGAGCTGGGACAAGCGACGAGAGCTCACTCCGTCACGTGGATTCGATCTTACGACTGCTGGTCTTCTGACCTTGCAGCACAGAGGCTTCTGTGGTTTAACCCGCAGCGCCGCCACGTCCCCTTCCCTTCATTAGGCAAGGCAAATACAAATCAGACTTGAATGTACATTCCTGTGCTTCCTCCTAGTCTGGGGACATTACAGAGTATAAAAGGGACAGTGATGCCTCTACCAATAGTTGGAAGATGGGGAGCAGGCCACCTCATCCTTCCCGTTCATATAGGGATTCTAACTCTTAAAATTAGAAGGGCAACAAATAATGTAACTATGAACTAGCCTAAGACATCTCAAAAGCTTTAAGCCACTAAGATAAGGAGGATCAACTCATAGCAATCTGATACTGCTTTCCTTGCCATGGCTCCCTCCTATGGAATCCTAGGATACATAGTTAAGTGAGGTGCTTAGAATTCTTTAATACAACATTCTAGTGCTGTGGCTCTCTTTCAAGACTGGTTTTGGCATAGAAAGGGCCTAGGTCAGGACATCTTCTGCAATGACCTTGCAGGGCCAATAAAGAGAAAATGAGTCCCTCCCCACAAAAAAAGAGAGATCAGAGCCAGTGTTAAGACGTTTGGTTTGCCTGACCAGCAGAATTATTTTCTAACTGTTATCGAAGGACTTCACTCAAAAATCAGTACAGTCAACCCTCGACTTACGAATGGCTCCAGATACGAACATTTCAACTTACGAACCACTCTAATAGGAAAAAACAGACTCGACTTGAGAACTTTTTCCGAGTTACGAACAGGGAAAAAAACCCACGGGGAAGTCAGGGAACCCCCCTCTCCCCGCAGCAAGCGCCACTTTCAGAAGCCTCCCGGGGGCAGGGGAGAAGCACAATTTTTTTATTTCCCTGCCTTCCCGGCAGCCATTTTGTGTGCTTCTCCGCTCCCGCCCCCCTCTCCCCGCCTCTCAGCTGATCGGTGCTGGGTCTCAGAGGCTTGCCCAGCAGGTAAAAAAGGCAGCGGCGGGCGATGGGGGGGGGCGCCAGTCCGGTGCGCTCCCTGCCCATTCCAGGCGCGGGTCTACTGACGAGTAAGCGCCGCGGACAGCGCGGGTCTACTCGCGAGTAAGCGCCGCCGAAGCTGCGCAAGAGGAGGAAGGAGAAGCCGCGGGTGCTGGTGCTTTGCTAGGGAGGCTTCGGACGGTAAGGTGCTGCTGTTTTTTCTTTTAAAAAAGTTGTTCTGGGTGGGTTTTGGAGGGTAGGTTTGGGCTGGGGGGGTATGTTTCTGTGTTGTTTTTTTTGGTGATTTTTTTTTTGCAGTCCCACCGTGGGACTTGCTCAAATGTTTATTTTTGGATGTTTTTGTTTTGTGTGTGTGTGTGTGTGTGTGTTTTGCAGTCCCAGCGTGGGACTGCAAGTGTTTTATTTTTGGGGTATTTTTTTCTTCGGCCGGAACGGAGTAATGGGTTTTCAATGCATTCCTATGGGAATGCATAGTTCGACATATGAACTTTTGGACATACGAACGTTAATCCGGAACGGATTAAATTCGTAAGTCGAGGGTTGACTGTACATAGTTTAGGGGTGGCTCTTGGATCCAGCATTGTCAGTGGAGGCACAGGTAGTCTCAGTGACTGAAATCCTCTTGCACAGCTTTACGCCATGCAAGTAGGATGGTATTATCATCCCATGTTGGTAATGATTAATTTAAATTAATTGAACGCTTCCCATCCTTTGTCATGCTCTGAAGCTCCCTAGGGCTCCCTTTTGACCTGGGGAAGCCTTTGGAAGCCTTGGCAGCAGCACAGAGAGGGGGGCACATTGTCACACCAGACAAAATACCTTGGTTACACATATCCATACTTTGGTAACCTCTTGTTTTGATTACTTCAATTTGTCGTATGTAGTACTGCCTTTGAAACTGGATGAGGACCAACGTTCCCTCTCATTTCTGCTAGTGATGGGCAGAGCTCCACCCTCCCCACATACGGGGTTTCGCCTGCAACTAAAAGCAAATTGGCAGCAACATCAATCTATCTGCATGGGATTGATGAAGCGATACGTATGTACACACAGCTTAGAGGGAATGTTGGTGAGGACACATCAGATGATTTCTTAAGGAGCAAGACAGTTGACAAGAATGGATAATAATACAATCACATTACATCAGTGCTTTGTGATCTTCATTGGCTTCCACTTTTTTGCCAAATAATAATCTCTTTGAATATACAACTGTCCACCCAGATAAACATCTTCAAAAGCCCTCCACTGAAAGCCTCAGGAAAATAGGTAAGGTGTGTAGCTGTAAGGAGAGGGCTTTTTAAATAAGTACTACCCTATTTGTGGCATACTTCTCCCCAAGAGACTCACCTGGTGCACATTTTGGAATTGTTGTTAAGACCAGCTAAAGACATTTTTATTTTCCCAGCATTTTAGATTATTTTTTAAAAACTGTATTTATGCTTTGAGATTTTAATATTCCATATGTTTTTCCTTTTTTTCTCTAGCTGTTTTTACTTTTATTTTTATTGTATGTTTTTATACTTTATGGTTATAGTTCTATTTTGAACAAAGTCTGGACAGCTTTGAAATGTGAAATAAACAAAAATATAAATATTATAGGACCCAGTAATGTCATTCATATACCAGTGGTACATCTTCCAATACAATATATGCCATTATCTATCAGCAATGCTGTACTGCATTCTGCAAAGGATAAACAGATCCACTTCTATCCAGGGCAGAAGGGAACACATGCAATCTCTAAAGCCACCTCACAGCACCCCCTCCCATGAAAAAAACTATTTTTAAACTGTTTGAAAGTTCACTAGTTCCACTCCTGAGGGCCTTCAGGACAAGTGATTTTAGCACCAGGGCTGGTGTACAGAACAGGGGAAAATAAAAACTGCAAACGCTGCCTAGGTGTTCCTAATTTACATTTTAAAAAATGAAATGAGCCAAAATGGACACTTCTGGGCCATGTGCAGCTTTTAGATAAATATTTGGTCCCAGTTTCCCCTGAGACAGCTCATCTTGGTTCTCTGCAGAAGAATAAATGACTCCAGAAATGGCATTATTCAAAAACAATTACAGGAACATTTAAACCACTGAGCACAAACTGTCACCAAACTCCAGGTGATCATTCTTGAGCAATGGAATGTCAAAGAACATCTGGACTACAATTCACAAAATTCAGTTTTATTCCTTGTGCCTTGAACACTGTGATTCACACCCTGGGTGATCCGCATATGCGCGGAGCCTTGTTGGAATATTCTAGAGCTTCTGCAATCAGAAAAGATACATTAGTACATTCAGTTAAGTCAACCACCACTTTGGAGTGAGGGCGTGACAGTGGGGAGGCTGGGTTGGGATGTGTGAATCACAGAGGACCACTTGAAAAACTACAATTACAGGTAGATAACCTGTCTTTCTTCTTCGTCGACTCTGTGAATCACACTCTGGGTGACTAACAAGCTGGCTTACCCAGAGGAGGGTGTCACACCAAGGTATAAGAAAGTACAGCATGTCCAAAAGCTGCATCGGACTTCTGGTGAAAGTCTAGCCGATAGTGATTAATAAACATGGACGGCTGTGACCATGTGGCAGATGCGCAAATCTCATGGAGGGGAATCCCTCAGAGAAAGCTGTGGATGCCGCCAATGCCCTGGTAGAGTGTGGGCGAAGGGCTTGTGGCACCAGAAGATGTACAAGCTGGTAGGCAAGTTGGATAGCAGAGGCAACCCACTTGGATATATGCTGAGAGGTGACTTGGAGACCTTTTGATGGAGGCTGGTAGCTGACAAAAAGTCTAGGCAAATGCTGGAATGGCTTAGTGCGGGCTATACAGAAAGCTAGAGCCCATCTAACATCCAAGGTGTGAAGGATGCGTTCTTGAGGAGTGGATGGAGATGGGAAGAAGGATGGAAGAACCAATGGTTGAGAGAGGTGGAACTGGGAGACAACCTTAGGAAGGAACAAAATATCTACAAAAAGCCGAACCTTGTCGGGTAGAACCAGACATATGGGTAGTTAGACCGTAAGGCTGCAAGCTCACTGGCGCATCGTGCAGAGATGATTGCCATGAGAAATGCGGTCATAAAGGTTAGGAGATGGAGGTCCGTTGATGTGAGGGGCTCGAAAGGGTGTTGAAGGGCTAGTGTCAATTACTACTGAGGTGGAGGAGGACGTGTATCAGAATATATGTGAGTAAATCCTTTGAGAAAATGCTTGAGAGTAGGATGCCTGAAGAATTTAGAGGCTGGAGAGATTGGTGGCTGGTGCGCCACAATGGCAGAAAGATATACTTGTGATGAGAGTGATGAGAAAGTCCTGTGCGCTTAAGATGTATAAGAAAATATAGAACAGTGCAGAAAGAAGGGTTAATTGGCAACTGTGCTGTTGAGGGAGTGAAGGATTGGAATTTTTTCCATTTATATATGTAGGCTCTCCTGGTAGAGGGTTTCTTTGCATAATGAATAACATTAATCAAGGAGGCAGAATCCTCCACACTGCAAGATGAAGTGCTGGGAAATCTGGGTGGAGGATCTGAGCCCTGTTTTGGGTGAGGAGGTGAGGCAGACGGGGAAGATGGCAAACTTCAGAAGACAGCTGGCAAAGAGTGAGAAACCAAGGCTGTCGTGGCCACCACAGGGCCAGCAGATTGCCATTGGGTTTGTCTTGCCGGAGACTGACGACCACCTTGTGGAGCAGTGGGAATGGTGGAAAGAGGTAGGTCAACGTTTTGGGCCAACGTCTGATGAAGGTGTCACCAAGGTAGTTCTTGCCAACTCCTGTGCAGGAACAATAGCGTTTGCATTTTTGGTTCATTCTGGATGCAAACAGGTTGATTGTGGGTGTCACCCAACGAGTGCAGAGGGACAGAAAAATCGTTTGGTCTAGTTCCCATTGTGGGCTTGGTGTTCTTTGCGACTGAGTAAATCTGCAAGGTTGTTGTCTTGGCCAGCTACATAGACTACTGTGAGACGTATGTGGTGAGACAGACACCACTCCCACAGGTCTACGGCGAGATATAGGAGGCTTGGGGAGTGAGTACTGCCCTGCTTGAGAATATAATACAGTGGTGCCTCGACTTACAGACATCCCTACTTATGAAAATTTCGAGTTACGGAAAGCTCCGGCCGCAAAATTTTGGTTCGACTTGCGGCCGGAGCTTCCACTTATGAAAAGAAACAGGCAGGGGAAAAGGGTGGGAAATTCAAACCGTTGGTGGCGAAGAGGCTGCTTCTTCGCCCCAACGGTTAGGAAAAGGGAGGCTCAGCCTCCCGGGCTTCTAACACCACCCCGACTGCCGCGCCGGGTGCCGGTGCTTTGGAAGCCCAGGAAGCTGGCACCTGGTGCGGCGGTCGGGGCGGCTTTGGAAGCCCGGGAAGCCAGCACCCGGGGCGGCGGTCGAGGCGGCTTTGGAAGCCCGGGAAGCTGGCACCCGGCGCGGAGGTCGAGCAGAGATATTAAGTTGAGATGTTTGTCATCTGGGAGAAATGCTTGGGCTTTGTTGGAGTCCAGGTAGGCTCCGATGTAATGGATGTGTCTGGTAGGTAGCAGGGTAGACTTTTGCAGGTTTACTGTGAGGCCGAGATCTTGAAGGAGGGTTAGAGTGAGATGGATGTCGTGCTGTGCTTTGCAGTGACAGTGAGTTACGAGAAGCCAGTCATCAATGTACAGGAAGATTTGAATGCCCTGCAGCCTGAGGTATGCTGCTACAGGGGCCATGCATTTGGTGAATACTGGGGGGGGGGGGGGGCGCGTAGTGAGCCCGAATGGTAGTCTTTTGAATTGATAGGCCTGAGCCCCTAGCTGGAAGTGCAAGTAAGGCCTGTGAGCTGGACTGATGGAAATGTGGAAGTAGGCGTCTCGTAAATTGATTACCACAAACCAGTCTTTCTTGTGGAGTACATTTCGACTTACGAACCGCTCTCATAGGAAAATGTTGACTCCACCTGCGAACTTCCCTCAAGTTACGAACAGAAAAAAAGTGTGGGGAAGGCAGGGAACCTCCCTCCCCCCACCCCGCCCCGCAGCCAGCGCCGCTTTCAGAAGCCTCCTGGGGGCAGGGGAAAAGCACCATTTTTTTTATTTCCAGGTCTTTTTCCCTGCCTTTTTCGGGGCTGGGCAAGCCTGGGGGAGCCTCTAAGACCCAGCGCCGATCAGCTGTGAGGTGGGGGGCGGGCGGAGCGGAGACTAGCACAAAATGGCTGCCGTCTCCCTGCTGGCTGCCAGCTCTCAGCTGTTTGGCGCTCTTTTTCTGGCTGTTCCGCGGCTACCAAGGCACTGTGAGGAGCCGGGCTCAGTCTACAGTACCTGGTAAGTGCCTTTGTTTTAATTTTTTAGACTTTTTTTCCCCATAGGAACGCATTAATTAAATTTCAATGCATTCCTATGGGAAATTTGGTTTTGACTTACAAACTTTTCGACTTATGAACGGACTTCCGGAACGGATTAAGTTCGTAAGTCAAGGGTTGACTGTAACTATGCAAAATTTGGTGGTGGTGATATAGATTTATGCCTCTGAGGTCAAGAATTGGGTGGAGGCCGCTGTCCTTTTTTGGGGACAGTGAAATAACGAGAGAGAAAAACCTGTATGGTGTAGTGGTACCAGCTCTATGGCATCTTTGAGTAATAAGGATTGTATTTCATTTTGTAGAGTTAGTAATGGAGGTGTGACAGTGTGTGATGGTGGAGGAAGCTGGTGGTATTTTATGTGGTACCCCTGTTCTATGATGGAGAGGACGCAAGTGTCTGTGGTGATGTTTTTCCACGCAGGTGTCTCCAAAGAGTAGAGGGAGGCAGGTGGGGGATGGGAAGTAGTAGCCAATTTGATGTCAAACCTGATGCTTAGGTTTACGGTTGTGGCGTCTGACTGTAGTTTCCTGCTGGGTCTTGGTGCGGTAAGACTGCTGTTTGTAGTAAGGAGCAGTGGCTGTTTGCCTCTGAGGGTCATGTTGAAACCTCTGATAGGAGGTGTAGGGACGACGCCACTGTGTGTGTTGTGTATGTGGGGTAAACTCCCCAGCACCTGGCAGTTGTTCGTTTCTTTTGTACATTCTCAAGAATGTAATCTGTTTCAGCAATGAAAAGGCCGATGCCATCGAAGGGGAGGTCTTTGATGCAGGCACAGGCATCTTCTGCGAGGCCAGCTGTTCTAAGCCAGGAGAAATGGCGAAGTGCTACAGAGGTGGCCATAGACTTAGATGCGGCATTGACAGTGTGGCGTGCTGCCAACATTTGTTGTTTAGCCACTGAGAGAACTTCTTGCTGAAAGGTTTGTGCCAGAATCCTTTTAACATCAGGTATTGGCTCAATCAGGGTGGACATGTTGTCCCATAAGAAGTGTTGGTACACACCCATAATCCCTTGATAATTGGTGACTCTCATAGTAAAGGCAGCTGAGGAATAGAGCCATTGGCCCATTGAGTCTATGCGTTGACTGTCCTTGTTAGGTGGAATCAGGTTTTCTCGATGTCGAAAGCGAGATTGAGAAGCCTCAAAGAAGATGGAGTTAGGAGCGGGCTGTTTCTGTAGAAAACCGGCATCGGGATCGTGAACATGACAGAAGCTGTCAATACACCGGGAGATAGCATATGATGAGGCTGGCTTAGTCCAAGAATGTTTAGCTGTGCTAAGAAGAGAAGGAAGCATAGAGATATGGACTGGTGTGGTGATGTCCTTAGAAACTGGATCATAAAGATGGTCTGATGGTTCAGCAGTGGGCTATGAATTTGGAACTCGAGACTTAGCCATATGAACTATTAACTGGGCATAAGTCTGAAAGTCCTCAGCCGGAGACGGTGAGTCCGGATCTGCAAGGTCTGAGTCTGGTGACATTAAGAGCACCGATGGTGTTTCGGGCCTCGAGCCTTGGTCAGGAGGATCGGCACCGTGAAGCGAATCGATCAACTGTCGATTGACATTGGTGCTGAAAGGCTGCTCTCCTTGATATTGGGAGTGGGAGGGCTGTCGATGTCGAGTTGTCGAAGGTGCTTCCATGGTAAGGGGTTGATATCGAGGATCCTCGACGTTGACGAGGTCGGCATGGAGGCAGGCTTGATACAGAGCTTGTGGAGCCTGGTGTTGATGTTGAAGGGGCTACCGAGTTGGTAAGGGCACCGATGGACCGCAATGGATTATGACAGAGTAGATGGATGCTGGTGATGCCGAGTGGGACAAATGGTCGAGGTCGTCCAGTGCGGAGGAAAGTAATAGCTTGTTGGCGCTGAGAAAGTGGTTGGGGCCAAGGAATATTTGTCGGATCGCCGAGGCTTTTTTGGTGCGGATGGATATGTGGCGTCGGTTAAGTCCGGGCGACGCTGGAGGTGCAATCACTTCGACACCAAAGGTTCCATTGTAGCAACGAAATACTCGGATGCCACTGACATGCTGGGAAAGGTGGCCAGGTGACAGTGCTTGGCAGGCATCTCGGTGGGGCACTGATCGGGGCAAAAGGCTTCCCGATAATGGTGCCGATGGTAAGTAGTGTCCGCGCAAGAAGGCAAGTGGACGTTTTGGTAGGGTTGGTGTCTATGTTTGTGCACTGGAGGCCGAGGCGGTAGGCTGACAGGGGCAGGATAAGGCACCGTATCAAGTTCTGCAGCAGTGTCATGGATAGGTGAAACAGCCTTGGAGGACCAACTAGGGAATCTGGAGAACTGTGGAGGACTGGTCAGTAGAGAAGTAGCCTGTCGGTCGACATGCTGGTCCCAATCAGGGGACTGGGAGGGATGAGGCGACGACTGATGGGCTGGAGGAACCTTGTCATCGGAGAGGGATCCGATGCAGACAAGGTATTCAGACTCGGAAGGAGGCTGAGAAGTTGGTGTGGAAATAGACTTGGAGTGCTTCAACGTCAAGGACTTAGCCTTTTTTGATGGACGAGGTTCAGCCACCGAAGGCTGGTAGGATGACGCCTTCAATTTGGTGACTGGAGGTTTCAATGTCAAGGCAGTCAAAGTCAAATGTTTGGTCTTGCGAGGCTGGGCGGCACGAGATAAGGCCAAAGTCGACGTTGAAGGGACCCCTTGTTCTTTGGAATGGGAGGGGGTGGCTGATGGATGCTGTTTTGCTGCTTCGGAAACAGCCTTGTCTATGGCTCTGGCATGAGGCACGGACTTGCACGTTGGTTGTGCCATAGGTTTGCCTGGCTGGAAGGATTATTCCCAAAGTCAAAGTGTAAGCCTGGAAAGGTGACTGCATAGCACCCCATGCCTGAAGTTTTTGAAGTGGGGGCAGGAACAGGTCTGATGAGCCTCTCAGAGACAAAAAAGGCACTTAGCGTGGCCATCAGAAACAGGGATCTTATTATTACAGACCACGCAACATTTAATCGGGCCTGAAGAGGCGGATGAACTGAAGATTGGGGGGTGGGGGGGAGAGAGCTTTGTCCCAAAAGCCAAAGCAAGTAATTGGTAGAGAAATAAGATTAAAATAATAATAAAAGGTTTTCTTTTCTCTTTTTTTTTTTCAGATAAAAAACTCACAGAAACTATGAGCGAGGCTCTCAATGCAGCAGTTGAAGAGAAACTGAAGGGAGAGCCTTGGCGCCAAGGTACACATACTATGCGGAGGGGCTTGTACTAATATATCTTTTCTGATTGCAGAAGCTCTAGAATATTCCGACGAGGCTCCGCGCATGTGCGGATCACCCAGGGTGTGATTCACAAAGGCCACGAAGAAGAACTAAATTGTGTTGACCCAGATGTTCTAGGAATCCCTTAGACTTTGGACCCCACAATATTGAATATCTAATCTCTCATTCTTAGGGAAGGTGTTAGAGCAGCTTGTGGCCTCTCTCCTCCAGAGGTTTCTGGATGAGACATATTATCTAGATCCATTTCAATCTGGCTTCAGGCCTGGTTATGGGGCAGAGGCAGCTTTGCTTGCCTTGGTAGATGACTTATGCCGGGAACTGGATAGGGGATCTGTGTCCCTGTTTGTTTTGCTGGACCTCTCAGTGGCTTTCGGTACTATCAACCATAATATCCTCCTGAGCAATCTCTCTGGAATGGGAGTTGGGGGCACTGTTTTACGGTGGCTCAAGTCCTTCCTGGAGGAGAGAATTCAGAAGGTGATGCTGGGGGTTTCCTGTTTGACACCCTGGCCACTGACCTGTGGTGTCCCTCAGGGTTCTGTTTTGTCTCCTGTTATTTAACATCTACATGAAACCACTGGGAGAGATTATCTGGAATTTTGGAGTTTGGTGTCACCAGTATACAGATGAGAAGAACTACCTCTCCTTGCCACCTAAATCTGAGGAAGCTACGTCGGCTCTAGATCAGTGTTTGGTATCAGTAATGGACTGGATGTGGGTGTATAAACTGAAGCTTAACCCAGGCAAGACAGAAGTGCTTCTGGTCAGCCGAAAGGCAGATCAAGGAATAAGGATGCAGCCTGTACTGGATGGGATTACATTCCCACTTTAAAAAACAGGTGTGCAGCTTGAAGGTGCTCCTGGAATCATCCCCGAGTCTGGATGTCCAGGTCTTGGTGGTGGCCAGGAGTGGATTTGCACCATTAAAACTAGTGCTCCAGCTACATCTGTTTCTTGAGAGATCTGATCTGGCAACTATGACACACGCCCTAGTTACTTCCAAGCTGGATTACTATAATGTGCTTTATGTACGGCTACGGATTGTGGCTCTGATCATCAGCTTCTTATAGCAAAACTCAAACTTAAACTGAAGAAAGTAGGAAAAACCACTGGGCTAGTCAGGTATAATCTAAACCAAATCCCTTATGAATACACAGTGGAAGTGAAGAACAGATTTAAGGAACTAGATTTGGTGGTCAGAGTGCCTGAAGAACTATGGATGGAGGCTCGTAACATTGTACAGGAGGCAGCAACAAAAACCATCCCAAAGAAAAGGAAATGCAAGAAAGCAAAGTGGCTGTCCAACAAGGCCTTACAAATAGCAGAGAAGAGAAGGGAAACCAAATGCAAGGGAGATAGGGAAAGTTACAGAAAATGGAATGCAGACTTCCAAAGAATAGCAAGGAGAGACAAGAGGGCCTTCTTAAATGAACAGTGCAAAGAAATAGAGGAAAATAATAGAAAGGGAAAAACCAGAGATCTGTTCAAGAAAATTGGAGATGTTAAAGGAACATTTTGTGCAAAGATGGACATGATAAAGGACAAAAATCGTAGGGACCTCACAGAAGCAGAAGACATCAAGAAGAGGTGGCAAGAATACACAGAGGAATTATACCAGAAAGATCTGGATGTCCCGGACAACCCAGATAGTGTGGTTGCTGACCTTGAGCCAGACATCCTGGAGAGTGAAGTCAAGTGGGCCTTAGAAAGCATGGCTAACAACAAGGCCAGTGGAGGTGATGGCATTCCAGTTGAACTATTTAAAATCTTAAAAGATGACGCTGTTAAGGTGCTACACTCAATATGCCAGCAAGTTTAGAAAACTCAGCAGTGGCCAGAGGATTGGAAAAGATCAGTCTACATCCCAATCCCAAAGAAGGGCAGTGCCAAAGAATGCTCCAACTACTGTACAATTGCACTCATTTCACACACTAGCAAGGTTGTGCTCAAAATCCTCCAAGGTAGGCTTCAGCAGTATGTGGACCGAGAACTCCCAGAAGTACAAGCTGGATTTCGAAGGGGCAGAGGAACTAGAGACCAAATTGCTAACATGTGCTGGATTATGGAGAAAGCCAGAGAGTTCCTGTGGCGTTCACCCTTGTTATGTTAAATAAGTCATGCATTATTCATGTTTATGCTGATGTGGTGGAGAGGCGGAGCCGAGAGAGAGATTAAAAAGGCGGAGCCTGAGAGTGAGCGGTCAGTCAGAGGAGAGTCAGAGTTAGAGAGAGAGAGAGAGGGAGAGATAGTTGGGAGATCTGAGGTGATTAGTCAGAAGAGTGAATAGTAACCTGTAAGATCAAATAGAAGATTGTTATAGATACTTGATAAACCTGAAGAATACTTATGAATTATTATAGCAACATCTGTAATCAATAAACCTGTTTTATTTAAAAGTCAGTGATGAATGGACCTGCATCTTTCTTAAGCAAAGTACGTTGATTTAGTGATCAACTGGTGGCAGCTTGTGAAAAGGAGTTTGGTTTGCCTTCATGTGCTCTGTGGTTGGAAGATAACCAGGGGCAACAAAGGGGCAAACGTCACAGTTCCAGAAAAACATCTACTTCTGCTTCATTGACTACGCAAAAGCCTTTGACTGTGTGGACCACAGCAAACTATGGCAAGTTCTTAAAGAAATGGGAGTGCCTGATCACCTTATCTATCTCCTGAGAAATCTATATGTGGGACAGGAAGCAACAGTTAGAACTGGATATGCAACAACTGATTGGTTCAAAATTGGGAAAGGAGTACGACAAGGCTGTAGATTGTCTCCCTGCTTATTTAACTTATATGCAGAATACATCATGCGAAAGGCTGGACTGGAGGAATCCCAAGCCGGAATTAAGATTGCCGGAAGAAATATCAATAACCTCAGATATGCAGATGATACCACTCTGATGGCAGAAAGTGAGGAGGAATTAAAGAACCTCGTAATGAGGGTGAAAGAGGAGAGTGCAAAAAATGGTCTGAAGCTCAACATCAAAAAAACTAAGATCATGGCCACTGGTCCCATCACCTCCTGGCAAATAGAAGGGGAAGATATGGAGGCAGTGACAGATTTTACTTTCCTGGGCTCCACGATCACTGCAGATGGTGACAGCAGTCACGAAATTAAAAGACGCCTGCTTCTTGGGAGGAAAGCGATGACAAACCTAGACAGCATCTTAAAAAGAAGAGACATCACCTTGCCGACAAAGGTCCGCATAGTCAAAGCTATAGTTTTTCCAATAGCGATGTATGGAAGTGAGAGCTGGACCATAAAGAAGGCTGACCGCCGAAGAATTGATGCTTTTGAATTGTGGTGCTGGAGGAGACTCTTGAGAGTCCCCTGGACTGCAAGGAGATCAAACCTATCCATTCTGAAGGAAATCAACCCTGAGTGCTCACTGGAAGGACAGATCCTGAAGCTGAGGCTTCAATACTTTGGCCATCTCATGAAAAGATAAATCTCCCTGGAAAAGATCCTGATGTTGGGAAAGTGTGAAGGCAAGAGGAGAAGGGGACGACAGAGGATGAGATGGTTGGACAGTGTCATCGAAGCTACCAAGATGAATTTGACCCAACTCCGGGAGGCAGTGGAAGACAGGAGGGCCTAGTGTGCTCTGGTCCATGGGGTCACGAAGAGTCGGACAGGACTTAACAACTAAACAACAACAACAAAAACTAATGGAAAGTATCAGGAAACTTCAGCAAGTCCAAAATGCAACACCCAGATTGCTGATGGGGACTGGTTACAGGGATCACATAACCCCCCCAATCAGTTTCTGGGCACAATTCAAAGTGCTGGTTTTAACCTATAAAGCCCTAAATGGCCTGGGTCCAAGCTATCTCAAAGACCATATCTCCCATTATGAGCCAACTCAGGTATTAAGATCATCAGGAGAGGCCTTTTTCTCTCGGTTGTGCCACCTTCACAGGTGAGTCTGATGGGGACACAGGATAGAGCCTTCTCTGTTGCTGCTCCCAGACTTTGGAACTCCCTCCCACAGGAGGCCAGACTGGCCCCCATCTTTGCTGTCCTGCAAGCAGGCAAATACCTTTCTCTTCATGCAAGCCTTCCCTCAGTAACTAGCTACCTGTTGCATGATTTTTTAGATGGATTGTTACGCATTACTGCTTTCACTGGATTTTTAGTACTACTTGTATTTTACATTTTTGTCTTTTCCATTTCTCAGAGTGGCATTTTTAATATATATATTTGTATACTTATTTTTCTTAACTTTAATATCGTCTTTTAATAACGTAAGATAACTCTTTATACTCATTGTTCTTAGCTTTAAATATTGTCTTTTAATGTTGTTAACCACCATTGTATACTCATTGTTTTCAACTTTAAATACAGTGGTGCCTCGCTAGACGATTGCCTCGCAGGACGAGGAAATCGCTAGACGATGCCTTTTTGCGAGCGCTACTGCGCTTCGCAAAACGATGTTTCCCTATGGCGATTTTCGCTAGACGATGAGGTTTCCCCATAGGAGTGCGCCGACTAGTGGTGAAAAGCTGTCAGTGCAGCTGTCAGTGCATTCCTATGGGGACCCTCACTCGCTAGACGAGGTTTCCCTATGGGAGATTTCGCAAGACGACTGCGTTTTCCCTTGGAACGCATTGAAGCGATTTCAATGCATTCCAATGGGAAAACGTGCTTCGCTAGACGATGTTTTCGCTAGACAGCGATCCTCATGGAACGGATTAACATCGTCTAGCGAGGCACCACTGTATTGTCTTTCAATATTGTAAGCTGCCTTGGGTGCTTTTCAAAGAGAAAGACGGGGTAAAAATATTTTAAATAAATAAATAAGGTAAAAAAACATGAAACCTTGATAAAAGAAGAGATGACCATGCCAATTTAATTGCAAATCAATCCCATGGGACTTGTACAAGACCAGGTCATTTCCTTAATTATTATTAATTTACTAAACTAATCTATATTTCAGGATGGAGTTGAAGCTCTGCAAAGAGTGAAACAGCAGTGTTCAATGCCAAGAGGCTAGTAGCTGCAGGATGATTATGGCTGAAGACTGGCGCCTGGATCTCGCAGCATGCACCAAGTGGGCTAGTTTATGGGCTCTGTTGACCAGAAGAGAAGCAGTAGCTATAACTGAGTCAAGACAGACATCTGTGTCAGCTGAAGAGAGGACTTGTTTATGGAGGGGAAGGGTCAGGCAGATATAAGAGCGGGGGGCAATGCAGGATCTCGCCATCAAAAGCTAATTGTTGATACATGGAAATACATTGATTCTTTGACCCTCATGAATGCTACCACTGGAGCTATATACTTCATAAAGACATGAGGGTGACATGGCAAGACTGAAATGTAGGACCTTTAACTGGTATATCTAGTGGCCTAAAATGAAGTGTGGATACTGTCTGTGTGAGGGTTGTATGGCCACCTGAAAGCTGACATCCTTGAGGTTTGTTGATGCAAACCATATGCTATGGATTGGAGAGGAAGGATGGAAGATAGTGTGACCATCCGAAACTTCCAAGGATGGATGTACTGGTTGACATCCCAGAGGCCCAGACTGGGGCTGAGTCCCCTTGTCCTGTTTTGGGATAATGAAGTAATATGGCGACAGAGACAAGCTACACATTGCATTCTTCCTGAGGAGAGCTGTGATTATGAGACAGCTTGATACAGTGTAAGCGGCCAAATGAGGGAAGGGATGCTGCATACCCTACATGGATGATGGTCAAAAACCCATCTGTTGCTAGTGATGGATTGCCCCAAAGACAGGTGAGGGAAATCACTAATGGTGGTGTGAGCAGTGCTTGGAGGGAGTGTTGACCTTTTTTGGGTGCCACTGGCTGGTAGGGCTTGGGGTGGAAGTACTCTATGCCATGAGATGGAGGGCTGGGTGTCTGACTGGGAAGTAAACAGTGGGGATCAATTTCTGGAGAATGTGTGATGAGACTTCCTCCACAACTGCCTGGTGGGGGCAAAGGCTTGATGCTGACTGTGGAGGCTCATTTTCCAGGCCATGGTGTGAGTCTTTACTAACTGGTCCCTGAATTCACTTCTTTTTACACTGAACAGGCCCTGCCCATCAAAGGCCGTATCCTTGATCCAGACTTTTCTCCTTTCCATATCAACTCGTGAACTGCCAATTCATCAGTTGCTTCTGAGATTGGGAGCTTCAACTATTATAAAGCTGGGTTTTGAGTGATGGAAGAGGAATGAGCCCTGGCCTCCTGAATGCAGCAGAGGTTTTTGATTCTGCGTGATGTGGGTGGCACAGGTGATGGCTTAGCCCAGGATTATTTAACGAGGGAGGACAGTGTGGGCAGGAATGGCAAAAGAACAGGTGTAGCAGCTGGTGGGCTTTGATACCTGGGTCAACTATAGGAGTAGGAGGCTCCCTGTAATCCCAGTTATAGGGATTTTGCCATATGTAGGATATTTTCTGTGTATAAGCACAAATCTTCAGAAGGTGACAACAGAGTGGTTCTCCTAAAATGTTGTCTGATGAAAATGTGAAGGGCAAGGGGGAAGGAGGCAAAAAAGTATTATTGCAAAAATCAGGTTCACTGTCAGATAAAGAAGCCGCATCTTTTATATCTGCAGTTCCCCTGCACTGCTGATGCTGAAAGCAGTGACAGGGCAATGCCTGGGAAATAGAAAGCACTCTAAGCTGGGGAGCAGTCGGTATTACAGTCTATGTTGTAGTATAAGCTGGATGCATGATCAGGATGGAAACCAGTGATGCCGATGATGAGGGATGCTGGATTGAAACTTGATATACCAAGAGAGTTGAGGCAGTGTGGCAGTGTGGTCACCCAACAGTAAGTAGTTCTACTGGTAGTGACGATATGGAGATCAGGATTGGTGGTGGGGCAGGTAAGAATGCTGGCAATACCAATGTGATCATGGATGCTTGTGATACCAGTGATGACTCTGGCACCAATATGAGTACAGAGAAGGTGGCAGTATTGGGGGCGACTCTGGATACCAATACCGAAGAGAGTCTTGATGTCAGTAACAATGTCAGAACCTGGTCTCCTGTTGTGGATGATGAGGGATCGAAGCTCAAGGCCCTTGCAAAGTTCATTGCTCCTGAGTGCATTGCACTGTTTGTTGCCATCAGTCCTAGGAAGATGCTGACGAGTCAGAAGGCAATGAATGCTCTCTGTACCAGGGTTGCCAAACACAGAGACCAGTTGCTTCTAATCACAAGGTTCTGAAAGAGTGAGATCCCTGATCTCCTCCCCTGAGATTAAGCTGAGATAGACTTTGTCCAAGAAGCAAGGTAGAAAATTGTTTTTGGTCCAAGGAGATCAAAGCCATAGATGGAGCGTGCAGAGATGAGGTTAGGGGCCATGCTAAGGTCAACAGCAAAGATGACTGTAGTCAGCAATTCAGGGAGAAGGCAGTAATGGAGTCAGAGCCTGTTCCAGGGTCAATACAGGCAACGTGAGAGGCTGGAGAGAGAGGAGTAATCAGAGTCAAGTCCTAGCAAAGTGTTCATATCAGCAGATTGAGATGAGGAAGCAAGAAAAGAGTAATCAAGAAAGAGGACTGGGTTGATTCTGGCAAAGTTGGATACACTGATGGCGACGAGGTAGAATGGACAGAAGGCATGGAGACAGATTTTGTATGCTTTGCCTTCTTATCATTGGAGAGATCAACTTGAGGTGGTGACTTGTGTATCTTAGAATCAATCTTTGGCTTAAAGGAAGAAACAGCCCTGTCTGATGCTGAAAGTGGGGATTTCAGTATCAAGTTGGACTTGGTGATTAGTGTTGGGTGACTCAAAAGTGGTCCTTGGAATACAACGAATGACTTCTGGGATAAAGGTGCCTTGCAGATCCCAGAGGAAGACAGAATGTAGGAGATTATTTTGGGCCACCTGTTCTGCTTCTTTCAATACTTTCCCCAAAGGAAGTTCCTTAATTTAGCTTGTTGGGAGTCTCAAGCTCTTCATAAACTCTCTGCAGATTGTGCAGGACTGAATAAAGTGGGATTCTCTGAGGCAAAAAAAGGCATTGGGAATCAGTCTGTGAGAGCAATGCTTTCCCCCAGTTGATGCACTTTTTGAAAAGTGACATGGAGGACATAGGCCTGAGTGGAGCCTGCTTAATGAGGAACAGATCAGGAGATGAGAGATTGTGGATCAAAGCAAAAAGAAAAATAATGGAGGCTGGAAAAGACAAAAGGGAGGCAAAATGCTGGATCAAGAGAAAAGCTCAGCTAACAACTGCTTATTCCTATGAGGTTACTTTGGTGTCAGACAAAAAAGGAACTGAGGGGAAATGGTTTGGCTCACTGGAGTATGTGCAGTAGTGTGGGCAGTGCTACTGCCAAAACTGCTGGCTCTAGAATGTTCCAAAGACTATCTCTGCACAGACACAGAAGCCCATTTGTATGATCTATGGAGACCATGAAGAAGAAGGAATAAACAACAACAACAATCTGCAATATTAAGAACAGCATATATACTACGTTGATACTTAACAGATACTTAGTTTTTTGGTTAAAGCTTGTATCTGTTATATACCACCAGTCAATGTTTTTATAATTTTGATTGAGTGTGCCAGGTATTTTTGAATAATAATCTGCAAATCATCCTCATCTTAGAACTGAAGAGCTGGAAGGGAGTCTATGGATCAGCGAGTCTAGCCCCACCAAGGCACACTGGGAAATCCAATTCCCAACCTCTGGCTCCACAGCTAAACCACTGAGCTGCTGCCTGTAAGTGAGTACCTTACTTCACTGCGCTCAGCATCTTATAGACATATCTCTTGGGCTCTGGCCATTTCTCAGGTAATGAGGTGACAGTAACACAATTTCCAAGCCTCTACTCTTGGAAACTGCCATGGAGGGAACATATCTCTGGAAACAAGGAGATAACTGTACTGCGGCAAACAGACTTTGACCCTTGGGTCCTGGGTTTCTGGAAAACATAACCTTGGTCGCCTATTGCCTTAATCCTTCTTGGTGCAATTCTCCCACAAGCCTGGTGATACTGCAGAGCTGTCCTTTCCCACTAAGACGTGCTGCTCATGGTTTGCATTGTTTCCTCGTGCACTTCTTCCTTTAGGCTTCTTTTCTAGCCTCACTACATGTTGTGTGGTAACTGACGGAAAAAGATAAAATAAGCTGAATAAAGAAAAACGGTAGCATTCTGCCAATACCTTATTACTTAGATCTAAGCAGGATTGGAATAGGCAGGGGACTGCAAAGACAAGTATGATTTGATCCCTGCATTTAGGAATGAGTGAGAGAGGCAGCCTATTTATAGCTACCCTTCGCCACTGTAGGGAGAACACTACTGTTCCCTGAGTATACTAGAAGATTATTCATTGTTTGAAACACGCTTGTGTTCCCACTCTTACAAGTTTTTCTGTGTTGGAAATAATCATACCTTCACATTTCTTTTCATCTGAGCTATCCTGGCAATTTGGTTCTCCATTGCACTGAAGGGCTCGATCAATGCACTGTCCGCTCTCACACTGGAACTGGGACTCTGAACACACAGGACAATTCTTTTCATCACTAGCATCTTCACATTCTGTGAATCCATCACAGCGCCAGGCTACAGGAATGCAATCAATCTCCCCTGTGAAACATGTGAAATGCTGCGGGGAGCAGGTTGGTGGCTCTGTTATTAAAAAAAAGAAGTTTGGTAGTTTTTTTTTCCTGCAGGAAAGTTAAAAGTCACATTTCTAGAAAACAAATTACTTTGTTTGAATTGCACATGGATGGACAACCTACCTCTAAAAGGTGGTGGGGAACCTTTGGCCCTCAAGATAATAATAACTCCCCATAATGCATCATCATCGGCCAGGCTGCACAAGGCCAAAGCGAAGCAGTACTCAGTATGTGGGGGTCATAGGTTTTCAGCCCTGCTCTACACGGACTGAACATTAGTGTCAGATCTACACACTGGAACTGACACAATCTCCAATGTGTGCATATCAGGATCTACCTGGAATTCTGAGATGCACTTTTAAAGTTGCTCTTTAGTTCTTGTTTAGTGTTTATCATGACTACTTGTCTATATAGTTTTTCTTCATATTGCTGTTCAACTGGGCACATTGTTCATAAAATGCTTTTAAAAAGACTAACATCTATCTTAGGATTTAAAGCAATCTGTGTGAAACAAAACAACCACAATCCCCATAAATAATGACACTATCTATATATTAGTGCCTGCAAAGAGCAGGCATTAGGATTGTTTCATCTCCTGAAACGCTTTTTAACTTTTCTGTCAGTATATAGTGTATGTTGCTATAATTAAACAGGGAGAAGCATAATCATTCTGTCCTGGGGTAGCAATGGAAAATCTCATGGATCAACCAAAAATTTTTTGTTCTAGCTTTTTGTGTGCATGCATATGCACACACACATACATACACACTCCTCTCCACACCTCATTTGCAAATTAGAATTCTATAAGCCAGTGTAGCCTTAAGTACACGCTTTTGTCTTACAAAATTGCTAGTGCAGGGCCCTAGATCTGAATTTGCACTCTAGTGTGGGAGGAACAGGGCAGCTTTAGCAAATGCAGGCAATCTGAAACTACAACAAAAATATAAATCTTACACTTCAAGGCAAAACTATGCATAACAGGCAACACACAGCTTGGCTATGAGAAGGCACCTACACTTATTCTTACATAGGCCTCATGAAAGAGTATTTTTAATATATAACTGGATATATAGGAAAGAAAACAAAAACTGACCTAATGGAACAGAAAAAGGTTCATCTAGTCCAGTTCTCACAGCAACTACAGATATGCCTTTGAAAGCACAGATCAGGTCAGATTTGCAGTTTCAAAGTGCCCATGTCTCCTTGTTTAGGCATTGCAAGCTAGAGGCATTGCAGGTAGAAGCAAAGATGGCAGTAGTCTGCAAGGGACTAAGATATTCAGCATTAAAATTGCAGTTCTGGAGCCCAGATCTCAAGAAGGAACACTCATTCTGGTTTTGCTTGTGCCATAAATCCTGTACTGTATCTTGGACATAAATTTCATTTGGATATTAATGTTACTGCATTTAGTACAATGAAGTTGTGTTCATCAAGACAACTCACATACCAATGTTCTACAATAATTCTATATGAAAATTTTAAAATGGATATAACATACAGCAGATGGATGGATCATGACTCAGCGTCTAGTTATGTGCTTTCTACAGTTGCACTCAGTCAGTCTTGTTTTAGAGATCCCCTCACCCCATTGCTACTGCTATCTCAATGCAGCTGTTCACACTTCGTTAACATGAATGTTACTACTGGCCTTGTGGAGTCCTAAGTGCAGAAATTTTCCTCTCTTATAAGAACAAAACCAAAACCAAATGCTTTTTAAAAAGCCAAGTGGTTCCATTTTTAGCCTAGCATTTAATGTCTTGGAAAAACATGTCTGGATTATCTTGTTCCAGTGTGCCACTGCCTCATTCATATCATTGCTTGCTATGCCAGCTGTTGCTAGATCTTTAGGTGATACACAGTACATTGGCAAGGATTTCTGACTTCCAGTTGTGTAACAGTAACAAAATGCCTACATTTTACTGCTGAAATGAACAAAACTTGAGGTAACAGGAGCAGTTTTTTAAATGGAAGGACTACAGAATCAATTCAGCTCTAGTATTCAGACACAAATTCTTGAAAATTCTTTAAATGTAGATTTGTACACTTCTAGAGCAATCTTGCAACTCATTAGACTCTGTAGAAGCCTCTCATTAAACAATCTTCCCTATAGACTACTGGGGTGATTCCCAGGAATCAGTGCAACTGAAGGGGCGTTCCCTTCTTCTTCCTCACTGATCTCTTTTCCTTCTCATTTTTCCTGTCTCAGTCCCATAATTCTGCCTGGTGGATTCTGGGTGAGTTCTAGGGCTAGAAATCCTTACAATCTCAAAGTCCCTTCTCTAGTAGGTTTCAGAGGCACAAAGGAAACACTGAACTGCCTTTAAAATACACAATAGCTTCCTACTGCAGCAAATGTATCTATTAATGATGGCATGAAGAGTTTACAGGGCTTATATTAGAGGTAACCTGGTTAGACAGTGCTCGCTCAGATGTAATGGTAGATATGCTTAAAGCTGAAAAAGAAGAAAAGGCTGCATTCAAATTAAAAGCAGGAAGAGGAAGTATATGAACAGAAAGCTTACTCTTAACCATGGTCAAGAAATCTGTAGCAGAATGACTGGACCAAGCCATTGAATTAGGCTTTGAAAATTACTATGCTCTGAAATGTTCTTATCACACTACCAACCTTTTCCTGCAATCCAAATGCTGAAAAAGTAAGGAAAGAAAGCTTATTACAAATGGATTATGGTAAATGTCTAATATGAGAAATACCGCCCATACTGCCTATATAAAGGTTTTCTCATAGAGCATGTTTCAGGTACTGAGCTATAAAGTAGAAAACTCTGCCAATTTTTTAAAAGCCTTACCTCCACAGGAAAGTTCATCCTGAAGCAAGACAAGGTGCACTGGGCAAGAACAGCGTGTGGTTCCATCACCTTTCACAATACATATGTGTGAACAACCACCATTATCTTGGGAACAGGGGTGCTGCCCTGTAGAGCCATAAAAGAGTAGAAAACTATGCTTAATGTGTTACAACTTTTTTAAAAATTAAAGACAGTCTACTGGCTTACCAGTCAGGTTCTACAGGGGCTCCTCAGATACTCAGAAACCTCACATCATAATACCTCTTGAAAGCCATGGAAACAAAGGTAAAACTTAAATTTGAAAGAGGATCTAACAGAGTTTGGCATTAGAACCTATTTTCAATGCTGTGGTTTCTTTATGGAAATATGAATAACATTTTATTTATTATTTACTTATTTAAAATATGTTTACCCCACCTTTCTCCTTAAAAACGACTCAAGGTGGCTTGCTTATATCATTATAAGACAATATTTAAAAGCTAAAAACAGCAAGTATACAAATATTTAAAACAATGGTTCCCCACCTTTTTAAACTTGCATACCCCCTGGCAGCCTATTTCCATAAATTGTACCCTTCATATTAGCAAAATGTTTGTAATTAATATGGTTGCAGTTATTTTAAATTTATATGTTGTAACTGTAAATAAATAGCCCGATAATGGCATTAAAAAGCAATGGGATAATAACGTGAACAAACAGTGCATATATATTCACTTCAAAACTCAAAAAATGCTATGAATTCAAGTAAATACATCACAGAAGACTAAGAAGAACTTACTCATTGAACACAGCTCACAGGACTGACTGAGGTGCCCACATATAGTACTGGCACAACAGCACTGTTTGTGAAGCAGAGAAGAGAAAAAGCTGAGCCTGTGAGGGTATGTCACCAAGCATGCATGCTGTAGTAGCGTATTCACAATATACTGTTTAGGAAGGGATTCCCCCACATTTGCCAAAATAACAAAATGAGGGAACAGGGCTTTTCATGAGGGTAAATAATGAAGAAAAACCACTCCACCATTCATCATAACATTCAACTAATTTAAAAGCAAAGTGTGCTGCTTATACTGCCCCATAGCACTTAAAGCACTCTCTGGGCAGTTTACAATTTAATTATGGAGGCTACACATTGCCCCCTGACCGTAAGCTAGGCACTCAGTTTACCAACTTCGGAAGGATGGAAGGCTGAGTGAACCCTGAGTTGGCTACCTGGGAATGAACCCGGGTTGTGAGCAGAGTTTTGGCTGCAGTACAGCAGTTTAACCACTGTGCCACAAGACTTAATTTAACTTTACAACTTTTGATTGTATCTTGTCTTACACTGTTGATGTATGTGCCTTTTCCTACCTTTATTCAATTTTTTTCACATATTTCTATATATCCTGGTTCATACATCTGGGGGTATGCATGCCCCAGGTTGGTAATCACTAATTAAAAAGAATCAACATATATGGCACTAAACAAAATTAACACACACACACACACACACACACACACACACACACACACACACACACACAAAACAGATTCAAGCAACAAGGCATAACACTCCATTTAAAACCCCTCTCAGATAGCCAATCACTAAGGGAAAGCCTGTCTGAAGAGAAAGGTTTTTGCTTTCAGAAGAGCAGCAAAGATGGGCCCAGCTTGGCCTCCTGTGGAAGAGAGTTCCAGAGTCTGGGAACAGTGATAGAGAATGCCCTGTCCCGTGTCCCCAGCAAATGTACCTGTGAAAGTAGTGGGGATTTAACAACCAACTGTGCTCAGAATAACTCTTCATTGTGTCAACCAAATCAAATGTCAAAATGTTTGGCATAAGGGAGGATAAAATATAAGGACTAAATTCCCCCTTTAAAACTGCTGCCTAAAATAAATGAACTTAAATCAATGGGACTTAAGTCATAATTAACAAGATTCTTTATTTCAATGGATGACTCCAGGTAGGGCTAATATTATGTTTAGCCTTCAGTCATCTAACAACAACTTGTTCATTTTGCTTTCAAAACAACAGAGAATGGGTCAAGGAATACAAACTTGATGTTTATTTTTTATCTCCTGATGTCTTCCATATATATCTTTGGAAGGCTTTTGTTTCAGGAATGCTGGTTTTAGACTTACATATTTTTAAATGTTTTTAAATTGTTTTAAACTTGTTTTTTTTTAAAGCTTAATATGTGTTTTTAAAATGTGATATTTATATGGTGTTTTAAAATCTGTTGTTTTATCTGCTGTGAGATGCATTGGGTCCCCTATGGGGATAAAGGTGGCATACAAATAATATAAATAAAATAAAATAATAAATATCTGGCAGGGAGGCATTAGGAGTAATAGCTAACTGGTGGGCACATCCTAGGTATCAAGAATATTGTGGGAAAGGCTATTGCCACTACATTAGTATTTTCCTGGCAGTCATAACTATACTTTAAAACCAAATTGCTGGGTCACAGCAATGATCCTGAACTGACCACTGGATGTGTATGCCCAACTCAGAGTGAGTCAGACCCTTCATATATCTATGTTAAGTGATGATATCAGGGTGGGAACCTAAAATATCTGCATGCTAAACAGGTGCTCTGTGAATGGGATATCCACTTTGAACTCAGTGTTCTTCCTTGGATTCTAAGTTTTAATAGTTTATAAAAAGATCTGGTTGTGTCAAACAAGACAGCCTCACTAACAATCACTACCACCATATCGACAACAAAAATGTTCCTTATTATGTAATACAGTAAGAAGAAAACATGAAACTGAATTCACTTAATCATGCATTGCTTTCTTCACATTATAATTCTGTCCTAATTTATATTCTGCTTTACATTCATGGAACCAAAACACTATATACAAGTAACCACATGGGTAGTTATTCAAATAAATAACTAAGACTGCTGATTCAAGGTTGCTGTATCAAGTACCTTCAAAGCATTCACTGGGCCTAAGGAAGCAAATGTTTTCTTGGATCAGGGCATTTGGTTTGCATTAGGCTGTTGAACTATGGTGATATGTAATAACAAAGAAATTGCTTTATGACAAATAATGCTTAACAATAGGCTCTTCTTCCCCACAATGTCACATGGCACTTACTAAACTCCTGCATGTTGAGTTCTTTAACTGCGTGAATATCACTTAGTTGGGCGATACGAGCCTGAACTTTTGTACGTCCCTCTTGACGGGTCATATCAATTTTTTCAATCATCTGTTGATGCCTATCAATCCAGTAGAGCCAGTTTTCAAACACAGTCAGACCTATAGGTTGTAATATGTTGGAGTCTTCTAAAACTATTCGATTGGCACCTGTGAAAGAGAAAAAAAGGGGTGCTGAGAAACTGAAAAATACCGAGGACATTGTCCAATGACTTATTTTGTATTCATTTTGTATACTCAAGATTTTTCACTGTTACTGCAAACTGCATCTAGGATTAGATAGTCAGAGCAGCAATGAATCTGATGGTTTCAAGTGCTTCTTCCCACATAGCTTTAGCAGAAAGCCCAGTCCACTACAGAATTCAGTATGGATATTTTAGAACTTTAAACTATTTAGAAAATCAATTACATTTCCAGCAACAAACATTCATCTGTATCAACATATTTTCAATCCACACAAAACAAGTGATAATTAGACAAGGGTGGCTGGTAAAGAACAAATCCTGTTATAAATTTTCTTCTTACATTTTAATTGCATTATCCAGTGTTAAATATATTTGAATCCTACCTGCTTTCTTCAAGTAGGGCATAACTGACCAACCAGTCTAATTGATTGATTGATTGATTGGATTTCTATCCCGCCCATCTAGAGCAAAGGTCTACTCTGGGCGGTTTACAAATTTAAAAACAATAAAACCAAAAAACATATATTATAGATCCAAGGTGGCGAAAGTATAAGAAATTAAGATACAGCAGGAGGGAAAGCCTGCCCAAATAGCCAGGTTTTAAGTTTATTCCTAAAAACACCCAGAGAGGGAGCCAGGCGGATCTCCACTGGCAAGTTGTTCCAAAGGCAAGGGGCCACTGCCGAGAAGGCCCTGTTCCTCGTTCTTTCCTTCCAGACCTCCCTCAGCGTTAGGCCCCCTCAGCCGCCTGGCCTGGCTGGAACGAGTGACTCTGGCAGAACTGGGTGGGAGAAGGCGCTCTTCCAGATATTGAGGTCCTAAACTGTTTAGGGCTTTATATGTAATCGTAAGAACTTTGAAATCAACGTGGAAACGAATGGGCAGCCAATGCAAGGTGGCCAGCGTGGGGGAAATATGTTGGTACCTTTTCACCCCTGTAAGAAGTCTGGCCGCTGCATTCTGTACCATCTGAAGTTTCCGCGTCAGTCTCAAAGGCAGCCCCACGTAGAGCGCATTACAGTAGTCTAATCTTGAGACTACAAGCGCATGGACCAAAGTGGTAAGCGCCCCCACATCAAGATAGGGATGCAGCTGGGCAACCTGCCAAAGGTGGAAATGTGCGGAACGGATCACTGACGACACCTGGGTCTCCATGGTGAGTGCCGGGTCCAGATGTACACCCAAACTGCGAACCTCACTCTTGGTGGTAAGAGTCACCCCCCCCCCCCAAAGGAGAGGGAGTTTCCCAGACCACTGATGGCTGGGACACCCACCCGAAGGACCTCCGTCTTACCCGGATTCAGCCTCAGTCCATTCACATGCATCCATTGCTGAACAGCCACCAGGCAGTGCTCAAGGGATGAAACAGCATCCACTGTTGTTGGAAAAAAGGAGATGTAGAGCTGAGTATCATCAGCATACTGATGACACGAAGCCCCACATCCCCCGAGATGACCTCTTCCAGCAGCCTCATATAGATGTTAAATAGCATTGGAGACATAATCGAACCCTGCAGAACCCCACAATTGAGGCTCCACGGGGCCGAGAAGTTCTCTCCAATCTGCACTCTCTGAGGACGGTCCTCCAAGAAGGAACAGAGCCAGGCAAGAGCCAAGCCACCGATTCCCAACTCGGAGAGCTTACCCAGGAGAATACCGTGGTCGACGGTATCAAAGGCGGCTGAGATATCGAGGAGGACCAGCAGAGACATTTTGCCCCTGTCAGCCTCCCTCAGGTGGTCATCAAACAGGGCAACCAATGCCGTTTCCATGCCGTGGCACGGCCTGAAGCCCGACTGGAATGGATCCAGGGCATTGGTTTCATCCAGAAGAGCCTGCAGCTGATCGGCTACCAACCTCTCAACTACCTTGCTGAAGAAAGAAACATTGGCGACGGGCCTATAATTACCAATATCGTCCGCCGCCAAGCTCGGTTTCTTCCTAATGGGCCTAATGAGTGTCTCCTTGAGGGCAAAGGGAACTAAGATGACAAAAGGTACTCCTAATCACCAACACCAACTGAACTTGCATAGATAGTACAAAATCCAAGAGCTGCTTCATATGTTCATTTAGTATTTCAGGATGAAAGCAGTTTCATTAAGGGTTAGGTTTTTTACCTTCATGATTCCCAAAGATGCTTTAACTATACCTGAGAGGTCACTGCTTTCAATCCTTCGCAGGTCAGAATCTGCCCAGAACAACTTCCCCAACTGGCTGTCAATTGCCAAAGCTACAGGCTTGCTCAGTCCATTGGAAAAGAGGACTTCCCGTTCAGTCCCATCTAATGCTGCCCTTTCTATTTTAGGGGGGGATCTCTCCTGGAGATTGGTGAAATACATGTACCTGTAAAAACAAAGTCATAACACTGAATTACAGAATTGGTGTGTGACAGAAAATGCCTACATCTTCTTAACCAACTACAATTCACTGCTGAAATTTGCACTGATGGAATTAGGCTGTCAGGCATAACTATCAAGATTCTGACTATGATTTTTAATTTGTAAGGTTCTCTAAATATCCATTACAGTTGTGATTTCATTCAATGAGTATAAAGGCTGAAGGTGGGTGCAATTTCTAAGACTATCAACCATAATAGTTTGTGGTACAAAAGGGCACCAGGCAACATGGTGAGCATCCTATTCAGTACAGAAAATTACAGAAGTTGCTGACATTATACAAATCGCACAATTCAATTCTTTACCACAGATTCCATCTCAGTCCATTTTAAAAAAGGAAATAAACACAGATCTGTTGATATGACCTCACAGAGAGAGAATGACTGGGAAACAACAAGTCACACAGGAGATTTAACTGCTGAGCCTTAAACAGGCATTTCTCTTCTGACAGTCCACCTACCCTTTCTCTGGATTCACAACAATGGCTCTGGGCCTATCTTGGTCACCTTTCAACACTACTCCCATTGGCCTCCCATCCAGGCGTGTTACATTGATGACATTTGTTGCTTCACAAGTCCAGTAAACATAGCGACTATAGATATCAATGCTCAAGTCATAAGGCTGTATGTCTAGGTTCTGATTGGGAACTGGACTCATCACAACTGTAAAGCTCTAGGGTGAAGAGACAAGAAACAGATTGATTCAATGAAGTAGTCAGAACAGAATTAGAAGTTAGAATACAGTTGCATAGCACATGATTGCTTTCCTGAAGACAATAAAACAGTTAAAAGTTCCACACCAGAGTTCTATTTAGTGTGGAAACATCAACCTGATACACTATGTTAAGCACAACATCTCCTGTGAAAACTGTAGCATAAAATAAAATGTGCTACATATGCCGTGGATAGAGATGGGGGTATTCGTATATGAATACGAACGTCCTCCCACAGAAGGTCCAGACCCCTGGGGCCAGACCAACCACTCACGATTTCACCGCTGCCCCCGAGCTCCACTGAGCCTTCCTATCGCTCCGTTGCTCGTGATGGATTAGCCACTCTGCAACCTGGCAGAGAGGCTCGTCATTCCGCCTTCTGTCAGGACTGGCTAATCTATTGTGAGCAACAGAGCGATAGGAAGGCTCAGTGGAGCTCGCAGTAGCGGCAAAATCGTGAGTGGTCAGTCTGGCTCCAGGGTGCTGGACCCTCGTTATCTGCACCTGTAGGGGGATATTTGTATTCGTATACGAATACCCCCATCTCTAGTCATGGACTAAGGGGAGGATTTCTATGACATTTCATATTTTCTCTGCAACCTACATTTGAACCCATAAGCAAGTTCAAACATGTTTATGAGTAATCTGGCCCTTCTCACCAGATTACTCATAAATATATTCAAACCCACCCATAAACTCAAACATAGGTTGCAGAAAAAAATATGATATATCAAAGAAATCCTCCCCCTACATGACAGTTCTATGTTGCAAAATCTGAACATCACCTTCTCATTTCTAAGGCGTCAAGAAATAGGCAGCACACACTATAGTGTGTAAAGCAAGGCCTATCCATTGCTATGCTTTACTAATTATTATGGGACATATACTTATACCTCTACATTTGTGCATGTTAGCTGCAATTCCAAAAAGCCACTTTACTAAGATAAACACACAGATTTAAAACACTACTTAACTTTCCTCCCGCTCAAATTGAAATGTTCTTACTATGTTCACCTGATCTATCACCAGCTAACAAGCGTGCAATCACATCTGTAGATTCTACTATGTGAAAGTATTTCATCTGTATGGCTTATGTTTAGATTAAGTTATTGCATTATATTAAATGTTTAATTTTTATGTACACCTCTGAAAACCTCCCTTCAATGAAGGTGAAATATAAATACAAGTATGTGTATCTTAACCTATTTATATTATGTGTGAAATATTTTAAACATGAAAAACGCTCCACATAGTCCCCCCCCCCCCAACACATTGTAAAACCAGTCCTATGTGATGTACCTGACTACCATCTTCCTGGGACCTCCTTATAACATTTTGTCGGGAGTCAATCCAGTACAGCTGCTTTTCCAGTGGATCATAGTCAATAGCCCGGACATTCCTAAGGCTGTGGATTGGAAGGATGATATCTGGACTCTGCTGCTCATCTATGACCATGCGATTGATTGCATTCTTCTGACTGAAGAGCAAGAAACTTGTAGGGGCTTAAATGCAAAACAGACACATAAATGGAGCGAAACTTGGGTAGCAAGTGTTCCAAAACAAAAAATATTAAAATGTAAGTGCTGATAAAACCTTTTAATAACAAGCTTCCTTCTCTAACAAGCTCCTTCTTGAGCCTGCTTGAGTGAAGATAATCAGGGGAGGCCTTCCTCTCAGTCCTGCCACCATCACAGGTGTGTTAGGTGGGAACATAGGAGAAGGCCTTCTCTCTTGCTTTTCCTGGACACTGGAACTCCCTCCCATAGGATGCTAGACTGGCTCCATCTTTACTGTCCTTCTGCAAGCAGGCAAAGACCTTTCTCTTCAGACAAGCTTTCTCTGAGTGACTGGCTACCTGAGTGGGGATTTTAAATGGATTGGTGTACTTTACTGTTTTAATTTTTTTTATGTTGCTTGTGTTTTTTGGTATTGTAACCTTTTAGTATTGTATATTCATTGTTCCTAACTTAAATACTGTCTTAATTGTTGTAAGCTGCCTTAGGTCCTTTTTAAGGAGAAAGGAAAGTTAAAATATATTTTAAATAAATAAATAAATAAATAAAACACAAGTAAAATACCTCTCCTATACAAAATATCTGTGATAACATGCATAATTTAAAAAGAAAACAATTTCTTGCTTCAGAAATATGATTTTCATCCATTTGCAGTTCTTGTGCATATACACGTAATGTATTCTAAATTCAGTTCTTTTTTAGGATTAAAGCATAATCCACCTAACACATTTACTATCCCAGTCTTTTTTCCCAGCCCAGGGAATGTGAATTGTTTTGTTCTTTAAGAAATATTCATTCTTGAGAATATATAGTTCTGTGCCATTGCTCTAAGGATCAAGTGCAGACCTAGCAGTGATTTTGCAACAATTCAAAGATTGGGAGTGGGCCATGATATCACACCTTCCAACTATACTCCCCTTTCATTGGCGTGAATCCTTCTTTAAGGATTAAGACTGGCAGTTAAGGTATACCACTTAACTGCCAGTCTTAATGACAGTTAAGTGGTATACCTTCTAGTGATAGTTTCAAATTGTAATTTAAAAAGAACTCTACCTTATATTAACCATGGTTAATAATTACATTAATGTAACACTTAATTGTCATTCAGGAGCAATTAGAGGGCAGCAAATTTTCACGATAGAGAGAAAAGCACACAATCCTAGAGAATGCAGCTGATCTGGCAACAACACAACACTGTCACCAACATTGCAAGTTGGCATTTGAAAAACAGATGGCATGAATGCAGTCTTATTGAAGCTCTCCTCTTACTATCAGACATAACAATATGAAGTGGATATGGGAATCACTAATACCACCAAACAACTGTGCAGAGCCTGATAAGGATTCCTTCTAGTAAATATAATGTTACAATGGTAACAAACAGAATGCTCATAGGAGTGTCTCAGATTAAAGGAGGGTCTGAACTAAACTGAGTGGACAAACATAACATCTAACACTTCAACAATTTTAACTATTTCTACTTCTTTTAGTAGGCAGCACACCAGATAGAAACTACAAAGTCGGTAACTTCTTTGCTACAGATATAGCAAGATTTTATAAATTTTGCATGTATTAAAGTCTTGCATGAATCAGGTTACTGCATATCTCAATGCATCGCTACACTACAGATGAAAATAGGACGATATTTGGCACATTCTTTTCCTGCCACCACACACATAACTCATTCTGGTTTGCAGTTTAAAAAGTACTACAATATTTGCAGCCCAAGTCAGAACCACAAAACCTCAGTAGTCTGCATCAGTTAAACTGTCATCTGTGTTTATGGCTTACCACTACATGTTTTGTTGTCAGAGTTCAAAGAGTAGTGAGCTGGACATCCACATACAAAACCACCAACGGGCACTGCCAAACAGAGATGGGAGCAATGCCCATTACTGGAAGCACACTCGTTCCAGCCAGCTTGCCGAGACGAATGGAAGACTAGGATATCCATCACATAATCCAAGTGGTTTTGGATGACAGTTCTGTTCTGGCCACTGGTTTTATTGGCACGTTCAATACTACGCCGGCTCCAATCCGTCCAATAGATGTAATCTTGGTACTGAGTCAGACCAAATGGATGAGGCAGGTCATCTGCTATAACATCACGGTCAAGGCCTGTTTTTGTTTTTAAAAAGCAACAAATAAACAGAAAGATGGAATGTACTGAGAGCAAAGCATGTCATGTGACAAATCAAGCCTCTTCACAAAGAACTCTTAATCAAATAAATATTTTTTTTTCATTCTTTGTCTCTGTCAACACACCCGGAACGGATTTTTACTGCACGAAACACACTGTCTGAATATGGGATGTAGTGTTATTATATAAAGCCTTGTAAACAGAACAAAAAATGGATAAAATGACTAGAATTCTATAGGTGGGGCATTTGAATAATTTGGTACAACTAATTGATGAGATGGCAGGGTGCATCTTTGCTGTACAATAAGGTATAAGACCACACGCATGACTACTATACATCCTGGCACTTTGTGAATTGCAATTAGGCATAGGAAGTTATACAATCCTTATGTAAATACCAACAGGATTTTGGCCAATACTTTGGCCAAAAAACCTTTGCCAGCTTTAAAGCACATAATGCATTCTAAATTATGGTTGCAAGTATATGAAACATCCTTGCAAAACCAGCTACAATAACCATCAACTTGGACATCATTGTTTTTGCTTTGTTTGGAATACTTTGTTTGACAAAAGAAGACAGAGAGGTGATATGATAACACTTTTCAAATACTTGAAAGGCTGTCATACAGAGGAGGGGCAGGAGCTGTTTCTGATCATCCCAGAGTGCAGGACACGCAACAATGGGCTCAAATTACAGGAAGCCAGATTTTGATTGAATATCAGGAAAAACTTCCTAACTGTTAGAGCAGTAACACAGTGGAACCAATTATCTTGAGAGGTGGTAAGTTCAACACTGGAGGCATTCAGGAGAAACTGAGATAACCACCTGGCAGATATCCTTTGACTTGTATTCCTACATAGAGCAGGGAGTTGGACTTGATGGCCTTATAGGCCCCTCCCAACTTCACTATTCTATGATTCTATACTGTAAGAATATATATCACATGACTAGAAAATAAGATGCATTCAAACCATCTTCATCAGTTCTACTCAAGGTTCCCTCTAAGGTGTGCACCTGCACGCGCAACTCTGCCCTTCCTCCACGCAGCCTACCCCCTCCTCCGCACACCGACAGCAATCATTTTCTGCCCCTTTGGTTCTAGTCATGATGGAACCCTGCATGGGGGGGGGGGGGGAGATCACAGGGGGGGGGGCAAAGTAGTGCACGCAAGGGGCAGAGCCCCTCCCAGCGAGGCTGAAAATTAGAGGGAACGCTGGTCCTACTC
Source organism: Intellagama lesueurii (assembly GCA_037013535.1). NCBI lineage: Eukaryota > Metazoa > Chordata > Lepidosauria > Squamata > Agamidae > Intellagama > Intellagama lesueurii. The sequence continues at coordinate 95,577,073 of JBAJHW010000005.1, forward strand.
ATTTATATTTCAGCAAAATTAAACATCAAACACTAAAGAACAGGAATACTAGAAAACAAACTAATTTGGACTATAATCATACACCTAGATTCTTGGGAATACATTTCCATGTACTGAAAGAGTCTTGACGTTTAAGAAGTGATGTGTACTAGCACCAACTTTCAGATTTGGAATTTGGACTTACTGCCCTTTGGATTTGGAATTCGGAAGTTAAAAAATTCAGAATTTCCAGATATCCAGAACTCCATTACAGTCAATATGAATATTATATATAGTTAACTCTCCACAACTGCTTTCTTCTATGTGGCAACCAACGTTCTCTCTAAGGTGCATGCATGTGCGCACAGAGCTCCATCAGTGCCGCGCAGTGGCAGCCAGTGTTGATACTTGTTTACTTCTGGGTTTTGGTTGAAACCCCACTCCCCCGCACACAGACGAGTGAGCCCCCCCCCCGTTGGAATGAAAATTAGAGGGAATGTTGCTGGCAACCAAGCTTTGAGAAAAGCTTCCACTGACCTCAATGACTACTGCTGGGGTGGGGGGAGCAGTTTGGATGAGACAAGAGCTAGTGGGCCATACCGGGAGGTCCTACAGAGTTTATGTATCCCAGACCCCAGAAAATCCCAGTCCCTGCTCTATACCATAATATACACTTGTATATTGTATTTTATATTATACACTAATATAAAATATATTAAAATTCCCTTCTTGTCTATTTTTTAAAATATGATATAAGAATAAATGGTGTAATCCAAAGAACTACATGAGCTATTTCTGGGTATACCAGAGCTTTTTACAGCTTCATCTGCTTAATGAACATTATTAGCACTTGATGTAGTTTGAAGGGCTATAGTTAGAAAGAAAAGAAAGAAAAGTAGCAAAATGCAACATACTAATATCAGAAAGAGCTGCTAATTAAATTAACTGACTTAATCTTGCTGCATTAAAAATGACCTTAAGGATAAGCAGGAAACATGGTGGACATCCTAATAGAAAGAAATTTCACCATTTCCTGGAGTAAATATGTGACATATTTTTGTATTCCCTGTGCATGAAGAAGTGGATTTGATCTATGAAACACTGAAATAAATTTGTTAGTCCTTAAAGTCATACAATATTTCATCTCCTTCCCCCTTGCTTTTCTTTTACTAACATGCTGAGACAGACTAATATGGCTACTTTCTTCAGAAATCTCTTGAAGTAAGTAATCTCTCAAATACGATGGTCTTCACTTCATCACTCTGGCTGCTTTAAAGAATTCCACACTGCATCATAAACTAGGTAAAACTTACCTAGCATATTTGAAGATTCAATCAAGTTGGTATCTAGATCAGTCCAGTACAATCTTCTTTTAACATAATCGATTGTCAGCCCATTAGCCCGTCCCACATTTGGCACCAATGTAGAACGCTCACTACCATCCATGGCAGCTCTGTCAATTTTTGGCTTCCCACCCCATTCTGTCCAATACATGAATCTAAAGACAGAAACCAAATATTTCATGGTGCTTTTTTTTCATAAAGAAGCAACAAAGAAGTGAAAGCAGAGAAACACAGCTGAACTGCAACATCTAAACATTATTTGAATACACAACTTAATTTCTATTTTTTTAAAAGAATGCCTGAAATAAACATAGCCATAAAGCTTAATCTAGGCTCTAGGATCTTTCCAACCCTCCCAAACTGAGTTTCTAAAAAACTTCATAGAAATAACTGCAGTTAGCATATAGAAAAGGCACAATGAATGTTCCACTGACAGAATAAGTGCCATAGAAGAGATGCCTTGCAAAGCTATCCTATTCTTTCTAGTGCTTATTCAGAAGTAAGTCAAATCATGTTCAGTGGAACATTATTCCAGGTAACAAATACAGGGCTGCAATTTTAACCTCATTTGGTGCAAAAGCCTGGTCCTAAGACTAAATATCTTGGACAGCCAGTTGCTTTGGGGTATAACTGAGAAGTCAGATGCAAGAGGCAAGAGGATTAGGTTGACACAAAGAACTCACTAATTGATCACATGTTGCTGGCCTTCTCACAGTTCTGTCCCAAAGATGCAATGAAATGTTAGAACAGGGACCATTGTTTTGTATTCTGAAATGAACTCAATACTTAATTAGCCAGTATAGTGTATTTGTTGCTAACAAATTTGTAGTTTTGTTCCTTAGACTATAATAAAACAGATTCAGCAACTGATTTTATTGCTTAACATACAAAATGAATCAAATAGCTCACCCTTCAGCGGGATCCAATGCCAATGCACGAGGACTGTCCAAATCCTTCCACACTAGAACCTGGCGATGCTGCCCATCTAACTTTGACACTTCAATACGATTTGTTCCTGTATCAGCCCAATACAGATTCTTGCCTAGCCAATCCACAGCCATGCCTTCTGGGTAGTCCAAGCCAAATTCAACTACATGTTCCAGGGCACTTCCATTCATGAATGCTCTGCTGATAGTCTGATGAATGGAGAGGGGAAAACAGCATACAAAATGTGTGGAGACCAGTGTAACCCATCAGCACATTTGGCAAGTAACCCAGAGTAGTTTAGTACAGTGTTGTACTTGACTAAAATTACAATGGTGATTCTCATAACATTATACTTCATGTGCAAGCTCTATGCCTCCATCACCATGCCCAAAATTTAGCATGGAAATATGGTTCACACTACACTCAGAAGCATTTTCTCAACCAACTTCAAAACCTTCGGGCAGGTATTCTTCTTGCAAAGCTAAACAGCCAGATATATTGGCTTATGGCATCTTGCACGTTCCCTTTATCTAATTAGCCAAGGTTTAGGAATGAGGCTTTACTATGAAACCATGGAGAATGTTTCTGGGATTCCCTACACATATGTAAACTATCGTGCAAGCTGTATCCTTACACCCATGTACAGAATATCACTGCCACACACTGGCAGCCAGAGGGGCACCAGTGTATAACAGGTCTTGTTTTGAAGGGAACAGAGCAGTGGGTATATCCATACTCCTGACACTGGTTCAGTTACTTCTGAAACAAGCAGCACCCCAAAAACATGCCACTTGATAAAAACTACTGTCAGTCAACCTAGTAAAACAAGACTGCCATACCAAAATACTTAACTAAAAGCCAATGTTTTTTGACTACAGGATTAAATTACCTTTAATGAGATGTCTGTCCAATATATGCGATTGTCAGTCACATCAAAATCCAAGGCAGAAGCCTCTTTAACTCCTGTAAGCGGGATAGCAACATTATTGTTGTTTGTCTCCAGAGAGATTCGCCTGATATCGGCTCTGCGGGAAAACAGTAAGAAAGCTTCTGGGACAATACATGTCTTCATGTCACTTATGAGCTCCAGGCCTATGGGGCAAGCACAGCGCAAACCCTGAGGCCTGAACAAGCAGAGGTGGCTACAACCTCCATTGGATTCTGCACAAGGATTTGTACCTAAGGAAACAAGCAAAATCATAAAGTGTTGTTCTCTTAAGTAAAATTAACATAAATACAAAATTTGACTTTAAGAATTAATAACAGTTACACCAGCTTTGTCCTTGCATGTCCTGGAACTATTATACCACAGGTAACCTTTGCAGATTCACATGAAGTATATGAACTGTTTCCCATTAATAAATGATAGGTGTTATTTTCATATAGGACTATGATATGGGCCATACTTTTAAATATAGGGGAAAACAGGAATTTACATGGTTCTAAGCATGGCTGAAGAACAATTATTCTAGAAGTATTAAGCTGATTGTCATTTATTCCCATACTAAGTAAGAAAATGTTTTTATTCCTCCCTACTTATCCTTGTTTCTCCCTCCACCTCATCCTTTCGCCTCTCAAACACTAAATTTTAGACTGTAGGATTTCCCTGTAGGCAACTTGATGCAGGAAACAGTGCATTTTTCTGCTTGCCAAAGTTTGTGGAGTGATGGCAAACCGCCATAAATCAAATGTTAATAAAAGAAAATAGTTCTTTTTCAGCTAATTTAGCTGAAAATAAAACAGTGGTATTGTGACATGCTGTACTTCCCCGAGAATCTGCAACATCTCTGTCTCTTGCATCCCCACCGTTTAAAAACTGCTCCAGGGGGCTGGAAAACCCTCTGGAGCAGGGTTTCAACCACAACAAGGGGCTACAGAAAGTGAGGAAGGAGAAGCAACTTCTAATTACCCCACAATTGGATACATATATACACTACTGGACATGGAAGTACACTATCAGATGTTGGCGAAAGTAATCAATGTTTTTCTTGTTGTGGCTACACTCCCCTTTTAAGGACTGTGTTTACAGCCTTAAAGTGCTATAAGGTCTGGCCCTTGTCCTGGATGTGAAGGTGACATCTGTGAAAAGAAGTAGTTTTCACCAGAGATACCATCATTAGAGGATCCCTTTTTTTAATTTGCTTGAGAAGTTTTCATCAGACAATATTCTGGTTTTATCTTTTGCAATGACTAGTGTTTATCTGCCATTTTATATCACTCTTTTTATTATTATTCTATGGTGCTTTAGATTTTTTCTGATTTTTACTGTTTTATTATGTAATATTTCCTCTCTAGGAAAGTGGGTAAGTAAGATACAATCTTTAGCAATGAACAAATATATAGAGGTGATATAATCCCATACATGTCTACTCAGAAATAAGTAACTCACAACTCGTTGTTTACGTGCCATCAAGTTGGAACCGAAGTTTCACTCCCCCAGTGAGCTTCCATGGTTGAGCAGGGATTCAAACCCAGTCCTCTGAGTCCTAGTCCATCACCTTATCCACTACACCACACTGGGCATCGACTCGGATATGCCAATTGAATCAATGTACACAGATGCTGACTTACCAAATCCCTACTGTTTCAATGGGCTTACTTTAGCTGCAACTTACTACTGGATTTCAACCACTGAGTCCAATGGGACTTAATAATGTGTATATGGGTATGGGAGTTCAGTCTTAACATGAAATAACTACTTCTATTCTAGGATTAAACAGATCCTGTAGTATAAAACATCTCTAGATCACACAAATATTTAATAATGCCAGTTTCCAAGGAAGAAATAACTTCAACGAATCTTCATAATCTCATGAATTGTCTGAATTAAAATTGAAGACTGCATCTAGAATTTAGAGTTTTAGAACACTCACCAATTATCTGATGGACATTTGTAGCCTTCAGCCCCATGAGGTCAGGTAGCTGGTCAATGATAACTTCTCTTTCTGCTGTCTGCTTATGAACTCGTTCAATGCTTCGCCTCTGCCAGTCTGTCCAATAAATATAGTCCCCCAAAAGTGTGAAGCCAAAGATATGAGGTAGCTTGTCCTCCACAAGGACTCTCCTACCAGTTCCATCAGTGTTCATGACCTTCAGGAGTACAAAAAAAATTACATACATCAGATGTGTCTGAGTTACAGAAGAACCCAAGTTTCTCGTCTAGAGCACTGTTAACATAGTTTAATCCAGTAGTTCTCAAACAATATGTCTCAAAATTAAATGTAAACCTGTACATAATGCCCTAGCAATGTTCAATTATTTCAATTGGTCTCCAATGTGGGTAAGTATTTCTATCACAACTGCCCATCAGGTGCGACTAGAAGCAGGGTTTGTTCACCTGAACATAGTAAGAAGAGAAGAGCAGATGTGCCTCTTTTTAAAATTCAAGGTTAAAAATTCCAAAACAAAGTGTGTGAACCATTAATAAGCTGGGAAAAACTGACTTACAGGACAACTGTATTAGTCCAAGAACATTATTCCAAAGTGCATGATGCTACTCAAGAGGGACCAATGGGGACTAAAAAAGATCCAATGAGTTTAATTAGGTTTATTCCCACACTGTGTGCATGCAACTTCTTACCTTAATCGAGCATTTTCATGGCAAAGGATATGATACAGTATAATAGCATTGAAAGAATAACTGCTTTTCATTTTAATAAAGATATAATTACATTTTAGCTATTTTGACTTCAACTCAACATAATGAAGAATGAATGACAAGCCACATTAAAATTCAAATGCCAACACAATGATGATGACATAACCATGAAGCATTCCTAGTCCTTGCAGGTAAAAGGTATCAATGCCCAATGCTCTCTGCATCCTTACAGTTATTTTTGTTGGGTGATCTACCAAATATTTGTAGCAGCTACGGATGGACAAGCAGTGCACAGGTGAAAGGGGTCAACTCTCTGTGTTTATCTCACACCAAAACTTAATTGAGAATGAGCTTTTCCGCTTCCCAATACCACTCTGTCAAGTCCATTGCTGGCACTGTATAAACAGAATCTCATGGTAAAACGGACAATTCTTGCAAACATTCTGCTAAATATATTCTTCATTCCCCCACACTTCTGAAATCAACCTCATGATCGTTGCATGCATCTTCCCATATGTCACAATTAATTATCATCACCAAGCTCTCGTCCAGCTTTTCCAACAAAGTCAAGAATTCAGTCCTATGCCAATTCTACACATGCTGTTTCATAAGACAAGAAAAATTATGTGTGAGCACTGGATTACATAAAACTTGCTTTATGAAGAAACTATGGTCTAAACATTTTAGAAGGCTCATACATGTTTTCAGAAAGTAAATGTTTTTTCTGCAGTAAAAAGTTAATTTTCTTCTCAATCTAAAGAATCTATCTGGGAATATCCTCCCATATATCTTAATTGCCTCCCAGCAGAGGAGACATCATGCCATGCCTTCAAGAGTATGTTTGAAATATTTCTGTATGCCAGAATTGCGCAAAAGAAATATGACATTTCTCAGGATTATACTTCTCTGCCCTGTTTCAATGTTACTCCCATGCAAGGATTTCAGGTAAAATAAGAGAATGACATTTCTGTCCTGTCCGCAAGGAAATGAATAGGGAGAAAGAACAGCCCAACCTGAGCCTTATTTTACAACAGGCAGTGTCAATGCTCCTAGTCTGCAAGAGATCCACCATCTTTGCCTGTCATACAATGGAATGTTTCTCACCTAAAGAGCATGTGTTGCAGCAAGAATAAGATACACATTCTAATATATTGAAGCACCTGCCAGGTGAGATTTTTTTCACAGTGGTTTCAGTTTCCTGGTACCACAGAAATATAAAATCAATTATTAAACTGGTTCATTGAAAGCGGAACAAGGGCAGATTCTTGCTGAGCAGCTTGGTTTTGAAGGTCTTTTTAAAATTGAAAATTACTTGAAAATGAATTCCCAGAAGCTAATGGAGAACCTGCACTTCAACTACTACTTCACAAACAACATATGTCATATTTATTCTGAAATAAAAAACTTTATGATGATGATGATGATGATGATGATGCCACATTTCTCCCAACAAGGGACCCAAAGCGGCTCACAACATTAAAATTCACACAATTTAAATACACAATAAGTTAAATATTAAAAGATAAATTAAACGATATATGATTTAAAATACAATTAAAAGATTAAAACTTAAAAACATAAAAAAGATTAAAATTTCAGCTGAAATGGGGTTCAGGGATTGAGTTATAATTATTAAAAGCCTGCCTGAAGAGATGGGTCTTTAGCTTTTTTCGAAAGGATAAAAGGGAAGTGGCCATCCTGATCTCCCGAGGGAGAGCGTTCCATAGCCTGGGAGCTGCCACAGAGAAGGCCCTCTCCCGTGTCCCCATCAGCTGTGCTTGTGCTGGCAATGGGACTGAGAGGAGGGTCTCCTCTGCTGATCTTAATCGCTGAGGAGGAGAATATAGGGAGATATGATCCTTTAGGTAGCAAGGACCCAAGCTGTATAGGGCTTTATAGGTAATGACCAGCACTTTGAATTGGGCCCGGAAACGGACTGGTAGCCAGTGCAGTTCTTGTAACAGGTGTGTTATATGCTCCCTGTAGCTGGCCCCAGTCAGTAGTTTGGCTGCAGAGTTTTGCACCAGCTGAAGTTTCCAAACTGTCTTCAAAGGCAGCCCCACATAGAGCGCATTACAGTAATCCAACCGGGATATAACTAAGGCATGTGTCACTGTAGCCAGATCAGACATCTCAAGGAATGGGCGCAGCTGGCTCACAATGGGCGCAGCTTTAGCTCTGCAAATGCACTCCTGGCCACCGCCGAGACCTGGGCATCCAAGCTTAGGGATGAATCGAGGAGTACACCCAAGCTGCGGAACTGAGTTTTTTTTTGGGGGGGGGGGTAACCCCATCCAGCACAGGTAGTGTCCCTATTCCTTCATCTGCCTTTCGACTAACCAGGAGCACCTCTGTCTTGTCTGGATTAATTTTCAGTTTGTTTGCCCTCATCCAGCCCATTACTGATGCCAAGCACTGGTTTAGAGTCAAGACAGATTCCCTGGAATTAGGTGGAAAGGAGAGAGAGAGTTGAGTGTCATCTGCATACTGGTGACAATGAACCCCCAAACTCCGGACAACCTCTCCCAGCGGTTTCATGTAGATGTTAAAAAGCATGGGTGACAAAGCAGAACCCTGAGGAACGCCACAGGCCAATGGCCAGGGTGTTGAGCAGGAGTCACCCAGCATCACCTTCTGAGTTCTCCCCTCCAGGAAGGACTGGAGCCACTGTAAAACAGTGCCTCCGAGTCCCATCCCAGAGGGACAGCCCAGAAGGATACCATGGTCAATGGTATCAAAAGCCGCTGAGAGATCCAGCAGAACCAACAGGGATGCTTCAAATGGAGGTGTGGAGAAGGCAAAACACTGGCCACTGCCAAAATATTCAGAAAGAAGAGAAAGAAGAACTATAGTAAACTCAACTTGCAAATTCAGTTGTACTGCAAAGGTAACTAAAGATGCCAGTTATACTTCTTAGTGAATTATATGTGCAAGGCAATGTTGTTTCTTCATTAAAAATGGCAAAGTCTCAATGTGCAAGAAAATCTTCTGAATGTTAGCCACTGTCTCCAATGGTTTCTGGTGATTTTTACTCACTTTTAACCATTGTGTGGCTCAATTTTGTATTCTGAGCTGCCTTCTAAACCCTTCAAACCACAGCAAGAATACAAACTAGAACAGAAAATAAATGTAGTTTCCCGAAACTACATGTTAATTCTTTTGCTAGGGTGACTAAAATCTGTCTTGTCTTGCTCTAGCTATTACAATTAGAAGATTGGTGAACAAATACTTCTTATACATGTTCTTGGAGAATGAAGTCTCAACTTTGATCTCTATTGCAAGCACAATATCTCTGGTCTGCACTGAAAGACATGAGTTGAGAACAAAAGGTACTCCTGCAGACTGTTTTGGAAATAATACTTCAATCTTCCCACTTATGCCTACAATTCATTTGAATAGGTCATTCTCTTTTCCCATCCTGCATATCATGCCTTTTGAGCATGAGCGATGAAGGGTCCCATGGAAATATAAAAAGCATCAAGTAGTTTAGCAGGCAAGTTAGTTAAAAACCTGTGCAATTTTAGGAACAGGATGACAGATAACAACAGAGAATTCTTCCTCCCTACTGACACGATACAACAAAAACCAGTGCAAAAAGTGCTACAAAGCTGGAAAACCAGGAGGGATGAAGGTACTATCTAGTGTACTGTTCAGCAATACAGGTACCTACTGGTCCTTGTGCCTACTGCACTGGAGTTTTGTGTATGTGCTCAGTGCAATAAACTCCTCACTCTTTGAGAACAAGTTAAATCTGTTAAGATTAATATGGCTGGCCCGGATAGCTGACAAAAATAAGAGACGTTAATGTACAAGGCCTTGCAGTATCCCCCTAGGGTGGCAATTAATCTGCCATGACAGACAATAAAGATAATAGGCAAGAATGGTTTCATGCTGGTGAAGAGGAAGAACATTCCTTAGAAAGATTCCATTCTTTCAGGGGATTATAGATATCTTCTCAAATTGTGGACATGTTCTGAGGGCCTTGGTAGTATGAGGTTACATTGTTAGACAGAAAAAAGAATTCATGAAGTGTGGGAATACAGCACAGTGATTTGCCTATGTGTTATTATGTATAGGATTGAAAGCCAAGATCCCAAAGATAGTATTCTCTGGTCTGTGGAAAATGTAATGCGGATAGTGTCATTTCGTACATCAAGGAAAATGTAATACCTAGAGAGAGAGTCACAAACCAGACAAATGGTGATACGTTTTGATTCACGATTCATCAAGGTTGACAAATCAGGAATTACAATTTTTTTCCTGACGAATCAAAGAACTGATTCATCAATTCGTTTTTGCCTTTAAAACCCTATAAAACAGCCCCCCCCCCCCCCCGCACCTGGAGATACCAAATTCACACGGAAGCTTCCCCTGACTCTCCTCTACAAGCCCTGCAAGTTTGGTTAAGTTTAGATTGTAGATGTCCGAGTTATACATCCACAAGAGGGCCCCCCACAAAAGTTTTCCCAAGGCACCTAGAGACCCCAAAATCACAGAGAAACTTCTACTGACTCTCCTCTACAGATTAGATTAGGCATCCTTCAGTCTCGAGAGACTATGATAATGGGCTCTGTATGGAGGACTTGGAACAGCATCTAGTGTGGCTGAGAAGGCCAATTCGAGAGTGACAATCCCTTCCACACTGAAGACAAATACAATCTGTCCCCTGTCCAGCTCCCAGGTTTTGCTGGTTTCGGGACTGCCTCTTTGCCTCGGCTTGCTGGACAAGGGTCTCTTCAAAATGGGAGAGGCCATGATGCACCGCCTGCCTCCAGGCTGAACGCTCAGATGTCAAGGTTTCCCATCTGTTGAGGTCCATTCCTAAGGCCTTCAGATCCCACTTGCAGATATCCTTGTATCGCAGCTGTGGTCTCCCTCTGGGGCGATTTCCCTGCACTAATCCTCCATACAGGAGATCTTTTGGAATCCAACCGTCAGCCATTCTCACGACATGCCCAAGCCAACGTAGACGTTACTGTTTCAGTAATGTATACATGCTAAAAATTCCAGCTTGTTCTAGGACTACTCTATTTGGAACTTTGTCCTCTACAATCCCTCCAGGTTTGGTGATGATTGGGTTTTAGACATCCAAGTTATACACCCACAAATTGCCCCCCCCCCAAGGAAAGTGCTATTTAACAGCTGGCTTGGGGAAACCCAATCTTCACCAATCTTGGTCGGATTGTAGAGGAGAGTCAGTAGAAATTTCTCTGTGATTTTAGTGTCTCTAGGTGTCTGGGGTGGGGGAAACTTCGGGGGGGGGCTTTTTGTGGGAGTATAATTCAGACATCTGAAACTCTATCTTCATCAAATTTGGAGGGATTGTAGAGGAGAGTCAAAGTAAGCTTCCTTGCAATTTTGTTTCTGGGAGGCCCATTTTATAGCCCAACAAATCGACAAATAAAAAATTGCTTAAAAATCAGATTCATTGAGGGCACTAATTCATATAAATACAAATTGACAAATTAGTGATTTTTTAATATATTTGGTGATTCATTTTTTAATTTGTGACTATCTCTAGTAATACCAAACAAACAAGAAGCCTCAAAAGAAGGACATATCTCTCCAGAATCTTGTGGGTAGCAATACAAGGCCTTAAAACTAATTTAGTACTGAGAACATGATATAGAGTCTTTGGTCAAAATGGTCAGGGTAATCTTGGTAGCAGAATGGATAGCAGTTAACAAAATCTCCATAAGAATATTTTGGTGGCAGAATACACATGTATGAGAGAAAGGACTTTCAGATTTTTTTAAAAATTTTTTATTAGTTTTTCAATCTATCTACATTCGGTTCATGCTTATCAAACATCGTGTTACATGGGTTGCTTACAATTATTTGTTTTTGTGTCTTGGTGTCTTCCCAATTATCCCCCCAAATTCCACACATCTTTCAATCATTCAAACCGTTCATGTATGTATTTTGGTATACAATATTGGCTGTTATCATAATATTACTCTCATAGTATACAATGTTTTCAAAATCCTCTAATAACATACTTAATAAAAGTAATTCCAGTTCCAAATCTATATAATTTGAGGTGATTTAACCGGCAAACTTTGTAATTTATACCAATGATAACTGAGTAAGCTCTTAACACATAATAGATATTATCTAGAGCATTTTATATATATTTTCTTGTATAATTGTTTAGCCATTTCTATCTCCACATTTTCTATCCTGTCTATAACAATATCATATCTAATGCATGTTCATTATGTACTATTTGTTTACCCCAACCTTATATCTAGCTTCAATTTGCCTTTAAAAAATACCCCACCATATTATGCCTTTACCCTGACTAGTGCTCCCTTATTTCAGTTTAATACTCTTTTTTAATATATAAGATATGCCCCTTTGAAATTCCAGAAGTTATGTATATACATGCTTTCCAACATTGAGGGCCACCTTCTTGTTTTTCCCTTTTTCATCTTTCTAAGTAATTCCTTCTCTTAATCTTTTTTCAATTTTTGTTTGTCTTTCTAAACACTCTGCCATCTTTTGTGTCCTCTGAGGCCATTTTATGCATTTGGTTTACCTCCAATAGATCTTTATACACTTGGTCTATCTCCAATTGATCTTCCAGGCTATTTTTAATTAATTCTGCTGATTTTCTCCCCTTATCTTCCCTTAAAACTCTCATCGACACCACTAGGTTTTCCCCATTAATTTCCTCCAGCCCTTCTTTAGGTTGGCATACGCCATCCACCACCCTCTCATTTCCTTGTTCATTATTTCCTGTCTCCTGTTGACTATAATTCTTCTTCAACTGTGCTGTGAATAATTTTGCCTCTTCGTTGTGGGATCTCACTATTTCTAAGATTGCTTGAAGAGTAGATTTTGTTTCCTCCCAAAATTGTCCTTGTTGTGTTATTATGTTCCAATTGTCAAAAAATTGTATTCCAAGTTAAAGTTGTCCATATGCTTAAAGTAATCAATCCAGTTCCATTAAGTTTAAATCCAGTCTCAAACATAGAGAGTTTTCCCCGCCTAAAGGCTCAAGGTCCCATCCCATTCAACATCCAGGGTACAGTTTATAAGTTCCACTTTGGCTAAATTAGGCTTTCTAGGGTTAATTTGTCTGTAGTTCAGTTCCGTCCTCAAAGAGAAAGGGAATTCCAAACAGTCATAGAACATTCAAGGCCACTGATTCTAGGTGTTTTGCCAGTGCCTTAGATAGCTGTTAGACATAACATAAACAGGTTTTCTTTTTGCAAAGTTGTTGTGAGTAGTGTTTTCAGGAAAAAGATTCTTAAGTTTTAATACCAAACTTCCTTCCTTTAAGTATAATTAAGTGTCTAATTAATGTCCAATTTATTTTCTTTGTGTCTCCCTCCGTCTCCTCCTCTCTCCAGCTTCTCCGCAGCTCAATCAACGATGATGGAGAGCTATGAGATGCTATTTCTGCCATAGGAATTGTCTTATCCAGGGATAATAAATAGATACAGTTTTTAAAGATGTTTCTCACCCGTTTGTAGCACAATGTTAATTAGGCTGATTTATCGCTTCTTTTACCCGGCTGCCGACGACTTGCAAGCAAGCTAGTTCAACTGCTTGTTTCCGCCCGCTGGTCGATTGGGGAGTTTCCTGGATCAAACGTGGGTAACCGCCATTCCCCCGTGATCAACAGGCTTCTCCCCCATTTCACCACCTCTTTGGGGTGGTTGTAACCCCCTGGGTCGGTCCTAAACAGGTCGGAATTCAGCCCAGGGGACGGAGCCCCGTCCTCCTACTGCTGTCTCGTCGCAGCGTCAAGCCGGAAGTCCGGGACTTTCAGATTTTGAACTACAACTTCCATAATTCCCCCAGACAGAATTCTGGGAGATGCAGCAGAAGCAATATATATACTACGGCATTTCCTTCTTCTTAAAAGATAAATAATGGTGATGGAGGCCAATGTGGAGTTTGTTCTCTTTCTCCTCTTTTGCTTTTCTTTTCTTAGCTGCACCTGCATGGGGGAATTCCAGACAAATTCTGAAAGCTACGGTAAAAACAAAATCTGGAAGTCCCAAATCTAACATATACTGTATGTAGAGAGTATCTCATCTAAAATACTTGTACACAACAAGTCACAAGTAACACCATGTCCAAAAAGTCACAGTGCACTTAGCAAGTAAAGTCATGTAAGCTTTTCAAGAAATGATCAATTTCTTCAAAAATGATGGTCTTGTCAAAATGAGAACAAAAAGCAATATAAACTTGGGGGGGGGGAATTCAAGTAGACACTATGGGATGCAAAAAAAGAATTTTGAGGAACATGTTACTAAAACCACGAAGATCAACAATAAAGAATCCTCTAAATACATCAGAAGTCATTAACTGGCTAGAGAGATAGGTGGATTGTCAGTTGACCAAGGAGTTAGACGAGTGTATGGAAGAAAAAGTAGAAAAGTAAAAATGTTATTAATTTTTAAGTATTAATTTATTGTTCATATCCATCTTCACTCTGGAAGGTGTGAAGTAAGCACCAATGCCTGAACTGACATTTTCCGAGAAACAGTCTAAGGAGCAGAAGCAAACTGTGGTGGCAAAAGATGAAATTCTATACCTTATTAACAAACTGAACATAAACAAATCACCAGATCCTGATGGTATCTGCCCCCAAACTCTTTAAAACTCAAACGTGAAACTGCTGCTCTTCTGACAAAATGTGTAACAAAGATTTCTGAAAATGGCCAGAAAACTAGATAACAGTCAATCTAACACTGGTTGCTACTATTTCACTTAAAGGATCCAAGGAACAGACTGATTTTATATAGGTCCTTGGGTCGAAACAATGATTAAAGTTTTCAGTGATCAAGAATGGAGAACAGATATTGCTGAAGTAAAATCAACATGGCTTTTACACAGGTAAGCCTTTTAAAGGATTGTTTTTAAATAAAGGGTTAATGCACATGAAGTAAGGGGTGATCCAAGTGACACTGCATATTTCAATGTTCAAAATATTTTTGACAAGATTCCCTCATTTTCAGCTGAGAAATAATGGCTTTTATCAGATATGAAGATGAAGGAACTGACTAGGCATGGCTAAGCCCTCTAAGGGCTCCAATGCATTATGGGTCTTATACCTTCCTGAGAGGCACCCTGTATGGAGCATAATAGGCAGAGGAGTGCCAGACTTATAATGCCTTGCAATTCCCATTGAACTTCTCTCTGCCCAGCCACTTCCTCCATCTTCATCATGTCAAAGAGAAACCATTACTTCTCAGTAGAAAGTAATTACAGACACCTGAAAGAACTAGGTTTTTTTGCCAAAGCCCCCAGAAGTCTGACTGGGGGAATCCCTGAAGACTTCTGGGGGCTGTGGTCCATGAATTCCAAGAATCTAATGCCTCCAGTGGGAAGCCCCAGGTTTTGAGACCTGTTCTTTTAAACTTTTCAACAGATATGGAACTGGGGAGAGCAACATGGTTTCCTACTTTGCTGATGATGACAACCTTAGCATGGATAAAACAGAATACTGACCAACTCATTCCTCCACAATGAGCAATGAAATGGTAAATGTGTTTTGATGCCAGAAGGTATAAAAGGATACACAATGGGTCAGAAAAATCTTACTCACAAACTAAGGCAAAACATGACGATGACTGCTTAAAGTACTAGAATTCTGTTGAGTACTAGAATTCTAGTATTTCAATTTGCCTTCATAGAATGACAGAAAATGTTAATCTTAGGTTATTTTTCCAAATCCAACATATTTACAGTCATATAAAAGTTATAAACCCTGAAATCCCACTGACCCAACTGGAAGTTTTTTATAACTGATATCAGGAGCATCTCTGAATTCAGCAAATCCATCCAATCCAAAGAAAACAGATTTGAGACTGTATTACATTCCATACTACAAAAAAGAGAAGATTTTAAATTCCTGGAAAACCATCTGCCAAATCAAGACTCCAAGCATATACACTAAACACAAACTCATTTGTGCATTTCAAAATAGTTTGACCAGCTCTAGAATTACAATACTTGGCAGGTTTAGAGTATCTGTTTCGTCTGCATTTTTCCCTTAATACTTGCACAAGCTCTGACCCCCTTCTAAACTGAACTACACAACAGTCTGCTCTCAGTTTGGCGAGGAGTCAACTGCTGTGGCCTATCAATTTTCATATATCCTTTGGAAAGGATTTGTGGGGGAAAGGAAAGAAGAGAATAGTAGGTGCAAAGTGTGATCAAGCTTTGTGTGCCTCGGCATTTCACAATTCACAATATGTCTTTGCGATGGTGGAGTCTAAAGCCTAGGCCAGTGTTTCAAAGACTCTTGATATCTACTTGACAGGAGACAGGTTAACTAAAAATAGGAGGCACATTTTACCCTCCAAAAGAGACACCTCTGTTTTCCTCATTACCTTGCAGAACAACACACAAGCTTTTCCCTTGCAACATCGCGGTGCACAGTTAACACTGCCACTGAACCTTCCCTGTGCTCAGTCAGGCAAGGCTCAGGGATAGTACTGTGCTTTCTGAAAGGTGACTTAAGCAAAATGAGAAGATTAAAAACAAACAACACTTGGCAAAAGAATGTGTCATGGAATGACACTTGTCAGTAGAGAAAAGCAGCTACATTTAGCTTCTTTAATAAACTCAGATCTGCTGATGCATAATTTGTGATGTGATTATCTGTCAAGAGCTGTATAATGTAGGAATACAAATGTTTAGGGAAACAGATATTTTGAGTTTAATCACTTTTCTGAGAAGAGCAGCAGTAAAACTTTCAGCTGTCTGAGATTTCAAATCATATGCTAAAAAATTAAAGTAGCAAAAAGTGGCAGGAATGGCTAATGCTTTTCTGAAAAGCAACTAATTTTCTCCAAAGTTCACCACTAGTAGGTGTTAGTGTGTAGTTTCTGCCTTTGTTGCATGAGAAAATAATATAGAACAGGAGAATTGACAGATAAAAGGAAAAAACCAAAACATATATTTCACACAGGGAAGCCAGCTGCAAGTGTGCCCCCTATTCTTAATATCCAAAGATTCACAACACATGTAACTGGTACATCAGGGCTGGACCTTTTAAACTTGGCTCATGGCTTAATACTGACAGTATATGTGACCAGCACACACAAAAAGGGGAATGACCACCCACTCAACCATATATTCAGCTTACAGCAGGGAATAAATAAATATATAAAGCCAATTTAACAAAGCAGATCATACATTTTTAACCTCCCGGCAGGGCAGGGGAAAAAATGCAAGTCAATGAGAAATCTTCCCCACTGCTAAGCACAATAGCAGCCATCCAATTCAATAGACATTTATCAGTGGTGAAACCTGATCGAGATAAATGAGGAAGCTGTTGAGCCACAGCCTTCTTCTGCCTGCTGCAGGCTGCCAGATAAAATGGGAACAAAAGCTTCCTGCTGAACCCCCCACCAATCTCCATTAGCCCCTGCTGCTGCTTTATTATCTGGAGGCTACCCAACAGTGCAGCATGAATCAAGACGCTTGAAGATTTTTTTTAAAAAAACCACATATACAGTACTAAAAAAAATCCCCAAAGATACAAAATCTGTCTTTGCAAAAACCATCTACCTTTTTTTCTAGTGATGCAGCAAGCTTATTATCTGAGTAATACTGGGAAAGAAAAAGGTGATTTTTCAATCTAGCTCTGGGACCTTTTTATGATTTCCTATCATCCTGTACAGTCCACAACATGTCACAATGTATTTCACATATTATACACAACTGTATAAAATGTTACTGTCTCCAGGCATACAAATAAATATACAAGCTGAGAATTAATGGATATAAATTACTAATTTTATGCATTCATAGCTCTAAAAGGCACGGAGAAAAATGATGGCCAGAATCATCCTAGCAATCCATACTTGCATAAGGGAAATTGCATAAGTCTTAGCAACAAACTGTTGCTTATTAACAAGGTGCCGATTTGAACAGTGTCTGCCTCATTCTGTGACTCAGCATATACTCAGCAACACCATCAGCACTTCAATAATGCCCAACAATTTGTGCCGTATTTCTTTTATGCAAACACAAATTGATTCTGGCCAGTGAGTAAAAACTTTGACTTCAGGTAAAAAGTTATTTGTTGGGATACTCCTTTTGTATGATAATAACTTTGTTTTATTTCCCTGTCTTTTATTTATTCCTCTAAAACCAGTGGTTCTTAACCTTTGTTACTCAGGTGTTTTTGGACTGCAACTCCCAGAAGCCTTCACCACCAGCTGTGCTGGCTGGGGTTTCTGGGAGTTGCAGTTCAAAAACACCTGAGTAACAAAGGTTAAGAACCACTGCTCTAAACCACACTTAGTCTTTATTCCAGGAATTGGAATCACAGTTTAGCAGAGGAAGTAGGAGGTTCTGTACAGTGGCAGACCTGCACTATTCTTATGTCACTAAAAGCTGCTGCAAAACAGAGGAAGACATTACTTCTACATTGCACCAACTGTACCAATATTATTCCGCTATCCTGATGAAGCAAATTCTAAAGACCAGCACCTTTTCATTCTCTAATCTTGCTCCTCAAAAACTTTTAATAGACCAGCTCTTTGAATTAAACAACAAACCCCCTGTATTCTGCAACCCCATTATACCTCTTTATACCAGTGGCTGCTGATTTCACACTGATGTAACTGTACAACACATCTTCTAATAAGTTGGGCACATTGTTGCTAATTAAGATACCCTTATGGATGAAGACTGCATGTTTCCTCACTGGAATACAAACAACCACGGACAGTGTAGCAGCCACTAAGTAAATGGGTAAAATATTTTTTACATATTATCATATTATGTCAGAAAAGTAACAAGAGCAAGCCATTGGTAATAACATAATATGTTTGAAGTAAACATTTAAATTACTAACAATTAGGATTCTGGTAAAATTCTCCTAGGTCAGGATTTAAAAAAAACTTTGGGGGCCCATTAAAGCCTAACTTGAAGGAGAGGTAAGACTTTAAAGCACTCAAATTCATCTATAACATTCACAGAAATTAATGGAGGTATTTGTTTTTATAGGGCTGGGACAAATGCTCCCCAAATGTGGCCAGTTTACTGAAATCTTCAGAAGAACTCAAGAAATTTTTGGATTTATCCTAGGAAATGTACCCATCTCTACTAAAAAATTAATTCTATAACTACAAAACAGCAGTAGTCAGTTACATCACTCTCTAGCTCTGAAAGCCATGAGCAGAAAGGCAAAAAACTGTTAGCATTTAAAATCACAGCAGAAGATTTTCTCCTTACAAAGGTTTGGACCAGAAGCTCCAGCATAGTAAGGCACACAGGAAAACACCAGGAATAAGTGCAGAGAATATTTACTTGCTGTACATATTTACATAGTGCTCACAGGAACATAAACATAGGCATTCAGCAGACAGACAGACAGAACATAAGCATGACAGTCAAAATAGAACTGTGAAGGGCACACTAACCAGCCTCTTAATTTATACTACCTCGAACCAATCATATTAGTGGTTCACCTCATGGTAGTTAATTCCACACGGCTGTGTCCTTCTTGTCACGTAGGCAGTGACTAAATAACTCCACCTGCACTAACCAATTGTTAATTACATTTCTTCTTCTTAAAGACCTAAAAAAAACTGTGTTTCCCCGAAAATAAGACAGTGTCTTATATTAATTTTTGTTCCAAAAAGCGCATTAGGGCTTATTTTCAGGGATTTTATTTTTTTCATGTACAACAATCTACATTGATTCAAATACAATCATGTCATCTTCTTCTGGTTGCTGCACAATGGTGGAGGGCGGGGTTTCACTTCACTGGGGCTTATTTTTTGGGTAGGGCTTATATTATGAGCATCCTGAAAAATCATACTAGGGCTTATTTTCAGGTTAGATCTTATTTTCAGGGAAACGGTATAACCTGAAATGGAAGCTTGACTCAAAAAACTAAAAATAAAAGATGGAGGAAGCACCACAGCTATAAGTAAAACCTGTGTGTTTTCATATATGATGCCACTATACAGCAATTTTCTTCTTAATACACTCTTGTGTTTTAACCTTTAAAATCAGCTCTAACCTTTTATTCAACAGAAAATGAAGGATGATTTAGGTAATCCTAAAGAGGTGCAGTGAAAGTCAACATCAACACAAATTTATCATAGCCTGTCCCACAAAAGCATCTTGCCATTTTTAAATTGGTACATAAAATAGAGATAACTGACCTCAATTTTGTCTGTTTTGGCATCTCCCCAGTATATCTTGTTTTCGATATAATCCAGTGCCAATCCATTTGGCCAACCAAGTGAGGTATTCACCAATACAACTCTGTCTGATCCATCTAATGCTGCCCTCTCAATCTTCGGAATCTCTCCCCAGTCAGTCCAATACATGTAACTGAGAAGAAAACAGAAAAGTTGCAATAAAATTGTCTCATTACAAAGAATATGCTATTATTAGGTTGTATTGCTTTTGGGGGGCTTGGGGGAGGAGGAGCCAAACTATTGTTTCCAAGTACATATACACCATGCACACACAAATACACATTTCTGACACACTGTAACGAATATTTGAAAATTTTCTCAGCTTTGACAAATATGAGTATGTCAACACATCAACAAAACAAAAAAATCCCGCTGCAAGTTTTTATTCCCACAAAAGAGTGAAATGACGAGGCATTTTTTTTCGTAATCGGATACAATTGCATAAAAAAACACTTTAGTACGTTTTTTGCAAAGTCACCAAAACAAAAGCTAACAACAACAAAAAAAAAAGCTGTGTGGTTCTTCTACCAAATTCAAAGCTAAGAATGGTTGATGCCTTTATTACATCACTAAAAAATCGCTTAAACTTACTTTCTATCTCACAAATTTCTTCATAAGGCTAGGCACCACAAAGCTGGGAGTGGTGCAGAATAAACATAACATGGAAAACATACCCATCTAACTAGACTGATTTCCATAACTTACTTTCTTGTTTTTTACTTGCACTGAAATTCATGCACATCTTCAACTGAAGTGCCATGCAATCTCCAATGAAATTCTCATTAATCCATACCAAAGGAGGTCTAATAGTGAATGCCATTAGTTAATCATTTATGTGCCAGGCTAGTTTGATCAACACCTGTACTCAGTTCTCTTTTTCCCTTTTTTTAAACCCCATAAGATACCAGAGCAAGGCTTCTTAGAAATGCAGTGTTTTTGTACCAGAAAAACCAATATTTAATGCTTACAGGTTGGGATTCATATCTGCATGTATTTACTGTATTTTGAAATAAAAATAAAATTCATACACATGTATCTCAATTAAGCCAGAAACCCTTGATCTGGCTCTTAAGATATTATAATTATTATAATTACTAATTTAATAAAAATAGGTCATCTTACCCAAACATAGGATTCAAAACAATAGCTCTAGGTTCTTCCAGGTCTTCTGAGATCAAGATCTTCCTCATGGTCCCATTAAGTCTTGTAACTTCAATGCGGTCTGTTCCAGTATCAGTCCAGTAAAGGTTTCGGGCAATCCAGTCTACAGCAATGCCATCAGGATGTGCAATTTGTGCCTGGACAACAAACTGGCTAGCTGACCCATCAATTAATGAGCGCCGGATGGCCCTCACCTCATCATCTGTCCAGTAGATGTACCCTTCTACAGGATCATAGTCAATAGCAATGGCATGTCGAATATCTTCTAGATGCAAAACAATATCAGTGAAATCTGGAGTGTCCAAGGATATTCGCCTCAAGTCAGTCCTTCGGGCTAACAGCAGCAATTCCACAGCACCTGCATAGATTTAAAGATTGAACATAAATGTAATATAAAGATATCCTATTTATTAGTTCTTACATCAGTATTGTGCTCTTCACTGAAGATGCTCAGGGCAGCATGTTGAGTGGTTTACTCTATTTTAGTCTCACAGCAATATAACAAAAAATCTTGTAAGATTAGCTGGACCATGAGGAGACAATCTGTCACTCTCCCAAAGCTGAGCTTCATATTTGTGCAAAAATAACCAAGATTCTTCTGGCAATTTCTGTCTAGACAGCAAACAGGTAGCATCAATGAAGCATGTTGGATGACCCTTGCAAAAGGCTAGTGTTAAATATGCAAATTTATCTTCCTTGCATGCTTACCCATTAAATGACATGTAGGTTATTACTGTCTGAAATCCTGTAGTGCAGCTCTACTATCAAATAGGAATGACGTCACTGGCAGCGGTAGACTGCCACCGATTAAAGTATTCCTTTTGCAATTCTGGGGTGTGCATAGTTTACACATAATGCAACAAAGCTGTGTATCCTCCAAAATAGGAAAAAGAAGCCTTTAATCAGCGTCAATCTGCTGCCACTAATGACTTCATACCCAATGCACAGGATTTCAGCCATAATTTGGTACCACAACTTTGTAATTCTTTTTCTCAACAATAAGTTATATAGCCGAAAAGGCTTGCTAGAACCAACTGCAGATTTCTCTTATTTTTCCAAGGAAGTGAGCAATCAAAGCAGCTTAAAGGTAATCCATTCATTTGGGGTCCTTACCAGGCATGAATGGTTAACAACAGTATGAAGCAATGCACTGATAATGCATACCTTAATGCATTGTTTAAAACATACATTGATGTATTATGTAAAGCAATATTCTTTCTCTAAAAACTAAAACCAGCTTTCAATGTGAAAAGCAATGATGTTGAGATGTATGTGTAAAGCTTTAGTCGTGGTTAGATCATGAAGTCCTAATATTTATTTTATTAAAATACTTATATTTTGCATTCCTTTCTCACAGGGACCTCCAGGACGGCTCCAACAGCTGTTAAACACACAATAATAAACAGTATCTTAAATTTAACAAACAGGAGCAGAAAAATCAAGGCACAAGATCAGTCCAAAATAAACTGAAAGTAATAACTGACAGGTTCAAAAAAATATGAAAGAGTTTCTCCCACTGAGTGAGCTGCTATATGAATACAGCCATCTGAGGCAGTTCCACCTCCTACTAAAGTAGAACCTTAGGAGGTAGTGAACACTCCAACACTGGAGACATTCACAAGGAAGCTAAACAACCATCTATCAGATAGACTTTGATAGACTTTCCTGCATTGAGCAGGAGCTGGACTCAATGGCCTTATGTGCCCACTTCAACTTCATTAATAGAATGGAATCATTCATCCAACAGCAAACTCAAGTGCTAAATGTATTTTTGTTTTTGTTGTCTGTACCCAACAGGTTTACAGATGGACCACTTTATTTATTTAATAATAAAATATTTATTTATTTAAAATATTTAAATAGGCAGTATTCTCAGAGAATATAAAAATCAGAAACTGCTATATTTTTAAAATGTGCCAGGTACAATATGGCACTTTTAGAGAATTCTGAATTTTTTGCATGGGCATTATGGTCTTGGGCAAGGATACCTCTAAGGCTCACGGCTGTGTGTGTGCACACAACTCCACCTCCCTCTGCACAGCATTTCTCCTCCGCACAGCCCCTTTGGTTTGGGTAGCGATGGAACCCCACTCACGTGCAGGGGAGAAGGAGAGAGAGAGGCGGAGCCCTGCTCAGCAGGGCTGAAAAGAGGATACGTTGGTCTTGGGAGGTACCCTGTTTCCCTAAAAATAAGCCCTAGTATGATTTTTCAGGATGCTCGTAACATAAGCCCTACCCCAAAAATAAGCCCCAGTTAAGTGAAACCCCACCCTCCACCATTGTGCAGCATTGTGCAGCAACCAGAAGAAGATAACATGACTGTAAAATAAAACATCTTCTGAAAATAAGCCCTAATGAGTTTTTTGGAGCAAAAATTAATATAAGACCCTGTCTTATTTTCGGGGAAACACGGTATTAATTTCTGAATTAAGGCCTTCTGAAATAAGCCATATAAAATTCTGGTAGGTACTTTAAGATTTACTAACCTTTTCCTACATGGTGATGACAAAGATAGTATAGTTATCAGAAGACTCAAAATCAATCTTTGCCATCCTTCCGCAAGCAGACAAAGCCCTTTCTTTTCAGGCAAACTTTCCTTTAAATGACTGGTTGATCAAGAGGATTTTTTCAAGGGATTGTTTCAGTCTGTTGTTTACTTGAGCTTTTAATATTGCTCTTGTTTATGAGTTTTAATATGATAGCTGTATAATGATTTAAAAATATTATAATAATGTATTATTTAGCTTTTAACAGTGTTTCTTGTAATACTTTAAGCTGCCTTGGGTCCTCTCATCAGGGCATAGAAGTAAGCAAGCAAGCAAGCAAAATAATGAGTCCATTCAAGGCTTCTGACAGTACTCACAGCATTTTTAAACCTTCTCCAAGGAACCTGTTGACTATATGTAATACTACTAATTCAACCATTTTAGGGATGATGTTTCACCATTATTCTAATTAGTGCTAGGACATGAATCACTTGCCTCAACAACTGTTGTTCAAGTTCTTGATACATGCATTTCTGCACTTGTTTAAAAGTTGGCAACAATAAAGCAGATATCTTAAGAAAAATGAAATCCAGTTGTTCCAAAGTAGCAAACACAAGAGGTAGCATCCAATAGTAGGATTTCACTAGCAGAACAGTGAGATCCAGCACAACTGGGGGTGACAATCCCACCACTACTGCAGCCCCTCTTCATTCCCAAAACCAGCTCTCAGTTGCAACAAACCCTTCTGAACTAGTTTTCTGGTGATGTGGAAGCTTGAACAGGGAAGAAGTAGTTATGCTGCAACTACCAGCAAAATGTTTGTTTTACCTCAAGAGCACAACTCTCTCACTCCCAAAGAAAACACAGAGGAAAGTGTAAGAACATAGGAGCAGAAGATGCAAAAATAATGATAATTTACTTATTTAAAATAACTAGCCACATCTGGAACTGTTTTTTTCTATGTAGATACCTCATAACCTGTATTCAGTTTTGCAAAGCCATATTTGCATGCACTTCATGAAAGTAAATCTCTCAGACATAAATAGATGTGTAAAGAACTATTTTTAGATCATAATAAGAGAAATTCCAAGATGTGTCTGTATGATAGAGATAGCAAATTACTTTTGGTGGCTTAACAAACCAGTTCTATAACTAAAGACTTTTCACTCCATCATACACCTTCACATTCAGAGGAATTAAGGTGCTGTGACAATGAGTACATCTCTTACAACTGTAAGACATAATCTATGCGCCCCATGACAAAACTATAGTTCAGAACATAAACAAACATAATTCTGCACCAGCTAAGATGTCAAAAGTTACAATCGTGTCATGATGACTAAAACATTCCCACCTAAAAAACTGGTTAAAGATTCTGATTCCCACAAATAAAGTTCAGGCTGCCAGAAAAGCATTTTGAATCTCAGTCAGAACTAAATGAAATGGATGCAGAAAACATGATCAGAAACCCTGTTTGACTCCCAAAAGTTTCATTTGTGTTCTGCTGAACTAATGTACAAGCCTTCAACATATCTCCCCATTCAATATAGGAAGGTTTGTGATTTAGGGTAAAGCAACTGCAGAAGTGGATATTAGGATAAAGAAACCATACATGCATCAGCCTCTCTTACTTGTGTTCATGTATCTTATTCAGTTATAATAACGGACTAGAGTTCTAGAGTGACGGGATACCTCTCCACATAGATAACACAGCTCCTGAACTTATCATAAGCAAAGAATACATATGATGAAATCCAGTACTCTCTTTCTCCCCTATCTAGAGAAACTTCAAAAGTAAATGGGTGCGTGGGAGGGACTGCACAGGTCGAGCACCCCCTCACTGTTTGTAAAAGACAATATTCACTTGTGAAAAGTACTAACAGTATATAACTCATACATACCAGTAACAGTTTATTATATTGTCTAATTTACTGTGGTGATTTTAACACTAAATATATTCTAATGGTTTCAATACATGATTTTAATGATTCTATGGTTGAATTTGTTTTTACTTCTTTTTAAATTATGTATCATCGCCACCTGTAGTGAAAAGATGCAGTAGAAATGCAATAAATAATACTTATAACATTGTACACTTGACAAAATCCTCTATCACAAACGTGGATTTAAGCCAAAAAATCCAAAAAATAGAAAAAGTAAAATGGGAGAGGCAGAAAACTATTTTTAATCATTCAATTTACATATTTACATAAAGATACAAGATCAAATAGCCAATTTAGGATTTAGTTAATACATTCAGATTTTACCCAGGTAACCTTAGGAACATTATTTCAGATTTCTGTAAGGTGGGGCAGATTCACAGCAAAGATCAAAGACTTGATCTTGGGTATGTTCTGGGACAAACTGCAACAAAAAGTGCATACTTTAAAAGGATTAGTTGTTGCTGTTTTTATATTTATAATAACCAGAAACAGTGAAAAGTGTTAAGGAACAACCACATGCTATAAAACACAAGAGAGCAGGGAGATATTTCCAAATGGTTCCCCTGGATGGCAAAAACTGTATCCTTCTATTGAAACACAATATTCTATCAATTTAGTAATTATTTTCTATCACAGCAATGCTAAACTATTTGTCTCCCTCAAAAAAAGCAAAAATACATTGAAAATTGATGAAAAATGAACAACTAACACATCTTATTTGCCTCCATCCCGTAACACAGATATTTTTTTCAAACCAGCATAGCTAGGAAAGCACTACCTCCTTCCCTAGAACTGCACGAGCCATCTGGATCTCAAGATCCCTATGAGATCCTACAATCTCAGAGCAGTTTGCTGAGGGATGCGAGCATACTCAGATGTTTGTGTAACAAGATCTATGTGTAATTGCCAAGATACTGGGTGGCAAAAGTGTATTTGTGTAAATGTGTGCGTGCATGTGCATATGTTTTCGGATGTCTTCCACCTCACCTGAAACCAGACGCCTTAGAAATGAAAAAATTGCAAAACTGCAAAAAAAAAAAAAAAAAAAAAAAAAAAAAGGACTTCTGTGAATGCACACAATTGGGTGGCTGGCAAGCTCACTTACCGGATGGTGGGACGTCACGGTAGAAAGGAAGTCAATACAGCTCTGCCGAAAGTAGCATCTTTCTTTGCCCGGACATCCAAACGGTAATGTGTGACAAACGTTGATGGATTGGACCATGTAGCTGCACGGCAGATGTGAGGGATTTCTATTCCTTGTTGGAAGGCAGTGGAGGTAGACAGTGCTCTAGTCGAGTGAGCCTTCAAGGGTTCAGGTGGTGTTTTGCCTGGCAGTTCATATGCCAGTGAAATTGTTTGAACAATCCACCTAGCCAACGTTTGAGGCGAAGCTGGTGAACCTTTATTAGGGCCATGAAAACATAGGAAGAGCCTTGATGCTTTCCTAAACAATTTGGTTCTGTCAATGTAAAAGGCCAAGGAACGTCTAACATCAAGCATGTGGAGCATGCGCTCGAGAGGTGTAGAGGGAGATGAAAATAGGGTAGGCAGTATTATAGGTTGATTAAGATGAAAATCAGATACGACCTTAGGTAAGAATGAAACATCTGGGTATAGAGTGACCTTGTCCGGATGGAACTGCAGAAAAGGTGGATCTGATCTAAGAGCTGCCAGTTCGCTAGCACGTTTAGCCAACGTTATGGCTACTAAGAATGATGTTTTCAAGGAAATCAGTTTGAGGTTAGTAGTAGCCATCGGTTCAAAGGGAGGTCGGGTTAATGCATTAAGGACAAGCTGTAATGACCATTGGGGAAGAGGAGGTTGATGTGGAGGACGGATATTGCGAAGTCCCTTAAGGAATTTTTTCAAAGTTGGATGGGAGAAAAGTTTAGCTGCTTCCGAATGAGATGGTTGGTGCGCGACCACTGCAGCAATATATACTTTCAAAGTAGAATGGGCCAATCCAAGATGAAAAAGATGGAGTATAAAGGTAAGTAGAGTCTTCAGTGAAACTGGTACCGCAGGTAAGTTTTTAGAATTGACAAAGGAGAGGAATGCTCTCCATTTATGTTGGTAAAGGATCTTTGTTGATGGTTTTCGAGCCCTGTCAAGTATATCCCTTATTGCGGGAGAATCCTCCACGCCGTCAGTTTCAGAGATTCGAGATCGGGATGGTAAACGAGCCCGTTGTCCCACGTGAGGAGGTTGGGGATGGACAAAAGATGGAGGAGATCGCTCGACATCGACCTCAAGTGGGTGAACCACGGTTGTCGTAGCCGCCATGGGGCGAGAAGGATCGCATCCGATTGAAACTGTCGAAGCCGAATGATGGTGTGTTGTATCAGTGGGATTGGTGGGAATAGGTACAGGAGTCAGCTGTCCCATCTTATCATGAAGGCGCCTCCGAGAGAGCCTCTGCCGATAACGGCGCGGGAACAATATAGTTGGCACTTGGTATAGTTCTTGGTAGCAAAAACATTGACGGAAGGAGTCCCCCATCGATGGCAAAGAAGGGCGAAGACTTCGTCATCTGGAAACCACTCGTGCGTCCTTGTGGTAAGGTGACTGAGATGGTCTGCAAGCAGATTGTCGTCCGTAGCAATATGTACTGCTACTGGGAAGATGTGGTGAAGGTAGCACCATTCCCAGAGCTCGACAGCTAGGTACAGTAAGGAAAGGGAATGTGTACCGCCCTGCTTGTTGACATAATAAAGAGCTATCGTATTGTCCGTAGCAAGTTGGACTGCGCGTCCTGCAATGATGGGTAGGAAGGCGTAGAAAGCTTTGATAATAGCTAAGAGCTCTAGGTGGTTGATGTGTAATGACTGCTCTTGTTTTGTCCAGAGTCCATGGAGCCTGTGATGCCGACAGTGGGCGCCCCATCCCAACGGGCTGGCATCCATGGTAACCTGTATCGTGAGCTGGAGAGGGGAGAAGGGTCTTCTGACAAGAAGATGTGGGAGAAATGTCCACCATGTAAGTTGGGCTAGTTCGCTTGTGACCCTGAGGCATCTGGATGGGTGATGTGTCATGGGGTCGAATAGGGAGAGGTACCATGACTGAAGAGACCTCATTTTTAACCTGGCATGCTGGATAACAACGGTAGTGGAAGCCATGAGCCCGAGGAGGTGTTGGGCTTGATGATCTGATACTGAAGTATGAGGTCGGAATGGTTGTATAGCCCATTTGAGTTTGATTATTCTCTCGTAAGGGAGAAAGGTTCTGGCTTGTAGGGAATCAAAGTATGCCCCTATATAGGTGGTTGTCTGTGATGATTCGAGACGGGATTTGGCATAGTTCACCTTGAGACCGAGGTCTTGAAGTGTCGAGAATAATTTGGGTAGCTCTGACGGCATCGTGGTAGGAAGCAGAGACTATCAGCCAATCATCTTTATAAGGAAATATAGTGATTCCCTGAAGGCGGAGGTAGGCAGCAACTGGTGCCATACACTTGGTGAAGGTCCTCGGTTCCATGGAGAGTCCGAACGGAAGAGAACAGAACTGGTACGAGATGCCGTTGAATCGGAATCGAAGAAATTTGTGGTGACTCGGATGGATAGAGATGTGAAAATACGCGTCTTGGAGATCGATGACAACAAACCAGTCTCCCTGTGAAAGGAGAGGAATGATAGTGTCGAGTGTCAGCATTCTGAAACATCTAGGCCGAATGAATTTATTGAGGTTCCTAAGGTCGAATATGGGACGGAGTCCTCCGTCCTTTTTCGGTACAGTGAAGTATCTAGAGTAGAAACCATCATGCAGGGCAGAGGAAGGGATGAAGAGTATGGCTTGTTTTTGGAGAAGAAGGGAAATTTCTTCTTGAAGTGCCAATGAGTGGGGAGTAGTTTTAATGACAGTGAAAGGTGGAGTATGCTGAAATTCGATGAAATAGCCCTTTTCGATAATCGAAAGGACCCATTGGTCCTTGGTGATTCGACGCCATGCACTGAGGAAAGGGTATAACCTGGTTTGAAATGGAGTGGAAATAGTGGTGGAAGATGGAAGGGGTTTATTGATACTGCTTACCCTTCTTCTGTTGGTGTCAAAAGGGTTGTTGATGTGGTTGCTGTTGCTGGGGTCGAAAGGATGGTGCGGTAAATGTTGACGGGCCGGAATAAGGTCTATCCTGCATTTGTGGCTTGTATGTACGGTATGGTTGGTGGAATGGCTGAAATGGCTGTTGGACAAAGGACTATCTGCGGTACTGGGGTCGCTGGTATCGAAATGTTTGCTGGGTGGAATATGATCGAGCTGTTTTCCGAATTTTATGAAGGTTGTCCATTACTTCGTCTGTTTTTTGGTTGAAAAGGCCAGCGCCATCGAATGGGAATATGCCAGCCGACCTAAGCCAGGCATGGTGTCTAAGGGCAATAGATGTAGCCATTGCCTTAGACGCGGCATCAGCAGTGTGGTGGGAAGGAATTCTTTGCTATTTGGCCAGTGTAGAAGCCTCAGCGTGAATATTTAGGGCTTCAGTCTTAGAAGACTCAGGAGCCGCTTGAATAACAGGGAAGATCTTATTCCATAGTTGCCTATGGTCAGCTCCCATGGCGGCTTGATAGCTGGCGACTTGCATAAGAAATGAAGTGAGGGAGTAAAGATGTCTGCCCAGAATATCTAACTTTCTTCCCTCCCGATTGGTAGGTGCAACCAATGATTTGTTGCGAGCTCTCGATTGATTGGATTCCACAATAATTGAATTCGGTGTCGGATGTTTGGATAAAAAGGCAGAGTCTAGACCATGGGTTTTATAATGGTTTTCCACACGTCTTGAAATTTGTAATGATGAAGGGGGCTTGTCCCATGATTCTTTAATCAAATCTAGCATAGCAGGTATGAAGGTAAGGCTAAGCAGAGGTGTCTTCTCTTGATTAATATCATCAAAAACTAAGTCTTGTTTAGGAGGTGGTGGTTCCTCGATTTCTAATTGTAGGGACTTAGCCATCCTCATCACTAGCTGGGAGTACAAAGTAAAATCTTCCGAAGGTGAGGGCGGATGATTTTCCGCTACATCAGATGTTGGAGTGGGTAAATTGGAGGGTGATTCTGGAGAAATATCAGAGGCCGAATCATGGGTCAATATGGACGATTCAGAGCATGGAGATTGATGTTGAGATTTTGATGTGGAGAATTGTGTCGAAGAAGGCTGTTGCGAAGCAGGGGGTACTTGGGTTGTAGAGTACCTTTCCATATCAGGAGGAGGAGGAGGAGGACCCTTATAGGTGGTCGTAATGTGTAGAGATGTGTTTTGAGGGGGAGGATGTTTAGAAGAATGCTTGGAACGCTTCGACTGTGGTTGTTCCAATAATGAAGTCGTGCGCTGGAGGGCCGGCTTGGTAGCAAGCGGGATCTGGTGAGCCGATGTCGAGTGCGATGAGTGGGAACGGTGTCGGTATCAAGGTGGTGATGGAGACACAGAAGGTGAGTATCGAGGTGGATACGGCAAAGCATATCAGACTCTCTTGGGTTCGGTGCAGTAAATTTGTTCCGGTAAATCTTCGGGGAAATACAGATCATATTGTTGGTAGTATCGATCTCTGAGATCTTCTTGTGGTTGATACCGAGAAGATTCTGGGTAGTAATAGTAATCTCTCTGTGTAGGGTCATACTGCACTGGTGACAAGTGTCGTCTCTTTGCCCGATGTTTTTGAGGGGAGTGATGAGACGAGTCTGAGCCTGAGATTTGAATCGGATTTGCCCGCCCTGATGACGCAGGGTTCGAATACACCGAGGCCTGGCTGGAGTGAACGTCAGCCAGAGAGAGGCCAATACTTGGCGACAAGCTACCAGTGGAAGCTGGAGCCTGGGCCGGAGGCAGAGGTGGTTCGTCTCTGTCTGACATTGATCTCAAGGCGTCTCTAGACATTTCCTCCAAAATTGGGGATGGAAGTGTCGATTGGGGTGGTTGAATCTGAGTAGATTTCAACGATTTCTTAGGCTTTTTTAAAGTTGTCTTATCTTTTTTCTTTTTAGATGATTCAGTTGATGGAGCTGAGGTCCTCGATGTCGATGTCGACTTCGGTCTCGAGGTAGACTTTGACTTCTCCGCTTGGTGAGGAGAAGGAGTCATTGGACTAGAGACTGGTATAGGAGGCTCTTGGTGATCAGGTCGATGATCTGGGGACAGTGCAGTGTCCATGGCGACCGAAGGTGGATTGAGGGATTTCTCCGAAAGGTAAGATCGCAACCTCTGAAGTCGCAGCTTAAGTGCAGGCTTCATGAGCCTTTTACACTCGGGGCAAGATTCCCCAAGACAGAAAAGGCAACGGTCGTGGCCGTCAGTGAACGGGATCTTGTTATTACAAAGTACGCACTGCTTGAAAGGCCTGGGGGCCCCCCCATAAAAGATGGGAAAATTGGAGGGAAGATGGGGGGAAGGGGGAATCGGCAAAAACGGGGAAAGAGAAAAAAACTGAATCGAATCGGAGGTAGAACAAATCAATTTAGAGGGGAAATGTCCAACAAAAAAAGTGATTGAAATAACAGAAGAAGCAACTACCGATCGCAGTAAACGCTCAATCGCTCTAGCTCTCTCTGAAATAGGTCTAACCTAAGCGGCGGCTAAAAGGAACTGAGGGGGACTTCTGGCGGGCAGAGCATGCGTTCCACGGGGGAACGTCCCACTAATCACATGTCTTTAAGCTCTAGAATCTTCCGAGAGGTCCTGTGCAGGCGCAGAACAACCCAATTGTGTGCATTCACAGAGGCCACGAAGAAGAAGCACTATATATTCAAACACATCATTCTTTAAAACTTTCATTTCTCCCTCTGGCCCTATCTGTTGCTGATGATTTGCATTACATTTACATATTAATAAACTGGAATTGGCTCACATCCATAGCTGTTATTTTGAAAACAGACATTAAGTCTAGTCAGTTTAATCAGTCATAAAGTTAAAAACACAGAGAACTGAAACTATACTGTACAATTAACTATTGCTGTATGTTGAATATTTCTCTGAAGATTTCTGGAACAGCTACAACCTGAGCCTAAGGAAAAGAGGGAGTTTTCACAAAGTACATTAAAAATACCCAAGAAGGTTTAACCACTATAAACTGAGAAGACAAAAAAGTTAGTTGCTATGGAGACTACTCTCCTGGGGCAGCCAAGTTAACCTTTGGCTGCATAGATCGTCTGCCAAGGCACTATAAATGCTTTAAAAATCCACATCCTTACTTCCTAAACTCCTCTAACTGCTACAGCCTAAATACATTACTGAATAACAGATACCTATTATTAAACGAGCCAGTAGATTTTTCAATTGATTTTCTAAAAGTTATGCTTACTATATTCACTGCAAAAATTACTATAAAAGTCACATTTGACTGAGAATCTTTACTGTCTTTTCCACTGGATTTAGAAAAATGGATTTTGGCATGATAACACATTAAGCCACCTTGGGTCATTTTTAAGGAGAAAGGTGGGATAATAGTATTTGAAATAAATAAAAATTAATTAATTAATTAAGATTGATCAAATGAGGAGGAACCTTTCAGTTCAGCACAACACATATTTTTTGTTCCTTGTTCAACTTCATTGCTTTACATAGCTTTACTTTTTTGTTAGCTTTTAGGAAGACAAGTTACACAGTAAAAATATAAAGTTACCTCACTTAACAATTTTGTCATTAAACAGCAGAAGAGAGACAATCTAAATCTAAATCTAAATAACCATACTTTTGTTCCTCAGAACTGCATTATGTGGGTAGTCTGCCATATCTGCTGTTTAGCAGTGTAAGAACTGCTGCTACTCAAGCTGGTCTACTCAGCACCCTATCTCCAGTTGTGATCAGCCAAATGCTTTCAGGAATCTTACAAACAAGGTATGTGGACAATAGTCTAGTACCTTAGAGCAAAAAATAGCAAAGAAAAGCTTCAAATTTCTGCCTCATGTGGCCCAACCAGGGTAGATAAAAATCAGTGGGTTGTTTTTTTAAAAAAAATATCAATTTAAAATTATGTTTTACATAATGATTTAAATTTAGATCACAATTTTTTAAAATTTAAATTGTCAAAAATCTGATTTTTTAGAAAAAAATGTGATTTAAATTGATTTGATTTAAATCAAATCCAACTTGGGCCTAACAATTTAAAAAACAAGACCAAAGGGG
This sequence comes from Intellagama lesueurii, assembly GCA_037013535.1. NCBI lineage: Eukaryota > Metazoa > Chordata > Lepidosauria > Squamata > Agamidae > Intellagama > Intellagama lesueurii. The sequence goes on from JBAJHW010000005.1 coordinate 95,610,803, forward strand.
AACTGGTACGGAGGGGGGGGCATAACTGACATTTAGAAACACTGGGCTAAATCCAACATAACATGAGCAGAGAAATTCTGTTGGATTTTCCACTTGAGAAGCAACAATACATGGTGCAAGACACTCTTGCAGATAGGTTCAATGATATTGTGCAAATTGTAGAATTTGCACAATATCCATTGAACCTATCTGCAAGAGAATTCCAGTGCATATTTGTGTTTATATAAATTTGTCAGAAAGAAAAATATACAGACACTGCAGTAAGGATGCAGTAGAGAAAACTATTTTAGGTTCCTCTCTGCACAATCTAGAACTGGGCTTCCACCAGCATTACAGTATTTCATGATTATGGAATACTTGGTTTCCAACAACATGACAGTACCTACATGCACAGACATTTTCCTCTTTATTAATATTAGAATTCAGGGGTGTCCAACTAATTGGACTGGCGGCTGGTTCACAGTAAACGAAGAATACACTATTTTACTTATTACAAAATATAAAATTCACTGCCAAAATATGCAGTAATTTATATGCCATCAAAGTTAGCATAAACTTTTAAAATCTTTTTTAATCTGAGATTAAAATTAAAAAAGATTATAAAGACTCTAAAAGATGGAGAATGGGTATTAACATTTTCCAGTACCCAGAGGTAATAGAAAAGATAAAGAAAGAATGGTTAGAATTTTGGACAACAAATGAAGCTGGAGGTACGAAATTAGGCCTGTTGTGGGACACGATGAAAGCAATTTCAAGAGGAATAACAATAAGGGAATCCTGTAAACTGAAAAAAATTAAGGAGAAAAATGTGAAAAAACTGGAAGACTTGAGAAATTTGGAAAGCAAGGTTTTTTTAGAAAGAGATAGAAGGATATTGGCAGAAATTCAGGCAAAGAGAAAGGAACTAGAAAACTTGGGAGATAGAAAAAGTCCAGAGAGATTTGATGTATATAAAGAGGAATTTTTTTGAATTTAGCAATAAAAATTCAAAATTATTAGCTAGAATGTGCAAAAATAGAAGATTAAAAAACACGACTGGGGTAATTAAAGATAGAACAGGTAAGATGTGTAATGTAATGAAAGATAAATTGAAGATTTTTCAAGAATTTTATCAGAAATTATATAAAGGAAATAATGTACTGAAAGAGAATATAGAAAACTATATAAATGAGAATTTAAAAACTAAATTATTAGACTGTGATAAAAGAATATTAGAAGAAGAGATTAAAGAAGAAGAAATTGCTGAAGTTATTAATAAACTGAGAAATGGTAAAACACCAGGCCCTGATGGATTGGGTCCAGAATATTATAAACATTTTAGTTCCATTTTGATACCTAAGCTAAAAATGTTTTATAATAAAATATTGGAAGGAGAGACAATGCCACCTTCTTGGAAACATTCATTAACGATTCTTATCCCAAAACCCAACAAGGATCTAACAGATCCGGGATCTTATAGGCCTATATCTCTAATAAATCAAGATGCTAAGACTTTTACTGCTATACTAGCAAATAGATTAAACAGATTTATAGCAAATTATATTAAAGAGGATCAATGTGGTTTTATAAAGGGAAGACAAATGGATAATTTAACTAGGCGAATTTTGAATATTATATATGAGGCAGAAAAGGAAAAAACAAAGGCAACTGTTTTATCACTAGACATATTTAAGGCCTTTGATTGTGTGGAATGGCCAACATTAAAGCTGCTTATAAAGGGTTGGGGATTTGGCAGAAGATTTATAGGGGTTATAGATCAATTATATTCAGATAATACTTCAGACGTAATAGTTAATGATGGTTTAACAGAGCAGATTTTTCTAGGCCGAGGTACAAGACAAGGCTGTCCACTTTCACCAATATTGTTTTGTATGGTTATAGAACTGTTAGCTAATGCAATAAGAAATGATGAATTAATTAAAGGATTAGGTAAAAATGATACAATTAAGATTAATTTATTTGCTGATGACTCATTATTGACCATTAAAAACCCATTAGAAAGTATGGATAATATTAAAAATCATTTAGAAAAAATTGGGGAAATAACAGGACTAACTATTAACTGACAAAAAACACAAATAATGATGTTTAATTATAATAAATATGAACAAGAAATGTTTGTAAATAAATATGGTTTTAAAATGTGTAATTATATTAAATATTTAGGTATAAATGTAGTTAAAGTGACTCAAAAATTAAAGGACCAAAACTTTAATAAATTAAAAAGTGATATTAAAGATAAATTGCAGGTGTATTCTAAATTGAAACTATCATGGTTTGGGAGAATTTTAATATTTTAATATTTACATTTTTACATCTTGGATTTTGCATGTTCATTGTTTCTATTGTTTTTAAATTTTGTAATGCCGCCCAGAGTAGACTATCTGTCTAGATGGGTGGGGTATAAATCTAATAAAATAAATAAAAATAAAATGATCAAAATGAAAATATTACCAAAAATTACTTTTTTATTCAGGATGCTCCCAATACAATTAGAAGAAGAAGATTTTAAGTATTGGCAGGGATTAAATTAATGGATTTTGTAATCAAGGTAAAAAATCTAGAATAAATAAAAGATATTGGTATAAGGCTCAAAAAATTGGAGGTTTAGGTATTCCTAATATAAAAAATTATTATATAGCGAATCAGTTAAGATTTATTGGAGATATTATATACAACAAAGGAAGGTTAATTTGGTGGGATATGGAATCCTCAGAAATTAATGGGAATATTGAAAAATATTTGTTTAATGTAGTAAAAAGAAATACAATAAATCAGGTGAACAACCCTTTTTAAAGAAACATGTTAAATATCTGGAACAGAAATAAAAAGAAGTTATGTCCCTTTACTTCACCACTAAAATTAGTGACCGAAATAGAAAATTTCCCAGCAAACTTGAAGGGTTTAGCTGATTTGTTTAAGGACAAAAAAGTTGCCAGATTGAAGGATTGGATGATTAAAATGAGATCGAAGGATCAGATTATAGTTAAACTTCAAACTAATAAACTATCATGGTATAATTATATCCAATTAGATAGTTGGACAAATGAATGGTTGAAAACTAATGGCGAATGTAGAGAATGTACTAAGTACAAACAATTTCTATCATCACATGAAGACATGCAGAAAGATGCTTTGAGGAAGGGAGTAGTAAGTAGAATTTATAATCTAATTTTGGAACAAGAGGAAAAAGAGACAGAAACAGAAGGTTTGAAATCAATTTGGGAAAATGATTTAAAGACAGAAATTAAAACAGAGGATTGGACAAAAATTTGGAAGATGAGAGTTTTAAGATTAATGTCGGTAAGAATAAAGGGGAAAAAATTAAAATTAGTTTAAGGTGGTATATGACTCCGGTGAAATTGAATATAATAAATTCAGACTATTCTGAGGCCTGTTGGAAATGTGATGAAGAAATTGGCACATATTATCATATGTGGTGGGAGTGTAAATGGATTCAGAAATTTTGGAAACTGATTTTTAAGGAAATATGTGATATATTTAGAAAAGATATCGAATTCAATTCTAAAATTGCTTTGTTGTCAATTTTTTATAAGATAGAACTTGATTATTGCTCAAATGAATTGATTTCCAATTTTATGACAAGTGCTAGAATATTAATAGCTAGATTCTGGAAAGATAAAAATGATATTAAATTAGAAGATTGGTATAATGAAGTATGGGACATCGCATTAAATGATAAATTGACTACTGAACTTAAGATGAAAAGAGGGGAAATAAGTTCAAATATTTTAATGCTATTTGGGGTAGATTTGTTGAATTTGTATTAGTGAAAGGAAAGGGGAAAGCCTCTAAACATCAATCAATACAATTTTGGAAAGGAGGTTCGTATTAAAAGTATTATTCCAAAGGGTCCTGTGGGTATGGGGGAGCACTGTGGTTTAGATTGTATTAGTAAGTATTTTGTATTTTTGTATTTGTTTTGGAAATTTAAAAAATAAATAAATAAATAAAAATAAAAAGTTAGCATAAAGTTTAGACAATTGAACAAATAATACATCCATCAATGACTGTATGTCTTAATGGCTACTGTATTTAAAACATTTCTATTCTACCTTTTCATTGTTAGCACACAAGTCATCTTAAAATATTTAACAGTATTACAAGCACACCAAATAAAACAAATTAAAATATCAACAAATAAATCCCAGTGCTTAAAGCAGCAAAACTATCAATATTTTCCACTGTACATCACCATCATACTGCTTTATCAATAAGCCCTGTTAATTTAAAAAAATCTAGTAAAGCTGAAGATCACTAAAAAAATTGCAGTGCCAAAATACAATCTAAATAATATTTCTGATTAATTTAAAGTCTGTGCAAAGAACAGATTTACATTACTAAATTCAAGTGACTGTAAATTAAGAACTGTAGACTGCAACCAGAGATAGCATGGAAGAAAGAAATCATTGAGAGTAGATAAGATACCAATAGTACCATTCCCCTTCATGGATTGCTGCCTTGTCGTGGCGAAGGGGCTTGAGTAATTCAGAGAAGCTATGGGCTATGCCGTGCAGGGACACCCAAGACGGACAGGTCATAGTGGAGAGTTCTGACTAAACACGATCCACCTGGAGCAGGAACTGGCAAGCCACTCTAGTATCTTTGCCAAGAAAACCCCATGAACAGAAACAAAAGGCTAAAAGATATGACGCAGGAAGATGAGCCCCTCAGGTCGGAAGGCGTCCAACATGTTACTGAGGAAGAGTGGAGGACAAGTACAAGTAGCTCCAGTGCTAATGAAGTGGTTGGGCCAAAGACGAAAGGACGCTCAGCTGCGGACGTGCCTGGAAGTGAAAGGAAAGTCCGATGCTGCAAAGAAAAATACTGCATAGGAACCTGGAATGTAAGATCTATGAACTTTTGCTTTCTTGCATTTCCTTTTCTTTGGAATGGTTTTTGTTGCTGCTTCCTGTACAATGTTACGAGCCTCCATCCGTAGTTCTTCAGGCACTCTGTCCACCAAATCGAGTTCCTTAAATCTGTTCTTCACTTCCACTGTGTATTCATAAGGGATTTGGTTTAGATGATACCTGACTAGCCCAGTGGTTTTTCCTACTTTCTTCAGTTTAAGCTTGAGTTTTGCTATAAGAAGCTGATGATCAGAGCCACAATCAGCTCCAGGTCTTGTTTTTGCTGACTGTATAGAGCTTCTCCATCTTTGGCTGCAGAGAATATAATCAATCTGATTTCGGTATTGCCCATCTGGTGATGTCCATGTGTAGAGTCGCCTTAACCTTCCCTTCTCATATATACCCTGTTTCCCCGAAAATAAGACCTAACCTGAAAATAAGCCCTAGTATGATTTTGCAGGATGCTCGTAATATAAGCCCTACCCCAAAAATAAGCCCCAGTTAAGTGAAACCCCGCCCTCCACAATTGTGCAGCATTGTGCAGCAACCGGAAGAAGATGACATGACTGTATTTAAATCAATGTAGATTGTTGGACATGAAAAAAATAAAACATCCCCTGAAAATAAGCCCTAATGCATTTTTGGAGCAGAAATTAATATAAGACCCTGTCTTATTTTTGGAGAAACACGGTAATTCAGACCGCATTTTTTCTCTGAGTTTCTTAATTTTGTTTCTGATGTTCTTGTGTAATACTCTGTAGTCTATGTTTTTATTTTTCAATTTTAGTCTCTCTTATATTAGTGTGACTACTGGCATCCCCTTTTTACTCAGTCTTATTTTTGAAGTTGGTACTGGTCATATCTATTAATATCTCTGCAACTTCAAAGCAAGCATCATTTATACCCGAGTGTGAGATTTTATTGACTCTCCTTCTTAACAGAAGTTTAAACTTTTGGATTAGTTCTAAGCTTTTCCTCTTTTTTGTTTGCGTTCTCTTTAATTTGAAACAAAGTAAGTGACAACAGCATTATCCAAATTTACGTCACCTAGGATAAGTTTTTATTGAAAATATTTGCCATGTTTTTCTCTGATATACATTCTGGTCTAGATGAGCCTTGAGCTAATTGACCACAGCATCTTCTCACATAAAGGCCTTTCTATTTCATGTTGGCAGTAATCTCACTGACAAGTCCTATAACTACCTGTTACTTTCAGGTGACACAGTCTTTTGCTGTACACTTACTTCTCAAGACCAGCAGTACCACTGAAATGTCTGCTGCCAAATAACCTCATACACAAGTTTCTGTCCCGCTGCATGGGGGCCTCACTCCGTGTGTGTGTGGGTGAGCGGAGCTTCATTTGAAATGGGAAGTGCCTATTTTTCCGTGTATAAGACAATACTTTTCTCTAAAATATTTAGATTAAAAATTTAGGGTAGTCTTATACACAGAAGCAAGGAGGGGGAGAGGGATCAAAGCGCTTTGATCCCTGCTTTCCCCCTCCACTTTCTTCGCAAGAAAGTGGAGGGGGAAAGCAGGAATCATCAAAGAACTTTGACTCCTGCTTTCCCCCTCCACTTTTTGCAAAGAAAGTGGGAGGGGAAAAGTACTTTCCTGGCAAGAAAGTGCTTTCTTGTGAGGAAACTGGAGGAGGAAAGCACTTTCTTGCGAGGAAACTGGAGGGGGAAAGCACCTTCCTCGCAAGAAAGTGCTTTCTTGTGAGGAAAGAGCTTTCCCCCTCTACTTTCTTCGGAAGAAAGTGGAGGGGAAAAGCAGGAATCATCAAAGTGATTCATCAAAGCGATTCCTGCTTTCCCCCTCCACTTCTTCCAAAGAAAGTGCAGGGAGAAAGCACTTTCTTCGCAAGAAAGTGGAAGGGGAAAGCAGGAATCAAAGTGCTTTGATCTCTGCCTTGCCCCTCCACTTTCTTGCGAAGAAATTATGGGTTAGAAAAGTGGGGGGCGTCTTATACGTGGTGGCGTATTATACAAGGAAAAATACGGTAAAACTGCCTGATGCCTGCTCATGCACAACCCCAATGAAGCTCTGGGTGAGCGCATGCATGTGCAGCTTAGAGGAAACATTGCATTAATTCATATGTGTGGCGGAATGCCCATGTCCCACCTATCCGTCATGTGTAGCTCTAGAGCTGGAGCCTATGAGAGGACAGGAGGGCGGAGTCAGAGAGAGAGTTAGACAGTTGGAAACTGAGAGAGAAGGAGAGAGGAGGTTTAGAGAGGTTTATGAGACAGATTGGAAAGTTGGTGTGGTATAGTTGGTTTAAGGATTAAAGAATAGTTAAAATATAGAAGTAAAAGAAATAGACAGTCAGCAGATAGTATTCCAGTGATTAACAGTGATTTATATGAAAAGTAATACCAATAAAGAAACGTGTGTAATATCCAAGTAATGAGTGCAATCTAATACAACATCTATTAATCTACTCATGTGATTCAACAACGACACAATAAATAATCAGTTATATTTGACAACACGTGTCCAGGCAGCATTATTGGTAACGTGTGGATAAAGATCCACTGGTGGCAGTTGGTGTATGGAGAATTAAGAAAGTTGTGCCCGAAAGTGGACCTGTGTTTGAGGGAAACAAACTAGGGACATTGGGGGTGCGCGACATAAATGTTGGCATCAGCGGTGGGATGCGAAATAAATAAATTCCAGTGAGACAAAGGAAAAGAAATTCTCTGAGTCTGAGGGACCTGTTAGTCAAAGGAGAAGGAGTGGGAAACTCTAAAAGCTCTGTGTGGATAGCTTGGAAGGGACTCCTGATCGTGGAAAGACTAAGGCAGGAAGAGACTCTGAGGAGAATTCTGTGTTTAAAGTTTACCTCAAGCTTAGAGAAGGACCAAGGGGCTAACTTTAGATCCCAAGCTCTGAAAGAGGAGTGCTGAAGGGAAAAAAAGGGAAGCCCAGGTCAAAGGGATAGCTGAGGCAACTAAACTTAATTGTGGCTGGAATAATATAAATATTAAGGAAAAAAGCTGGGTGTCTGGAGACTGGAAGAAACAGTGTTTCAGAACCAGAGACAGCGAGGCTGGGAGCCTAAAGAAAGAAAGAAAGTAAGTAACAAATCCGCAGCTGCCAGCGGAAGGCTACTGTATATCACTCTCTCTCTCTAACACAGAAAAGGAAAAAGTGTTTTTAAATTGAGGTTTGTCTATTTGCCTCTATTAAACTAACCAACTTATCCAAAGAAAAACAAATAAACCATGCCTTCTAAGCGAGGGAAGAGGTTAACAATGGAGGTATCTGATGTACAAGGTTTACCTCACCCAGGGGAAAGCCCTGAATTAGCTGAGCAATATGAGGCTCAGGAGGAGAATACCTCAAGGGAAGAAACTGGGTTAACCTCACAAGAATTTGAAAGATGGAGGTTGCAGCAGGAATTTCACTTGAGAGAGCTAGAAATAAAAACTAGGGCTGAGACAGAAGCCAAACAGTTAGAAATAAGAACTAGGGCTGAGGAAAAAGCTTTACAGCTCAGGGCTGATTCTGAGGCCAAAGAAAGAGAGATGGAACTAGAAAAGAGACAGATGGAATACCAACTAGAAATGAAACAATTAGAATTATCAGCCCAGAACTATAATAATAATAATTCAAATCCTGAGGGGGGGGGGAATTTATCAAAAGCTGACTTAAAGAAATTCCCTCTATTCAGAAAGGGTGATTGCCCCGAGGCATTCCTCATTGCTTTCGAGAGGACATGCTGGGACTATAAGGTGAAAGATGAGGAGAGAATGATTATGCTCAGGTCTCAAATAAGTGGAGAACTAAATGAGATTTATTCTCAAATGCCCCAAGAACAAGCGAGAGATTATGAAACATTCAGAACATTGGTTTACTCGAGGTTTGGAATCAATGCTGAGCACCTCAGACAGAAATTTAGAGCATTGAAAAGAAAACCTGAGGAATCATATTATCAATTGGGAGCCAATCTGGTCAAATACTTGGAGAAGTGGCTAGAACAAGCTAAAGTTGAGAATTTAGAAGATATGAAAAATATTATTGGGTTAGAACAATTCTATTCAGTTCTACCTGGAGAACTAAGGTATTTGGTTAGGGACAAAAAGCCCAAAACTATTCAGCAGGCAAGCGAAGCCGCTGATTTTATCTCAGAAATAAGAAACCCAAAATTTTCTGAGGTAAAACTTGGAGGTAACAGCTGGGAGGAAAGAAGAAAAGAACCCAGAGATTACCACAAAAACTATCAGAATACTGGAGGCCATTTTAGAAGCAAACCCTCAGAGCAGAATCAACAGAAGAACAAAAGCTTTGAAGGGAAGGGAGACAAGCCCCCATATTTTGAACAAAGAGCCCCTAAAACTCCATATTTTGAACAAAGAGCCCCTAAAACATGCTATGGGTGTGGAGAAAAAGGGCATTTCATTTCCCAATGCCAAACCTTAAATAAAGAGGTTCAGCAGAAAGGAGGGGAAAATGTACCCAGGAAAGTGTACTACGTGCAACAGCAGGGAAAGACTGTTGAGGCAATTGAAAATGGCGCTGAAACGGAGGTGGCAGAGGGCCCGGAAAAACAGCTGCCATTAGCCAACATTGTCCAATGCTTTTATATAGAAAGTAACCAAGAACTGCTTCGGTGTTCTGGTGAAAACATTTATATAAATGATACGAAATATCTAGCATTGAAAGACTCCTGCTCTCAGCTGACTTTGTTTCATCCTGATATTATCCCTCAGGGAGATATAGTAAGAAATGAATACATAACCATAAAAGGGATTGCGACAGAATTAATTACTCTACCTATGGCTAAAATACAAATGAAATATCAAGGGTGGAATGGAGTGTGGAAAGTAGCCCTCACAAATCAAATTCCTGCTCCATGTTTGATTGGGTTAGATCTATCTGCGCATGTAAAGAGTGTTTTAATCACTACTCGCTCCCAGATGGAAAAAAGAGAAAAACCTGAAGAAAATTGTGAGATCACTAATGAAATTTTAGGAGGAGATGAAGCCAATGAAACAGCTGAGGTGGTAGTTATAAGGAATCCTCATGAAAATGCTTTTAAACAAGAGCAAAGACAGGATTCTACGTTACAACAATGCTTTGAGTCAGCCAGAGAAGGAACACTAACCCCTGAAAGACCTGAAGGGTTATGTGTGGAGAAAGACCTGTTATACAGAAAGGTCTTAATTAATCCTCAGAGGGGAGGGGAAAATGTTCACAAACAACTGGTGATCCCTTTTAAATACAGGGAAAGGATTATGGAGAAAGGACATAAAGACACCTTTGCTGCTCATTTGGGAATCACACGCACAAAGCAGAGAATAGCTCAGAATTTCTACTGGCCAGGAATGGGGAAGCAAATAAAATCATACTGTCAAAGCTGTGATGTATGTCAAAGGCAGGGTACGGGCAATGATAAAACAAAAGCTAAGCTGTGCCCTTTACCAATCATATCTACCCCATTTCAACGCATTGGCATGGACCTTGTAGGACCCTTACCTAAAGTGATCCAATACCTAGATACCCTGATGAACTCCTTGCAGCAATCTCTGAAGTTAGCATCAGAAAACTTGCAGAGACAGCAAGGCAAGCAGAAACTATGGTATGACAAAAAGGCCAGAGAAAGATCATTCAATCCTGGAGATGAAGTCCTGATGTTAAAACCTATTAAAGGGAACAAACTGCAATTAAATTGGGCAGGTCCTTTTAGAGTAATCTCCAAGATGAGTGAGGTGAATTACAGTGGACCCTCGACTTACAGACGGCTCGACCTGCAGACTTTTCGAGTTACAGACTTCTCTGGCCGCAAAATTTAGGTTCGACTTGCGGCCGGAGAATCGACCTACAGACCGGAAAATCAAACAAAATGGACCAAAAACGGCCAGTTACGGATTAATCGGTTTTCAATGCATTGTTGGTCAATGGAGCCTCGACCTACAGACTTTTCGACCTGCAGCCACCGTTCCAATACGGATTAATTCCGTAAATCGAGGGTCCACTGTACATAATTCAGGAGGAAGGAGAGGAAGGTCGAAGAGAAGTACATGTTAACATAATTAAACCGTACTATAGAAAAGAAAATAGTGTCCTATATACCATAAAAGAAGTGCCCAGGGGAAAATATGAATTGCAATACTGGGAAGGAAGGGGTGTACCCTATTATAACCTTGAGAGAGTAGTAATTAGCTTTACTCTGTTAATAGAACAGATAGAAGAAGCTAGAGTAAGAGTTTTGGTAAGGATGGCTGGCTATTATCGTCGTTGGGTAGTCAATTCCAGAGATATAGCCACTCCTTTAGTAAATCTAAAACCCAAAAGAAAAGCTGAAAAGATCCTGTGGTCGAGCGGATGCCAGGAGACCTTTGAAAAGTTGCAGACTGCATGGTTGGCCGGGCGTGTCCTGAGAGATCCAGAGTTCCAGAGGGACTTCACCATCGTCGTAGATGTGTCCAGAGTTGAACCGAGAGCCGGGCTGAGTCAGGAGGACAACAACGGGAACCTTCATCCGGTGACGTTCCTGAGTGGGAAGCTACAGGCTGGCGAGAGACACCTTTCATCGAGGGAACGTGAGTGTCTTACGATTGGGTGGTCTTTACAGAAGATCAGGCCGTGCAGGTGGGGAGGACATTTTGTACTGTGCAAAGACCATTCCCCATTGCTGTGGTTGAGGACTATTAGGGTGAATAACAATAAATTAATGAGATGGGCCCTACTATTACAAGACTTTGATTTCGAGATCCGGAGCGTGAAGGGGAATCAAAATGTAGTGGCCGACGCCTTATCAAGAAGACCAGAAGAATGACTGACGGAAAAGAAGAAAAATGTAACTTTCAATGGTATAAAAACTGTTCTAAATAAAGGTTCTAAGTGTATATGTATATGAAATAAATGAAAATGCAATTTATAGATGAACTAATGATAAGTAAGGATAGAAGTGACTGAAGTGGTTTGTATGTAATAAAAATGTTGATTAATGTTATTTAAATATAAAGTAATAAGAATATGCTTTCAACGGTGTAATAGAGTAAGTATATATTGCAAATGTGTAAATGAGAATTGCATTGAAAAAATTGTTATAAATATTGTCAAGTAAAATCATACGTTGTTCATGAGGGTAAACTACCATAGGTTTTACCCCATGAAACAAACTTTCCAAGGGGGGAGGTGTGTGGCGGAATGCCCATGTCCCACCTGTCTGTCATGTGTAGCTCTAGAGCTGGAGCCTATGAGAGGACAGGAGGGCAGAGTCAGAGAGAGAGTTAGACAGTTGGAAACTGAGAGAGAAGGAGAGAGGAGGTTTAGAGAGGTTTATGAGAGAGATTGGAAAGTTGGTGTGGTATAGTTGGTTTATGGATTAAAGAATAGTTAAAAGATAGAAGTAAAAGAAATAGACAGTCAGCAGATAGTATTCCAGTGATTAACAGTGATTTATATGAAAAGTAATACCAATAAAGAAACGTGTGTAATATCCAAGTAATGAGTGCAACCTAATACAACATCTATTAATCTACTTATGTGATTCAACAACGACACAATAAATAATCAGTTATATTTGACAACACATGTCCAGGCAGCATTATTGGTAACGTGTGGATAAAGATCCACTGGTGGCAGTTGGTGTATGGAGAATTAAGAAAGTTGTGCCCGAAAGTGGACCTGGGTTTGAGGGAAACAAACTAGGGACACTGGGGGTGCGCGACAATATGTTAATTAAATTTTCATGCCAGACTTCCTCTAATAAGCCCAGGGAAACACTGATAACACTTCTCTTCATCTCAGCCTTACAAGTGTCCTACTGAGGAAGATTAAGCTAGGAGAAGAATGACTAGTCCAAGTTGATACATCAAGACTGCAGACTGAGCAAACCCATTTCAACATGTAGCTCAGGAGACATCAGAAGAAACCACTAGATTACTGCTGGATAAGACTGGGATGCACAGCCACAAACAGTAAGAACAACAGCTTTGTCCCTGTGCTACTCCACAGCACAATATGTTAGTGCCATATGGTATAAATCAACACATGCCAAACAAGTGGATAAAGCTCTTAATGAATCATGTGGGATTATTAATGCTCCCTGAAACCTACATCCATTGAAAAAGTTTATTACCTGGCTGGCATTACCCCTCCAGAAGTATATTGAGAGGTGGACACTAACCCCCTAGACAACAGCTAAAATTGAGGAAAAGTTTTCTGCACACATCTAAAGCCCTAAATATTAAACCAGAAGAAGCGAGGCTAAATGCCGGGATCTTACCCCCTATTTGAAAACAGTAGATCGAGCAGAGACATCCAGCGCTCCGCCTTGCCCGATGAGATGTAATCATTTTCTGCCTGTGACGTCAGATATGGTGGACAAAGTCCTTGATCGCTGTTGTGCCATCACCACCTCCCTTGACCCTTGCCCGGCCTGGCTAATCAAAGCAGCCAGGCCCGTAACAACTGAATGGGCCACTGTAATAATTAATGGGTCTCTCCAGGAGGGCAAGGTTCCCCTTGCTCTCAAGGAGACACTCATTAGGAAGAAACCAAGTTTGGCAGTGGTCAACACTGGCAATTATAGGCCCGTCGCCAATGTTTCTTTCCTTAGCAAAGTGGTAGAGAGGGTGGTGGCTGATCAGCTTCAAGCCCTTTTGGATGAAACCAACACCCTGGATCCGTTCCAGTAGGGCTTCAGGCCGCACCACGGCACAGAAACAGCATTGGTCGCCCTGTTTGATGACCTGTTGAGGGAGGCCAACAGGGGCAAAACGTCTCTGTTGGTCCTCCTCGATATCTCAGCCGCCTTCGATACCGTCAACCACGGTATCCTCCTGGGGAGGCTCTCCGAATTGGGAATTGGTGGTCTGGCACTTGCCTGGCTCCAATCCTTCCTGGAGGACCGTCCTCAGAGAGTACAGCTTGGGGAGAGTGTATCAGCCCCATGGAGTCTCAACTGTGGGGTTCCGCAAGGCTCGATTATCTCCCCAATGCTGTTTAATATCTACGAGGCCACTGGGTGGGATCATCAGGGGGTGTGGGGCTTCGTGTCATCAGTACGCTGATGACACCCAGCTCTACATCTCCTTTTTTCCAACAACAGCGGATGCAGTTTTGTCCCTCCAGCACTGCCTGGAGGCCGTACTGCAATGGATGCAGGAGAATGGACTGAGGCTGAACCCGGACAAGATGGAGGTCCTGAGGGTGGGTGCCCCCACCATCGGTGGTTTGGGAAACTCCCTCTCTTTTGGGGGATTGACTCTCACCATGAAGAGTGAGGTTCGCAGCTTGGGGGTCCATCTGGATCCAGCACTTACCATGGAAACCCAGGTGACGTCAGTGGTCTGTTCCGCCTATTTCCATCTCTGGCGGATTGCCCAGCTGCGTCCCTATCTTGATGTTGGGGCACTCACCACTCTCGTCCATGCGCTTGTAGTCTCGAGATCAGGCTACTGTAATGCACTCTACGTGAGGCTACCTTTGAGATTGATGCGGAAGCTTCAAATGGTGCAGAACGCTGTGGCCAGACTTCTCACCGGGGTGAGAAAATATGAGCATATTTCCCCCACTTTAGCTGCCCTGCATTGGCTGCCCGTTCATGATGAAAGCCCTAAACAGTTTAGGACCTCGATATCTAGCGGAACGCCTACTCCCACCTAGATCTACCCGAATCACTCATTATAGCCAGGACGGGAGGCTGAGGGGCCTAATGCCAAGGGAGGCCTGGAGAGAAAGAAGAAGAAACCAGGCCTTCTCAGCAGTGGCCCCTCGCCTTTGGAACAGTCTGCCCCCAGAGATCTGCCAGGCTCCCTCGCTGGATGTTTTTAAGAACAAACTTAAGACCTGGCTCTTTAGGCAGGCTTTCCCTCCTGTCATCACCTAATTACTCTTTGCCATCTTGAATTACATTATTAATGTTGTCTTTATTTTATTATATTGCTTCTATTTTTTTGTCTTATTGTTAGCCGCCCAGAGTAGACTTCGGTCTAGATGGGTGGGATGTAAATAGAATAAATAAATAAATAAATAAATAAATAAATAAACAAACAAACAAACCAACCAACCAACCAACCAACCAACCAACCAACCAACCAACCAACCAACCAACCAACCTATGGAGAACAAAAACAACACAAGTTGCCAAATAAATGAATGCTAAAGAGTGTCTCCCACCTAGCTGGACATCTGGAAGTCACTTAATAGACTTAGAAGTGAAGCAAGATCAAATAATCAAATAAAATGGGGCTACTTGGATACAGGACAAATTTTCTGTGACTGTGGAGAAATTCAATCAATGCAGCACTTTTATGCTTGCAATTTATGCCCCATCACATATACAAAGCTCCCGTCGCTTGTCCCAGCTCCTGCCAACCTAGCAGTTCGAAAGCATGCAAATGCAAGTAGATAAATAGGTACCATCATGGTGGGAAGGTAACGGCATTCCGTGTCTAGTCGCGCTGGCCACGTGACCACGGAAACTGTCTATGGACAAAACGCTGGCTCTATGGCTTGGAAACGGGGATGAGCACCGTGCCCTAGAGTCGTACACAACTGGACTAAATGTCAAGGGGAACCTTTACCTTTATATATACAAAAGAAGATCAAGCAAGTAAACAGACAAATGATTTGCAGATCCTAGGCTACAGGATGTGGTGTTGGTATATCACTGAACATGAATTGACACAAATTACTCCTCTGAAGTCACCTAGTTCTGCTCCGGAAGAAATCAGAATAGCTACAAATAAAGAAGGCAAGAAGGAACACATAGATGAGGACCGGGGGGGGGGGGGGTAGTGGGGAGAAAAGCAGAAAGCAAGAAAAGAACTGAATAAAATAGAGCAAACAAATAAGCAAGTAAACAAGGGAGGTACCAACAGATATGTTTTCCAGTTTTAACTTTATTCTCTGAAAAACATTTAATATCATAGCCTACCATCCTTGCAGATCTTTTCATTCTCAAGCAGTTTCACACCTGTGGGACATGCACACTGGTAAAATGGCTTGGAGGGAGACATCAAACACAAGTGGGAACAACCACCATTATTTGTTCCACATGGATTTGTAGCTGTCAAAAACACAGAACACAAACGATTAATTCTTGCCACAGTAATAGCTAACATTAACTTCTAGATCAAAGAGCGACATATAACTGAGATAAAGAACCATGGAAGGCAGAAACAGTCAAGGGATGTAAAAGAGAACATGTACAATTGTTCAATGTGAACTGAATATGTATACATTATATGAATGGGGAACTGCTGTGAGAAGAGGAAGCTGGAAGTTATTACATGTAATTCCCAGCTGACCACAGCAATATTAACTTTTACTGCCCTTCTCTATTTATAGGCAGGAACCCGAATACCACTTTCAGAGACTGAGGTGGCCAATGTACAACTTGTGGGCCCCATGTAGCCTCAGTGGGGCCCAGTGCAGTCCTCAATTTTCCCAGAATACTTCTGCCAAATTAGTTGTGAAAATCATACTCCTTAGATCAGAGGTCCCCAACCCCCGGTCCGCGGCCCGGTGCCAGTCCGTGGCCTGAGTCGGACTGGGCCACCGAGACAGACCTCCCGCCCTGCCCCCGCACGCACTCACCCCTGCGCCGCCCGTTTGCGCCTGTGCGCGCGCTCCAGCCCCCCGTGTGATCGCCGCGCCACCATTTGTGCATGCGCACGGGCGCGCGCACACCCGCACCGCGCTGCCGTTTGTGCATGCACACAAGTGCTCGCTCGTGCGCATGCACAAACAGCAGCGCGGCACTCAGACGGGCGCAGGCGCGCCCGTGCAAGAGAGCGCACACACTTGTTTGTGCATGTGCGCAAGCGCGGGGGGTGCCCCGCCTTCCCCAGCCAGTCCGCGGACCGAAAAAGGTTGGGGAACGCTGCCTTATGACTGGGGGTGAGGGGAACATGATATCACCTATACATACATTTTCACCATCCCATGACTCAGGTGAAACTGAGTTGAGTGATTTGGCCCCAAACAGCTTTAGTTCTCCTGGTATATCATAACACCCCCCCCCCAGTGTGAAAAAAATCAGGTAAGGCAGATGCATTCTCATCGTTCTCTCAGTGGCGTGCTCTTATGACTGTCATTCACTTGAAAAACAAAACCTAGATACTTGACATTATCTGTTTGAACTTGTGGCCATTTATGGACTGTTTATACAGTTTCTGCCTTTCAACAAAGACCAAGCTTTCTTCTGCTAGTTTTCTGCTAGCTTACTTGTAGGCATGTGTCATGGAAGTACTGGATAGGAGCACAGTAAGGCGCACATTCTTATGTACTGCTTTCTTGACTGTGACATAAAGGAAAAAAAAATTCTGAATCTTTTTTACTGAAATTTCCTGAATGGTCAAATGCATTCTATAGTTTC
This sequence comes from Intellagama lesueurii, assembly GCA_037013535.1. NCBI lineage: Eukaryota > Metazoa > Chordata > Lepidosauria > Squamata > Agamidae > Intellagama > Intellagama lesueurii. Next base: position 95,628,014 of record JBAJHW010000005.1, read on the forward strand.
TTATCTTCTCAGACCAGTATACAGTCATTCTTCTATAAGCAGCAACATTTTGTGCTGTGGCAAATAAAACCTGCCAGGGAATTGTTTTATCAAATCTGTAACTTGCCAGGCATTGGATGCCAAGACTGGCACATTCAATGCAATAAAGCTATTAGCAACTATGTTTTTGAGCTTATTATTTTTTTCCTGTTCTTCATATGCTCAGTTCTCCTATTTCCAGGATGAGTGGCCTCCAGAGAAGACGTAGAAATATGGCTTGCCACTTCACACTATAGTTAGCATAAATCATACTTTAGAAACACATTCAAACTGGACATTCTATTTCTGGTTTCCTGTTCAATAGAAAAAGAGAGGTTACTTACCTGTAACCATGGTTCTTCGAGTGGTACTCTGTGAATCCACACAAATGGGTTAAACTGAGAGTGCGGCAGGACTCTTCGGACTATTCTAGAGCTAAACTAACTGACCAATAAAATGTTTCCCCGTGGCGCGCATGCTCCGCCCGTCCGCGGTACCTCAGTTCCGAACGTCCGCCGCTGTCAAGGCTCTGATAATTAAAAGCTATAAGCAATCCGTGACGGACAGCAGGGAGGTTGGGCGGGATGTGTGGATTCACAGAGTACCACTCGAAGAACCATGGTTACAGGTAAGTAACCTCTCTCTCTTCTTCGTGGTCTCTGTGAATGCACACGAATGGGTGACTAGCAAGCTCACTTACCAGAAGGAGGGCCGTCACGGTAAAACTGAAGTTAGCACAGCCCGTCCAAAACCTGCTTCCTTTTTGGCTCTGACATCCAGCGTGTAATGTGTCGCAAAGGTCAATGGTGTAGACCAAGTAGCTGATCGACAGATGTCAGAGAGTTCAACGCCACGCAGCCAGGCAGTAGAGGTACCCATGGCTCTAGTAGAATGTGCCCTGAACACATCTGGTGGGGTCTTGCCAAGCAGCTCATAGGCTAAAGCGATGGCAGAAACTATCCATCTGGAAACCGATTGAGAAGAAGCCGGGTGACCATTCCAAGGGCCATGGAAGCAAACAAACAGTCTAGGAGATTTGCGGAAGTCCTTAGTCCTGGAAATATAAAAGGCCAAAGCCCGACGAACATCAAGGGAATGGAGCATGCGCTCAACATCTGAAGAAGGGTTAGGAAACAACGTTGGGAGAATCAAAGGTTGATTAACATGAAAATTCGAAATCACTTTAGGGAGGAATGAGACATCGGGATACAAGACGACCTTATCGGGGTGAAATTGTATATAAGGTGCATCAGCCCGTGGTGCAGCCAACTCACTCGCCCTCCGTGCAGACGTAATAGTCACCAAAAACAAAGTCTTTAGAGACAGAAGCTTTAGAGGAGTAGATGCCATAGGCTCAAATGGAGGGCGTGTAAGAGCCCTCAAGACAGTCTGAAGAGACCATTGAGGGATTGGACGCCGTACAGGTGGACGAATGTTATGCAAACTTTGAAGGAATCTCCTCACAGTCGGGTGTGAGAATAAGTGGGAAGCGTCTGAACCCACAGGCTGATACGAAACAATAGCTGAAATATAAACTTTGATTGTAGAATGCGCCAGTCCCAGATTGAACAAATAATGTAGGAAGGTAAGAAGGGTTCCCAAGGAAACTGGAACAGTGACAAAACCTCTGGGCTCAGCAAACTTAGTAAAAACAGACCACTTATAAGAATATAGAAGTTTAGTTGAAGGCTTCCTAGCCCTTTCAAGCACCTCTTTTATGCTGGGAGAATCCTCCACACCGTGAGATGTAGCGACTCTATGTCGGGGTGACAGACATTGCCGCCATCCTGAGTCAAGAGAAATGGTTGAGGAGGTAGTCTCAGGAAATCGGACGCAATGGCCTTGAGGGTGGTAAACCATGATTGCCGAGGCCACCATGGCGCCACTAGGATGGCGTCAGCTCGTAACTGACGAATTCTGACAATTGTCCGTTGAATGAGCGGGATAGGAGGAAAAAGATAAAGAAGGACCGCACACCACTTCACCATGAAGGCATCCCCCAGAGAACCTGTGCCTCTCCCTGCTCGAGAACAAAAGTTTTCGCACTTTGCGTTGAACTGAGTGGCAAAGACGTCGATGGCCAGTGTACCCCACCTGCTGCAGATATGGGCGAACACAGAGTCATTGAGAACCCATTCATGCGTCTGAGTGGTCAGACGGCTCAAGCGATCGGCCACATCGTTGTCCTCTGTCGCCACATGGATGGCGATTGGAAATATGTGATGATCATAGCACCACTCCCACAGATGGATCGCTAAGTATAGGAGGGACAAAGAGTGAGTGCCTCCCTGCTTGTTTATATAGTACAGAGTGGTCATGTTGTCTGTAGCCACTTGTACTCCGCGACCAACCACTAGAGGATAGAAAGCGCGAAGAGCCTTGATTACTGCTAACATTTCTAGAAGATTGATATGAAGCAGCTTCTCTGAGCCGGACCACATAGCATGGATCTTGTGAATGCCACAATGCGCGCCCCAGCCTGTCGTGCTGGCGTCTGTTGTGACCTGTACAGTCAGTTGAAGGGGCTTGAAAGGCTGACCAATTAGAAGATGCGGCACTAAAGTCCACCACGTTAGTTGACGAGATAACTCTGGAGTGACCCGTAGATGTTTGGCAAGGTTGTCTAATAACGGATTGAACTGAGAGAGGTACCACGCCTGTACGGAGCGCATCTTCAATTGAGCATGAGGAAGAGCAGACGTGGTGGAAGCCATGAGACCTAAAAGATGTTGCGTGTGGTGAGCCGACACCGTGGCGCCCAGGCGGAACGGACAAATAGCACAACTCAATTTGTAAATCCTCTCAGCAGGGAGGAAGACCCTGGCTCTGTTGGAGTCCAAAACCGCGCCAATGTAGTCCATGATCTGAGCAGGTTGAAGATGGGACTTCGCAAAGTTGACTTGAAAGCCTAGATCCACCAGAGTTTGTAGAGCAAAAGTCGTGTCCTCTTGTGCCTTGGCGTAAGAGCCAGCGACGATCAACCAGTCATCTATGTATGGAAAGACCATGATACTGTTCAGACGTAGGTAGGCCGCTACTGGAGCTAGACACTTTGTAAAGGTCCTTGGGGCGGTGGCAAGCCCGAATGGAAGGGCGCAGAACTGGTACACCGACTCCATGAAAACGAATCGGAGATATTTGTGATGACGCTCGTGGATGGAAACATGAAAGTAAGCGTCCTGTAAGTCTATCACGACAAACCAATCGCCTGGAGAAGAAGCGGTACGATTGACTCTAAGGTGACCATTCGGAATCGCCTCGGACGAAGGTAAGTATTGAGATGCCTGAGATCTAGGATTGGTCGTAGGCCTCCATCCTTTTTGGGAACTGTAAAATATCGGGAATAGAAGCCGTCCAGTGCTTCTTGAGAAGTAACACGTTGAATAGCATGCTTCTGGAGAAGAACAGAGACTTCTTTTTCTAGAGCAGGTGAGTAAGTCGTGATCTTGAGGCGACCGAGAGGAGGAAGATCTGAGAACTCTAACAGGTAGCCAAAACGTATGATGGCGAGCACCCAAGTGTCTTTGGTGATGGTAGACCACTTGTCGAAGAAAGGGGCTAGCCGAGGAAGGTGGGATAGGTCAAAAGGAGGATTCAGCAGAAGACAGTCAAAGATATTGCTTATTCTTCTTGGCAGGCCAACGGAAAGTTTGTCGACGCTGACCAGAAGCCTGTGCTCGGAAAGACGTGGTAGCAGAGGAAGAGGATTCAATCTTTCTTGATGAGGTTTGTATGGGCGGTAGGCTTGATGATAAGGTTGTTGGTATGACTGTTGTGAGGTGAACGGTCTGCACCATTGATGTCGATGGTATCTGGGTTGCTGGACATAATAAGATCGAGCTGTCTTCCTGATCTTATGCAAATTCTCCATCACCTCATCAGTTTTTCCGTTAAATAGCCCAGCACCGTCAAACGGAAGCTCCTCAATACGGGACCTGGCGTCGTCGTTGATGCCTGCCGAGTGCAGCCAGGCGTGTCTCCTGAGAGCAATTGCCGTTGTCATGGCCTTGGAAGCTGCATCCGCTGTATGACGTGACACCAACCATTGTTGTTTAGCCAGCATCGTCGCTTCCAGGTGGGCGTTGAGAGCAGCGGTCTTAGTTTCTTCAGGAGCGGCTTGAAGAACTGGCAGAATCTTATTCCACAATTGCCTCTGATAGGCGCCCATAGCTGCCTGGTAGTTAGAGACTCTCATTATAAATGAAGCCAGAGAGTACATGCGACGGCCTAAGACATCAAGTTTACGGCCCTCCCTATTGGTAGGGGTGACCTTAGAACGATTCCCCGCCCTGGATTGGTTTGACTGCACAATAATGGAGTTCGGTGCAGGATGCTTATTGAGAAAGGTCGTATTGTCGCCATGTGTCCTGTAATGGTTTTCAATACGCCTAGAAATCTGCAGAGATGTAGATGGCTGATTCCAGGATTCTTTAATGAGGTCCAACATTGCTGGAATAAAGGCCAAACTTAAAGGAGGGGATTTATCTTGGTTTATATCATCAAACATAAGGTCCTGCTTGGGGGGAGGAGATTGGTCTATGCCAAGTTCCAATGATTTGGCCATGCGTAAAATCAACTGGGAATATAAGGTAAAGTCTTCAGAGGGAGACGGGGGATGGACATCAGCAACGTCAGAATCCGGTGTACGTACGTTTGAGGGGGATTCCCTGGACGCCTCCGAATGTTGGTCCTGCTCAGATACTGATGAGACTGAGGAACCTCTGGATTCTCTCTCAAGAGACAAAGGGGGTGAAGGTGAGCGATGGTGCGTTCTCAATATGGAGGCTGAAGTTCGGGGAACTGGTGCGGAAGTCTCTATTTCAGGTAGATAAGTGGCTCTTGAAGGCGCAGCCTGCTGTGATGACTGAGCATGAGATGATTTCGGGTGCGATACCGAGGGTAACGGTATCGATGGAGCCTGAGAACGCTTCTCGGGGTGGACTGATCGCTGGTCCTGTTGCGGAAGATGACGCTTAGTAGCAGGCTTCGAAGTTGTAGGGTCGAGCTGGAAATAGACTCGATGCCGACGTCGAGGTGGTGAGGGCGATGGAGATGACTCCGATGGGGAAGCATAAACATATTGTACCCTCTTGGGCCTGACATAATCGCTGGTGTCGTATAAGGGATCGAGATTGTCCCCACGGTACCGTCGTCGACCACCATGCTGATCGACTTCCATATAAAGAGGCTCCTGATACTCAGCGAAAGTATGACACCGAGATGGACGTGGAAGCACTATCACGTCCCGATGTTGAGAGAGCTGTCGGCTTGGAGAAATATGCTGACACTTCGCAAGACGCTTACGCAGAGCAGATTGTTGCGGTGATACCTCAGGAGTTAGACAACTGAATCACCGTTGCCCACCCGATTGATATAGGGCTCGAATGGGCCGAGGCTGGGCTGGAAAATACATCAGCCTCAGAACGGCCGTGACTCGGAGACAGGCTCGGGATCAACATTGAAGCCTGTGTCTGTGTCTGTGTCACAAAGCCATCCCCCTCAGAAAGTGAGGATCATGCAGCTCCTTGGAAGATTCCTCGAGAATCGGCGAGGGCAGGGTGCCTCGAACTGGAGGAGGTTCCTTAAGTTGAACAGACGTAGGAGGATGTTTGACCTTCTTATGTTTAACTACCTCCTTCTTCTTCTTGGGATCTTTAGCAGGTGGCGCCTTCGATGTTGATGCTGACCCTGATGTCGAAGACTTCTTTGATTTGGACAACTTCAAAGAAGCTCTGAAAGAAGGGGTGGCAGGTGCCAGTGAGGCAGCGGGATCGGGACGAGGAGTGGGAGGAGCAGAGGGCACGGCAGGCTCCATGGCTGTCGAGCCCGACGGTGTCAACGACTTCTCCCAAAGGTAAGAGCGGAGTCGCTGTAAGCGGAGCTTCAGGGCGGGCTTGGTTAATTTCTTACACTCTTGGCAAGAATTGGGTTGGTGTCTTTCTCCCAAACAGAACAAACAGCAATTGTGGCCATCCGTAAAAGGGATTTTGCCAGCACACGACACGCAGCATTTGAATGGGCCTGAAGAGGCCATAAAATTTGGCGGAAACAGGGAAGATGGTGGCAAGGGAAAGGGAAAAAAACTCACGGAAAAAGTTAACGATAGCAGTCCAGATCAAAAACCGAGAAATCAAGCCGAGAAGATAAAGATTCGATATAAAACCCAATCTGTAATCCAAATCAGAAACTGTAAGCAGTCCAAAGTTCAAACCAGATAACAACGGTAGCCGATCCAAAATGCAATAATCAAAAACCAGGTCAGTCCGAGTTGAAATAGCCAGATCGGAACTGAGGTACCGCGGGCGGGTGGAGCATGCGCGCCACGGGGAAACGATTTATTGGTCAGTTAGTTTAGCTCTAGAATATTCCGAAGAGTCTTGCGCAGGCGCAGTTAAACCCATTCGTGTGCATTCACAGAGACCATGAAGAAAAACTATAGTTTATCATTTCAGACAACTGGCTTGCTTATTTATTAATTTTTATTTGTTCATTTTCATTTATATGCTGTTCTTCTACCAAAAACATATAGAACATTATGCACCATAGTTCAAACAACCATTACAGATTTATCAAACATAATAATCTAAACTATTTCACATAAACGGCAAAGAGGAAAATAAAAATTAGCAACCACCAAAAGCTGTCACAAAACAATTTCATCTCACATACATTACCACATCATGGTTCACCACATAAAATACTAAATCACAGGCCAAAATCCGCTTGCATAGTTACACCGGCATCATGCAAACAATGTAACTTTTGGAGGCAAATTCCCTCAAGGTAAAAAATTAGTGAAGGTATTAATTATTGTCTTCAGAATCGCAATAGATAGTGTCTATGGTAATATTTTAACCTCGAGGGATTTTGCCTCCAAACATGACACTATTCACATTATTCCAGCACAAATACAAATGAAGATTTTAGCCATGATTACTTTTGTTTATTACAGCTTACTTTGATATTGAAGCAGATACGTTATTTTAAAAGACTAGCCACTTTGGGTCCCTTGTTGGGAGAAATGCAGCATATAAATAAAACTAATAAATAATAAACTAATAAATAAATAGAATTCTGAATAATTGCTTTATAATCTGTACTAATAAAAATGCCTAACATCTTCCTTCCATTACATAAAGCCAAACCTTAAACCTCTAAAAATCAGTGTCAGCAATGAAAAAGACAAAGGAGTCTCACCGTTGGGTTGCCGCTGCTGGCTGAACACATGGATATCCATGGGAGAAAATATGTTGGTATGTATTTCACGAAGATTCTCCCCAGTATATTTGTTGCAAGCCAAGACAGAGCGAGTTGTCCAGTCCGTCCAGTATAATGTGTCCCCAAATAAGGTCAAAGCAAAGGGATGTGGAAGGGACCCTTTAATAACAGGTTGCCTAGGGAAAAAAGCAAATGAAAAATGAGAGTGTTTCGTCTATAAGCCATGTTCTCAGGTTTAGGGAAAAAAACATTCTTCTAATGCTCGCTCAAAGCCAATTAGAAAAGAATTGTTAAATTCACTTGATATCTATTTTTTAATGGAGGAAATTCCATTTCTCCTCTCAATCAGCTTAGAGCACCTGAATTAATTTTAAAATTTTAATAATTTCAATCTATGATATGAGTGTTGTATGTGGCTTGAATTAACTCATCATTAGCTCACATTTTCTAACAGAGTGATGAAAAATTTCAAGATCCAGAACGGTAAAAACCCCTATTACCCTGTTTCCCTGAAAATAAGACCTAACCTGAAAATAAGCCCTAATGCATTTTTGGAGCAAAAATTAATATAAGACCCTGTCTTATTTTCAGGGAAACATGGTATGTCTGCTAAACCTCTTTACTGATACATTGGAAAAGGATGTATTTGTAACTGCAGGAATTCAGGACATCTAATAAAGCTCTCTGACTCCCTGACTACCCCACTGCCACCAATAAGTAATACTTTAGGAGGTATTCTACCTGATCTGGATGGGATCACAGTCCCCCAAAAGACCAGGTCCACAACCTGGGTGTGCTCCTGGACCCATCACTCTCTATGGAGCAGCAAATCTCGGCCATGGCCAGGTCTGCCTTTTTCCAGCTGATTGCACAGTTGCGGCCTCATCTGGACAAGAAATCCCTAATGACATTGGTCTATGTGTTGGTAATCTCTAGGACTGACTACTGCAATGCTCTCTATGTGGGGCTGCGTTAGAAGATGATACAGAAGCTTCAGCAGGTGCAAAATGCATCAGCGAGGTTTCTATCGGAAGCATGAACATATGACCACATCTTGCTGATCCTGGCATGTCTACATTGGCTTCCTGTATGCTTCCATGCCAAATTCAAAGTGCTGGTATTAACTTATAAAGCCCTTTATGGTTTGGGACCTCATTACCTGATGGAGAGTCTCTCCCTAAGACTTTCCACCTGAGCCACCTGGTCCAGCCAGATGTCATGTTTGCAGGTGATCACCCTGGAAAAGGCCCAGAAAACTATCACCAGGAACTGGGCCTTCTTTGTGATGGCCACAACGCTATGAAATGCATTACCCACAGATATACACATAGTCTAGCTATAACTAGCACTAATTCCTGTTGTTTCTGAAGATCTTTTTCTAAATCCTAAAAAATACACCAAGAGACTGGCATGGCATTCTCTGCCTACTAATGTTTATTATCATCCCTTCAATATTGGTTTACAGCCTGTCTAAATCACTTGTAAATCATTACTATGTTTAAAGCAGTAATTCTACCATCACTGTAACTTTAACAAGAGCAGTGTTATTAGCAATTTTTTCAAGCACACGTCTTATCTTGAACACTAATTGTAAGTGCTCAAGATTAAATATGGAAGGGAACCAACTGCAAAACACCTAATTTTCTAACAGTTGCTGAAGTTAGATTGGCCTCTAAAAACCCATCTAATTAACAAAAAAAAATCTTCCTAGGGGATTGTGCACGTCCATTTTCTTTCAGTCAGTAATGTGTTAATTTATTAATTAGGGCTGCCACCTGGGGCAATGTAAGAAAAAAATTAATTCACTATCTTTCCTTAGCAAGGGAATCTAATTCTGCATTTCAGTCAAAATGCAATTCCAGCTTGTTGAATTACTCTTAAAAAATGCAAACGTTGACTTAGGTAAAAGGAAAAAAAAAACTAGAAACAAAGAGAGAACACATTTCTTTCTCAGTCTCTATCATTTTAATTTTCTCCCTGTGATTCTGGGCATAGGATGTGTTGGTTTCGCAATAAACATGACACTATTTCTCCACAGTAAACCATATACAATGCCTTGAGTATCTCAGAGGTAGTGTAAAACTAAAATAAATTAAATACTCGTGGAAAATTCCGACAAAAAATCAAGACACAGTCTGGGCTTATTAAAACAACTTTAATGAAATGTTAGTATGTAAAAAGCAGTTAAGTAAGGCATTATTTAACTGTTGGCATTAACACTGCCTCCCCCAAATACTTCAGGCAAACAAGAGCAACTCAAAATATGACAAAATATTAGCTCATAGAGAATGAAAGATTTATTTCAAAGGGGAAACTCAATACAATGGTCGATCTGAAGCACATGATGGGAGAAATAAATGTGACCTGGCTTCATGAACCAGAACTAAAAACATTACTAGAATAAATGAAAAATGACACCAGATATCGAAGTCTTTAACAAAATATGAGCAAATTGTATAATAAATGAGCAAAACATGAAAGGTATTATTTCAGAAATATATCAAATTCAGTGCAGAAGTATGGGTCTTCTGAGGGTTATAAATAGCATGTAACAGACACAATGGCAAAGAACATGGACAACCCTTCCTTCTAAATCAGTGTTTATAGAAGCTAAAGAAAATATTTATAAAATAAGCCACTGCTAGAATCTAAGCCTTACAAAATTATCACATATAGCAAAAACATTTTTCCTCAATGTTGGAGGCAGTGCAGGCGAAGGTGAACAATAATTCACATGTGGATACAATGTCCAGTAATAAAAAACTGTCGGAACCAAATATTTGGTATCATAAAACAGATTACAAATCAAACAGTATGGTTCAAAGGTGAATTAGTGTTATCTATTTTCTCAGGTGATAATGCCATTTTGCTATTTAAAGATCTAATCTCTGTTATTACTAGCTACACAAATGGAAATTATGTGGAGATGGAAAAGCACTAAACAATTAAGTATCAGATCTTGGTTACATAACTGTCTTATTTGAATACAGGTAAAATGAAAAAAAATCCAAAGAGAAGCAAAGGCAGACTGATTTGTCATATGTGGTATCAATTTATTCTATTTGTGTCAGATTCCATGGGAAAATATCCCAATGTCCTCTATAGGGCTCCTGATCTACAGACTCCCTATAAGAGACTTATAAATTTATATCTTTTACACACCGGACAAGGAATTTAATTGTGGTCTCAGAAGATATTGTACCTTATTTATTTTTAATTAATTCTTCATTCCTGGATACTCCCTTTTGTATTTTGACCTGAAAGATCTAAAAATGAAAACTGCCTTTTAAAAGATGCATCAGAGAGATGCATTAAAAGCAAAAGTATAATTGGGAACGTACTCAGTGAAGATTGCTTATATTACAAAACCAAAACAACTTGCCTGTTTTGGTACAAATAGAACTGATAAGATGGCAGAAGTAGTTAATTGAGTTTCATGCCAATTTTCGCAATGAAAAAAGTAGACAATAAAATTCTTACATTATGTAGAGACAACAGGAAAAAAATGAAAATGCATTTTACATTGCTGCTTGAGTTATGTTTACCTAAAATATTAATTAACAAAGAAATACCACAAAATAGCTGTGGAAACCTGTTTTCAACAAATTAGGGTAACCATTATATTGTACAGAAGAAGCTTTTACAAAACAGTGTAAAAGGAGAAAAAATGAATGCTATTCTAATTAGTTTGCCTCTTGATAATCAAGAAGAAAAGAAAAACAAAAGTGCCGTTTGTTTTATAAGGTTTAAGCCTCATAATAAATAATTAATAATTCCCTAATTCAGTGTGGTAACAATGAGGAATATAGACTCATATAATATTCTGTATTATTTATGAATGAAACATGCAAATGTATTGTACTGTCCAACCTTTCAATGAGTTGGTGTTTAAAGAGATGTGGAGATGAGTGATTAGTTGGTTGGTGTGCTACTAAAGCTGCCAGGTAGACCTTAACAGAAGAAATAGAGAGTGCCTTTTACTTGAGAAGCAGTAGGAAGGTTAGGACAGTGGAGAGAGGAGCTGATGAATCTGGCAGGCTCTGTGATGACGAATAAAGCTGGAAGCATCTCCACTTGTAAGTATATAGGCGGTTAGTGGAAGAATGCCTTGCCTATCTCAGGATGTTCGTGAGGAGAGGCATATCCTCCAGGTGATGAACTTCAGATAAATGATGTCCAAGTGAAGGACCATGCCTTGGTGATGAGAGAGAAGATCTGGATGCAGGGGCAGCCACCACCTGTAAGCCAATGTGAGAAGGAGAGTGGTAAACCGCGGTTGACGTGGCCACCACAGGGTATAGAAGGCTCCCAGTCCAGTCTGGTGACAGTTCCTGCCTGTTCAGAAGCAGTAACGGGCACATTTAGAGTTGGTGACAGCTGCAAAAATGGTCATGGTGGGCTTGCCCCAGCTGGAGATTAGCTGAGTGTACACTTGGTGGGAAAGTTCTCATTTGTGCATGAGGGTCACCATGCTGCTGAGACGATCTGCCGTTTCATTATCTGTGCCAAGATGTGGGTTGCCACGGGGAAAATCTGGTCGGCAATGCACCACTACCATAGGAGTCCTGACAGGTAGAGGAGGCTGAGGGAGTTGGTTCCTCCCTGTTTGTTTAGGTAATACATCACCACGGTGTTGTCTGTGGCAATTTGGACAGTGCAGCCCTGAATCATGGTTCTGAAAGCTAAGAGGGTCTTGAACATGGCAATGAGTTCAAGGAAATTGATATGATGGATCCTCTGATGTGTGGACCATGTAGTATGGACCTCTTTGTGGCAGCAGTGGGCCCTCCATCCTGTCGTGCTGGTGTCTGTAACTATAAGGTGGAAGGGATGTGGTTGCTGAAAGGGGACCTCAAGTTGAAAGTGGTGTTCGGTTGTCCACAACCAAGGTTGTCACCTGAGGCATGGTGAAAGAAACAGTTTTTTGTTTGGTGGGTCCCATCTGTCAGTGTAGGCTAGGAGGTAGAAGGATTGGAGTGGTCACATCCTTAGTCTGAAGTAGGGCAGGACTGCCGTGGTAGACACCATGAGGCTTAACACTCATTGCACTGAGTAGACCAAGGTGCACTGAGTGTGAATCAGTTTTCATGTAGAGCGGATGATGCTGTCCACCTATGGTTGAAGCAGGAGGGCCTCCACACTTGTGGCATTGAGGAGTACTCTGATGTAGTGGATAGTTTGAGATGGAACGAGGTGAGGTTTCTCCATGTTGACTTGTAGCTCAAAACTCAAGAGCAGTTGCAGAATGAATGCAATGTTGGTATGCAGAGTATTTTTGACGTGCGCCACCAGAACCCAATTGTTGATGTAGGGGAAGATAGTGATGCTTTGAGTTTTGAGAAATGCTGCCACCGGCGCCATGCATTTGGTGACAACTCTTGGAGCCATGGATAGCCCAAAGGAAAGCGCATGGAAGCTGTAGGCCTGGTGGCTGATGAAGAAGCTTAGGAAGCAACAATACCATGGGTGAACTGAGATATGGAAATATGTGTCATGGAGATCTATAGAAGTGAATCAGTCTCCCTGGTGAAGCAGAGGGACAATGGACCGTAACATCACTATCTGGAAATGTTTTGGGGTGAAAAATGTGTTGAGGAAGCATAGATCCAAGATGGAGTAGCCCTCTACCCTTCTAGGTACCGTAAAGTACTAGGAGAAGAACCATCTGCGGTGTATTGGAGAGGTACCTTTGTGATGGCTTCTTTTGCCAGGAGCATGTGGATTTCCTCCTGAAGGCCGGGGGAAGGTGGGGTGCGTTGGATACAGCCCGTGGGCAGAAGTGTGGAAAACTCTATTGCATATCTGTGGGTTCTGATGTAGAGAAACAATGCATCCAAAGTGATGGCATCCCAAGCATGGATTAACAGTGCTAAGCATACGTCTGTAGCTGTGGTGATGTAGGATGCTGGTGGCAGAGGGATGTGTGCGTCGAGCTCAGGCTGGGGCACGTCAAAACTGCTGCTGAGGTTTCCTGTCTGCCTTCCTGGGAAAGGTTGTTTGCTTGTATTTGGCAGAGGTGGCGGCCGGGGTGAGGTGTTGGTGAGTAGGACTGCTCAGACGGTGACTTCTAGTTAGAGGATGACAGGGATCTCTTCCAGTGAGGAATTGTTGGGCAGCATGTATTTATGCCCATTTTCTTTGTGTCAGTCTCCTTTTTGTGGAGGTCCTGCATAAGGCCATTGATTTTGTCGTTGAAGAGGCCCTCTCCACCAAAGAGGAGGTCCTCTATGTGAGACTTAGAGTCATCTGGGAGGCCCACTGAGCAGAGCTAAGCATGTCTGCCCAGAGTGATGCTTGCTGCCATGCTCTTAGCTGCACAGTGTTGGGCACATGTTGGGCAGAGTTGATTTGCTGTCCAGCCAGAGAATACACCTCCTGCTGAAAGGAGATGGCTAGAGAATTTTTGTCTGGTGGTTGGCTGGCAATTATGGTCTGAAATTTTTCCCAGATGAATTGATAGTAGGCACATCTTGGCCTGACAGCTCGCTATGCACATGTGGAGTGCCACTGAGCAAGGTTCCTGCTAAGCTGGGTGCACGATTCCACTTCCCTCCGTGCAGCTGTCTTCCTCCTCTGTGCAGTGATCGTGTTAGGTTGAGGTTGTGATGGAATCCAGCACATGGGGGGGGGGGGGACATTTTCAGCGGGGCTGAAAATTAAAGGGTACGTTGTTGCTGAGGAATAAATCTTATGAGCAAGCAAGTCAAGCTTGTGACTTTCTTTATTATTTGGGGTCTCATGCACAGAGCCCTTTGATCTCAGGGATAATGGTAGAGTTCAGTGTGGGATGCTTAAACAGGACCTTAGTTTTGTCCTGCTAGACCCTGTACAAATTCTCTCCTACAAGATATCGGTGGGATCAAGGAAGGTTTTTGCCAGGACTGGCTGATGACAGGGTGTCAAGCATTGCCATTTCAATGGGGAGTGTTCACATAGGCGCACACCCCTTTTGTGTGCATACATGGACACCATGAAGAGGAGTTATATTTTACAGTGTCATCTGATGCATGACTACTTAGAATTAAATTCTACCAAGTTCAGTAAGTCTTATTCACATATATATGTACAAGATTACAAGATTTAACTACAAAAGTAATGTGGTGGCTAGTCACTTGAGAGAGAAAAGAGAAGCAAGATCTTGCTGATCTGAGAATGCCTCCAAAGTACAGTGCAACACCACTTTCTTATTGAGGGAGGTGTATGTTTTCATGCACATGTAAGATTTAACTGATAATTGCAAGGACAGGCCAAAACATATGGATTAGTAACCTTCATCTTATGTTTCTTGTGAACAACAGTCCTCTTAACAGTATTGCAATACTGCACAACAATCATTCTTTGACCCTAAAGAGAATTCTAAAAGCTGTTTGTGCTATAGCATGACTTATCATTCAAAGGAAAACAGTCAAAAGTTTTATTGAACAGGCACAAGCTCATGAGCCCATCTAAAGTAGCTCTTTATACACAAGCTTATCAGAGAAAACTAGTGTAATCAGGCCATAGCTCACTTCATACTTACAATGCTACTGTTCAGTATACTCAATATATTTCTTACAGAATGCCCATGCATATATGCACAAACGTTTTTCAAAACAAAGCAGGAAATTCAAACACTCTTCTAAAAGAGTAACATCATTGCTATAGAATTACTGTCAAGTCCAGGTTGTTGGGGAGACTTTGAAGATCTGAGTTTTCTGAAGATTATAGTAGTCTAATTTCTGAATAAAACAAGTTTTAAGGTATTTCCTCTTGAGACTTTCAGCAAATAGCTGTTTGATCTCCTTCTGCAAGTAAAAGCATTTTTCCCTCTAAACTCAAACATCTGAAATTTAATGAAATCTAAACACAGCAGTCAATGGCTCTGATTAGTCCATATTTTTACAATGCACTGTTGTATTTACTTAGAAAAATAATTTAAAAGTCAGTCACAAATCTTACCGATGTGTTCCATCCAGATTTGATCGGTGAATAAAATTCAGTTTAGCATCTGCCCAATACAGCTTCTGTTCTTCATAGTCGAGGGTCAATCCATTTGGCCAATAAATATCTGCTGTAATTATAATGGAGCGGCTTGAACCATCCATCCCAGCACGCTCTATCTTTGGCACTTCTCCCCAATCTGTCCAGTACATGAACCTATGATTTTAAGAGAAACAAGGAAAACACATATCATATACTATTATTTGCAGTAACCACTAGAAACATCTTGCAGTAAAAAAATAAATAAATACACACACACACACATGTCTGTTTTGATTTTTACACACACATACAAATTTTACAACTGAGGCAGGTTACATTAAATCTTCTCTCGTCCTCAACTATATTGCAGATAAAATTTTATACCACTTCTCCGCAAAACAACACTCAAGGTGACTTATATTAATACAATATGAGCAATATGGAAACAGCACAAAACCAGATTGAAAATACAGCTATAATACAGGTAATAATTACAAGTGAATAAGCCAACTGAAATTTAACAAAAGAAAAGATACCATAGCACTTGCAGCACTGTTAAAAGGTTCTGTCATCCATCTGTCATCCCCTGCCCCTTGTACTTCCAAAACTACAGTTCTAATTCCAAGCAATTTAGTAGTGAAATGGCATCAGCAAAAAGCAAGGTAGTGACTGCTATATACTTAAGCAGTATACTATGGATACACAAGCAAATTTGGAAGAAGAAAAAGCACCTATGACAGCTCATAGCATTTCTCAAGATAAGAAGTGCACATTTTACAGATGCATGTCCTGAGATTAAAGAATTCCCCTCTGTGCACAGGTCCTGAGAATGGAAGAACTTCAATACAAATACAGAGTTTAAATCTATATGGGAGCAAGACTGAACTGTACCATTTCAGAAGAATTATGGAATGGTATGTGGAATCAAAAACCCTTTAAATCTAGGTATCTAACACCAGTTAAACTGGCATGTATATCTAAAGATCATTTCTGTTGGACAGGTTACGGTAAACATAACATATGTGGTCATTATGTCCCTTGGCAGCTAGTTTTTGGTCCTTGATACATGCAGAATATATTCTATTGCAAGTCAACAACTCTGTTTTGATCCACTGTCAGCCCTGCTTAATTTATTTACAGGTGAGAATACAAATCTGTTACACAAAAATTTATTAAACTTTCTACTTGTAGCAGCAAGACAACAGTTGGCTTGAAAATGGAGAGACGGTAAAGAACTGTCTTTTACTAACTGGCATAAATGTATTTGGGACACAGTCCTTGCTTAAGGGCTAACACAAAAAATCTGAAAGGCTAATGAACAAAAAACAAAACAAAAAACCACACCAATGATTTTATGCAACAGAAAGGAGAAAAAGCTTATAAAAGCTGCCAGAGAAGAACTGGAAGAGTGGGTAGGAGTAGTGAATGCCTCCTTGCAGCAGGTTAGGATCCCTGCATGCTTGAAAAATGTAGTAGTAAGACCATTGTTGAAAAAGCCCTCCTTGGATCCCACAGTACTGGAAAATTACCAGCTAGTCTCTAATATTCCAGTCTTGGGCAAGGTGCTAGAGGAGACCATGGCTTCTCAGCTCCAAAGGTTCCTGGATGAAACAGATGATCTAGATCCATTCCAATCTGGCTTCAGACCTGGCTATGTGACGGAGACCACTTTGGTCACTTTGGTGGATGACCTATACCAGGAACGAGACATGGGGAGTGTAGCTCTGTAGGTTCTGCTGGACCTCTCAGCTGCTTTTGACACCATTATGGTATCCTTCTGGGCCATTTCTTTTGGATGGGACTCAGCAGCACTGTTTTACAGTGGCTCTGGTCCTTCCTGGATAGAAGAATTCAGAGGGTGGTGCTGGAGTGTGGTGTCCTTCAGGGTTCTGTTTTGTCCCCTATACCAGGGGTCCCCAACCCCCAGGCCGTGGACTTGGCAGGACCGGGCCGTGGAGACAGATCTCCCACCCCCCCCCCACGCACTCCCCACACACATGCCCACCTGCGAGCGCACCCCGCCCACCCATGCATGCATGACCCGCCCACCCGCAAGCTCACCCCACCCATCCGCGCGAGCACACCCTGCCCACCCATGCATGTGCGAGTGTGCACCCCACCCACCCGTGAGCACGCCCCACCCACCCGCACACGGACCCCACCACCCCCAACTGGTTCGCAATTTGGAAAAGGTTGGGGACCACTGCCCTATACTATTTAACATCTACATGGAAGTGCTGGGAGAGATTGTCCTAAAATGAGAGATAGAGCTGCATGTCATCAGCACACCAGTGGCAAAAAACTCAAGGCTCCAAATAACGTTTTTTAGCACCTTCATATAGATGTTAAAAAGCATTGGGGAGATAATCAGCCTCTGTGGGACACCATAATGGAGGTCGCATGATCCCCACGCTGTTATTATCTGAGATCGGCCATCAACGAAGGCCTGGAACCGTTGCAGTGTCATACCCTTGATCCTCAAACTTGATAGTTTTCCAAGGAGGATACTCGTACCATGATTGACAGTATCAAAGGCCACAGAAAGATCCAGGAGCACCAACAAGGTTACACTCCCCTTTTCTGCCTCCCTTAGGAGGTCGTCGTGCAGAGCATTCAATGTTGTTTAGAACCATGACATGGCCTGAATCCTGACTGAAATGGATCAAGACTATCAGTCTCCTTCAAGAACACTTGCAATTGATCAGCCTCTCAATTAACATGCTCAGGAATGGAATGTTTGTGACTGGTCTATACCTATTTAAATCATCCACTGCCAAGTTGGATTTCTTAAGGATGGGCCTTATTATGGTCTATTTTAGACAGGAAGGCATATATCCTTCCTGTAGTGATATATTAATAATATGAGTGGCCACTCACAAGGAAAGATCTTCTAAAACAGAGGTTAGTTGGTGCTTGATAGCCTCAAAGGTTATCCCCTGGACAGCCAAGGCAATTTCATCAGCAGAGATGAAATACCTAGAGTATGAAAACATTGGTTGATCATTTGTGTACATGTTAAAAAGTAACAGTGCCAGGACACTACCCTGTAGAAGACTGTTCCTTTGATTTCTCTACCGACTGTGCCTCCCTTGACATTCAACAAAGAACCTTTGGTTTTGAAGTAGAACAGTGACCATTTCTGTTAATCCATTATCTTTAGTAAGGAACTAAAGCTTTTTGAGTATCAAAACATAAAAGAAGCCTCCCAAAAGAGTGGAAAAGCACTGCAAGTATGCTGAGCAATGGTGTGCAGCCAGTCAATCCTGCACTTCCAGAAGCCTTGCACTGCACAATACACTGAAACTAGCCCTTGTGAAAGCCCAGATGAAGGTTACAGCTTGTGAGGGTTATGGCTGGGAGGTAATCCCTTACCTTCCCTCTCAATATGCTCATAGTCAGTTGTTACAATTTGACAAGATTTTAACAGAATCACCAAATTATTTGCCAAAATCTCAGCTATTTTTTATGTGAAACTACAACTGACCCTGGCATCCATTCTCATTGCTGCATTACTTTCAGCTCATTTTATGAAATCAAGCTTGTAAACTCAGTTCAGGGTCCATGATTATGGGGAGGCCTTTTTGAGGCATGGGCTGCCCATGTTTCAAAATAGTTCTCTGGCACAAGAAAGAAGGTTTTATTAGAAGAGGTCAGCATTAACAGACAAACAGTATTTACAACAAAACTAGACTCTGTAACTTTGGGATCCATATAAGCTACACAAAAGAACAAATGGTGCAGGTGAACAAAGTCTTAACTACTACATGCCGAGAGATGGCATGTTTTCTGATAGTACTGAAATAACCCTTCTCTATTCATCACCTTTCTCCACAGTACCTCAGGTTTCTTCTTCTAAATTCTATAGTTGAAGAAACATATGATTTCCCTATCTATATGTGTAAGCATTTCAAGAACTGATTACAAGAATGCAGAATACAGCATGGGGGGAGGACAGTGCAAATGATTGATCACCGAACACACAAAACAGATTTTTATGTGAAACAATAATCTTTCTTGAATTACTGGCAAAATGAGAGCAACTTTTTGAGAACTTTTGTGTTTACTAACTACTTTAAAACTATACATGACCTCTGAAGGGAAAAATAATGAGGGGAAACAGGAAAAGTGTTACGACGTTTCTTACTGAGTTTGTCATAAAATTAAGGCTGTGGTAATTAATATAGATCCAAGATCCAGCCTGTAGCAAGATTCTTGGCAATACTATGCCTGTAGAGGAAGCAGATACAAATACTATCTATTCATGAATTAAGCATGCATACATAGCCCTTTTGTATGAACAAAACATAAACGTAGTGATGAACAGCCATCATATTGTATTGCAAAAAGGAGAAAATCATTTCCCTTAATCAGCAATCCGTTGTTCTGATAATGAACAAAACAAAGCTCTGAAAAATATACCTCATTCTATGATTCACAATAGGTAACTAACTGCTTCTATTTCTAGGGGTTGCATTGGCTTTCAAAAAACAAAAGGGAAGAAGACAGAGCTAAAGAATGCATTAGTCACTTTTCTCAAAATTTCTCAGATATTTTGGCCGAGTTAGCATTTTCAAGCTTATTGTAACATTTATTTTAAATTCCACAGAAAGAAGTGAAACAGAATACATATTATTTTTTAAAGTGTTTGACAAAAGCACACCTATGCATTCAAATTTTCTTTTATCTAATAGATTGATTTTGTTCTCCCTCCCTTCACAATCATATAAATCCAGACTCAATTTTGCTTATAAATGTTCCTAAGATTGCTAATTTGAACATAGTGAAATGCAGGCTAGATGTAGAACAAATACATACTTTTAAAATGCTACTATTTGGTCTGGGGAAAACATAAAATAGCAAAAGAAACAGACAAGGTATAAACGTTGCTGAGTTTGCTAGACTCACAGTGTCTGAACAGAGCTCACTACGAAGAAATCTATAGTGCATTCATGGCCACAGCAATGTACATAAACAGCCCCAAAAGAGTTTGACAGCTGAAAAAATATGCAATCTGCAAATACAACCCCATCATCTAGATGGGGAGGTACTACCAACCATTGTGTTGTTTTAGCCTTCAGCTACATCAGATGTGTGCTGCAGACTACGAAAGCTTATGTGTTTAAGATACCACAAGACTTTTCATTGTTTTAAATCTATAGCTCCTTAGATTGGTCATCCCTAGTGAAAGCAATGTTGGTGATGCAATAAAACCTCAAGTGACACTGAGCAGACATCAACAAAGCAGGAAAGGAACACAGCTCTGCTTTTTAAATACTATCCACTTGAGATCCTTTACACTTACCTCCAATCAAGAACATGCACAGTGCAAACAACATGCACAGTGCTACAAATTTGCTGAAAGCAAGACCTTGTCAATTCATTATGCAAATATAAATTATTTCACCTGAGAAATCAGAACTGAATTTTGGTTATTTAGTACACAGCTTCTAGCTGTAAAAAAATTGGCTTTTGATGCCTGTCTCTAGGAATGTAACCTTAGTCTAAATAGATTAGCACCTTGAATTTTGGAGTTATGTTTCAAGAGGTACCACATGCTCATTCTGCCCACATATACATCTCTTTAATTCAGGTACTCTCGTAGAGTACCATTCTTTTTCCAAGATAAGACACATATACCGGATATCACAATTAAAGCCAAGGTCATTTACTCATTGCAGTCTTGAAGAACAAATGACACCAAGTTGAAATATATACATTACATAAAATAAGTACATGCAATTATTTTATATGTACAGTAGGACCCCTATATCTGGTATATGCAATTTCAGTTGTCTGCGGTCATTGCTGCTCTAACCTAGCCCACAGTGTGCATGTGCACTTTACCATCTCTTCTCATCCTTCGCTGCTGAGAAGTGGTAAAGGCATCTATGGAGGGGCTTGGAACCTATCCCCAGATATGAAGGGGTCAACATGGAAGCAAATTTTTTTACTTTAAACTGCTCACTATATTCAAAATGTCACACAGCAGAAAAACTAGGATTGTGCAGCTGTAGAATTACAATGGAGAGACCCAGGTTCAAATACTGCTTTACCAGTTCACTGAGTGATTTTGGGCTATTCACATAATATCAGATCATCATACTGTAACTCAGAAGAGTTTTGTAATTATAACATTTGTAGTTATGGGAATAGCAAAGAGCAAAATACATACTGGCCTGGGTTCACTGTCAAGAAGATCCGATAAAATATAGCACAAAACTGCATTGTGGAAAGCATACTAATTTCCCACAGTCTGCCATTTATTTGTACTGAAAAGTGTAACCAAATATTTTACTGCATTTGATACTCTGGCGGAATGCCCAAGTTACGCCTGTCCGTCATATGGAGCTCTAGGGCAGGAGCCTATGGAAGGACAGGAGGGGCGGAGTCAAGAGAACAGTTAGAGAGACTGAGGGAAGTTAGTGGGAGTTTTAAAAAGGGTGAATACAGTTAGAGACAGTTAGGGAGAAGGGTTTTGAAGTGTTAAGACAGAGATTGGAAAGTTGGTGTGGGTTAGAGAATAGATAAGAGATAAAAGTAATATAAAATAGATAGACAGTCCTTAGATAGTGTTACCATGGTGAATGTGAATGAATACAAACAAGCAAACGTGTAATCCTATCCAAGTTTAATGATTACATCTATGACTTTACTTCTGTGATTTACTAATTAAACAATAAATAAACCTGTTATATTTGGCAGCCCGAGTCTAAGGAACTTATTTGGTACAGTGTGGATAAAGATCCACTGGTGGCAGCGTGTAAAGGGAGAAAATAGTACATCGTGTCCAAAAGTGGACCTGTGGTTGAGGGAAAACAAACAGGGGACACTGGGGGAACGCGACAAAGTGGTGGCAGCGGTGGGATGCGAAGCGAATAAACTCCAGTGCGCCAAAAAAAAATAAAAGAAAAGAAATTTTCTGAGTCTGAGGGACCTGTTAGTCGAGGGCTGAGGAGAAGGAGTGGGAAACCCTAGAGCTCTTAGTGAATAGCTTGGAAGGGACTCCTGATCGCAGACCTTGGGGAAAGACTAAGATAGGAAAAAGACTCTGATGAGAATTATTCTGTGTTTAAAGTTTACCTCATGCTTAGAGTGAAAGACCAAGGGGCTAATTTTAGATCCCAAGCTCTGAGAAAGGAGCGCTGAGGGGACAAAGGTGGAAGCCAAGGTCAAAGATATAGCTGAGGTGACTAAAACTAACAGAGGATTGAAAAAAAAAATTTATGAGAAAAAGCTTGGTGTCTGGAGACAGAAAGAAACAGTGTATCAGACCCAGGAACAGCGAGGCTGGGTGCCTGAAGAAATAGAGTAGCAAGCCGTAGCTGCCAGCGCAGAGCTACTAAGTAACTCTCTCTCTAACACAGAAAAGAAAAAAAGTATTTTTAAACTGAGGCTTGACTGTCTGCCTCAGTAAAATCAGCCAGCTTGTTCCAAAGAAACACGTACAAAGCAGAGGATAGCTCAAAATTGTTACTGGCCTGGGATGGGGAAGCAAATAAAATCATACTGTCAAAGCTGTGACATATGTCAAAGGCAGGGTACTGGCAATGATAAATCTAAAACTAAGTTGTGCCCTTTACCAGTAATTTCAACCCCATTTCAACGCATAGGATTAGACATTGTGGGACCCTTACCTAAAGTAACCAGAAGGGGAAACCGATTCATTTTAACTATAATAGATTATGCCACCAGATACCCAGAAGCCGTTCCCTTGCGAAATATAGAGACAGAAACTGTGGCAGATGCCTTATTGAATTATATGTGTCGCATGGGCTTCACTTCTGAAATTGTCACTGATTTGGGAACATCATTCACATCCAGATTAATGAAAACGCTGTGGCAACTTTGTGGCATAACTCATATTACATCATCCCCATATCATCCCCAGACAAACGGATTGGTGGAGAAATTTAATGGGACCATAATGCAAATGATCAGAGCTTACACTGCAGAAAACCCCAATAACTGGGATCACAAATTGCAACCCTTATTATATGCGTATAGGTCTGTACCCCAGGAAAGCACTGGATTCAGTCCTTTTGAACTGTTATTTGGGTGGAAAATGCGGGGACCCCTTGATTTACTCCGACAAAATTGGGAGGAACAAAAGAGAGAAGATCCTGAGACAGTGATCCAGTATATAGATAACTTAATGAACTCCTTGCAGCAATCTCTGAAGTTAGCAGCAGAAAACTTGCAGAGCCAGCAGGGGGAACAAAAACTCTGGTATGAGAAAAAGGCCAGAGAAAGATCATTCAGTCCGGGAGATGAAATCCTGATGCTGAAACCTATTAAAGGGAATAAACTGCAATTAAATTGGGCAGGTCCTTTTAAAGTAATCTCCAAGATGAGTGAAGTAAATTACATAATTCAGGAGGAGGGAGAGGAAGGTCGAAGAGTGGTTCATGTTAGCATAATTAAACCCCTAGAATCAAAGATTGAAGTAATCAGTAACTGGCCTAGACCGACAACAAAGAAAAAAGTCAGATCTTTCTTGGGGTTAGTTGGCTATTATAGACGCTTTATCCAGAATTTCAGCGAAATAGCTGCCCCTTTATCTGACTTAACACATAAAAGAAAAGCTGAAAAGATCCTGTGGTCGAGAGAATGTGAGGAGGCCTTCGAGAAGTTGAAGACTGTGTTGATGACCGGTCCTGTCCTGAGAGCGCCAGATTTCCAGCGAGAGTTCACCGTCTTCATGGACGCATCCAACACTGGACTAGGAGCTGTGCTGAGCCAGGCGGATGACAACGGGGACCTTCATCCGGTGACGTTTCTGAGTAAGAAACTGCAGGCTGGCGAGAGACACCTTTCCACAATAGAACGTGAGTGTCTTGCGATTGTATGGTCGTTACAGAAGCTCAGGCCATACATATGGGGGAGACATTTTGTACTGTGCACAGACCATTCCCCACTGCTGTGGTTGAGAACTATCAGGGCGAATAACAACAAGTTAATGAGGTGGGCCCTACTCTTACAAGACTTTTATTTCGAGATCCGGAGTGTGAAGGGGAATCAAAATGTGGTGGCCGATGCCTTGTCAAGAAGACCGGAAGAATGACCGAGGGAAACGACGAAATATGTAACTTTTAATGTTATAGAGAATGTTCTAAGTGTTTAGATATATATGAAATAAAAATGTAATTTATAGATGAATTAATGGTAAATAAGGATAAAAGTGACTGGATTGTTTTGCAAGTAATAAAAATGTTGATTAATGTCATTTAACTGTAAAGTAATAAGATTAATAGGCTTTTGTGTAAAAGAGTAAGTATATATTGCAAATATATAACTGAGAATTGCATTGGAAAAGATGTTGGAAATATTGGTAAGTTGACTCATACGTTGTTCATGAGGGTAATCTACTGTTTTACCCCATGAAACAAACTTTCCAAGGGGGGAGGTATGTGTCGCGTTCCCCCAGTGTCCCCTGTTTGTTTTCCCTCAACCACAGGTCCACCTTCGGACATGATGTACTATTTTCTCCCTTTACACCAGGGGTCTCAAACATGTGGCCCGGGGGCCAATTGTGGCCCGCGGGATGATAGTTTGTGGCCCCCGCCTTTATATGAAAGTTTAAGGAGCGGGAGCAGCGGCGGCGGCACCTACTTGGCGAGCGTGGGGCTTCCTCCCCGCCTCGTAGGGGCTGGGTCCCGCCTGCCCCCCCAAGCGCCCACGCGTCCAGAAGGGGAGCCCTCTCTCTGCCCGGCAGTCTTCTCCCTCAGGGGTTTGGCGCCTCTCTCTCTCTCTCTCTCTCGCGGGTCACCTGGCAAGGCTGCTGTTGCTGTCGCCTCGTCCTCTCTGCGCTTCTCCTTCCCCCCGCCTGGCGCACCTCCGCTCCCTGCCCAGACGTGCCGCGGGAGGGGGTGCTGCCGAGAGAACAGCCTTCTCGCGTGCGCTCCCCTCCCCCCCGTCTCCCTGAGCCACACTGGGCAAGACCACGGCATCTTGCCAGAGTGGGAGTCAAGAAGCCCCAGGAAGCCCCATTAGCCCTTGGGTAGGGGGGAGAGATTACTCTGCTGATGAGGCCAGCCTTGCAGAAGGGGTGCATGCAGCTGCTAGGGGTGTGTGTGTGCACAGGGAGTGGAGGAGCGCCAGGCAGGGGGAAGGAGAAGCGCAGAGAGAACGAGGCGACAGCAGCAGCAGCCTCGCCAGGTGACCCACGAAGAGCGGGGGGGGGGGGGAGAGAGAGAGAGAGACCTAAAAGCAGAAGCCCCGGTGGCACCAAACCCCTGAGGGAGAAGACTGCCGGGCAGGGAGAGGGCCCCCCTTCTGGACGCACAGAGCCACATTTCAAATTTTTGCGGACCCCTTCTCCTTTGATGTGCAAGATGCCCCTCCTGTGCTTCAAATGGAGCTCATTGACCTGCAGTGCAACTCTGAACTCAAAGCAAAGTTCAGGGAGGTGAGTGGAAAAGCAGACAAGCTTGGGCAATTTTTGAGAGAATTGACCCCCAGCTTCCCTGAGCTTTCCCGAATGTTCAAGCGGACCATGTGCCTTTTTGGGAGCACATACTTGTGCGAAAAGCTCTTCTCCACCTTGAACTTCAATAAGTCCAAGTACAGGTCCAGACTGACTGATGATCATCTTCAAGCCATACTGAGGGTCTCAACTGCTTCCTCTCTCAAGCCAAACGTGGCTCGGCTATGCAAGAGGAAGCGCTGCCAGGTCTCTAGCAGCAAGGAGTAGGCAAGAGAAGCCATGTTCAGAAGAACAGTTCATGTTCTTCAATGTTCCATTCCTGTTCAGGACAATTCATGTTTAGAAGATTAAAGGTTAAAGAACTGTTAATGCAGACATTTGAATCTGAATACAGCAGATATAGAAGACTGAAGAAACCACATATAGTCGCTCACTAGAGAAATATTATTATTATTATTATTATTACTGATTTATTTATTTATTTTCTTATTAATTCTTAATTTGTTTATTTATTTTTTCATCTTATTTTGTGTTAAAAAATAAAGAGATTTGAGAAGATTGGAATTTTTTTAACAAAGCTTTTCTTGTGGAAAACCTGATGCAGCGCAGCCTCACCCAGACTCTGCCTCCAGCGGCCCCCACGTAAATTGAGTTTGAGACCCCTGCTTTACACGCTGCCACCAGTGGATCTTTATCCACACTGTACCAAATAAGTTCCTTAGACTCGGGCTGCCAAATATAACAGGTTTATTTATTGTTTAATTAGTAAATCACAGAAGTAAAGTCATAGATGTTCTTTTTTTGTTCAATCATTAAACTTGGATAGGATTACATGTTTGCTTGTTTGTATTCATTCACATTCACCACGGTAACACTATCTAAGGACTGTCTATCTATTTTATATTACTTTTATCTCTTATCTATTCTCTAACCCACACCAACTTTCCAATCTCTGTCTTAACACTTCAAAACCCTTCTCCCTAACTGTCTCTAACTGTATTCACCCTTTTTAAAACTCCCACTAACTTCCCTCAGTCTCTCTAACTGTTCTCTTGACTCCGCCCCTCCTGTCCTTCCATAGGCTCCTGCCCTAGAGCTCCATATGACGGACAGGCGTGACTTGGGCATTCCGCCACAGATACCAATGGAAGAGGAACAGCATGGAAAACGTATTATTCTCCCACAATCTGCCATTTATTTGAGTTGAAAAGTGTAACCAAATATTTTATCCATTGATACCAATGGAACAGTAATTAAAAAGAAATCATAGTCCTTTTTTGGACCATGGTGAAAGAACAGAGCTTTCAACTTTACAATTAAAGTATTTAAAGGATATTTCTGTCAATTTTTAGGACAGATTTCAGAGACTGTGGACACATGCAGAATTCAGGGGATGGCCTTAGTAGTACAATGAATAATAATTACTGTTTTCAATGTGGAAAGGTTTTCAATGTGGAAAGGTAAAAATCCTGTCTAAACATGACCTAAAGCCTATTAAGTCAGTACTTATCTAGTTTTCAACAACACACTTGGAAAGGGCTAACATCTCCATCATCATTCCCTTAACATTCAGTGATGTTTCCTAGGCTCTCCAGATAAGCAAGAATCCAATTTCCCATGGTTCTTGCTCATGATGTGTAAAGGCTACACATCAGCAGGACTTTTCTTCTTAAGACTCGTCACTTCCAAATGGAGAAAGCAGAGAGGGGAAGAGATTGGTGCTCCTCTCTAAACATGTTACCAAGAATCAGTTACGTAACAAATGAATAAGACTTTTAGTTACCCCCACAGTTATGTGCAAGGTAACTTTCTATCTCATTTCAAAGAAGATTAACTGCTCTTGATCTTTAGGTTCTACAACAAGAATTAAAAATACTGTCAGTGCTCACACAGCATTTATGTAAGCAAGCTATATAAATTTAATTTAGAACCTACTTAATTAAACTTGGATGAACACAGACCATAAAATACACCTCTTTATAATCTGCAAGTTGCTTGCTTATAACATGCCTTACATTTAAAACATAATAAAAAGAACCAAATGCTAGCAGTCTTTCCCTTCTCTTCTCTATCAACTGTATGTTTCAGGAAAGAAGTATATTGAAATAAGCATTTCTCAGATGTTCTACCTTCTGGGAACCCATTCCACATTAGTACCACCATATCGCACAGGATTGTGGGGCATGCTCCATTCTACCACCACAAAAATAAAAGCTAGATTCCACTGTCTCATCTTTCAAGGATGAAACCAGCTCTCCTTGCAGCAGGTTTCGAATTCCCATGAGAATGACCCAAAAGACTTAAAGCACACTTAATGTTTAAAGGGATATGACATTAAAGATATTTAAAACCACCTTTTGGGATTTTATATTTGTTACTAAGTGAATCAGGGACGATTCTGCATCAGATTAGAAACATGAAAACCTAGAGATGGTGCAATAGAAATATAGGCTTTTCCACACTTTTTCCAGCAAAAAGTTTAGTGAAATTGAGGGAATACTAGGAGAAAAAAAAACACTTTCTGCTATTTTTCCTTGGAATGTATGAAACAAAAAATAAGGTTTTGCTTCTCTAAAACATAAAATTAAGATGGGGCTTTGGTTCCCCAAGGAACAAGTAGAGAATGATAATTCCTAAGCAAACTATGCATACTCAAATACAAGCTACGTATATTTCTGTATCTAATGTACTGCTAAATATATTAGAGATCCTTCCTGTATTTAGAATATGGTGGATTTTAATATGTATACAATTCAATATATTATTTAGGCTATTCTAAAGAAGTTGGAAGCGACATGCCATTGAATTTTAAATTCATTTAAATATTATAGCCTCTATAATGAAGATGCTTAGTACTATTTTAGACTCTCAAGAGGCAACAATATAATTGATAATATATCACTCTCTAATAATACATATGCAACTGGGTGGGTGAAAGGCTGCATGCAGTGCGAGATCCACCCACTATATAGGCATTTTCCTGTAGCACTTGAAGGGTCAAGCTGGAGGAGATGTGGGTGTGCAAACAAATCCTGAGCTCAGTATTTCCATAGGTCCAGCTCCTCATTCTTAAACACAAAGATCTGAAAGAGTCTCACAAACACATCTGGCTGCATCTATTTACTTGGATTCATCTCTGGGCCTGGGTGTCCAGGTTTTGGCAGTGACCAGGAGTACCTCTGCACAGTTAAAACTAGTGTGCCAGCTGCACCCATTTCTTGAGAGGTCCGATCTGGCCATGGTGACACATTCCTTAGTTACATCTCCGCTGGATTACAGGAACACACACTATATGGGGCTGCCTTTGGAAAGCATTGAGAAATTCCAGCAGGTTTGAAGTGCCACAGCCAGATTGTTAACTGAGGCTGATTTGTTGTTTTGTTGTTTAGTCGTGTCCAACTCTTCATGACCCCATGGACAAGAGCAAGCCAGGCCCTCCTGTCTTCCACTGCCTCCCGGAGTTGGGTCAAATTCATGTTGGTCGCTTCAATGACACTGAGGCTGATTACAGAGAACATATAACTCCCCTGTAATAGCAGTTCCAGTGGCTGCCGATCCTTTTCTGGGCACAATTCAAAGTGCTGGTTTTAACCTATAAAGCCCTAAACAGCTTGGATCCAAGCTATCTAAAAGACTTTATCTCCCTTTATGAGCCTACCTGGGTATTAAGATCATCAAGAGAAGTCTTTTTCTCAGTTCCACCACCTGCACAGGCACATTTAGTGGGGACATGGATAGGGCCTTCTTTGTCACTGCTCCCAGACTCTAGAACTCCCTCCCATGGGAGGTCAGGCTGGGCCCATCTCTGCTGTCCTTCTGCAAGCAGATGAAGACCTTCCTCTTCAGACAGGCTTTTCTTTAAATGGTTGATTGACCAAGGGGATTTTTTAAATGGAACATTTTATTCTGTGTTTTACTTGTGTTTTTAATACTGTTCTTATTATGAGTTTTAATATAATAGCTGTATGATGCTTTTCAAAATATTGTAATAATTTATTATTTGGCTTTTAACTTTGTTTCTCTTAAATGTTGTAAGCCGCCTTGGATCCTTCAAGAGAAAAGCAACATACAAACAGTTTATATATATACACACAGTATATCACAGAAGTGAGTACACCCCCTCATATTTCATAAATATTTTAGTATATCTTTTCATGTGACAACACTGAAGAAATGACACTTGGCTACAAGGTAAAGCAGTTGAGTATACAGCTTGTATAACAGTGTAAATGTGCTGTCCCCTCAAAACAATGCAACACACAGCCATTAATGTCTAAACCGCTGGCAACAAAAGTGAGTACACCCCTAAGTGACAATGTCCAAATTGGGCACAAAGTGTCAATATTTTGTGTGGCCACCATTATTTTCCAGCAGTGCCTTAACCCTCTTAGGCATAGAGTTCACCAGAGCTTCACAGGTTGCCACTGGAGTCCTCTTCCATTCCTCCATGACGACATCACAGACCTGGTGGATGTTAGAGACCTTGCGCACCTCCACCTTCCGTTTCAGGATGCCCCACAGATGCTCAATAGGGTTTAGGTCTGGAGACATGCTTGGCCAAGTCCATCACCTTTAACCTCGGCTTCTTTAGCAAGGCAGTGGTCGTTTTGGAGGTATGTTTGGGGTCGTTATCATGTTGGAATACTGCCCTGCGGCCCAGTCTCCAAAGGGAGGGGATCATGCTCTGCTTCAGTATGTCACAGTACATGTTGGCATTCATTGTTCCCTCAATGAACTGTAGCTCCCCAGTGCAGGCAGTGCTCATGAAGCCCCAGACCATGACACTCCCACCACCATGCTTGACTGTAGGCACGACACACTTGTCTTTGTACTCCTCACCTGGTTGCCACCACACACACTTGACATCATCTGAACCAAATAAGTTTATCTTGGTCTCATCGGACCACAGGACATGGTTCCAGAAATCCATGTCCTTAGTCTGCTTGTCTGCAGCAAACCATATGCAGGCTTTCTTGTGCATCATCTTTAGAAGAGGCTTCCTTCTGGGACGACAGCCCTGGAGACCAATTTGTTGCAGTGTGCGGCGTATGGTCTAAGCACTGACAGGTTGACCCCCACCCCCAACCCTTCAACCTCTGCAGCAATGCTGGCAGCACTCATACGTCTATTTCCCAAAGCCAACCTCTGGATATGACGCTGAGCACAGGCACTCAACTTCTTGGGTCGACCATGGCGAGGCCTGTTCTGAGTGGAAGCTGTCCTATTAAACCGCTGTATGGTCTTGGCCACCATGCTGCAGCTCAGTTTCAGGGTTTTGGCAATCTTCTTATAGCATAGGCCATCTTTATGTAGAGCAAAAATTCATTTTTTTGGCAGTACTTTAAATGATTGTATTACAAAAGATAATGAGAATCCCCTTCCACTGACCCCTGAACACCCAGAGAGGTTTATAACTGATAAAAACCTGGTATATAGAGAGGTTTTATCAACACCTCATAGGAGTGGAGATGGACATCACAAACAATTAATTGTCCCTGTAAAATATACAGAAAAGTCCTTAGAAGTAGCAGAGCCAAGCTTGGGGGGTACTCATGGAAAGGAGAAAGGCTTGTGTGAGGAAAAGGCCCAGGAAAGAGCATTCTGTCCTGAGGACAAAGTGGTGAGGCTGAGACCCACAGAGGGGAGTGAATTGCAGTTAGCAGGGTCAGAACCTGTGGATTTGTTGCAGCAGAACTGGAGGGCGGAAAAATCTGGTCGCTCTGCAGCTGCAAAAGCCCTTAAAACCCTACAATGCAAACCCCTACCTAAGAAACCAAATATTAAAGATGTAGAACAAGATGAAAATCTCAGTGCATCTAAAATAAACCAAGTGTTTGAGATTGCACTTAAAAGAAACCTGCCTGTGAATTTGGAGGTGACCCATGATAGTGGTTCCCCACATATGGAGAACTTCACAACAAAAGTACCTGTGGGTGAATTTGTTGGTGAGGAGGAAGGCATAAGCCATAAGATCTCAAGGAAGAACACAGTCATAGCTGTGCTGGAGAAGTGGAAGAAACCGCCTAACCTTCCCACAGCTGAGAAAATTAAGCCACTATTCAGTAAGAGAACAGGCTTAACCCGGAAGAGGCGAGCCAAGGACATCCAGTGGACTTCAGAGTGCCCGATGACTGCCACTCGACAGAAGAGAGCGCGGACTTCAGGATCTGCCTTTGTTGTGCCGGACTACAACCGGGGGTTCACGATCTGTGTGGATGCATCGAGCATCGGACTTGGAGTGGTGCTGTGTCAAGTGGATGACAGCGGGAATCTGCACCCTATGACTCTGATCAGCAGGAGTTTCCAACCTGGTGAGAGACATTGGTCTGCCATCGAGAGGGCGTGCCTATTAACTGTTTGGACACTGCAAAGACTGAAGCCTTACGTTTGGGGGGGAAGGTTCATCCTTTGCACTGACCCTTTCCCTCTGGTGTGGCTACAAACTATGAAAGATGCTAACAGTAAGTTTGCAAGATGGACACTGAACCTGCAAGACTTTGACTTTGAGATCTGCAGCATGAAAAGGACTCAGAATATGGTTGCTGACGCCTGGTCTCGAAGGCCAAATGACTAATGGATGGATAAAAGAGTGTAATGTAGTATTAAATGTTCTGTTTGTGCACTAGCAATGAAATGCAATTAAAATGAAATGTCTCATTGAATGCTGATGAACTGAGAGGTGTATAGGGATGGGAAATAATAATGGTGAGTAGAGGTAATGTAATCTGTCTTAATGTGAGTAGTGCAAATGTTTATAATTGCATTGTTTTAAATGTTTAAAGTAATAAGTTTGATTTAGTAAACATGGTAATAGAGAGAAAACTAGTATAAGGTATGTATAAACATATGGTAAATATAATGTATTATATGTTAACATATGGTATATGATTTAGGACATAACTGGTAAGCATATTATTATGATGGTGTTTTGTATGTAATGTTCCCTGTATGTTCCATTGTTCATAAGGGTAAACTGTAAGGTTTTCCCTCATGAAACAAACTTTTTCTTAGGGGGGAGGAATGTGACGATCGCCCACGTCACTCATGCCATTCAGTCATGAGCTGGTTTGCATGAGCCTATGAGAGGACTTCTTAGGGAGGAAAGCGATGACAAACCTAGACAGCATCTTAAGAAGCAGAGACATCACCTTGCCGACAAAGGTCCACATAGTCAAAGCTATGGGTTTTCCAGTAGCAATGTATGGAAGTGAGAGCTGGACCATAAAGAAGGCTGACCCCGAAGAATTGATGCTTTTGAATTGTGGTGCTGGAGGAGACTCTTGAGAGTCCCCTGGACTGCAAAGAGAACAAACCTATCCATTTTGAAAGAAATCAACCCTGAGTGCTCACTGGAAGGACAGATCCTGAAGCTGAGGCTCCAATACTTTGGCCATCTCATGAGAAGAGAAGACTCCCTGGAAAAGACCCTGATGTTGGGAAAGTGTGAAGGCAAGAGGAGAAGGGGACGACAGAGGATGAGATGGTTGGACAGTGCCACCAAAGCTACCAACATGAATTTGACCCAACTCCGGGAGGCAGTGGAAGACAGGAGGGCCTGGAATGCTCTGGTCCATGGGGTCACGAAGAGTCAGACACGACTTAACGACTAAACAACAACAACATGAGAGGACTGGAGAGGCGGAGTCAGCAGCTACATGAGGTTTGGCGGGGGAAGGAGGAGTCAGATAGGGCTGGTTAGTCAGAGAGAGAGGGAACAGATACTGAGAGATAAAGCTGGTTAGGAAAATAGGTAGAGAAGGTGGTAATGATATAGCAAGAGAAAAGACGTATGTACTGAGAGAACTGTTGATGATTTGCTTGTGTATAATGTTTATCTGAGAAACCTCTGTTATTATTAAATCTGCTTCACTTCAATAAATAAGTTATGTTGCTGTTCACAAGTCAAGTGTTCAGACAAACGTCATTTATATTGTGGATTGAGGTAATCCACTGGTGGCAGCGAGAGGAAAACGCGACGTGAGCCTTTGTGACAGAAGGACAAGCAGGGGCCAAAAGGGCAGACGCCACAATTGGTGGCAGCGAGAGGAAAACGCGACGCGAGCCTTTGTGAGGGAAAAACAAGCAGTGGCCACAAGGGCGAACGCCACAATGGCATTAGTTGCTGAATTCTGAATATTTCCAAATCCAAATGCACATCCCTAATTATTATAATGAGTTGATGGGAAAGACACTACTGGCTATGTAACCAACTTTCCATACATAGTGTTTCCATTTAAAAAAATCAGGAAAATAGGATACACAAATAAATAAGATTCGTGGCAGTGGTATGGAGACACCTCCAACACTGTTCCCAAGCCTTTGGTACCAGTATATATGACTCAAGCTTAAAAGATTCTTCTTTCTACAAAGCCTTATACAATTTACTACAACAGACTTCATAAATGTGTGAGAATATATTCAATTATAGGTAACATATCCTGTCAAGCAAATAGTTATTCTCAAAATAAATTTAGCCAATATCTAAACAAGCAGGGGAAAAAACCCTTCTCAAAATAAATGTAGTCACCTACTTTGCTAACTGGCCATATTCACGTAGAATGATAACACAAGACTCTCCAACTAATATAAAGAATCCTATGCTATTCTCTGTAAACATTGTTATTATTCATTCTGATTCATTTTGGCTTAGATCCAATAATTCCAATTTAATTTTTTTAGATATCTTCAAGAAGGGCAATCCTTCCAACAAACTAGTTAATTAAAACTGCCACTTCTCTGTATCTGTAAAGATTCTCAGCCATCCAGGTGTGGTTATCTGGAAGTTGAGTCATGGCAACTGGACTTCTTTCTTGTTAGGATGAAACATTTCACTACTCATCCAAGTAGCTTCTTCAGTCTGAGGAGAGTTGGTAGGAGATCCCTAATATATCCTCCACATTGGTTTCACTTCCCCCTGGTCTGAATAGGCTTGCTAGAAGGACAATGGACTGGGGGTGAGGGATAATCCCACTTCTGCAGTCCTTCTCCACCCATTGTCATGGGTCGTTAACAGTAGTCTTTCTGGTGTTTGTGGTCCTAATCTTTCTGGGGAGGGATGAAAGGGCAGCATGATAAATAGGAGACAGATTGTATCTAAGGCCTCCACCTCTGTTGAGTGAGGGATTTTCTACATGCACATGTATGGCCTTCCCTGACCCCTCTCTCAAACTACCTATCTTCACAGTCTTGGTCATCAAATGAGTGTCTTTTGTCCTTCAAATGAAGGAACGCTGCTGATTGTGGTCCTGAGCCTCGGCCCCTCCTGTGCTGGGCCACTCTCCTGTTTAGTGGCTGTTTGGTTTCTCCATTGTACAGCTCCAAACACTCCTCATTGCATTGGACCGCAATGGTTTTGTGCTGCATCTCTGATACAATGTAACAAGACCTAACTAGAAAGAAGTCCAGTTGCCATGATTCAACTTCCAGATGCCACTCCTCTGCTTTATTAGGAATTCATAGAAATTGTTGCACATCTGCTGTCAATGTGAATGGTATCTGTATAATAGGACAAGTCTCCAGCAATATATATTCTGGATTGTGTTAGATTGCAGTAAAGAGAAAAATGGAAATCAAGTACTTATGGGGGAGGGGGATACACAAAATTGTGAGAAACAGATGAGAAAAATAGAGTAGCAACAAAATAGAAACCAATTTTACTATTGTAGCCTCCCAGAGTAGACTTCGGTAAAATAAATATATAAATCAATCAATCAATACAATATTCAATTTGTGTGTGTGTGTGTGTGTGTGTGTGTGTGTGTGTGTGTGTGTGTGTGTGTGTGTGTGTGTGTGTGTGTGAGAGAGAGAGAGAGAGAGAGAGAGAGAGAGAGAGAGAGAAGTATGCCCAACACTAGTGTCATATTTGCTAATACAACTCATGGATTTCAATAGTAGACTGGGTGAAATTATCTGAAAATTTTACAAGACATCTGGAGAGACAGAAATCATAAAAGGGAACAGAATCAAAAACACACAATAACTGCATGCATTCACTGCCCCTCCCATACACAGAGCCTTATGAGAGACGTGCTAAGCAACCAATCCTGTTAGGAGTCTGCAACTAAGAACTTCACTTTTTTCAACTTCAAAAGGCCATGTCAGAAGCAAGAAAAAGTTTTTAAATCAAAACCAGATTACCAACTTCAGATTGCCAGCCTGTTCCATTACTAAGAAGCAACTATGCACATATTCTATGTGCAATTCTTGCTGGGGACAACAGCAGAACTATATTACAGAACATCAGAATGAATATTAACAAAAATATTTTACATTAATTCTGTACATTGGTGAAGGATGAGATATTGAGTCTACTCTTTACCAAATCCAGACACTTTTTGGCTAAGATAAAGGTACCCCACATGAATTGATGGCTTCACCATGACAAGAAAATAGGTTTTATAAAAGTCAATTTAAAACTTCACCATCATTGCTCAGAGAACTTCTGTGCACTGCACGCTATTATCAATGTCTTGCATGGAAAGAACATGGCACCATACTGAACTAGCATCTGACTAAACTGGACCATTGGTACGGCCAGCCCAGTATTGTTTGCTTCAGTTAGAAGGTGGTTTCCAAGTTCTCAGGCAAACTTCTTTTGATCTTTTAGATCCTGGCAACTGAGATGGAGATACAGTATCTTGTGTGCATCCTGATTTGCTGTATCAGAGATGCAGCACAAAATTTCTATGTGTCAAGGTCTGAAACCTAGCATCCTGGGTATCTCTTCTATGCTAACACAGCCACCTCCTCTTCTTGGCTGTGGCTTCAAAATTTGGCAAATACCCATCACGTTTTTAATCTGGATAGGTAAATTTCTTTAGCAACCATAACAGTTTGATTCTGGTTAGCATTTCCTCTAACCTAAAAATTTAAATTTTTCCAACCTTGACAAAGTTCTTTTTCAAAGAGTGGTCAGTTTATGGCTTCATTTAATCACAATGATGCCCATCACATGATCAAGAAAGGGAAAAGTCTTTGTTCATATCAGAGCAATACACAATTTAAAATTATGGATGTATATGAAATAAAGGTAAAATTTAAAACAATTAAAATGTTAAAATAGACTATTTTTTATCAGAAGCAGGCTATTTTAGTAGTGTTATCTCGGCCATTTGCTAGATCTTCTTTTGTACACATGATGAAGCATAAATTGCCTGCACAGAAGTGCAGCAATGGCTGAATTTCTCCACAATATATTTCTCATATATTCATGTAGCCCCATTTTACCTGATGATTCTCTGATCCTCCTACTTCACTTCAAAGTCTATTAAGTGATTTCCAGGTGACCCAGCTAGAGTCTTGTCTGAGACACTCTTCAGCATTCACCCATTTGGCAAGGTGTGTAGTTTTTGTTCTCCATAGGTTTAACCTGGTTTAATATTTAGAGCTTGAGATGTCTGCAGAAAATGTTTCCTCAATTTTAGCTGTCATCTAGGGGGTTGGTGTCTATGAGATGGATGCTCTATTATTGTATTTTGTTCATTATTTGCTGGTAGACCTAAACGGATTTCTGGAGCTGCAATGCCAGCCAAAAACAGACTTTTTCAATAGGGGTACATTTCAGGCAGCAAGTAATATCCTGCATGATTAATTAAGAGCTACATTGACCTGGCTGGCATGTGAGGAAAAAGTGAGAAAGAACCTAGCTACCTCCCCCTTTTTTTTAAACAGCAACTAGTTTTGGGCCAAGTTTTTAAATCTTTCATTTCCATGCAGACACTGGCGTTTTGACAGGAAATATTTTTTCAGACAAATAAAGCATTAATTGTTATACATCTAAGTATATTATTCAAAATTATGTAGGTTATATGCACGTGGTATGAGCTAAAGACAAAATCAACTTCTTTGGATATTGCAGAAAACAGTGGTTTTTAATTGTTTCAAGCGTTGCTGTTATGAAGAAGTAATGAGTACTATAAGCCTGAAGCAGTTCTGTCAGCCTGAAGAAATGCATACACTTCAGAGCAAACTAGATGGTGCCTTTTGTATGTTTTAGACCACTGCCCCTTACCCTCCATGATAGTGAGGTCTTATAAGATTTGTAAACATCCTAGGGACTAGTACCCTGTTTCCCCTAAAATAAGACCTAACCTGAAAATAAGCCCTAGTATGATTTTGCAGGATACTTGTAATATAAGCCCTACCCCAAAAATAAGCCCTAGTTAAGTGAAAACCCACCCTCCACCATTGTGCAGCAACCAGAAGAAGATGGCATGACTGTATTTGAATAAACGTAGATTGTTGTACATGAAAAAAATAAAACATCCCCTGAAAATAAGCCCTAATGCGTTTTTTGGAGCAAAAATTTATATAAGACCCTGTCTTATTTTCAGGGAAACAGGGTAGAAAACAAGAAGAAACTCAAAAGTATACATATCAATCACATAACAGCCAGTAAAGAAAAAAAATTATTCTTATTGACAGTGAAGATGTATGCAATATTTAAATCCCATCTAAAACACATAGGGGAAAAGGAAAGGAAACTCCATATGGCCCATGGAAATGGGCGTCACTGAAGTTCAACTTGTTCCACTCCTCCTGGGCTATCCAGAAAGTAACCTCAAATATCTCAGTGAGTAACTGAAGATTTCTTTGTTGTTTCCACTCCATCCAATTTAGGAGAGATTCTCTCCAAGTAGGTAGACAACCCACCCCCCAACAACAAAATATCCATTTTGTTTGGATTCAGTTTCAACCTATTCACCCTCATCCAGTCCAGTAATGCAGCCAGGCAACATTCAAGGGGCTGGACGGCAGATGGTTTAAAGGAGAAATAGAGCTGTGTGTCATTAGCGTATTGATGACATGAGACTCCAAATCTCTTGATAACCTATCCCAGTGGCCTTATATAGATGTTAAACAATATTGGGGAGATGATCAACCCCCGTGGGACCCCAGAACTGAGGATCTACAGGTCAAAACAGCCTCCCCAAATCGCACCCTCTGGAGATGACTGTCGAGGAAGAATTGGAGCCAGTGTAATAGCAAGCCACTGATCCCCTAACCCCAATAATCTATCCAGGAGGATACCACTGTTGAGGGTATCAAAGGCAGCTGAGAGATCAAGAAGCACCAACAGGGTCATATTGCCCGTCAGCCTCCCTTAACAAGTCATAATGCAGTGCAACCAATGCTGTCTCAGTACTGTGCCTGAACCCAGACTGGAATTGGTCAAGGGAGACGGTCTCTTCCAGGAACACCTACAGCTGATCTGCCACAACCCTCTCAATCAATTTGCCTGTATCCACGACAGACCTGTAGTAATTTTAAGGGATGTGGGTGGCATCACGGGTTAAACTGCTGAGCCACAGGGCTGTCGATTGAAAGGTTGGCAGTTCAAATCCCCATGATGGGGTGAGCTCCCGTTGCCTGTCCCAGCTCCTGCCAACCTAGCAGTTTGAAAGCATGTAAATGCGAGGAGATGAATAGATACCACCTCGGTGGGAAGGCAACGGCATTCCGTGTCTAGTCATGGCAGCCACATGACCACAGAAAAAGTCTACGGACGAACGCCCGGCTCTTCAGGTTGCAAACGGGGATGAGCACTGGCCCCTAGAGTCGGGCATGACCGGGCTTAATTGTCAAGGGGAACCTTTACCTTTACCTTACATTAGGTTTTTTAAGAATGGCCCTAATAATTGTCTCCTTCGAACAGGAAGAAAAAAACCCTTCCTTCAGAGAGGAGTTAATGATGTGAGTGGCCCATTCTATTGTCATTACCTTGGCTGTTTTGGTAGCCAGGTCAGGAAACGAACAAGGGAGTAAGTGGTGGACCTATAGCAAGCAAGCCCCCTGTCAACCTCCACAGGTGTTACAAGCGGAAACTGAACCAAGTTTCAGGACACAGTGATGCACTGGACATCTCAATCTGACCTACCAAAACACTGGAAGAATCCAGGTCCCCGCAGATCTTCTGTCTAAAGCCACAAATCTTCTGTCTAAAGTGGGCCGCAAACTGATTACATGTTGTAAGATCCACAGATTGAAACCAGTTTAACTGTCCATACTCAGTGAGACCACAAACCACTCAATAGAGCTCTTGTTGTTGATTAGAGGTCTCACTGATTCACTTGATATTATACGCTCTTTTTGCAGCTTTAACTGCAGAATCTATTGGATACTGCAGCCAAATTACCGCAGCCAAACTGTCCTCCTAGAGAATCCACCTACAAATGCACTCTGGCCTTCTCCTCCATTGCTTCATCACCCTGAGCTCATTCATCCATGAACCACGGAGAGGGATAAGCTCAGCACTAGAGAGAACATTTGGGAGCGATCGTGCCACCTGGGTCACTTCTGTTCACCATGAGATGACCTGGGCCTCAACAGGAGAGCCAATCAGATCAGCTGGAAATCCTCCCAGTGCATCCTGGTATCCCTCCAGATCTGTAGGCTGTGAGGGTGGACCATTTTAATGGTTCCAGTCTCCCCACTGAGGGGGAATGCCAGCATCAAACCAATTTTCAGCATGGAGTTGATTAAACCACTGAATCGACTTATTCTCCATGAGTAATGACAGAAAGCAGGAACAGCTTTCTTTTTCTTTTGACCAGGAAGAGGAGCAGAAATTCCAAAAATTGTGACAGTCAGTAGTTTTCCAGCTAGTTAGATATCCTAGTGACAAAACAGTTTTGCACCCTCTTTTTGTGAAATAAATGAGGTCCTATGCAGAAATGTTAAAACATTCCAGGAATAATTTTTCTAATCTTCAGCAACCAAGGCTTGCTCTTAATATATACACTAGAACATACAAAGAAAACGTGGAAACAATGAAGTGAATATCCAGTACAAAGCAAAATGAGTTTTCACTGTTTTAATGTTTACTTGAAAAGAAGTTCCACTTAGATTTATGGAATTTCCTTCCATGCAGCACAGTTATACAATGCTGCTGTTAGGTGTACTTGAAAGATTACATAGCCATGATGCCTTTAACATGAAGTTCACAAGAATTGGTAAACACTGATGCATCGACAGCAGTAGACTGTTCTACATCATCTCAGGTGGATTTCAGTAACTTGGCATTCCACCTGCCAAAACCACTTCAGTTTCAAAATGATAATGAAGTGAAGATATGAGAGGAAAAATTGAGGGAAGCTCAGAAAACATTACTAATGAACTACTGGCAATACTTAAAATAAAAATCTCAAGGAAGCCATAAGATTTTATAGCCTATTCTAATTAAAAACTCATGAAGAAGGGCTAGTGTGCTAGAAACACCAAAATCTATTTGCAAACAGGCAAAGCAAGTTTTATTGATTTTATTTCTCATAGAATCACTAATAATCACACTAGTGAACTTTCAAAAATATAAGGACATCAACCTCCAACCCAACTAGTGTCAGAGAACACTTTCCTCTTAAATGATATTCCCAGAAATATTTGTACATGCATATGAGTTGAGAGTATGCACTAAGGAACACACTCATTTCACACAGCTTTATCAGAGTCACTGTCACCCTACATAAACTGAGCCTATGCCTTTAGTGTACACACAAGCCTACAACATAAGAGAAGATCAGTTATCCATGAAGAAGCTATCTTTAACCCTTAATCTAACTGATTAGCAGAAAATTTCATGAGTTCTAGAATGTTCTCTGACTCCATGAAAATTTCAATGTATTGAGGGATAGCAGAAGGGTTAGATTAAATCCCATGCTTTGTATTTCTTGAATTCATTAAGAATTCCAATTTTCCATGGAGACAATCTATTGACAAACACAGGCATTTGCTTTTGTTTCTCAGACCATGGTTTGTCGAAAAATGGTATGGGACATTTTCTGTCCCAATACATTATATAGACTGGGACAGAAAAAAGTACTCCACTGGTAAAGTGTCATACCTCTGCTAGACTATTTTTGCCCTTAGTATTCTTTATCTGTAAAAATAAACTAGATGGCAAACAGCTAAAATTTGGAAAATTTTACAACTCTTCAAGTGGCAGTATTGGAAAGCATCTACCTTGCAGGTCTGCTTCTGTGAATTCTACAATAAAATGT
Source organism: Intellagama lesueurii (assembly GCA_037013535.1). Lineage (NCBI taxonomy): Eukaryota > Metazoa > Chordata > Lepidosauria > Squamata > Agamidae > Intellagama > Intellagama lesueurii. The sequence goes on from JBAJHW010000005.1 coordinate 95,669,630, forward strand.
GACTCCAGGAGGCTGGAATATCCTGTTTGTGGATGAGGACTAACAGAAGCATGTCAGCTGTTACTGATAATCTGATAAAACTTTGATCTTAACTCTAAATACTAAAAATGTATTCACTGAAATACATTTTTGAAAATTACTAGTCTAAAGCTTACATTGATGAAGTATATATTTCATGTGTAAATACAATTCCTTCTGTTCATCAATGATTCTTATTCCCACCCATATTTCAGTCATCCAAAAACTAGATAGCCTTTTTGCAACAGATGTAAGGATACAGAAACAGAGTGAACTTGTAAATATCATTGCAGTGGACCAGGACTTTAGCTCTTCAAAACTGCTGATACAACTGCAAAATAGTTTCCCCTAGGAATCTCTGAAGAGCAGGAAAAGGTTGGCAGGAAAGAAATACAGATACAAAACCAAAGCGAACCAAACTACTTACCCCCTTGTAGGATCTAAGGCAATTGCTCTGGGTTGATCCAACTCTTGCCAGAATAAAACTTTTCGCAGAGATCCATCTAAATTGGAAACTTCAATCCGGTTCGTTTCAGAATCTGTCCAATACAGTTTTTCACCCAGCCAATCACATGCTATTCCATCAGGTGACAAAAGTCCAGAAATAACCACATTTTGCACACTCCCTGTTTTGTTGAATTCTGTTCGTTTAATGGCTTCTTCACTTACATCACTCCAGTATATCAAGCCATGGATAAAGACAAAGTCCACAGCAGCTGCGTCTTCTAAGCCACCTACCACAACTGTAGCATTGTCATTCACTTGGGCAGCATCCACCAATCGTAGATCACGCCGATTAGCATACAACAGCAGTGGTGAAGCTTTGAAAGAGAGGAAGCATATTAAGATTGATTATGAACAAATTTATACTTCAGGAGACAAAAAGCTTCCATACAATGTGAAAAGTTAAGTTAATATTTGCTGAATTCTGAAAACTTCCACAGCAACCAACTTTCTGAAAAGGGAACAGATGGTCATAACTGCAACAGTTGGCTATACTTCATTCTATCACTGTAATAGTTTTCCAAATAAAAATTGAGAAAACCTAACAGTTAAAGTGACTGGCATTAAAGAACACTCAGAAACAGAAAACTTTGTACAACACAAATTACCTATGAAATTTTCTACCACAAGATATAAGAACAGCCATCAATTCAGAGAAGGATTAGATAAATTCACAGATGACAGGTTTGCCAAAGGCTATTACATGAAGGGTCAGCTAGTAAGCTACTTCTCTACTTCTTGGACTAGAGTCCCTAGAATTCCGCCAATCAGAATTCTGGGAGCTCCAGACAGGAAATCCAAGACAAAAGAAGAGTTTTCAAACTTTCTATTACTTACAGGGTACAGATGGGCATGAATTAAAAAATGAATCACCAAATTTGTTTAAAAATTTGTTAATTCATATTCATACAAATCAATGCCCCAATGAATCAATGAATTTTTAGCGATTATTTTTCTATTTGTTTGGCTATAAAACAGCCCCCCAGGCACCTAGAGACACCAAAAGTTTGCAGAGGCTTCCTTTGACTTTCCTCTACAATCCCTCCAAGTTTGGTGAAGACTGGGTTTCAGATATCTGAGTTATACACCCACAAAGAGGCTCCCCCAGAAAGTTCCCCATAGGCACCTAGAGACATCAAAATCACAGTGAAGCTTCCCATGACTCTCCTCTACAATCCCTCCAAGTTCGGTGATGACTGGGTTTCCCCAAGCCAGCTGCTAAATGGTACTTTCCTGGGGGGACCTACTTTGTGGGTGTATACTTTGGATGTCTGAAACCCAATCTTCCCCAAACTTGGAGGGATTGTAGAGCAGAGTCAGTAGAAGCTTCTCTGTGATTTTGGGGTCTCTAGGTACCTTGGGGAAACTTTTGTGGGGGGCCCTCTTGTGGATGTATAACTCGGACATCCAAAATCTAAACTTAACCAAACTTGCAGGGCTTGTAGAGGAGAATCAGTAGAAGCTTCTCTGTGATTTTGGTGTCTCTAGGTGCCTCAGGGGAACTTTCCTGGGGGGGGCTCCCTGTGAGTGTGTAACTCAGGCTTGTAGAGGAGAGTCAGGGGAAGCTTCCCTGCAAATTTGGTGTCCCTAGGTGCTTGGGGGCCGTTTTATAGGGTTTTAAATTCAAATATGAATTGATGATCAATTTATCGATTCATCAGGGAAAAAAATCGCAAATTCATTATTCATGATTCTTGACCTTGATGAATCATAAATCAAAATGAATCACCATTTTTCTGATTCATGCCCATCTCTAGTGCAGAGCCATGCCTATGAAGAAGGGAATGGCTGGGAGATGTCAATGGAAGTTGTGAGAGATTATGGGAGATTTTTTTTAATGTCTCTGCCCATTAGGCTGTATATATCTCAAAAAGGTACCAGTCCTATAAGCCTTTGTGATTCCTTTGGAGCTCTATGCTTACTGGACCACTTATAAGTAATGGAAAGTTTGAAAACGTATCTGTCAACTTAGATTTCTTGGCTGAAGCTCCCAGAATTCTGGCTGGGGAGATTCCTGGTGAATTCTGGGGGCTGCAGTCCAAGAAATACAAATGTATCATAGCTATTACTTACGTGGAGCCTGAATGTTCAAAACAGTCTACATCCAACAATTACATAATGAGAACCAATAACAAGCAATAATTATCAGAATCATGCTCTGCTTATGAACTTCTATATCTTACTGACCACTGTTGGAAACAGAATTCTGGATCTTTCCCTGATGTAGCAAAACAATACTTTTGAGATTATATCTAGTGAAGAAAAGTTACCTTTTCCCCTCTTTCCTTCTCACACACATATTTCTGACCAAATAACAGGGAATTAGCATCTGTAAAGTTTCAAGCATCACACTGGGAACCAGGTTGGATTTGATTTAAATCAAATTGATTTAAATCATGATTTAAATTTTAAAAATCTGATTTTTTTACAATTTAAATTTTAAAATTGAGTTTTTAAATTCAATCAATCGTTTTTTAAAAAAATCATTGATGTTTATCCACCCTCCCGGAAACATGTCACAAGCATAAAATCCAATCTGCAGTTAGTCACACTGATCCAAATCCTGTTGCAGAAGTTATGCCACACAACTCTGATGACATGATCAGCCAAGGCCATGCTGCAGCCATTTCAATCAAAAGCATTCTATCCCCACCACCACCACCAGGTTTCAGGCATCCCTAAGGATCCCTTTCATCCTAGAAGGCCTTCAGGAGCCATAGAACTGGGTAGGAAATTAATTAAAGCCAGGTAATTGGTACCACCAGTCCCAGCTGAAATCCTATACAACCTAGCAAAGGCTAACTTCATGCCTTTCGCAACACAACTATTACTTTTTGAATGTAACTTTTACAGCTTCCTTCTTCCTGTGAATGGAGAACTGGAAGAGAAGAATGTGCCTGCACAGCTGTGTTTTTCTATTATCACATAGATCATTCTGCTATTATGTGCAACTTTAGATATTCTCAAGATAGATTTTGAATGCTCTCAAAATTTGCAGCCAATTCAGTTCCTTTAATTCTGAATAGAGAAGCATAAGTTGGTTTTCTGTAATCTGCTGCTTTCCCCCGTTTCTTCTAAATGCAATGGACATAAAAACCTGTTGTTCTGGAAATACTTCACTGGCATGCCTCTTTTCCACAATGACTTACACTTCAGTAAAATGTACAGGATTGCATTAAAGAAAGGTCTGAGGCTAGAGCTCACAAGAAATAAAGTAACGGCATTATCTGTTCAGCATTACTTTTTAGAGCAATGAGGACATAACGATGGTTCTTTTAAAAATATACATTAACAACCATTATTGTTTACCAGCACATGTATTAATCCCTTTAGGGGCTACATATTTTCTTTTATTTTTAAAGATGGCTTTTAAAAAAATTCAGACCACTTTTCTACTTTTTTGTTAAATATTATAGGACCAGTGTGGTCTAGCACAGTGATTCTCAAACTGGGGTCCCCAGATGTTATTGGACTGCAATTCCCAGAAGCCTCCACCACTTGCTAGTACTGGCTAAGATTTCTGGGAGTTACAGTCCAAGAACATTTGGGGACCCCCATTTGAGAACCACTGCTAAGGGATAGACTGTTGAACTAAGACTCCAGAGATTTCTGTTCAAATCCCTGCTTGGTCACAAAACTTACTGGGATGGCATGGGTAAACCATTTTAAACTATTCCTTGAACATCTCACATACCATGAAAAGCCTATCAGGGCTGTGATAAGTGGGAAGTACATAATAATAAAAAGCAATGAAAAGGTAACAAAGCATTTACTTTCAAAAGCTGCAACAAAACTATTTACTGAAAACTTTTCCCCAACACTGTAAAAGATTATTTGGGAGCTTTGCAAGAATTTGCACAATGAATTGGCTCATTAATGCTAGTAAGTTGTTACGGTTACCAAACTTGTGGGGTTTGGTAATGAGTTAAAAATACTTTTTAAAAGGTATTCTGCTTGCCAAACTTTCTTCTCCTGCAGACTTTCACATTACTCTAAAACTTCCTCTAGGTACTTTCTCACCCACACTCCAGATCTCATTTTTGGGGGACTGCAGTAGGAAGAGAGAATCAGCCCCCTCCAAATTCCACAGTTCCATTAGATGTCTACTACTGCATCCTGCCTTTCCAAATTCTGCTTCATTATTATTTAATATTTATTTTTGTTGTTTATTTAATTACTGGCAATTTGCCACAGTGAGTTAGTTGAAATAATGCACCCATAAATCACCAATAGAATTCTAGCCATCCTTTTATTTAAAAAAAAAAGAGGAGGGGGGAGAAAAGAAAAAGAATACATCAAAATACAATTAAGCAACAATTCTACCTAACAACACGAAGTCTGTTTGAATAAAGATGTGTTTGATTGTCAGCAAATGGACAACAAAAACTGAAACTGGCTTCCTTGGGAGGGACTAAGGACCTGGGAGCAGCCACTGAGAAGGCCTATCTCACATTATCATCAGGTGAGTCTTCAGGAATGTCAATACATAGGGAAATGCCTAGGCCAATGATCTGAAAATCCAGGTAGATTAGTATGAGAATGTGCTATTTCAAACAGCCTGGTGCCAAGCAACAGACCATCTACTACAATCACAGTTGCCTCCAAAGAGGAAGGCAACCAGCCACCATGTGCATAAGTCACTGCCTAGCACTGCCCACAACTCCATCCTGCTGTTGCAAAAAAAGAAAGGAGGTGACATGGTTGTCTGCTGTGTAAGCTCCTGGGAGTGACCACACAGATGTTTAGTAAAGCAACAGGTACTCAAAGAGCAGAAGGAATTGCTAAAAGTAAAACAATATAAGATAATTATGATACTATCAACTTGATTCAGACTAATAAACCTTCATTTGTTGTTAAATGCACTTCGTCACAGAAGCCCCAGATATGCATGCTTTCTCTCACTTGTGCGCAACAGGCTATTCCATTCTTGTCTTAGCAACAAACCACAAATTGTTGATGCATCCAAACTCAGTAGCCACATCTGGATATTTTCTACAGCTCAATTAACAATGGCTTTTGAAGCTGTGGATGAATGGATCTTCGACATGAGCCTGCTTTAGCAGAGGGATTCTGGCTTTACATTAAGCTAGTGTCTCTCATTAACATCTGTAGTAGTTGTGGAAGGAATAAGCCATGTTAGCCTGTGCAAGTATTATAGGTGAAAACAAAATAAAGAGTAAAAGAAGACAAAAATGTGGTGGCACTTTGAAGAGTAACTTTTACATTTTTTAAATGTGAGCTTTCATGGACAAAAAGTGGACTTGTCCATGAAAGCTCACATTAAATATATATATAAGTTAGTTTTCTAAGTGCCACCACATTTTTGTCCTTTTTTACTCTTTATTTTATTTTTCACCTATAATCAATAAGATCTGAATCACAGAACTCTAACTGAATGTTGATAACAACTCAAGACCTTTTCTTACTATTACAGTTTTCAATCCTGCACTATGCACTAAAGTTCCTTAGTTTAGAGGCTGACAAAGAACATGTTAATGCAAACAAAAAACACTATATAACAGGATGACGGATAAAGAGGGAGGAAAGAGATCAAGACAACTGCAATCAGCAAAGTAGCAGAGGAACTTTCAAAATGCCCAGTAAAAAGCAAGTTACTTCAGTTTCCTGTTTAACTAGTTCAGATATCAAATTGGGATCATCTATTCATATAATTCCCCAGAATGAATGATGCTATGAATGAGCATTCAAAGGAAAGCAGAACCAGACTAGCAAAAGATTACCTCTGCTGTTGCAGCTGCTACTAGAAAGGAGAGAAGAAAGAACCAGATACCAAGACCAGATGAAGAAATCTAAATGCAATAAGCCATAATTAGCACACACTGGGATTCACAAACAAGATTTCAGCTATAGGCATATAACACTAGGTCAGGATTAGCACTACTTGTATGAGCTGGAACAAATCTAGACAAAGCCTCTGGCTCCCATACATGACGTTCCTCCTCCCATTCAGTCAAAATGACAACCCCTGCCAAGGTGAACTTTCACTCTCCAGGAAAAATGGCCCATCCTTCAGCTAGAACTACAGGCTGTGATTTAAAACATACTGTGGTCAATTTCAAAACAAGACAGTTAAAAACCCTAGGTTGAATTCGCTCTCAATCAAAACCTTTGCTTTGAACAAGCAAGCTTTCCTTGAAAGTAGATACTGTATGTAGGAGCAGGAGAGATGTCTGACAATTCGTGTGGGCCTGTTCTAAGCAAAGTTTGGAAGAGGATTTCTTTTTTATAACTACCATGCTGGTTTAGGTGCTGTAGGAGCCAGAATCCATAAACAAACAAAGAAACAAATCCAAGTCATGTATAGTGTTAAATTCTGGCTTTGTGTTGCAAGCAAACTCTTCAGTGGTTTCATACTGTGTTTTCTGGCACAAAACCTGCTATATTTTAGCATGCAAGGCCATATTTAATGTTAGATAATATGTAAGCATATTTTAGTCAAGTCTTCTCCACTAAAATTGTTGCCCAAAGCAACAAAAATACGAAGGACTTGAAAGGGTCTCACTCCAAATTGCTACATTCTTCTGTCCATTCTCTTTTGCTTTTCCTTATCCTTTTTAATCTTCCTTTCCCTTTCCCAGACTTCTCTAACAAGGCTGGGAAAAAAAATTTATAATACAAAATTCCACCATGGAAGATTTTCCCCTTTAGAAATACACAATTTCATAAAATTACCATATTTTTCCATTTATAAGACGACCCAATGTATAAGACGAACCCCCCTTTTCTAACCCCAAATTTGAAAATTTGATCTCTGCTTTCCCCGCCACTTCCTAAACCCGTGGCTTAGCAAAAGGAAGGGAAAAGCAGGGATCAAAGGGCTGCACGATCCCTTTGACCGCTGCTTCCCCCTTCCTTTTGGAAAAGCAGGGTCAAAGGGCTGCACGATCACTGAGTCCGCAACCAGCGGTGGAGGCAGCAGCAGCAGGAGGCGGATACTGAGTCAAAGAAGCACAGCCGCCTCTCGATGCTGCCCATTAACTGCCGCCGCCGCCACCCGATCACAAGGAGATGACTGCTGGAGGGGGCAATTGAGCGGCAGGCAGCAGTCAAAGGGCATCCGCGAGAGGCGTCCGAGCCCAGCTGCTTCTTTGCCTCAGTCTCCGCCTCCTGCTGCTGCCTTCCATGTATAAAACGACCCTCAATTTTTTCTCTAATTATTTTAGGAAAAAAGTGTCGTTTTGTACACAGAAAACATTGTGCTAGTAATACGGTAATTACTAGCACAATGAATAAACACAATAAATGTTAAACTGGACAATTGTAATAAACACAATAATAGCAACATTAAAATAAAATCTGTAATTTATTCACTGTTTCAGGTGACTACTTGTAGAACGGAATATGCCTCTTGTGTGTAACTCTGCAAACATCTCCCATACAAATCTGCAAATCCCTCCTCCCTCATATTTTGCTCTTGCCTGTTTATGTTTTCTGTCTCCTGTGGGAATGTTTACAATAGAACTGAACACCTAACATAGGTCATAAACAACATTCCCTCTATTTTTCAGCATCGCTGGGTGGGATTTCAACCCCCCTCGTGGGGTTCCATCACGACTGGAACCAAAGGAGCTGGAAACAATTGCTGTGAGTACACAGAGGAGGAACGCTATACAGGGGGCGGAGTCGTTCATGCAGTCACACACCTTAGAGAGAACCTTGGTCATAAATTACTGCATGTGAGATGTAACCACACACCCAAGACTCGAAGCCAATGAAAGTTTTGAATGTTTTACTTGTGTATTCTGTATTTCATTCTGTATTTCATTTTATTCCATACATCTGAAGAAGTGGATTTGATCCACAAAAGCTCATGTGAAAATATAATAGTTAGTCTTTAGGGTGCCACATGTTTTTTGTCCTTTTTTCCTTTGGATGTTGCCTGATTTGCTAAAATTGTTACACTAACAATTTGTACTGCTTTCATTTCTAACTCTCCTTATATTCTAAGGCTATCGTCCTGTTGCAGTATGGGTAGTGTTAAAATGAAGGGGGGAAATACCTGGTCTATGGAATCTGAATTTTTTTTTTTAAATTGCTCTTCATTTTTAATACAGTGGTGCCTCGACTTACGACCATAATCCGTTCCAGAAGATGGACGTAACTCAAAATGGTCGTAAGTCAAAGCACCATTTCCCATAGGAATGCATTGAAATGCAATTAATCCGTTCCAGCCGAAGAAAAAAAATCACCAAAAAAAAAAAAAAATCACTGAAAGACTCATTGGAAACGTGATTAATCCCTTCCGGCTGAACGGGGGGGGGGGGGGGAGAAAAGCAATCAAGCGTGCAAGACCCATTGGAAATGCACATAAAACAAACGGAGCAGATCGGAAATGCACAGAGAACAAAGGGGGCAGGTCGGAAATGGAAAGAAAACAAAGGAAAAAGCAAGGGAAGCATGCAGGACCCATCGGAAATGGGGAAACCCCCCAAAAAAGCAACCAAACCCACCAAGACCCATCAAAAATGGGGGAAAAAAACCCAAAAAACAAACAAACCCCCCAAGACCCATCGGAAATGGGGAAAAACACTCCAAAAAGCAACCAAACCCCCCAAGACCCATCGGAAATGGGGGGGAACCAAAAAACAAACAAACCCCCCAAGACTCATCACAGCACAGAAACATAACCCCCCCAGCTCAAAACCACGCTACAAAAACACCCAGAACAGTTTTTAAAAAGCAGAAAACAGCACCTTACCTTACCAGGCAGCCCAAAGCCTCCATGCAAACACAAACACACACGCTCACTCAGAAGCAGAAGGAGGCAGTCCCAAGCCTCCGAGGACGACGCACACTCTCTAACTGCTGGGGCGAAAGAGCTACAAAGAAGCAGCCTCGTCGCCACCTACAGTTAGAAATTTGAATTGCCCGCCTTTTTCCCCTACCTTTGTCTGTTCGTAAGTGGAAGCTCCGGTCGCAAGTCGAAGCAAAATTTTGCAGCTAGAGCTGGTTGTAACTCGAAATGGTCGTAAGTAGGGACGTTTGTAAGTCGAGGCACCACTGTACGTTTCCCATCCAGCAAAATAATACAGATATACCCACTTTGACAACCTTTATAAATATCTGACAACGTGCAATTTCATCCAGAACAGAAATGCCAACACATTACTCTTAGTTTCATAAAGTATGAGGAAATAGTATTTTATCTTAGCTTCCAATTACATCAGATAATGGAACAAATATAATAATCTCATGCTTTAGTGCAAATGTTTCAGTAAAAGACTGGTAGTCCAACATACTAAAAACATGTTGTGACAAAAACTATATATTAATAGAGAAAATGGGCTAATCTGTGAAAGCTTGGATTAGTCGTAAATATGTTGGGCCCTCTAGAAAGAAAATTTATGCTGTACTTAACTCAAACATTTTGTTTCCACAGGGATTCCACCAATATTTCCACAACTTATTATTCTTCAGTAACACCTAACATGTAATTCGTAATATGTATGGAGAGAAAAAAACATCCATACACACAGGCAGCTGCTGGCTTTGTTTCTATGTAACACACAGTTCTACCTTGCTTTTCACATTTGCAGTTCACGTTTTCATCAAATAAAGCATCTACTAGGTCAGTAAATCTTGCTGCCTTTGCAATGACTCTGATTTGATCAATCACTTCCAGTACAGCGAACAAAACAGAATGACCTGTCCTCAGAGACAGGGGATTTGCTATCTTCCATACAGAAGCCATGGTGATCATACCGAAATACAAGAGAATATTAACTTTTATATGGTGAAAAGTAATTCCTACATAATTATTTATACTAGGATTCATATCCTTCCTTCTTTCAAATGCCTCAAGCAGCCATTAGAACAAATGAGAGGAAACAAAAAATATATATGATGTAACCCTGGAAAGAATTGCCATAAGTCAAAATCAACTGGACAACACACAACTATTATTTATTATTTTAACAAAATCAGCCATTAAAAATACATGAATGATCAACATTCACAAGGAGACTGACTGAAAACCTGTTGCTTAGTGCAGTAAGTCACACTAGACTATGCCCATTGAAATCAGTAGGGATTTGGTGAGTCAACTACTCTGTAGGTTCCACTTAAATGGGCCAAAATAGTTGCTGACCACTCAACTACCCACTGTGAAGATTCTGCACAGTACTTTGCAGACAAGACCACTCAGAATCACTCTTGTTTAGATGCCATAGTTGACACTGGTTCTGTGCATATGCCTTTGGTTCCTGTATGAGCTACAAAAATGTATGTTTCAGAGGGAGGTCAATTCATTATATAAGGGAAGTGGTGCAGTAAGTCATGGTACCAGCATATCTAAAGTAATAAGACCATTGTTAAATAAGCTCTCTTGAATACCACTGGATTTGCCCAGTTAAAGCTGCATCTGTTTCTTGAGATGTCTGATCTGGCAACAGTGACACATGCCTTAATTATCAACCATCTAGATTACTGCAAAATAGTGTATGTGCAGCTGCCTTTGAAAAATGTTCGCGAACTTCGGGTGATTCAAAATGCTGCAACCAGTTTGCTGACTGGCACTGGTTACAGGGACCACATAATTTCCCTCTTACCTAATTTCCCTCTTCCCTGGCTGCCAGTCCATTTCCGGGCCCAAATCAAAATGCTTGTTATGACTTATAAAGCCCTATATGATGTGGGCCCAGGCTCTTTGTAAGATCATATCACCCCATATGAGTATCCTTAGCTTTTAAGATCTTCTGGACAGGCCCTTATCTCACACCCACCAACCTTTTAGGCTCATATAGTAAGGATGCAAGAGAGGGTGTTTTCAGTGTCTGCTCCACATTGTAGAATGCCCACCCTGGAGAAATGAAGTTGGCTCTTCAGGCAGGCTTTTAAGTGATTTGCGTAAGTGAGTAGTGATGGTTTAGGAATGCTGCACTTATTGAATTCAGAGGGTGTTTTTTAAAATGTTTCTAATGGTGGTTCTTAATATTGTTATGTTTGACTACCTTTTAATAGTATATCTCACAATATTTTTAATTTATTGCACTGTTTTAACAGATTGTGAGCTACCTTGAGTCTCCTATGGGAGAAAGGTAGCATAATCAATCAATCAAACCTGAATATATGTATGTATATAGATTATTCATCAGAGCAAACAAAAAAGCTTTAATTATATCAGATAAATTAATTTTAAAGAACAGATTAGAATGTGTTAAGAAAAACCAGTATAATCCATCCAGCAACCACCAACCATTCAAGTACCTTATCCCCCCCGCCCCAAGAAGGGAGACTGCTACTGGCAGACAGCTAGGTATATTATCAGGACCCACAACTGGACTGCTTCTTTGAGCCCATTAAGGAAACCACCTTATCAAATGAAGCTATTACTCCATCTAGTTCTAGATCAATTCATACTGGAAATGGGTTTTGGTAGTTTCAGATAGAAACCTTTTCCAATATAAACTAAAGATCGCAGATTGGACTGAAACTTCCTATATACCTTCAAAATATACACTCTATCACTAAGATACAAACTTGAAATACATATTACACCTCTAATTTTTAATACAACTTAAGGGTTAGAAATTTGTTATTCAGATTTTCTATACTCCAACTCTCAGAGTTCTCCAATAATTCCCCCAAGCAGAATTCTGGGAATTCCAGTGCACGGATCCATAGCTTCAGATACCTATACTTTGCTTACCTGCATCAGGGCCTAGTCCTCACAGGCAGCATGGCATTCAAAGCCTTCATTTCATGCTGCAGTACTTCCTAGGAATGATAGTCTCACTGTCCTTTAAGCTCTATAGAGGGTATCTTCCAAATAACTATTACACTCAGAATGCATTGCAGCAGCGTCTTCCCAGGAAGCACTGTGGCAGGAAATGAAGGCCTGGAATGCCATGCAACCTTAGAGGACTAGACCCTGCTCCAGGGGAGCAAAACTGTACATCTGGAGGTGTGGGTCTGTCTATGGACTTCCAGACTTCTACCTGCAGAAGTCATAGTCAAAAAAATCCAAATGGCACATACCTATACATATCATAGGAAGAATCCTGTTGGGAGAAACCATGTGAGAAAGGGGATCCATACAGGTGGTTCCTCCTCTTTGGCAGTCTGTCATGTGCACTGGTCACGAAATCTGTCATGTGGCCACCTGCGTAATGGACACCCTTACAAAGAAGAGAACTGTTTGTGCACTTCTCCTTCTGTGTAGTTTCTTCCAAAAGTATTCTGCCCTGTAAGTTTTAGTTCTCAATTCATGTAAGAAAATCTTTTATTTTTATATCAGTCTCAAAGTTCATCAAGCACAATAGAATCCACAAAACTACGAAGCTATGAGAACTTCAGACTTGCTTTTTTACAACTCCTACCCCAAACTACCACCAATTATGTCATAGCATGATATTCAAAATCACACATTCCACTAGGCTAGGACACTCACTCTGAACCTAAGCAGCTTCATCTCTATCTTCTAAGGGGTTACCAAGTCATTCACAAGTAGAATGTTATAGAAATAGTGAACCATAATTGTTCCCAGCATTCAATAATCAGTCTTTAAAAACCAGATTCAATTTTTGTCTATTACTACTTTGGCTCCATTAATGTTCGTAATCTATCCTTAAAAAGCAAACTGTAAGAGAAAAGTGGCTCATCATTACTTCCAGGGCAGCAAATTCTGTACCTCTCCGCGCGCACACACAAATAGAACTGTATAGTCGTGGAAATAATAAAAGACACTTCAAGCCAAAGGACTAGGATAGGAATAGTCACTCCTTAAGAGCTCATAATAGCATTAAATCTTTTTTTAGTACAGTAGACGTTTACACTGAAACTGTTACTTACGTGGTACATATAGCTAGTACTGTAGTGGAAACACTGCATGTAACCAACAGTAACCTAAAAATGTTCTGAATTTGAAGGTAACAACTGCATATTTGTGTAGAATACAAACAATAGCAGGCAGATGTTTTCTTAGGTGGGGAAGGGGCCAAAAAAGAGAAGTATTTTCAAAATCAAACCACTGATTCTGAAAAAGCTAAAGGAAGATCTATATACAGAAATCATCTTAAAAAGCTATTTTCTCATCCTTGGTTCCTGGTGGAATATACAGGTTTACTGTTTATAAAAATGAAACAAATACAGCTCACAAATTTCAATAATTCATGTACGACAAATGCAAGTTAGGAACCACTTAAGACAGTGGTTCCTAACTTTGATTCCCAAATGTTCTTGGACTACAACTCCAAGAAATCCTGGCCAGCACAGCTAGTAGTGAAGGCTTCTGGGAGTTTTAAGCCAAGATGATCTGGGAACCCAGGGTTGGGAACAATTGACTTAAGATGTTTGCTAGACTAAGGGTTCATCCACACGGTTTTCAACAATGGAAACCTAATGTCCTATAGTTAGGTTCAGAAATAACTGCACACTGAGACAATTTTCGTAATTCTGGCTCTGTACAATGGATTTGAAATGAAACAACTGAAATGCAACAGAAGTGCAGACTTTCATCTTTAACTCAAGGGGTTGAACAAAAATATTGTATGAAATGTTTAAAAAATGCAACTATTTTCATACACAGTCCCCTTATTTCAGGGGCTAATATGTGACAAATTAACACAATCATAAATAAAATCTTCATCTTTAATACTCTGTCAAGAATCCTTTGCAGGCAATGACTGCTCGAAGTCTGGAACACATGGACATCACCAAGCACTGGGGTTCCTCCTTTGTGATGTTTTGCCAGGCCTTTACTGCAGCTGTCTTCAATTGTTGTTTATTCATGGGTCTTTTTGCTTTAAGTTTTGTCTTCAGCAAGTGAAATGAATGCTTGATCGGGCTGAGATCAGGTGACTGACTTGGCCATTAAAGAACATTCCACTTCTTTGCCTCAAAAAACTCCTGAGTTGCTTTCGCAGTATGTTTTGGGTCACTGTTCATCCGTAAAGTGAAGCACTGTCCAATCAACTTCACTGAATTTGGCTGAATCTGAGCAGACAATATATCCATATAAACTTCAGAATTCATCTGGCTGCTTGTCTTCTGTCATATAATCAATAAACACTAGTGACCCAGTGCCATTGGAAGCCATGCATGCACATGCCATCATACTGCCTCCACCATGTTTTAAAGATGATGTGGTATGCTTTGGATCATGAGCTGTTCCAAGCCTTCTCCATACTTCCTTCTTCTCATGATTCTGGTACAGGTTGATCATAGTTTCATCTGTCCAACGAATGCTGTTCTAGAACTGGACTGGCTTTGAAAAATATTTTTTGGCAAAGTCTAATCTGGTCTTTCTATTCTTGAGGCTTATGAATGGTTTGCACCTTGTGAAGACTTCTCTTTATGGTAGACGTGGGATAATGATATGCCTATCTTCCGGAAAGTGTTTTTCACTTGGCTGGATGTTGTGAAGGGGTTTTTCTTTACCATGGAAAGAATCCTACAATCATCTGCCACTATTGTCTTCTGTGGACATCCAGGCCTTTTTGTGCAGCAGAGCTCACCAGTGTGTGTGTGTTTTCTCAGAATGTACCAAACTGTTGATTTGGCCACTCCTAATGGTCCTGCTATCTCTGTGATGGATTTCTTTTTTTCTTCTTTTTTTTTCAGTCTAAGGTTGGCCTGTTTCACTTGCATTGAGAGCTCCTTTGAACGCATGTTGTGGGGTCATAGCAACAGCTTCTAAATGCAAATGCCCACACCTGGAATCAACTCCAGACCTTTTACCTACTTAATTGATGATGAAATAACAAAGGAATAGCCCAAATCTGTCCATTAAACAGCTTGAATCAATTGTCCAATTACTTTTGCCCCTAGAAAAAGAGGGGGCTACACATTAAAGAGCTGTAATTCCTAAACCCTTCCTCCAATTTGGATGTGAATACCCTCAAATTAAAGCTGAGAGACTGCACTTTAAGCCCATATTCATTATTTAATTGTAACCTGAATTTGTTTTGGTAAACAGCCAAAATAACAAAACATGTGCCAGTGTCCAGTTATTTCTGGACCTAACTGTACAAGCCATGATGGGATGTATGATCTCCAGGCTTAAAAGGAAGGTACCTCAAAATGCCAAATGCAGGGGAGGTGTATCAGGAGACAGATATCTAGTTGTCCCGTGTGCTCCCAGAGGCATCTGGTGGGGCCACTGTGATACAGGAAGCTGGACTAGATGGGCCCTTAGCCTGATCCAGCAGGCCTCTTATGTATGTGAAGCTATTCTTTCATCCCAGAGTGCAGGACATGCAACAATGGGCTCATGTTACAGGAAGTTACAGGAAGCCAGATTAGGTTGAATATCAGGAAAAACTTCCTAACTGTTAGAGCAGTTCAACAGTGGAACCAATCACCTTGAGAGGTGGTGAGTGCCCCAATGCTAGAGGCAGTCAAGAGAAACTTAGACAACCACCTGGCAGATATCCTTTGATTTGTATTCCTGCATCGAACAGGGGGTTGGACTTGATGGCCTTATAGGCCCCTTCCAACTTCACTATTCTATGATTCTACTCATTCTAAGATGTTCACCAGAGACCCTTACCTGAATGCCCCTGCATTCTGAGGTTAAATAAGTGGGTATCTACCGTGGAAGAAAGCAAACTGTGGAAAGATTGCATGTCCTTTATTATCTTTAAGCACCAGGGAAAATGAACATATTCTGCCAGATTTTAACATGTTGGTACACTTTGCTGCCTTTGACCAATATTTCAGCTATTTTTAATTTTGTTCCTATTTTTATTCTACTAGTTTTTCTCTTCAGTCTGATTTTTTTTTTTTTTCATTTTTGGCTTTCTTAAGATTCTTTTAATGTTGATGGCCAGAATATGTATTATTTTCAATCTGATGGTTTTTAACTTTTAACTGCCCCAGAATTTTTCTGATGACCAGTGGATATGTTATTGCTTTTCAGTTCTGCATTAAAGCCCATCTTAAATCAGTATTCCTCTTGGATAGGATTTTTAAAAATAGCGCTTTCTCTGTTTGGAAATTCAGTAACTGAGAAATTTCATTGCTAATGATTTATTATACTTGTCATGTATAATTCAACTGGCATGTTTGT
Organism: Intellagama lesueurii; assembly: GCA_037013535.1. NCBI lineage: Eukaryota > Metazoa > Chordata > Lepidosauria > Squamata > Agamidae > Intellagama > Intellagama lesueurii. Next base: position 95,686,179 of record JBAJHW010000005.1, read on the forward strand.
ACTTACAACAGTTACTCTGATGTTTAAAATAAATGTTAAAGGCTTATGACAGAGGCAGATGAAACTTAAGCAAATCAATTTCCTTCTGTCTACCTAGCAGCTGGACAACTAAGGAAGGCCTGGATACAGCATTGGTTTTATTTTATTTTTATTTTTTAAGAAAAGGTTTACTACACTATATTGAAAACAAATATCATTATTTTTCCTCATAGCTGCATGTTTTTTCCCTATAGTATATACCTCTGAGAGCTATTTATGTAAAATGCATATTTTTTTTGTTTCTTCCAGCAATGGCCTGGCATCACAGCTGCACTGCTCATAGCAATAATGTTGCACCAGGATGTAACATAAATATTTGATAGTCCCTTGATGCATGCTTTATGTGAGCAACATTTTTAATAGTGGAAAAAAGGTAAAGACTAACTCTCCGGAGCCTGGTCATGAATTCCAGCTGTGAAATGTCCAATATTTGGGTATATTTCACTTTCCATCCTACTTTGCTTACATAAAACTTCACATAATCAGAAGGATCCCTATGCAGGATTGCAAAAGGTAATACATAGGAAGACTTGCCTAATTAATATAAGTAAATTACTGTGTGGCTTTCAGAGGACATAAAGTAAATGACTATCTTTGCACATTTCTGCTCTTTCAGACCATAAGAATACACCAAAACTGCAGATATCCAGTAATGGGGTAGGTCTCAGGAAACCTGGGTTCAAATTGTTGTTTGGCCATGGAAACTCTCTAGTGGGGGTGGAATTGGTAAAACCACTCCTTAAGTATCTCACTTACCTTGAAAGTCCTGTTAGGTTTATTCTGAATTGGTTCCAACTTGACAGAGCATCTCTCTCTTTCTCTCATACACAAACTGGCATGCAAATGTGACAAACAGTAATTGAACACATGCTTGTCATTACTACCTAACAAATAGTAACTTCAGTCTCACTGCTGTGTAACAGTTGCACATATGAAAACAGACCAAGTCAGTTCGGAGGACAACATGCTCCCTACCTTTGGACAATGACTGACTACCCAGTGAGCTTCACAGGAAGCAGGAAAGTAGGAACATGCAACTGGTCTCCCCAGTCTAATTTCAATGCCCTCTCCATCTCTAACCTACAACAGGCTGGCACCATTCACCAGCAGGCTAACAAATGTACACCATACTTAACCTCTCCATACTCAGGCCTATTCCTACTTTGTGCAGGGAATATCTGTTCCTTAGTATTTTTACCAAGCCACACATGCCCTATATACTTAAATTCCCAATCGACTTGTCGTGTTATTTTCATTACAAAGGAATGAAACAGTACAAGTATCTTATAAGTAGAGTAGTTACACAAAAGCAGGAATGGTGCTCTCTCACACAATTCCTATTCATCTGAACAGAACTTGTGCAGGAAAACCAGAGATCAATGTTAGTTACGTGGCTGACTTCATCTTCTTTTTTTATTCTTTCAGATAACAATGGGTCAAAAAATAACTATTTCAGCCTGCAATTGGCATGGTTTGCCACCTGATCTGAAAATATGTTAGGGGAGTGAATGTCCTTTGGATCCCAGGGATCCAGAACCAACTCCTAACATACACTAAATCAGGTCCTAGCAGAAACACCACAGAGACTTCCATGGATTTACCAAGGGCTCCATGAAGTCTGCTCTGCCCCACTATGGGGCTCCTCCACCCTCTCTGAACCCTTCAGTCAGGCTTCAGCAAGAGTCAGGGGCACTCCTACTTACTAATTTCAATGGGAAATACGAGGGGGAAGCTAACACACTTTTGCAGAGCAGCAAATACTACCAAAAATGGCTACAAAATATCCACACTACCCTTTCTTTTCTGTGAAAAAACTTGCAGAAAAATTAGTCTTTTGTGTAGCTTCCATTAATGGTAAAAAGGTCTGCCCAGGATCAATTACTGGTGGATTGTTGTTTTTGATGCAAGATTTTGCCCTTGGAATTAAAGTGGAGGGCTATCTGGATAGCTCTGCGGTTTAGGTGTCTAGCTGCAGAGCTGAAGGTTGAGACTTTGATTCCCCACCATGCCTCCAGGGAGAAGAGTCAGCCTGTGTGTCCTTAGGCAAGCTGCAGAGTCCCAAGATATCCCCAGAAGAAGAAAATGGAAACCACTTCTGAGTATTCTCAACCTGGAATACCCTGAAAAAGGGTCATCATAAGCCACAATTGACTTGATAGCACATGAAAAAAAATTAAAGTGGAAGAAGAGACATCCAGGACAGTCTATACACTAACCATCTCTAGAAACTTTTCCCCTATAAAGCATCAGATCTGTGAAAGTTGATAGAAATAAAGTTTTGCATTACACTTGTGGAGAAATACATACATCTCTACCAAGATCCTGTGGAGTTTTGCATTTTTTTCTCTCTAACTGTAACGTGAACTAAGTTATGTAATTATGAACAGCACAACAATACTGGAAAAAGCTAATCCAAACATCACTTTTTTTCTCTGAAAATCAGAGATCCAATTAAATCAATTTTCCTTTTAGAAGTGGAATAGCTGGCCTTACATCATGCATATAAATATGTATACTATTTTCCTTGGAGGATGCAATATATGAAACAGATGCCTAGAGTGTGGAGTAGGAGAATACTTTTCCCAGCGATTATCAATCAACTTGCTGTGCAGAGCACCTCCAATCCAGCTTCATACAATTTCATTAAAACAACACAATGTTGGCAGAGGAATCTGTAAAAACTGAGACAGCATTCCTTCTTGCACACAAACACAAAAGCATTATTCTTTTTCTACTGCAGTGAAAAGAGATAGCTGTGAGATAGATGTGAACAAAGATTTCTAATAAATGGTATTTGAAGCAGCACAGTAAAGCAGGTGTACAGAATCTAATGCCTCTGTTCAGCACAACTACAAAAAGTCTGCATAGGAATATGGTAAGAAATAAATAGGATACTGAATAAACAGGTTGTATCTTGTCTTTGTTTCTGGTGTGAACAAATATGAATTCAACCAGGCCTTTGAAATAAAAACTTTTCTTGAATTCAAGAGAGGTTTTTCATTTTGCTCAAAATGAAGTGGAGAACATGACTAAACATTTCTTATCCTATACAGACTCTCCCTGCTGTACACATGCAAATAAAGAAGCATTTGCATGAGATTCTTGGCTGAAGAACATCAGCCACATTAGAATACTGATTACTTCTCACCCTTTTTTTCAAAAAAAAAAAAAGGCAGTGTTGTACAGGTCATCTCTGAATAAACCTGATTAGGATCAAAATATACATTATTACACTTATTTCACTCATCAGAACTCATGTCCAAACAAGTGTATTTCAGACTGGAACCTAAGTCAACTCTTCCAACCCCGTAGTCCAGATGTTCTCTCACCCACAGTTAGAAAAAAGTAGCCCATAATGAATTATGGAGGGACTTGATTCAGGGTGGACAGGTAATGGTTCAGTCTCCTGTTATGACCCAAAGCCTACTTACTTGCTTTATTAAATCTTCCAGCCTCATCTTAACCATAGTTGTTCATGCAAGTTTCAATGTGGACTATACTCAAGTATTGCATTTAGGACAACCACAGCACATTAGCACATCCAAATGGAGGTCCAATAGGACTGCAATTCCAGACATGCTAAATTTGCAGGAAATCCTATTTCTCTCAATAGCAAACTGGCATCCATTGGGCTGTTTGCTGGCCAAAAAAATAAAAAAAGCACATATTTCTTAACGATTAATCCTTCGGCAACAATTTTTCTAAGTTATGATTCCCCAAAGATCAATAATCTAACTAGGAAGAATACCTGGAAAAAATAATAATAACCACCCATGACATAGTACAGTTTACAGGCACACCTATGTTGTTCTGGCAAGCTCCCCGTTCTGCAAAATCCTGGCAGTTGGCCTCAATGCTCAAGGATTTTGGGGGAAGTTTCCTGAGAGAAAACCCCTGAAAAATAAGATATATAAAGGAGCTCTGCTCCCTTCCAGTGGGCCCCTCTGCTCTCCTCCCTCCCCAGCAGCCCAGGCAGGCCCTTGTTTCCCTTTCTCTCCCCTCACCTAGACTACAGATGCGAGTCGCTACCCCACAACGGGGGGGGGGGGGGCGCGGGGGCGCCCCATTTTTCAAAGAGCTCTTCGGCAACTTTTGGCCTCCTTGCCCGGCCTCTTGTCGCTCTCACCTTTCGTTAGGGAACATAAACCGCAGACTAGGAGACTCCTCAGGACGGCGCCCATCTTCTCTCCTCGGGCTCTCACCGGCGGGGAGGCGAAGGGGAGGAAGGAGAAGGTGGCGGTGGCGGTGGTCGTCGTCGTCGTAGCGGTAGCGGGGCGAGCAGCGGGGAAGGAAAAGGAGGCTGAGGAGAAGACGAAGAGGAGCAGCAGCACCACCACCACCACCTCTGCCGCTCTCTCATACTTTCGAGAGGTTGGGGGCGAGAGAAATGAAGCAATAACAAAACAGACTGGTAAGGAACCACCAGGACGAAGCGGCACCGAACTGCCCTTTTCCCTTTTGTTTTTGGGCTTTTAAAAGACTACTTCGCCCTTCGCTCCCTGCCCAGGCAGAAAAAGGAGGGGAGGCCAACCCGTTCCTCCATTTCTGCCTCAGCCACCTCCTGAAACCAAGAGACACGGCGGCTCCTGCTGCTGTGGAGGCGAACCTTCCTTCCCCGCTTATAACTCCTTCCTTCCTTCCTTCCTCTCCTTCCTTCCTTTCCAAGGAACCTCTTCCTCCTCCTCCTCCTTCTCTTCTTCGGAAGGCTGAGTGAGTGAGTGTGAGAGAAAAGAGGCGCAGGCACACATTCCGCCCCGGCCTCCTCCCCTCTCCTCGCTCGCCGAATGCAAAAACCCCTCCCACCGCCGGCCCCCCCCCTCCTCCTCCACCTCCTCCTCACGGCCAGTGTAGCCACACATACAGAGGCATATCCCCACGCTCATTCCTTTCTGGCTTCGCCTGTCTGCTCGAAGCAGACGGAGACTCCCAAACGCTATGGGAGAAGTTTGAAACCACCGTCCTTCACATCTTCCAAAGGGAATGGAAAACAACAACCCCTGTCGCATTCCTGAGGGACTCATTTAACGCCTTCTTTTCTTTTTTAAATAAATTGATTAGGTTCTCCGCTGCGTAACACCCTGGACCTGAGAACTGTCGGAACTACTTTCAGGGATATAGCGAGAGCAGCCGCACAAGCACAAAGGCGGCTGAGGCGCCGCTGTTTTTCTCCAGGTGAACGTGTAGCCCTGGCTGAAGGCGGGAGAGGGAGAGGCCAGCGTGAGGGAAGGGGCGAAGTGAGGGGGGGGGGGAGGAGAGGGCTAGTCATTATTTAATTCCCTTTCTTCCATTGAGATATTAGCTGTGCACAAGCACTCCGCAGAGGGAGGATGCTGGGAGCCAGGCTGACAGGAATGCAAGGGTCTTACATAATGTAACATACACGAATCTAGAACTAAGCCAATACATTTCCTTTCTTTCTTCCGTAAGATTTCTGACCAGCCAGTGCAGAATGTTTAGCTCCTTTTGTCGTTGAAGAAACATGGTTTAAAAAAGATACTTGGCAGGTTTGCAGATGACATCGAAACACATGCTGTGGAAAGTATGGGTAAATCTCAACAGAGATTCCCAAATACTTTGGTTCAGCCATCAATCCAAATGAACATTACAACCGAAAAATCAGAAGACTGAGACTTGGAAGGGCGGCAATGAAGGAAACTAGAAAAGATAATCAAGTGCAAAGATGTATCACTTGAGACCAAGTTCATCCAAACTCTTATATTTCTGATCAGTAGTCACCATGTATGAGGGTTTTTTTAAATTTTGTATGGCATTGCAGAATACAGCATTATTGCATAAGACTTGGACCCGGGCAAGACGGAGGTCCTGAGGGTGGGTGGCCCCTCCATCTGCGGTTTGGGAAACTCCCTCACTTTTGGGGGGGTGACTCTCACCGCAAAGAGTGAGGTTCGCAGCTTGGGAGTACATCTGGACCCGGCGCTTACCATGGAGACCCAGGTGGTGTCAGTGGTCCGCTCCGCCTATTTCCATCTGCGGCGGATAGCCCAGCTGCGTCCCTATCTTGATGTTGGGGCGCTTACCACTCTGGTCCATGAGCTCGTAATCTCGAGATTAGACCACTGTAATGCACTCTACATGGGGCTACCTTTGAGGTTGTTGCGGAAACTTCAAATGGTGCAAAATGCGGCAGCCAGACTTCTCACTGGGATGAGAAGATACCAGCATATCTCTCCCATTCTGGCCGCCTTGCATTGGCTGCCCATTCGTTTCCGCATCCACTTCAAAGTGTTAATGATGACTTATAAAGCCCTAAACAGTTTAGGACCTCGATACATGGCGGAACGCCTTCTCCCACCTAGATCTACCCGAGTCACTCATTTTAGCCAGGAAAGACGGCTGAGGGGCCTAACGCCGAGAGAGGCCCGGAAAGAAAGAACAAGAAACCGGGCCTTCTCGGCAGTGGCCCCTCGACTGTGGAACACCTTGCCGTCAGAAATCACCCTGGCACCCTCGCTGGGTGTTTTTAAGAGTCATTTAAAGACTTGGCTCTTTAGGCAGGCCTTCCCTCCAGTCAACACTTGATTCTTTTCCTCTTTAGTTTTCCTTTTTCTCCATCTTGAACTTCCAAATTTGTTGACTCAATCATGTAATTGTTTTTATGATATATTTTGATAAGTAACAATGATGCTTTTATATGATTGTATTTTATGATGTTTTATTACTGTTGTAAGCCACCCCGAGTAGTCTTCGTCTAGAGGGGCGGGGTAGAAATCAAATAATAAATAAATAAATAAGACTTCACAAAATTAAATATGTATAAAATGTAAAACCTTAAAAGATTGATTTATTAATTAATTAGTTAATTAATTCATTAATTCACACACATGTATGGGTGTGAAAACTGGATAGTAAAGAAGCTGACGGGAAAAAATTGATTTGTTTGAAATGTGGTACTGGAGGAGAGTTTCCAAAAAACTATTTGTTTTAATAGCGGGTGTATTTGCAATTTGCTTGTACAGAACTGAGTAATTTGTACCTTTAAATGCAAGAGTAAATTTTGCTTCTTTTAAAGTAAACATGTATAAGACAGAATGCTCAGTAAATGTCACAAATATGCCAACTAGCAATTTTGTATACTAAACTAAATTATGAACAATATGCTACATGATGCTAATGGAAGTAATGTGAATGTATGTGTGATAACTTTGGAAAACTGATCAATATACTTAAGACATATTTTCTACCCTTATTTCTGTGTTCTCCTGAAAATAAAAAAAACAAAACAACAACATCAACAATTCTACACCCTTTTCACATGTAAGATTTTCTTCCATTTTACTTCCTACCAGCTTCCATGGCTTCCTACCGTGTTTCCCCGAAAATAAGACAGGGTCTTATATTAATTTTTGCTCCAAAAAATGCATTAGGGCTTATTTTCAGGGGATGTTTTATTTTTTTCATTTACAACCATCTATGTTTATTCAAATACAGTCATGTCATCTTATTCTGGTTGCTGCACAATGGTGGAGGGTGGGCTTTCACTTAACTAGGGCTTATTTTTGGGGTAGGGCTTATATAACAAGCATCCTGAAAAATCATACTAGGGCTTATTTTCCGGGAAACAGGGTAGTAATGGAGGACTGGGTCAGGACTATCTAATATCTGGTGACAAACTCTGCATTTGCCTACAAATCCTGTAAACGTTCCTGTAATGTTATAAGCACTTGCTAACCCAGGACTCCGCTTAAGCCAAGTCAGTTGGGAGGGATGGCTGGAGTTATTAATAAAGCAATATGGGACTATTTATATAGATTTCTAGTGAGACACCAGATATACCAAGCATTCATTGCTCATTTTTTGTGAAAATAAGCCAGATGCTTACATATGGTTGCCTTCCCTAGCTGTCTGCACAGGAACCAGTGGTGTGAAGCAAAGGCAGGCAAATGTACAGCATGATAAAGTTATGTCAAACATTTCCATTACTACACATGAATGAAGAGATCAGCTCAACCAATTAAGTCAGTCCAGGAGTAAATGATTTTAAAAACTTCTGAAAATTCCAATAGGTCTTCCCCAAGTATTAATTCTGGCTCCAACCCACTATTTAAACAATGACTCAGTTCTGTTTCTTTCTTCTGAAACGGAGGTATTGCCAAACTAGGAGGGGAGGAGGTCTCAGACACCCATGCCCCAAGTAGAGTAGGTGTGAGACAGTACCACTTGCTCCATGTGTTGAAATCAGTTGCTACAGCTCTGATTTATGATCTCATCATGTTGCCTTTATCCCTACCCAATACTAGAATGCACTCCCCACCAGGAACTTACCTAAAATTGAATTTGGCCTTCCAATACACCCTTTATGTATTGGAAAGGTATGGCCCCAAGGCTGATGGGGAATATTTGTGAATGTTTCAGGAGTTTCACTTTGGTATGGCTGCAACTCCTGCCCAATCCCTAATTACTCTAGAATAGAGAGATGATTTAGATGGTTGATAGGATCACCCCACCCTTCATGCCCTCTTTCATTCAGCAGAGGTTATTAATTCACTTGTTTTGCCAGGAACTGGGATGTGAAACAGTTAAGTGAGGGATAGTGTGTTGATCTGCCCATTGGTTAGGGTGTTGGACTAGGGCTCACAATTAAAATCCTCACTCAGCCTTGAAACTCACTGGGACACCTTCAGCCTGACATTCTGGGGATAAAGGGGAAGAGGATAATGATGTACACTGCCTTGAGATCATTGGAGAAAGTGAGATATAAATGTAATAAATAAATAAAATTCTGAGAAGAAACTATATTTGAGCCTACACTCTGCTGATGATGATAGTAAAGAAACTGTGTTCCACCACTACTATGTCTCTGCTCAATCCAGTAATGTCCTTCCATGTAGCCATCACCAGTTTTAGCCTGGCTGACAGTAGGATGTAAAGGATCCATTAGTAGTCTATGATGAGTCATTGGCTAAGCCGTTTGAGGGCAAGTTACCTGGATTCCACCATCCATCCATCCATCTGGTTAATTTGATTTATATACTGTGTTATAGACCATAGTATCCTGGATAGATCAGAGGCATTGTACTAAGGAGGCTCTGGTCTTCATCCGGAAAGCGAGTTGCAGAATACAGCGCTGAAGGTCTACTGCTAGGATCAGTGTTTTCTGAGCGGTGGGATCCTACAAGATTCTATCTTGTGTCCAACTGCATTTGATAACTACATGAATCAACAGTGAGATTGTCTGGAGATTTGGAATGAGTCATCACTAATGTGCTGATGACGGCCAATTGCAGATGGATGCCTCTACCTGAGCAAATGGTAGTTTACCTAGGACCACTTATTCAGTGCATAGCTGATAGATTTCAGCCTGCATGTGCCCATTGTTAACAGGCAGTGCTTGGAACTTTTATTTGAAGAAGAATTAATATAATTACCCACTGAAACCATCTACACCTGAGCAGTGAGTTCCAGAACAGCATCCTACGCTTGCACAGATATGGATAGTTTCGAGGATGTTGTCATATTCATTCATCTTTGAAGTAACATCCAAGTAACTTTGCAAGCTCTGAAGAGAGCAGTTGACAATCACCTGCTCCAAACAGGATGTAAGGTATTAGGAACTTGTTCAGCAATCTCTTAGGTACATGACATGGGATGAGGGTATCAAATTGATAATTATAGTCAGCTTCTGAATACATGGGGCTATTTATTTATTTGATCTAGGGTCCTAGATCAAATCAAGCCTGAACTATCTCTGAGGGGACCTGAGTGTTTGAGCAAAGAGATGCCAGTGACGCAGGCTAGGAAACGCTCAGGCCTCCTTACCCACACTCTTCCTTTGCACTTAGAACCACTCCTTCCCACACACTTCATACATTATTGGGGTAGATTTAAACATACAAATTGGGCTGTCAACTTCACATTATTCAGCCTTTCCACCAACATATTTTGGACTTAAAGAGCTAAACGTCTAAACTACTTATTTTCCAGGGCATGTATTTATCATGTTGTAAATTCTAAACTTAAGCATACATCTATCCCTGGCACACTTACAATTTTACATTTAGTTTCATACATGAGGGATTTTTTAAGACTAGCCCACAGTATTTTAGCAGTGAAGAAAGATATTTTGTAAAGCAACTCTTCTTCTTGCTCCTAAGCTTTGGAGATGCTGTATAAATTTGGTGCTCGGTAAAATTAATGGTGCACATTTTAATGATATATTGAAATGCATGTGGTGTCCAGTCCTATGCAGGAAATCAACTATGTTGTATTCAGTTAATCTTAACAGATTGGTGTGTTCAGGACTACAGCTTTATTATTACTTCATAATTATCTTTCTTTAGGTTACAAAAAACAACTTATTTCTAATCCCCAGATCACCTTTTAGTGTGAGGACATATATGAGGGATTGCTATTTAGCGTTTTTTCAAGGTAAAAATAAACATAAAGAAATGACAATTTCCTATCTTTCTAAAGGTACATCAAACCTTTTGCCTGAGACAGTCATTTGTCTATTCTTCATGGCTGGACTGGCCCCAGGCCACTTGTTTGCATACATGTAATTTAAAACATATAAGTTAAATAAATAAATAAATAAATAAATATGTGAGAGCTCATATGCCTTCTGCCAGGTTTCCCTGCCTGCTCTGCAATCCCATGTCAATAAAAATCAAGGGAAGCAGGATTGATTTTCAAATAGATTTCCTTCCCTCCTATTGATTACAGCTGACTCATGAGTAGAATGGCTCAATGGTTCAAAGTCTAATACTAATGCTTTCAAACTGCTAGGTTGGCAGGAGCTGGGACAAGTGACGGGAGCTCACTCCGTCGCGTGGATTCGAGCATGGATTCGATCTTACGACTGCTGGTCTTTGACCTTGCAGCACAGAGGCTTCTGCGGTTTAACCCGCAGCAGCACCACGTCCCTAGGACCAGAGTAGGAGATTGCAAAGATCACAAAGACATTTTCCCCCAAGTGAATGACTATTGCAGGGTTGTTGAATTAGATGCATGAATGTTGGAACTAGCCATTTAAAATGCAGACTGTATATAAAGGGCCAGGGGCTTGTGCTGGATAGCTCAGTGGTTTATGTAAAAGCATCTGGCTGTGGAGTCAGAGATTGGGAGTTTGATTCCCCACTGTGCCTCCTTGACAGGGGCTGGATTTTATGATCCATAGAGTCCCTTCCAGCTCTGCAGTTCTAAGATTATTATAATATTTATTATTATTATTCCTAGGATGGGAGAACATTAGTGGGAGAGAGAGGAACTGAGAATATCTTTCAAAGTGTTATGTTTTTAAGAATGGGCATTTCTGCTGAGAGAAAGGTTGATATGGGGCTGTGTGAGTGACTTCTCTTTTGGAGGAGTAAAGCAGGATATAAGTTTCTTAAATAAAGAAATTATGATGTTGATTTTTTTTCAGTTTGGTGATGGAGGAGGATAGTTCTAGGTCTCTTGGTTGAAGAGTGTGGGTCTTTTGTCTTTGAACATTGTGGGGAAGCACACTTTGTGACAGTAGTGTCAGAAGCAATAAGATGATATTGGGGAACTTATTGGGAAAAGTAAAGCTTCATTTGTTAAACCTATTTGGGGCCTTATCTGAAATGTTAATGATTATAAGAAATAATAAGAAAGAAACTTTTGGATCCCCATATTCTGAGGAGTATGTTTAATTTATATTTATGTGCAATCAGGTCCCAAAGCATGGTTTGTTAAGAACAGGTCATGCCAAACAAATCTTATTGCCTTCTTTGATAAAGTGGACCAAGGAAACGCAGTGGATATAGTATACTTAGACTTCAGTAAGGCATTTGATAAGGTAGACCACAACCTACTTCTGCGTAAGATAGAACAAAGTGGGATAGGCAGCGCAACTACCTGATGGATTTGCAGCTGGCTGACCAACCACACTCAACGTGTGGTCCTCAATGGAACCACATCTATGTGGAAGGAAGTGTGCAGTGGGGTCCCTCAGGGTTCTGTCTTGGGCCCAGTGCTCTTCAACATCTTCATAAATGACCTGGATGAGAGGATCGAAGGAGCACTCATCAAATGACACAAAGCTGGGGGAAATTGCTAATACTTTGGAAGATAGATGCAACATTCAGAAGGATCTAGACAGACTTGAACATTGGGCTCTATCCAATAAGATGCAGTTCAGTGGTGGGAAAAGTAAGGTCCTGCACTTAGGCAGGAGAAACCAGATGCAGAGGTAAAGGATAGGTAGTACCTGACTCAATAGTAGTACCTGTGAGAGGGATTTAGGTGTCCTGGTGGACCACCGCCTAAGGATGAGTCAGCAGTGTGCTGTAGCTGTCAAGAAAGCTAACACAGTCTTAGGCTGCATCAACAGGGGGATAGCATCAAGATCATGGGACGTGATAGTACCACTCTATACCGCTCTGGAGAGGCTACACTTGGAGTGCTGTGTCCAGATCTGGTCACCACAGTACAAAAAAGACACTGAGGCTCTGGAAGGGGTGCAGAGAAGAACAAAGAAGATGATTAGGGGACTGGAGGCTAAATCCTACTAAGAAAGACTAAAAGAACTAGGTACGTTTAGTTTAACAAAGAGAAGACTGAGGGGAGACATGATAGCAGTCTTCCAATATCTGAAGGGTTGTCACAGGGAAGAGGCCATCGATTTCTTCTCCATTGCACCTGAGGGTAGGACAAGAACCAATGGGTGGAAACTCGTCAGAGGGAGATCCAACCTGGAAACAAGGAGGAATTTCCTGACGGTGAGAACCATTCAGCAGTGGAACAGCTTGCCTCCCAATGTTGTGGGTGCCCCATCGCTGGAGGTTTTCAAGAAAAGATTGAACAGCCATCTGTCCAGGATGGTATGAGGTCCGGGATGGTATGAGGTATCCTGCCTTGGGCAGGGGGTTGGACTAGAAGACCTCCAACGTCCCTTCCAACCCTATGACAATTCTATGATTCTATGATTCTAACAAATTGTAACCCTCTCAAAGTCTTCTATATACAAAACACAAAGTGGTTTACCGGTCCCTCCTCCTAGTGGCACTCTGAGACTGTGCAACTTGCCCACGGTGGCTAACCCCATCAGCTGCACACACTCTGGGTATATTGACTGGCCCCTCTGCCAAAAGGCACAGCAGATATTTGAATTCCTGGCTCCAGGCAGATTCTCCGGCCCACTGACATGCATCAGCACTTCAGGAGTATGTGTACTTGTTGTTTTCTACTTGTTGCTTTCCCTCCAAATTGTAATTCTGTAATTATGTTGAGGAGAGCCAGTGTGGTATAATGGATAGATTTAGGACATCTGAATTCAAATCCCTGCTCTGTGGTGGCAGCTTACAGAGGTGGGGCAGTGAAGCAGAGGTGGGGCACTTCTCTGTGAACATCTCACATACTTCAAAAACCCTAGTAGAATCACCAAAAACCAAAAGTGATTTGATAGCACCAACAACAGCATTTTGTTGATAGTGGCTTCAAGTTAGTTTGGATTTTTCCTGATGGCTACATGAACCAGAAATTATAACAAAAGTAAAAACAAAAGAGTTTTGGCACTTTAAAGATCAACAATTTATTCCTGTGTCAACTGTCATAGATTATTATCCATTTCCTCAGACACATGAAGTAGATTTATGTGTCTGGGGAAATTGATTGTTTTTGCCTGAAATGAAGTAGATTGTAATCTATGAAAATTCACCCTGAAACATTAGTCTTTAAGGTTCCAAAATTGTTTTTATTTTCTTATTACATATGCTGAAACAGACTAACATGACTGCCTTGTTGAAATGATCTTGGAATTTATTAACCACTTATTTCCTTTGATTTAAGCAATCCTGTTTAAGATACTGAGATTGTGCAAATGTAGCAATTAGAAATTTATTTACTGAAGAATCTGTAAAAATGGAAGCAAGTACTTGGTTCTGAATACATATAGTTACAGATGCTATTGAGTTTGGTGGAACCATCATCCAAATGCATGCATTTTGAGTGCTGATGTAATTCAGCTATGATGCTGCTGTTAGCTGGAATCTCTAGTATGAAATACAGCAAATAATAACAAGCTGATTTAGCCTTGCAGTGGTTTGAACAGAATAAAGGTATGTAAACAAGTGACATGATTGCCCTGTACTGATGATTTAATGGTATTTGCGATTGGTTCATTTGTGATATATGTTTGGATGATCCTTTGGGAGAAGAACACAAACCAACAACAGGAACACAATTATTTTCCTACATACGTTTTAAAGATGTAATGTTATTCTGTCCATTCCTTGCTCTTTCTCCATGAAGCGTCAAGTACTAGACATCTTGTATTTACAATAAACATTTAGTCCATTAGGCTAAGAGCCACTTTTCTCCTGAAACACTTTCCAGCTGCTTCTGCACCACATTAGTTTCCAAACTTTTTGGGGGGAGGTAAACATTGGTTTGGAACTCTGTAGGGGTAAAGGCAGTGTTCAACAGGAGCCTGATGAAGGAGAAAGACACTGGCAGAGAAAAGGTTAAGTAGCCCCCGCTCCGTTGCTCCATAATGTGCCCCCACTCTATCATGTGATTGTCTCCCAATCGATCCCATAAGCTGCTATAACCTCTGAAGGGCACCTCAGTGACTTCATATAATAGGAGTTTCAGGAAGAGAGTAACAACAAGCGAGAGATATTCATTTTGAATACAAGCTTCTGCTGAATTATATGTAAAGCTGGCAACTGTTTCTAAAAGCTGTATCATGAAGTTAAATGATCAAAACTGTTGAGATTTTGATATGAAAATGTATTAAATATTAATGTTGTATAGTTAAATGTAAAATGGCTGATTTTACCTGAGTCACTGTACTGATTGTATTCAGGTGTGGGTATCAAGGATTAAGACTTAATGTTTTACAGCTGTGTACATGATGAAACTTGGTGTAACAGAAAATGAAGTAATGTATTTTCTGATTGGTCACAGAACTGTACATAAGTCATGTGTAAAATGAACATCTTTATCTGCTGTAAGTCAGATCACTTTTTCCTATGCTGTGTGTTGCTTCATGTCATGTTATGCTGCCAGAGGAATGTCTATTCTCTATGTATATATGTAAATAGACTAAGTTGTTGGTTTTACTCTCTCAGTGTCATAGTGTCATAAGTATCTCTGCTAACCAATATCTCCTTACTCTGCTGATGTTATGAGAATACACGTTATAATCAAAATTCTCAACAAAAACATCATGTGGAAAAATGTCCTCTTTTTTTCCCCCCTACATGTTGCAAGTACTTCAGGCTTGATTGACAAAACATACTTTTTTTGTTGTTCTAAAAAGATCATGTTTTAACTGCCAAACCCTGAAACTTTATTTCGTTTCTGCTTGCAAAACATTCAAGAACATTCACCACATGGACCCCATTAACAATAATATGAGTCCCTTTTAAACAACAGCAATTGTAAATGGCTTTCTTCTTAGAACTCTCTCATGAATTCAATGTTCTTTACTATGCATACCAGGACATTCAAAATTTTGGGTAGTTTTAAAATGGAAGAAATAGAACTAGAATAGATTGTAATTTATGCCTAGTATTCTCCCCTGACTGGAATAAGGGCAAAAAATTCATGCCTCCCACTTTTACAACATGATCATACTAATCACAGAAGTCCACATTCTAAGGGTGAAGGCAGCTGTAATTTTAAGTGTCATGGAAGTGGTCTCAAATACTAGGACTGTTTGGCCATATTGGCAAGTGCCAAGCAGTCACCACCTATCTCTTTCTCTCCATGTATGTGAAAAACATTTTTTTCAGTGATTTTAAAGTGTTTATAGCTACTGCTGGATAGCTCAGTAGTTAGATATGTGGCTGCGGAGCCAGGAGTTGGGAGTACAATTGCCCATTGTGCCTCCTTGACAGGGGCTGGACTTGATGATCCATAGGATCCCTTTCAGCTCTGCAATTCTAAGATTATTATATTATGTGCTGGCTGGATAGTTCAGTGGTTTCAGTTTCTGGCCATGGAGCCAGAGTTTGGAAGTTCAATTTGGCACTTTGCCTCTTATGAGTAGAGTCAGCCTATGTGACCTTGGGCAAGCTGCACAGTCCTGGAGCACCCCGAGAAGAAGGGAATGGTGAATCACTTCTGAGTATTCTCTACCTTGAAAACCCTGAAAAGAGTCATCGTAAGTTAGAATTGACTTGATGGCACATGATTAATTAAATTAATTTAATTTAATTGGGTAGAGGGAAAGTAAATTAAGACAATTTAGTTTATTTTTTTAATGCTGATGGTCAAGGTTCCTGCTAAGCTGGGCGTGTGCGTGTGAGTGCACACGCACAACTCCGCTTCCCTCCGCGAGTGATTGCATTAGGTTCCGGTCACAACAGAACCCAGCATGCAGGGGGTGGAGTCGCACACGTACACAGGGGCAAAGCCGTGCACATGAGAGGCAGAGCCCCGCCCAGTGGGGCTGAAAATTAGAGGGTATGTTGCTTATGGTCCATCTGAAATGTGAGAAGAGCAGGAAGACAAGCCTATTTTCATTATGGGAAGAGAAACACATTTCTATACACAACTGGAGCTGGTTCACTGAATCCATGGGAATCTGGTGAGTCAGTTCCTCTGTAGGTTCCACTGATTCAGTGAGTCTATTCTAGTTGACACTTACTACATTAAGCAACAGGATTTCAGCTAATATTGAAATTAGTTGCAATTGAGGGACCTGAAAACTGACGAGTATTTATTGTCATTATCACATTTATATCAAATTCAATTTTAGAACCCAAAGAGCTTCTTTTAGCAGACCTAAAATCCATGGCAGACCCTCTGGGTTTTTATGATTTCTGTTATTATCATGGATAATCAACACATGATACATTGTCATATAATTTACAATTATTTCATTTCACTTCCATGCAGTTTCATTGGCTTTCATTTTTGGAATATTGGAGGATGTGCTAAAGAGGGATTCTCTTCAGTGATCTCAAGGATACATGGCAATGAGACATTATTTTAGCACCATGAAAACCATTGATTTAATTAGGTTCCAGAAAGCAATTGACAACATGTACTTTCCTACACTCTGACCAATGTAACATCAAGGCCATCAGATGAATTCTGGATCTCCTGCAGTTTCCAAACATTTTTCAAAGGCAGCCTCTTGTTGAGCAAATTCCAAAATCCTATTTTTGTTTTAAGTGAATGCATTATAGCAGGGGTCCCCAACTCCTGGTCCGCGGCCTAGTACCGGTCCGTGGCCTTGGGAGGACCGGGCCACGGAGACAGATATCCTGTCCCCCCGCAGACATGCCCCCCCATGCACGCATGCCCCCACATGCACGCACGGATGCCCCCCTGCACGCAAGCTAAACTGGTCCATGGTGCCAAAAAGGTTGGGGACCACTGCATTATATGTGTGTAGGCATCCTTCAGTCTCGAGAGACTATGGTAACGTGCTCTGAATAGAGGACTTGGAACAGCGTCTAGTGTGGCTGAGAAGGCCAATTCAAGAGTGACAACCCCTTCCACACTGAAGACAAATACAATCTGTCCCCTGTCCAGCTCCCTGATTTTGCTGGTTTCGGGACTGCCTCTTTGCCTCCACCTGCTGAACAAGTGTCTCTTCAAATTGGGAGAGGCCATGCTGCACTGCCTGCCTCCAGGCTGAACACTCAGATGTCAAGGTTTCCCATCTGTTGAGGTCCATTCCTAAGGCCTTCAGATCCCGCTTGCAGATATCCTTGTATTGCAGCTGTGGTCTCCCTCTGGGGCGCTTTCTCTGCACTAATTCTCCATATAGGAGAACTTTTGGAATCCGACCGTCAGCCATTCTCACGACATGCCCAAGCCAATGTAGATGTCGCTGTTTCAGTAATGTATACATTCTAAAAATTCCAGCTCGTTCTAGGACTACTCTATTTGGAACTTTGTCCTGCCAGGTGATACCAAAAATGCGTCGGAGACAACGCATATGGAATGTGTTCAACTTCCTCTCCTGCCATGCACAAAGGGTCCAGGACTCACTGCAGTACAGGAGTGTGCTCAGGACACAGGCTCTATAGACCTGGATCTTGGTATATGCCGTCAGCTTCTTATTAAGCCATACTCTCTTTGTGAGTCTAGAGAACGTGGTAGCTGCTTTGCCAATGTGTTTATCCATCTTGACATATATAGAGAGAGTGTCAGAGATCGTTGAGCCGAAGTACACGAAATCGTGAACAACCTCCAGTTCTTGTGTAGAGATGGTAATAGAGGGAGGTGAGTCCATGCCCTGGCCCATGACTTGTGTTTTCTTCAGGCTGATTGTTAATCCAAAATCTTGGCAGGCCTTACTAAAACGGTTCATAAGTTGTTGGAGCTCTTCGGCAGAATGGGCAACAACAGCTGCATCATCGGCGAAGAGGAAGTCCCGCATGCATTTCAGCTGGACTTTGGTCTTCACTCTCAATCTAGAGAGATTAAAGAGCTTTCCATCTGATCTAGTCCGGAGATAGACACCTTCTGTTGCAGTTCCAAAAGCGTGTTTCAGCATGACAGCAAAAAAGATCCCAAACAGGGTCGGCGCGAGGACACAGCCCTGTTTCACTCCGCTTCGGATGTCAAAGGGATCTGATGTTGAGCCATCAAAAACTACAGTGCCCTTCATTTCCTCATGAAAGGACCTGATGATGTTAAGGAGTTGAGGTGGACATCCAATCTTGGGAAGCATTTTGAAAAGGCCGTCCCTGCTAACCAAATCAAAGGCCTTTGTGAGATCTATGAAGGCCACAAAGAGTGGCTGTCATGTTCCCTACATTTCTCCTGCAACTGTCTGAGGGAAAATATCATGTCAATGGTGGATCTATTAGCTCGAAATCCACACTGTGATACTGGATAGACTCTGTCTGCAAGCACCTGGAGCCTCTTCAGCATGGCACGGGCAAGCAGCTTCCCTACAACGCTGAGAAGAGAGATGCCATGGTAGTTATTGCAGTCGCCCTTGTCGCCTTTGTTCTTGTACAATGTGACGATGTTTGCATCCTTCATGTCCTGTGGTACTCCACCTTCCCTCCAGCAAAGACAGAAGATTTCATACAGCTCGGTGGTGATTATCTCTTTACAGCATTTCAGCACTTCAGCAGGGATGTTATCCTTCCCAGGTGCCTTGCCGGAGGCGAGGGAATCCATGGCCGCTTTTATTTCTGCTGTAGTTGGTTCGCTGTCCAACTCTTCCAAGACAGGCAGGCACTCGATGTTATTTAATGCCTCTTTGGTTACTATATTCTCTCTAGAATATAGCTCATTGAGGTGCAATGACCTCTCCCACCGTCGGAGGTAGCCCCTGGTGTCATGCTCTACGCCAATCGAGCAAAGACTTATAACCAGTAACTGCTACTTTCCGTGTTATTTCAACTGCATTATAGCATACAGTTGTAATAGATGCACTTTATGATACAGCGCATCATGGGTCTAGAAAGGACCTTGTAGCCCATGAAGTAAACCCCTTGCTCATCACAAAACTTCTAAACCTAAAGTATGCCAAACAGGGTTCTGTCCAGCCCTTCCTTGCTGGAAGAGAGCCTCCGTCCCCAAGTATATGGTATCATCATAAAACTGCTCATATCCATAACATTTATTCTCACATTTAGCACGTGTTTACTGTCCTGTAACATGAGCCTGTTAGATGAAGAAACAATGAATGACTATATACAAGTCGATCCATTGTGCAAAGTTTCTTCTGGTGCACTTTCTGCTGACTTTGTAGTTAATGTAATGTTTCCTTATTTTTTTTCCTTACAATAGTTGTAAAAAATCTAATACTTTTAAGATTATCTCAAAGGAGCTTACACAGTACAAAATCCCTATTTAATCTTGGCATATTAAGAGCTTTTGCATTTGAACAATACATTTTACACTTGCCTCCTAAACATTCTTCTTCTCTTCTCAGCATAAAGCTCCAAAACAAATTTATATAGATATATAGGCACTTGTGGTTCATAAATCCTGGCAGGAATACAGAAGATTATATAATCAGTACTTTGATGGGGAATCACCCATCCACAGCTCTAAAGTATTTTGTATTCGTTGCATCTTCCTAGAGATCGGGGACCTTGCTGCTGTTACTACTGAAGCACAGATGGGCAGCTTTGGCAGTTCTGAGGGCCAGTTTACCTTCTCTCTGACCCACTATGGGGAACATCCCATGCTGTTGCTCTGTCCTGCTGAAATTAGTAGCCAAAAATGAGTGAAAACCCACTTCTACCGTAAAAACCCAAGTGCTTTTGCCCCCCTTAAAGCCAAGGTGCATTGGCCACACACTTTTTGGAAGCAAAATTCTGATCCTTGGAAGCTTCAAAGAGATTTCCATTAAAAATGGGGAGGGGTGGGGGTGTTGTCTTGAACTATAGCATTGTCACAGAATTTCAGCAGGTATTTTTTTTGGGAGGCTGGGACTTATGTTTAACAGCCTCTTGGACTGCTCTTTGTAATGTGCAGTATGTTTCTACATCTGCTCAGAAATTAACAGCTGCAACCATGGGGTCACAAACTGCCAGATAGATGCGCTGATTTCTGTTAGCTTCACTATGTAAGATTCCAGGTGACCTATAACAGATGTGCACCCCTGGCGTCAGGAAAACTTATTTTTTTTAAGAGCACACCTGAATTATCCCTATAATTATCTACAGCAAATCAACAGGTAATAATTTTATCAATATTATATTAGAATCTTTTCCAATTATATATATCTTTATGGCCAGAAATCTATTGGTGTTCGCATAAGGTTTGTGTATCTTGCTGTGTCTCATTGATGAGGTACGGGTCACATCTCAGTCCCATGCCTGGTCATATGTCTGATTGTGCAACCAAGATGCACCCCACCACTTCATCAATGAGCCACAATTAACCATGGCAAATTACAGAATCTTTATGCAAACACCAATATGATTCCAGAAAATTTATCTTACATTAGCTACATAAGTTTTATTCATATTGATAGGATTCCTAATAAAGCAAATGGCTGAGTTATGGTTTGCACTCGTACTCATATTCCAATACTTGCTTGCACTTTTATTCATATTGATAGGATTCCTAATAAAGCAAATGGCTGAGTTATGGTTTGCACTCGTACTCATATTCCAATACTTGCTTGCACTTTTATTTCAATACATAACAAATGAGCTCTTTTTTAAAAAAAAAAAAATCCCATTATGTTCTATTTCTTTCTATAGCAGCATTACTTAGTTTGAACATTTAAGTCCCTGATTCTTCTATTGGAAATTGTGAATAAATTTTGTAGTAGAGGGATGCAAGACTGTGAAATATATTTTTAAAAACTGAAAATCAGCTTAAACAAATGTAATAACTGGTATTTAGGATTTCTCAAGAAAAAAACTTATTTCATGTTTATTTTTAAATTTAAATCATTCTTTTTAGATTTTGGGTTTATTTTTAATTTTAAATTACAATTTGAATTATAGGAGGATTAGATTATGGTAAATGAGACACGATGAGGGTTGATCAAAAGTCACAAAGGAATGTAATGCTAAATGTTTGGGAACCACATTATAAGTTATGTCCCAAATTCAGAAAAGCCATTCATTCATAGGAGGAAGAGGTTTTTTAATGGTCAAATGGACTGCTGCTAACGTTAAAGCCAATGTTTTCAGAAAAATCATAGTTTGAAAAATTAATTTTTTGTTTCTACAGCTCCCAAAATACCTAAACCAGCTTTGCCAATGGCCACACAGAGTGGGTTATTCTGAGAGCTGTTACCTGGAAAAGTCAGTTTTCCAAGCTCTGCATTAAATAGCATTGATAACAGAATTTCTGGATGGCTCAGTGGTTTAGGTATCTGGCTGTGGAGCCAGAGGTTGGGAGTTCAATTCTCCACTGTGCCTCCTTAACAGGATCAGGACTCGATGATCCATAAGGTCCTTCCAGCTCTGCAATTCTAAGATTGCATATAACATAATGGAAAACCATCATCACTGGATCCAGAAGCAGTATGTAGTCTGTCATATTGCAGTTACTCTCATAAAATATTCCAATATTTTCTACTTAAAGGACACACTCAAAAGATGTAGAATAGATCTATCTTAGGCAGATTACATTTCTAGTATTTATAAAGATTTAATGGCATTAAATAACATCAAAACAGGTTTTCATTAAAGCTTTCCCTAAGATTCTTATAAAAGTTTTCCCGTGGCATTCACTTTCAAATGTCTCTATGTCTCTGGTGTTACTGAGTCATTAAACCCCATTCCTTACTTCTGTTGAAATAAGCATCTCCAATTTACTAGTTAAATAAACTTGGATAACCCTACATCATTAGATATTATATTTCATATATTGAATGGTTCTTCAGCAATGTACTGATCAAATGTTTTACCTACAAATACTGGTCAGGCTATTTCTCAAGCTGCAATACATGCCCAAGTAACACCAGAGTGACTCAGAACCACAGGGTTACACTGCCACTGAGAACAGATAAGAACTGGACAACACTGGTTATAAACTACGGTTCCCAGCTGTTAATTACTTGAATCTTTCCACTGGATCTTTGATCTAGATTTGTTAAAAAAATTGTTTTGAGGGGTACAATGACTGGGTCAATGATCCAATTATTTGATTTCTTTTCACAATTATGCACCATAAAACAGTCCCAACAATTGGTGTGTGTTTGGGTGTGAAGTGGTTAACTGATGAAAAAAAGAGTCAGTCGCTAGGATTTTCCCTTCCTTGGTGTCACTTTGTGAATGGTATGTGCACAAAAAGGTATCCTGTAGACCAATTTGATTTCTGCCCTTGGCGTTGTCAATATTCAGGCTGCCCTTTGCTATGTAAAGATTCGTATCCTTTTTCCTGCTGGAAATGCAGGCATGATATGTGCAGCAATATTGGGTCATTTCCTGGTGTTTTGAATCATAGATACATAAGCATACACTCATAAACCACAGGTTTTTTTTTAAGAACTGACGTTAATTACATCCTATTTCCATACCAGTACTGGAGTGCATATAAATCAATTAAATGGTGATCCATATTCGTCCATTGTACTGGATTTAAACCAAGATTTTTTTCTCACCGCTTGTGTGTTAATCTGCTTGTCTATGGTTGAATGTACATGTTACTCACCATTCACCTAGGAATGATTCTTATCAGCATTCAGGTCTGTATCTGTCATTCTGGAGGATTGTCCCTGGCTTTTAATGGCCACTGACCACAATGACAGATGACTTACATTCCCATTACGATTCTTACTCTTACCCTGCCTGTTAATGTATAAATGTCTTTCTAATGAATCTATGCTCTGTGCATCTGAAGAAGTGGGCTGCAGCCCACAAAATCTTTGTGCCAAATAAAATCTGTTAATTTTAAAGGTGCCACAGGACTCTTTGGCGGGGTCAGGCTAGGCTGCGAGTGCCATTCAACTTCACAAGTCATGTAGCGGTAAATTTTGAAGTATCAGTTGTCATCATGACAATTCTTATGGTGACATCTCTAAAAAGAGCTGAAAAATCATGGCTGCTGTGTTAATCTGTGTGTGCCTGCGCATGTTCCTATATACACACAAACCAAAGAGCAGCAGTACATATTCCATTTATTAGGATCAAGTAGCAATCATAGAACAGTGAATGGGCAAAAACAGTGCAGTTCTTAGCTGGTTGGACTTTGGTCAGAGAGGCCTGACCAAAGCAAGATATGTATCTCTGAACATCATACTGCCACTCCAAGATTTTCCAGGAGTTACTCTTCCCAGCACCAGCACCTTACCACAAAGTCAACAAACCAGTTCCAGCAGTTTCTACCTCTACCAGTTTTCTGCACAACTGTGTTATTGTGTGTGATGTGCCATCACGTTGGAACTGACTTATAGTGACCCTAGTGGGCTGTTCAAGGTGTGCAAGATATTTAAAGAGAGGTTTTACCACTCACATCCCATTCTATGACTGAGCAGTGAATTAAACTCAGGTCTCCTGAGTCCTAGTCCATTACTCTATCTACCACACCACATTGGGTACTCTTTGTACAGCTACTGAGACATAATTGTCAATTCAAGACTAGAATAGTATATATTGGCTAGGAAAATCTACCCACACTCCCAGTCGAGTTACCCTGAAGACTGCACCTCAATCCAGTTGACCCCCAGCTAGATGCTCTGATGAGTAAGTATAAGAGCCAGAGTCAGAATAGGAAAGTCTGTGGGGATTGGCAGATGACATCATGAAAAAGCACTTTGGTTGATTCCGGCAAGTGCTATCTTTCAATATCATTGATCTTCAGATACACCTATACAGGTGTTTAGCTGCAATTCTTTGTCTTATACTCTTACCATTATAACATTAGTTTTTGCCAGTAAGTTACCATTTGGGGTATATGCAATGAAATAAATAAAGTTTTGGACTACATGTTTTATAACAAACATTTTCCTTAGACAACTTTTCTAAGACTATTTCTTGTATTCACTGCTTATGATTAAAAGTAATTAAGGCCTGTATGTTTTCAATTATCCTAATCCCTTGGTATTTCAACCATAGAATGAATCAATTTTTTTCTTCTGATATTATCTTAATTTCTATATTAAAACTAACCCATTCCTATTCTGTACCATTGGGTTTTTTAAAAGC
Organism: Intellagama lesueurii; assembly: GCA_037013535.1. Taxonomy (NCBI): domain Eukaryota; kingdom Metazoa; phylum Chordata; class Lepidosauria; order Squamata; family Agamidae; genus Intellagama; species Intellagama lesueurii. Next base: position 95,710,730 of record JBAJHW010000005.1, read on the forward strand.
AGAAACTCCCCCAAATTTGATATGCAGATTTATAATTTTTTTTGTTCTTAATTGTTTATGAGTAAAAAAGTAACATCCAGATACCAGTTTCAATTGAAATTCTTCATTTCCTGCCTTAACAATGTTGATAACTTTATCTAATATAGATGGTCATTCCTGCCTGATGCCACTGTAAAGATGAAGAAAATTTTATCATGTCCCATTTGCTTACATTTATGCTGTTGGATATACTTGAATAATTTTGATCCAGGCTTTTTGATCTCTTTCGGAGAGGCTATGATGTAAATCCTGCATAGTCAAGACGTTTGAGTGATAAGGAAATTGAAAGAGTGGGTCCCTCGTGACATCTTTATTTAAGATTGTCAACATTGATTTTAATAATTGCTGGTTCCCAGGGTAAAGACCAGGGATAAATTTGGCACGGACAAGAACCTGGAAATTTGGGGGTAGAGCCAACATGGAATTGGGTAGGGCAAGGCCAATATAAGCACTAGCAGGTCTGTGGCACATTGTGGAGCGGAATCATAACCAGATCCTGACAGTCTTGTGCATTATGAACAAAAGCGGTTTCATTGTGGTTTAAGCATAGGGGTTGGGGAGAAAGCCAGTGCAGAAAACATGTGAGAAAAACAGACTGTTAGTGATCTCTGCATTATTTATATTAAAAGCTTCAGTTTCCATGGCTGTCATTTCTTGGAATATACACGTTTTCACCAGAAGTGAGCATTGCTTTCACATGGGAAGCTCTATTCCTGTATTTTAATGACTGGAAGTGCCACACATGTTGTTATAATATATTGCTCAGATTTAAGAACTTGCATGTCAAGCAAACCATTTTCACTTGTTTTGATCTTTTTGAATTTCCCACAGACACAAAAACCAGTGAGGTCTGCTTTGAGCTATCTGCCAAACAAACTCTATGGTGTTCTGTTGCTAGGTCAAAATGACTGACTCTAGTGTAACCTAGTCATGATTCTCTTGCGCTTTCAAGACAGTCCCACAGCATTCATGGGAATTTTACTATCATCTGCTATCATGAATATTTACCCTATTAGCTATGCATAGAAAATGACACTCTGTGTGCTGTGTCCCTGTGATATTTAATACCTAACCCAGTCCACACCCAGCCAGATACCCAGAATGAGACCACAGTGTGCCTGTCAAGCCACCATTCCACTTCCATGGTTCCCGGATATATGTCTAAGACAGAAACAGTGCCCTCCACATGTACTGTAAGGACACAAATGGGAACATCCTGTGTGGCCATATACCACGTGTGATGTAGAATCTCTTTATAGATGCTCCTCCAGCCAAAAGAGGTGTCTTGCCATCTGAGACAGGATACATAGCACAACTGCTCTTTTGCTGCTTCCACCTACCATTCCCATCCTGTTTTCCACATCCACTATTTTCCTACCTTCCTTTCTTGACCTGTCGCCACTCTTATTGTAAAAACAGACTGGGTACCCTTCAGCAGTAGGGTCATAGGAGGCTCTCTGTATAATTTTATGACACCCTCAGCTAATGTTTACACTTATTTGGTAAGGATCAGTTCAGACCTCTGGTTAGAATAATCTTATGTCTCTTTGGGAACCTACAGGACAAGAGAGGCAGGGAGAGAAACAGAAGAGGGCAGTAGAAAGAAGGAGAAAGGGGGTGGTCCTGTCCATTTTGGTTCTGTTTCTGTCACAGGTGTATTCAGACTTACCTTCTACTAGCATGTGACCCATAACTGGAGCGTAGCCTTCAATGACAAAAGGTTGTCCACCACTACTCTTAAGGGCTACTTCTTCAAAATGAGGTACTGTTAACAAGGAGGACATGGAGACCATTCGGCTCTCCTTTTTTGACCACCCTGCCACAATGCCTTGCTCAGAAGACACCTTCAGAACAAGGCATTTGGAATTTGCCAGATTCCAGAAAGCCCACGTGATTGCTTCTCAGTGGTGACATTTACCTCAGGATGTGGCACTCTAGGGAAGAAGAAACCAACAGAGGCAGGAATATCTAGGAAACATTACTACGGCCATTGCTGCCACTATTCCAAAGAGCCTACATACTTACTTCTCAGCTGTAACACATACCATAGCTAGAGACTGGCCAGTATTAATGATGGCCTATAACCTCAGCAGGGGAGCGCTACACAGCTCCCACTTCAGCACTGCATGCTTGGACGATGGGCCATGTTGTCAGCCAGTGAAGCTCTTCAGAAAAGCAACAGCCTCTCCCAGGAGTGGGGCTAGAGAGAATTAATCCCCACAGCATTCCACTGCCCAAGGTGGCCACCTCACCCTGCCTAATAGCAGGACCAGCCCTACCAGCAGTTATTAGAGTTTCCCCCCAATCATTGTAAGAGGTATAAGAAGTAGAAGAGCAGCCAGCATCTAGAGAGCCAGAAAAGGAAAGAGATAGAGATTGGAGTAACTGTTTCTGAAATGAAGAAACTAATACAGCTCATAGTGAAAAGTTCTTTGTTTTCCCCTTGTGCCAACAAGTCCAGCAGGGAGATAGTGCAACGCCCAGGGCATAACAACCTCCAGTTCCTCTTTCTCCACTCTCTCTGCAGATGCTTATCTTATCAAGCAAGGACATCCTAGCATAGATAAGTGCATAATTACATGCATGGTTGGTCAGGGGTTGTTAGCAGAAAGGCTCTGAGGTAATGTGAATGTGAAAATTGTCTGAGTGATCATTTGACAAAGAAAAGTTAAATGATAATACAGACACCTCTGTCTTGATGAGATTATTAATACAGAGAAAGTCTGTGACTCTATTCAATGAAGAGAAGAGCTAAAGTACTCAATGAATCCTTGTTCAGCTGTTTCCCATTGGAATCTGTCTTTAAAGTTTTGTGAAAGAATGGCCACCTAGGCCATGTCACGAACCAAGCTGGACAGAGTTTGGAAGTAGCCAGTTACAAATACTACAGTTCATTTCTTTTCCCAAAAACAAATGGATTACAGTATGAATACAATTCAACAAGAAATATCTTCACTCCCTTTAAGATATAAACATTTAAGTGGCTTTGATAGTCACAGAGTGTAGCCTGACTAAATGTGTGTGTGTTCTATGCTATCAAGTCACAACTGACTTATAGTGATCCTAATAGGGCTTTCAAGGTAAATGAGATATTTAAGGAGTGGTTTTACCAGTTCCACACAGACATCCTGTGAATTTCCATGACTGAGTAGGGATTTGAACCCAGGTCTCCTGAGTCTCCATTGTACCACATAAGTAGAGGAGGAATAAGCACATAATTTAAGTACTAGCTCATACTAAGTCTCTTGCTCTGTGCCACTGAGATAAGTATAAGGAGGGTAAAGCGTCTTCACTGTCCAGCTTTCATCTCCATACTAATTGACTCAGAAAGCCTGGAGGAGTATGGACATTTTTGGCCTTGGTCACCCAAAGAAAATCCTTACATTTTTTAAGAAATTATTTAAACCAAATTTTGGCTGAACCAATATTTTGTAGGAGTTACACAAGCTTTTTGTGGGTTGTTGTTGTTCTTTACTTGTTACGTCGTGTCCGACTCTTCGTGACCCCATGGACCAGAGCACGCCAGGTTCTCCTGTCTTCCACTGCCTCCTGGAGTTTGGTCAAATTCATGTTGGTAGCTTCGATGACACTGTCCAACCATCTCGTCCACACAGTCGAAGGCTTTTGCGTAGTCAATGAAGCAGAAGTAGATGTTTTTCTGGAACTCTCTGGCTTTCTCCATAATCCAGCACATGTTAGCAATTTGGTCTCTAGTTCCTCTGCCCCTTCAAAATCCAGCTTGTACTTCTGGGAGTTCTCGGTCCACATACTGCTGAAGCCTACCTTGTAGGATTTTGAGCACAACCTTGCTAGCGTGTGAAATGAGTGCAATTGTACGGTAGTTGGAGCATTCTTTGGCACTGCCCTTCTTTGGGATTGGGATGTAGACTGATCTTTTCCAATCCTCTGGCCACTGATGAGTTTTCCTAACTTGCTGGCATATTGAGTGTAGCACCTTAACAGCGTCATCTTTTAAGATTTTAAATAGTTCAACTGGAATGCCATCACCTCCACTGGCCTTGTTGTTAGCCATGCTTTCTAAGGCCCACTTGACTTCACTCTCCAGGATGTCTGGCTCAAGGTCAGCAACCACACTATCTGGGTTGTCCGGGACATCCAGATCTTTCTGGTATAATTCCTCTGTGTATTCTTGCCACCTCTTCTTGATGTCTTCTGCTTCTGTTAGGTCCCTACGATTCTTGTCCTTTATCATGTCCATTTTTGTACAAAATGTTCCTTTAATATCTCCAATTTTCTTGAACAGATCTCTGGTTTTTCCCTTTCTATTATTTTCCTCTATTTCTTTGCACTGTTCGTTTAAGAAGGCCCTCTTGTCTCTCCTTGCTATTCCTTGGAAGTCTGCATTCCATTTTCTGTAACTTTCCCTATCTCCCTTGCATTTGGTTTCCCTTCTCTTCTCTGCTATTTGTAAGGCCTTGTTGGACAGCCACTTTGCTTTCTTGCATTTCCTTTTCTTTGGAATGGTTTTTGTTGCTGCTTCCTGTACAATGTTACGAGCCTCCATCCATAGTTCTTCAGGCACTCTGTCCACCAAATCGAGTTCCTTAAATCTGTTCTTCACTTCCACTGTGTATTCATAAGGGATTTGGTTTAGATTATACCCGACTAGCCCAGTGGTTTTTCCTACTTTCTTCAGTTTAAGCTTGAATTTTGCTATAAGAAGCTGATGATCAGAGCCACAATCAGCTCCAGGTCTTGTTTTTGCTGACTGTATAGAGCTTCTCCATCTTTGGCTGCAGAGAACGTAATCAATCTGATTTCGGTATTGCCCATCTGGTGATGTCCATGTGTAGAGTTGCCTCTTGTGTTGTTGGAAGATAGTGTTTGTGATGACCAGCTTGTTCTCTTGACAAAACTCTATTATCCTTTGCCCTGCTTCGTTTTGAACTCCAAAGCCAAACTTACCAGTTGTTCCTTTTATCTCTTTTTTTGTGGGTATTGAGGTGTAATCCTCCCTCTCAATCCAGAGTAGTAATTTCCAACCTTGGGTCCCCAGATGTTCTTGGACTAAAACCCCAGAAGCCTTCACCGCTAGCTGTGTTGGCCAGGATTTCTGGAAGTTGTTGTCCAAGAACATCTGGGGCCCCAAGGTTGGAAACCACTGCTCTAGAGCTCTTGCTTGTGTCAACTTAAGTCTCTCTGTCAAGGATACACTGCAGAGTTCCGGTGCATTCACATATATTTCTGGGACGAGGCTACCTGTTTGTCTCAATGATGGTGAAAGACTGGAGAGGTGCAGCATAACTGTGACCATGTTTGTTTACTACTTTGGAAACACAAACTAATACATTGGGGGTCCTCAGCCTTGTGGTTTCCTCCTCCCCTTCCTTCATAAGGTCTATACTAGTAATAGATTCTCACCAATACAAGGCTATGGCTATATCAACGTTATTTGTCCACCAGTACTGCTATGCTGTATTAATACAAAGATGTGCAGGCTCAACTCCGTCTCCCCTAGAAGCCATACATTGAATGGGGTGGGGAGCTGTTGTGTGAGATATCTGGAAACAAGAAACTCAGAAACACTCTTTCCAATATTAATTTTATACTTTCATTATAACGGAAGGAAAATAAATCCAGGACAAATCACACAACTGAAAATGTTTGAAGAACTTCTGCCTCTTATAAATACAATACTATACCTGGGTTGTGGAAAAACTAAGAACAGCATCCCTGGATATCCATGTGAAGGATCACGCATCACCACAAGGAGTATCCACTGACCACTGAGCCACACTACCTTTGCTTAACCTGGTGTGGGTACTTGCCAGGTGGGTCAATGTGCTAGTGACTGAGAAAACTCCCTTCTCCCAACACCTTTGAGCCAACTTGCTCCTTTGGTGCCCGAGGGAGAAATAAAACTTTCAGGTTGTTGCTTGTAATGACAAACCAACCTTGCAAGGTAGAATGTATTAAAAACCCACAAAGTACCCACAACTTCCAAGTACAAGGCACTGTTCTTTAGTACTACCAACTCCTTGGCCTGAGTTAAAACACAGCTGTAAAATGTTATTATGTGTATTGAAGGAATTCCAAAAGAACATACATATTTAAAAGTAAGTTCAAAAATTCTAAAAGAATAATAACATTTTTGAAAATTATGAAATGTAGGGGCATAGCAGAAGCATTTACTTCCTGAAGGCTTTTAGTGGGATGGTAGGATAAAAAGGACTTAAAACAAATGGCATGAATAAATTACCCATATTTGAAACATGGGCTTTTTTGAGGGGAAAGTTCAGGTGGATGAACTATGGATTTATACTAAAGGGAAAATAATCAAAAAAATGTATACATATCTATTAGAGGATGATCTAGAGCAGTGTTCCCCAACGTTTTCCGGTCTGCGGACCGGCTGGGGAAGGCGGGGCACCCCCCCGCGCGCACATGCATGTGCAAACAAGCGTGCGAGCGCGCGAGCGCGAGCGCCGCCATTTTGCGCATGCGCACTGCTGCTTGCGCGCATGCGCAAATGGCAGTGCACGCTTGTGCGGGCCCGCGCGCACCCGCGCGCATGCGCAAATGGCGGCGCGGCGCTCGTGCGGGCATTCCAGCACGCACGCGCAGGCGCAAACGGGCTGCGCGGGGGTGAGTGCGCGCGGGGAGGTCTCTCTTGCCGGCCCGGTCTGGGCCAGGCCAGGGACCGGCACCGGGCCGGGGACCGGGGGTTGGGGATCGCTGATCTAGAGGATGAGAGGGTGAAGGAGGTGATGGTAAAATAGGCACAAAACTTTGGATATAATATTGATATTGATGAATGGACAAAAATATGGAAAGATAACTATAAAATGATTAAGCCAGTTAATCTTAGAGAAAACATCCTTAAAATGTTTCATAGATGGCATTTTACTCCGGTAAGATTGGCAAAAAATGTCAGAAGGAATCAGTAATGTTTGTTGGAAATGTAAAAAAAAATACAGGGACTTATTATCATGTATGGTGGTCATGCGAAAAAGCAAAAATATTTTGGTCACAGGTTTGGGAAATGTCACAAGAGATTGTTCAGCAAAAATTAAGTTTTAAACCTGAAATGTTATTATTGAATATAATGCCAGAAATTATTGATAAGAAAATAAAATATAGTCTACTGTATATATTTACTGCAGCTAGGTTACTCTGGGCCCAAAAATGGAAGAATGGAGAAACACCAACGATGGATGAGCTATTAAAGAAGCTATTGGACATTGCAGAACTAGATATGCTTTCAGAGGCACTACGGGATCAACCGAGACACTTTGTAAAGGAAAGCTGGAAGCTGATATATAACTGGGCCCAGGAAAAGACAGGAATTTAGGGGAAGAAATAGTTTATGGTGAATCAGTGCTCACTAGAATCCTTTGATGATATTCAGTTGACCAGACGATGGCGAAATCTCTGATCTATAGGTATAGTATGGATGTTTTGATGTCTTGTTGTTATTATTGTTCGGTTTTAGTTTTTTGTTCTGTATGTCAGTATGTATGAATAAAAATAATAATTTAAAAAATAAATTACCCATATTTGGATCTTTCTGTGATGTAATTGAAAAATTACACAGCTAAATGGCAGAAAGCACAACTGGGTGACTGTATATTTCACAGTCTCTGTAATTTAAAAAGCACCCTCTGATCAGTTGAATTGTAATTGTATGGAACAACAATGGAACTATATTGAGTAGTAGGGTGGGAACTATGTGGCCCTCTGTATGTTACTGCAGAGCCACTCCCACCAGCTCTAGGCTCTAGCCAATATACAGCCAATGGTGGGCATGATGAGAATTGCAGGTCCACAATTCTTGAAGGGTGGCCATGTACATAGGCAGGGGTGGGCAATCTGTGCCCCTCCATGTGTTGTTGGACTGTATTGTTTGCCAAACATCATTACTGCTTTGCTCATGAGGGCTGATAAAAATTGTAGCCCCCAAACATCTGGAGAACTACAGGTTGTTCATTGCCGTATCAGAGGTTGCAAACTTCACACTGCTGTGGTATGCTTTTTCCCCCACACATTAAAACTGGGCCCATTATTGATTTCAGTATCTAGGAAGGCTTATTTGTAAACCCCCCCCCCCCCACTTCCAAAGCAGCAACTTTGGAAGTGGGTTATGCATGAGTCACCATGCTGGGTGTGCCTCGTAACTTAAAGGAGGCATCTTATATGTGCAGAGACATAATGGGTAGATTCTTTGGCAAAGTGCTGTGTTTTTGAATCAAGTGATTGAGAGATCCAATCAGACACAAGAATGCTGAGACAGGAAACCTCATTGATATTCCCTCCCTGCTCTCAGACATACTGAAAGTAGGCAACTACAGGGCAGTAAATCATGCACAGATGCAGGATATAAACATTTACCTGGATGAGTGCTCTGGACTTATAAGAACCTTTAATTAATGTTGTCTTGTGCCACAATCATGCTCCCTGTGCTTGTTTACATATAGTTCCTCCTCCCTTGCCACCAAGTAACTACTCATTGGCAACAACAGTTCATTAGGTGATTCCAGTCTGTCACCATTGATTTGAATCCAGATAACCAATCCATATCATTCTTTATGTGTTAACTGGCTTACCCAGTACCAGGATGCTTGCATTAGCAGCAGCAAATCTGTGAATGGGCAATGTTAATAATGTGATCATTACTGTTAGTAATTACTGGACTGAATTTCCTTCTGACCTCAGTGCCTACTATCTGAAACCCAACCATTTCTGCTGTCTGTACCTGAAATTCTGGATAACTCGCCATGAGCCTAATGAAGTGGCCTATAGTCCATGAAAGCCCATTATAAATCTATGATGTTGTATAACAATTTTTTTATCTTTATCTTTTGTTGTTTTGGCTGATAATTTTTACTCAGGGAATTACTGGCTTAGAAGACAAACATCAAAACAGAATCAAGGCTGAAGAAAGTTGACAGTGTTTAGCAGACTGCAAAACTGTGTAAAAGGAAAGAAAATATGCCCTTGATACAAGTCTAGAGAGCCATTCTCTGCCTTCTTGGTATAACCTAAAAGCCTACATACTGCTGCAGTTGCTGACCTGGCAGTTTGGCTGTGGTGCTAATAATTCTTAGTTAGAGAAATTTATTGAGTTTCCCTGAATTATAGCAGAGAACTTACGGGATTCCACAGGATGGAGTCATGGCAGTTACAGTGGAATCAAACTGTTCCGAATGTGTAAGACAGATACACACTGGCCCATGCATCATGTTATCGGCATTCAGATGCTCATCTGGGCCAAAAAGAGGTAAAACCCTCATGAGTTTTAACTCCTTGTGTCTTCCTGTCTCTTTAATTAGAAGCAGTGCATCAAACTCCCTTTTCAGCCAGCAACTTTCTCCACCCCATCTTCTCTGCAGGGTTACTTTAGAAACTGCCGACCCATCCAAAGCTTTCCTCTGTGCACTCTCTATTCGTGTGATAAGCTATATTTATTTTAATGTCTAGCACTGGTATCCAGCTTAATTCTCCATCTGTGAGGGTCCACCTTCAGTCTACTGCATGCCCCCCACTTCAGCATCCAGACTCTTTCCCTGTGCATCATGGATCTGACCTAAAGACTCACGTCCCACAGTATATGCATGGCAATGTCCATATGAGTTTACACATACATAATGGATTCAGTTCCTAAATCTCAGGCCGGATCCAAAAAGATCTCCATCACATTGACACAACCCTCCACTCCACTGGAAAATCAAGCCTTGAAAAATATAAACCTACCCTGTGGTTGGGAGATTACAAAGCTGAAACACTGCAAAACCCCACTGCTGTGCATTTAACTGTTGGGGCTCCTGTTGGGGCATTCATAGCAGTTCTTGACAAGAAAACTCAGCCTAAATTTGTTTTCACTAAAGCCGTAAAATGGCAGGAATGTTAGGGAATCAATGGCCTGCTTGGCTGATGCTCAAAAGCTTAGAGGCAAGGACATGTTCATCCCCTCAGCTGTTTCAAAACATTTCTGGGATGAGGTAGCCAAAACAACAAAAACAGCAAAACTTATGGTGCCTTAAAGGACTAATAAATTTTATTTGGCATGAGCCTTTGTTGTCTGCATCCCACCTTTAAGGTGCCAGAAGATTCTTCTATTGTTTACTGGTACAGTGGGATGAAGCTCTACAGAGGGGGCAGATGAAGCACTCTTGGTAATTAAATGTACTTCTTCATACCATGCTGTGATTGGGTTCATTAGAGATCTGAAGCAGTTCCTCCTTTTTGGCGGGAAATGACAACTGAGTCTCTTTTTGAACATTAACAGATTTACTTAGTTTAACATTAGGTGAGTCTACAACAACTTCTACTGGTTCAAAACTACTAAGATCAGGTAACTGTCCATATTGTGAGGACGATAACTCTGTCTGGAAACTGACAGGATTCATTGAGGGGCTGGCCCAAAATGTTCCTGATCGGTGGGCTTCCTCAGCGGAGCACTCTGGACCGCGCATATTGTCCCACAAGAAGGGTGTCTGGCCCAATCTCCCTCTGGTGGTGGGTGGTTGAAAGAAGAGTCCGGCCGAATCACCTTCCTCGAGTGACCTTGTCCCCGCGGAAAGACTACAACCGTCCATTCTAGAGCTTCTACCAATGTCCCTTTTTCTTTAGACGTGTCTGGATCAGGTAGCAACCCTCCTACCTTCAAATTAGGGAAGTCTTCCAACAACCCTCTCATTCTATCATATTCGTATTCTTTCCCCCCCCCTCTCTTTTCCTCTCCTTCCTTCTTTCTTTCCCTCCTTGGTACACTGAACTGTCTCCTCCCACTTTGCTCCCCTATATCCTCCTTCCACACGGGTAAAATTAATTCCTCCTCCCCTTTTCCCTCTCTCTCTTCCACTAGAGAGATTTCAATCTTTTCCTCTTTCCCCTTTGATTCCCTTCTTTTCTCTTCCTCCACATTCAACTCCTCATTTTCCATTATCTTCCCTACTTCTATATCTCTCTTCTGCTCAGACGTCTCTAGCTGAGGGGAAGGCTCACTCTGTTCTTTCTTCTTTTGGTCTACCGTTCCTTCACACATGCTCTATTTCTGTCTCCTTTGAAAGTAGCTTTACTTTACCCATCCTTGACTGTAACAGCTCCTTCCCACTCTCAGAATATTTTATTTTTTTCCAATGGGCCTTGGGACCTGGGATTTCTGGTCTGCCTTTAATTGAATGGGCAATTTATTTTATAACTTGAGGTTTTTACTGTTAGGTATTATTTTGCACCCCTTCATGGATTGCTGCCTTGTTGTGGTGAAGGGGCTTGAGTAATTCAGAGAAGCTATGGGCTATGCCGTGCAGGGCCACGCAAGTCGGACAGGTCATAGTGGAGAGTTCTGACTAAGCGCGATCCACCTGGAGCAGGAACTGGCAAGCCACTCCAGTATCTTTGCCAAGAAAACTCCATGGACAGAAACAAAAGGCTAAAAGGTATGACGCTGGAAGATGAGCCCCTCAGGTCAGAAGGTGTCCAACATGTTACTGAGGAAGAGCGGAGGACAAGTACAAGTAGCTCCAGAGCTAATGAAGTGGTTGGGCCAAAGCCGAAAGGACGCTCAGCTGCGGACGCGCCTGGAAGTGAAAGGAAAGTCCGATGCTGTAAAGAAAAATACTGCATAGGAACCTGAAATGTAAGATATATGAACCTTGGTAAGTTGGATGTGGTCAAACAGGAGATGGCAAGAATAAACATTGACATCCTGGGCGTCAGTGAATTAAAATGGACGGGAATGGGCGAATTCAATTCAGACGATTAGCATATCTTCTATTGTGGGCAAGAATCCCGTAGAAGAAATGGAGTAGCCCTCATAGTCAACAAAAGAGTGGGAAAAGCTGTACTGGGATACAATCTCAAAAATGATAGAATGATTTCAATACGAATCCAAGGCAGACCTTTCAACATCACAGTCATCCAAGTTTATGCACCAACCACGGAAGATGAAGAGGCTGATATTGACCAATTCTATGAAGACTTACTACAACTTCTAGAACTGACACCAAAGAAAGATGTTCTTCTCATCATAGGGGACTGGAATGCTAAAGTAGGGAGTCAAGAGATAAAAGGAACAACAGGGAAGTTTGGCCTTGGAGTTCAAAACGAAGCAGGGCAAAGGCTAATAGTTTTTTCAAGAGAACAAGCTGGTCATCACAAACACTCTTTTCCAACAACACAAGAGGTGACTCTACACATGGACATCACCAGAGGGGCAATACCGAAATCAGATTGATTATGTTCTCTGCAGCCAAAGATGGAGAGGCTCTATACAGTCAGCAAAAACAAGACCTGGAGCTGATTGTGGCTCTGATCATCAGCTTCTTATAGCAAAATTCAAGCTTAAACTGAAGAAAGTAGGAAAAACCACTGGGCTAGTCGGGTATAATCTAAACCAAATCCCTCATGAATACACAGTGGAAGTGAAGAACAGATTTAAGGAACTCGATTTGGTGGACAGAGTGCCTGAAAAACTATGGATGGAGGCTCGTAACATTGTACAGGAAGCAGCAACAAAAACCATTCCAAAGAAAAGGAAATGCAAGAAAGCAAAGTGGCTGTCCAACAAGGCCTTACAAATAGCAGAGAAGAGAAGGGAAACCAAATGCAAGGGAGATAGGGAAAGTTACAGAAAATGGAATGCAGACTTCCAAGGAATAGCAAGGAGAGACAAGAGGGCCTTCTTAAACGAACAGTGCAAAGAAATAGAGGAAAATAATAGAAAGGGAAAAACCAGAGATCTGTTCAAGAAAATTGGAGATATTAAAGGAACATTTTGTACAAAAATGGACATGATAAAGGACAAGAATCGTAGGGACCTAACAGAAGCAGAAGATATCAAGAAGAGGTGGCAAGAATACACAGAGGAATTATACCAGAAAGATCTGGATGTCCCGGACAACCCAGATAGTGTGGTTGCTGACCTTGAGCCAGACATCCTGGAGAGTGAAGTCAAGTGGGCCTTAGAAAGCATGGCTAACAACAAGGCCAGTGGAGGTGATGGCATTCCAGTTGAACTATTTAAAATCTTAAAAGATGATGCTGTTAAGGTGCTACACTCAATATGCCAGCAAGTTTGGAAAACTCATCAGTGGCCAGAGGATTGGAAAAGATCAGTCTACATCCCAATCTCAAAGAAGGGCAGTGCCAAAGAATGCTCCAACTACCATACAATTGCACTCATTTCACACGCTAGCAAGGTTATGCTCAAAATCCTACAAGGTAGGCTTCAGCAGTATGTGGACCGAGAACTCCCAGAAGTACAAGCTGGATTCTGAAAGGGGCAGAGGAACTAGAGACCAAATTGCTAACATGTGCTGGATTATGGAGAAAGCCAGAGAGTTCCAGAAAAACATCTACTTCTGCTTCATTGACTACGCAAAAGCCTTTGACTGTGTCGACCACAGCAAACTATGGCAAGTTCTTAAAGAAATGGGAGTGCCTGACCACCTTATCTATCTCCTGAGAAATCTATATGTGGGACAGGAAGCAACAGTTAGAACTGGATATGGAACAACTGATTAGTTCAAAATTGGGAAAGGAGTACGACAAGGCTGTATATTGTCTCCCTGCTTATTTAACTTAACATGCAGAATACATCATGCAAAAGGCTGGACTGGACAAATCCCAAACCGGAATTAAGATTGCCAGAAGAAATATCAACAACCTCAGATATGCAGATGATACCACTCTGATGGCAGAAAGTGAGGAGGAATTAAAGAACCTCTTAATGAGGGTGAAAGAGGAGAGTGCAAAAAATGGTCTGAAGCTCAACATCAAAAAAAACTAAGATCATGGCCACTGGTCCCATCACCTCCTGACAAACAGAAGGGGAAGATATGGAGGCAGTGGCAGATTTTACTTTCTTGGGCTCCATGATCACTGCAGATGGGGACAGCAGTCATGAAATTAAAAGACACCTGCTTCTTGGGAGGAAAGCGACGACAAACCTAGACAGCATCTTAAGAAGCAGAGACATCACCTTGCTGACAAAGGTCCGCATAGTCAAAGCTATGGTTTTTCCAGTAGTGATGTATGGAAGTGAGAGCTAAACCATAAAGAAGGCTGACCGCCAAAGAATTGATGCTTTTGAATTGTGGTGCTGGAGGAGACTCTTGAGAGTCCCCTGGACTGCAAGGAGATCAAACCTATCCATTATGAAGGAAATCAACCCTGAGTGCTCACTGGAAGGACAGATCCTGAAGCTGAGGCTTCAATACTTTGGCCATCTCATGAGAAGATAAATCTCCCTGGAAAAGATCCTGATGTTGGGAAAGTGTGAAGGCAAGCGGAGAAGGGGATGACAGAGGATGAGATGGTTGGACAGTGTCATCGAAGCTACCAAGATGAATTTGACCCAACTCCGGGAGGCAGTGGAAGACAGGAGGGCCTGGCGTGCTCTGGTTCATGGGGTCATGAAGAGTCGGACACGACTTAACGACTAAACAACAAAATTATTTTACGTGTTTTGTGTTACTGTTTCATAAGAACATAAGAAGAGCCCTGCTGGATCAAGCCAAGGGCCCATCTAGTCCAGCTTCCTGTATCTCACAATGGCCCCACCAGATGCCTCTGGGAGCGCAAGAGACGAGATACGTACCTGTCTCCTGATACCCCTCCCCTGCATCAGGCATTTGGAGGTACCTTCCTTTTAAGCCTAGAGATTATACATCCCCATCATGGCTTGTAACCTACGATGGGCTTTTCCTCCAAGAATCTATCCAATCCTCTTTTAAAGGCATCTAGGCCAGATGCCATCACTACATCCTGTGGCAAGGAGTTCCACAGACGCAGAACACGCTGGGTAAAGAAATATTTTCTTTTGTCTATTCTCACTCTCCCAACACTCAATTTGATTGGATGTCACCTGGTTCTGGTATTGCATGAGAAGGAAAAGTGCTTCCCTCTATCCACTTTATCCATCCCCTGCATAATTTTATACGTCTCAATCACGTCCCCCCTCAGGTGCCTTTTCTCTAGGCGAAAGAGCCCCAAACGCTGTAGCCTTTTCTCATAAGGGAGGTGCCCCAGCCCAGTCATCATTTTAGTCATTGTCTTCTGCACTTTTTCCAGTTCCACTATGTCTTTTTTGAGGTGAGGCGACCAGAACTGTACACAATACTCCAGGTGTGGTCTTACCAGCATTTTGTACAATGGCATTATAATGTGGACTGTTTTATTTTTAATCCCCTTTTTAATGATACCTAGCATGGAATTGGCCTTCTTCACCACCGCTGCACATTGGGTTGACACTTTCATCGAGCTGTCCACCAGCACACCAAGATCTCTTTCCTGATCCGTCACGGACAGCTCAGAACCCATCAGCTGATAAATAAAGTTTTGATTTTTTGCCCCAATGTGCATTATTTTACATTTTCTTATATTGAAACGCATTTGCCATTTTGCCACCCATTCTCCCAGTTTGGAGAGATCCTTCTGGAGCTATCACAATCCCTCCTGGTCTTTACCACCCAGAAAAGTTTCGTGTCATCTGCAAACTTGGCCACTTCTCTGCTTATCTCTGTCTCCAGGTCGCTTATGAACAGGTTGAAAAGCACCGGTCCCAGGACAGATCCCTGGGGCACACCACTCTTCACCTCTCTCCATTGTGAAAACTGCCCATTGACACTTACTCTCTCTTTTCTGGTTCTTAACCAATTCTCAATCCATAAGAGGACCTGCCCTCTTATCCCCCAACCGTGGAGTTCCCTCAGCAGCGTTTGGTGAGGGACCGCATCAAACGCCTTCTGAAAATCCAGATAGACAATATCCACTGGTTCACCCGCATCCACATGCCTGTTGACCTTTTCAAAGAATTCTAAAAGGTTTGTGAGGCAAGACTTACCCTTACAGAAGCCATGCTGGTTTTCCCTCAGCAAGGCTTGTTTTTCTGTGTGTTTTAATCAGCAAGGCTTGTTCTATGTGTTTCAGTTAACTATATTTCATATTTCATTGTTTTAAAAATGTATCTTGCAAATAACCTTAAGAAGAGTTCACTTCAAAGAGATGTATAGAAATGCTTGAAGTAAAAGGAAGTATTAGAGTTGGCAACTCTTACAACAAAAGCTCTTACATGGCATCACATGGAACTGGTTCATGGCACGTCAAAATCCCCGGATATGCCTGGGGCTTGTTATGGCTGGAGCACTGACCATCTGCCATGTTGCATGGCCAAGCAGAGTGAGTGGTCAATGCATTGAGCTTGGAACCTCAGGTTTAGCAGCAGTTCCACATATTTCAGAACTTGAAAAACAACAGGTGAAAAATTCTATTGAGGGATTTCTTTGCGTGAATTGATCCCCTTTTGTAGACCGTGGAAATAGACAAGACCCGTGAATGAATGCCAGTGCCGGCAACAATGAAAAGGGTGGGCATTCCTTTTCTGCTCTTCTGGTAAGCTTCTTAGAAGAATCGGGCTAGCCATGATAAAAGTGGAACATCGAGCCATGGTTAGACGGCACATAAGTAGCCTTTGAATTTCCACGTTAACAGTGACATAACATATTGTTCTTTCTGCCTCAATCAGGACACTTTCTTGTCAACAGAATAAATAGTTCAGACGTGTGCTTCCTGTCTACATTATTTACTAAAGTTTATGGTATCAAGATTGCAGGCTGGGTTTTCCAAAGATGTTCCTGTGTTAGACTGTCTCAGAATGTTGAAAATGAGTTAACTGGAGAAAAGGAAAACCAAACCAAAAATAAAAAGGAAGAAAGGCAAAGCATGGCTTAAAATCCACTTTTTTAGATTTGTACTGTTTGTGTCTGAAGAAGTGGATTTTGACCCACACAAGCTTATACTGAAGTAAATCTTGTCAGTTTTTAAAGTGCCATCATACTTCACCTTTTCTTTTCCCTCTTTAGTTTTGCCAGCAAGTTGGGTTTGTTTCTTGATCTTTGATACCCTCTAGTGTTCATATGAAGCATAGTATCTTTCCTACTCTGCACTTCCACTAACTGGGAACATTTCTGTCTTGCCTGGATTAAGCGTCTATTTGCTCACCCTCACCTAGTGCATGACACTGATTTAGAACTGGAATAGCTTTCCTGGATCTTAACGGAATGGACAGCTTGTCATCAGCAGGCTAGTGACACTGAACCATGAATGCCACGGATGAATGTACGCGACAGACAGAGGGAGGAACAAAAGCAATGAGGAGCGAAATACAACACCGAGGAACACCATCGGCCAGTAGCTACTGCATCAAACAGGAGTCCACCAGCACCACCCTCAGAACTTCCTACTGAGCTAAAATAAAACAGGGTCTTCAAATCGGAACCCTGACAGGATGGATAAACAGCCAGAAAAGCAGAAAAGTGGGTGCTCAATCAAATGAAGCCTGAACAAAAGAGCAAAAATGAGTAAACTGTGCCTATCCTACTATGCACATATAATGGAAATACAGAAGTGACCAGAATAGACTATATTGCTGTAAAACTGGGGTTGAGCAATAGGAAAAGAGGAAGACTAAACATGAGATGGGTTGACTCAACAGAGGAAGCCACAGCTGTTCGTTTGGAAGATCTGAGCAGAACTTAATGGTCTACAGGATACCCTCTTCTGATCACTACCATTCATACTTATTGAAACACAGCCCCAACAGTTGCTTCGTGTCTGCATGAGAAATGCATAACTGATGAAAAAAAAAGAAGTCAGCTTCTGGGATTTTCCTTTACGTGGTGTCACTTTGTGAATAGTACTGAGCAGAAGAGGGTATCCTGTAGACCATCTTGACAGCTGCTATTGACTGGCATTGTCAACATTCAGGCTGCTATGTAAAGCTTGGCATCCTTTTTCCTGCTGGCAATGTGGGCATGATATTGTGCAGCAATATCGGGCCATTTCCTGGCTTTTTTGAATAGTGGGTACAAAAGCACAATATCTCACATTCAAAAACCAGAGTTTTTTTTTTTAATTTTAAGAACTGAATATCTTCTGATCCAGTGGGAATTCTATTGTATTGTGGGCTAGTGGCAGGGTGAGGGGAAGAATTAAACTAGCATGAAAGGTATTTTGCATTTTCTGAACCCACTGAGAATTCATGCCCCAGTGGGACCAACTTACTTGACAAGGTTTGAGGAAATAGTAGCACTGGATCCACCAGCAACAGCCAGCTGAGGAACCCCTTACAATGTCAAAAAATATTTTAAAGAAATTCTTGGTTCAGGCAACATTTCCCTTCAAGGGGTGTGTAGGACAATTCTGCCACATTTTGAGGGCCTCAGAGTCACCCATGCCCCATTTTTTAAAAAAAGAACTGGCCAGTACATGGGGATTCTTTTTCTATTAAAAATATTTTTTTTAAAGAAAAACATTTTGGGAGATGTGAAATATTGGCGCGGATGTGGCCCTTCAGGATCCAGTGATTGGTGTGCATAGACCTGGGACCTTTGGAAATTGCCTGCTTCCAGCAATCCTGTCTGTGCAAGATTGGCCAATTTAGCCAATACCCAAAATGCACAGATAATTTCCTTCTCGAACTGCAACCCATGTTAACTGAATGGAAATGTTACACATCATGCATGTACGAGAGCACTCCAGACTATAAAAGAATTCTTGAAGTGGAAAATTAGAGACTCAGCATACCAATCAGAATATGGAGAAGTTACATTTTTGGCCATCAACTCCCAAAATCCTCCAGGAAGCACATTGTAAAAGAATAAAGCCAACATATGAGAACTTTTAAACATCCCAAAGTGCATGTAACAGTTCACAACAGCCTCATAAGAAAGAGAACACAAGCTCTGTCATAATTAATTTAACCCATTTTCTTTCTATAAAGGTTACAAAGAGCCGGGTTGAAAGGGGTGTCTCTACATTTAACAGAAATGAACTTCTTCTCAGTTCCTCTTCTATCACATGTTGGCATACATGCCATTGATCAAGTAGTCCAGCCTAGTGTAACGCCTCTTCTGAAGAGATTCCAGCATCATCCTACCAACCAGCACTGTAACTAAAAGTAAGAGTATCACCCCAAAGAGCAATGCCGTAAGAAGTATGCTTTTGTCACCAAAGCGAAGTACTTCTTTCCTGGCTGGAGCTCCATCAGGATTATAGCCTTCTGACGACTGCCCGCTACTAAGATGGACACCAGGTAAAGAAACAGACAGACTTTCTCTGGGTGTACTGGAAGGCAAAGGGATGAAGTTGATGGCAGAAGCCATGGGTGACCGGAGAATAGCTGTGGTACTAGGATTCACAGTTGGCTGGTGTGAATTTTGATGATAAGCTGTAGTAGGCCTTATGGCCGTTGCACTGCTTGGAGTTCCATGAGGATGTATAGCAGCAACAGCAGTACTGTGGGTGCCAGTGGTAACAACAGGGTGCTTAGCTGTGAGCCCTACTGTGGGAACAGCAAACTGAACTGTATTGGCAATCGTTGAGGGCAACAAACTGCTGATTTCAGATACTGGTGAGGACTCTAAGTCCTCTGACCCATTTGCCATTTCGCCCTTTGGATGCTCTTCAATCTTATCTAAGTATTTCTCTACATGGCCCAAGATTTCTTTCCTCTTAAAGGCAGTGGTTTTTTTCAAAGAAGCCCGTGAAGGGCTTGGACTCGCAAGATCAAAGCTGGGGATTTCTGGAGACAAGAAGCTCCCCTTCACAATAGGATGGGAGACCTTGGTTGAGGAGGGACTCGGCTCAGGAACCCCTGTGTCTGGAAAAATAAAACACAGCAAGAAGATTGTGTTATTTATTATGCCAAGACGATAGAATACAAGACTTCCCATTTATTATAAGAGTGTTATCCTCCATTTGTTCGTAGGGAGATTATTAGCCTCATCCTGTTTATTCAGAAGCAGGCAAGAGGGCCTCCTAACTACAAATATGGGCCAGTTGGACATGGCTTGTTCTCATGTTTTTTGCCTGAGGAGCTCTTGGAACTGTACATTTTGCAAGATTGTTGGAGAATGCTAAGTATGTTGAAAGGCGGAGGGCCAAAAGACATGGTGTAGCTATTCCGTCTTTCTACTTCAGCAGATTCCGCCCCACCCACAAAAAATGGGGACAAGAAATGGTGGACAATAGATGTACTAATGGGATGCACAATACAGTAACATCTCTTCAATATCTCTGTGCTTAGGGCAATGCCCAGGGTTCTCTGGAAATGATCTTGCCAAAGCAGGTGCTTGTACCAGGCTTGCAAGAGAAGAAGACATGATGCACTTGATTAACCAAATAGCTGGCATCATTATAATTTGCCTCCATCCCCTGAAACACACACTGCCGCCACTGAGATGTGATGGCTGGTGATAAGAAAAAGCAGCATGTTTCTTGAAAAACAGGGTGCATGTGGAGCACAAGATTTGTTTTAAAGCATAGTTATATTCTTGGAAGCCCCCTTGAAACTCCAGTAGCTTGTGCTTTTAAATGAGGTTCACCCCCTTCATGCCTTGTTTTCAAATTTTAAAAAGTAGCTTTTTTTTTGTTTTGTTTTGGCTGCCTTCATACCAACAAATGTTGGCAGTGGCAGCTCCAACAGCGTGGATGGGTAAGTGTATCTGAATTACTTTTATTATCTTTAAAATGCTGATTTATTTAAAATATCTTAGTCTTCATTTTAGGGCACAAAACTCCACTCCATGTCTATATCTGTTTTCACTCTAAAAACCTTTCCTCTTGTTTTCACTGTAGAAAACCAGGACCATTTGTGGATGGCCAACTGATGGCCTGCAAGGTCTGTAGCAGCTGCACCAGGACTTTATCACTATACCCCAGATATTCAGCGTAAAGAAACTAGAAGCATTTAGATAGCCTGAAGCTCCAACTCACCATGTTTGTGTCCCCCTCCTATTAGGATATGAAGAAGCACCCCTTTCTGTGTGTCCCACCCTTGTGAGATCCTGCAGAGAAGGGGAGCCATCCTTCCAGTGCTTGAGGCAGAATCCTGACTGGCATGAAAGGCCTTCTCTTCTTGTGACTCTCCATATAGCTCCGTTCCTGAAGTAATTGGTAGTACAGATCATCATCACAATGGCTGAAATCCTGTTCTAGTAAGCGTAGTAAGATACAACTAGAGTAGGCCCATTAAATCAGTGGGAATTTGGTGAGTCTACTCCTGTGTAAGTTCAACTGATTCAATAGGCCTACTCTAATTGTATCTTATTATGCTAAATAACAGGATTTCAGCCATTCTGTTGATGATCTGTATTACCAACCACTTCAAGAATGGAGCTAGTTCAAGCAGGGTATAAAGCTTTTTTAGATAAAGAATGTTGACACTTAAAGACTTGCTTAGGACAATGATGTCTGAGATGATCAGCAGTGGGAAGGAATGAAGTGTTCCCTGGAAAAGGTGTGAGATGCTGGAATAAATGTCTAAAAGAGATGCATCTCTGTGTCTCCCTGTTGAGTTTTAAGAAGCCTTTGTAAGACTCTTCTTTTGAAGCAAGCTTTTTAGGAATGACTGCCCTTTTTAAAAAAAAAAAAAAGAACAAGAAAAGAAAGCAGGTCAGACGGCTGCTGGTAGACAAATGTTGGGTTTTAATATGTCTTATGTTTATGAGTTTTTAAATTTGAAATGGCGCTGTAAGTAATCTTGAGTAATGGGGTGGTGGTGGAACTGATTAGGCACATTTTGAAAAAAAATACAGCATTCCTTGAATGATGGATTTGCCACTGGATTTTTATCACTACTTACCTCTTATCATTCTGTAGGTGACTAGTCCTAATCCTTGCTTCATTGGACATATTTCTTTCATAGGATAATAAAACAGATAGCAATTGGGAGACTGGCTTTTCCTTCTGGCACTAAAGACCACATAATTGCATGGCTTGTTGCCTGGAAAACACAAGGCAAAGCTTTAAATGGATTTTAACAATAATATTGTATTTGGATACCTTGGCTTGATCTAGAAAAGCAAAATCTTCTCCTGCTAAGATTCACTATCCTACACAAATTAAACACAGATATATGGGGCGCAGCGGTGATGGTGCTATGGAGTAGTGGCAGAAGGACATCTAGTATGTCTTACTTCGATTCCAAAACAAGCAGAAGTGGGTTTAAATTCACATGTGCTCTATGACTACATACTAAGTCAGGCTTCAGCATGGCACCTATGGGCAAACTGCAGGGAGAGGCAAGACTAAAAGCAAAGTTCAAAGCCCTGATCCTGGAAATATTCAAAGTTTGCTCTTTAAAAAAGGAGGGAGGAGGGAATAGCAACATATTTTAAGTCTTCAAAGAGGGCTATTTTTCCTTACCATGTAAGTTCCAGAATACAGGTATTCCTGAAGAATAATCACATGCAGTTTGAAATGGGAAGTTGGAGGGTAGGTGGGAAGAAGTCCTATAAAATCTGAAGGGATTCTAAATGAAGCAAATTTATGTTTAAGCTTACAGCATTCACTCCCTGCTCTAATTGACAACATCTTTGAAAAGGCACAAGGTAGTACAAACCTCTCATCAGTTTTACACAAGTTCTGGATTCCCTCCACAAATTTTGGGCAATGATAAAAATGTCACAAAATCTGGAATTCTCTAGATTTCCCTCCTCCCTCCACAACTCCAGCTACAGGGTAACAGTTCCAAAGACTTCTGGACAGAGAATGAAGAGTGGTTAAACATATCAACATATGCAGACATCTGTACACAGACATGTATACATGTATACACACTGTTACTTTGGAAGTCCTACTGGACTCACAGAGACATATATCTGAGTAAACATGTATATGATTGTGCTACAAGTCTACAAAACATAAGCATACACAGAGCATTGTTATTACCTGCTATTTTTCTCTCCAGACAGCAAAAATCAACACAGGCTTTCCATGATGTCACGTGGATGGGGTCTGCTCCCTTGATGCCTTTGGAAATGGCTGCTTTGATATCAATGGTGGTGTTCTCCATCTTCTCTGTGGAACAATCTTGACTTTGGGATGGTTTCAGCATGGCACAAACCACCACTGCTAGTACACAGGTAGAGTACCATGAAATCCAGAGAGACATCTCTCTTTTTTAAAGTGTGATGAGCTTACCTTTTTTCCTACTATCACTATGGCCATTTAAACTCAGGATACAGCAATTTCAGACTGCATTACCTGCATTCGTTCTAGTAAAAAAAAAATATATATGAAAAGATCACTTAGAACGTAATGTCAGATATGAGAAGAATTCATATCCATTTAAAATTAATTCAAAACATATCCATTTTAGTCTAAGAACATCTGGGGACCCAAGGTTGGGAACATTCCAGGTTCAATCCCTGGCATCCCCAGTTAAACAGATTGCAGGCAACTGTACCACAAAGGACTCTGCTTCAGAATTTGGAGAGCTGCTGTTCACGTCTCTGCCCTGTGGGCTGGATGTAGCCTCTTTGCCTCAGACAGAAGCTATGCTGCGACAGAAACACTGCATACATTGGTTTGTGCATGGATTCACAGTACAATCCTATTCACGGTTATTTGGAATCAAATCTCATAGGCTGACATCCTGTTGCTTAGCGTAGTAAGTTGCAACTAGAGTAGGCCCACTGAATCAGTGGGGACTGGGTGAATCAACTCCTCCCATACATTCCACTGATCCAATAGGCCTACTCTACATACAACTTGCTACACTAAAATCAGTCACAACTAGAGTTGACCCATTTGAATCAATAGAATATACAGAAAAAGTGTCTCATCAAATCCCCACTAATTCAATGGCTCTACTCTAGTGCAACATACTAATCTAAGCAACAGGCATTCAGCCAGCAGGTTCATTGGAAATGGTGATTTGTTTACAACTATCTTCATGTATTCCTTGCCAAAGTATATTTATACTCTCCGGTGTACTGCACTTGGGTCCTTACCCATGGACTGTCGCGAACTAGAATTGAAAATATGATGAAGACATATGTTCAGGGAAAAGCCAAGTCTCTCCTCATTTTGTTTCTTTTTACTGGATTGGCCACATAGAAATGTGCTATTAATCTTTCAGCTTATTTTGATATCCATATAATCCTGGTAATGAACATAGGTACAAAAAGGAAAGGGATTGTTGATGACGGGAACGAAATTCAGAGCAGTAAAAGAAGAGAAATAAATAAAAGGAAGCATTCCTTGAAATATTAAATACATCCTTTAAATATTTGAAAGGATGTCATGTTGAAGAGGGGACAGGTTTGTTTTCCAGGGCTCCAGAGACTAGGACACAGAGCAATGGTTTCAAACTACAGGAAAAGAGATTCCATCTGAACATTAGGAAGAACTTCCTGACCGTCAGAGCCGTCCGGCAGTGGAATAGGCTGCCTCGAAGGGTGGTGGAGTCTCCTTCTTTGGAGGTTTTTAAGCAGAGGCTGGATAGCCATCTGTTGGGAGTACTTTGATGGATGTTCCTGCATGGCGGGGGGTTGGACTGGATGGGCTCAGTGGTCTCTTCCAACTCTATGACTCTCTTTCCTGCATGCTGAAAACATTCAGTTCTGTAGCTGTAAGCTGCAACTCTATAACTGCATGATGCCAACTGGAAGCAAAGGACTCAGTAGGACTTTTTGCTTCCCGTTGTATTTTTTATACTCCATCTCCAAAAAACACTTGTATATCTAAAATGAACATTTAAAAAAATTAATTTAAAAATAAATGTATTGCAAATATTGTATTTCAATATCTTTGAGTAGTTTTTCACACCCTTGCAAGTTGCAGGTGACTTCTTCCACCATTTACCTCCCTGTCATTTTCATGTGTGAGTGCCTGCTGCTAAAGACAGAACAGCAGGGGCAGAAGACAGGTGGCAAACCTTCGGAACGGAAGGGCGTGTGAGGAAGCAGGGGCTGCAGCTTCATTGTGATTTGCCTCACCCAGGGTAAGAATCACTTTGAAACCTAAGCTGTCACCACCTTCCTAAGCACACTTCTTTCTTTCTTTGTCCTTAAATGAATGATATTCACTGATGTGAACATAAAGACTTGCAAACATTTTTGTAAGTTAAATTTTATGGAGCGATTTTCAGGACTACATTCATTTCTGTGCATTAATTTATTGGAAATATGTTAACACTGGCTGCAACCAGTCGAACTATGCTGCATAAATTGGAGGAGGAAGACAAATAAATGGTTGACATTGTGAACTTTATAGAAAGAAGAGGTTCCACCAGGCTAAGGAGACATTGCTCTTTTCCACCTCATACACTCAATGATTTACAGCCCTTTCCAACATATTTTGGGATAAGGTTGCCACTTATTTTTCGTGATCCTGCTCCAGTGCCATTCACAGCAGCCAAGTAGAGCTAAAGTCAGTTTGTAAAATGAAATACAGATACAAATACAGCCCTGGTTGATATACAGTAATGATCTCTCAGTTTCATTTGCTTGTGTGTAGTCAGATAGTAAATTAACCACAGACTTTGCAGGTAACAGAAAATTATGGTTAACTCTTCAGTCTGGGAATGTTCTAATTTTGGACTACCACTCGCACAGTCCCCCAGCCACCCATGGGGATAGCCCCCGCCCCCAAGAAACTTTACAAGCTCTTGGTTTACAGAACTTCAGAAGCCTTGCATTACAGCATGTGAGAAATGAAAGAACGGAGGAAGCATGCAGGTATAATACTTATTTTTGCTAATATGCACTGGGCTTTACTGAGGACAAGAGGGCAGATCTCTGCTCCTAGAGGATAATGCCTGTAGATCAGCCCATGGGAGACAATGAGGCAGGAGCACAGGGGAAGATGGGATTATTTCATCTATACTTACTAATCGTACAAAATGGGTGCTTGAAGGTTGTGTCAAAGAATTCAACAACATAGTGGGTTTGAAGATCTAAAGGAATGGGACTAGAAATACACACAGAAATCTCACTGCTATGGGTCTCCTGTCTAATTAGCCTGCACAGAGATTTTGCGCAATTGTTTTGCCTAGAAGTGGCATCTGATTGTAGCTGGGACTTAGATCAAAAGAACTTCAATGTGATGAATGCTTAGCAGATTTTGTAGAAGAAACAACAGTTTGGCCATTTTTAATTTGGGTGGGGGGATGAGCAACGCAGAAAGCTATGAGTTGGCAAAGCTGTGCGTGAAGCGCCTGGAGGTGCGGAGTTCCTCTCTATGGATTTGATCTGTTTGCCTCCATCAGTCCCCAAGTAGCTGTTCAGCAGAGCTTTTCCGGAAGATAAACGGGCTATTATACTTTGCCCCTATTGGGATAGTAATGAAAACCTCAAAGGCCTACTGTGAGGCATTTGCAAAGCACTTTGAGGCTAAAGATATTCATATTTGATTTGAATCAAATTTGCTCATATTTCTCCTTGGTCCAGCTCTTACTGTTCAGGGGGTTCAGAGTGCCATCTTGTCCAGCTTTATGGGATTGATTTCATTTGACGTTGCCTAAGGATGTGGGCTGTGATGGATCATGTGTATCTACAGTCTTTGTCTAACTTAGCTGCAGCCAGATGGTCAGGGCAAATTGTATCAGAGAAACAATTAATGCCTTTTTAAGACAGAGAACAGTCTTGGCTGCATTTAAAAAGGTAACTGTACAGCCACTCCTTAAGAAAGCTGTTCTGTTTCTGTTTTGTCCTTGGAAGACTTGATAACTACTGTCCAGCTGCTAGTACCGCCTTCTTTTTCATGGTCACTGTGTCCCACACTGTGGGGTTTTTAGCACCTGTGCACCTTTGTCTCTGAGCTTCCTAGCTCACCTCTATCAGAAGGACAGAAGGAGTGTGTGATCCCTCTGATTCTCCTTAATCTCTCAGTGGCCACCACTGTCTGAGGTAGTGGACTTGTCCAGGAAAGCTCACATTAAAATATAGCAGTTAGTCTTTAAGGTGCCACAAGGTTTTTGTCTTTTGTTTGTTGTTTTTGCCTGACATGCCAGCACAGACTAACATGACTACCTCTTCTAAAACAGTGGCTGCCATGGTAACTCAGTGGACTGATTCATATTACTAAGGATAGGCTTAAATGATGATGCAACGTTTTGAGAAGAGAGTATAGGTGTGGATTAGAGATGGGGGTATTCGTATATGAATATACCCACACAGGTGGCGTTAACGAGGGTCCAGCCCCATGGGGCTGGACGGTCCACTCACCGACCTGCCGCGGACATGGACAGCATGATTCTACAAATGGCTCCGCAGCGCACGATCCGCTCACCACTCCTGGCAGGAGGCGGGAGGACAAGCCTCACTGCAAGGCCGAAGAGTGGCGATTGGATTGCGTGCTGTGGAGCCATTCATAGAATTGCGCCGTCCGCATCCGTGGCAGATCGGTGAGTGGACCATCCGGCCCCATGGGGCTTGCCCCTCGTTAACGCCACCTGTGTGGGGATATTCATATTCGTATACAAATACTCCCATCTCTAGTGTTGATGTTTGCCCAACTCTGACCTTTCTGCTCTGGGTCCAGCAAGTGATGTGAGGAGAACCTAACTTCTGTTTTGTTTTCTTTTCCCAGAATGCAAACTGCTTTGCTATTGTTAACATACAATATCCTTACGAGGCTGGCTATTAGGCTGGGGATAGGTGGTGTTTGGAAACCCACTATCAGGCTCCCTAGCTGACCAAAGACCTTAACTTAAAGGTCCAGGTCCAGCTGGTTTTTAAAGTGATTTATCAAAATATTGGCTGAAATCCTATTTATACAAAAGGCTTAACTTTTAGAGGTGAATTGTCTCATATTAAGAAACCTCCAATACTCAGGGTGCAACATATATTTTCAATGGAGCTCTCCTAAATTGAGGCAATTAAATAACTTGAGGTTATGTAAAAGTTACATCGCTGCTCAACAGGATTTCATCCATTCTGTATTGCTTTTCTCTATTCTTTCTTGGAAGGGCTCTTTGGCCCCTTTAACATCAGCATAAGGTAGTCCTCTCCCACATACATAGAAGTAGTTTCATGGCAGGAAAAATGACCTTGTTAAACTTCTGCCTGTCAGAAAATTGTTAAAAGGAAACAAAGCTGGAGAGGAAAAAAGCAAATAATATTAGATCCCACCCAGTCACTCTGTATGTACTAGTGGCGTTCGCCCAGGTCATGAATATACATATGCTATTTGCATAGACCAATGGGAGTGCTGGAGGGGCGGAGTCATGAGGTATAAGAGACTCAGCAGCAGCAGGAGGAGTTTAGATAGGGTTTTGAGATGGAGAGTTAGGGTGTTAGTTAGGGAGTTGAAGAGATTGAGAGAGAGATTTGGAGTTTGGGCAGGAGAGTGGTGTTGAGAGGGATAAAGTGAAATGTTTGTTTAAGAGTTAACAACATTGCTTTTTCTGTCAACACCTGTATCAATAAGGAGTTTTTTAGATAGGATTTTGAGATAGAGAGATTTGGAGTTTGGGCGGGAGAGTGGTGGTTGAGGGTGGATAAAGGAGAATGTTTGTTTAAGGTTTAACAACATTGCTTGTTCTGTCAACGCCTGTATCAATAAACAATTTCTATTTGGTTCTTTTAAAATGACAAATGGCCTGGACCGTGATTATTAATAATAGGTATTGTTGATGAAATCAACTGGTGGCAGCTGAGGGGCACGTAGCATGGGCTCCTTTGGTGAAACAAACAGGGGCTAAGTGGGAATCGTGACCGTACTGTATTAAGTATACTTTAGTGATAAGAGTAATAATAACGATGATGCATAAAAACTGAGTCATAACACAGGGTGTTTCAACAGATTTTTGTCACACAGCAATGCTGCACATAGAACTAAGAAAAGAAGGGAAAGTGAGCTTACAAACTGCCTCCAGACCATGGTTACATCTCCTCAAAATAATGGGAACCACATCATATCATTTCAAAACACTTCAGCTGCCAATTGCTGACATAGTTAAGAATATACAAAACTAATCAACTAACTGATCAACACACTTAATTTCATGTCATTCTAAAAATTATCCCTGATTTCTCTTAATTCACAAGGATTTTAGAATTAACTAGTGGTAAGAGAACTATATTCTGCCCCGTCCAGGAATACTCTAGCCTCTTTTTTCTCTCTTTCAGATTATGAAATTACAGGCAAGATTAGCTGTCTTTTAATTGTTATATAGTTGCTTACATTTTAAGCAGCAGTGGATATTTTTTATCTGCATAGTTTCAGACATCTGACAGGGACATTTCTCACAAGAAATGGCTGATTGGATGTGGTGACGCAGAATATTTAGGTGTTCAAGGAACAAAGCATTCTGAAAAACAACTAATGAATGAAAGAGAATGTTGTTGGTTTGGTTCTGATTCAAGTGTGACATAAGAAGTAGTAGCTGAGGTATGGGAAGCAGCAGTCCTGGAACACAGGGAAGTTGAAAAGACCAGAGTCAAAAAGAAGGGTTCAGACCATGAACTGAAGCACAGTGTGAATTATAGGGAAGTGGAATAGGGGTCTCCTTAATAAAATCTGCAAGATTAGTGCCTTCTGATTTTGGAGCTCCTAGGCAAGATGCCCTGGGTGGACCAACTCCCAAGAGTTTACCTCATCCACAAAGCTGTCACTGTGGCCCATTCACTTCTCCTCTCCCTTTGCAAACGAGCAACACAGCTGCTGGGAGGAGGGGAAAACTGATACAACCCTATCTCCTCACTTTCATCGCTGTTCACAGAGGAGGCAGGAGAATTCACAGCAGCCACACCAAGAAGCAGCAAAGGCATGGGTCTCAGAGCATGGGCAGTGAGGCCCTGGCCAATACGTTGGCAGGTGATCAATGAGGGATGTTCTTGATCCTTTCCCTGCACAAGGCAGAGCCTTCTCTCAATTTTAAACACACAGTATTATGCCCCTTACCCTTTTAAACTTGAGCAGTTAAGGGAGGCAGCACAAAAGGTAAGGTGATAGGATACTCCCTGCCCCCTCCTTCCATGCTGTGGCAATTTCAACACTTTTTAAAGGGAAAAAAAAAGCTTTAGGCAAAATGCAGTACAAAGAGTGAAACTGAGCTAAGAATGTGGAAGAAAGTTGATGGCACTTAAAATGAAAAGCGGCAATATGTTACAGACGGAGAACAAGATATGTCTGATAGTGTGACTGGTCAAGAGACAGGGTACCCTGAGCAGGTGGGATAATTATTATTATGATGTTTTATTTGGATGCCGCATTTCTCCCAACAAGGGACCCAAAGCGGCTCAACATTAAAATTCACACCATTTAATGTGGCCTAAAAAGTGGCCATGGTGGCTGGGATATTTTAAGGACTTATAATACCTCCCCACGCATACACACCAATTCTCAGCTCTGGAAAAAAGGTATGGGACTACACCTCTGGATTGTTCAGGGTTGTGCAGTTTCCTTGGCCCTGACTCTTGCCCAAGGAAGAACCTAATCACAATAGCTTTTTATTTTGGTGGGTAACTACAGGGGCAGGTACCTTATACAATGGGGGTTCCGGCTTCTGTGAAAGCTTATGCACACAGAAATCTATGTACAGTACATGGATTTTTCTTCGCCAGTGTCCTTAGTCAATGCATGGATGTCAGGGCAAGGCGAGACTACCAGCCCCTTCTTCCTGGGCAAGGGCCTCCTTTGTTGTAATTACTGCACAAAGGGGGCTTAGATCTAAGAGATTTCCACTTGGGGTTTGTTCCATCACTGGAGTATTGTGACCTGGAAACCATAGGTGGCGGGTGAGTAGAGCAAAGGGGCACCTCTGCTGAAATTCTGGGGTACCCCTTCAGCTAGGACTATGGGCAATCCCTGCTGGCATTCCTGAAAGAACCATGAAGACCAAGAAATGGGGCAAGAGGCTGAAATGCATAACCCAACTTGAAGCAAACAAGTTTTAGTTCAGGGTTTTTCTTTGTAAATGCAAACTTTGAATACGAATAATGTTTTCCCCTGTTTTAGGGTTGACAGCTGTCAATGCAAAACAATGTGAGGATTAAACCCAAGCACAATTCACACCTTGCCAGAGTACAAAATTTAGTAGCTAATTTTGCTATTCCAAGTAACTCCGGTCAGAATTTATGCTTATTGAAGGAACACGACAGAAAGATCTCTGGAGCATCGGGGAAAGGAAATGGGGTTTGAAATGAAGATCGCATATTCATTCCTGGATGCCTCACAAGTCTGTGTATGGTTACGTGGCTGGAAGTTACTAATCCCCACACTCCACCCAAAATCCTAGAGACCGTCTAGAATGCGGATCTTCCTTTTACTGTTCCAGGGAGCAGGCGAGTCCTTTCCAACTCCCACTGCAACGCTATGCGCGCTTGCTCGAAAGAAAGTCCAAAAGCAATCGAAGAGCTGTATTTCTGTTTGTATGTTCAGGAGTGCGCCGAGCCAGGCTATTAGCTGCGGAACTGCCCCAAACCCTCGGATTTCGTCTTACCTGATGGCCTCTTTCTCGGGTGAAGCAGGCGACTGCTCAGATCAGGGAGTTGCCCGGCCACCAGCTGCCTTACGCTGGTGCGCAGAGATTCCTTTGCGGTTTCTCCGCCCCAACTTTGTGAGTGGGAGGAGCACAAGGGAGCCCTCAGGTTAAGCAGCGGTGGAATAACGAAGACGACGGTCTGCCGCCTGGGCGGAAAGGAAAAGCCCTTGTAGACCACAGCTGCTACTCTTTCACGTGTGTTGGATCCCCACGCCCGCCCCGGCCTGATGCATGTTTGCTGAGGCGCGCTCCCATTTCACCCAGGAATAAGCAACACTTAGAATCCCAGCGGTTCGCGTTCTAGCACTGTAGCGCGTATTTACGCAGATCGGAGACCTTTCGCATTCAAACGGATTTGTTGCCAACCACTTTTATTTATTTATTTAAAATATTTTTATCCCGCCTTTCCTCTTAAAAAGAACCCAAGGCGGCTACCATCTTTGAAAAGACAATATGTAGACGCTAAAAACAGTACGTGTACAATTATTGAAAGAAAAAGAATTAAACAAGTATTACATTAAAAACAGTAATAAAATCAATACCAAAACACATTTAAAGCTACAGAGCACAACTATTCATTTAAAAGCCCTTCTCGGCCCACCAGTAATTAAGGGAAAGCTTGCCTTTTAAAGCATTTGCTATAAAACGATGGGAATAAGTCCCATCGAACTCAAAAGCCACCCCCCCATTCGACTTTGCGAGCAATGCCATGCGCGCCTCTTTACTTGAGAGTAAGCCCGCCGGCACTCAAGGGGCGACCAGCGCAAACAAGGCAAGCGCGCGCCGCCCGCCCGGCCGCCTTCCCTGCCTCCCTCCGCGCCTCTCAGCGGGCGCCCCGGCCTCCCGCCCGACTTCATGTTCCTGTGGGCGCGGCTTTCCTGCTGACCCGGGAACCGAACCCATCTGGCTGCCGGGAAGCCGGAAGCGGCGACCTGGGCTTTCAAGCCGAGGCGGGGCTGCCCGGGAGAGCCGGGAGCCGCTTTGGGGGGAGTGCCGCCGGTCCGCAAAGGCCAGAGCTGCGGTCAGCGTGGAGTCGCCATGCGGTGCTCTGGACTCGCCCGAGCGGCGCGGTAGTGTTGTGACCTGCGCCGGAGGGAGCGCCTGCAACAGCCGTTTCTGGAGGGCGTCCCTTGACGTTATCTCGCTATGGGGGCCGAGCAGAGTGCCGATGCTGAAAACCGGCCTCATGAACCGAATAGTTCAGGTGGGTGCTCTGCCTCCAGGACGCCGGACGGGAGCTGTGGGTGCCCTTTATTGCGTGGCACTCGGTCTACCTGCAGCTGTCAGTGATGCGTTTCTCTTCAGATCACAGTTGAGGGCTCCTGATGACACCACATTCCTCTCTCTCTTTATAGATGTAGATTTTTAAATTTCCCTACATTCCAACGTAGTTGTTGGGGATAACGGTTCAACTCTAGTTCGCGTGGTTTCCTCAAATCCTTTTCACAGTCAAAGCCAGTAGCTGCCACGGCAAAGAATCTTATAATTTAATTGTATAACAGAAACAAAGCAAAAGAGGCACAAAGGACTTTCAGGAGAATAGCACTGTAGCCCTAAAGGGGGAGAGGGGCGCTTGATTGCAAGGTGTGGAGAGCAGCAGTCACATTTTAAAATTATCTCCTGTGCCTGAGTAAACATCCTGCAAGTTGTTGTTTTTTTTAAAAAAGTTCAACAGCAAATACTTTTACTCAGAACCTGCACTTTCTTTGTAGCTGAAAAAAAACTGATACATGGGGACATTTAAAAATCAGCTTGCCACTTTGCACCCTGAAAGGGTACAGACTGCTTTATCACTGCAAGTTTCTAACATTTTATTCCGCTGTAGTTGTAGAGTAAGTGTAATTGACTTAGCACCATTTTTAAGGATCTTCTTTTACGAACATCTGCCTTTTGCATGCAGCCTTCTTGTCTTGTTATTCTCTATCTTGTCTACCTTAGCTTCTCATCTCCTCACTGCAGCTCCTTTGCTCTTAGATCAAGATGACAGTGGCTGGGGGAGAACAATGAACAGAGCCATCAGATTTTGGTCACATGCAGCTCAAATACAACACGCTTCTTGATACAGATTTTTTGCATATCCCATTGAAAGTCATTCTGGTGATGTGCTCTGTAGATGCATGTGTTGGTAGTTGCTTCATGGACACCAAAAGGGTATTAGGGCACTGTTCTTTAGTAAATTGATAAATGCATGGGTTTTGTATGATTATTTTTATTTTTTATTATTCTGATTTATGGTAACTCCTTTCAGGGTTTTCCAAGTAGAGAATACTCACAAGTTGTTTGCCATTCTCTTCTTCTGGGGGCATCCTGGGACTGTGCAGCTTGCCGAAGACCACATAAATGGGCTCTTCTGGAATGCATAGTGGGGAATTGAACTCCTAACCTCTGGCTCAGCGGCTGGATATATTTTTCTCAATGAATGCTTCTGGTGTAATAGCTAAATGTTGTTCTTTTTTTAACCTGGTACTTGTTTAAATCCTTTCTTCTCTGAAGATGCTACCTAAGCAGGATTAGATCTGTGCTGCTACAATTACTGTGACAGTGGCTTTATTTTTCTTCCTTTTTTGCTGGATAGTTCAATGAAATGGAGCACTGGGCTGCAGGGCCAGAGGTCACATGTTTGAGTCCTCACTATGACTTTTAGGGGAAGAGACAACGTGTGTCACACACCCACAGAAGATGGCAACAGTGAACCACTGCTGAGTATACCTAAAAAATGCTGGGATAGTTTTCTGTAAGTAATTATGATTATGATTATATTTTCTTCAGCATCCCCTTCACCAGCTAAACAGCGAGCCAAAATGGATGATATTGTGGTGGTGGCACAAGGGACACAGTCATCACGAAATGTGAGCAATGACCCAGATGTCATCAAACTGCAGGAAATCCCAACTTTCCAACCCCTTCTGAAAGGTAAGACATTACCTAAAGTTTCCATGTTAAAAAGAGCATTGCTAGGGATGCCCTAGCCCTGCAGTTATTTTGTGTCCCATAATCTGCCAGTCATTCATCCATATTCCTCTTTGCTGTTCTGTTTGCTGGAAAATAGTAGCAGGAACTGGTAATATTTGGAACTATATTTAGATCACTAATTATGTTGAGACATCAAGACTCTGTTTAATTTCAACATATATTTTTCAAACATTTTCCACAGTCTTCTTGTCCAGATTGACTTCAGCACCAGTAATCTCTTATTAGTTGCAGAGAAATAGGGTATCCCTCTAAAACAGTACTTCCCCAGCTGTTCCTGGACTAAAATTTTTAAAAGGCGTCGCCACTAGCAGTAGTGGCTAGGATTTCTGGGAGTTTTAGTCGAAGAACCTCTAAAGATCCATGGTTGGGAAGCACTGCTCTAAAGCAGCCGTTCTCAACCTTCTTTTCTTTCTTTTTGGCCATTATTATTAAAAATAATAGGGTGTTACTGAGGTCATCCTTCATACATGCACCAATATGTGTGTTACTCCATTTGCATAGTATGTGTGTAAAGTCATTCAGGATGAGGAAAAGGCTACCTGACAAGCTTCCAAGGAGTTCAAAGGGTACCCTGGATTACTGTGAAATATATATACAGTGGTGCCTCGCTAGACGATTGCCTCGCAGGACGAGGAAATCGCTAGACGATGCCTTTTTGCGATCGCTACTGCGCTTCGCAAAACGATGTCTCTCTATGGGGAATTTTCGCTAGACGATGAGGTTTCCCCATAGGAATGCGCTGACTAGTGGTGAAAAGCTGTCAGTGCAGCTGTCAGTGCATTCCGACGGGGACCCGCGCTCGCTAGACGAGGTTTCCCTATGGGAGATTTCGCAAGACGACATGTTTTCCCTTTGGAACGCATTGAAGAGATTTCAATGCATTCCAATGGGAAAACGTGCTTCGCTAGACGATGTTTTCGCTAGACAGCGATCTTCGTGGAACGGATTAACATTGTCTAGCGAGGCACCACTGTATATATATTTAAAACAGTCCTAGAACATCCAGAAGTCTTTTGATATATACTGACATCTGGTGGCATGGATAAATAGTGCAGACAATTAACAGAGGTAGTGTTGGTTAATTGTTTGAAATGCCAAAAAAAGAAAAAAAATATTTTTTCTTGTTTATGCAAAATCACAAATAGTTGGAACAACTTGAATATACAGTGTAGGTGGATAATTTCCCAGTTTATATGAAATATGAATAAACAAACAGTGAAAGATTTAAAGGAAAACATCCAGGCATTATGATTTATATTAGCAAGTGTTATATCTTAGCAAAACCTATTGTTTTGAGTAAATGAAAATGCAGTGTATGTGTAGATATATCACCTCCATATAAAATGTCCCTCTATTTTAATCAATTTGGGGAACCAAAAATTGTTTCTCATAGTCAGCAAGGCTTGATTTTCTTACCCCCTTTCTTCAGATGCCAATAAACACATTATAGAACCTGCAATCCAGCTGGAGGGTTTTAGAAGAGCAGCAGACATTTTGTGTGCCCATAGCACTCTTCTCCCTCTGTCATAATGCTGATTTTCTGGTCCAATATGAGCTTCAGCCTGATGCCATTTTGAAAGAGGTGCACTCCATTTTGGAGTGTTGCTCATTGCCTGCTCCTGCACTAGAACATGCTAGAGGTCTTTGGCACTAATTGCTAGTACTATGGTTGTTATTAATGGCTGTGCAGCCATATTTGTGGAACCTGGTACCCTTGTAATAGTAGAGGGCACAGTATTAGGCTCCAGCTACACTGACAAGCTGAATTTGGCTTTGCTGCAGCTTGATTGACAGCCTGTTTTAAACTTCTATTCAGATTAGGTGATTACATGAAGACTGCAGATCAACGTTCCCTTTAATTTTCAGCCCCACGCTTTGCCCCTCTCGTGTGCAACACTGTGGGATTCTGTCACGACCAGAAACAAAGGGGCTGAAAACAATTGCTTGTGGATGCACGGAGGAGGAGCCCTGCGCAGACAGGGGTGGAGATCTGTGCGCGCAGGCACACACCTTAAAGGGAACCTTGCTGCAGATTGCTTTGGTCCCAGTGTCCACACTGACCCCTCTATCCAATGGAGTTAGATCTTTGCCGTAGCCCCCATCCTTTGATCCCACCATCTGCTGCTTCTTGGCTCTCCTTTTATGGTTCATTGTAAAGGCAGTGGACTGTTTAAAGTGTTGCATAACACTAGGGGAAAGGGATAATTTTCCAAATTTCTCCATAACATATAAACACGTACTGCAGAAACACAGTAGTTTGCTGTAGTTTGTTGGAAATGTTTCTATTTCATATCAATGTTTACCTTTTTTTTGTCTGTGCAGAGGTGATCTAGTGCTAAACTAATACATCAATGCAGTGGTAAGGTGATCTAGTGCTAAACTGGGTAGTTTGTTTAAAAAAATAATTTAGGGGAATAAAATTGGGAGAAAGATTCTGGGGATGGGGTGTTCCTGTTGTCCAAAATGTCATTCTCAGTTTAGTACCTTAACAGAATACTGCCCACAGTCCTTCTGGAGAACAAAACAGCTGACCATACAGTGAACACACTTTTGAATAGCTCCAGCTTGAAAAAAGTAGAAGCCACCCAAAGCTCTGCTTCAAAACCAGCTGGGGCTGATTGTTGGCCTTTATGTCATGTAATCTGTTTTTTTGAAAAAAAATCAAATGTGTCTGTTTTACTTCTGCAGCAAATCCTATACTATTTACCCATTTAGTCACAGCCTTTGACTTTTTCCAGGTAACTCTGCCTTTCTATTCAGATCTCTTTCTTAATGCCCTGTTTCCTAACAAGCTACAGACTGTCTCCTTGATAGTGGCACCTCTTCATTGGAGGGGGCCTTGAAAACAGCCTTTTCACAAGTCTACTTTGACTTTCTGAATTGACTTGACAGCACACAGTTATTATTATTAACTGTTTATATAACATAAACCAATGGCCACTAGTTTGCCCTTAAAATAATGTAAGACTGGTCTTCAAAATAGATACCCAGTGTGGTGTAGTGGACAGAGTATTGGATTAGGACTCAGGAGGCTTGGGTTCAAATCTTTGCTGAGCCATGGAAACTCACTGGAGAGTGAAACTGGTAAAACTACTCCTTAAATATCTCACTTACCTTGAGATCCCTGTTTGGGCCTCTGTACGTTGGTCCCATCTTGATGGCACGTAACAATAAGAGTTTTAAAATTTAAAGGCTTCCATTCTGATGTCAAGGAGGCAGGAGCCTACAGTCCAAACTCCCCAACTCCAAGTAGAATGTGACTCGGATAACCAGGATCAACACCGAGCCTTCCTTCCACAACCCTGAATCCT
The DNA here is from genome assembly GCA_037013535.1 of Intellagama lesueurii. Classification (NCBI taxonomy): domain Eukaryota; kingdom Metazoa; phylum Chordata; class Lepidosauria; order Squamata; family Agamidae; genus Intellagama; species Intellagama lesueurii. The sequence goes on from JBAJHW010000005.1 coordinate 95,748,287, forward strand.
AGCATTCCCCAGAGTAATAGTTGAGACTGAAGAGCAGATGTATGTGATAACTAGTTGGTGTCAGGTTTAATACCAAGGAGTTCCTGTATTTACATAAATGTGCTCTTTGGAGAAGTATCTTTTATTTAAGATGCAGAACAACAAGACAGAAGCAACATTTTGTGAGTTAGAGACCCATAAATCAGAGATGCTTTTTGAATGGAAACCAGTCAACTCGGAGATCTGAAGGCCTCAATCCTTCTAACAAGTTGCCATAAAGTTTGGTTTTCCTGACATCTCAGCTGAAGAACTGGTCTCTTCATTGGCAGCAAAAACAAGAGAGAAAAATATTACTCCAACTCTCTGTGTTTATTATTCAACAGAGCCAATGCTTTTGAGAATATATTGTTTCCTTCATGAGGAGCAGTTGGGTACAGCTTTTGTACTCTTTTGGTGTCCATAGTGTGTACACTCTGAATCTAGCCCTCCTTATTTTCCAAAACATGTTGTGCATTGTTGAATTATAAACACAGGCACTTTGAGAAATATTTTTCTCTTCTAGTTTTCCTGTTTGTTCCCAGTGCCTTCCCTCCATCTTTTTGAGCTCTTCACAAGTAGGTCAAACTGAGATACTGTGCCAACTTAGTCAAAGATAGGCATTTGGTCTAAGTATGTGACTACAGTACTAGGCTATTGGGAAACAAATAGCTCTTGGGACAGAGCTGAATTTCTGTTTGCTGGTATTGCTCATCTTGAACTTGTGATAATGTGGCATTTGATTTGCCAACTCCAGGGCAACTATTTAACAAATATTGTGTGTTAGTTGTTGTGGGTTTTCCGGGTTGTTTGGCCGTGTTCTTAAGGTTTTTCTTCCTAACGTTTCTCCAGTCTCTGTGGCCAGCATCTTCAGAAGATGAAGATGCCGGCCACAGAGACTGGCGAAACGTTAGGAAGAAAAACCTTAAGAACACGGCCAAACAACCTGGAAAACCCACAACAACCATCGGATCCCAGCCGTGATAGCCTTTGTGAATACATTGTGTGTTGGGTTAACACTGTCTCCAATAGATGGCACTACTCACTGCCTTTTTGACATAATACTGCAAGGCACTTTTAAGTACTCCAAAGCATTTGAAGCAGTGAAGCAATCTGTAAAAGACTAGGTAAGGAGTTGAAAAGTTAGCAGTCAAGCAGAAGCAGAATTTACAGTGGGGATAGTGAGGTATTATCGCTGTATTATTGCTGCCATGCTGAGTTGGTTTCAAATTGCTTTGAAAAAGTGGGGTTGAAATGGAAGGCACTGTGGCCTTGGACTGTAGTGCAGTGGCAAAACAAGCTGGTCTGTGTGACTCCATGGAAGTGCCCGAGGCCTTGGGGGAAATGAAGCTGGTCAGACTATTACCAGGCTTAATAGACAAGAGATTTGACTTAGTAAAACACTCCTTCATATGCACTCCTTTGCACAATCACCTATGGAGTGTGTTCAAAGCAAGTGTTAAGATGGGGCAACATGTAGCTCTACAGATATTGTCGGACGGCAATTCTCATTGTCTCCCGCCCTTGACTTGGCTGGCATGATGGGAGTTACAGTGCAGTAGCATTTGAAGGGCTATGCATTTCCTGCCCCATATTAAACAAAAACTGCTTTTTGTTTTCTCGTTTATTTGTTCGCTTTTGTTGCCTCTTTAGCCAGGAGACTTGCTTGCTTGCCAGCCAAAGAGATTATTTGCTGAGGTTTGAGGGCTCTCCCTTCATTCAGCATGGGTCTGAGGAAGAAACAACTTTTAACTTTAGGGGTGGCTTGCAAAGTTGTTTTTTTTTTAATATATCACCAGCTGACATCTTTTAAAAAGATGTTGGAATGTCCAGTCAATTAGAGTCAGTATAACATCCCAGACATTCTTTGGAACCTCATCGCTCATAACATCCTTGACAGTTAACAATGCAACCCTGTCATTTGGCAGTTGCTAGTTCCCAGTTTCACGCCAGACAGTTGGTGGAAAGTGATATGCACTTTTATACAGATGGATTCACTGAATTTCTGGATTATAATACTGTCTGGTTTACAGCAAGGATGGAAATATATGAACTGTGAATAGGAATATATAGGTCCTATTCACAGTTTATTTCTTTGTGTGGTGTAAAGAGAAATGGGAGGCTCAGGGTTTCACAGGTTCTCCCTTTCCTGTTCATCACCAGATAGTGAAATTGAGGAATTCAGGGCACAGTGATTTTCTCCTCTCTTGCTCTGTGTTGAGAAAACAAAGTCTGAACAATCAGTTGTTGTGGAGATGCGCTTTATGTTTTGGAACAGCAGCTACAGTGGTGCCTCGATTTACGAACTTAATCCGTATCGGAATGGTGTTCTTAAGTCGAAATGCTCGTAAGTCGAAGCACCATTTCCCATTGAAATGCATGGGAAAGGGATTAATCCGTTCCAGCATTTCAAAAAAATACCAAAAAAATATATAAAGCACACAGAAAGCCCCATCAGAAGGCGCTGGGGCTTTAAAAAAAAACCAACCAAAAATAAACAGAGCAAGCCCCGAAGGCTGCAAAACAAAAAACAAACAAAAAACAACAACCAAAAGCCAAAAATAAACATCGAGCAATCCCCACGCTGGGAGTGCAAAAAAACAACACAGCATAGAAACATAACCCCCCTCAGCCGAAACCCACCCTGCAAAACCCACCCAGAAGTTTCTAAAAAGGAAAAAGCAGCACCTTACCAGGCAGACCGAAGCCTCCTCCTATGGCACTCACTCCCCGGCGGGGAGCCTCCTGCGTCCATGGAGGAGCCCCTCTGACCCGCACGCCACAGCCCAGCGCCTTCGGTGGGCCTTACTCATGAGTAGACCCGCGCCTTCGATGGGCCTTACGCATGAGTAGACCCACTCCAGGGATGGGCAGGGAGTGCACAGGCTTCCTGCGCCCCGCGGCGATCTGGAGCCGCCCCCGCCTCTCCTTCCTCCTCCTGCGCCACAGTAGTAAAAAAGTTCCCTGACCCCCTGCTCTAACCGTTGGGGCGAAAGAGCTACAAAGAAGCAGCCTCTTTGCCACCAACGGTTTGAATTTCCCGCCTTTTTCTGTTCTTAGGTCGAAGCTCCGCTCGCAAGTCGAAGCAAAATTTTGCGAGCGGAGCTGCTCGTAAGTCGAAATGTTCGTAGGTAGGGCCGTTCGTAAGTCGAGGCACCACTGTATTTTCTCTGGCTTAGTTCATATGTCATGTTCCTAATGTCTTCTGAAATGTTGCATGCAATTTTCCTCATCCTTCTTCTTCTTTGAACATGTTAAGTGTTGCAAAGCTTTGAATTTCTGGTTAAAATTCCTCTAGCTGTTCAGCAGAAATGCAGCAATTCACAAAGCAAAATAGCTTCAAATTTTCCCAAATTAGACCACCTTTTTTCTCTCATCAGCTGGCACTTACAGTCTCAATAACTCACTCTGAAGCATTGGTAAGAATAAGAATAAAAAGGTTTCATTTACTTACAGTTGAACAGATAAAAAACAGCACACTGAACAAACATTACTTGTATCAGCAGCAGGCCTTGATAGACTCACTGATTGCTTTCAGCAGACTCAATGCTACACACTAACTGTCAGCAGATTAAAAGAGAGTGGAAAAATACCTTAATAGAGAGGTTAGGCTTTCTTTTGAAATCAGAGACAGGAAGGAACAATTGGTTACTGCTGGGTTAATTGACAGTCACCTCAGTTTAGAAATGTCCCTCCCAACGAAACCTACTAAAGATAGCATACGAGTTTGATAAAACTCCAACATGAAGCTGTCTTGCACAGAGTCACATCATTGGTCTATGTAGCCCAGTACTATAATTATATAGTACCTAACATTTGTGTAGTACTTTTAGATGTTCTGAGCACTCAACATGCATTATCTAGTTTTATCTCAGCTCTGTGAAATAAATCCTTCATTTTGTGGGAGGTGGGGAGACTGGGAATGACAGAAAGAGTAGGGGGACATGGAAAATGCATGGAAGAGGTAAAATTCAAATGGGGGCTTCATTAGTTGACGAGTGTACTAGATGTTGCAGTGTGGTAGCCCTCAGCAGTATTTCAGGGTCTTCTTTTTTGCATTTATTTCTTTTTTTTTATTTTTTTTCCCCTTTATTTTAAATTTAAACAAAAACATATAACATACAAACTAAAATACAATTTAACTGTGTTCCCCACCACCATATGCGGGACCTCTTGCCATAATCTTCCTCTTCCTTATTCTTCTTCTTCTTCCTCTTCTTCTATTGTCCTCTTCTCCAAAACTGCATTGATTCTTGATTTGGAGCTTTCCCTTTTCCTCTTATTAATACATATTCCAAAAATCTCCCCCATATGTCATAAAAGTTATTTTTTTTCAACTCTCCTTTCTTAACCTTTAAGTTACAAGTTAATTTATCATTTATTGCTATATTCCATATTTCTTTATACCATTCTTCAATTTGCAATTCGACTTTTGATTTCCATTGCCTAGCTATAATCAATCTAGCTGCTGTTAATAAGTTGGTTATCAATTCTTTAGTCATTTTGTCATATTCCACATTCTCAAATATTGATAACAAAGCAATCTCAGCATTAAATTCTATATCTTTTTCACATATGTAGCTTAATTCTTTAAAAATTTGTTTCCAAAATCTTTGCACTTTTTCACATTCCCACCACATATGAAAGTATGTACCAATTTCCTTCTCACATTTCCAACAGACATTCGGATGATTGGCATTAATTTTATTTAATTTTGACGGTGTTAAATACCATCTTAAACTAAGTTTAAAAATTTTTTCCTTTATTCTTACTGACATGAATCTTAACACCCTCATTTTCCATATCTTCCTCCATTCTTCTTCATTTATTCTTTTCCCAATATCTTGCTCCCACACTATTTTTAATCCTTCTTTCTCACTTTCCTCTTCCTCTAAATTAAGAAGAAGTAAGTAAATTTTGCTCACAGTACCTTTCACTGAGTCAGTCATCCGAATGTCCTCATATGACAATAACAATTGTTCGTACTTTGTATATTCTCTACCTTTATTATATTTATTTACCCATTCATTAGTCCATCTTTCTAATTGTATATAATTCAACCATGAAATGCTCCTATTCTGAAGAGTTTGTTTCATTTGATCTATCGATCTCATTTTATACAACCAATCTTTCAATCTAATCACTTTCTTTTCTTTAAATAGATCCACATACACTTTCATATTGGTAGGAAAATTTTCTATTTCTGTCACTAATCCAAGTGGGGAATATGATGAACATAAATTCTTTTTGCACTTATACCATATATTTAACAATGTCTTTAAAAATGGGTTATTAATTTCCCTTATTTTATCTTTCTTAATTATACCAAATAAATATTTTTCTATATCTGCCTGTAATTCTGATGATTCCATCTCCCACCAAATTAGCCTTTCTGGATTATATATAATTTCCCCAATAAACCTCAATTGGTTAGCCAAATAATAATTTTTTATATTTGGTAAACCTATACCACCTTTTTGCTTTGTTCTATACCAATACTTTTTATTTATTCTAGATCTCTTCCCTTCATTACAGTACTTATTAATTATTCCTTGCCAAAATTTCAAATCATCCTCTGTTAACTGTATTGGTAGCATTCTAAATAAAAAATTAATTTTTGGTAAGATTTTCATTTTTATCAATGCAATCCTTCCAAACCAAGATAGTTTAAAGTTACTGTATCCCTGTAATTTGTTTTTAATCACTTCCTTTAGTTTATTATAATTATATTCCTTTATTTTTTGAATATTTTTTGCTAGATCTATTCCTAAATATTTAATTGATTTACATAATCTGAAATCATATTTTTCAACACACCTTTCTTGTTCTACTCTATTATGATTAAATAACATTAATTCAGATTTTTGCCAATTCACACATAATCCAGTTATTCTTCCAAATTTTTCTAAATGAGTTCTAATTTTATCTACACATTCTAACGGATTTTTCACTGTCAACAAGGAATCATCAGCAAACAAATTAATCTTTATTTTATTCTTTTTCTCCATACCTTCGATTGAATCATCATTCCTTATTACATTTGCCAACATTTCAATAATCAAACAAAACAGAACTGGAGAAAGAGGGCAACCTTGTCTAGTGCCTCGGCCTAAAGCTATTTGTTCTGTAATCCCATCATTAACTATTACTACAGAGGTATTCTCCAGATATAGTTGATCTATTATCCCCCTAAATTTCTTTCCAAAACCCCAACCTTTTAACAAAATCTTTAATGTTGGCCATTCCACGCAATCAAATGCCTTAAATATATCTAATGATAAAATACCTGCCTTCAATTTGTCTTTTTCTATATTGTATAAAATATTCAATACCCTCCTAGTCAAATTCTCCATTTGTCTACCCTTTAAAAAACCATTCTGATCTTCTTTAATATATTTTATAATAAATTTATTAATTCTATTCGCAAGTATTGCAGTAAAAATCTTTGCATCTTGATTTAATAGTGAAATGGGTCTATATCAACTTGGGTCTGTTAAGTCTTTATTAGGCTTTGGGATAAGAGTTATTAATGAATGTTTCCAAGAATCTGGTATTCTCTCTCCTTCCAATATTTCATTATAGAGCACTTTTAACTTAGGGATCAATATTGGTTTAAAAGTTTTATAATATTCTGATCCTAAACCGTCAAAACCTGGAGTTTTACCATTTTTTAATTTATTAATAATCTCTATAATCTCTTCCTCTTTTATCTCTTTATCTAAATCCTTTTTATCATTCTCTGATAATTTACTCTTAACATTTTCTTTAATATAATTTTCTATATCTTCTTTCGATACACTATTGCCTTTATACAAATTTTGATAGAATTCCTGTATTATCTTTAGTTTTTCTTTCATTAAGCTACAATTCTTTCCCGTTTTGTCTTTAATCACTCCAATTATATTTTTTGCTCTTTTAGTTTGAACTAATCTAGCTAAAAGTTTTGAGTTTTTATTACTGTATTCGAAAAAATTCCTCCTAGCGTATATCAAGTCTCTCTGGACCTTTTCTAGCTCTATACCTTCTAATTCCTTTCTTTTAGCTTGGATCTCAATTAATTTTTTGTTATCTCTATCCATAAAATATTTGCTTTCTAAATCCTTTAATGATTCTACAATTCTATTTATATTTTCTTCTCTCAATTTTCTTAATCTACAGGATTCTCTTATGGCGATTCCTCTCATGACTGCTTTCATAGTGTCCCATAACACTCCTATTTTATTCCCACCTGCTTCATTAAATGACCATATTTCCAGCCATTCTTTCTTAACTTTATCTACAACCTCTGTATGTTGAAAAATATTGGAGTCCATTCTCCATCTTCTAGCTTCTCTATAGTCCTTCTTAACTTTCATCTCCAACACCATCAACGCATGATCTGTTATTTTTATCACATTAATATTTGTATCTACTACTTTTGAAATTAAGTTTTGTGAAATAAACATAAAATCTATTCTAGAATAACTATTATGTACAGAAGAATAATATGTAAACCTTCTTTCATCTCCCTTTAATTCTCTCCATATATCTTTCAAATCCGTAGTGTTTAGTATCTTACTCAGGAGGGTACCTCTTTTATTCAACTCATCTTTTTTACATGTGGATTTATCTTTCACCTTATCCAGAACCATATTAAAATCTCCTGCCATGATCACATATCCTTTCCTAACCTTTTCCATTTCTTCAATCACAGTTCTATAAAATTCTCCTTGATTCATGTTTGGTGCATACACATTTACTAATGTATAATCTTCCTCCCCCATTTGACCTTGAATTATCAAATATCTACCATTACTATCTTTTATTCTTTCATCACAAATTCACAATGTTTAGATATTAATATTGCTACCCCCTCTAGATTTAGAGGTCCCAAAATGCTTTTTCATATATATGGATGTTTTGTAATTTCAATTCATTGACTCCATCCTTTAGTTGATGTGTCTCTTGTAAATAGATAATGTCAACTTTACTTTTCTTTAATAATAATTCTATCCTCCTTCTCTTTAATACAGACCCTAGGCCTTTCACATTTAAAGTCGCTACCCTTATATTTTTCCCCGGATTATATTATATCCGTTCCTTTCTCTGCCTCTTATTCGGTCCCTTTGTGCATCTCACATAACAAAAACAAAAACAAAAACAACTAAAAAAAATAAATTCACCAACCTCTAATTTCCTATCCCTATCCTTCTTACCTACATATAAATTATTTTCCTCCCTCCCGTTTCCCCACGTCTCACTAATGTTCGGCGCGGGCTCTGGGAGGGGGGGAGACATCACCCCCACCAGTCCGGACCCCAGCCAAACCCTCATCCCAATTTCACCCCACCTCATATTTTTATCTATATATATACTCAAATGCCCTCCCTCCTAACTTTTAACATCTCTTCTTCTTTCTACCACCCAAGTCTAATCAGGTAATCCAAAACAACAATGAAAAAAAGGAAAAAAAAAGGGAAAAGAGAAAAAAATATGAAAAAGACAAAAAAAATTTAAAAAAAAATAAAAAAATTTAAAAAGATTTTATTAATATTATAAAAAAAATTTTTTAATATTATAATAAAATGAGCAGAAAAGAAAGAGAAAAAAAATCCCAACCCATTACAAAATGAAGGGGGAAAAGAAAAATCAAAAATCAAAAAGAAAAGAGGAAAAAAAAGAAAAAAGGGAGGGTAAAGGAGGTAAAGGAGAAAGAAAAAAAAATTTCTTCCGACATCCAGTAACGCCCAGTAATCTCTTCCAATTAAAGTATCTTCTCTCAAAAAATCTTCTCTTTCGGACTACCAGTCTTTACAAAGCATTTATTTCTGTGCAGATGTCATACTTAATGTCAGTGGGAGTTTGTAAATCCACTTTTAACAATACTAATGATAACTGTGGTTGACATCAGACACTTCTGCAGGTATAATATGCATCATTATTTGTATTGATTCAGAAGTAATGCTAAACCCTGTTTAGCTTTGGCAAAGAAAGAACATGCTTACATGTTAGATGCTACTAATTCTTTCACCATTGTGAAGTGCTACATTTGGACCAATTAATCTTTCTTTCCTTTATCGTATCAGAGCATTGCACAATTTAAAATTATGAACATATAAGAAATTAGGTAAAATTAAAAACATATTAAGATATTAAGATAATTAGACTATTTTTTACCAGAAGTGGGCTACTTCAATAGTTTTATCTTGGCCATTTGCTAAATCTTTTTTTGTACACGTGGTGGGGCATACATTGCAGGAACATAAATGCTGCATAGATGGAATTATCCCACAATCACATAAAATTTGTTTTGTATCCAAGTACAGTGGTGCCTCGACTTACGACCATAATCCGTTCCAGAAGATGGACGTAACTCGAAATGGTCGTAAATCGAAGCACCATTTCCCATAGGAATGCATTGAAATGCAATTAATCTGTTCTGGCCGAAGAAAAAAATCACACACACAAAAAAATCAATGCAAGACTCATTGGAAACGCGATTAATCCCTTCCGGCTGAAGGGGGGGAGGAAGAAAAGCAATCAAGCGTGCAAGACCCATTGGAGATGCACAGAAAACAAACGGAGCAGATCAGAAATGCACAGAGAACAAAGGAAAAAGCAAGGGAAGCATGCAGGACCCATTGGAAATGGGGAACCCCCCCCCCCAAAAGCAACCAAACCCACCAAGACCCATCGGAAATGGGGGGGAGCCAAAAAACAAACAAACCCCCCAAGACCCATCGGAAATGGGAGAAAAAACACTCCAAAAAGCAACCAAACCCCCCAAGACCCATCGGAAATGGGGGGGAAACCCAAAAAACCAAAGAAACCCCCCAAGACCCATCACAGCACAGAAACATAACCCCCGCCAGCTCAAAACCACACTGCAAAAACACCCAGAACAGTTTTTAAAAAGCAGAAAACAGCACCTTACCTTACCAGGCAGCCCGAAGCCTCCCTGCAAACACACACACATGCTCTCAGAAGCAGAAGGAGGCAGTCCCAAGCCTCCGACGCCGCCGCACACTCTCTAACTGCTGGGGCGAAAGAGCTACAAAGAAGCGGCCTCGTCGCCACCTACAGTTAGAAATTTGAATTTCCCGTCTTTTTCCCCTACCTTTTTCTGTTCGTAAGTGGAAGCTCCGGTCGCAAGTAGAAGCAAAATTTTGCGGCCGGAGTTGGTTGTAACTCGAAATGGTCGTAAGTAGGGACGTTCGTAAGTCGAGGCACCACTGTAAGACAAAGAGAAATGGAATTTCAAATACAGATGAAACAATTGGAATTAGCTGCGCAGAACAACAACAACAACAACTACTACTACTCTAGTGAGGGAAATCTCTCAAAAATAAACCTAAAGAAATTTCCCCAATATAGGAAAGTAGATTGCCCTGAATCTTTCCTGATTTCATTTGAGAGAGTGTGCTGGGACTTTGAGATTAAGGATGATGAAAGGATGATAGTGTTGAGATCACAAATAAGTGGAGATTTAGCTGAGCTTTATTCTCAGATGCCTCTGGAGCAAGCTAGAGATTTTGAGGCATATAGAAAAATGGTATATTCTAGATTTGGCATAAATGCAGAACACCTTAGAAGAAAATTTTGTTCCCTTACCAAAAAGCCTGAAGAATCTTATGCCCAAGTGGGGGCTAAATTGATTCAATATTTGGACAAATGGATGGAACTTGAAAATGTCACTTCTCTAGACCAAATGAAAAATGTGGTTGGTTTAGAACAATTTTATTCCATTTTGCCAGGAGAATTGTGTTATTTGGTCAAAGACAAAAATCCTAAAAATGTATTACAGGCTTCTGTATAGCTGATTCCATCAGTGAGATTAGAGATCCTCGATTTTCTGAGGTAAAAATTGGTAGAAAAGTGTGGGACGACAGGAGGAGAGGGCCCTCACCCAGTAGAGATTACCTCAGAAGTACCCAAGCTACTGGAAGCCATGTTAGAGACAAGCCCTCATCCACAGAGCAGAGTCACCTGAAACATAATAGCTCTGAGGGAAAGGTTAACAAGGCCCTTTATTTTGAACCCAAGGCCAGTAAACAATGCTATGCGTGTGGGGAGAAAGGTCAATTTTGGGCTCAATGTGAGACTCAAAAGAATAGGAATTTTAACCAGCATAAAAATGGAAAAGATGATAGTCAGCCCAAAAAGGTTTACTGTATAAAACCAGTGGAAGCCACTGAAGGCGGTTGTAACGATGGTTCTGTCTCCATGGCAACTAGCACGACAGAAAATTCTGACCTGCCACGAGCCAGAGTCGTTCAGTTCTTTCTTATAAAGGCAGATAATATTTTACTACAGAACTCTGGAGAGAAAATTCTTATTAATGAGATATCTTATATTAGAATTGTAGATACTTGTTCCCATTTAACCCTATGTCATCCTTATGTGGTTCCTAAAGAACAAATACTTCCAAATCAAACTGTTATAATCAAGGGAATAAGTTCTACTCCAGTGATTTTACCTATGGCTAAAGTAAAGATAAACTATCGAGACTGGGTTGAAATTTGGGATGTAACAATTTCTGATCAAATACCCACACCTTGTTTGATTGGATTAGATCTCACTAAGCATGTAGTGCTTTTGTAATAACACGTTCCCAGGGAGAGCAGTTAACAATCCCTGAGGGAAAAATGGAATCCCTAACTTCTGAAAGTAACCTGGAAGGCCCCAGTTTAAAAGAAAACTCTGACGTGGATGAAATGGCAGAAGTTATATTTATGAAAAACCCTAATAATTCATAATTTGATAAGGAACAGAAGGAGGATACCACCCTTACGCAGGGCTTTGAGAAAGCTAAGGGAACTCCCTCTTCATTAACGCCTGAATGCCCAGAGAGAGATATAATAGATAACAATCTGTTATATAGGGAAGTTTTGTTAGCACCTCAGAGGGGTGGAGATGGAATCCTCAAACAACTTATTGTACCTGAAAAATAGAGGCAAGATCTTAAGCAAGGCGCATAGTGATGCTTTTGGAGCTCACATGGGGATATCACGCATGAAACAAAGGGTTGCACAAAATTTTTATTGACCAGGAATGGGTCAGCAAGTTAAGCAGTTTTGTCAGACATGTGATACGTGCCAAATGAGTGGTACTGGGGATGACAAGACAAAGGCTAAGCTATGTTCATTGCCAGGGATCTCGACCCCTTGCCAATGTGTAGGTCTGCAAAAGTCCTTAGAGATAGCAGGGCAAAGCTTGGGGGATGCTCAAGAAAAGAAGAGGGGCTGGTGTGATGAAAAGGCCCAGGAAAGAGCATTCTGTCCAGAGGATGAAGTGGGGATGCTGAGACCCATAGAGGGGAGTGAACTGCAGTTAGCATGGTCAGGACCTGTAGGTGTGTCGCGACAGCACTGGAAAGCTGAAGGGACTAGTACTGGGAAGGCTCCTCAGGCAGCTGCAAAAGCACTTAAAACCTTGCAGGGCAAACCCCTACCTGAGAAACTAGAATTTAAAAGAATAGAACCAGCTGATGAAAATCTCGATAAATCTGAAATAAGCCAAGTGTGTGAGATGGCACTTGAGATAAACTTGCCTGTAAATCTTAAGGTGATCTGTGATAGTGGTCCCCACATATGAAGAGTTTTGCGACTAAAGTACATGTGGGCGAGTTTATGGGTGAGAGTGAAGGCAAAAGCAATAAAGTTTCTAGGAAGAACAAAGTGATAGCTGTGCTGGAGGAGTGGAAGAAACTGCCTACTCTTTCCCCAGTTGAGAAAGCGAAGCCACGAGTCAAAAGGAAAGTAGGTGTCACTTGGAAGAGGCAAGCCAAGGACATCCAGTGGACATCAGAGTGCCCGATGACTGTCAATTGTCTGAAGAGAATGCGGACTTCAACCGGGAGTTCATCGTGTACACCGATGTGTCAAGTGTGGGTCTGGGAGCCGTGCTGTGCCAAGCGAATGACAGCGGGAATCTGCACCCAGTGACTCTGGTCAGCAGGAAATTCCAACCTGGTGAGAGCAATTGGTCTGCCATCGATTGTTTGGACGCTGCAAAGACTGAAGCCCTACATTTGGGGAAGGAAATTCGTCCTTTGCACTGACCCTTTCCCTCTGGTGTGGCTACAAACTATGAAATCCACTAACAGTAAGCTTGCAAGATGGACGCTGAACCTGCAAGACTTTGACTTTGTGTTCCGTAGCGTAAAAGAGACTCGGAGTGTGGATGATGATGCCTTGTCTCGAAGGCCGAATGACTAATGGGTGGATAAACAAAGTTTGTGATGGTGTATTAAATGTTCTGTTTATGTAAGAGTTATGAAATATGATTAAAGTGCAAAGTTTGTTTGGATGTTGATGAACTGAGAGGTGTAGAATGGTGGTAAAAATAATGGTGAGTAGCCTTATTGATGTGGAGGTAATGTAATGTAATTGGTATTAATGTGAGTAATGCAAATGTTTATAACTATATTGATTGTTTTAAATGTTTAAAGTAGTAATTTTGATTTGGTGAACATAGTAATAGAAAGAAAAATTGTATTATAAGGTATGTATAAGTATTGGTAAGTCATTGTTATACTTGCATGTACTTAGCTGTTTGTTTCTGAGGGCAAACTGCTAGGTTTACCCTCATAAAACAAACTTATTAAGGAGGGAGGTATGTAGCGATCACCCTGCTTTAGCTCAGGTAGAAGATTATTTGCATGTACCAATGAGAGCTGTCGGGAGGCAGAGCCAGAGAAACTAGAAGTGAGGGGTGAGTCAGAGTCTGGGGAGTTCAGTCAGAGAGAGCTGGAGAAGAAAGAGTTTGGGGTTTGAGGCAGAGAGAGTGTTTAAGGAGTGATTAGTCAGAGTGTGACCTGTATTAATTAAGATAGAAGAGGTTAAAGTAAAATACTGAAGCTTTGTGTAACTTTAAGAATGTGCTTAAGAACTAGTCCTAAAACAACTTGTAATCAATAAGCCTGTTTCTGTTTAAAAGTTCAGTACTGAATGGACCTCAGTCTTTCATAGGAAATATAGGTTGATAAAGAGACCAACTGGTGGCAGCGTGTTAAAGGGCGTGTTGGGATACTCGTGTGAGCTCTGTGTTTGGTGGAACAAGCAGGGGCCACGGGGGTAAACACCACACTTGGCATTCTTTTTCCTGCTGGCAGTGCAGGCACAATATTGTGCAGCAATATTCAGCCATTTCCTGGCTTTTTGAATCATGGCTACAGAAGCACAATTTCCCACATTCAGAAACTGGAGGTTTTTTAAAGGATTAACTATTAATGTTAGCAGATTAATGTTTGTTGTTGTTTAGTCGTTTAGTCGTGTCCGACTCTTCGTGACCCCATGGACTAGAGCATGCCAGGCCCTCCTGTCTTCCACTGCCTCCCGGAGTTGGGTCAAATTCATGTTGGTAGCTTCGATGACACTGTCCAACCATCTTGTCCTCTGTCGTCCCCTTCTCCTCTTGCCTTCACACTTTCCCAACATCAGGGTCTTTTCCAGGGAGTCTTCTCTTCTCATGAGATGGCCAAAGTATTGGAGCCTCAGCTTCAGGATCTGTCCTTCCAGTGAGCACTCAGGGTTGATTTCCTTCAAAATGGATAGGTTTGTTCTCTTTGCAGTCCAGGGGACTCTCAAGAGTCTCCTCCAGCACCACAATTCAAAAGCATCAATTCTTCGGCGGTCAGCCTTCTTTATGGTCCAGCTCTCACTTCCATACATCACTACTGGAAAAACCATAGCTTTGACTATGCGGACCTTTGTCGGCAAGGTGATGTCTCTGCTTTTTAAGATGCTGTCTAGGTTTGTCATCGCTTTCCTCCCCAGAAGCAGGCGTCTTTTAATTTCGTGGCTGCTGTCACCCTCTGCAGTGACCGTGGAGCCCAGGAAGGTAAACTCTGTCACTGCCTCCATATCTTCCCCTTCTATTTGCCAGGAGGTGATGGGGCCCGTGGCCATGATCTTAGTTTTTTTGATGTTGAGCTTCAGACCATTTTTGCGCTCTCCTCTTTCACTCTCATTAAGAGGTTCTTTAATTCCTCCTCACTTTCTGCCATCAGAGTGGTATCATCTGCATATCTGAGGTTGTTGATATTTCTTCCGGCAATCTTAATTCCGGCTTGGGATTCATCCAGTCCAGCCTTTCGCATGATGTATTCTGCATATAAGTTAAATAAGCAGGGGGACAATATACAGCCTTGTCGTACTCCTTTCCCAATTTTGAACCAATCAGTTGTTCCATATCCAGTTCTAACTGTTGCTTCCTGTCCCACATATAGATTTCTCAGGAGATAGATAAGGTGGTCAGGCACCCCCATTTCTTTAAGAACTTGCCATAGTTTCCTGTGGTCCACACAGTCAAAGGCTTTTGCGTAGTCAATGAAGCAGAAGTAGATGTTTTTCTGGAACTCTCTGGCTTTCTCCATAATCCAGCGCATGTTAGCAATTTGGTCTCTAGTTCCTCTGCCCCTTCGAAATCCAGCTTGTACTTCTGGGAGTTCTCAGTCTACATACTGCTGAAGCCTGCCTTGGAGGATTTTGAGCATAACCTTGCTAGCGTGTGAAATGAGTGCAATTGTACGGTAGTTGGAGCATTCTTTAGCACTTCCCTTCTTTGGGATTGGGATGTAGACTGATCTTTTCCAATCCTCTGGCCACTGCTGAGTTTTCCAAACTTGCTGGCATATGGAGTGTAGCACCTTAACAGTGTCATCTTTTAAGATTTTAAATAGTTCAACTGGAATGCCATCACCTCCACTGGCCTTGTTGTTAGCCATGCTTTCTAAGGCCCACTTGACTTCGCTCTCCAGGATGTCTGGCTCAAGGTCAGCAACCACACTGTCTGGGTTGTCCGGGACATCCAGATCTTTCTGGTATAATTCCTCTGTGTATTCTTGCCACCTCTTCTTGATGTCTTCTGCTTCTGTAAGGTCCCTACCATTTTTGTCCTTTGTCATGTCCATCTTTGCACGAAATGTTCCTTTAATATCTCCAATTTTCTTGAACAGATCTCTGGTTTTTCCCTTTCTATTATTTTCCTCTATATCTTTGCACTGTTCATTTAGGAAGGCCCTTTTGTCTCTCCTTGCTATTCTTTGGAAGTCCACATTCAATATTCTGTAACTTTCCCTATCTCCCTTGCATTTTGTTTCCCTTCTCTTCTCTGCTATTTGTAAGGCCTCGTTGGACAGCCACTTTGCTTTCTTGCATTTCCTTTTCTTTAGGATGGTTTTTGTTGCTGTTTCCTGTACAATGTTACGAGCCTCCATCCATAGTTCTTCAGGCACTCTGTCCACCAAATCTAGTTCCTTAAATCTGTTCTTCACTTCCACTGTGTACTCATAAGGGATTTGGTTTAGATTGTACCTGGCTAGCCCAGTGGTTTTTCCTACTTTCTTCAGTTTAAGCTTGAATTTTGCTATAGGAAGCTGATGATCAGAGCCACAATCAGCTCCAGGTCTTGTTTTTGCTGACTGTATAGAGCCTCTCCATCTTTGGCTGCAGAGAACATAATCAATCTGATTTCGGTATTGCCCATCTGGTGATGTCCATGTGTAGAGTCGCCTCTTGTGTTGTTGGAAAAGAGTGTTTGTGATGACCAGCTTGTTCTCTTCACAAAACTCTATTAGCCTTTGCCCTGCTTCATTTTGAACTCCAAGGCCAAACTTCCCTGTTGTTCCTTTTATCTCTTGACTCCCTACTTTAGCATTCCAGTCCCCTATAATGAGAAGAACATCTTTCGTTGGTGTCAGTTCTAGAAGGTGTTGTAGGTCTTCATAGAATTGGTCAATTTCAGTTTCTTTAGCGTCGGTGGTTGGTGCATAAACTTGGATTATTGTGATGTTGAAAGGTCTGCCTTGGATTCGTATTGAAATCATTCTATCATTTTTGAGATTGTATCCCAGTACAGCTTTTCCCACTCTTTTGTTGACTATGAGGGCTACTCCATTTCTTCTACGGGATTCTTGCCCACAATAGTAGATATGGTAATCATCTGAATTGAATTCGCCCATTCCCGTCCATTTTAGTTCACTGACGCCCAGGATGTCAATGTTTATTCTTGCCATCTCCTGTTTGACCACATCCAACTTACCAAGGTTCATAGATCTTACATTCCAGCTTCCTATGCAGTATTCTTCTTTGCAGCATCGGACTTTCCTTTCACTTCCAGGCACGTCCACAGCTGAGCGTCCTTTCGGCTTTGGCCCAACCACTTCATTAGCTCTGGAGCTACTTGTCCTTGTCCTCCGCTCTTCCTCAGTAGCATGTTGGACGCCTTCCGACCTGAGGGGCCCATCTTCCAGTGTCATATCTTTTAGCCTTTTGTTTCTGTTCATGGGGTTTTCTTGGCAAAGATACTGGAGTGGCTTGCCAGTTCCTGCTCCAGGTGGATCGCGTTTAGTCAGAACTCTCCACTATGACCTGTCCATCTTGGGTGTCCCTGCACGGCATAGCCCATAGCTTCTCTGAATTACTCAAGCCCCTTCGCCACGACAAGGCAGCAATCCGTGAAGGGGAGATTAATGTTAGCCATGGTTAAAAGATAGAAGAGGTTATATCTACATTGGGTTTAAATCATCTTCTGTGTGGTCTGCCATTGCACATCTCTTTCAGCTTACCCATAGTCTTGGCTCCACATCAAGTTTCTGGATGCCACTAAAGTTCACATAGGTAAGATACATAGAAAGTTAGTAACTATTTTTGTTGTAGCTTATTGATGATAAGACTGAAGATTAAGCATTTGGATCAATTCAATATGTAATTTGGAAAACATAATAATATCTAAGATCACTGTAACTATGTATTCTCGAAGGCTTTCACGGCCGGGATCCCATGGTTGTTGTAGGTTTTTCGGGCTGTTTGGCTGTGTTCTTAAGGTTTTTCTTCCTAACGTTTCACCAGTCTCTGTGGCCGGCATCTTCAGAGGACAGGAGTCAGAACTCTGTCTGTGCTCTGGTGCAGTTTGTGGGATAGTCGAGTATTTATAGCTGATCACCATAATCACCCAATCTCCTGAAAAGGACAAAAAGCTGAAGATGCCGGCCACAGAGACTGGCGAAATGTTAGGAAGAAAAACCTTAAGAACACGGCCAAACAGCCCGAAAAACCTACAACAACCATCACTGTAACTCTTTGGCGCAATGTGTAGTTCCAATTTCTACACTGTAGTTCTAATTTCGTCTAAATATAGTTCTGGCATAGACTTGAACTATGTGAAACTCAAAATAAGTGTCTGCATAACTGCATTACTGGTGTCTTAGTAGCTCCCAACAAAGCAAAGCTTTGAGAGGCATACTTTTGAAAGGATAGCTGAAATATATTTACATTTCTTCTACTCTTTTAAGATCTTTCTACAAATCTGAATTACAGCTAAGTATCTCTACCAGCTTTTTTATTAGCCATGAACCAGGAAACATAGTTTTCAGGGAGTTCAAAATATGCTTGGGTAATCTGATTGACTTGCTGTTATTCTGGAATGAATAAATGAATAAATCATAGAAACAGCTGTCACCTTAGAATTAAAAAGTTCCATGCATGTGGCTAATGTCACTGATAGATTGCTTCCAAGAGCAGAACAAATTTGGCAACCTGATCCATAGTTTCACTGCTCATTTCTGAGAGCTTAATTAGAATTGAGGGAGCTGTTTGTGGTTAAATGTTACCTCTACATCAGACCTAAGATGCTTTGGCCTTCTTGTTGGCAGGTTCCAAGCCCCTGCTTGCCAGAGAACATCCACTCCAGGTGATGGACTTGCTGAAACTCTTTCTGTTATGCAGGTCTGCTAGATGAGAAGAGCTCCATTTCAAATGAGAGATAGGAGACTTCCTACCTACTAGTTCTAAGCATCTGAAGTAAGCACCCATTCAGTAGTTTTATTTATCCAGTACTTTTCACACTGGATATTTTTTCCCTTAGCATATTCTATAGGAAGCATGCTTTGTACCTCTGAAACCCATGCAGCTGAGACCCACCACCATCGCCAGCACCAGCAGCTATGTTATATGATGCTCTTTTAGTTGAAGTAATCTGTGGAATCTATTGAGCTAATTTTAGTTGAAGTAATCTAACATGTTATCAAGAAGGTGACCAACGAAGAACTAAAGTGAGAAAATAATGACCAAAAATCATGAAACATACATACAAAGTGCAGAAACTAGAATATTTCAGATATGTAATGTAAAAGAGAAAAGCTTCTTGGCTGAAGACCTTGGGAGGATGGTTTGAGATGAGTAGTTCCCAACCTTGGTTCCCCAGATGTTCTTGGACTGCAACTGTTGTAAGCCGCCCAGAGACCTTTGGGTAGTGTGGGCGGCATATAAGTTAAATAAATAAATAAATAAATAAATAAACTCCAAGAAG
Source organism: Intellagama lesueurii (assembly GCA_037013535.1). Classification (NCBI taxonomy): domain Eukaryota; kingdom Metazoa; phylum Chordata; class Lepidosauria; order Squamata; family Agamidae; genus Intellagama; species Intellagama lesueurii. The sequence continues at coordinate 95,767,592 of JBAJHW010000005.1, forward strand.
TCCTTGCCAGCACAGCTAGTGACTTCTGGGAGTTGCAGTCCAAAAACGTCTGGGGAACCAAGGTTGGGAACCATTGCTTTGGCCTGCATCATTGTTTAGAACTGCTGCATACAAAGTCAGAATAGCCATGGTGACATCCAGTCTCTTGTAGAAGAGGAACAAGGAGAATCTGTGCACTTTCACTGAGACTCTGTTTGCAGTTGTCGAATGGCCTAAAGGATGGAATATAGTTTATGTAGGACAGACACATTATTCTAAACTCTTGTTAGGGGCCAGTTTTATGTTTTGAGAATAGAAGCTGGAACTGAAACTTCAACATCCAGTTCTTGTATCACATCCAGTTCTTGTTAGTCTTCAGCCAGCTCTTTTACCTACTTTGAATGGGAGCTGAATGAAGTACGTTCAATAAAATCACATGCTGTGGGTGGTGCTGGCTTTTCTGTGATATACAAGTTTCCTGGAGCAGTAAAATGTTATTGCCCCCACTCCACCCACTTTCATAGTTCTAAGCACTGCAGTGTAGGAAGGATTCTTGTATTTCTATTCAAATAGTTACATGGTTATTAACCAACTAAGAATGATTTCAGTAAAGCTAGACTGGCTGGCTGACTTTCTTTCAAAATTCAGCTATATCTTCATAAATATATTTATGCCTGCATGTTGCATCACATAAATGCTTGTAAGAACTTTTGTAACTGATCTCAACCTAAGTGTACCTTTTCAGAGGCTGCTGTGTGAGACAGTGCACGGTAAACAAATGTGCACACACCCTCATTCACATTCTCTCTCTCTCTTTCTGTGTATATGTGTCATGCATACCCAGAGATATGAGGAGGTTAGGTTTGGTGGTGGCACAGCAATGGAGCACCTTTCTCGAAGGAGCTGTGGTGATTGTCCTGTATTCCCAGTTCATGTATTGGTCAATTGGTTAAAATACCACTGTGCATTTAGTAGCTTGTTTTGTGTATAGGATGACCTATGGCTCCATCTTGCTTGCTATAGGAACTAGAGAGTGTGCACTTAAGGCGATCAGTCATGCTCATGGGTGCGATTGAATTCAGCTCGTAGAAATTTTTAAATTTCACTTTTAGTAATGGTAAACTAGCCACTGTTTGTAGTTTTGTTGTAATAACAGTAATGCTTTAAAAATACTTGGCCATCGTTTGGTCTCTTTGAGATGAGTATTTTTGAACAGTCAACATGGCCCATCTTTTGTGCCTGGTTTCTCGGTGCAATGCTTTTAGTCTGTCATAGAATAACCCTTGTATCTACCTGCATTAACAGGAAACTTTTAGCTGTTAACTCTGTTTCCTTGCCAGTCTTAGGCCTTGCATGTGCATGGCAGGATTTTGGGAACAAACCTGTTCTCAGTGTCATGTTGCACAAATATTTCCACATATGCAAAGTCAACTTTCTCATCCATGAGTAAATGCAACAGGAAGAAGTTTTAAGTATTTTGAGGGCCTGTCACTGCTCTCTTTAGCCATTAACTGCTTGCTATATGACAATTTTTGTGTAAAATATAGACTTCATAATTTGGGGATAAGCTACTACAAGTTTGATTATGGTAAATCACCATAACTTGGAGAGGACTTGACGGCACTTAACAACAAAAACATTGCTCAACTTATAGACATGTTTATGTCTGTAGAATTCCTGAATCTTCTGTCCTTTTAAAGAGGCACTTCAGAGCATTTTCAAAGATTCTGCTGAAATATAAGGTGGGCAACCATTTTCTTGATTACCTGTATACAAAATGCTAGAGATACTAAGAAATTTAATTTGAAAAGGGCAATAATAGCATCAGAAAGGCAATAAATGTTAGAACTGAGCATGAAATATTCATAATTAGGATAAAAACTGATACCATGTATTCCTGAAAGTTTGAGTCTATGGATCCATTTAATCTATTACAGTGTTTCCCAACCTGGGGGTTATGACCCCTAAGGGGGTCACAAAGTGTTTTCTGGGGGGAGGTTGTGGATCACCTTATATGTGTTGTAGCCCTTGTTAAATTTCTTCCTTGACCTTTCAGAGTGGGATATTAAAGTTAGCATGTACGTATGTATATGTATGAGAAAAAGGCCCTTTCGGGGAGAAAGAAGGGATGGCTTTATCCTATTAAAAATGCCTGTGGCGAAATGCCAACACATGACGTCACTCCTGTCTGTCCATCATGAAAGCTCCAAAGGGAGGAGCCAATGATAGGGCAGGAGGGGCGAGGTCAAAAGAGACAGTTGAGTGAAAAATGACAGGAGTTATAGAGAGGAGAAGAGAGATATTGATTTGGAGAGGGAGAGTTAGGAGAGTGAATTGAGAAGGTTAATACATAGATTGAACAGTTGGAATGATAAAGAGAATAGAGAAAGAGTTATAAGTAATAGAGAATAGATAATTAGTAAAAGAAAGTATATTGTTGTTCTGAATAAAAGTACCATTAAACCAATGTATAAATAAATCCTATTTAATGAACAATACCGAGCATCTGTGATTTACCCATTGTGATTTGCATGACAATAAAAGAACATCTGTAATATAAACCTCTGAGTCTCAAAAACAAAAGTTCAATAAACCTGTTATTCTTGGCAGCACACGTGTCTGAAATACATAATTGGTATTAGGGGAATAATACCTGGTGGCAGCGTGTAAGGTGGAAGCGCATCCAGACGGTGCACCTATGTTTAAGGGAGATTAAACAGGGGCACGGGGTGGACGCGACAAAGTGGTGGCAGTGAGAAGAGAAAACGACGTGAGCCTTTGTGAGGGCAAAATAAGCAGGGGCCACAAGGGCGAACGCCACAATGCCTTTTTCTGCAAACATGGCAGGGGGATTGCAAGTTATTTGGCTATTATAAAAGAGGGTCACAACTTGAAAAAGGTTGGGAACCACTGATCTATTAGAATAATCCTTTGGCTGTATTGAAAGTATTTTCTGAAACACAAATAAGAAAACACAGATGTAAAATTTCAGAAGGCAAGTAAAGAATCTAGCGATGTAGAACTGACACTGTTTAAACCAGACCAACAGATAATTAACAATTATTTTTAAAATACATTTGTACCAGTTCAGATGACACTATAAGGAGGTGGGGGTGGGAGACAGGGATTCATGTCGGAATTATGCTATAGGCTATCTCAAAGTAGTGGCGCTCCAGAGGTTGGATTCCAACTTCCCTTGATCCCTAGATATCATAGCCATTGGGGAGGGATTGGGGAGACTTGCAGTCAAACACCATCTGGAGTGTTAGGTTGCTCACCTTTTCTTGAAGTGTTATTACATCATTGGGAAATGGGGAGACGCCAGTTCTGTTGTGCTATAGTATAGGCAGCTCAATGTATTGTGCTTTTCTCATTCCACCTATAGAGTCCCAGGGGCACAAGGTAAAATCAAACAAGCTCAATCCACGTAAACTATCAGGAGTTTGTGTGAAGTTGCCTAAGTGTTTGAGAGTGGGAACAGGAGAGAAAAGTCATCTGATGTAAATGACGCAGGATGTATGGGAGATCCTTTGTGTTTTCAGAAGCATACCTGCATTGACCCCAGCCTGAACTCCAGGACTGAACATCTTTTGAGATTTTACAAAGCATTATTCTCCAGCCCACCAGCAGCATTTTCATCTTCTCCCCTAATTGCAGTTTTACAGATAGATACATCAATCTTTTACAGCAAAAGCAAGGAGTTTTGTGGCCTCAAAGACTTAGATGTTTTATTTTGCATAAGCTTTTATGAACTGTAGACCTATTTCCTAAGATGTGTCCAAAGATGTGGGTCACAGTCCACAAAAGCTTATGCTTGTTAAATAAAACTTGTTAGCCTTGAAGGTGCCACAAGCCTTCTTGTTATTTTTCTAATAACAGTGGAGCATTGGTGGAATTTAAAGGGAAATGCAGGTGTTGGCCATGGTTGTTGGTCTCCTTGAGTTCCTTACAGTTATAAGTTAAATGCTGCAAATATCTATTAGCATAATAATGTCTATTATTACTATTAAATATCTAGGGCAAAGCACTAAATACAACCCTTTTTAAAAATGCCAGTGAAACAGGAAGGTACATTTTGAATGCTGTTAAGATTTTATCAGACAAAAGCAATTACCCTAGTTTTATATGGCCCACTGTTGTTGTTTTTTACACTACCCATATTAATCACCAGACAGTTTTGAAAAAGAAAAATCTTGGTAGTGGGAGCCCTAAGATGTGTGGTAGGAGCTGCCTGGAGTTTGGAACAGGTTTAAATCAATTTAAATCAAAGAATTAGATTTTTTTTTTGACAATTTACATTAAAAAATGATTTTTAAAAAATTTAAATTGTGATTTAAATCAATTTGATTTTTTCAAAAAAAATAATTGATTTTTATCCACCCTGATTTGGAATAGGGAATATGTGCAATATCCTTGCTTCAGTGTTATGCTGCCTATGATGTTGGATGCACTTTTTTTTGACTCAGTGCATTTGCCTTGTATAACTTTAAATGATTCTTATAAATAGAAGAAAGGTATTCCTCCATTACTTATTATGATTTATTTAAACTATTAAACTAAGAGCACTTGCAGGTTGTTATTTTTAATTCAACAGACAATTCATGATGTAAATGAATAGAACTAGTTGGCACAAGTTAACAGTGTTTGCTCACCACTAATTTATCAGTTGACACTTCCTAAAATGTTACTCATTGTAGCAATACTAGATGTTAAGGTAGTGATACTCTCTGTCCTAATGATTCTGGAGATACAGAAAGATCAGTATATGTGTTGTTTTGTTGTACCTTTTATCAGGAGGCTAGAGCAAACTTGATTCAGTTGATCTTGGCATCCTTCTTTGGTCATTCAGGTATGTTGTTACACCTGTAGATGTGTGATGTCCACATTATCCAGAACGCTGCAGTATTTGAATACAGTATTTAAAACCAGGCTAAGGAAGCTTGCCCCTTCACGGATTGCTGCCTTGTCGTGGCGAAGGGGCTTGAGTAATTCAGAGAAGCTATGGGCTATGCCGTGCAGGGACACCCAAGACGGACAGGTCATAGTGGAGAGTTCTGACTAAACGTGATCCACCTGGAGCAGGGATTGGCAAGCCACTCCAGTATCTTTGCCAAGAAAACCCCATGAACAGAAACAAAAGGCTAAAAGATATGACACTGGAAGATGGGCCCCTCAGGTCGGAAGGCGTCCAACATGCTACTGAGGAAGAGCGGAGGACAAGTACAAGTAGCTCCAGAGCTAATGAAGTAGTTGGGCCAAAGCCGAAAGGACGCTCAGCTGCGGACGCGCCTGGAAGTGAAAGGAAAGTCCGATGCTGCAAAGAAAAATACTGCATAGGAAGCTGGAATGTAAGATATATGAACCTTGGTAAGCTGGATGTGGTCAAACAGGAGATGGCAAGAATAAACATTGACATCCTGGGCGCCAGTGAACCAAAATGGACGGGAATGGGCGAATTCAATTCAGACGATTATCATATCTACTATTGTGGGCAAGAATCCCGTAGAAGAAATGGAGTAGCCCTCATAGTCAACAAGAGAGTGGGAAAAGCTGTACTGGGATACAATCTCAAAAATGATAGAATGATTTCAATACGAATCCAACGCAGACCTTTCAACATCACAGTCATCCAAGTTTATGCACCAACCACCGATGCTGAAGAGGCTGAAATTGACCAATTCTATGAAGACTTACAACACCTTCTAGAACTGACACCAAAGAAAGATGTTCTTCTCATCATAAGGGACTGGAATGCTAAAGTAGGGAGTCAAGAGATAAAAGGAACAACAGGGAAGTTTGGCCTTGGAGTTCAAAACAAAGCAAGGCAAAGGCTAATAGAGTTTTGTCAAGAGAACAAGCTGGTCATCACAAACACTCTTTTCCAACAACACAAGAGGCGACTCTACACATGGACATCACCAGATGGGCAATACCGAAATCTGATTGATGATGTTCTCTGCAGCCAAAGATGGAGAAGCTCTATACAGTCAGCAAAAACAAGACCTGGAGCTGATTGTGGCTCTGATCATCAGCTTCTTATAGCAAAACTCAAGCTTAAACTGAAGAAAGTAGGAAAAACCACTGGGCTAGTCAGGTATAATCTAAACCAAATCTCTTATGAATACACAGTGGAAGTGAAGAACAGATTTAAGGAACTCGATTTGGTGGACAGAGTGCCTGAAGAACTATGGATGGAGGCTCGGAACATTGTACAGGAGGCAACAACAAAAACCATCCCAAAGAAAAGGAAATGCAAGAAAGCAAAGTGGCTGTCCAACGAGGCCTTACAAATAGCAGAGAAGAGAAGGGAAACAAAATGCAAGGGAGACAGGGAAAGTTACAGAAAATGGAATGCAGACTTCCAAAGAATAGCAAGGAGAGACAAGAGGGCCTTCTTAAATGAACAGTGCAAAGATATAGAGGAAAATAATAGAAAGGGAAAAACCAGATATCTGTTCAAGAAAATTGGAGATATTAAAGGAACATTTTGTGCAAAGATGGACATGATAAAGGACAAAAATGGTAGGGACCTCACAGAAGCAGAAGACATCAAGAAGAGGTGGCAAGAATACACGGAGGAATTATACCAGAAAGATCTGGATGTCCCGGACAACCCAGATAGTGTGGTTGCTGACCTTGAGCCAGACATCCTGGAGAGTGAAGTCAAGTGGGCCTTAGAAAGCATGGCTAACAACAAGGCCAGTGGAGGTGATGGCATTCCAGTTGAACTATTTAAAATCTTAAAAGATGACGCTGTTAAGGTGCTACACTCCATATGCCAGCAAGTTTGGAAAACTCAGCAGTGGCCAGAGGATTGGAAAAGATCAGTCTACATCCCAATCCCAAAGAAGGGCAGTGCCAAAGAATGCTCCAACTACCATACAATTGCACTCATTTCACACGCTAGCAAGGTTATGCTCAAAATCCTCCAAGGTAGGCTTCAGCAGTATGTGGACCGAGAACTCCCAGAAGTACAAGCTGGATTTCGAAGGGGCAGAGGAACTAGAGACCAAATTGCTAACATGCGCTGGATTATGGAGAAAGCCAGAGAGTTCCAGAAAAACATCTACTTCTGCTTCATTGACTACGCAAAAGCCTTTGACTGTGTGGACCACAGCAAACTATGGCAAGTTTTTAAAAAGAAATGGGAGTGCCTGACCACCTTATCTATCTCCTGAGAAATCTATATGTGGGACAGGAAGCAACAGTTAGAACTGGATATGGAACAACTGATTGGTTCAAAATTGGGAAAGGAGTACGACAAGGCTGTATATTGTCCTCCTGCTTATTTAACTTATATGCAGAATACATCATGCGAAAGGCTGGACTGGATGAATCCCAAGTCGGAATTAAGATTGCCGGAAGAAATATCAACCACCTCAGATATGCAGATGATACCACTCTGATGGCAGAAAGTGAGGAGGAATTAAAGAACCTCTTAATGAGAGTGAAAGAGGAGAGCGCAAAAAATGGTCTGAAGCTCAGCATCAAAAAAACTAAGATCATGGCCACGGGCCCCATCACCTCCTGGCAAATAGAAGGGGAAGATATGAAGGCAGTGACAGAGTTTACCTTCCTGGGCTCCACGATCACTGCAGAGGGTGACAGCAGCCACGAAATCAAAAGACGCCTGCTTCTGGGGAGGAAAGCGATGACAAACCTAGACAGCATCTTAAAAAGCAGAGACATCACCTTGCCGACAAAGGTCCGCATAGTCAAAGCTATGGTTTTTCCAGTAGTGATGTATGGAAGTGAGAGCTGGACCATAAAGAAGGCTGACCGCCGAAGAATTGATGCTTTTGAATTGTGGTGCTGGAGGAGACTCTTGAGAGTCCCCTGGACTGCAAAGAGAACAAACCTATCCATTTTGAAGGAAATCAACCCTGAGTGCTCACTGGAAGGACAGATCCTGAAGCTGAGGCTCCAATATTTTGGCTATCTCATGAGAAGAGAAGACTCCCTGGAAAAGACCCTGTTGTTGGGAAAGTGTGAAGGCAAGAGGAGAAGGGGACGACAGAGGACAAGATGGTTGGATAGTGTCATCGAAGCTACCAACATGAATTTGACCCAACTCCGGGAGGCAGTGGAAGACAGGAGGGCCTGGCGTCCTCTGGTCCATGAGGTCACGAAGAGTCGGACACGACTTAACGACTAAACAACAACAAAGGAAGCTTGTGTGTGCATGCTTTGTGTTATCAAGTTGTGTCTTTCTTTATAAGTCATACCAGCTCATGTTAGACATTTTTTGTTTTCTATTTCCTTCTATTTTTCCTAGCATTATTTTCTTTTCCAGTAAGTCTTCTCTTATGATATGCTCAGAATACGATAGACTTAGTTTAATCATTTTTCTATTCTAGAGAGATAGTTCAGGCTTGATTTCACCTAGAACCTATCTATTTGTCTTTCTGGCAGTCCATGGTCCCTATAAAACACTCTTCTGTAACCTCATTTCAAATGATTTTTTTCCTTGTGAACTTCCCTTATTTTCCAGCTTGTGCATCCGTATATGGTGATTTGGAATACCGTGGTATGGATGAAAGTCTTTAACAATCAATTTCTTGACTGTACTCATTAAAATTATGTAATTCTCACATCAAAGGTGCTTGCAGATTACATGTTTGTAATCTTGCAATATTAAAAGAATGCACAACTGTGTGCCCTGTTTTGTCATGAGCATATTTGTGTATGCGTCTTTTCCTTTTCTATAAATTATCTGTAGACTAATTTTAAATGACCTAAAAAGATTGCTGAGTGCCAGTATTGTGTAAAAAATGTAGAGGCTGTTTCTTACGTGGTGCAGCTGAACTCAGTGCATAGGCCTGGCTTCAACTTCTGTTCTTCATACTTCTGAAAGCTAAAGCCAGTTTTACATTGTTTCAAACTCTGAAGATTAAGCCTGCTGTGGGTCTATCACTACTCATTCTGTTTAAGTTGGTTGGGTTCCTTAGTTTGTGGATAGGAAAAAGAGAGAGGGAAAGGGGAGAGAAAAATCTTTTATCAGCATTTTTGTGCTGCTAATTAAACCCCTGAGGTTGTGTGTGCACACACCCCACTCATGTTCCTGCCCCCGTACCTTTAATAAGCATTCATTTTGACAGTCAGTCTCTAGTCAAGAACTTTAATTATTCAACTGTAGGTATTTTTCAAAAGTTTTGAATCTTTTAGAAATAAATGCTGTAAAAATCTGCACACACAGATTTGTGCAAGCTCGTTACTGCTCTTTGGCAAGCTGTACGTGTAAGTGGGTACCTTTGTTAACTCCAGAAGGCAAGTATGCACAAGCCCTCACTATACTTTATTTTTGTATACTATACTTCTGCCTGAGATGGGAGACCTACGTCTGGATTATAGTGGTTCAGAATGCAGAAGAAGGCCTCACACAATTGGGTGATTCCCCCATGTGTAAACAGAAACCTTACTCAAACCTTTCAGCCTCAGATTGAGATGTTGCAGCACAGAGATGTAGTTATCTACAACAGAACAGAAAGTCACAGAAGATGGTGGAAGTGATGCAGCACAAGCATACATGTATCAACGTTGGGAGAGGTTAACCACCGTTGTGTACTCATTGTTTTCAACCTTAAATATTGTCTTTCAATGTTTTAAGCCACCTTGGGTCCTTTTCAAGGAGAAAGGCAGGGTAAAAAGTATTATAAAAAACCAAACAAACAAGTTGGCCTATGTTTTGGCTAGTAAATAAACACAGGAACGTGCTCTGTGTGTGTGTGTGCTGTCCCAGCAGTGGTGTGCATTAAAAGCATCCTCCTTGCTGTTCTACCTCACTTGATGTTGGCCTAGTTTTCAGGCGTCTGTTATCTTGTAAATGTCCAAATGAATAGTAGTCATTCATTTTGCCTTTTCTTAGGGATGAGGTAACTCCTTTTAATATTTACAAAAATTACTTCATTGGTTGCCTTTGAGCAACAAATAAATTGTTGTGTGGGAGGGAGATGTATTGTTGTAATCGCAGAATTAATCCTGCATAGTATTTTTAAATGTTGGTTTTCCCCAGTATTATGCTGCTGTTATATACAAAAAAGACTTGATTCCCTGACGGCAGTCTCTACTGAAGGCTATTGCTGTCGCTGCAAAGGTGTTGTTTCTTTTCAAAATATTTCTTCACATGTGGTGGCTTCAATCATGGACTAGGACCAGGAAGAATTTTACAGCTTCATAGTGAGAACTCTGTTTAACACAACACTGTGAGGTAGGAAGATCACCAAATCACCCCAAGTATCAATTATTTGTGATTTGTAAGCTTGCAAACAGCTTTTTGTACACATACACACAAATAAAAATTATGTTTACAACAAATAGTTCTCTGTTCCTCCTCCTGGATTCCTTTTTCTCTGTGCAACAATAACCAAGCAAAAGAAAGAAAGAAGTAGTGAATGCAGACAGCAAAAGGCTGCCAGTAACCTTGGGGCTTTGAAACTTTGCAAATGTTTGTTTGAGTGAAATTCTCCTGCATATCACCGAATAAGAATGAGCTGAGGTCACCCTTGGCAAGAGGCAGCCTCCTTTTTTTCCACACAAACAGCACAACATGAGAGAAGGGGCAAAATCAGTGGTGGTGGGGAAGAGGAGGAATCTGGGAGGAGCTGGGATCAAGTTACTGTAAATATAGTTTTTATAAGTAACAGAATTTTATTAATGCATATGTATACAAAAAGCAGATTTCTTTGTTTGCAGGCTTTGAGAACATAAAGAGTCAAAGCTTCAGGATACTTTTGGTTTTCTTCCTACATCACAGCTTAATGTTGCACATTGTTCCCTGATTGAAGCTGCATAATTAGTTTTGGTTCCTATCCAGTGAGACTGGCCATTGGCTTAAGCCTCCTCTCCAGCAAAACAGTAGGATCTCAACAGATTCTTGCTTGCACCAACTCTTTCCTTTTTCCATTGCTTGAGTTGTGTTACTCATGATGCTCACATTTAGAGGGCAATCAGATAGCAGTGTGACAGTTCAGTCCTGTATCCAGTGGCTTCCTGCCTAACTCCGGTGTGGACCCCACTCTCTGAGATTTTTCCCATTAGTGACTACCTCAGTCACTTTCTCTGCATGATATAAGAAACAGGCAAAAAGTCTATTAACCCTCCAAATAAGCAGTAGAAACAGCAGTGCAATAATTGTATTTAGCTGTGTAAAATAAAGATTTCTCTGTTTCTCTTTTTGGTTTAAAGTAATTTTTAAAAGTCAATTCTTCACTGAATTATGCTGTGTTGCTCTTTTTTACTGTTCTGTTTAAATTGTATTCAAAGTAGTGGTGAATACCTTCCACGCACTTGAGGGATAGTCTCTCTGCCAGAGCCCACAGGGGAGTTGTAATATCAAATTTGTTGCTGACATTTGGAGAAATGGTGGCAAAAAAGGCTGAGTTGTATTTATTTATTAGGTTTATATCCTGCATTTCTACTAAAGGATGGTGCTCTGAGTGGTTTAAAGAGTTTTTGAAAGGAACAAGAAATTTAGAGAGCAAAAGGAACCTTAATAAAATAATATAAACCCACCCCACTGTAAAAATCAGCAAAATACAATTTTAAAACATAAAAATTGGAAAAAGACTTTCTCCTTAAAGCAGGCATTAAACCTTATAGGCAGTCAGCCGATGCACTATAAGTTCTTAATTTCCAGGTAAAGTGAAGATGATGCCTTGAAGTCGTAGGTGTTTTCTTGTCCTGTGGGAAATGGTCTTCCATCCCTGAAGGAGGGAGGAGTTGGGGCCCAGCCAAATTTAGCCTTTAAAAACAGCAGCTGGAGCTGAATAGAAGGGCGGGTGATGATTCTAGGCAGTACATTCAGTTCTATGCAGGGAATAAAACCGTATGGCCTTCACTACCCCTTCACTCAGTTCGGCCCAAAGCTCCTGAAGGAGGTTGGCCCCAAAACTCTTTTTTTTTTTAAAAAGGAGATGGTGAGGGGGAAGCACCATGAGTCCATTGCTGCAAGGCTGTGCCCCTGTGCTGTTTCTATGGTGGTATGAATGAAGTGGACCTTATGTCTGCATCGTAGGAGGCGCCACCATCCCCAACACCCCTTCAAGGTCTGAGGATACTCAGTGAGCATTGTGTAACACCCTAACTGGCTGTTGTTGGGGTGGGGAAGCAAGGCAGAGCCAGAGTTGGTGGGGTGAGGTGAGGAGTTCAGTCTTAAAGAAAAAGTGAAGTCCTAGAAAAGGCCTGTCTGGTTTGTTGCAGTAATGAACAAAAGTAGTCCATCCTTAACTTTAGAAATTTTCCTATTATTAACCATGGCAATAAACTAAAGGTTCAAAGTGAAACAAAGGCAAGAAGAAAAATTATGAGTTTGAGTCTGATTTCAACCCTCACAAAAACACTCTTTGCTGTCATATATGTCTGATAGGGTACATAGAAAAGGGAAAGACTAACCCCTTGAATAGGATAATTTAGGTGCATTCCATGAAAAATCATTCTTACAAAGCAGGGGCAAAAGTGGAGTTTGCACAGTATAATACAAGATAATTGTACTTTTAATCCAGCAGCAGCTCATTCCACAAAATATTTATTGCAGTGGTGATTGTGGGTCTGATTCCAGCATGCCTTCTGCTACAGCAGCACCAGCATCTCTCATAAAAAGGAAAATCAAGGCAAACAAGTTAACTTTAACCCAAGAAGGTTCAAAGCAGAAGGTTGAGTGCTATCTATTGAGTGACCTATGGAACACCACCCAAAAACACTCCTGTGGTCAACATTCCCTCTAATTTTCAGCCCTGCTGGGCATGGCTTTGCCCCCACGCGCACGAGACTCCTCCCCTGCATGGGGTTCTGTTGCAAGCGGATTCAAAGGGGCTGAAAACAATCGCTGTGGGTGCGAGGAGGAGGAGCCCTGCACAGAGGAGGGCAGAGTTGTGCACATGCACACAGGTGTGCACCTTAGAGGGAACCTTGGTGGTGACCCTACATTGCTGTATTGGCAATTCACCTCCTGGAGATATTTTCCAAGCTTTTTATAGCCATGGTACAAGCCCCCCCCCCCCTCATTGAATTTGGAAGCACAATTTACATTAAGAGTGGTAAAGTGCTAGAATAGGCAGTCCTGTATTTCTGAGCAAGGATGACAGTGGTTGCTGCAGCTGAGGTGGCCTTGATGCTTCATTCTGCGCTTTACACAGAGCTGGTGAAGAATTACTGGACCCCTGTTGGGACTGATTGGAGGGAGGCAAGGGCAGAGCATTGTATCCTGTAACGGCGGGATAGCTATCTTTTCCTGTGAGTGTGGTCACAAGAGGATTTTGGAAAGCATCATTTTTAAAAATGTTTTCCACCAATACTTCTAGCACAGCCTGTTGGTATGTCTTTGCTTACAGCCTGGGAATTTGCACAGTGTGTAGAGACTGGAAACAAAAGCAGAGTGTAACCACATGTGTATGCTGGATATTAGGAAAGCCAATTTTAACAAACTCAAGGATAGATAGGATCCCATGGCAGGAAATCCTAACAGAGAAAGGAATCCAAGATTGGTGGGAGTTTCTTTAAACGGAAACTCTAAACTTACAACAACAATTACAACAAGAAAAAAGGTGGAAGACAGCAAAAAAAGGCGAATGTGGCTTCACAAAAAGCTGAGAGGACCTCAAAACAAAACCATTTTGAAAATGTATTTATTTTATATATTTTACCCTGCTTTTCTTCTCGAAAGGACCCAAGGCAAAACCAAACAAAGAGGAACACATATAGGAAGTTGAAGGAAGGACAGGCTACAAAAGAAGAGTAACAAAGAATTGTAGGGATGGTGTGAGGAAGACAAAAGCTGAGAATGAGCTGATATTAGCAAGAGATGCTAAAACCAACAACAACAAAATTCTTCAGATACATGTGTAGCAAAAGACATAGAAAATAAATAGTTGCTCAGCTGCCCAACGGGAATGGAAAAATGATAACACACAACAAAAGCAGAAGTGCTTACTTCCTACTTTAGTTCTGTCTTTTCCCAAAAGACAATCTGTGACCCTCCAGACAAATACAAAGTTCAAATGGAGGGGACAGGATTGCGGCTGGAAAATAGACCATTATTTTGGACAAGTTCAGATCTCCAGGGCCAAATGAACTGCATCCAAGGGTATTGAAGGAACTGGCTGAAGAACTCTCAGAACCACTGTCCGCTATTTTCTTGAAATCGTGGAGGATGGGTGAATTGCCGGATGATTCAAGGAAGACTGGTGTCCCTCTCTTCAAAAAGGGCAAAAAGGAAGAACCAGGGAACTACAGACCAGTCAGCCTGATATCAATCCCAGGGAAAATTCTGGAGCAGAATATAAAGTGGCCTCTCTACAAGCGCCTTGAAAACAATACAGTAATATCTAAAAGCCAACATGGATTTGTCAAGAACAAATCCTGCCAGACTAATCTTATTCCATTTTTTTAAAAATCAGGTAACCTTGCTGGTAGATGAGGATGCTGTAGATGTAATATATCTTGGCTTCAGCAAAGCCTTTGACAAAGTGGCCCATGATATTCTGATTAGCAAGCCAACTAGGGAAGTGCTGGATAGAACAACTGTGAGGTGGATACACAGTTGGTTACAGAACTGTACTCGGAGAGTGCTTATCAGTGGCTCCTTCTCAAAGTGGAAGGAGATAACAAGTGAAATACCACAAGACTCAGCCCTGGGCCTGGTGCTCTTCAACATTTTTATTTATGCCTTGGATAAGGGAGTGCAGGGAATACTTATCAGATTTGCAGATGACACAAAACTGGGTGGAATAATTAATACCTTTGAAGTTAACAGAAACAAAATTCAAAGAGACTTTGATAGGCTTGAGCACTGAGTTGAAAACAACAGAATGAAATTTAACAGGGATAAGTGCAAAGTTCTACACCTGGGATGCAGGGACAAATGCAAATACACAGTTACAAGATGGGGGATACTAGCCTCAGTAATACTGGAATTATTGTAGATCACAAGCTGAATACAAGCCACCAATGCAATGTGGCTGCAAAAAAAGTCAAATGTTATTTTAGGCTGTCTTAACAGAAGTATAGTCTCCAAATCCTGTAAAATATTCATCCCCTTCTATTCGACACTGGTTAGGCCTCATCTTAAGTATTGTATTCAGTTCTGGACATTGCACTTTAAGAAAGATGCCAACAAACTGGAACAAGTTCAGAGTAGTGCAACAAGGATGATGAAGGGTACTGGAAACTAAGCCCTATGAGGAAAGACTGAAAGACCTGGGCATGTTATCAGTGGCAAAAGAAGAGGGGAGATATCAGGAAAAGCTTCTTAACTGTAAGAGCCGCATGACCATAAAACCAATTATTACTCAGGAGGTGGTGAGCACTCCAACACTGGAGGCAATCATGAGAAAATTAAACAAAGATATATGTCAGATTTGGATGCCTGCACTGAGCAGGGGATTGGACTTGATGGCCTTACAGCTCCATTATTCTGTGACCAAATAACTAGAGGTACAGTGTGTGAGAACTTGATGACAGCTGGATGGGTGGGAAAGAGGAGAGAGAAATAGAAGTTATTTGCAACATGATTGTTTCGCTTTAGCAGATCTCTCTTGTGTGATTTTCTTAGTTTAATTCAGCCACTCATGTCATTTCTGAATATTACTGTAAATAGGTGTTTACTTAGAAAGCCTTGGAAGGAACAAACAGCACACTTATTTATTATTATTTAAAGCACGAGGTAAGCCTGTAGTCAGATCTTCCTAAAAGCAAATATCCGTAACTGAAGTTGAGTTGTTTGAGGTTTTCTTTTCTTTTTTCTTTTCTTTTCACACAGATGCTAATAGTTTGTAGCTGAGTGACAGACCTACAATTTAATTTTTAGAAATCATCAGTCACATTTCAGAAAGCTCAGCACAGAAGACTTTTGTGATGGAAATAACTTCCTGAAACCTGTTGGGTAAATACAGTATCTAGAATCCTATTAGTGTTTGGTAAGATTGACATAACTTGCCATGGTTAATTGCAGCTAATATACGAGGTCTGGGGTCACATCTTGGTTGCGCATTGGGGTAGATAACCAGGCATGTGACCAAGATGTGCCCTGGCACCTTGTCAACTGTATGTAAGCACCAGTAGGGTTCTGTTCAATAGGACACTAGTAAGAAACATACACTTATAACCAAGTAATGTAACAGTGTGTCATTACTTTTAATTAATAAGTAATAGTCCAGCTTTAACTGTGGTTTGGATGTCAGTGATAGTTCTTTTAAATGCTCTCCTGGTACAGTTTTAATCTCGTAAGTATAGTTAGGGGAAAGAATCCTCCAAACACCTATAATGTTTTTGTTTCTCTTCAAAATTGGTCATTCACTTCCCTGCAGCCGTTACCACATCAGTGCCATGTTCATCTCTCTGTTTCCTCCTTAAGTGATGTCACCCCTCAAGGAAGCATCTTATGCCCACTATCATGATATTGCCAAGTCTGATAGTCAGTCAATCAGATCTTTCAACTGATGTTACCTTTAAGATCATATAAAGCCCATTTGGTTCGAGGGTAGCACTTATACTGGTCACATGGGCAGTCTTAACCAACTGGGTAGCATTCTAATCAGTGATAATTTTAACAACTAAAATTTTTTTGCACTTCACTACTGAAAAATATTGCTAAAAATGAAAGATCTGTGCCAACAAATTCTTCCCTACAATTGATCCCTATTTTGGCCCTGCCCTAGTAGGTGGATCTTGTCATGGAATACAACCTCCCTGTAAGTTAAAGGTAAAGGAATAAGATGTGGACATGACGGAATTAGACAAGTGAAAAAAAAATTTAAGATTTTTTTTTAAAATCAGATTTTTAAAAATTCAGATCCATTTATTTAGTGGTTAAAATTCTCCCTCTTTTAAAAAGCTTTATTTGGTGATATTCAAAATACGTGATAGCTCAAATATTTCATTATGTAATAGAGGTTATACATTATAGATCTATATTATGAGATAATGTGCTAATATATTTTCATTAAATAGGATATGCGAGTTCTTTGATTAACACCTTAATTTTATGAGGTTCCATAGGCTTCATTATAGATTATTTAGACAAGTCTTTCTACTCCTCTACTCCTCAGTCTTGTAGATACCAGAAAAAATGCAGTGCATATTTTTTATAACCTCCTTCCCCAGTGCATACTTTCAGGCTGTGGAAATGTCAATGATTAGGGGAGATGGAGTCATTCTGTGCAAGGAGATTGTGAAAAACATGTGTTGTAAATATATATATATATATATTGGCTAGAATTCTGTTACTTCTGTCTGCCAGCAAAGGTCCATCAGTGTATATGTCCCAATGGCAAACTGCTGCTAGTTAAGAAGTCAGGGGTTGTATTTCCTGTTGATTAGCAGTTGCATGCTTTGTCATGCAACAGGAAATGCTTAACTACCCTGTTTCCCCCGAAAATAAGACAGGGTCTTATATTAATTTTTGCTCCCAAAAACACATTAGGGCTTATTTTCAGGGGATGCTTTATTTTTTTCATGTACAATCTACGTTTATTCAAATACAGTCACTTCATCTTCTTCTGGTTGCTGCGCAATGGTGGAGGGCGGGGTTTCACTTAACTGGGGCTTATTTTGGGGGTAGGGCTTATATTACAAGCATCCTGAAAAATCATACTAGGTCTTATTTTCAGGTTAGGTCTTATTTTCAGGGAAACGGTAGCGTCAATTTACTGCTGAAATGTTTGCCCGTTAACTAACACCAACATAATTATTCAGTTGTTTCCAGCCATTGTAACATTATAGGAAGCAAGAAAGCACTTTCGGGGGGGAAAATTGCATGATGAAATAAATACTTTTTGAATAGCGATTTAAATTGTGATTTACATTTGGTTTAAATCAACTCCAATGACGTAAAAAGAACTACCTTGTTGGAGGTGCGATTAAGTGTAAAGAGATCCCCTGGATAGTTGAGGACTTGTGCTATGTTTAGCATGCATTTGGAATTGTGGTTACTACCTTTGGTTGTCAGAAGGGAGGAAAATTCCAGAATTGCTCTCAAGGCAGCCATGTCCTGGGATGGACAGGAAATAGGTACAGCTCAACTTCCAGAGATTCCCTGCCCATATAAAACTAGAGTGGTTTCAATCAAGGCTGGCATCTACATCAGTATCCTTGGGGTTCTTTAGTTTTGTAAACAAGTTGTAATACACAGATCTGTACCAATATAATTTTCTAAGTTTCTTCTCTTTCTGAATTTGAGTAAGGTACAGTAATAGAACTAAACTGTACTCCATGGTACATGTTATTCAGTTCTAATTTTAGAGGTGGTGCTTGGAGAACTTGTAGTCTATGAAAATCCTTTTTTCTTTCTTTCTTTTTTTCATTTTACAAGAGAAATGGAACTGAACAATAAAACACGATTTTCAAAACATTTCTCACTGGGTTGAATAGCACAGTGCCACTTCTGCCTTTTTATGTCCCTGTAGTCTGTCAGGTGTGTGATTTCAGGTCAAGAATCCCCCATAGATGTACTGTTGTCTACAAAGGTAGTAATAATGGAGTGCAGATGAAAAATGTAATTACTTTTGTGGAATCCTGAGAATCAAAATGGTAACAAAACAGAAAATTTCTAGATCTCACAATTACAGGGAGAAACTACATATCCAACAGCAAAGAAATAAGCTATCCTGGATGGTAGCAAGCCAACTGATAAAATTAGATCTCTTATCCCATAGCTGTAAAGCATGGGGTAAGGGCCAGGTTTAGATTCAGGTTTAGCCTGAATTGCTGCAGTTTTTATGTTTGCAGAGAAGGGAAATCTCAATTTTGTCATTTTCCAGGTGGGCTTTGCTGGAGGTCATGTGATACTTGCATGACTCAAGCCCTGGAGAGGTTGGTTTTGTCTACTTTGTACTTTAAATCCATCTTCATTCTTTTTTGTGTAGGGAGAATCAGGTTGTGTGACTATCACATATACTTGTCCCTCAGCCAGTTGGGATGGAGGGGGAGGAAGCGTTTGGATGCCCTTCTAGTCAGAGTCACATGTCCATTCAATCCATGCCATCTTACTGAGCTATTTAATACAATGAAGTCTGTTTTCAGTGACAAAGAAAAACAGTCAATACCTTCCCCAGCACTACAGAAATAGTACAGTATTTCTCTCTTGTCTTCCCATATAACGGTAAGCTCCTTGGAGCAGGGACATACAACAGTCCCCCCCCCCACCTCCAATTTTGTGTTGCTTGACATCCTGTTTATTTTCTTTCAGTGTTGCTGTTGTTACTTTTTATTTTATTTTCATGCCGCCACCCCTTCCAATTCCCATGTGTTTCCTTAGGGCCTTTGTGTGTGTGTGGAAAAGCAGCCAGTAACTTTAACGTAGTGAAACAAGTTAACCAATCTTAAACGCAAAGCTCTTACTCTGGCCCGCTTCAATGCATTTCCATCAGCAGTCCAGGAAGGGAAGTATAACAACACCCCTTACACTCAGCGTATATGCCCCTGTAACTCTGGTGAGATCGAATCTATCTCCCATGTGTTACTTCATTGTGCTTTTTATTCTGACATTCGAGAAGTCCTTGTTAACCCTTACATAAGGGCATTTCCTGGACGATCAGAGGCACATTACACACTGCTTTTGCTGACAGGGCGATGCCCTGGCAGATATACTGGGCTAAACCAAAATTCAGATATGCTGACAAAAGTAGCTAAATTCTGTGCTGCTGCAATTAAAATCCGTGAAGGAAAGGTTACACCTAAAGCGCAGCTATAGAATCTGTAAATTGGTGTATACCAATTTGGTATAATGATCACAAGGGCTCTATGAGCTTCAAATTACGTAACAATTTTAGCATTCTATGCAAGCTGCAATAGCCCATAGATAAGGCCTATGATAGGGAGGTAGGAGATATTTAGTAAGATGTATGAATGTAGTTTTATATATATGTATATAGATGTTTTTAGTGTTTTAGTGTTTTTAGTGTTTTTAATGTTTTTAGATTGATTTTATGTCTCCTAATTTAAATAATGTACCTTACTTTTGCTGGTCAATGACCGTAATAAAACATTTATTATTATTACCAATCTTAAAAGGAGAGGAGAGACAGTCAGGGTGGATTTGAATGAAATCAAATTGATTTAAATCACAACTTAAATCACAATTTAAATTTTAAAAAATTGTTTTGACAATGTAAATTTTTAAAATTGTTATTAAATTTTTTAAATCATGATTTAAATCAATTTGATTGTCACAGTCCAAGATAGCCCAGGCAGTCCCTCACCAGGGGCAAGGGCACCAGGACCCAGTCGACCACGCAGGGTATCAAGTCCCAAGGCACTCATTGCACAGTTGGTTGTGACCAAGCAGAGGCAGGAGCACAAGGCTGAGAGCACGGAGCCGGAACAAGATGCAGAGGCAAGAGCAGGGGCCAAGGCAGGAACAGGAGCAAATGCAAGAATACTGGAGCACAGAGACTCTGGCACTGAGGAGCAGCAAGTCAGTCAGCACAGCCAAAGACCTTTGTTGCTGAGGCAAGTTCTGGGAGGGAGAACCACTCCTTAAATAGGCCTTTCCTCCAGGTTTCCAGGTGAGCCTCATGAGTGGCCCAGCAGCTGCTACACAGGCCAGGGCCTGAGCCTGCAAACACCAGGCCATTCCTGGGTCAGGCTGGCCCCAATCCTGCGGCTGCCAGGGCAGTATGGGCCAGATCCTGACATTGATTTTTATTCATCCTGGCAGAAATCTTGACCTGGGACTGTTTTGCAGAGCATATCCAGCAGCACGCCTGCTTCTGCCCTGAGAGGTGACATTTTATAATCAAATCATACTGAATGTAAGCTCTTTCTGATAATAGTGGTATATCAAAGTTGTTATAAGTAGCAATTGCAATAGGGGTTCTCTGCTTGTTGTTGCATGGTAGTAAAAACCTCAGTGGAAGTCTGTACAACTTCTTAATTTCCTAGCAATGTTTGTTTTTGATTGTTCTCCAGAATGCGGCAGCCAGACTGGTGGTTGGTTCAAGTAAATTTGACCACATCACTCCAGTTCTGGCTCACCTCCACTGGTTGCCCATGGCGTCATGTTCAAGGTTTTGACACTCACATACAAAGCCATAGTGTGGGCCCATTTTACTTGTTGGAGCGTCTCTCCTTAATGTCATCTTCCCAACCCACAAGGTCATCCAAGTCGAGGCTCCTCTGGGTGGCCACCCCAAGGGAGGCTCATAAATCCTCTACAAAAAGGTAGGGCCTTCTTTGCAATGATTCCAACCTTATGGAACCAGCTTCTGGAGGAGCTCTGCCTAGCCCCCTCCCTGTGGACTTTTAAGAAGCAATTAAAGACATTACTTTTCAGGGAGGCTTTCCACACCAACCCTAGCTGACCACCTTCCTCCCCTCCCCTCCTTTTTTCCTCTCTTCCCTCCTTCTCATCCCTCCACTCTTTTCCTTCATCTGCTCTTAGATTAGTTGGTGCCATCTGTTTTTTTTTTAAAGGGTTTTTGTTATGAGTTTTAATATTTCTATTTTCATTTGTGGTTTCTGTTTTATGAGATTGTAACCCTCCTAATGGGAGCGGGATACAAAATGAATGAATGAATGAATTCTCATCCTTTTGTTACTATGGTGAGCAACCTTTGCAGTAATTTTGCTGCATTATTGTTTTTTCCTAGGTCTTCTCAGTGGGCAGACATCCCCCACCAACATTAAACTGGAGAAGCTAGACTCTCAACAAGTTCTGCAGCTTTGCCTCCGGTACCAAGAACATCTTCACCAGTGTGCAGAAGCTGTTGCCTTTGACCAGAATGCACTAGTCAAACGGATCAAAGAGGTACAGAGTATGTTGTGATTGAAGCAGGAAAGAGGCCAACTGAAGTGTCAATAATATCTCTAGTCAACTTGAGGTGGGGTGTAATAGCTGTTGTGATGGTACCTGGTCTAGGCCCCCTTCTATAGCCACTCCACCAACTACTCTTGTTTTTCCTGAGGTGGGTGAGCCCAGGTAAGGGTCAGTGATGGGTGATGACTGTGGAGCCTGACAGAGACCGTGTTACTTCCAGACCCTCCAGATTACTCTGTTCTGGCAGTGTCTGCAATGAGTTAAAAACATATATAGCACATCACTGTAAAGCCCACGTGCCTTTGGCTCACTTCCCAGTTTAAAGCTGAATATGCTACTGTCTCTATTTTTTTGGTTCTCTAAAAGAAATATCGTATTGAACATGAATATGCTAATGTTGTTGGGTTGTTGCTTAATCAGCTCTTGCATTTCATATGGAGTGCCCTTGATTCTTAGCTTGACTTAAAGCTTCCATATGGCTGGCTGAAGAGTAAATATGATTCACAGTATTTGTTGAGTGACTGCAGCCATTTCACGATATTCTGAAACTTAATTGAGATGAGAACCATTTTTTTAAGTACAGTGCTTTAAAATAACAAATGCCCTTGAAGCCAGTTAATTATACAAAGTGCAACTGTATCTGCACAGTACAATGATTAAGGTTACTTACATCCAGCAGTGTCTTTAACTGCCAAACCTATTAAGACAATCTTAAGTCAAATAAAGCCTGGCAATCACTTTCTCTCTGATGGCACTCGCTCTTGCCTATAGCTGGCATGGGACATGAGTAGGGCAAGATGCAGCCATCTCTTCATTCTCTCTATGAAGGAAAGGCTGAAGTTGCCTCCAGGACAAATGGTGCAGGGTGTGTGTGGCCGCTTAGCTTGTTCAGAGCACAAGGCTAATCTGTGGACTGCAAAAGGGGGCTTTAGGTGTAAGTGTTTGCAGAGGGTGTCTAAACTTTAGGCAGGTACAGCTGCAGAGGTGCTGCTGTATGTTTGGTGCCTTGTTAGATTTCCAGGATCAATCGTAAACAGCAGTGGGTAAAACCCATCAGTTTATATTCTTTGGAGAACAAGAAACTCCTCACTCTGGTCTCCCCTGCCATGCACACACGCATGGAGGCACGCACACACAGTTGGAGACCCACTTTAACAAGGTGAGTGTATCAGGGAAGCTGAGGGCAATATTATCAGGGAGCTGAACTCCATTATGAGTCTGGACTCCGAGCAGCAGTATCCAAGGCAGAATGATCAAAGCTGAGACATCAGACTAAGATGCAACCATTCACTTCAAGAACTAATGGGCATAACAGCCAATGAGTGAAGAGACCACAGAAATTATACTGGGTAGGAGCAACAGCTTTGGGTCCCTTGTTGGGAGAAATGCGGCATATAAATAAACAGTGGAAGGTGACTCTGATGAAGAATCGTTCATACCCAGTGGCAGTGACACTCAAACTGACTCTGATTAGTATTGAGCAGGAGGCGGCAATAGTAAACCATCTCTAAATGTTTTATACCTCAAGAACCCAATGATAAGACAATCCAGAATGAAACAAGAGACAGTGCTGGAAGATGAGACTGCGAGGTTGAAAGGTATTCAGCTACCGGATGAGTATGGGTAGTGCTATTCTTAATTAAGGAACTAGATTAAATCTGAAAGGACATTCAGCTGCATGATGCGTGTAATAGGAACTCTGAATTTAGAAGCACTAATCAAGATAATGCTTGAAATTCTAAAACAAGTGTAATATATAACCGTCAGAATACTTGATATGAAGGAACTAAAGTCGATTAGAATAAAACATTTGCAATCAGATAATGGCAATATTTTACTCTAGAAATGATCAACCCAAAAGAAACTGTATGGCTTAAATACTGAAGCAAGCAGTGATGATATACTTATGGGAAATCTGACTGAACATTTTAAATCAGACTTAATTCAAATCTTTGCTCCAACTGCAGGTACTGGAGGAGAAGAAATCGAAGCTTTTGTGCAAATACCCATCAGGAAATTGATAACACAACAAAATAGCTTGTATTAATAAGCATGAGTAACTGGAATGCAAAAATAGGAAGTAAAACAGAACCAAATATCCTTGCAGAGTTCTGTGAGAGAGAGAATAAGCAGGAGAGTGCTTCTTTGAATTCTGTGAAGTCAACCATCTGTTTATTGCAGGTACATGTTTCAAGCAATCAAACATAGCACTGTACAACACATGGACAGCAGCAGATTGGAAGCAGAAAGTGAAGAAACATTATTCTCTGCCAAAACAAGACTAGCAATGGACTGTGAATAGAGACCATGAACTGTTACTATTTTAAAATTAAAGCTGAGGAACAGTAAAGTAATAATTTGAATGACATTCCTGAAGGGAGGAATGTAGAAGGACCCTTCCTGTACCTAAAAGAAAACAAAAGCCTCAGTGGATGACAGATGAAACTCTTAAAATTAGTAACAAAGACAAGAAGCAGGGGTAAAAGGTGACAGAAATAGAGTCAGAATTCTTAATGCACCTTTTCAGTAAATGGCATGTAGGGACAATCAGTACTGTTTTAATAAACAGTGGAAAGAAAAGAGGACAACCAAACAGGAAGACAAAATCTCTTCTATAAAATCCAAGAAATCAAAGGGAAATTTAAGCCAAGATTAGCTATGCTGAAAGATCAATGGGGGGATACTTTATCTGAACAGGAGAAAATAGAGACAGGACAGGAATAATATATTAAACTATAGAAAAGAGTTGTGAGAACAACAGATTGCTTCAGATATTTTTTAAATGAGAAATGTGCAATTTTAGATGATGAAGCTGCTCTTAAACCAACTGTAAGAAATAAATCACCATCAATAGACCAAATACTAATAAAGCTATTCCAAACTGCAGAGAATGAGTCCATCAACATTCTAACAAAGGTGTGCCAACAAATATCAAAAGTGAAATTGGCTCACAAACTGGAAGCATTCAATATAAATTCCAGTCTCAAAGAAAGAGCCAAAGATTGCAGTAAGATTAGAATCATTGTATTTATTTTCTTTGAAAGCAAAGTGATGCTCAAGGTTTTACAAGAAATACGTTTACCATATACGAAGCCAGAAATATAGGTGCTGAAGCTAGATTCAGAAAAGAGGCAGGAGAAGTCATATTGCAAATATACATTGGCTAGTGGAGCGGATCAAAGAATTTCGGAAGGAAATCAGTTAGTGCTTTACAGATTATGGCAACATTTTTTACTTCATTGATCATGAAAATCTATGGATTGTTCAGGAAGAAATGGGTGTGCCCCAATATTTGATTGTCCTGATGTATAACTATATTCTGGACAAGAAGCTGCGGTGAGGATAGAATATAGGGAAACAGAGTGATTTCCAGCAGACAAACGTATCAGATGCTGGTGCATCTTATTTGTCTGTTCAGTTTGCATGTAGACCATAATATATGGGAAGCTGGATTAGATTCAGATGGCGTGAATGCCCGCTGAGCCACACTGCTTCCTGGGAATTGTCTCAGTGTTCCATGGGAGGGTAGTGCAGTGAGAGGCTCCCCCATAGAGTGTAGTGGGCAATGAGACTACCCTGCCCATAGGCCATTGGGGCAATTCCCAGTAAACAGTGTGACTGAGGGGGGCATTTCCTTTTACTTGCCAGCAGATGCATGTGAAAAGAAGCATACAGTAATATCTTTTTGCCTTCTTTTCTCCCACTCCCAGAAGCCTGCCTGCGGGATTCTAGGTGACCACTGGAGCTGGAAGTCGTGGAATTCTGATAATTCCATCCCTAATAATTGATTGGTCATTTACAATGAAAACCTGATACATTTTGGAGGATGTGTTTGGAAGAGGGAACAGTTTGTACCTCACTGCTTCCATACATCTTAACACAGTCCCTGCACCTTATTCTTTGCCTATAGAACTGAGGCCAGCATTTGTGAACTGTTAATGGACTTAATGAGCTCCTTGGAAAAGCAACTGTTAGCAGCTGAACGAATGAATTTGATTAACATCAATAGAGCCAAAAGGTTGCAAAACCAAATAGCATGTAATGCATTTTACTTAAACACCTTTTAAACTTGAAAAGCAAACAGTTCTCAGAAAGATTGTTGTTACGTGAGTTGAGTACAAGAAATCAAAGACATCAAAAACCTACATCTTTATACCTAGGGAGGGTGGAAAGAGAAGCAGGTCAAGGTTGGATAAATGGTGCATTTGGGAGAGAAGGCTGTTTAGTCATCCTGATGAGCTGGAATAAACCCAGAATTGGCCTTAATGGTAAATTATCATTACGCATAACAGCCTTCCAGCTGTGTCTGCATCTAGGATTTCTGGGGATGACTAATACGGTGTCATTATCGGAAGCAGAGGAACTGAGAGATTGTAAGTTATAATATTAGGGTATAGAAAATGAATGTTCTGTAATCTTTTTCTACACTCTATCCAGTTTTTCCCTTTTAATTTACAACAGACAGGTGCATCCTAATTTTTGTCCTTTGGATACCTATTTTTTTCAGGGATCAAGTGAAACAATGTTTCCCAGTACGCTGGTGGGTAGTAATAACTTAAAAACTGGAAGCATGTTTCATTGTTTCAGCTGGAAAGGTTTATTCTTACAGGAAAAGTAACCTGTTTCAGAAGAATTAACTTTTGTTTCTATAAAAGAACAAAGTCTTCCTTCTGGGTGTACATATTGTTCTCCAGGATTCAACATGATGTACGTGTACTTAACAATATCTATAAAAGATGTGTGTGTGTGTGTGTGTGTGTGTTCTGTGCCATCCAGTCAGAAACAACTTATAGTGACCCTAATAGGGCCTTCAGGGTTAGTGAGATATTTAAGGAGTGGTTTCACCAGTTCCATTCCCCAAGTGATTTTCCATGGTCAGGTGGGGCTTCAAACCCTGTTCTCCAGGGTCCTAGTCCGTCACTCTATCCACTACACCACACTGAGACATCTATAAAAGACAATTTTTATAGATTGCCTCTAGAGTCAACAGATGAAAACTTCACTGAGAGCAGTAATGAAAAGAAACCAAAAAGCACTCTTCTCTCCCCCGCCTTGTAATATCTATGTTACGCATTATTCAAAGTCCCTTAGAAGCTCTGGCCATATAAATTATACCCTAAGTATATCATTAAAAATTATTTGAGGAATTCAGAATATACATGACATACAAATCTGAAAGGTAGGAAGCAAAAGAAATGTGTAAAATTAAAGCATACAGTAAAATATAATCTTATGACTCATATAATAAATGATGGGACATTTTTACGAGCTTCTGTACTGCTCGGAAATCTGATAAGGCAAGCCAAACATACTGATAAACCCTCTTCGTACCGTAGCATTAGATGTGCAAAGAGCTAAAAGGAACTGAGTGGGCAATGACTCGGCATTTCATACATGACTGTGCCTTCAAGGCATTTAGCTCTGGCATGAACAAATCAGATGTCTGTACAAGGCTAGTTTCTTGTGCCAGAATGAAGCACTGAGCCTGCCCAAAACACTGGGGAGCGATTGCCAGAGCGGACACTACTGCTCTATATGGACCCAGGATCTGAGTCAGTCTAAGACAGGTTCCTGTGTTTTTTTGCAAAATTGCTAGTAAAAGGAAGGAGATGCATGATCTGGGCTGTCCCAGAGTTTATTTGGGGATGAAAAATCCCATGTTCCTCATTCACAATTCATGCCCTTTATAAAAAAGTAACCACACTTTTGACTGGAAAAAATGCTTGTGATCTTGAAGAAGAAAGTCTTAGGGAAATGTATGATATGTGACAACACAAGTATATTTGGGGCTGTAGAGGCAAAGAGTTTATGTTCCTTTTTCAAATCTCTTATGCAGATTTTGAACAATGAATGGGTGAGTAGAACTAATCAGCAGCTATAACATTCTTAAAGAGTTAAGCTGAATGTGAACCTTTCCTATTTCATTCTGATGTGAGCAAAACAAAAATGTAACACAACATACTGTTTCATAACTTAACTCCTCAAAGGCTTTTGAACTCCCATTTTTCTTGCCGGTCTCATTTTGAGTAAATCGAAGGTAGTGTAGTAGGTAGGGTGTTGGACTAGGATTCAGGAGACCTGGGTTCAAATCCTTTCTTGGCCATGGAAACTCTCAAGAGGTGGTAATGGTCATGGCTCTTTGAATATCTCACATACCTTGAAAACTCTATTAGGGTCACTGTAAGCTTGAAGTGACCTGATAACACACAACAACATCATCATATATTACACAGCTTCTTCTTCTGCACTTCTCAGTGCAAGACACATTCACGGTGCCATGGTACCATTTTGTCTAAATTTGCCATTCTTCCTCATGCTATCCACTCAGTTTTGAGCAATGTAGAGAACCCTTAAAAGATGGTACACATGACATTGGACAGAGAATGTACAGACCAGTAAGTCCTACTGGTGTGGCTGTAGGTTTGTGTGACTGTCACCTCAGTTGACATCTGGATTTGTTCTAGAACAGTCATTCCCAGCCTTGAGTAACCCAAGTGTTCTTGGACTACAATTCCAGGAAACGTTCATCACCAACTGTGCTGCCCAGAGTTTCTGGGAGTTGCAGTCCAAGAACATCTCGGTTACCCAAGGTTGGGAACCACTGTTCTAGAGCATGATCTGGAACAGGCTTGTGGGTCTGTCAGGTTGCCTCTCGTTCCTGCTGGTAAGTAGTCACTTTAGATTAGGATTTGCTGTATAAATGAGAAGAGGCCTGTTAATCCCCCAGGAATTTACATGAATTTGGAGTGCTTCTGTCCCATGCGCTGGCAGCCACCTGTATGGAGAAAGAAGTCTCACCCAGGGCTGATGCAAAATGATGCTTACTGGAGGATTTACTTGAACCTTTGGGAGGGGAGGGAAGTGACTTAAATTAGGGCATCTGATTGGCTGTCTCTTTGCTTGGTACTGATCTAGATGGACCAAGGATCTGAGTCAGTACAAGACAGATTCCTGTGTTCTTTGCAAATCACAGGTAAGAGGAAGGGATTCTATAGAAGAGTGATCCTAGTTATCAGCCAGTGGAAAGTTTGTTTGGCCTGTTCTCTGGTTCTTAAGGTTTTTCTAGCAGCACGCATGTATCCATCAGAAGTGGGGAAGGTTACCTTTTTGTTCTTATTGGAACTCCCAGAATCCTATCACCAGAATGGTCAGTGGCCCTGTGTGCTGATGGTGGTGTTATGGGAGGCATATTTCCCCCTCCCCATCTCTACAGCCACGATGACCAGAAACTTTCTTTGAATAAAACACACACTGACACCAGATCTTGAACCTTGGTCTGTGGAATTAGAATTAGAATGTTGGAATTAGAATGTGTGTACAGTTGTGGTTCTTGTCAGAGATCCAAGATCTGTCAGATTTTATTTGAGAAGAAAGGTTTTCTCAATCTACCGTTACGGGGATGTCTTCACCCCATGTTGTGGCCAAGTCAATGCACGTAAGTGGAGGAGCAGGCCTTGGATCTGGCCTTGGAGAAGAAGTCAGTCTAGATGCAAGGCATCTGGTGTCCCCCCCCCCCCCCTGCCAGATGTCTACTTGGTATTCCTCCAGGAAAATGGCATTTGCAGTCAGCTCTCACTTTTCAACCAGCACAAGGAAACCTTCCTGGCTGGCCTGGTGTCTCTGGTGTGTTGCGTGCTGTGGGTTGGCTTGCCTGGCATGCTTTCTCATGGTCAGGCCAATTACGTTCAGATGCTACCTTTTGAAGAGAAGAGTCACTGCTGGGGAGGTGAGGGGGAAATATCTGGGTCATGAGCACAAGCCTTACTGCACAGTGAAGGAAATGTTTAAACCAAGATGTGTGAGTTGATCTTTTTTGTACTTACTAGCCTACCACCGTTCTGTGGTATAGCCAGGGGTACCTAAAGATCAGGCATTTTTGCTGTGCGTCAGATATCACTGGCCATACATAGTAATGGGAAGTACCAGCAGGAGACCAGTATTTGCTTTTGCTTTTTCCATAGGAGACTCACTGAACTCCACATGGTTGTCTTCATCTGGCAGCAAACAAAAGCCTTTCTTATCTCCTAAGCATTTCAGGTTTTACATCTTAGGGTTGATTGAATGTATTTCTTTGAGCTGTTTATTTTTATTTTATTGGATTGGATTATTTTGGTTTTCATGATTTTTTCGGATAAGTCTGTTTGTTAAAATTAGATTGAAACGAAATAAATAATAGTCATTGCTTCCATTCATTGGGACATTGTGGAGGGTTGCAGATCAATCCCAGGGCACTCCTTTGGACTTTTCATGACTCCTGAATTTGTAATGTTGCTCCATTTAATGAGGTGTCTGAGCTTCAAGAAGCGTTCTGGCTTCTGCAGCCCTGCTTCTCATTAAGTGGGACAACTAGTTTTTGTTTTGTTTTTTAAAATTGGCTTTCATTTGCTTCTACTCATACACCAGTTGACCTGCTGGTGGTCTGCTTTACCATGCTCCAATTTACAGGGCTAACCCCAGCATACAAAGCTTATCAAAGCTGATTTACTTTTATTGTGTTAGTGGAAACTTATGCACTTAGCTTAAATTGTTTCCGAGCCCAGCCCAATGTCTTGCTCTACTATTTTTTTTAAATGTTGTTTCATGTGTGAAAAGGGAGAAGCCACAAGGAGGAAGATGGAAAAGCAGTGGCTACAGCCCCCACATAAAACACACACAAGGCTTAAACTGAGAGTCAGTTTGGTTTAGTGTCAGAATGTTGGACTGGAACTCAGGAACATAGCCTGCTCATGCCCGTGATCTAGTACCATCAGTAGCTCAGCATGCAAGCAGCAGATATACTGTAGACACGATTGCTCCTAAACGCCCTCTCCAATGCAGAGCTCGTCCAGCGCCCTGGTATAACCAGGAGCTACGAGCAATGAAGCAAACTAGGAGAAGGCTAGAGAGCAAATGGAGAAGGAAACCAACGGAGTATAATAAAGAAGCTGTTAGGGCCGCAACTAACCTTTATCTGGCTAAGATAAGGGCTGCTAGTCGAGCTCACCTTGCTAACCGGATAAGCGAGACTTCAAATCAGCAGGCGGAAATTTTCCGTATAGTTCGCGACCTATCCGGAATTGGTCGGGGCGAAGGGCCTCCCCCTAGCATCTCCCCTGACCAATTTGCAGCATTTTTTAAAACTAAAGTGGAGGCCATCCGCCAGGAGCTTTCTCCTTTTTTGGTTACAGTGGATCGAGCAGAGATGTCCAGCGCTCCGCCTTGCCCGGTGAGTTTTGACCACTTTCAACCTGTGACGCCTGACATTGTGGACAAGGCGCTAGTTCGCTGTCGGGCCACCACCTCCTCCCTTGACCCTTGCCCGGCCTGGCTAATCAAAGCAGCCAGGCCTATAACAACCGAATGGGCTACAGCGATAATTAATGGGTCTCTCCAGGAGGGCAGGTTTCCCCCTGCCCTCAAGGAGACACTCATTAGGCCCATTCGAAAGAAACTTAATTTGGCGACGGACGATATTGGCAATTATAGGCCCGTCGCCAATGTTTCTTTCATGAGTAAAGTGGTCGAGAGGGTGGTGGCCGATCAGCTTCAGGCGCACTTGGATGAAACAAATGCCCTGGATCCGTTCCAGTCGGGCTTCAGGCCGCACCATGGTACAGAAACGGCATTGGTCGCCCTGTTAGATGACCTCTTGAGGGAGGCCAACAGGGGAAAAACTTCTCTGTTGGTCCTCCTCGATATCTCAGCCGCCTTTGATACCGTCGACCACGGTATCCTCCTGAGGAGGGTCTCCGAGTTGGGAATCGGTGGTCAGGCGTTGGCCTGGCTCCGGTCCTTCCTGGGGGACCGTCCTCAGAGAGTTCAGCTTGGGGAGCATGAGTCGGCCCCGTGGAGCCTCAATTGTGGGGTTCCGCAGGGTTCGACCATCTCTCCAATGCTGTTTAACATCTATATGAGGCCGCTGGGCGAGGTTATCAGGGGGTGTGGAGCATCGTGCCATCAATATGCCGATGACACGCAGCTCTACATCTCCTTTTTGCCAGCTACAGTGGATGCCGTTCTGTCCCTGCAGCGCTGCCTGGGGTCTGTATTGCAATGGATGCAGGAAAATGGGCTGAGGCTGAACCCGGACAAGACGGAGGTCCTGAGGGTCGGGGGGGCCTACCACCAGCGGTTTGGGAAACTCCCTCTCTTTTGGGGGGGTGACTCTCACCGCGAAGAGTGAGGTGCGCAGCTTGGGGGTCTATCTGGACCAGGCACTCGCCATGGAATCCCAGGTAGTGTCAGTGGTCCGCACCGCTTATTTCCATCTCTGGCGAATAGCCCAGCTGCGTCCCTATCTAGATGTTGGGTCGCTCACCACTTTGGTCCATGCGCTCGTAATCTCGAGATTAGACTACTGTAATGCTCTCTACGTGGGGCTGCCTTTGAGATCTATGCGGAAACTCCAGATGGTGCAGCATGCGGCAGCCAGACTTCTCAGTGGGGTAAGGAAACATCAACATATTACTCCCACTCTGGCCGCCTTGCATTGGCTGCCTGTTCGGTTCCGCGTAGATTTCAAAGTTTTAATGCTTACGTATAAAGCCCTAAACGGTTTAGGGCCTCGCTACCTGACGGAACGCCTTCTCCCACCTCGATCTACCCGTATCACCCGATCTAGCCAGGAGGTGAGGCTGAGGAGCCTAACGCCGAGGGAGGCCCGGAAGGAAAAAACAAGAAACCGGGCCTTCTCGGCAGTGGCTCCTCGTCTTTGGAACAGCCTCCCTCCTGAGATTCGCATGGCCCCGTCGCTGGGCATCTTTAAATGCCAACTGAAAACCTGGCTGTTTATGCAAGCCTTTCCTCCACCCACCATCTGAATTTTTGTTATTTTGTGTTTTCTCCCATCTTGGATCATTGTTTATTTAGTAATATATTGTTATGATTTTAAATTGTTAAATTGTTACATCATATGTTGTTACCCTCCCAGAGTAGTCTATATGACTAGATGGGCGGGCTATAAATGTAATAAATAAATAAATAAATAAATAAATAAATAAATAAATAAATAAATAAATATATGAGAGAGACACTGTCCTTTTGTGTGAGCTGGAAAATGGCAAGTAGTGCATGGGATCTTGTAGAGCTCATTATTCCCATGAGTAGATTATTTACACAAGTAACTTACTAACAGGGCTATCTCTTCTAAAATTACACAAGCAGGTTCTTCAAAAACAAGTTTGCACCATCTAACTGCAGAAAAACTCCTTTTGCTTTCATTTCCTTTCTTGCTGCTCCCCATGAACATGTGGAGACGTGTCCCGAGGAGGTGCCTGCTTGAAACAAGGCTGGAGAGCATGTGGCCTCTGGACATTGTTGGACTGCCAGTCCCGTTAGCCCTAGCCAGCATTGCCAGTGGTGAGGGATTGGCACTCCCTGGCTTAAAGGGAAGCTACTGTCAGAACAATCGTATTTGTGTGCCAAGCTTTATTTGTTGAGCTTCTAAATGGGAATGGGAAGAAGTAGGAAGTCTAGCATGCTTTGGTTGACTTGATGTGCAAGGACATTCTGAAAAATAGTGAAGGCCTGAATGGTATGCTCAGTGAAACGTGTAGAGACTGGCTGAGCTCCTCCAAGAGTCACTTATCTCAGCAGTGGATTATTTCAGAGCATTTGGAGTATTTCTGCCAATTCTGAATGAGAGGCGTATGCTTGAGATTTTTTGATGAATGACAGAGTTTTAAATAATGGAAGCAGGAACTCGGCCTGCCAGAGATTTGTTACAAATGACTAACAGCTGAAATTCTGGGTTTGTTTGAGATTTTGTTTTGATGTTTTGCTTTAAGAGGTGATGAATCATAAAAGTGGCAATATCCTTTGCCACATCTGACACATCTGGAGGGTACCAAGTTGGTGAGGGCTGATGAAATGTTTCTGTGAGGTACATGGATGGTACCATGAAACCAGAGCTTCGTACAGACACCCTGAATTAGATTTGTTGAAGAGGAGGCAGGGATGGTGACAGAATTCCAGTTGGGAGGATAGTAGCACCAAACGTTCAACGTCTTTCCCGAACTCCAGCCAACATTGTGGTCTTCATCTGCCAAGAAAAGGAGCTCTGCTGATCTTTTGTTTATTACAAAAGGAAGCACATCACCTCATGAAGGGCAAGGATCCATTTGGTCTCCAAGAGAGGGGAGGAGGAAAAGCCAACCTAGCTGTGGGTGACCATCAACAGTTATGCAAATGCAAGCCTTGTTACCGTTAAGAATGGGGGAAGAGGGGATAGCCCAGCTGCTTGCCTTCTCAGACCTCAGGCTGTTCTCTCCCCAAATGGCCTCCCTCCTAAGGGCCTTCTTTGCTCCTTGTGTGCCTTGGCCCCTTTGTCCAGCACCCAAGGTGTCCTCCCCCCCCCCTTCTGCTGGATTTCTTTTTCTTTTCTTTTTTTTTTTTTTGCCTGCATGCTCCTGTCCCACTAACTTTCGGAAGAAGCAAAGATGCAGATAAAGGGGACTGACTGAGTGACAGAGGTGCAGGAGTGGAAGCCTTCAGGGGGGAGCAGGGAGTCAAAGCTTCTTTGGTGAATGTAAATACAGTGGTGAAAAAGAAGAAAGAAGCAACTAGGACCCATTGCAGAAGGACGGAAGGGAAGAGAGGTGCATGTACATAAGGAGGGAGAAAATACCTGGCACGTGTGAAACATGATTGTTCAAGATTGACCCTGAGGAAAATTTCAGTACATTGAGGTTAACAACAACAACATTATCCTGTGAATCTAGAGAGATGTCCTTCATCATCATGCCGATGCTGCCACCATCAGAGACAGTGGGCTGGCTTCCTTGCCAGGGGCTGCCTCTGTGCATGTGCCCAGCCCCCAGCTGATCACCCTGATCAGCTAAGCAGTGGGCACATGCACAGAGGCAGCAAGCTGGGCTCCTGGAAGGGAAGCCGACACACTGTCTCTGACGATGGCAGTGGTGGCAGGATCAGGTAGGGAGGCAATGGGGCCGTGGGAAGGGGCGGACAGGCATCCATTTGCTGAAGCAAAACTAAGCACCAAGGGGAAAAGGGTTCGGTGCTTCGTCTTGCTTCAGCAAAACAGGATACCCAAAATGGGTTGTGAACCAAACTGTAAACCAGCTTGATTTGTCATCTGCTTTATAGTTTGGTTCATGCCCATCTCTGGTCACCAGCCAAGCATTTGATGCAACGAGTGGGTTTGGAGGTGGTAATTCAAGGGGAAGAGGTGTAGGCATAAGGTTAAGGAAGAGAAATGGCCACCCTGTCAGCGATGCTAATTATGGCTACAGAGGTTTCTGGCAAAGACTGCCTGTTCTGTGAAAGGTGACCTTTAACTTAAACACAACCACATCTTTTCTTTTCCTCTTTGTAAAACAGATGGATCTTTCGGTAGAAACTCTTTATAGCCTAATGCAGGAGCGCCAGAAAAGATATGCCAAGTATGCTGAGCAGATCCAGAAGGTCAATGAGATGTCTGCCATCCTTCGCCGCATCCAGATGGGCATCGACCTGACCATTCCTCTGATGGAGCGGCTGAATAGCATGTTGCCAGAGAGTGAGCGCCTGGAACCATTCAGCATGAAGCCTGACAGGGAGCTCAAGTTGTAATTTTCCCTCACAGCCTCCATGTACCTTCTCATGGACCTCACTTGATAAGGAATATCCTCGGAATGTCTTGCACTCTTCAGAGAAGGTCAAAAAGCAGTGGTGCCTCTTCTGTGATAAGAGAAGAGGTACACTTGAATTTCAGGGACAGCAATTTAAAAGACAGTGACTTGAAATGAAGTGCTATATGCTTACCACTAATACTTACCATTATTTCGACCCAGTAAAATTGCGCTTTAATAATGCCATGGTTGTGAACATTTTGCTTTGGGAGCTGTGCCCACATCTGTTTGTTTACTGAGGAGCCCAGGTGTCTTCCACAGATTCCCTTCAAGATGTATTGCAAAGGCAGGAAACCTTCTGGTCTTGGATCCTGATTTGACATCTTAGTGGAAATTTTGAGGCATATTTCCAGGCAGTGGGTTTCCAGCCATATTTTTTAGGAATCCTGGGTTCCCCTATGAGAAGACTGATGATAGCAGACAAACAGCCTACAGAAGAGCTTCTTTGCCACTGTGTTTGGTTCCCTGTAGTTCAGAACCTCTGTGAATTGCTAGCTGCACAGTAATATTAGCAGTCCGCTTGGAGCAAGAGG
Organism: Intellagama lesueurii; assembly: GCA_037013535.1. Lineage (NCBI taxonomy): Eukaryota > Metazoa > Chordata > Lepidosauria > Squamata > Agamidae > Intellagama > Intellagama lesueurii. Next base: position 95,803,459 of record JBAJHW010000005.1, read on the forward strand.
ACTACCAACCCACATGAATCTCCCCCCATCCGCCCCCATTACTGTGTGTGTCACACTTTGCCAGAATGCCTTAGCAGATTGATAGATGAGAAGATGACATATGGAGGACATGAGTGTCAAAACTGTTGTTCTTGCTCATACAGTCAGTTCACTCAGAGCATGGGTCTTCCTCCCCATTGACTCCTTATGAAATGGAGAGCCAGACCCCATGTTCCTTTGTCCTGCCTTGTCACCAGGAAAGGTAAGTAGTCGCAGACAAGCTGTCTTGCAGGGAGACTTGTTTGGCATTATCAGTTAAGGAAACTGTGGTAAGGTTCTCAGAAATCTCCAGGTTCCCCATAAGGCAATGTGAAAACTACTGCTCTCCTAGCACAGAAACATTTCCTTTGGCTATACTGCATCAAAATAAATTTGGAATACACCGTCTGAGAGCCTTCAGGGAAGAAAATCCAAGTCTCCACTTCTGTCCAGGGAAATCTTTCAGTCCATTTAGTGATAGCTGTATAGCTTACATTATTCTTAGCTTTTGAACTGGTGCATATTCCTTTGGTTTGTTTATAGCTGAGTGTATAAAACCAGAAGCAGACTTATTAAACCCACCTACCATATTCTAATATGATGGTGCAGACAGTTTCCTTTTTGGGATCTCGTCGACCTCTCCTTCCTTGAGGTATTCTGTATGTTTTTAAATTGGCTCCTTATTTTTTATAGGGTTGTTAAATGAGTAACCGTTTGAGCTGTGTAACTGTCGCAGCTACACAGGCCCCAGGGCTAAGGCCTCCCATGTAGGGTGGCGGGATTGATGTCTCCCCTACCTAGATCCCACTGCCTGTTTCCATGACAGCATTCTGAATGAGAGGTGCCCCCCCCTCTCCTTCATATTGCTTTGCTTTGTCAAAAGGTCCCTACCAGGATCAATTAATAAGGCAATTCCCTGCATTATTGGGAATAGAGGCCATGTTTAATCTATGGCCACAGGAAATTGGAACAGCTGCCAAGCCAGAGAAAAGTGAATTTGTGTTTATTCCTAAGGCAGTGTCAAACTAGTTATACCAAAAATAAAAATGTCACCATCCACTTGTAGCGGGGCTTGGTGTATCCCTAAAACGTGGCCAGGCAACTTTAAATTCTCAGTTCAAGGGCAGGGCCATGGTTTGTTTTGGCTTCTGTCTCTTATATTTTGTAACTTCAGTGCAGCTTTGGAGATTTGCTGTTTTGAGCAATGAAGTGGAATTACATGGTGCTATAGAGGCTATATTACAGTTGCTTTCCATATTTAAAACCTGCATATCTGCCTCATACAAATGCTGACGAAACTTGCCATAACTACAGAACAGAAACCAACATTTTTTTCTGAGTAAAACACCCCAGTCTTCATCCAGTCCTATGCAGGGTGGATTTGATTTAAATCAAATTGATTTAAATCACAATTTAGATCACAATTTAAATTTAAAAAATCAGCTTTTTGACTATTTAAATAAAAAATATTTTTTATTTAAATCAAATTTAATCTTTATCCACCCTGGTTCGATGTGTATTAAGCCTGGTGTGGAAAATATCATGGTACTCTTAATTTTTGTACAGCTTCTTACTCACCTGCAGGCATTTGTGTTCTCTTTCATTGTAGCATTTCCTCTGCTGGCCAGGGCCTGAGGAATCCTGAGGCTTATTATCAGGTTATCCATTTTACTACCAAAAAACCCAGAACTCCCTCTTATCTCCAAGTCTTGAAATACAAACACAGAAAGTTGCTCTTATATACCTGTTTTTACTTAATTTGAGAAAAGACTTTGATGAATGGGGGAGGGGGGGAAGGAACCGGATACTCTTCATTAGGAGGAGGATTTGAAATCTGGTTAGCATGATTTTGTTGTGCCAGACAATTGTACAGTTTTGACACTGAGCCATTTTAATTTTCATCTGTTTGCTCTTTTTTGTTGGTGTATTCATGTTTATAACTGGATTATTACTTTGAAATATTTTGACATTCATTCTTGTTGAAAAGCAGTATGCAGCTATTTTAAATAAACAGTACAAATTGTAGAGACATTCTGACCAACCGTCCTGATCTAAAGGTGAAAAAAGACTTAGGCTATAACTGATTTCTAACTTTTGGCTACTCTTCTATAAGCAAAATAGCAGAGGCCAAGCTCCAGTGGTGTGCTTTGCTATCCTGCACCTAGGGGAACTGGGATTTCCTTCTGTTTTCCTCCTGCTGCAGCCTGTATGATGGCAGCAATAGACATGGGCTATTCGTATTAGTATCCTTAGGGATTTGAATATGACCCGTGGTACCACAGGTGCCACGGAGGCCCATTCCCTCTCCCCACAACCGGCTAGTCCACTTACTGTTTGCCGTGCAACACCAGGCTCCATCTTCACCATCGCAGCAATCATGGAAGGAGCCTCACTGGCTCTTCCCCACCTCCCTGCACAGCCACCCACTCATCAGCTGAGCAGAGAGACTCCCCATCCTGTCTCTCCACCAAAATGGTCAGCTGCTCTGGGAGGCAGGGAAGAGCCAGCCGGGCTCCTTCCACAACTGGAGCAATGACGACAACAGAGCTGAGTGCCATACTGCAAACAGTAAGTGGACTGGCTGGTTCTGGGAGGAGGAAATGGGCCTCCGTGGCACCTGTGGTATCCCCAGGGATACGAATACAAATAGCCAATGTCTAGCCAGCAACCTTCTCCAGAGTGTTACCAGCAGTCCAGAGGAGGTTGCTAAGGGTGTTTTGGGAAGGGACTGCATCAGTCCTTGGGGAAAGAGTGGGATCCAGCACGAGTACATAATCAGAATTTGCCCATAAAGTTGTCTCCTGAGTGTTTTCCTTTCAAAATCTAAAACATTCTTCAAAAATGGATGCACGTCACTGCGTTTTAAAAAATTATTATTTGCCTTTCATTATATAGTACAATTCCAAATAGGAAACTGTAAGTTAGACTGTACTATGTGGTGGACCAGTTGAGCTTTCAAGTACTGATACATTATGAGTGCTGCATCCATTCATGAGAAACACTATTCTGCTTACGGATGAAATTGGGTTTGGGGTGAAGTTGAAGTTAGGTTACCTTGAAGAACAAAACTGAGGCTGATATCATACTACTTTGATAGCAAGTTATACTATGTTGCAGACTCCTACTAGTTTCACTCTATAATGATAAACCAGGTTCCTATAAAGTTCATTTCTTTCCCACATCTCCCGAGCATATTTCAATACACAGCCATACTTCTTCCATTTTCTCATATTCACTTTGATTTTGTGGGATATAGAAAAAAACTGTGTTGTTGTTGTGTGTGGGTTTTTTTAAAAGAATAAATGTAGCAGTATAAGTAGTCAATGGTTGTTTTGTGAGAGTGCTTTATACAGAGAAATGGGGACTGAAGAAAATATCAGATTCCTATTTCTGTGCATTTAGAGCCCCATGTATTCAGAACTATACATCTTTTTTATCACTTGGGCATTAGTGCTTTCTGCAGTTGTACTTTTATTATTGTTTTAAATTTGAATTAGCCAAATTCAGATTTACTCAACATTTTTCATTTCTTATCTAAAACCAGATTACATGACACTCCCACTTGATCCCAAAATTAAAAATATACAGAGGGCAGGGTAAATATGAGTCTCACTTCTAGAAGGACAAAAGCAGTGTGGACCACGGTACAAATGCCGGACAGTCCCTTCCTCTGAAGGAGGAGGAAAAGCCTGAAAACAAAAGGCTACTGAATACAAACAGCCCAGCTCTACGACTGAATTGTCTTGCTGTCCCCCACATTAGCCAGTCTGGATTTCCTCAACAATATCCTTTTCTCTTTTTCTCCTTATCTGGCAAATGTCCCGTGCTGTGGCCACTTCAGATCTCTTATAGGGCCTGCCAGTATCAACTCCATAGTATTGCTACATGGAACTGTTGGCAGGATGACATTGGGATCCAAGTGTGGTGTGATACGTATATTTTGAGTTATCTCCAAAAAGAACTGACAGAATATTCATTGCAAAAACAAAACAAAAACCCAGACCAGTTAATATCATCTCCCACAAACCCATCTTCCTCCTCAACCATGCCATGGGTTAGAACCATTCCTTCTGGAAAGCAGTGATGCTTCCCTGTGTCACAGAATGCTATTGCATCCTTTCTTCCTTGGACTAAAGCCACCTGCTCAGTACTAACAGATGGAGAGGGGGAAACCTAACAGGAGGTCTTAATTTTCCAAAACATGCTTTAGCATGCATGCGCACAAACTCACTCTGGGACAAATGTAGGCTTACTGGAGACCATAAAGTTTTAATATCATCTTGGATGCCAATCAGAGTATTGGTGTTTGTGGAGAGCTTGAAATCCATTTTATCCTTAAAAGAACACCACATAGCAACTATCTGACAAGCAACCAGGTTGGCGGACTGCCAGAAAACAAACAAACAAACAAAAACACACCAGTTCAAGCTTCTTATTCTGACATGTTGGTCATCTAAAACCATTAAGTCGGCATTCACACAATACAGCCTCATGACAGACTTGTTCTCAGTCCAACCTTCATTCTAGACAATTAACAGTAGGAGTGTCCTTTTATCCTCCTCCACCACTACCACCCCCACCCCGAGGACATAATCTTCAAAGGCTGGCTCAGTCTCAGGTTCAGATGCATTCCTGCACTTGGGGGGATAGCAAGAGGTTTCTGCAGCTGAGCTTTCAAACAAATAATTCAGTAGAACCAGATGATCTGCCAGATTTACGAAGGAAGATCCATTAAACACAAACAAGACATGCAGTTCTTTGTCTAGATCTGTTTCATCAGTCAAAGGGCACAGGTGGGCAAAGTGCAGCCCTTCAAATGTTGTTCGGCTGCAGCTCCTCTTCCTCTTCACAAGCACAACCAAGGGCAAGGAAGGGTGGGAGTTGTAGTCCAGCAACATTCAGAAAGTTGAACTTTGCCCTTCCCTGATCAAGAGAAATGAAAATAGCTGCCCTTTCTGCCTTAAGGGTGGTAATAATAGGCAAGAGAAGATAGCTGATCAATCACTGCACATTTTTTACTTATCATTAAAGTTCTCTTTAATACACACACACACAGACAGACACACAACCCATAACATCCTTCACACACTGAAGCCCCACAATCCATAATTTCAGATTTACAGGGAATTTTTTTACACATAAAGGAAGTGTGAAATCACGGTTCAAGATACTTCAATAATCTCCATGCTGCCTGAAAAACTGGACTGGCTGCCCACTTTCCCCAGCTCCTCTCGGCTCCTGTTCTCTGACATTATACTTTCCCCGAACTCCATCTGGCAGCTCCTTCTCTTAAACTGCTTCTCAAAGGAGCTCTCCTCGTGCCAACTCCGACGAGAGTCTCCCCGGTCACCATGCTTCTCTCTCCTGCGCACAGGATGGGCTTGCTCACACCCTGTGGGCAGCTGGCTGCAGCTGTAAGCAGAGTAGGCAGTGCTGCTCCCATATATAGCAGAAGCAGAATAAAAGTGAGACGTGTCCGCAGCAAAATACCAGCTGTTGGTCAGAGATGCTGCAGAAGCCTGAGGAGCTAAAATGTCCGAATGCCAGCCTTTCAGGCCCAGCCCAGCCGCTGACTTGGCCAGATGCTGCTGACTGCTTGAAAGGCCAAAGACAAAGTTTGTTCTATAGTTATCTTCCATACTGCCACTCCGGTGCAGTGGGTACAAGAGCGACCTCTGCATGCCACTAGTGGTTCTCCCCGAGGGCTGCCATTTGCTCTGGCTGTCCAGCTGCCAGGCATTTTGGGATTTCTCAGGAAGCTTGGCTTCCTCTTTGTCTGGGCTACTCTCAGGTGTCTGTTCTGAAACCTCCTGAACAGGAGAGAACTGGCACAATTTGCTGCTGCTTTCCAAGGTGGCTGAATGCTTGTAATATTCTAAGGTGTCCTCCAAGGAGGTGTAGCCCTGTCCAGAAGTAGCAACACAGTTGCTGCTAGCTGTGCATGATACAGACTTGATATCCAAGGAAAAGGAGCGCTTCAGCCTGTTATTGTCTTCAACTTTGTCAGAGGACATGTTTAGCCCAAGTATGCCTTGTACCAAGGGGCTGTCTTCTAATGATAGCAATGAGCAACCTGGCAGGTTTCCAGATTCCACTGGCTTCTGCTCCACAGTCTCTGAGGTAGAAGTAGTTGAGAGCTGAGAAGAGGAGCGGAGGCTGCTGCTCTGTCCACTTCCCAGTCCATGGTCACTATTTTTTTCTAAATGCAAAAGCTTCAGTTTGCTGAGTGGTGCTGCTTGGCCACTCTGACTCTTTATTTTCTTCTCGAAGTCCAGAAGTTGGCCAAGGAAGTTGAAGTTGGGAGAAATAGTTGGTCTCTTCTCTTTCACAAACCTAAACAGAAAGTTTTTTGGGGGGAAAAAATCAGTAACCCTCTGATGTCAGAGCTGAATTCAGTAGGCAGCCCATGTCCTGAGGCTGGCCAGGTCTCATGTATTATAAGCCAGGGCGGACTGAGATAGCCTATTCTGCAAACAGTACAGATTCTATAAATTAAGAATGCTCTCCCTAAGCTCTCTAAAGACTCCCAGCTCTTCCAAACAATCCTTTCCCTTTCCCTTTCTATATCAAGCAATGTTTTCCATGCAGGCTTCCCCTTCAAACCTGAAGAAAGCCCCTACCTAAATCATATAGAAGCTATGCTAGCAGTCATGCTACAAATCTTTGACATCAGCTCTCTGTATTGATTTCACCAAGAAAAGGACCCCTGTTTCTTACCTATAGGCTTCATCTAAGGACATATCCATTCTTTTCATTATATATGCAATTGCAATGGTGGCAGAGCGGGATATTCCAGCTAAGCAGTGAACCAAAACACGACCATTGGATGCTTTTGCTTTTTCTGTGGGAAAAGGAAAAAGAAAAGAAAGAAATAGTAGGTCAAACATTTGTGTTCTAAAATACAAAAATGAGCAAATCCCTCCTTTAAGAGATGCTCAAACCAACAATTAAAAAAACTCAAATTCCTCCCAGTTGTACAATGAGGGTGAGTATTTTTAGTACCTTAAAAAGGCAGCTGCTTGTTTAACTCAACTGTAGTCCACCTGCTATGCAAAATAATTACAGACATTCACAACTGTATCTTGAAATTCTAAAGCTTTAACTATAATGGGCAAAATTCTGTTCCCCCATTCCATTCTCACCATGTTCTGCTCTTCTAGCAATAGGACATGTATGGAGCTTGTGCAAGGGGGTGTCTTGTATCTCCTTGCACAAGCCACAGCCCCATTGGCTTTAATGAGCAATCTCCACATGGAAAATGGGTGCAGCCAGGCTGGCAGCATGTCATGCTCTGCTCACAGTCAAGTAACAATGCCCAATAAATACATATATAATTTGAGCCATCACTCTTGTTTTTGTTGCACCAAACTAAATTACAGAGATAAGCTGAACAAAGAGCTCATACTAAATCACTACTTGTGTTTGTGCATCCATTGACACGAGGGACAACCATGAGAGTATTCAGAAGAATACAGTTCTTTCCTGGTGAAATTGAGGATTAGGGAGTGTAAGGATTACAGGTTACTATTGCATGCCAGGTCTGACACATGGAGGCAATTCAGGGCTCAGGAGGCATGGTGAGTGTAACGTCGTTCTGCTATCCTCCCCTAACTACTTTTCCATGTTTCCTCTCAAAATCTTAACACAGACGTTACTAGCTCACAAATATTTTTACTAATCCATCTGTCAATACACACTTATATCAATTATGACACATCATCATGATTTTTAAAAAGAGAAAAAATAAGAAAAGAATCAAATGCACTTCCAGTCCTGCTAACAAAACTTTCCCTTCATTGTTGCTGATAAATATTTCTTGCTCACTTGAGATGAGCAGGATGGCTGAACGTAAGAGAACAGAACATGTCTTAAAACACAGAAGACTTTGCAATCAAAATAAAAACAGCAGCTGCTTTCTACAGGATTGTGCTGTTTGTTGATGAAACATTTCCGCATGTTTTTGACAAACAAAGAAAATATAAGGGGGGGGGGGAGGCCTACAACTAAGGAAAGAGGCGGCCAGGTACACAAACAGAGGGTAAAACCCAAGTATTAGTCCCAGCTAGAGCAGACCCATTGAATGAATTGCATTTGTTAAGCCAATATTTGGTAAATGCCATTAATTCAGTGGGCCTATTCTAGCTGGAATAGATTTAGCCCAGTGTATTTTCACTGTCAGACACTTTGCACTGCAATAGAACACAGACAAAACATTTTCCATGGCAAAAAAAAATCTGAAGAAACTACTGAAATCCAATTAATGAGGATGTCATCTCAGAATGCATGTTGTTGCTCATGCCCCACTGATGTCTAGTCTGAATATACCAGGAAATATTACCACCACTGCAGTAATCTTCCTTGTCAAAGTAATATGAAACATCTTTACTTGACAAAATGCAGAGCTAATACAGGGGACCTATACCTGAAATGCACCAAGAGGACAGACAGCCCTCTTCCAAAAACATGTTAGGAGGGGGATATTAATATTACAAAGCCTAGGCTACATATCAGTTCTCCTGGGCCTAGAAAATCACAGCAGATCAGATCTCTCTGGTCTAGGGTGACTTACTAATTTGCATGAGTTATACACTCAGTAGCTCTGTTGACACGGGTAATACATACCTCATTTTCTGAAACCAAAAGTGACTGGAATGTCACTTTCAGTTTTCTAAGAAAATACTATGTGGGCCTGAAAAAAATGAGTAAAATAACTCCAAATAATATTTAAGGAGAGAAAGGGAAGATTTTTATCCTAGTTTTAGAGAAAGACTCTTGAAAGCAGCCAACCCCCCCACCACCACCACCATATCCTTGTGCAATAACAAGCAGGCATTACTTGTTATGAATAAAACATTTACCATTTTAAATATACTGTAAATAATGTTTGTCTACATCACATAAATAATGGTTAAAACAGCACCATCTGCCATCATTACTTAAAAAAAAAAAAAAGACAAGTGACCTGGTTATTTCTCACTTTCAGCCTTTTCCCTGAAAAGATATTTGTTACCAAGGAGCAACAGTGACACATAAAAAAGTCTCCCGGTTGCTTTTCTGCTGCCCACGCAAGAATCATCTCAGAGAAGGCATGTTTGAGTAAAAGAGAATTATTTTACCTATAAAGTCCACAGATTTGTCCAGCCAAGGAAAAATCTTCTCACAGAAACTATCATTCACGGGCACTCTTAAGAAGTGGGATTCTGGGATAAAGTCAGGCTTGGGGCAAGTATTACTGGCATTTAATACATAGCTAATGTCATTCTGCTGCATCAGCTCCTGCAAAAAAGAAGAAGAAATAGCCAATGGCGACCATTAATAAGATGGCTAAAATCAATCTTAAGAAAGTAACTTTTATTAGAGGGAAGCAAAGCTGAAACCAGTTGTTGTGGGGGAATGCTTCTTTATTTCTATTCAGGACTCTTGTTTTTCATGAAAAGTAACTCCAGTAAATTTTACTTAACCAAGGATATTATCCCATAGCCAAAACAGGCTTTTTATGAAGCATAGTGATGTTCCAGTCACTATGTCATCAGACCATGGAATGTGTGGTTTAAATACGTCACCCTAGAAAGAAAACTTTTCACAACTGTCAAAGTCCTGCTGATCAAACCTCCTTCAAATCAGTTTGAGTTAAGTGATGATGTCACTAATCAAGTAAATCAACAGAGGCTGAGAGGCAACAGAGAACCATAAAAAACATAGAAAAACATTTTCACAAAACATCAAAAGGAGCCAAAGTTGTCCTTTACATCCATTAGTAAGCAGCACCATATTTCAAAGCACCTACCTTGTTGAGGACATCTCTTTGGCACCCAAGGTAAAGATGAGGAAGAATCCGGGTTGGCCCAGTGTTGGAGACCGGTAAGCAGGGTTGAGAAATACAAGAAGGCACTAAAACAGATTTTCCTTCACAAAGGCCAGGGAAACAACTGGAAAATTCAACAAAGCCACCTGTAGGAACAACCATTCAAGTTTCAATTTTAAGTACAACACAGAGTGTAAGGCATTACAAAACAACCTTTTCCAATTCCATTCCACAAGAGAAGATGCCAAGTACCTGATGGCTGAAATACCTCTGTTGGAAGTTGACTGGACAGCTCAGAGTTGGAGTGTCTGGGATCAGGACTTGGATTTCTCCCCGCTGCTTCCAGAGCCAACCTGTATGGCCTTGAGTAAACGCTGTGGTCCCAGAGAACCCCACCCCCATTCCGAAAAAGGCACTGATAAACCACTCCCATGTATTTTGTATCTAGAAAATCCAGTGAAAGGTCATTGTACGTTGAAATTGACTTGATGACACAACATTATTTTTTGTGAATAGGCCATTAGAAAATCCAGCAGACAGAATTTACACAGCATCCCTGGTGTCCAGTGCTTTCCCAGGTGATCCCTGCACCCACTCAGGTGTCAATCGGCAAGCATATAGCTCAAAGATCAGGGGAGGCACAAGTACTTTTCAACCAGCCACTGAGTTTTCTTTCTTTCTTTTTTTTTATGTTTGAAAAGGGAAACCAACAGCCCCCCTCCCCAGGTGTGCCTTTTAGTTTCACATATCCACCCAACCCCTACCCCAACCCCTACTGGCCACGATCCAAAGATTCTCTTCTGACTTTGGAGCAAGCTTCCGTTTGCAGAGCAGACAAGGAAAATCAATCCTCGCAGAGGGAGAATCTCTTCCACATGACAAAGCTTGTTGCACACAAATGCTTGCATGATTTATTTGATTTAATTTCTCTCACACGAAATGACACAAAATCTCATTCCTCTCGCAGCTGAAGCCTTAGTCATAGGAAAGCCCTACATGTAAAATGGCACATTAAAGGCTCAGAGTTCCAGCTCCTCAACATCCATTTCACAGTTTCTTGTTTATTTGTGAAACACCTAGAAACAGTATAGCTCTTTCAGGGCAACTGACATAAAAACTGTACCCCTAGGCTACCCTATGCCAGAAAGACTTCCACCAGAAACTGGTCCTTCTTGATTATGGCACCAGCCCTTTGGAATGGGTTTCTGATTGAACTGTGCCTGGCCCTCTCCCTCCCAACCTTTAAGAGATTGTTGAAGACAATGCTCTTTACTGAAGCTTTTCAGAGCATCATCTCATGAATGGCTGCCAAACTGTTTCTGCCTGCCCATCTTTTGTTTTTGATGTTGATCAATCTGCTAGTTTTATGCTGTCTTTGATTTGATTTACTTTATTAGAGAGAGAGAGAGAGAGAGAGAGAGAGAGACAGTTTGGCTGTAGTTTTGCTGTATTACTATAATAGATTTGATTATTAATTGCCCTGAGTAGTGCCTCACACTAATCGGGCAGTATAAAAATTCAAGAAACAAACAAAAGATATACAACAGCTAACAATACTCTCCCCCCACCCTCCATCCCCATTTGTTATGATCTGTTATGAGGGAGACGTCTTGTGATTGTTTGGTAGGTATGAACTGTATTAAAGCTTGCTACAAATTGGCTGAATTTGCACACAATGCTATGTCATCTTTAATTGCCACTAGAATGAGCCTGTGTGAGTCTTGGCTTTGTATCCTGATCTCTTCCCTCTCCACTGATGGGATGGGGCCACAAAGAAACTGGAAGCTTCTACTTCTATTTTAGAGTAACTTTAGTTTCACACAAACCTGAGAAATAACTTAAAGTAGTTATTTTGGGTAACAAAGGTGTAACTAAGTTACACTTCAAATGACATAACAGGTAGTTATAACCTTACCTTGTGGCAAAACAAGCAACATTTCCCAATTACTTACTAAAATGCCATTTTAAGGCATTTTGACAAGAATCTTTTAAGTTTAATGTCTTCTTTTTTCAGTCTCAAGTGACAAGTAATATTTTGTTACATTTTCTATATTTATTACAGTACCCTGTTTCCCCGAAAATAAGACCGAACCTGAAAATAAGCCCTAGTATGATTTTTCAGGATGCTCATAATATAAGCCCTACCCCAAAAATAAGCCCTAGATAAGTGAAACCCTGCCCTCCACCATTGTGCAGCAACCAGAAGAAGATGACATTACTGTATCTGAAAAAATGTAGACTGTTGTACATGGAAAAAATAAAACATCCCCTGAAAATAAGCCCTAATGCATTTTTTGAGAAAAAATTAATATAAGACCCTGTTTTATTTTCGGGGAAACACGGTATTTCCAAGGTGCCATATCAGGACTGGCCACTGTAGGGAAGCAAAAAGTATCTCCCTATTTTTAGTTATTTATTATTCTAGTGTGTTGGCAAGGGCAGTGCAATGAACAGAGGACTGATAATGATCAATCCTACTGCCTCAAAGTATTTATATATTAAATTATTATGCAGTCTTTCTCTCAAAGAAAGGACTCAAGGCTGCTCTGAGTAACCAATGAGCATTTTTTTTTTCAAAAATCATATTCCAAACTCTGATTTGGCATGCTGTACAAAACCCTAAACAGTGGGTTAACTATGGTTTGTTGAAACGAGTAAGTTTTCTAAACTCATGCTTTGAAGCATCTTTCAACAAATCACAGTTAACATTTAGGCTCTGGCAGTCATGACAGTGTGTCTCATCTAAAATGAAAGGAAAAACTTTTGAAGTCTTCCTCAAGGGCTTGCTCAGAAGAACAGCAGCAAATACAGAAGGTCAAGGTTTGCTGCAGTTCATCCTCCTAACAAACCTTCTCTAAGCTAGTGCTAGGACAATGTTTTAAATTACAACTCACAGCAGTCCCACCCAGTATGACCAATAATTAGCATTGTAATTCAAAACTTCAGGAGCAGTCATGATGATATAGTTAATATACAGGGGAAAGTAGGAAGAAAAGGAATGTATAGATGTTGATGCATGTGGAATTCTCTGTTTGACAACAAATAAGCCATTAAAGAACATTGACATAGAAACAGACTCTTGATTTAAAATAATTAAACAACACTGCTCGAAACTCTATACCTCAAAACTCTGCCATCTCATGACTTTATCTGAGAGGAGTGCCCTACAGTTCATGTAATCCTGAGCTACCTCCTCTTCTTCCCCATGTCACATATTAATGCCCCTACCCTCTTCTGAGACAGGAGGGCCTGGCATGCTCTGGTCCATGGGGTCACGAAGAGTCGGACACAACTTAATGACTAAACAACAACACCCTCTTCTGAGTTAACCATGGTGCATCTCTAACTGTGCATCAGCCTTTACAAAAAGATGCCAAGTCAACACTTCAACAGGCAATTTGCAAACTGGCTATCCATCAAGTTCCTTCTTCAATTGTTAACTGCCTGAAGCACTAAATTCAAATTGATCTCCCATCTCAAGCCTTCCTTCTCTTAAACATGGATGAAAGTGAAGGAGACACACACGTGTGTGTGTGTGTGTGTGTGTGTGTGTGTGTGAGAGAGAGAGAGAGAGAGAGAGAGAGAGAGAGACCCAGGGGACTGAACCCCCCCTAACATATGCCAAAATTACCCCATGCCCCCTGGAGGGCCCAAAGGGAAACTTCGGAGGAATTTAAAAAAAAAATAGTCTGGGGAGGCAGTAATACCAGGGGTTGTGTTCGGCTCCCGGAGACCACATATGGTCTCAAAGTCACACTTAGCCCACCTTTGGGTTAATGTTGGTAAATCCAGGTAACTGATCCTCCAACATCCCTTTCATCACTTTCCTACACATGGAGGGCAACAAGTCTGAAGTAAAAATGCTCCACAGGAGAGCCACAAGAAAAACAGGATTCTAACTCACATGGAGAGCTTCTGTGGATAACAGAGCTCCCCTCCGCAGAGCTGTCCACCCTTCATGTGTAAGAGGGCCATGAAAGTGGAGACAATGTGCTCCCTTCTATGCATGATGAATATGTACCTGAACAGACTGGGCACAAAGTTCACTGGGTGACCTGAGCCAGTTACTCTCTGACAGGCTGGCCTACCTGACAAGATTGTTGTAGGGAGGAGGACATGCCATGTACACTGCCTTATGCACATTGGAGGAGAGGTGGGATTGAAATGAAATGATGGAATGAAACCTGTGCCTTGACCATGACATTTGCCTGCCAGCAAATTTCTTTGCTATAGAGACCATGTCTTCACATCACCTTCACCATGGATCAAAAACCAGGAGAACCAAACAGCACTTCTCAGAGGTCCAGATTTTGCACAGGCCCCTGAACATAAAACAGACACGAAATCCTAAAGGCTGGGGAAGAATAGGATGGCAGGCAAATTTTTCTATAGATATGCTATTTTCCAGTCTCAAGACAAGCTTTTTTTTAAATTAAAAAAAACAAAAACAACCGAACAACATCTGCAGTATGATATAATAGATAAATGTATCCATTATATCGTACTGCCTAATTTTTGGAACACCATCCTTTTGCAAATTAACAGATGCAGCTGTATATCCAAACATGGGGTTATGTAAAAGACAGAGACTATCCTCTGTGCCTTTTGTTAGCTTACAAAACCGAGAGGATTTTCATCAATGGGACTTGAGAATGTCAGTTAACAGATACCCAGCTGTTTTATTTACTTGGTGGTTTCTGGATATTTCCCCATGTTAATACAGCATGCAACTTTTCCAGTGCTGGCTTGTTCAGTTTATTACTTGTGGCTACAATCCTCAGATGGGAGTTTCTATGAAACCAACTGAAGGCGCCAAAAGCCGTTTGTGGTTGAGAGAGCCCAAATTGCTTTTGTTTTACAGAAACCAAATACCTCCCATCTCTTTGCTCACAAAAACCAGGCTCTCTCCCACTTCCAGTCACAGAAGCTTGCCAAAAGCCAACATCATATTTAATTATCCAACTGCTATGCGTAGTATAAAAATGTGGTGGTTGGTTTCAAAGCCTCTTTGATCAAAGCACAACCAAGTTTCCTCAGACTGTATTGTATTATATGTATATATTAATGGCTTTCCTTCAAGGAATTCTGAAGACCAAGAAAGTGGCAATGCTTTCTTTTCCTTCTTTTTTTAGCTAAGGAACAGCAAGAGGGGAGAGAGGGAAGGGGAGAACTAGATTTGTGTTGTTGATAGTGGTTGTTGTAGTAGAATGTTTGTTAAATAGGGCCAATTAATTGTTTCTTTTGGCTAAGATCAAATGTAGGACCAATAGTTCATAGTTAAGACAGGTAGATTCATTTTATGCCCACCTGCAGTACGCACCTAGGAATGTTTTTTTTCATTGTTAAATCACACTTTATCAGATTCTTTTTAGCTAATTTTACTAGTTGCACTCTGCTTTGTTGATAAAGGCTGGGTTTGAAATATTTCAGTCAATCAGTCTGTCAATCAATCAGTCAATCTATTAAGCTCTTCCTGACATTAAAATGCCCCAGAAGGCTTTCATCAAAACCTCAGTACGCAATTCGTAGGTTTGCTTTTGTTGGCAATCGTTGCACACATTCATTCATTATGTGGGTGGCACTTCATGCAGGAAGCAAACATCTATTTTGGTATAATTCTGATCAGCCCTAACTGTTTATGCTGGGGATTCACATAACAGTTTGGACTATAATAAAATAAACCTTAGTGTTAAGCCAGTTACGTACTAACCAGTCTATCAATCGTTTAAATTAGAAAGGGACATTTTAATCCTTCAAAGTCAAATTTTGTTGCAAAATCCACAGAGAACTAGACTTACCATGTAGGTATTCTGTGACACTGCCACCTGAAGAATTGTGTAAAAAAAAAAATGTCCCCAAATTTGAGCCACTTGCCAGTTAAAAAAACATAGGCGGAAAACTCCATTCCGATAGGTCTAAAACTTTTTGCCATTGGGATATTTTTTTCACCCTAGCCAGTGTATAATGCATAAAAGACAAACATGTCCCACACTGTTTTCCAGTATACCATAATGCAGAGAAGCAAATGTGACAAAAACTGGCTGGCTGGCACTTGATCCTATGTGAGGTCAGAGGAGAGAGCGACATTCGAATTTTCAGTGGAGTTAGGAAATACAGAAAGCATACAGGGAATCTCATCCCTAACCCAGAGTTTGACCCCACTGCTAACTCTCCATGCCTTGGAATTCTCCCTGGGGTCAGAAAATACAGAATCCTACAACTTATTCAGTGAAAGTGAGTTTTGGCGGTGGGGGGGAGGAACCCTGGTAAAAGTAACAATGTGCCAATGAGTCTCCATGAAGCCAGTGAAGCTAAAATCAGCTTCGAATTCTAGAGTATGAGTGGGCAAATTACATCCCATGGGTTGCATATGACCCCAAAGGGCCCCACTGCATACTCAGGTGGTCACTTCTGGTTTCAAAAATAAATAAATAAATAGATAGATAGATAGATAGATAGATAGATAGATAGATAGATAGATAGATAGATAGATAGATAGATAGATAGATAGATAGATAGATAGATTAGATAGATAGATAGATAGATAGATAGATAGATAGATAGATAATCAGGCCTAAAACAAGCCAAGGAATGGGTGGTTTTTTGGGGGGTTAACTGTATCCCTCAAAGACTTCTTAGGGCATGATTTCTGATTTTAGTGACTCATATTGTTTTCAGGGTGTCGGTGACAATGGTATCAGACCGGGAAGGGCAAAAAGGGCCCTAGACCACTGAAAATTGCTCCCTCTCCCGCATTAAGGGTTCCATCCTGTCTCTCAAGGATGCCCACAGGCCATAGAGAGCTCTGCTTTTCCCTTCTGTTTTTGGCATACAGGCACAGGCGCTCTCCCCTGCACTTCGATCACATGAGGTGAGTTCAGAGTTCACATTCTCTGACTCTATCGAGTGCCATACATGCAATTGGAAAGAATAATGGCACTTGCACCACAAGAATGCTGCATTATGACTTGTCCCTGAAAGACAGTAAGATTTCCATAGTGCTGTGCAGCACTTCAGCCAAGGACTCTGTAACATTAGGGGTAGGGTCACTCCCCTTTACATCATCCAGCCCATAGTGGTCTTGGGAAGCAGGCCTCCAACGTCTCCACCTGTCCTGAGACACTGGCTGAAATCCTGCTGTGCAGTTATGCATATGGACAACTTCTAGGCACAAACTGCCATAAATTAAGAAACCTCTGTAAGCATTATCCATTTCATCCTGAATCGCTGGACTCAATATGCAACCGATAAAGTCTAAAGAGATTTTTTTTAATTTACAGCAATTCGCTTCTAAAAGTTACGCCATTTGCATAACTATACAATAGAATTTCAGCCACTGGATTTATTTATTATTTTATATTTCACTTTATTACAAACATTTAAAAGTCATATGCAAAATCACAGTGTCCAATAAAATCACATATACAAAACATACAAAATTAAACAGCAACAGGGGAATAAAACTGTCATTCAAAGCACGAAAGCAACAGTCAATAAAAGCATAGTAAAGTAATTTTTTGAAAGCCAGGGTGGTGTAGTGGACAGAGTGACAGATAAGGATTTGGGATATCTTGATTCTAATCTCTGCTTGATTATGGAAACTCACTGAGTACAGTAAAACTGCTCATTAAATAATTCATATGCCTTGAAAGCCCTAACTAGGGTCACTGTAATTTGGATGCAACTTGACAGCAAATCATCATCATCATTGCCATCTTAGAACTGCAGAAATAGAAATAACACAAAATAGATTTAAAGGCTTTTGGTAAATAATGCATTTTTTGCCTCGTCCAAAAATCATAAACAGATGGACCTAGGGAGGGCCATCTAATGCAAGTAATAAATGCTATGTCCTAGTAAACTGTATTTGTGGTGTCACACGTATGAACCAACATGAACCTCTGAACTGAGATTCGTGCAATCTCTAGTAATATACAGAAGAAATAAACAACTCCATGAATCACATTTAATATTTCCAGTCTGTACCTGACTCCAAGCAGCTGGCTTCCATGGCAATTCTGAGCACAATTTTATTTATAGTCACCTGCTAATAATCATTTAAATAATTGCGTTATGAATTCTGTACAATTGTTATTGTGCCATCAAGTAAGAACTTTGAACTGTTGTGACTGTCTCGTTCCCACTGTGTGTCATTATGGCATACTTCTGCCAAACAAAAAGTAGACAGCTCTGCCTTCTTCTACTAAGAATCTGCTTTGGACTATAAGTGACTTAGTGCAGGGACCCGTCTTATTACAGCCAGCAGGAACAGAGGCCACACGAGCCTCTACGACTCCCATTATTCCTCATGATTAACTATGTCAGCTAGGCTGATGCAGTCCAATATTCTCCGTCACCCTGTAGTAAAGAACTGTATACACAAAATGTATTATATAAACTCTTCTGCCACCACATATTTTGTGGTTTTAACAGGAACAGAATGCACAGCATCCATGACAAAGTGGGGCAAACACCCACATCAGCATTGCTCATTGCTGTGGTTCCTTATACTGTCACAATCAGCTGCTAATCTAGATAATGGAGGAGCCCATATTTTGTTTCCCTCTCTGTAGCTAACCCAGAGGAAAAAAGGAACACTTGGAGAGAATGATTATTGAAGACCTTGACAACAGTCTATTTTGACTAGCCAAATTATAATCTTGAGAAATTGCTATAACTTCCTCCTAATGTCACCAGTAAACTTGGATTTTGACCCAGTTTGTACATACAATGCAGTGCTCAGAAGAAAAAGAAACAAAAGTTAAAACTTTGTCCTTATGTAAATTATATTATATATTATGCATAAATAATAGAAATTTTTTTCATAGTTTCTTGCTTGCTTGCTTGCTTGTTTGAAATCACTTACTCTGGTTTTGCAAGCCAGCACAAAGGATGAAGATTATGGAGGAAAATTAAGTCCTCTTCACTCCCAGAGCACTGGAGATCTTTTTCAGCCTCATCTCCAGTACTGAATATGTTGGAGTTTTATTTGCAACCTCGCATGCTGTCAATGGTTTGAGTGACTTGGAGGGACTTTTTCTGAGCTGGAGTGATTGTCTGTCCAGCATTAATCAACCATTCCTTCCAGCCTTTGAATTCAAAGAGAGCCCTCCTTCTTTGCTGAGTGTTTCCCCCTCTTTTTAGTTTGTTAGAGAGAGTTGTTTGCTGTTGATCAGTTCAGTTGCTAAGTATGAAAGAAAGCAACATATACACATCTGTAATTTCAAGTAACTGTAAGTCATTTAAAAAAATTCTTTCTCCAACAAATATCTCAGAATGTGTTATTGAGACTTTAAATGCCAATTAATGAGAAAGGAGTGGATTCAGGGGAATGTGTAGCTATTTCACCTCTGTAAGTCTCTTTATTTCTACTATGTAGCAAAAGGAATTTTACCAGAAATTCAAAACTCTGCAACAGAGTATTTCGGCAAGCTTTGGCCACATGCTTGCAAGCACATTATAAATCTACTCTTTAAAAAGGGCAAACCTCTAAGGAAGCTGAATCCTGTGTTCATACATGCCCTCATAATTGTCTCAGAATTTACACTTCCGTTGTATAGGTCTAAAGTGAACTCCTTTACATGCCAGTACAGAAGTATGAGTATAAATGTACACAGAGTTGCATTTTGACAATACTACCCTATGCATGTTTACACAAAGGTAATCCCTCTTACTCCCATTTAAGTGGTTATAAATTTAAATATTTTTAAATCAAAAGTAGTATCCTCCTCCATCCCAAAACATATATTTTCAACTTCAAGAAGGAAATAATTTTTCCTGACTGATGCTTTCTTACATTAATCCATCAAGCTTCCACTCTGTTCATATGAACTACAGATTTGTACACAAATCATCACAGCTCACAGTTCACCTCGACAATGATGTGTGCCATTTTCCATTACATAAGCTGTTCATGCAACAGTGGCCTTCTAAAAACAGCACCACTCATTGCAACAGACCGCTTCATCTTCAAATCTTTTCTAGGCTAATTGTTCCGCACTGACAAAAACTGGATCCACACTGGACACTTCTTTGATTATACAGGAGGAATTTAGTGCATCTTGAAGATTAATTTCTGATTTAAAGTGTACCCATTTGTCCACTTCACTCCAATCTCAAGAGTTTTTATATGGATTTAAGTTTAAGAGCCCAAATTCAAAGGAGTCCCTAACAGGTAAACTAAAGGTGATGCAACACAAATGCCTTGATAAATCTGGAGACTCCATAGGGATGGGCATCTGCTAGAACCTCCTGCAGGGTCTGTATACTGTTTCCTTTCTGGCCTTGGAGAGATGAACAACAGTCCCAAGGTTCTTCATTTCTTGTACTTGCTTCTTCAGATCTTTTCTATTTTTCTCACTATTGGGAGAAAGAGTTTATCAACATTCTGGGACCTTGGGTTTATCTGAATATGCAGTCTTCTATGATGGTTTGATCTCCCAGGGCTCAAGAGAGATCACTCAGTCAAATAACCAAGCAATCTCTCAATTTAGTTGCTGATTTCTAATCCTTAAATGCTAGGAAAAGGAATTCACAGACTGCTCTGCCATCTCATGGAGTGGCATTTTGAACAGATCTATGTTTGCCCTTGGTGGCACTTCAGGGTTCTTAAATGTCTTGATGCTTAAACTCCCACATTCTCTGGGCAGAATCTGGGAGCTCACCAATTATTCCCTCCACCTCCACCTCAGCTTCCTTGTTTCTTTCTGTTGGATGACATCATTCTGACTTTGGACTTGATCAGTTTAGGGCAGCATTTCAGAGACACCATTATGTGAATTTTCATCTAGCATGGTGAGGAGAAAACCTCTGGCTCGGCCTGCTACCTGCTCTGCAATGTTTCTTCACATAAAAGAGTTTTTATATATAGGAAGCAGTCAAAATTGATATCCTACACTGGCTATCTGGAGTTGTAGTTGATCTTCTCAAGACTTTTTTTTTTAAAGACCAAACATCATTAAAAAGACAATTCAAAGCCTATAGAATGATGCTAGAAAATATGCAGGCCAGAAACCCGAGCCCAAAAAAAACACAAAAATCCCATTCACTAACATGGGAAAAATTACTTGGCAAAACATACTCCCCTATCTTCTGTGCTCCTGAACTACTCTGGCAGTATTGTAAATAAAACAGAGGCTGCTTTGGATAAATCTTTGGACCTCTCCCACCACTTGTATTTCATATAGTGCACACCAACCCCTGAACTCAAACATTTTAATCTGTCATCAATTTGCTGAGATAGGGTTACCCAGTCCACTTCTCCAAAGAGAAGACGGCAAGCACGACTCTGCACAAAGCACCATTCACAGGCTTCAGTTATTCTGTGCCTTTAAAAAACAACAAAACAAAACAAGGGGAGGGGAGGGGTAGAAAACACCTACAAGAGAATAAGCTCATGCTTTTAGGGCATTTCAGGGAGGAAATGGAATGTTACTGATATTTAATTTCTTGCTGCACTTTAATCTATACACCACTGTATCACTTGGCTTGCGTAAGAGCTGTTCCTTTTTACTTACTAACCTTGTGTTAAAAAGATAACCAAACTGTTGACTCTGCAAGTCATTTTTCTTATGTAAGAAAACTAAGTTCAATGGAACTGAAGATTAAAAAAAAAAACACCCTAGAATTAAAGATCTGCATTGAGTTATACATTAAACGTTAGATATCTTTCCTTAATGGCTCACCCAATATTTCAAAAAAGGAGTTCAGCCGCTAACCCAATCGACAAGTTCAAAGGTAGCTGCTGTTATTTCTCTCTTATCTTTCCTCCCAGCAGCCACATTTTCACAGGTTCCATTTCCAGAACGTTGAACACTGGGCTCCTTTGCTTAGTTAATGAAGCCATGGGAAAGAAGGATGAGCCAGACTTACGAGGTCAGTGCATGTTCATTCAAAGAAGAATAACAATGAGTATTCCAACAGCAAGATCTGACCTTTTCCAAGACACCAACTGACCTAAGGAGCTGGCAAGGCACTGCACTTCGTACACTTATATTTCAGCACAGAATCATATAGGATGTGGCACTAGATACAGCTTTCTGAAGATTTCAGCTTTCAGTAGCAGCCTCCCCTGGCTCAACACACCAAGTGTCTAGCCCTTAATGCAAAATAATAAATAATATTTCTAGGACTTGGGTGGGCTTTTAGTGCCATATGCAACTCCTTGTTCCTCGTCACCACAAACTGAACAAAGACTATGCCTCAGCTATGGAAACTGCTCTCTGTGGAGGCTCATTTAGATTCTCCATGATATTCTGTCACTGCAAAGCAACAAGTTTTATTCTGGTCAGGATCTACCCTATAAAGTTGGCACCTGCCTCCTTTATTGCTCAGGATGTTTCGTCAACAGTTTTATTCATGTTATGTATCATCAAGTTGGAACTGATTTACTGTCACCCTAACAGGGTTTTCAAGGTAAGTAAGATATTTAAGGAGTGGTTTTACCAGTTTTACCCCACCCCCATGAATTTCCATGGCTGAGCAGGGATTTGAACCCAGGTTGACTGAGTCCTAGTCTAACAGACTATCCATTACACCACACACCAGTGTTCTTAGTTCTATCATTTTGACAGCTTCAATCTATTTGACATGCCCCTCCCATTTATACTGTGATATATTTTTACTGTTTTTAGCCATCTTGAGAAACCTATATAAAAATGGGGTATGAATCAAAATAATATGAAAAGATGTATAACAAATAGAATAAACTAGAAAAAAAGTGAACTTCTTCATAGCTCAGTGAGTTAGAGGTTGGGAGGTCAATTCCTCGCTGTGCCTGCTGGACTCAATGATCCATAGGGTCCCTTCCAGCTCTGCAGTCCTAAGATGATGATGACATCTCAATATATCAGACACCCACATTTACACTTCCATACATGCTGCTTAAAGAATTCAACTTTTCTTGGTACAAAGTCTAAATTGTCTAGACAAAAATTGTTAACATCAGTGTCAACTTCCTTAAAGATATTAATACTGTGTGCTCAATGGGTCATGGGGAAACTGGCCTTCTCTCAGGACTGGATGTTCTACTATGGCAACAACTCCTTCTGCCAGTGGGTCAAACTAGACATTAAGGGGCATAAATATTCTCTGCAATTAACACAATTCCACCTCAAAATAGGATCTTCTTAGAAATGCATGTCTTAGCAATCAGACTTGCAAATTAAGCCTGTGTTTACTTTTCCATGGCCAATCACAAAAACCATGCTAAATGTAAGATATGTAGGTGAAAAAAGATCATGTGAAGTGGAGGCAAACAGATGCCTGCACTTGAGGGAGCGCCACTTTTGAATATATGCTAAGCATATTTAGTTGTCTGCTCGCAGATTTGCATTTTTAACATAATTATAGTTCCAGCTTTCCCATTTATCCTCCCAGAGTTTTGATAATCATAGAGAAGGCGTATCAGAAATCACACCCAAGGTAGGAATCACACCAAATAGGAAAATTCTGAATTATGAATGCAGCTCTTCCATAGGAACTCCCCAACTTTTTCAGTGCTGACTCGGAGTACATTTTCAGGCTACATGGTGGAGTAAAATTCAGGAGATTTAGATACAAGATTTTCCTTATGTTAACTTCTGTACTTCCTTTGATTTGGAAAAGAAAGAGCAACATGCACAGGTGGAATAGCCTTTGATCAACCTAATTTTGCTTATCTTCTTTTTTCTTTTTTGTCTTATACACAATATATGGGTGTTTAAATATGTGTAAGGATCACATTCAAACAGTTTCCAAGGACCCTACCTGCAAGCAGGTAAACAGAGCTGAAATTCTTCTCCAGTTTTCCCAGCAGGACATTTAGAAAAGAATCAGGAGAGACAGAGGTAACGTTTTTTGAGCTCTGATCGTAAACCACCACATCTTGTTTGCTGTCAATTTCAACCTGGAACAAATAATTGGGGAGAGAATATAAGACACAGTGACACATTTTTTTCAGGGTAAGGTTGCAACACTCTGTGCCCTTGGAGGGTTTTCCAGGAGCTGTGGGATTTTCCCAGAGTCCCCCTCTAATGGTGAACCTATTGGTAATGGATGGGGACACCTGACTGCAGACATATTCACAAGGGGAAACGTGCAATACTCGTGCTGGCTCAGAGGACTTGCTGGGAAAGGGCTATACCTTTGTAGCATCCCCTGCCCTCTAAGCACCCAGATCTGTCTTTAAATCAGCTGTTGATCAAACCAGTCATACCAGCTGGAGTTGGTGAAAATTAGATCCCAGCAACTGGTTTCAAATGGATTGGGAGAGAGGGAGGGGTCAGAATGCTTCTCCTTTCTTCTCTTCTCTCCTGCAGGCTCTTCCTGGCAGCATTCTGGATTAATCAAAGCCATCACTATTTGATCTCTCTGAAAGAATAGGCAAGATAGCTCTGTGTAGTTCCTTGTTTATTTCCAACATTCTTATGCATCATCATCCTTTTGATACTGCGTCACTTCCAAACAAGGCTTTTATTCTGCAGCTACCTCTTCCTCAAACATGAAATGTTATTTGGGGGGGAGGGGTTAGGTAGCAGATAGCAACTTCCACATGTGATCAACTTCCTTCCCCCTTCTTTTCTTACTACCCCCCCATGTGTTAAGGAAGGAAATAAAGAATAGCAACACCTTTTTACTGGTAATGCTAGAAGCCTTCTGTCTGGACCAGAGATAGTCTAAAACCTTTTTTGGACTAGAACTCCTATTCTGGCCACTGACCAAAAATGCAAGTCTAAAAATTCAAGTTTTCAAAGCTCCACAGAAGCACTCTGTTATTTTGTTGTATCAACATGACAAAATTACTGTTGTGGAGTATTGGTTTTATCCTCTCTTTCCGCCTTTGGTATTTGTACTTGCATTTGAAGATACAATAACAATGCAAAAAAGAAAAAGTACATTCATTTTGATCATTTTCTTCAGATTTCTGAATCACAGAGCATTGTGATGCTTTTTGCCTAGAATTTATATGACTCTTTCGGGGGGGGGGGGGGACAGAAGCTAACCTTTAAACTACAGAAGCTACTGAAGGCCTTCAAAAGCCCTCATTTACAGGGCAATCCCACACACATTTATTTAGAAGTAAATCTCACTGTTTTAAATAACGTTCACCCCAAGGTAAGTCTGTAGTCTGCAACTTTAAACCACTGTCCACAAAAATGACTGAGGTTTGCAGCCCTCTTAGTTCTTAGTCCTAGTTTTTAATTTTGCACAGAAATACATTTATTTAAACAGCAGATGCACAGCAAAATCTACATAAGAAATGAAGAAAGCAAACTGAATCAATAAAATGGTGTGATGCAGGAATTTACTGGAATAGCAGAAAGAGTGCAAGAGTTGGTCAGGCAGATTCAACCCACAGCAGCCAATGGTCCAAAGGTAAAAGTAAAATGTATATGTTGTTGTTCAGAAGACAGTTTTTAAAAACACCCTCAAACTTCACAATATTCTAATTTTAGAGTTTCAAACATACAGAATGTATCTTTAAAGATAAGTAAAGGTAAAGGTTCCCCCTGACAAATTGTCCAGTCGTGTCCGACTCTAGGGGGCGGTGCTCATCCCCATTTCCAAGCCGTAGAGCCAGCGTTTGTCCGTAGACAGTTTCCGTGGTCATGCGGCCAGTGCGACTAGACACGGAACACCGTTACCTTCCCACCGTGGTGGTACCTATTTATCTACTTGCATTTTTACATGCTTTCGAACTGCTAGGTTGGCAGGAGCTGGGACAAGCGACGGGAGCTCACTCTGTTGCATGGATTTGAACTGCTGATCTTTCGACCTTGCAGCCCAGAGGCTTTGTGGTTTAACCCACAGTGCCACCACATCCCACTTCTTTAAAGATAGTAGCTATCTATTTATAGTATCTGCACGTGTCAATAAAGTGTTATTTATTTTTGCAAAATTAAAAGTCAAAAATACCATATTTGCAATTAAAGGGTTTTTTTTTTAATGGCAGCCACAAGTGGAATGCCAGTCTTCTGTCATTTGTCGGTAAGTATGTTTGATGATACAGCTAGTGCAGTAACGCATCTGGAGCTAGTACACATGAAATACTCCTGATTTCTTAACCACAGCTGAGAAAATTGCAACTGGGCTGCAAGAACATGTACTCTATCTGGTACCAACTTCTTCCATCAGTTTTAGCTACAGTTAAAAGGTCATCCAGAAAGTTTCAAGACTGAGTGAGGACTAGAATCCAGAACTCCCAAGTCATAGTTCTGCACCCTTTGTGAATCTTGAAGGAACAGCAAAGAATGCCAGATAAAGTGGAAAGGAAGAACTACCCACCTCTTAAAATGGATGGAACCCCAGGAAAGCTAGTCCCTAGTCATGCAAAGAACTGAGTTACTTGGAAGGCATTTACTAGGCTATCGAGCTGAGTTTGCAGAACCAAGGCAAACCAAAGAAAATGGGGGTTTGTGCCAACACAATCCTCTGCAAGTGCAGGGAAGAGCAGGCAACTTCACACCCACGTCAGTTTACTCTATGCCCGTCATCATGTACCATGGAAGACAAGATGTTAGCTGCCTGAAAAGCTCTTGATGTTGCCTGTTACAGGGGTGGTGGAGGAATTATCTGATATATTTATTAATTGCACTGTAGTGCTTCTGACACAAACTAAGAAAGAATCATCCTAATTGCTACCTCATACTGGCTCTATATAACTTGCATTATAACTTTATTTCTGAAAACAAGAAACAATTCATGTAAAAGTATTGTAGTTTTTCCAGCTAACAAAACATCAAACTACCTCCTTATCCTCAACTACTCTCATGTTTCGATGATATCATCCCAGAATGTTCATTATTAAAAGCAAACAACTGTGAGCAATAACCTTTATGAAAGTCAGTTGCAAACACACCCCTAACAAGGGTTAGGAGTGGGATCAAGAGATCTCCTTCAGAAAGTTAAAGGTACACCTGGTTCAATGACTAATCATAATGAACGAGTCTGGAGTGTTTTATGTGTACTTTGGCTGCTGATCTTTTATGACCTCGAAATCTCTGCTCTTGTAGCATGGCACTGTCTGAAAAAGAGAGCTCCTCCCAACACTTTACCTTGTGCTTTGCAGAATGCTGAATGAGCTCAGTGATCAACACTTTATCCTGCTGCAGCCTCCGCTTCATGAGCTTGGAGCAGTTGATGTTGATGGCCTCCAAGATGTGCGACGTATTGTATTCCACAAAGGGGCGACTGTCAATCAGCAGCAATTTTTCTGTGCCACTTTCAAGCAAAGCCACCAGCCGTTCACTGACAATGAGCCGAGTACCATTCATCTCCTCAGCCATGACAACAACAGAGGCCCTGCTTGAGCCACTGCCTTCCTCTCCAATTTGCAGCAATGATGAAGAAGATGATGTAATCGCTCTGCACTTAAAGGCTTAACCAT
This sequence comes from Intellagama lesueurii, assembly GCA_037013535.1. Taxonomy (NCBI): domain Eukaryota; kingdom Metazoa; phylum Chordata; class Lepidosauria; order Squamata; family Agamidae; genus Intellagama; species Intellagama lesueurii. Next base: position 95,830,647 of record JBAJHW010000005.1, read on the forward strand.
TCCGTTGTACTCAAAGTGTATGAGGTCATACTGGTGGTGACTGGCAAGCGAAAAGTTAGACCCATTTTTCTCTTGAGAGGGTCCTCCAGAGATGAATGCCTTCTCTGCTTCCCAGTCGATGTGTGCTGGTTGTACAGGACTTGTTCCACAAAGCAGCCCCTCACACCCAATTCATCCTGGGCTATAGAGTAGCCATTTCACAACTCAAACAAAAGATGCTTTTCGGCTGGTCCTGCCATTACATCATTCTTCACCTTTGTTCCCCCATCACCAGCTTTAGAGTGGACTAGGAGCCTGTTGGGATATTGGAAGAGGCTGCAAGAGGCAGAAAGAAAGAAAATGAAAAACAAACAAGACAGACTATGAGAGTTTGCAAACTATAATCCCATCCTGCCTTTAATTCCCCATGTTGTCACAATACAGATTTCACATGCTATGCACTGTGCCCCCTTATGAATAAATACATCATTAATTCCCTCCCTCTGTCCATTTCCCTGCTATAAGAGGCAAATTAGACATTTGATGGAGACCTAGAACCAAGAACCCTCAAACGACAACAACAGAAATTACTAGTAGATGTCAAGGAGAAGGTGCAATTTGGAAGTGGGGAGAAAAAGGACAAACTTCAATAAAAACAGTAAACAATGAGATATGTATTCGACTGACTTTTGGGATACTAGGCCTTCCTGATCAGCAAATCCTTTATATGTTATCATGACATGTCTCTTGCCAGAGTTAGGCCAGTTTACAGGCCAGAAGCTTTTTAGCATCCCTAAAATACAGCAGCTGGAAGTTAGGAAATGGATCACAGCAACTGTGGGTTCAGATCCCTGCTCAGTCACGTTACTGCTCACTGAGTGACTTTGAGCATCATTACCTCTGGGTCCAACCTACATCGCAGCCTAGTTATTATACTACTTCAGATCCTTGGAAGACCTCCCCACCTGGTATTTCCCAGAACTCTATCACACTCTGGTATAACCGAGGAACTGAAATCAGAATAAACCCTGCAGGTGAACAAGTGAGGCCAAACAGAGATGGGCAGGCTATATTCCCAGGGGTCCCCAGGCCAAGGAGTAGATTGAAGTCCAGCCCCCAAGGCATCCCCCCCAAATTCCTTTGCTTTGTCACACACCAGATAAAGCTTGCCATTCATTCCTATTAAGGGGTAGTAGTGTGCTGTATCTGGGCATATTTGCAGTCAAGGCAAATATACCTCTCTTTAATAACGGATGGCCCAACCTCTACTGACAGGGTTTTGAGGGGAAGGGCAATGTGCCCCTATGTATAACATGGGCCAAGATTTCTTGCTCACTCCAGAGTTCTTTGCAGTAGACCAGCCTCTCCTCTGCTATATCATAAAGATGGACATTTTACCAGGAAGAGAAGCATCAGGAATACTGCAAAGAGCTTTCAAAAGAGTCCTCTTTAAATAAACAAAACACGGAGACTAATCCAAAGATCATGGAGGGAGATTTCATTCACATTTCATACATTGCTGTCTAGGACAGATTAAACTACCACATTCAAAGATTCATTAAGCTCTAATTACCACCCTGAAACCCTAATAGAAGCAGCTCTGTTGGCTTCAATGAGCAGAAGACCAGACCCATTAATGAGACAACTAGACTGCCTGCTTGGATGTAGATAAAGAACTGCAGTTTTCGCCTGGCCAGTAGAAACAGAAAAGGGCAGGGAGGTTGGGAGTAACCTTAGCAAACTTTCAAAAAAGATGTTAGTTTTTTAAAATGATTTGGAAACATCTAAACAAGCATATAAAAACAAGACACTCTTCTGATTGTCATTTGCTCATAACACTGTACAAGTTTTCTAGTTGACATTTGTTTACAACAGCGTGGGAGGCTGTTTTTTTAATTTCTAAAAAGAGAGGTACCATCATTTTAATTTGTATGGGTGACACACAAACACACCCATTCTGTAAACCCTGCTACTTACTTTAAAATGTTATGTCTTGTTAAGAATTCTGGATGGCATCAAACACAACACAGTGTGCACACATGAATTACATAATATTTACTTATTATCTGATTGCTATTTTAGATGCACTTAAATATTAGTGATTTATTTGACCTTGGATGACATTGGCTCGCCACTGTCAATCAGGCCACATTGCTGGGCTCCCAGTTTGCCCCTAGTCAGTTTCACACACTCATGCACAGAAGCATCCCCATTTTCTTCTGTGAACGGTTGGAGATTGTCCATATTCTAGTCTTCTGCATTGCACAATGGCTTGTCTTCCTCAAACAGACAGATGTAGAATCAGTTCTCTGGACTGGGAGTCTGAATACCACAATGAGGAAACATTCGACAATATGATCCCCCAAGTTTAATCTCAAACAGGAATTGTGTGGCTATGTGACATGCTATTCATGCACACCAGCCAAAGTCTGAAAGCCTTTGCATTAGAATTAAATTTCTGAACATTAGTCTTGGACTATCACCTTGCAGTTCCAAAAATACCACTTCAGAACCATTCTATAATTACCTTTATTTGTGCTTAAATCTGTATAGAAACCATGTTATTTCATTTTAATATCAAAGCCTTTTCACTATTTATTAGAGCTGCTAGCCTCCATTGCTCTGTCTGAAGTCATGGGAAACACGATGGCACACTGCTGCTAATTCACAGCATCACTCACTGGCTTTCACTCACACGCTGTTTCTTTTCTTTTCTTCAGCTTCAATCTTTCTGCACACTGAGGCAATTAATTATGTTCAGGTGCAATCACCTCCCTCTATTTGTTCAGTTTCCAACACTGTTAGCAAATAAAAGTTTGCCTAACTTCTGCCAACAGCAGATGCCATAAGCAAACTTTTATTTATTTAAAACTGAATCCTGTTTTCAAGGCGGCGGCAGCAACACTATTTTTAAAAGTTCAGAGTTCACTAGTCTAAACTCAATCTCTACATAAAAAGGAAATCCAGACTTCCATCATTCCGGACACTACTAGTGCCAGCAGCCAGCTCATTTTTAATCAAGCAACCAACATGTTTGTGCATTGAACGTAATGTTTTGAACAAACAAACACACACAGATCTCCCTTCACCTACACTCAAGGGCTTTGTGCAGCAATTCCAGGAGTGGTCAACAGTGCCCTAACCACCAACAAAACAAACAGCAACCACAACAGCATAAAATAAAATTGCAAAATAGCCCCCAGATGTACACTTATGACACACTGAAATCTTTTGGCTATGAATCCTCTGAGGCAAGTATTACCTAGGAGATTGATTATGGAAGCAAAATCAGGGAATCCCAGGAGTATCCTGTTGATAAATCCTGCCCTTTTCTTTGAAGACCTATCAAAGACTTAGTAGAACTGTTAACATTCACACTTTGGAAGGAGAGGAACTCAAAAGTCCAGTGAAACCATGTGCTGGCCCATGTACACAACTACTTCAGTGCTTGGAATGAATCCCAATTCACTTCCAGGTGGACTTCCTTGGTTGTTGACGATTTTTAAGCCCTATTCAGAACAGGCCCATGCAAGCTGTGAACAAGAGAGTCTGTCAATAGTAACTTCCCTCCTGAATCAAACAGATTTTGGGGATAATTTTTTTGCGGAGCACAGTAGAAGGGGAAGGGTTAATCCCTCATCATGGCTACTTCAAAACAGCATTTAAGATAACATTTCATGTAAGATATTATTAAAATTATGCCAGAAAGAGGAAATGATTAATCTTTTGCAAACCCCTCCTCGAAGTGTTCTGTTCCTTCAAGAATGCAGATGAAAAATGGAAAAGAATCACCAAACTCTCCCAATTTCTTCTAGAAATTAAAAAAAAAAATTCAGTCAGCTCCATGAATTCAGCAATAATGATAATCAGTAATGACATCACAGATGGTTTTACTGTTGCAAGAAATGATTCTTAATTGTGTGAAAGGTGGGAAAGTAAATCCTCCTGCAGCTTGTCTTGGCATGCAAGATGGAAGAACCACAAAGTCATTCTTCTCACTGCATGAGAGGGTAAAAATACTGTGTGGCATTCTCAACAAGCACAGATAATTTAAAAAAGTCAATGTTATAAATTGCACTTACAACTGAGAATAGGAACAAGATGTAAAGTAGTATGCAAGTACACACTACATATATAGAACAAGTATTTGATAAAGAGTAAGTTGTATAACCTTAAGAAAATGGCATGAAAGAGAACCCCAGGAGGCCTTTCACTTTAACTCTCCTGTGCTTAAAATTTATGAGTACTGTATGTACTTTGAAAAGGGAGCCATGGCTCATACTTGCATACTTCCTCTCTTATCCTCTGTGGCTTCCTTCCCTTTCAGATTATGCTGAAGGATCCTGACTGGGCTGGATTCAAATGCGGGAAATGACCATAAATTCACATAAAAATGGGATTTCCCTGTCCAGATATTCACTGCTGAAGTGGGGATCGAGAGAGGGAAAGGCTCCTTGTCCTACTGACAAGGAGAAAAACTCCAACACTCCCTCAGAACTAGGAGGACATCTAGAATATTGGGTGTTCCATTTCTGAAACATTCATGAAGCAGAATTCTCTCTCACAGTTACTTAATTACTATTATCCTTATTTAATTACTATTTTCCTGCATCATCAAAATTTTACTCAGTAACGTCAGCAGCAACTTCACAGCGCTCCTCCATCCTCTAGAAAAATGCCCCCCCCCCAGCCATATCCTATAAGAAGAAAAAGAATCAGGAATCCCTCTCTCTCTCTCTCTCATTGTCTTTTTAGGGTAGAAGGGGAAGGGTTAAGATATCCATGTCCTGGCAGGGACAAGAGGGCACAATATTCCGAAGAGCAGCTGGGATCTCTGCCTCCCCACCCTCACAACATACCTTGGAGATTTGGGAGTGGAAAACTGGTCTTCATATCTGTGCCACACAGGAAACTCAAAGAGTCCTTCAGGAATTGCTGTGTGGAATCCCCCGCCCCCAATTATTCAACCCTTTTGTATTTTAACACTAAAACTGAAGCAAATGAAACAACTGTGTACTTAATTAGAAACTAACTGATGCCTATAGACATTCACTGATATTACATCAGACTCAACAGAAGACAATATATGCTTCACCTCCGTTTTTGTTCCCTTTGCTGCATGTTGCAGAATTGTTGTCAAATCATGAAATTATTTCCTACCAACTAGAAAACCCAGGAAACTTCACAAATGATTATACTTTACATACTGTTAACAGTGGTGTTTGGGTTTTATGTTTTGTTTTGTGTATGCATGTGTGTTTGGCTAACTGTGATTAAACAGGTAAGTTCTTTGAGAAACCTGAGGAAGTGACTAAGCCAAGCTGAAAGCAGAAAGGTACATCCAGTACACAATTTTTTTTAAATCAGAGCTTGAGAAAATTTAAGAGAGGAATTAGTATTTCTTTTAAACAATGTTTGTTTAAACTGCTTGTTTCTACCTGTCTGTTTGCAAATGCAATACTCAGTACCACAGCAGAGCAGAAATTATCTATAACATTTTTATTATTTTGTTTTCCGTTCGGCTTTGCATTTTTACAGAAACACTAAGCTTGCTCTCAGCAACTTACAGTGAAGGAGCTGTTCTGTACTACAGAGTACTTTAATCAGGATTTCTTTGCGAGCGGCCCCAGCCGCTGTATCCATGATGAGGCAGCAGGTACTGGTGATCAGTTAAGCTTTATTGGACTCAGGATACAAGAAAAGAAAAGAAAAACAGTGTCTCTGTAGTCCTTTGCAGGATGGGGCCTCTAGCCCCAAGCAGCAGGGATGGAATTGGTAGCTTTCTATCCTTCCAGTCCTTCCAGGGCTGAGAAAATATTCTGTCCCAGCCCCCAACTCCGAGGGAGTTACTTCACTCCTGTGGCAGCTCGTCTTGGCTGAAAGGTCCAGGCTGTTAAACAGTCTTTGCCAGCCGAGTCCCCCAGCACAGCATCCAGCAAGCAGAGGAGGCTGTGCAGCACCGGCTGTCCCTGGGAGCTTCTATCTTTCAACTTGCCTTCAGATAAGCCAGCCATCCTCCGGAGATGCAGGCCCCTTAGAAGCTCCTTTCAGCGTCTTCCCCGGCAGACTATTTTCTCCCTTCTCCAAAGGTGACAGAAACTCCCAGGCATCCTCCCAAATGTCCAATTCCTCTTCTTGCTCACTCGCCTCTATATCTACCTTAGCTACAGCTGTTTATCTGGGGGTGGGTTTAGGGCCTCCACCCTCATCTGCCTCAGGTGTTTCCCTCAAGGCCAACAACCCTTCTGCTGTTGCTGAGGGGGCCTGCCCACGCTGGCACTTCGCTCCTTCCCTCCCAACCGGCTGTAGCTGGCTCACATTCTTTTAATACACTAGTAATCCTACTAGCCCATTACACAAAAATAATAATTACCATTGTAATTACTAGCATAATTGACAATGTAATTACAAGTTCTAAATGCAAGTATATCTGAAATTATATATTTAGTATATTTTGCTGCCCTATTTTCATTTTTTTAAAAATAATGGGAAACATATTTCAAATTTCTAAAAGGTAATTTTAAAATTGTATTCCTGAGGTTCAGAGGAAAGAACAGGCACAGAACCACCACCATCTTGCCTATTTTGTAAACCTGCCTAACTAAGAGAGTGCTCTTTCTTGCTCAAATATTTGTGCTTTTTACACACTTCCTTTTTGGTTAGCCTAACAAAGGTAACATTCATCATAATACATATTTTAGATGTGCGGAAGGCATATGTTCCTCTCAAAAGCTTCACTATTCCCATCACCCCTTGCCCCCTCAAAAAACCCTATTAATTCAGGCTTCTTTTGAACACATAACAATGTCATTATTTAATTCTATCCTCTTACCCAAAAATATAGATGATGATGATGCTGAGCAGTAACTATTTAACATCTTCCAAAAAAAGAAGAAAAGGGTTGTTTCCTCTCCTGGCCATCCCGCCATGAAAAGGCAGGAACAGTAGAGGAAAATGAAGCATAATTTAGCAAAGAAACAAACAAAAAAGACACAATCCATCCAAAGTTAATCAAGTAGATTTCAGCAGTACAGCTGAACTAAACTCTCTTCCAGAGAAATGCAAGTTTTAAAACATTTACAGGGGGAAAAAGTTAATGTCATTTCCAGTTTATACTGCTTTGTTCTTTCAAAGCTATGATGTCATCCTCATGCTTAAACATGCCTCACTTCATGTTCCTTCTCAATTTTCTCAAGAAAGAGGGGCTCTTCTCATTCCCTTGGGATCTTAGCACACTATGCTCTGGTGTGCTTTAAGGAAATTACTGTACACTGGCTTCCTGTCCTGCAATTCAGCATCAAGTGTAGAACAGGGGCTTTTTGTTGTTGCTTTAGATGACTCTAGATCCAAAGTCCATGTCTTTATCAAGGCTGAAGAGACAGGAGCTGTAGGGAGAAACTGAGGCAACTCTTCATGTGTGTAGTATGTGGGAAGCAAAAGGCTTGAGTTATAGTTGTGTTTTGGCCAATTCTCTCCCCCTATGCCCAAGCACTTGTATCTTGGCTCTGATTTCAATATTACTTTAGACATGGGTTCATGCTCACAGCAACACTGCATGTGGGGAAAGTAATGTTTATTAAGGCACCATGCAGACCCAGATTCCTATAATCTTCAAATAGGAGAAGCAAGGAAAATGTGGCCGTTTGGCCAACAAAGAACAAATGGAACCAAAGTTATATTCAATTAAACTAATGATTAACTTGTAAAAGGATCAGTTAGATAGATTTACTTGATAGACTATGGCCTATTAGCGTATGGAGGCACCTTTCTTGTCTCTCTGCATTTCTCTTCCTCGGTGTCTGCCCAGTGGATGCCTGGTCTCCATCTAGCAAGAGGCCACGAAATTCAGACAGGGCAGAATTCAGCCAAAATTCACAGATGGCCTTTATTGTCGGCAGCATTGGGGAATTTAAATTCTCAGTTCTTCCTCCTTAACCAGAAGAACAACTATGTTTTCCTGTAACTCAGCATCAGCTGTAGCTCAGATGAGAGAGTCATATTTGAATGTCTGCTGTTTCTCCTCTCTCCATCACAACTGGGACAGGATGGGAACATTAAGATTTTAAGATTTGGTCTGTTGTTGCTTGTTTGCCCCCACCTTTTCCCATCCCTCTTTCATCGTGCCATTTATAGGACGGTGCATGAAGAAGGGTTACTGACTCCAAAAGCTTATACTGTATATGATTGTGCTTTTTTAAAAAGGTTGACCTAATAAAGATATCACTGTGATACAAAATTTGGTTTTTGGACTTTGTTTATTGGTTGACATAGATGCCTAGGCATTCTACTTGGCCAAGGGTTAGTGTTTGTTTGTTTGTTTGTTTATTTATTTATTTATTTATTTATTTATTTATTTATTCATCCATTCATTCATTCATTTAAAATATTTCTATCCTGACTTTCTCCTCCAAAAGACCCAAGGCAGCTTACATAATTAAAATAGTATTTAAAAGCTAAAAACAGCAAGTTTACAGATATCAGAAAAGAATTAAACAAGTATATTAAAATGGTAACTAAGATAATAAAAAGCACATTTAAACAAGAGAGCACAACAATCCATTTAAAACCCCTCAGTCGACCAGTCACTGAGGAAAATCCTGCCTGAAGAGAAAGGTATTTGCCTGCCTGCGGAAGGACAACAAACCTGGGGCCAGCCTAGCTTCCCATGGGAGGGGGTTCCAGAGTCTGGGAGCAGCGACAGAGAAGGCCCTCTCCCGTGTCCCCACCAAGTGCACCTGTAAAGGTGGTGGGACCAAGAGAAATGCCTCCCCTGATTATCTCAATGCCTGGGCAGGCTCACAGAGGGAGATGCAGTCTTTTAGATAGCTTGGACCCAAGCCATTTAGGGCTTTATATGTTAAAACTAACACTTCGAATTGCACCCAGAAACAGATCAGCAGCCAGTGGAACTGTTATATATTCCCTGTAACCAGCCCCAGTTAACAATCTGGCTGCGGCATTTTGGACTCTTTGGAGTTTCCGAACACTTTCCAAAGGCAGCCCCACTCTGATTTGCTTTCAGATGTCATCATGCAGCCAAATCTTACAGTCAGGGAAACAAAATCAGAGTGAGGGAAACTCCTTCCTGCTTATATTCTATGTGTCTTGAGGGCAAAAGGATAATTAACACCAGGAAAGTGAGAAGCAGAGTATGAGAAAGTTACTTCTCTGTACTACTGCTTCCAGAGTCATCGTGCCTGTGTGGCCAGTTGTATTTCAGAAAAGTAACTTTTCTACACTCTGTTGGAGGAATAGGACCACAATCACTGTTCATCCCTGTCCACAGGACCACCAAGAATCAACTAAAAGGAAGGAGCTCTTTGAAGTCTGTGATAAACTTAGGGGATATTTTGACTTGGCTGAATCTAGATTTGATATTGTCAGATTGCTAGTTAAAGAGACCCATTGCATGATAAATCCTGACATGTACATGACCATCAGGAAAAAGTGACTTATAATGATATTAAGCACTTTCAGAATGAAGTGCTTAGGCAATGCTTACAAGTTCTAATGGACAAAGAATAATAGGAAGGAACACAGATTCAAGGCTAACCAAATGAATGTGTCTTTCAGCACTGTCTGAAAACCAAAAATAATGGAGATATCCTTGGAAGAGATGATAGACTAAAGGTGGAAACAACAGCACCAAGATTTTGTTGTCTTTAGATTTTTGAGAATCATCTGTTCAGTTCACTTGCACTCCAATCCATTTCTCCCCAGTTATTTTTATCACACCATATCTCAAAAGGTGCAAGTAATTTCTACCATTTAGAGATAAGCAGGAGGAGAGTACAGGCGGGGACAAAACTCATGACTCTTCTCCCACTACGTTGTACCTGACACCATCCCCATCAATCCATTCTATAGGAGCTGAACTCAATCACATTCTACAGCATGGCCCCATGCCACATCAGCATGTCTTGAGAAGCACCTGGTATGTGCTCTAGCCAAATAATCCTTTTCAATATAGAAGGCAATGAGGGGGGCAACATCATCTCTTGCACCTGGAAAGCAGCACACAGATATAAACTTGCTGGGAACATGGCTTTCACTCCTGGTTTGGTCAACAAACCAGACCTTCCACCAGCTGCACCTCAGTTTCAGCTCACACTCTCTTGCTGGTTTCATCTTCCAGTTCTAACAACTATCCCCCAGTTCTCCCAGTTGAGATCTTGACAGTTTTACAATTTAACTGATTTTTTAAATTAACCACTTGCAAAAACAGGCTGGAAGAAATAACTCAGAGAGCTGAGAGAGAATAAAAATTGTGAAAGTTCCAGACTTCCAAATATACGTAAGCATGTTTGAAGGAGGAAGTAGATGCATGAATGTAAGTGAAATAAGACATTTAAGCTTGCCAGGAATTTCCCTTTATGTATAGAATGACAAGTGGCAGGAGGAGGGCCTGGAAATTACCCTTCCATTACAAAACATACACATTTCTTTGGGATTTTTAGTTATCCATTTTACAGTGATAATACGAAGGTGATGACAGAAAAACAGGATTGAGTGCCCACGGCAAATGAAAGGAATGATTTCATACTGAAATGACATCACCACTTATCTCTCAAGGTCATGTCACAGTTATGTCATTAAATGTGCCATTAGGCCTGTTTTCAATCTTACAACATTCCGTTCCCAGAATGATTGCTGAATGAGGAAAGAAAATAAATTGCAAAATAGGAGAGTGTATTACTTGGTAGCCAATGAGTATGAAGCAAATTATCACCAGCCTAAGTGAGTAGGAAGAACAACTCTTATTGAAGAAAACTGCAAGCGAGTTACTGAAGAGAACAGAGAAAATGAGAGTGCACTTCCAAATGGCCTTTTGGAAATAACAATAAAAATCCATTGAACCTGGACTTCTTCTTTGTTTCTGCTCAGTTTGGCTCAGATCCTTCCCTGCCTTCACCTTCTAACTGTTACTTTTACCCTGATGGTTAATGTTGACCACCCTTCCCCTCTTAAGGTCTGAAGGTGACCAGGTCTCCTGGTATTCCCCTATACCTTTGGATGAGTTCTACCCCTTCGCAGACTTAGAAAAGCTCCCCAGTGATCCACAGAGGCGTGTCAGTGGTGTGCTTCTTGCTGTATCTGACTGCAGACCAGCATGACAATTTCCCTTGCATTTCTACATATCTTCAAGTGTGATGTAGTGTAACCTGCCCCTCTGTTTTCCATGCTTCAGATGAAAAGCATCTTTCTTTTCCTTTCTGAAAATTAAGGGGCAAGCTCACATGCACAAATATTCTTTGTTCTTCTTCTTTTTTTTTAACCAAACATTTAGAAGAAGAAGCTGTGAAACTGTATGCCCTGGGAAGAGCAGGTGCGTGGAAGATTTCTGGGTGCAAATTGGTACTATTCAGGCAGCTTCTCTCATTCAAATGAGAACACTCTGAAAAACTAGAGTACATACTCCCCCTCCCCCACAGACCTTACCTGGTGGAGGGTATGCTTAGGCTGAGTGTGTCAAAGATGATTCTAAACTATATCCATTGCTCTTTTTGTTTTGTTTGTTTAAATTAACAACTAATTTCAGCAATGCATGCAGAAGGCTGACAACAGCATATGATGATTAGCAACAAGTATAACCAAGATACTGGTGCAAAGTTCCCACAGAAAAGAGACAAAAACATCCTCATTGCTTTTCTATAGAACATAATCCCCTATAAAACTATAGATAACAAAAGATGCTGAGCATTTCTTCATATCCGAATTTGTCATGGTTTAATTCTACTGAGTAATCCCACCACACCAATATGCATACAAGGAGAATTAGATCTAGGCATTGTTCAAAGAGAACACCTAATCAAGTAGCTTAGGCTAAAAAACTATTTTAGCATAACCAGTTTCTTAAGCAAATATGACTAACTGTGCATTACAAAAGAACGACTCTTCTACAGTATGCACTCTGTAGGCCAGTATTGTTCATATCAGCACAGATATTGCTCAATTGCCGCACATTTGCTTGATGTTGCTCAATTGCCGCACATTTGGTGACAGGAGGCTGAATGTGTGATCTGAATGTCCTCCCATCCCCTCCCGGGTGAGGATGGAGGGAAACAGATTACTCAACTATCATTTTTGAACTACAGTTCAGCATTTTGCAATGGGGGTTTGTTTGCTTCTTGGCCAAACAAAATTCCTTTGCCAAGTCTGATCCAAGGGGTGAGGGTATGGCTGTGTCAATGGGCAGCAATAGGCTGTTAAGGACAAAAAAGGATATGGTATCCAAATAACACAGGACATTTGACCTCAGACATTAAGGATGACTAGTGTTGTTAGGGGGCTGGATCCTAGCCAAGGAAGCTGGGACGGAAGTGAGCCCCAGTAACAGAAGTGACCGTGACTGCCTCAGAGTCCTGTGGATCTTCACTTCCAACCTCCTCCCATTTTGAACACCAAAGGCTTTGGAGCAGCCTTCTCTTATCATTCAGGATGAGGTATGGGTAAAGCTTGATCTTCCCTTTCATGGCAAACAGTAGCAGAAGTTCTATCATAGTTTCTTCTTCAACACCACAGCTATTAAGTTGTCAAATCTGAGTGGCTGAAGCACATAAGTGGAAAAATCTGACAGAATTCTGCTAATCACCCTGTGAGAAAGGGAAATGGGTGGGTGGGTGGGGTTTAAAAAGCTATGTGCCTGTGGCACACGTAAAAGTTGCCTCAGCAACCACGCTTCTGGGAGATGCCATGGGAAGCAAAAGAGACAGCTGCCTCTTTACCTCAACCCGCCTGGCTAGCACTGTGGCCTGTCCTGGCAAGTAGGCATTGAATAACATCCTGAAGCACTCTGTAATCCCAAGTATCACAGGAGTCCCCAAGTTCCAAATCTGGCAGGAAGCCAAATGTCAGGCAAGTGGGCAGGTGAGCAGGCAAGCATTACAACCCTCCCTCCTGCCCTCAATGCCCTATCACTCCACATATATTGCTTACTTTTACCAGCTGTTGTTAGTACCTGGAAGTAAGGAGATACAAATAACTTTGTTACTTGTAATTACTTACTTTATTAGAGTAACAAATACACAGAAAGGCCAGGTTTTAAGAGCTACATAAAGAACAGGGTCAGAGTTACCTTTTTGGTGTTATTAACCACACATTCTTGTTACTAATATTGCATTTAAAGGACATTTTAGAGGGTTTTTATAGTGCAAATATGGATATTTTTCTCCAATGACTTTTTCCAAAAGAGTAAAGGAAATTAATAAACAATGCAACAAGTGACTAGAAAGCTATTATGGAATACTAATACTAATAAATGCGAGGGAACTCCTATAGCAAGTTATATTAATTGGTTTTAAAAATTAATTTTCTGAACTATGGGTTGGTGGCAAAAAATGGTCCCTGGTGGGGGCACTGAGGAAACTGACTGGACTTGAGACACCCGGAGTCAAGCATTTTGAACATGAAGGGCAGAAGAGAGAAAGCTGCAAAACGTATCAAAACAAGTAGAAAATAAGCTTGCCTTCCTCTCATTCTAAAGTTTTGTTCCTCTCCTAGAAATTCTAAGATCCTGAAGCTTCACAACAAATCATGGCAATCCTATTTTACTTGCAATTAAGTAGCGATTTCAGCTCTTGTGGTGGGGACAGCAAAAACAACATTAAAATATTTTTTTGCAAAATAAGGTCTATGTTTGTCTGTTTTAAATAGAACTCTTTATTTAACATATCTATAAGACAACCTTCAAAGTAAAGACAAAGTACCAAAGAAAGCCTCAGACAATCATTATGCATGCTCTACATTTGCTATTAAACCTTGCTTCATCTAAAAGCCCCTCTTCAAAAATATGTATTTTAGAAATTGAAGGCAATATTGACTGAAATTTGTTCACAGGCTAACTCACAGAAAATACAAGTACCACACATCTTATTTTAGGCAGAAAAATAATAATAATCTATAACAATTACAAATGCATAAAAATTTTGGCTTTAGACTAAATAGAATATTAAATATGTAAGAAAGGAGAAACTCACCTTAAAGTAACACTGGGCCAAAACAACTTTGTAAAGAAATATCTCCTGAAATGAGGAAATTATTTCATCATGTTTCCACTACATTTTCATATAGTGAAACTACAGTGCTAAATTTTAATATAAAATGGGGCTGGAGCATGGAATTGATTTATGAACATGCAAAATCCAAGACCGCATTGCATGATGATGGGTTTCCCCAAAGCTGTCGGTCAAACAGAAAGCAACAATACACTCCAGATTTTCCACACTCAGGGTAATTAGGTCCATTGAACAGGCTTTTTACGTAGTAAGAGGAACGACTGTATTCTTAATTTTTGAAATCATTTCTAGCATACATTTGTTTAAGGCCACAGATTATTTATATGTATGGCAGCATGAAAATGACTTTACTATTATAGTTCTATAATTTGTTTAGAAAATATTTCAAATACGGATGAAAGTCCAGGAATCTAATTCTTAACAATACTAGAAACATTTTCAAATACCCTTTTATCGACTGGTTAATTTGGTATATCTTTTGGATGAGATCTGTGGCCAGGCAGTTTTAGAGTGAATGATACCCAGTGACAGAGATAGAGGCGATACATCTTAAGAGGCCAAACATGCTCTACAACGTTTAACAGAGTAGAACAAAATGGGGACAAGTCACTTTGGTAACTAATTGCAATTTTTATTTCCTCTTCCCTCTCTTTCGTCTTCAATCCCAACTCAGTTATTAAAACATACAAGAGCATTTCACAGAGAGACAAAATGGAAGCTTGCCAGTTTGTTCAGAGCCAACTCTGAGTAGGTCACTCTTGGCTCAGCCACAAACCACAAATGGAGCACAAGAAAAACACCAACTGTGTTCTCTTGCACATGCCTCCAACCTAATTTCTATCTCACCTCTTCTCAAACTGTGGACCTGCTACAGTAACTGAGCAAAGACTAATATACAGAGACCCCAAAGGATCTCCACCAGGGAGCTCTAGCAACAGCAGCCAATGAGCCATCTCCACAAAGCAAACACATGGCAAGAATGGCTGAGCAGAAGAAATGTCCTTCGGAGTATTTTGTTTTTCACATATTCAGCACAGAAACTTTTCAAAATAGGCGTGAATGTCCAAAGCAAACTTCTCTGTCCACAGATAAAAGAAAATAAACATGTACCTGGACACATGTTGGTACAAACATGCACCTTGCAATCATGCACAAAGAAGCAGGAGGGGTTGTAATAAAATAGGGAAAAACTATTATCAGATCAAAACCTTCTTCATCACAGTCAACATGCCTCCTGCAGTGTGGGAGCTTCTCCCTCGTCACACCCACAATGATCGTGTGATCGTGACGTCAGAAGTTGTAAGGTAGGTCTGCCCCTCTCTACCTAGCCACCATGGTGAGGTTTTAAAAGCTACAGAGTGAAAACTGTCTGAGCTGGGTGGGTTGGGGAATGTGAAAGGGAAGATGGGAATATATTTGGCAAACCTGATGAGGAAAAAAAAAGATGAGGAGCTTAGTACCTCAACATATCCATTTCATAAGCCAAAGTAGGAAGAATGGTCTTTACTCTGAGGTTGGTAAACATAACTTCGTGTGTGAGCTGTAATGGGAAACTGTTGAAGATTTCAATGTTTTATCATGAAGAACTGAGAAGGGAGGAAGAAAAGGGCAGCACATATGGGCACAAGGTCCATTCACAACATGGTTTACTCATAATATGAGCAGCAATTAAGTGTCAAGATGCATGAAAAATAAGAAAGGACCCCTGTGAAGAGGGACCACAAAGTTGCAGGCTACTGTACACCTTGCAATAGACATTTTTAAGTGTATACCCAGCAGGGAACTGCAGCCACTCACAGTCTGTCAAGGAGTGTACCTGCATGTTGTGACAGATTGGTACATCTGCCCTTCCAAGCCTGTGAGGCAGTACACGTGGCACATCAGCACAGCAATTTTCTTTCCCTGTGATGCACCTCCTTTACATGGTTGGTCATGTACACAGTTTTGCAACTGGTGCTTATGAAGGTGAAGAAGAGCCTGCCAGAGGAGGAGAAACAAAAGATTCTAGCCCACTTGCCTACTCCTTCAGGAGTGGTGCCATTGCCAAATTAATTTTTAAAAAGACTGTTAACATCAGAGATACTCAAGAATCCAGGCTCATTTAGGTGTAAAGAAGCATGTGACTCCTTTTCAGACTTTTTTGCAAATTCCTTAACAGTTAGGAAGCACATGCGTGAAGCAAACCCGAAGACGAGACAAGAAGTAAAATCAATTGTTTCAAATTCAATAGATTATAAAAGAGCCAAGCAGAGAGAAGTTCAGAAATTGCCTATCGCTTTTGAGATAAAATTAGTGTATCAGCCATTAACTAACTAAACTCACCAGTATCCAAAGGACAGGTCCCCAAAGCAGCTTTCTAGGGAACCACCTTGGCCCTTCTGGCACAGTTTTGAGGCTCCTCTCAATTATTTGCTTTTTATGGGAAGACAATTGAGAGCATTCCCCTAGAGCAGCTGGACAACTTCTTGAGAAGAAAGTTCAGACTGACCCATCAACAGCTGCAGATGACCTAGTTATATATCATTCAGGTGTCTTCTGTCAGAATTAGCTAATCTGGATCAGCATAGAACTACAAAGTGGGGTGTACAGCTGCCTGGCCATTCAATTATATTTCCAGAAAGAAAGCTTGAATTTGTTGCACACACGCATTGCAAAACATATCATGTTCTAGGTGAGATTTTTTAAAAAGCAAACACTTGAAGTGGGCGTTAATGAAAACTGCCACCAGCAGAATGACTTTACACCAGCCATTCTCAACGAGGGCCATATGGCCCCCTTGAGAGTCCTGGCACATTTGAAGGGAGTCACAGATTGGAGACAATTCTTCACATACCACTTTATAAGGTTTGTTATGCAACTTATACAATCCTGATTCAGCCTATCATTGTTTCATATTGTGTTTAGGGCCATGGCCAAAAAAATGTTGAGGATGGCTGACTTCCAGTGTAAATTACGGAATAGGATTTCAGCCATTGTATTCTAATAATTTTAATGCTTTTTAAACTGTGTTCTTATGAGCAGCAGCAGCAGCCAGAGTCAGGGAGGAGGAGAGGAGCAGACAGCAAGCAGCAGGCTGGCCCAGGAGGAGCCTTCTGAGCCAAGCTCCATAAAGAAGCTAGACAGCTCCCAAGGAGAAGAAGGTGAAAGAGCCCCTGCTGAGAATGCAGGAGTCTTGGTGCACACAAAGATGCATCCACTGTCCTCAAAGCAGCTACTGGGCAGCTGTGGTAGCCGAAGGTGACACTGATGGAGGAGGCAACAGCACTGACGTGCAAACTAATTTTTGTTAGTACTGCACAGAAGGCAACAATTCATTATCATAAAAACCCTATGATAAGATTGTCCAAAATTAAACAAGAGATGGTGCTGGAAGATGAGACTCCCAGGTCAGAAAGCATTCAATCAGCTACTAGGGAAGAACAAAGGACAAGTATGAATAGCTGTGCTGCAAATTATGCACTAGATTAAAGCTGAAAGGACATCTAGTGTCTGATGTGCACAGAAGTGAAAAGAAAGTCGGATGTTGCACAACACATACAAATGAAACATGAGAAATCTGAATAAAAAAGCAAAGTGTGCTGTTTATATACTACCCCCTAGTGCTTAATGTACTGTCTGGGTGGTTTACAATTTAATTATGCAGACTACACATTGCACACACACAGCCAGCAAGTTGGGTACTCAATTTACCGACCTTGGAAGGCTGAGTCAACCTTGAGCTGGCTATCAGAGCCCATTGGGATTGAACTCAGGTTGTGAGCAGAGTCTTGACTGCAGTATTGCAGTTTAACCACCTTGCTATGAAGCTCCTTCAAGGTAAACTGGAAACCGTAAAACAAGAAATGGAATTATAAACACTGCAGTTGCAAGATTGTTTAGATCTCCAGGATCATTGACAAGCTACCCAATACAGTCTCTGAGGGAACATGGGAAACATAACTTAATTAGGATTATAAGCAGACCATACCTAAATTCAAAATGTTTCTTAATCTTCTCTTTACTGGAGCGGGTGTAATGCGGTGGCTAAGAATGTGTCGTACTATCTCTACAACAGATTTTGCCCTACCCATCTATTGTCTAAATAGGCCTCTACAAGTCATTCTTCTCTCAGTTTAATCCCAACATCTGTCATATTGACACAATAGTACTGGCCTACCTTACAGTACTGTTGGAAGGATGATTGGTAGATGAACAGGAAGTACTTTGAACACTAGAAATGAGCTGCAGAAAATGCTGACTGGAGTTTTAACTGCTCCCAGTTATACATTCTGAATTCTGTTTATGAAAGGCAACCAAAACTCTCCCAAACACCAGGGTAAGCTTGTGAAGGGTGTCCCATTAATTTATACAAAACAGCCACAATCACTTATGAGGCACAGCTGCAGAGCAGACAATCCTGAAAAGAGTAAATAGTGAAGCTGTATGGTGTTATGCTTGCCTTGTCACAGAAAAAAAAACCTGAGTGGCAACTCCAAGGTGCAGTTACTGTTTAGTAACAGCTAATTCAGAACTATTATTTTTTTCAAGATCAGATATTCTCCCCCGCCCCGTGCTCTTTAGTTTCCATACAAAAATGAAAAACAGGATTTTATCTGTGGCATCACAGTTGATTATCTCAAATGACACATTTCTGTAATAATTCATACTCAAATAATGCAATACCTTTTCTAAAGTGGCTACTCACATCTATACAGGACAGACCAAGGGCTTGGAAACGTATAAAGAATCAGCACAGGGAATTTGCAACCATTTCTTCTGGGGTTATCCCTAGAATCCTAGCAGAAACCTGCCTTACAAGTAAATTAATAGATGTTAGTACCCAATTAATATACTCGACTCCCACCCTGCAAAAGGGAGGGGGAGGGGAGAAGAGAAAGAAAAAGAAACATATAGACCTACATGCAGCCAGTGTTTGTCATTTGTTCCCCTTGTACAGACTTGACAGAACAATCTCTAGGTTTATGTCTTAAAGCCCCTTGGTGCCTGATCACCTGGAAGGAATTCTTGCTTGCCACAAGCGACCAGACAAGTCAAGTGGCTATTTAGAAAGCTGGCTGAAAGTACAAGTAGAGACATGGTAACGAAAATGCAGATGATATTATTTCATATTGGATTAAAATATAATATTTACCTACAGCATTTGCGAATGTGCAAGACTTTAAGAAGTTCTTTTGATTGCCACTTTGCTATGAAGATGCTCACAGGAGTCAATTTAGAAGCATTCCTGGTAACAATGCAGTGATTAGTAGACAGTGGCATTGATTTATCAAGAACAAATCCTACCAGCTAAAAATTATCTATTTTTAAAATCAGGTTGCCAGTTTAGTGGACCATGGGAATGCTATGCAAGTAATTCATCTATTTTAGCAACACATTTGACAGACTCTGAAGGCATTTTCATTAGCTAACTGGCTGAATTCAGCTAGATAAAATCATTGAATGGATGAAAAGTTGGCTGGAATGCTCACAAGTAACTCCTCATAAAACCATAGTGTTGTCAGACTTTGTCCTGGCCCTTATACTACTTATTGGTATAAATGAGTCAGAATACTAAAGGGATAGGGGAAACCATTTTCAAATTTGGAACTGACACCGAAAGTAGGAGGCATAGCTAACAGTTCAAAAAGGGGGAACAGAATTCAAAATTACTTTGGCAGAATGAAAAACAGGGGTGAAATTCAGCAGGGTCAAATACAAACTTCTGCATTAACCTTTCCCCAAAATACACAAGTGAGAGATAACTGGCTTGTCAACAGCACCCGTGAAAAGAATATCAAGATTAAGTGATCATAGTTTGAACAGTGTTGAACTGGCAGTGTTCGGTGAGTGAAAAAAGTCTAATGGAATTCTGAGGTTCATAATTAGAACCCGTCTCCAAGTGACAAGAAGTAATGTTCTGCTTTTTCTGCACATGTTGAACTTAGAACAGTGGTTCTCAACCAGTGGGTGACACACAGAGGTAACTTAGGTGAGACACTGATTTTTGTAACACTGTGAATTAGCTCTCCACACATCATGTCCTGCAACCATGTTGTTATATGTACTGTAATGTGCACTATACCTAAAACACACAAAAATTGTTGTGTTTACAGGCATTGCAACAAATTTAAAAAATCTGTATTCAAGAATACTGTTACTATTAATTGTTATTATTTTTGTTTGTATTTACTTTTAACAATAAGGTAAAGGTAAAGGTTCCCCTTGACATTTAGTCCAGTCGTGTCCGACTCTAGGGCGCGGTGCTCATCCCCGTCTCCAAGCCATAGAGCCAGCGTTTGTCCGTAGACAGTTTCCGTGGTCACGTGGCCAGTGCGACTAGACACGGAACGCCGTTACCTTCCCACTGAGGTGGTACCTATTTATCTACTTGCATTTACATGCTTTCGAACTGCTAGGTTGGCAGGAGCTGGGACAAGCGACAGGAGGTCACTCCATCGCGTGGATTCGATCTTACGACTGCTGGTCTTCTGACCTTGCAGCACAGAAGCTTCTGCGGTTTAACCCTCAGCACCACCACGTCCCTACTTTTAACAATACTATTGTAATTTTAATATCCTAAAATGCATACTAAATGATCAATTTAATTAAATAATGCCTGTAAACATATATAGATCTCTCTTAGGGAAAGGGGCAAATACAATGTCACAATGAGACACAAATTTTCACAGAGTAGCTAGTGGAACATGGAAACTTGAGGTCCACTAATAAGAGTACAATATTTCATGACGCATGTTGCATTTTAAGAACATACAAACAAAAGGGGACTGGTTAAAAGGTGGCAACAAAGATGGTCAAAAAGACATCCTATCAGAAAAAGCTGAAATACCTAAGTATCTTTAGCCAAGAGAAGACAAGATTGTTAAGGAATAGAGGCCCAGGATATGACAGCACTCTTTAAACATCTGAAGAGGTGTTACTCAGACTTGTTCTCTGTTATCCTGGAGGGCAGGGCTGGTTCTAAGGGGATATTACAGCACGGTCTAGTAAATATTGATTCAGGAGTAAATCCTATTAAGAACTCAGTAGAGCTTATTCCCCAAAAAAGTGAGTATAGGATTGCAACCCAAGTTAAAGGAGAGGCAACGTCAGCTGAACATTAAGAGACATTTAACAATAAGTGCAGTATCATAAGTGAACCAATTCCTGGGACATGGGAAGATGTCTTCCTTGATGGAGAGGTGTGAACAGAGAAGGGACACCCATCTATTGGAGATTTCCAGCTCTGGCATCAGCATTAAGCAGTACTGGATGGAACAGATGGCCTATAAGACCTCTTCCAACTCTATGAAACTTGTCCTGTTGCTACTGAAGAAGTATTTTCTGACCTAAAAATTGTCAGACCTCAGAAAATAGACTATTATGCATCTGTAAGCAATTCTCTGTTCCTTGTACCAATATCTTCTCTCCCTGGTTATAATCACCACATAAACTAGAAACCAAATCAAGTGCTAGTTCACACAGTCAGCTCACAATTACTTTGGACATGAGCAAACCCTGATATCATACAGAGACCAATCGCATACTCAGCTGTTTTGATCACGTATCTTTCTCAGTCAAAACCATCTACACAGACTAAATTCACTGCTGCATTTGGACTATACCAGTGAAGAGCTGAAGCAATATATATATATAATATCAAAACACTGTAGAATGCACTACATTGGCTTCCATCAATGCTACTGCATAAGATCTGTGAACACATTCGTTAATTCCTCAACATACCTACAGATACTAATAAATCACATCTTCCCCCTATATTAACTATTCATAATGTAATTTTGATTGTGCTACTAAGCCAGCGTTTTCAGAAAAAATAATGTATCAATACTCATTTCAAATATTCATACATAGGTTTAGTTTTAAAATAAACTCTTCTGCCTTTTTAAAGTTTAATCAGAGTTGTTAACAACTTCATAGGCATTAAGGTGAGCACTCACACTTCTGCAAGATTGTTTTCTCAGCCCTTAATTTATCTATATTGTCAGGTAACTGGCACTTATCAGTATAACTACTAATTATTAGGAATAACATTTTTTTTGCAAAGGCTACAATTCTGACTGCACCAATATGGACGTAAAGAGTAGTCAAATTCAACGAAGTACAAACAAATACACTGAGACCGACAAGGGAAACTTTAGCAACGTCACAATCTTAAACTAATTTGATCAGGGCTGCAAAACCAAACCCTTGCTTATAGCTCAGATTATATAATAGCATTATCATATATACCTTACTCAGCAAAATGTCAATAGGCCAAAGCAATTATCTTTCCATCAGAAATAGTTCAGGGAGGCTATAAATATTTTAAAAATATTAATCAATCCCTTAGAAACCCACCCACCCCAAAAATCATCTCAAATTGAACAGTGTCGCCAACAAGAATTTTCTTTAAGTATTCTTTTCCACACAGTGGTATTGATATATATTTTCTAAAAGATGGTAGATTTCTGGCTGGTACCTTAAGGGAACAAGATATATGTAGTGTTTCATTTAAATTATTCAAAACTCTCTTTGTTTACAAGGAAAGGTGGACAGCTAGAATCATGAAGGTTGCACAAGAGGGGTGAAGGTTAGAAAGACTTATTTTTTGACAGGCAGAAAACTGAGGTAGTTTCAGCAACACAGAGATGAGGGTGTTATCTGTCAAGGCAGGAGGAGGTGGGGAGGGAAGCAACACTACTTATACACTCCACAAAATGTCACTATAATGACCAATGAAATATAATTTTATTAATGTTAAAGCAGTAAGAACCACGTAACTGTGCATTTTTTAAGTATATTCGTTCTCCTGCCCCCCTCTTTTTCTGCAAAAGAGTTCGTACTGCACATGACTACATGTTTCCTACTCTGTGAATAACCTTTGAAGCATAACATGTAAAACCAGAGTGACAGGTGGTTGGGAAAGTGTAAAAAGACAACAGTTCTTCCCCCAGCAAATTGTACAAGGTATGCCATTTAAACGTGGAAGTGTCTCACACCTTACTAGTTAATTCTATATAACAGTGGACAGAACGGCTGTGTATAAACAACCCTGTTTGCTAGATGTACAGTGAGCCTAAGAAAAACAAAGTTTGAAGGCTAGTAATGGAGAGGAGAAGGTAGGAAAGTGAAATTAGAAACATAACACTAGCGGCAGCAACCAGGGAAAAAAAAATCTGTCAGCGACTCCCTCCCACCAGATCTTTTTATATAACTAGTTTCTAATCTCCCCCCATGCCTACCCTTCGGGGATAAATAATAATAATAATAATAATAATAATAATAATAATAATAATAATAATAATAATAATAATAATAACATCTATCTTACAGCAATCTTAAAAGGAGGAAGAGGGGAAGTTCAGTCCAAGTCAACAATGGAGAAGCATGGAGTGGAGAAATTACTAAGAAAGCCGGAACCGGGTTTTTGTGTGTTACCACGGGCTGGAGAATCTTTTATTTCGTTCACATTTTCTTTAAAAGAGAGAGAGAGAGAAACTGTTTTTTTTTTCTCCCCCAGCCCACTCCCATGTGGCGTCCAGGTCCTACCCTGGAGGAGGACTTTATCCTGGTTGGGGAAGAAGAGAAAACTCTCCCCACATCCTTCTTGCCAACCCCCTTGTCTCGTTGCGTTTTCCTTTCCCAAACACTTACTTTTTCCCCTCTAAATTGTCTTGGCTTTAAAAGGACTAGGAGTTGCCACCAGCCTCTTCTCACTCTGCCAGACTCTCCCAAGAGTCCCCTTCTTCAACGCCGCTGGGAAATTTTTCTGCGCTTCGGATTCTCCGGGAGGGAGGGCATTTTTTTTTTTTTAATTTCAGGGAGGGTTGGAAGACAGAGAGAGAGAGAGAGAGAGAGAAGGAAGGGGGGGGGGCGTTTCTAGCTTTTTCTCCCTCACTGAAGATGACCTGAAGGGAGCTGGGGAAAGGAAAGGAGAGAAAAGAAAAGGGGAAAATATTATCTCGATAGAGAGCTGAGGTGTAATTGAAGAAAGGCAAAACACGCTTAATTATTAAATGTAAGGAACAAAACAAGCGAGGAGGAGGAGGAGGAGAAAGAGGGAGAAAAGAGTTTTTGCTGGTCAGTAAACTTGCAGGCTGCTGCCGCTGCTGGGATTAGGTCATTGGTGTAAAAATAAAGAGATGGCGTCATTTGAAACCAATCCCAGTGAATGAACTCAGCCTGAGGGAAGTGGGGGCAGAGGAGGAGGAGGAGGAGGAGGAGGAAGAGGAGGCGGCGGCAAGGGGGATAGGAGGCAAGGCAGAGAGCCGTCGGCGAGCCTCTCTCGGCCCCCCCCCCCGAGCTCCCCGCTGCCCCTCCCGTTTCGACTCCCGCAGCCCGTGTACACACGTGACATTCAGCTGTGGGCACTCGGACCCCTCAAGCCGCGGGCCTGACAGGGACGGGAGACGGAGAGAAGTGCCCATGAAGTTCCTGTGTGACGAGTCCTTTCAGGCAGCCGGGACCGCCTGTGCGGCTGGAAAAGCACAGGCGGGCAGTCCTCACAAGGGGGATGCGCTGCAGGTCCCCCCCCCCCCCGCCGCCGCCGCCGCCGCCGCCGCCGCTCTTAGACCTCTCTGTTGCCGCCTACTCTAGATATAGAGAGAGGGGAGGGGGAACCAGCAACAATATACTTTAGATGGGGAGGACATTGTGGGAAACAAAATTAAACTAAACGTTGATTTAAAATATATATTTATATATATATTTAAAAATCAACGTTTAGTTTAGTTTAATTTTGTTTCACACAATTCCCCCCCCCCCATCTAAAGTATATTGTTGCTGATTTCCCGTCGATCCCCACCCCCCTCCACTACCTTTTACTCTTGCCAATCTGGATCCTCATCCTTTGTTTATTATTCTCCTCTCATGGCTTTTCTCTGAAGCTTCTTGCTGACACAAAAATGTTGCCATTTAAAGGGCCTTCGCCATATTACGCAATAGTGACAAAGCTGGAAGCTACATGCCAGTCCTCCAAGGCTTCAAGAGAGCAGCCCTTTCCTCATGTTTGCTAGACTCAACCAGGTTAGCAGGTGCCTGGTCCAGCCTTCCCTTCTCTTGGAGTTGATTGAACTCTGTGGACACAGTACCGAAGCTCTAGACATACAAGTTACATTTGCAGAGGCTCTTTACCTCTGATCGGAGGAGACCCTGTATGCTCTGGAAACAATTCAAAGTGCAGGTTTAGACCTAAAATAATGATGATGATGTGTCATCAGATAATTTCCAATGTAGTGATCCTTCCCAGGATTTTCTAGGTATAAAATGCTAGTCTCTCCTTCTGATTCTACACTGGGGCTGCACAGCTTGGCCAAGGCTGCACAGATGACATGACATGTTAACTCCATTAGTTGCCCACACTCTGGTTGACCTTGACTGGAGCTTAAAAGCCCCCTCTTTAGACCTATGAAGGGGTCACCTTTTAATATAGCAAGGGCTGAAGAGCTAGCAATGTTGGTTCCAACCACTTTTGCACTAAAAGGGGTAGAGGTGTAATACAGATTATTCACAGGATACATCCAACATGTGTACAGTCTGTGTAGATTAGTGTGCATGTGGGAGATTTGTTTGTACACTTGTATAAAAGCTATTTAGCAGTTAGAAGAACAAGGAAAATCAACATGTGCTTGTGGAGCCCTCAGTCTGGACTCATCACCTCTGCCATTAGTCTCCTTGTGCTAAGAGGAAGTCAGAAGAGGAGAACTTCCTCTCTGCATGGAAACTCTCCATGCGAGGTGGAATGCCAAGGCTCCAGAATTGCATCAACAGCTGTCACGTGGAAGAGGCTTGTTCAGACCAACAGTGACAGAGGGGGTGTGGCTAACATGTTCTCCTGTACATGTGTTGGTTTTCAGTAATTTCATAATCACTAAATATGACTAGTTATTCAGATATCATGGAGCATACCTGGGTTCATACAAGGATTTTTGGGTAAAAGCTCTGTATCTATTTGCCTGCTGAAGGTTATTCCTTCACCTAGAAGAGCATGCAATGAAACATTGTAACTCTTGCATTGTTGCTGTGTTCAAAGGATTTTGTGGCGTTCAAGTAGATTTGGATTTATTTTTCACAAATTTAAACTATAGCTTACATTTTAAAAGTGGAGGAAGTAGCTGATGCAAAACAAAGGGGGGGGGTCCTGGAGATTAGGGACTCTTCTGGTGTCTAAATGGGAAACCTCTGGGGATGAAATCTGACTCTAGGTTTCTCCCTTCTTCATTAGCTTGGGCTCATTATATCATTGGGCCCACCTTGTACTAGCGTAACCAGTGAATCACTTAAGATCAAATTTTGTACTCCATAAGTATGAGTTCATCGAAACACATTATTAATGGCTATATGTAGAAGTCCCATCTCTTAGAGGTCAATCATTAAAGCGTAAGTCCAAAAGATTTGTGGGGGAAAATGATTTCTTCCGGTGTGGCTCTAAACACAGCATAAATATAGAACCCAGACTTATTAGCACACTGTGTCTGAAATCTTGTTTGTGCAACTATAATATCATCAGTCATGGCAATTTTATGGAAATGGAGCATTTTCAGTCCCCACACCCACAAAGGTCCCAAGGCTACTCAGAATCCATTTCATTGTGGGAAAGCCATTGGGGGCCATAGAACATGGAGGAGGATCCTTTACTTTCCAAAATCAATGCCACTGAGATGACTTCGCCAGTGGTGGCAATTTTCACAAAGTAAAAAACTCTCCTCCTGCAACCCCTAATGACTTGCCCACCATGAAGGGGAGCCTTGGGATCTTGGGGGGGGGGGGGTTTGTCAGAATTTTTCTACTTTGGAAAAATTGCCGTGTATTATTACATCATCAACCTTACACAGTGTAAGTTTCAGAACAGGATTTCAGTCTACATATATTAATAACCCAGTTTTTAGCAATATAATATTTGCATGAAATAGGTGCATCCCTTGACATACTCTGCCCTCTGCCTTTCAAACAAAACTACCTATAGCAGACAGCTAATCAGTCCAGCCTTGGCCCACAAATTTAAGTAATTGCCAGTATGATAAATTCATTCCTATGTTAAGGATGCATAGTTATGTTGCCTATTGTCTTTATCCTCGCCTGAGCAAGACCTCCGCTACCATGGGAGATATATGTAAATACAGGCAGCATAATTTGTGTAATCTGTGTTTCTGATGAAATTAATTTTGACCCTCAAAAGCTCTCACAGAAACAAATCCTTTAGTCTTTAAGGAGCCACAATATTTTGTCATTTCTCCTCCTCTTTTTTTATTTGGCCAACTTTTCCAAGCTGATATTTAACAGCAGAACTAGGCAGGCACTGAAATCGTATGTATTTTATTGTAAATGTTGTTATTGTTACAGAGTTTTTAATTTCTGGTACAATTTTTTGCTGTGCTGTAGAAGTACAGACATCAACAGAGAAGAAATAGCTACAAGTTCTCCAGAAATTGCTGGTTAACTTTCTCATTAACTGGCACTTAAAGTTTCAATAACTCACTTTTGTATATTTGTAGGAGAATACTTTTTTTTACTTACAGTTGTTTGAAATTACAGACTTGTGCATACTGCTTTCTTTACTGCACAAATGCTAGCAACCAATCAAGAAGATCAACAGCAAACAAACAACTGCCTCCAACAGATGAAAGAGAGGGAAAAGGGAGACAGGACTCTCTTTGAAATTAAAGGCTGGAAGGAATGATTGATGAGTGCTGGTAGATTATCACCCCATCCCAGAAAAGTCTCTCCCAGACATACATATTACAGACAGAATGAGATGTTGCAAATAAAACGCTAACAGTTACTTACTTGGAATACTTGGGAAGAGGTAAGATGAAAATGTAAATAACTTGAGTCACAATCCTATATACCCTTACTTAGGGGTAAGGACTACTGTACTCAATTGTACTTCAGAATAAACATGTATCGAATTTAACAGCAAATCTTTCCAGCAACTACTGGACAGACAAATTCTATCCACGCACACATGACACACAGACCAGCATTAATTAATTTAAATGTATCTTTGGTTATCTTAGTCAAGTGGGACATTGAGCAGAAAATACATTAAAAGAGTATTTACTAAATCTACATGTGTTTAGGTAGTATACTGTAGAGAATATGTAAGAATTACAGTACATGAAAAACAGAGCTTCATATTTAGAATATGTATTCAATATATGGGAATAGCAGATAGTTTAGGACTAGACTAGGTAAGAGCTGGGAGATCCAGGTTTGCATTTCACCACATTTCATGCCCTCTCTCACTACAAGGCAGCCAGTAGGTCTGAACTAGACAGGAACAGTGGCATTACACAGTGAGTAAACCATTTTCCTCTGCACTGTTTTCCCAATTCCAAACAGTAGTTTCAGCAAGATAGTATAGATTTCAGGTGGTTTTTGGCTCAACTACAAAGACTCTTCAGATAAATGTGACAGGAGGAAGTGCAATTAATGTGCGCTCCTCCCCTCCCTCTGGTGAGAATATTTGAAGTCATCATTAGGCAAAACAACTCATTCAGATGTGTCTGCAATATACGCAGTTCTGTGTATGAATCTTACAAGCACTTTTTAGCCTCTTGTGCTGTTTGTATACATGTGTAAAAATACTTAATGCGAAATGGAAAGTGGAATTAGAAGGTTTGTAAATCAGATGTACATTTTATTACACAGAGATGTTCATTCTGAATTGTTTATAGGAAAAAAAATAAAAACTCGCTTTTCTATGCTGTGAAAATGCTTATGATACAAGCTGCATCTAAATAAAACCTATTTTCTTCATGTTAACTAAAAGGGGAGAGGAAATATTAATTCATTTGTCTAATCCTTTACAAACTGCAAGGACAAGTAAAAGCATCCAACTCTGACTGATGTTGCAATATTAATAGCACAATTTCCAAGGGACACAAAGATTGGTATAAGAAATAAATTCCTAGGCTCATAATTCTAAGTATATGGCTTCTGTAGTAGTTTCCACATGAAAACCTATTGATTATTATACTTACTTACATGAATCCACCTTTCATTCCCACACACTACAAAATCTATTGTCTGTAGCCAAGCTCTCAAATATATCCACATCAGATTCACAAGACAGATTCAAAACTCAGGAATTTGAGCAGGTATTTTCCAAACTGCAATATCCACTCAGTGAGATGAAAAAAAAATTGATGGAGCAAGCTAAAAACAACGGTGAGTAATGTGGCTTTTTCCTTTTTTTTCCTTTTTAAAGGAAAAAGCTAGTAGAAGACAATCCCAAAAGAGAAAATGACAGAACGCCATCACCTATAGCTTCCAGCTGAGACTATTCACAGGTATCGTCAAAGGGCTATAACTCATTCTGGACAATGCTGCTTCTGTTTGTGGAATCAACACTTTGAAATTTCATTTCCTGTGTTAATAATGCTATTATCACTTCAAAAGTGACAAAACCACCTTCATTACCTGTGCCAACACACATAGGCATCCTTCAGTCTCGAGAGACTATGGTAACGTGCTCTGTATGGAGGACTTGGAACAGCGTCTAGTGTTTCGACGCTGTATGCGAAGCTGCAGTGTCCTCTCCAGGGCACGAAGCCTGGGTAAAATAATATGGAGGATAGGCTGTTACCCAAGCAGCAAATCCCCCCTCTCCACGTTGCTGAAATAGTCCAATGGAGAGGCAATAGCCAATACAACTGGTTCCAGCGACGTCGCAAGAGTTGCCAGAACGACACGAACTGCCTCCGGGACTCCGGCTCCAGATTTTGCCTCAGGGTTGACTCCTGAAGCCTTTTCCATCAGTGGATATAGCCACAAGGCAGTGGAGGTTTGAAATCGGAGTTTTCCTTCTCCTAGATGGGCTGCCTTCCAAGGCTGACGAGTCCCACCTACCCGGCCTGCTCCCTCACGGCATGGGTGACGATGGCGGCGCCTCAGTGGGGGACTGAAATCGGAGTTTTCCTTCTCCTAGATGGCTGCCTCCTAAGGCTACAGTGATCTACTGTATCCTGTAACAATTGGTCTCCAATCTCTAAACATACACACTAGATCTGTAAACTTGTGGCCCAAATATTGACTGAAATCCAGTAGTAAGTAAGATGCAACTAAAGTAGGCCAATTGAATCAATGGAATGTACATAAGTTTTAACTCACAAGTCCTGACTAATTAAATTAGCCTTCTCCAGTTGCATGCTAAATCCATGGAACTTATGGCAGAGTTAACTCACCACATTCCCATTTATTAAATGGCCCTACTTACTACCCTAGACAGCAGGATTTTGGCCATTGCTTTCTTTGTGTCTGAGGAAGTTGGTTGTAATCCTTCATTATACATGCTGAAAGATACTAATGTGGCTACTTCATAAGACACTCGCATTGTCTCACAGCCAGATCTGGGATTTTTAGAGCACGTAATAACTAGAAATAAAGGACCAGTGATCTGTCACAGTATAAGGCAACTTATTGTGGCCCTACCATTCTAATAGATTTTACCATTCTAATAGACTGGCTACTGTGTCTACACCGTGGTAGGTTGCCACACCACAGAAATGGTTGTTTTCTGCCAAATTGTTCAGTCTGAAAGGTCAGAAGCCTCTGGTGTAGTCCATTGCTTCTTCGGTTAATGTTTATACACCAGATATTATAGTAACAAGGTCTTTGGTTAATAAATACCTTGGCTATATAAAAACTGAGGAGGTGGAAGATAGATGTTTTAGAAAAAGGAGCATTTCTGTCTCTGCACATCTTCAATGAAATAAAAAAAATGCATTTGGTAATTATTAACAGCTTGTGTTGGATACTTGAAATAGTATTTATGTTTAGCAAAACAAAAAACAAAAACAAAAAACTAGCAAATGTTGGAAATATATGTGTAAATGTAACCACATAACTGAAGAATAATTGATATTCATGTAATCTGTAAGCCCATGTTCATTTGTGATCATTTCTTGCCAGATTTTATAAGAATTATAAACTTCACTCTTTTCCTTAACCACCATGTGTTATCTAAAAGTAATTTTTAGTGTGTGTGTGTGTGTGTGTGTGTGTGTGTGTGTGTGTGAGAGAGAGAGAGAGAGAGAGAGAGAGAGAGAGTGAGTGAGAGAGAGAGAGAGAGAAGGTGGGAGAGACAGTGGCTTGCCAAAAGCCAGGAATTGATTTACGCACATGTAATCCACCCAGTAAGGATGGAAAAGTAAGGATGTCAGCTTGATGACCAAGTGCAGATGAGTTCGCACCATCATGTTCCCCATAACTACGTATAGCTGTGAAAGTTGAACGATGAAGAAGATAGACAGAAGGAAATTTGATTATTTTGAGCTATGGTGTTGGAGGAGGCTCTTGCACATTCCATGGACTCCAAAGATCATGAATAAAGTGCTGAAGTGCATAAAACTGGACATGTCACTGGAAAGCAAAATAACAAAACTTCGACGTAGTTATTCCTCCCACGTCATGCAATCAACATCATCGGAGAAAGACATTATGCTTGGAATAGTCAGTGGTAAAATATGATGAGGACACCAAAGAAAGATTTGGTTGGATCAAAGTAGATACTGCCCAAAATATAAAGCAACTGAAACAAGATCGGAAATCAATGAGAGAGCTGGCTCGTAGAATGGCCAAGGGCCGGATACAACTGAGTGGATAATTTGATTTTATCGACTCCACCCAGGGAGTGTATGATAGGATGTAAAGAAACAATGTATTTGTATCTGTTTATTAAAACTCTAAAATTAACTCTAAATCTGTTAGTGAGTTTCGAATCTAACTGAATAGGCCAGAAGCCTAACTTTACTACTGAGGTACATTGTGGCCAGCGGCCACTTTGCTTACTATTACTATTGAAGAAAGGCAAAGTTTAAAATACCTTCCTTCCATTGGATGGCTGGGGGTGGGGGGCAAAGTTCAACAAATATAATTGGCAGTTAGAAGTTAAGTCAGGAATCTGATTGGACTGGTGTTCTAGACTGAACATTTAAAGAAATTAACAGACTGAAACCTGGCATGCAGAATAAGTGTGACAGATATAGACAATAGGCAGAGACCACTGGTAATGGTGCGGCTAAAAAATCTTGTAAATAAATTAAATTAAATAAATAAGTAAATAAATAATTAAATATTCTAGTTCCTTCTTTACATATCAGCATCAATCAGACTTCTGCTCTTGTTCCTACAATCTCTTATTGTTCAAGTGCAATATAAATCTAGGAGAGTCTGGCTGACATGTGTCACACCCTGACGACTGGCAAGTTTAGTTGGTAGTCGTCTTTGACAATGTTTCTTATCTGAGAGCAATCGCGTTCCCTTCTCAATTGTGTTATTCTGTAGGGTATGTATACTCAAACATATCTATCAGATGCATAGAAGTTTAATTCTGAGTGCATTCCTCTAAAGGATGCTGGAAATTATAGCTTGCTGGTTTCTTTGTAAAATTTATACAGCAACTCTCTTCACAGAACTATGATTTATAATATTCCCATTAAGTTAAACTATGAGTTAAAGTTGTGGTATGCAGCTATTGCTGGCTGGATAGCTCAGTGAGTTAGGTGAGAGTTCAATTCCCCACTGTAAATCCCAGAAGAGCCAGCCTGTGTGGCTTTGGGTAAGTTGCATGGTCCCAGGATGCCCCCTGAAGAAGGGAATGGTAAACCACTTCTGATAATTCTCTACCTAGAAAAAGAGTGTGTAGCTACTGAAAATCCCCCTCAGAGTTTTGACTCCGAAAGGAATCACACTGAAGACACATTAATTAAATATACAGGGTATTGCTAATGCCATATATCATAATTCTATTCTCTAAAATATAGCCACAAACACATTCCTAGCAATGTGTCTGAAAGGCCCATTCATAGACCACAGTACATTTTCTGACTGTAATAGGTATGCATATACTGTATTGACATATTTCTCTGTGTAGGCCAAAAGAGTGAAAACATGTCAGGAAAATGTCTCCAGAACAAAACACACACCCCAGCTCTGAGATGCAGCACATGTTTTAGTTTTGCTTGAGAACAATGTGCTTGTACAGAGTAAGTCACACAAAGTGTATGCTATTGAAGAAGTGATTAATACTTCTGCTGTCTGACTTCACCTCAAGTATTTCATGAATTTCACATGACCCACCCACTTTTCTTCTCTGTACCTCAGCTATTACCATATCAGCAGCAATTCTTCCCCGTTTGAGCCTTAGATATACCGTACATATCAGCATGGCCATTACAATACTGAATGAAATACATGGAAATACACAGCTCTGTTTGTTGACATTGCATTCACAGTCAGGTTTTCCTTTTTTTTTTTTTTTAAATTTCATGGAAACTTCACACTGCTTTTCCTTGTAGACACAAATTACTCTTTTTTGCTGTGCTCCTAATTTCTGGTAAAATGCCTTTGTCAATCCCCATTTTTTCCCCAAGGGATATTTCCGTGCACCAGAAATTTTCTGTTGGCAAAGTGAACCATCTGAAAGTAACTGGCTGCACTACTTATATGTTAGAGGGAGGGAGAGCAAGCAGAGGGTCTCAGGCTGTCATTAGCTGAACTGGTTTGATCATACTGAAGGGCAGATATCCATACATTTTGGTTGGGCTTGAACACACTAAGAAAAGCTCTTTCTTTTTGCTTTCTGGTCCACAGAAGCAGCATGCTTACAGAAACTCCTCTCTTACAGTCAGACATGAGGAAAATTACTTTTTACACTGTGACTATTAAATAGCCCAGCCAAACAGCCAAATATTGTGGACCAAACAGGGTACTCTCTTTGAGGAAATGGGTAGGTTACTTCTGAGAAAGTGCACCCTATGGAGATATTGGGCTATGAAACCTTCCATGTTATGGCAGATCAGATGAATGTAACTGCATTGTTGGAAATTACGGTATGATGCATGGACGCTGTTTCCTCTTGGCATTTGTTTCCACAAGACATTAAAACTGAAATGAAATTATTTAATAAAAGCAATGTACTGAAGATATCCTGCATTAGGGCTGGGAACCTGACCAAAACGTAGGCTTCTAAACATTCACATAAGCCTGCTGCTTATGCTAAATAATTACTTATGGAGAAGCAGGGAGTTTGGCTGGCTAGCTGATTCTTTCATTCACACTATAAATTAGTAATGTAGATATGTATGGACATGTTGAATATTTTGCGGAGTTAGTAACTTGCATTTATCTATTTGTGAGACTGCTCAAATTATTCTGGAACCTCAATCTTCAGGAAAAATTGCCTGCGTCTTTTCACAACCTCAGTGTCTTCACCAGGGCAATCCAAGCTCATATTCCTCCACGGCTTCTGTAATTTTTCAAATATCATGCTGTTACAAGTAATATTACCACTGACAGTTCTGCTGTCATGGGGCATGATTTAATTATAAACCACCTAATCTTCTTAGTTCTGTTAAAAACACTCAATTTCTGTAGGCAGGAGGTTGCTGAGACTGGATAATACTAATAGCTTATTACATTCTTGTCAGTTGGGGTTAACGTATAATTGCATTAATTTTATAGAAACAATTCAGGTGAGCATAAGATCCTTCCTGGCATCAACAATAACTCTTATGTAGCATCAACATGAAGTTTTGTATCTGCTAAAATAATTTGCCAACCAAATATTGCTAAAAATTTATGTAAGTAACCCAATGCTTAGCCAGAATGTTTCTACAAAACAGTCAACTAACACCTCAGTTTTGTTGATGCTTGCTCAGAGTAACACTTAAAATAAAGCATGTGTTAAAATTTCAGCTGCAGGCTGCAGGAGGTAGTACTGCTATTTGAGAGGAAGCTCCATTGAACTTAGAGGGGCATTTCTGCATCCTAATTAGAGCCAATGTCATATAGCGGTTAGGCTGTTGTACTAGGACTGGGGATATCCCAGTTAGAATTCTCAATCAGCCATGATGTGTACTGGATGACCTTGGTCTCATTAGTTTCTCTCAGCCAAATCTACCTTACTACAGTGGTGCCTTGAGTTGCGAACTTAATTCGTTCCGGATGATGGTTGTAACTCAAGCTGGTCGTAACTCAAAGCACCATTTCCCATAGGAATACATTGAAAAGCAATTAATCCGTTCTGGCTGTTTTTTGGTTGTATCTCAAGGCGCTGATTGTATCTCAAAGCATTAGTTCCCATAGGAACTAATGCAAAAGAGGTTAATCCGTCCACTAGGGGGAGACTTTTTTTTTAACCTAAGATGACCTCTAAGGTTAAAAAAAGGGCAGGAAAGGAGGGAGGGAACAATGGGGAAAAGAGGCCTTTTTTCCGGTTGTATCTCAAAGCGCCAGTTGCAAGTCAAAGCAAAATGTTGCGACCGGAGCTGGTTGTAACTCGAATTGGTTGCAAGTCAAGACACCATTGTTGTAAGTCGAGGCACCAGAAAAGTACCTAGAAGCAGACATGTAGCTCTGAACTCCTTAAAGGAAGTGCAGCATATTAATATCATAATGGGGGTAATAGTAGTAACTGTGACATGGAGTGAACTGGGCTGCATAATTGTTGTAGCATGGAGGGTTTATCCTAATGAGAGAAACAAATGTTCTTATTTAATTTAATATAATATTAAAAAGGAGGCACTTTGTCCTACTTTTATGCATAGATTGGTTTCTCAATGTAGTCTATATTGAACATACTTCTTGTTCATCCCGGGCAGGGCAGCTGAGGGTGTTGATCCCAAAAGAGGCCTGGAGAAATCAGGCCTTCTCAGCAGTTGCCACCTATGGAATAAGCTGCCATCCACCATCTGTCCAGCCCCTTCGCTGGAGATCTTTAAGAGACTCAAACTTAGTTATTTTGGCAGGCTTTTGAAACCATGCCGCCTACAGAGCTTGTTGACATCCAAGCTAACAACTGATTGCCACTGTTTACTGCCAATTTAAACATTCCTAGATGTTTCGTATATTGAATTTATTTTAAATTGTTTGAGTTTGATGTTATATTGTTTCTTTTATATACTTGTGTTGCACTTTATGGTTTGATTTCTGGATATTGTTACTTTGTTATTTTGTGTTATAAACTGCCCAGAGTGGCCCTTGGCCAGATGGGCGGTATATAAATTCAACGAACACTATTTTTGTTTACCATAAATAGGCATGGTACATAGAATGTGAAACTGGCTTGAATTTTACTTACATCTTAAGTTAAGTTCTCAAAATCTGTAGATAATGGAAGTGAACCTGTTTCTAAACATTTATGTTTTGAGTTCAGATTGTAGGTGTGGCCTCACATGACTGAAGGCTCTTCCATAAAAAGTTATTTTAGAATAACCTTTTCTTCTCCTGCTAGTTACCTGTGTGCAGAATGTTTTTTAATGCATTGAAGAGCATTTCCATGTGACCAATTCCTGCCTTCAGTATGAGATAGAAAAAAGGTTTACTTGATTCCCTTGATTACTTGTACTATAGGTAGGACTAAGGGTGGATTTACCCATTCTTGCTACAGCGCTTTTCTTACTTAGAGTAACTAGTTGTAAAGGGAAGTAACTAGTTACAAATGAACAGAGTCTCTCAGGCTTTTAATATTATATATAAAAGAGAATGATCTCTTGTACAAACACATTGGTCGGAATCTTCTTGGTGTTTATGTAGAGTTTGCACAAATTGCCAGTGGTATTGCCAGGTTTATTGTTGAGCTGCTGGGGTGCATCTCCATTATGTCTCTGGCCATTTTTAGGTTCAATTAATCACAGCAAATTACACCACGCTTAGGCAAACACCATTAGGATTCCTTCCACTAAATGAAATACTGGTGGGGGCACTATAAAAAACAGACAAATTCCATTTATTTGTTTAATAACACAAATGTGCAACTATTATTATTCTCAGAGATACGTAGTTAACTGTATTCCTTTGACATAGCAAAGGAATGTGAGTGTAGGTAACAAATACAAGACATGGGTGTGAATTATTTTAAAATATATAATTTTGCAAGTCAGAAATTCCAGTACACATGACATGATTTGAACAACCAGGAAGAGGAGTCATAATGGGCAAAGTGTAGAACTAAAATACTGCAACCTTCACCACAGGTGATATGTGCCTAGTGTGTGTGAAAATTTGGGGCAAACTCCCTTTTATATTAGGTTGACCACATCAAAAGAGGGGTGGGCTCCTGTGCTCTTAATAGTTGCATGGAAGAACAGGGAATTTTGCCCAGCATAGCTTATCATGCAAGCTAAACCTGCTGAATCTGGGTCTTTCACATAGCTACTGAAAGTACAGCAGCTCTGCTCTCTCTTTCAAATAACCTCCTCTACAGACACAGTCTTATTTTTCAAAGAGGTGGTTGCGTCACTCTGTGGCAGCAAAATCCGACAAAAAGTCCTATCGCATGAATCACGAAAGACTCCGCTGCCTGAATCCAATGCTTGCATTTTTAAAATCACACCATGATCCACAATGAGTCCTTTTTACCATTTCCAAAACACTCCCCTCTTCCATTGAACATGAAGAAGAGTCTAAGTAATCCTGTTTATTATTTTGCAACTCTCTGGTTAGTCCTAATGTAAGTATTGTTCTGTTGATGCTTGCATTTTTAAATCCAGTGGACCAATATGACTTCAAATACATATATATAAACAAAAATTAACTTTAAGATTTATTTTTAAAATTTATTTTCTGACTCTTTTCACATCTCATCTATCTGAATTCAGCAGATAGTTCTAAAGGCAACGTCACACAGACATGAACAACTCTCCCTCCCTCTCAAATTGCAGTGTCTTCCTTTAACTGCACAAGTATCACACTTGTATGCAAGGCAAGGGCAGGGAGAGGGCAGATTGGTATCTATTGATAGATCTCTGGATTATCAGTAGTAAATTAGCAAGGGTTTCTTCGTCTTAAATGTTTTACAATCAAAACCGTAAACTTAAATTTCTGGTGGTGTAGTGAACCATTGGACATTAACTATCTGAGTTGCTGGTTCTTTTGAAATGAACCTTGATACAATCAGGAGTGGACTTTTGTCAGAAAAAAAAAAGAAAGAAAAGGAGACTACAAGGTCATTTCTGTTCTCTTCTGTTAACTGAAAACAAATTCCTTGGCTAAGAATATACTTAAAGCTTAAAGACTTCCTGGCCTTTATCTCTAAGGGCATGTTTGCACCTGTCTCTGGTTCATGACCTTGAGGTTCCAGTTGAAAAATGCAGATGCAGCAAGCCTGATGTCTGTCCACTTCCCTTCTTGAGAAGGTCCTGGGTCCACAATTCAGAATGGTGCTTATTTTGTTTTATTACTGTTTCTGATTATCTCCAGCAAGTTGTGTATGTACTAGGGTGGTTCCAGACAGTAGTGCTCTCTATTTCAGAGGCACTATGAGTCCATGCTGGGTTTTAGTTTGCACCCCACAGGAGTATCCAAGATGCTGACCTATCTCCAAAATAGGTTCAACACCCTGAATAACTCCAGTAAAGTACAACCCATAAGCCAGAATGAATTCACAGCATTCTCAGAACTGGAGGCACTAGCTATCACAAAGGTGGCATATAAATAAAACAATAAGTTGCATAATTGTCTTGCCTTGTTCAGTGAAATTTTCACAGGGATCTAGAGTTTCATTTGTAACCCTTCAGAGTTATCCCACTGCTCTTTTCCCCCTACAAAATAACTTTACAAAGGAAAGGCAGAAGTTCCTTTGAGTAACACTGCACAGAACCCTCCATCTGGAAGTGTTCCTGGGCAATTAAGTATATAAATACAAAGGATAAAGCACAGTTTTTCCCTCTTTGGACAGTGGGGTGTGTGTGGCCAAAGTATGGCACCCTCCCCATTGTGATGGCCACTCACACATCAACAAAAAAAGGTGATATGAATAACCAAAAAAGAGGACAAAAGAAAACATCAATTTGCATTATATTTTATAGGTTAATTTATACAAACAAGTACAAAATTATAATGAATTTTTATAATTTAATATAATTGCAATATATTTTCATCACATAAGTGGGAGAGGATGTGACCAGGTGACCTGTGTGCCTGCTGAGTCTGTTGTTCAGGTGCTAACTGTGGATGAGCAACTGGAAAGTCCCAGTGGTGTCCTCTCTGATGATCTCTATGGGGTCAAAAGCTAGTTTCTGTGATTTTTTTTAAAAGGGGGGTCTAAGGAAGTTATCATCCACCCTTGCCTTCAGATTGTGTACAACTTTTTATGTTTTGGTGGACTATGAAAGATATACTGAACCAAGGCACCATCTTCAACCAAACATGTACATTTAACATCGCCCAAGAAGGACTGTGAACTGAAGAGGGCATCTTCCTCCAACTATTAGGTAACACTGTTAATTGGCTGAAACTGGGCCACCTAGCATGTAGACTACATTTCATTTCAACTTCTCTGCCATTTACATAGTGGCTATTTAGAACTAAATGTTGTTGAGATAAAATCTGGGACTGCTAAGAAAGTGTGTATAGTCTATTCTCCTTCTTTCACTATATCCTGCCAGGAAGGAAAACTGGAACAATACAATAACAAAATACCTGTTTCAGTTTTGAATTTCTGGGAAAATTCTGTTTTCGCTACACAGTAGAAGTACAGAGATCCATAGAGAAGAATAGCTACAAGTTCCTCAAACTCCACCCCTTTCACATTAACTGGTACTTAAAGTTTCAATAACTCACTCTGAGACATTTATTGAATAATTTTAAAGAAATTATTTACTAACAATTTCTTGAAATTAGACTTCTGTATGCTACTTTCTTTATTGCACTCAGCACCCAACCATCAACAGCAAACAAATGGCACCAAACCAGGGAAGGGGACACTTAGCAGAGAGACCGGGTTCTCTTTGAAATCAAAAGCTGGAAGGAACGATTGGTTAGTGTTGGACGGACAACCCCCCCCCCCCACCAGTCACACAAACTACTGACAGCATGCAAGGCTGCAAATAAAACTCCAGCAGTACCCATATGAGGCTTCAAGTTTGTTGAACAACGACCAGGTTTATTTAAATGCTGGAGAGTGCATTTCACTCTCCAGCAATACATAAAGTATTGCTGGAGAGTGAGGGGACTGGGGAACAGTAAAAACGGGCATTGCCAACGAAGTGGGATTGAAAAGGTCTATATCATCGTATAGCCAGAATGGTCCTATTAATGGTCCACAATGATAAGAAACCTTGCTATAAACGTGTAGATCACGCTCGTGACGTATCCCTCCGAAATCAAGGTATTATGCCTCTATATGGGGTCGCTCTGGCCTCCTTCGTCCTCTCTATGATTTCTCAGAGCAAAATTTCTGCGTCATTTTAGAAAGCTTGGTCCCGTTCCGGCAGTTGTGACGCTGGCGCACAAAAATCTCCGTTTTCTTACAACGAGAGGCGCAGAACTACAATCCCCGGCATGCATCGGGCCGCCCGTCTCACCTCCTTTTGGGTGGTGCGCAGCTCAATGCAAAGTGTTCAAAACAAGGAAGTAGCCAGCGGCGTGTAATGGAGGAGGCGGGGCAGGGGTACGGCGGCCCAGTCCTGGTCTAGGGGGAACCGCGGGGGGCTGCTGCAAAGATTATTTGGCGTAACATTTCCGCTTGCTTCAGGTGCGCACATGGACGAGAGCAAAGTAAGTGAACGGTGCTTGGGAGTAACAAAAGGCGTTATCGCTCAGGTGGGCAACCGATGGGTCCTCCAGGTGTTTTTCGTTCTGTAACTCCCATAATCCTTCCCCCTGCTTGATCATGATGGCTAGGACTGATGAATGGGGTGGGTGGGTCTGGCAACATCCGGAGGGTTGCAGTTAGCCCACCCTTGCTTTATTGCGCTGCCAGCTAGTTGTTTTGTTATGATTTAAAAGCGGATTGAAGCCTTAAGAAACGTGAATACGAAGCTAAGTAGTGTATTGGCTTGTATGACAGTCTTATATATTCGTACTTGACAATACAGCTTATGATGATATCGGTGAGACTTACTGAGATGAAAGTGAGTATTGCAAACTAAGAGAAGCCTTGTAAACGGGGGGACGGAGTGGGGGGCTGGGATCCCTGGCTGCAATATCGCTTCTGTCGTGAATTTGCTGGGTGGCCAGTGTTCTCTTAGTCTCCTTCCCAGTCTTCCATTGGGGATGTGAGGGATCAGTCTGACTGTTTTTATAGTTTTTTTTTTTAAAGGATTACAAGTATGTATGAGCAGTGTATTGAACAGTTTAAAGAGTACTAGGCGAATGCTAGAATGTGAGTAGTATTAGTAGAACCAAACAGGTGGACCTCAAAAGAAATGTGAAACTTTATTATGTAAAGTTAGCCTAAGGGAACATAAGGAGATAGAATGTAGCTTGACATATAAACAATGTTTATTCAGAGCATTTCACATATTTTAATACAGTCCTCACAACAGACCTGTAATGTAGGTCACTAAGATGATCCTTATACTTACAAGTGTCCAGTAATGGTTTCTGCTTGATAAGTATACCTACTGTCCCTGGCATACATAACTAATTTTTCAAGTTTGCTACTAGGTTTAAGCAGAATCCTGCTAATTCCTTCTACTTGTGGGAAAGTAGGCTGGCTGAGTTTCTTTGTTTGTGCAAGGAGGTGTTTGGCAAGGCCTCCTTGGGCAAGTTTGGGAGCTCTTCAGTGGCTTACAGAACATACTATACTTCATGAGCAGAAGGAATGAGTAAGATTCTGCCCCTCTCTTTTTCTTGGTAATGTGTAATATGGCAGGAGTGAGTGGCTGGAAATAATAAAAGCAGTACTTTAATTTAAAACAAAATGTAAGTCCCAGATCTCACTGTATTTTGGTGGTCTTGAAGGAACCATTAGATAATTTTGTTTAGACAGTGCCACCAAAATGTTTCATTAATGTTAGAGTAAAAGGCTTAAAATAATTTTAATGGCTGGAATCCTATTGTGAAATACTGTGTGAGCAAGAGAAAGGGTGCAAGTAGTTTTTCCAGTTTTACGGTGATAAAGATATGGCTTGTCACAGTGTAACCTAGGATAGAAGAAGCACCATAGCTGCACTCTGCTCAAAATTGGTGTTGAGATGTAGAGAACACATGACAGAAGGGAAGGTTAAAAAGGCAATGTACTAATTATTTATTAACCCTAACCTAAAAGTTACTATTTAAAAATCCAAAGCACCAAAATAGTTTTCAAAGTAAATATTCTCTTATGTAGATATTTCTCCAGTGGACTTCAGTGGCATAATTTTTGTGTGCAGTACTATTAATTGCATTTTTGTACAGTTTGTTTTAATAGTCTTTACAAAAGTTCATATGCCTCTTTTATTATTCCCACCAATTCTGCATGGTGGAACAGATTTTAAGGAACAATGCTTTCCCGAAGCCTTAGATAGTGACTTTGTATTTGAAGTTGAAATTTTGAACCAGGGACTTGCATATCGTACGTGTATTATTTAAGATTTGGAACAATTTTTTGTGCCCAATTACATGTTGTGAGCCATGAATACAACTCTAAAGAGTAATTATCTTGAAAATGCACAAATATTTCTGCATAATAAATAGACATTTTCCTGTCTCTTTTTCTTTTTTGTGTCCAGAAGGTCTCATTTATTTGTCTTTATTCCTAGTCTCTCCTGAAACGAAAGAATAATCTGAGGCTATAATTTTATATGATGATGCCTTAATGCATTGTTGGCAGGTATGGTAACAGAAGGTGGAGACATTAAAACACAGTTTGCAATGTGTTCTTCTGCTGTAGAGTAAGCCTAGCTTTGCAACTGAAATGACAGATATGTTGTTTGGAAGATCCCAAGCTTCTTTGGATGTTATTCTTGCCCTCTCCCATGCTTCTAACAGTATGTCTGCTTTTTAAAAATAGCCCTATTTGTTAAATTTGCCTTCTGACCCTACACCAGATGATATTCAGGGTGGCAGAAAAATACAAGCAGAAAAATACAAAGTAATATACAGAAAAATAAAAACAAGAGAAATAGTACACATGAACAGGAAAATTAGAAACAATTGAACAAATTGCAGCATATTTGTAGTGTCCATGACAAGTCAGCTTATGAGGCAGAGGCCTGCCAGAATGAAAATTTCTTTGTTTGCTGGCAACAGTTTGTGAAATGAAGTGGTAGATGGCCCTGTCTTTGTAATGCTGCATGAATGTTCATGCATCTGCCTGTCCTTTGGCATCTTAATAGTTACAAAGAGTCAGAAAGAAGGAAGCTTGAAGAATGATATGTGGATATGTTTAGAGTAGTTTTTTTGGTGACATGACAGGAGGCCAGCCAACCAGTACTGTTCACAACCAGCCTCTTATTACAAAATATTCTAGAGCCCACCCCTGAAGAGGATTGTGCACCTGTAGATTGATAGCAGAATGAGTGGCTTGGAAACTAAGCAGGTTCCTCCCTGCTCTGACAACAAGATGCCTATGGATAACTAGTAAAGATAATTCTACAGGGTACCAGCAAATTGCAATATTGTACAGACCTATCGTACAGATTTTACTTTCTTGGGCTCCATGATCACTGCAGATGGTGACAGCAGCCACGAAATTAAAAGACGCCTGCTTCTTGGGAGGAAAGCGATGACAAACCTAGACAGCATCTTAAAAAGCAGAGACATCACCTTGCTGACAAAGGTC
Source organism: Intellagama lesueurii (assembly GCA_037013535.1). NCBI lineage: Eukaryota > Metazoa > Chordata > Lepidosauria > Squamata > Agamidae > Intellagama > Intellagama lesueurii. Next base: position 95,874,108 of record JBAJHW010000005.1, read on the forward strand.
CGCATAGTCAAAGCTATGGTTTTTCCAGTAGCGATGTATGGAAGTGAGAGCTGCACCATAAAGAAGGCTGACCGCCGAAGAATTGATGCTTTTGAATTGTGGTGCTGGAGGAGACTCTTGAGAGTCCCCTGGACTGCAAGGAGATCAAACCTCTCCATTCTGAAGGAAATCAACTCTGAGTGCTCACTGGAAGGACAGATCCTGAAGCTGAGGCTCCAATACTTTGGCCATCTCATGAGAAGAGAAGACTCCCTGGAAAAGCCCCTGATGTTGGGAAAGAGTGAAGGCAAGAGAAGAAGGGGACGACAGAGGATGAGATGGATGGACAGTGTCACCGAAGCTACCAACATGGGTTTGACCCAGCTTCGGGAGGCAGTGGAAGACAGGAGGGCCTGGCGTGCTCTGGTCCATGGGGTCACGAGGAGTCGTACACGACTTAACGACTAAACAACAAGAGCAGACCTATTGTTATTCTGGGCACCCTAAAACAGTCCTGAAGTGAGAAAGCTTCATACAATTTACTGGAATTATGATTCAATATAATACAGGCTTCTGTAGATCTCCAGGGATAATGGTTTTCATTCTCTAAGCCTGCTTGGGAGGAGGTCCCCTAATGCCTCCCAGAGAAAATGAAAAACAAAACCAGAAGTGTCCATACATACCTCCTGTTTACACATTTGTTTTAAAAAGGGTGAAAACAATAATTTCCAGGTTCCTTGTGGCCTTTGTGGTGACACAAATTTAGGCTCAAGCACTCCTGGTTTCTAGTAATAAGGATACCAGTTGTGGTGCAAGGGACTTTACACTTTGAGTATCAAACAGTAATAGCAGAAGGGTTTGTCAAAATCTCCCTAAAGTATGAAATAGTACATGCTCGGAAGGAAGTTACCATTAGACAGATTTGTGGTCGGTCTCTCTCTCGATCTCAGTTCTGATTGTTAATTTAAGACTTGGCATAAAGTTCATACCAGACTTTCCATGGAAGTCTTGCTTCTTCTCTCTTTACTGATGTGAAGCTTAACTGTGATTTCTCTAGGTGGCTGGAGGCAAAGTGAAGAAGCCAGGGAAACGGGGCCGTAAACCAGCGAAGATAGATTTGAAAGCCAAACTTGAGAGGAGCCGGCAGAGCGCCAGGGAATGTAGGGCCAGGAAGAAGTTACGGTACCAGTATCTGGAAGAACTGGTTTCAAGCAGAGAGAGAGCAATCTGTGCTCTTAGAGAAGAGTTGGAAATGGTAATCTTTTTTTCTTTCTTTTTGTTTATTTTTTACATTACACTGATGTTGTCTTGATACCTATTTGTTTTGATTAGAACCTTTAACTCAAGGAATGGGAAACCTACTATGCAAGTTCATGCAGCTATGGCCAACAACTGGGCCGCTTGACTGCATGCCGTTCTTCTCTCTACCTGGGAAGATAACTGAAGGCACTGTAAGGGGTACCCAAACAGCTCCCAGGGCAAGCATTCTCACTGAAGCATAACGGATTGTTTACTTTGTCATAGGAAGCAGCGGCAGAGGGTTTTGTCAGCCCATGCATGGTAAAATGCTTGGTGAAGTGTTCATGTGTATGCATGGAAGGCAGTCAACTTACAAGTGGTTACACACAGATTGTCTAGTTACCACTTGGTAAACGCTTGGTTGTGCTCTCCCTCCCCTGTCTTGGATATTAATAGGTTCATTATAGAACTGGGTGATGGAACAGCAGGATTCCTTTGCTTATGCCACCAGCCCCATCTGAATTTTCTGTGGTGTGTCAGTGAATGCTAACTAAGGTCCTGTGTAAACTCCATGAATTGCAGGGAGCTGACTTCTGCATTAACATGCAGGAGATGAGACTGAACCCTAAAGTAGGCTTCTTGCAATAGAAGGGGAGGGGGGAAGGCAACCTTTTGCACCGAGACACCTTTTAAAAACACAGCTGTGAAAGCTCAGTAATCTTTTGGGGCATAAAGGCCCTCAAAGATGCAGAAGTGGCCATACAGTTGGGAAATTACTCTCTTGAATGGAGTGGTTTGACAAGAAGCCACTGTTTAGCAGGTGTAGCTTCAGCCCTAACAAGACTACAGAGATCTTTCTGTGAGATCTTTCACAAGCAAGCAGCTTTGAAAGGCACAGAAACATCCTTTAAGGCTAGGTTTGAGTGTTGGGGGAAGCGTCACCTGCTGCATAACAATATCTTGGGCAACCCGGGCCTAGTATTCAATAATGCACTTTTGAGTTCATGTTTGTGTGCATGTGCTGTTTTGCTCTCATAGTCAACTTGTACTTCCATGCCTCAAACAGCTCCTGCTTGGAATAGATGTCCAAGAGCAGAGATATCAGTCTGCCTGAAGACCTTTACCTCCTCAGACATGAGGGTTACAATTAGAGATGGGGGTATTTGTATTCCTACATGAATATCCCCGTGCAGCTGGAGTTAACGAGGGGCTGGCCCCTGGGCCTGGACTGTCCATTCACATGCCCGACGGCGGCCCATCTCTTCCTTCCAATCGCTCCGGAGCACTGCTCGGCTAGCCACTTGGCAGTCTTTCAAGGAGACTCATCCTCCCTCCCTCCCTTTGCCAGGAGTGGCTAGATGACCAGGAAGAGAACTGCGCTCGGGAGTGATTGGAAGGATGAGTGGGGCCAGTGGTGGCAGCGGATGTGTGAGTGGATGGTCGGCCGGACCCTCATTAACTTCAGCTGTGCGGGAATATTTGTATACGAATACCCCCATCTCTAGTTACAATCTATTCCAGGTGTTCTACTTTTTTGTTGTGTGTGTTTCAGTATAAACAGTGGTGCATGGCAATGGACCAAGGAAAAATCCCCTCTGAAATTAAAGCCCTGCTTAGTGGGGAAGAACAAAGCAAGCCCCAGCAGAACACAGCCAAGATTACCAAAGTTGTGAAGGCTGATGCAAACACTCACAGTTCCTGTAAGTATCAATTTACAGCATTCTTAACTTTGCTAGAACCAAGGGTGTGGGCAGGGACATATGGACAGTGACTAGCTGAAATGGTAGTTGGGCAGATAGATACCAGGCCTGGTTTTTTTTTTATAAAAAAACCTAGCTTGGTGCTTATATTTAAATATAAGTGATAGAAGGAGAAAAAGTGTCTGAGAATATTGTAGTTCAGCCTGTTAGCAGAACTACAGTATTTGGTGATTTTATAGCTAGGCAAAGGCTTAGCTGTATAAAATCACCAGAACAATGAGAAACATGCATAATGGCTGTTCTCTTTTATCCTTGTAATACGTAGCTCTTTAGATAGGCAAGCCTGATCAAGTGTGTCTGGCTCAGGTTTTTCCTCTGGTGAGTATCTTGGCTGAACATCTTCTGGTACGTACTTGAGCTTGTCATGGGCTTTGATCAGGTGTAGCAAATAGGAGACCCTGCTTGGATTGCAGCTTGGCATAATACGATTTTTGCAGGGCATTCCAGCCTTTTCTACCAGTCAGTCAAATCATTTTCAGGCTAGACAGAAGTGCTGGTATTAACCTGTCAAGCCTAAGTGTTATTCTGGGACTGCAGAGCTGAGGCATGCTCTCACTCTGCCACTGGCCAAGAGAGGGAGGGCCACTGGGAGGCTGCAGCCCTTCTTCCCATAAAAGCTCTTTCTGGCAACAGGGGGCCCAGCCTGTCCCTTTCCATCTGCCAGTGAAGGAGAAACTGTTCCAGTGTACACTTTTGTAGCCATTCCTTTTCCAATTGTACGGAGTATTTTAAATTATTTTTTTGGAGGTAAGGGACTGTCCTGCCATTAAGTACTTTTACAGTTCATAGAAAATTTGAGGCATTTTCTGAGTTAAAATGATTTGAAGATGAGATATGTCATATTAATTTACTCAGCTACAGTGGACCCTCAACTTACGGATTTAATCCGTATTGGAACGGTGGCCGCAGGTCGAAAAGTCCGTAGGTCGAGGGTCCATTTCCCATAGGAATGCATTGAAAACCCATTAATCCGTAACCGGCCGAAGAAAAAATACCCCCCCACCAAAAAAAAGAAAAGAAAGGCAAAAAGCAGCACCTTAGGGGTCCCTCGCCACTGCCAGAGGCCTCACGGGGGTCCCCGGCTGCTGCTGTCGCTGCTGCCGAAGCCCTCCAAGGGCTTTCCCACCGCTGCCGAAGCCCTCTGAGGGCTTCTCCGCCGCCATGGGAGGCCTCTCGGAGGTCGTCATCCGCCGCCGGCTTTCCCAGGGTACACCGGGCCTACCAGGGGAGGGCTTCCCCTGGTAGGCCCAGTCTACTGCCCGGGAAAGGCTGGTAGACCGGGCCTACCAGGGGAAGCCCTCCCCTGGTAGGCCCGGTGTACCCTGGGAAAGCCGGCGGCGTGGAAGGCCTTCTCCGCCGCCATGGAAGGCCTCCGGAGGTCCCCCCTCGCTGCCGATCGTGCCTCCGGAGCTTCTCCGGAGGCACGATCGGCGGCGAGGGGGACCTCCGGAGGCCTTCCAGGGCTTCTCCGCCGCCATGGGAGGCCTCTCGGAGGTCCCCCCCTCGCCGCCGATCATGCCTCCGGAACTCCGGAGGCACGATCGGCGGCGAGGGGGGGACCTCCGAGAGGCCTCCCATGGCGGCGGAGAAGTCCTGGAAGGCCTCCGGAGGCACGATCGGCGGCCTACCGACCGGAAGGGGGAGGCGGGGGAAGCGCCAAATTTGAATTTGGCGCTTTCCCCGCCTCCCCCTTCTGGTCCGTAGGTCGATTCTCCGGCCACAAGTCGATGGGAAATTTTGCGACTGGAGAAGTCTGCAAGTTGAAAAGTCCGCAGGTGGAGCCGTCTGTAAGTCGAGGGTCCACTGTACTGATATCTGCTTTGGAAACATTTCTGCAACTCCTTCCCTTATTCTAGTTGAGTTGGGCAATCAACCATAATACGGCCCAAACGCTGCAGTACTTTCCTCAGGAAAAAAATTGCATATGACCAATACGTACGTTGCCTGCTGAAGACCATTCTCTTTCCCCATGCCTTTTCAAAGATCCTGTTTGTTTGTTTGTTTATTCTGTCCTTCCTTCAATTTATATCTTGCTCCCATTAGTGCCAAGCCACTACTCTGGGTGGTTACAACAAATACAATACAAAACAAAAAATAAAAAGCATTAAAAGCAGCTGCAATTTATCTGGCTGCTGGTGTCATTCTGGTTTCTTTAAGGATTATCATTTTATTGTGCTATTTTTGTTAAGCAGCAGGGGAAGTTGCTATCTGAAGGGTGGGGGAACAAATTATCAAAATTGCAAAAACAAGCATTCCTGTGGTGGAAGAGGACTGTGTGTCACAGTGTGAAAAGGTGAGTCTATAAATAAGTTATGAAACAGCCCAGAAGTTACTCAGGGAAATCTGTTTATGCATTCAGCAAAAAGATCTCTGTATGCACAAGCCCTTGTACTTATGCATTTAAGGCCATTGTTTTAAGATCTTGTGCTTGTGTGTTAACTGTTCTGATGCATCAGTCAGAAGGGCTGAATCTACAAATCTTTTGTCAAGCAAGAGTTCTCTTAAGCCTGTAAGGCAGCCATTTGTACATTATCACCTCAACTAGGTTTTGATGGTGTGTATGTTTGTGGGAGGGCTTTGGACAATGGTGTGAAGACCTCTGGTCAGTAACTAGATTTTCAGGGCTTGAAAAATCCACTCGTCTGTGACGGGTGAAAAAACGCTGCTTGACGAGCCACAGCTCCCTCCCTCCCTCCTTACCCTCAGTCCGTGTCTCTCTGATCATGCAGTCCTCCCCCCCCCTTCCCATTGCAAAAGGAAAAACAGCCCTCTTCTCGTGAGAAGAGAGTTCGAGTGGCACATAGATATATAGCTCTGCAGGAGAATGTAGAGTAGTCCCATGCTGGAGAATTTGGAGATTCCCTGCTCCCAATTTCAACCGAACGACCTGGCTCCTTAAGAGGCCGGGCACTTTTGCTTTCAGTTTTATTTTTGCTGGAGACATTCAAAAAAGAAAGGCATTCAAAATACAAGCTTCATGAACCCACAGGCACGCAGGTAATAAAGCAACCCAAGTCTGAGGGTATATTTATTTTGGGTTTGTACGCATTATGTAGAAAGTGCCTAGTTTAAATTTAAATTTAAGTTTAAACATAAATTGCAAGGCTATAGTCCGGTCATGCTGACTGGTGACATTTTTGACTGACTGGAGAGACATTCAAAAATTTTTCAAGCCCTGTAGATTTTAACATAGGCCATGTTTTAAGCTGAGCAAAGGCCTGTCAACTTGTATCACAACTTGAGGTATAAACTCTTTAAACTCCTCTTCACTTCTGCTATTTCCTCACCTTCAGCATGAGCAATAGCTAATAGATGTCATATATTTCAAAATTCCCCATACTAGGTGTATGCTACAAATCATAAAAACTTTAACTTTAATTTACTGCTATGTTTGATTTATTTTTCAGGGTGAAAGTCCATCAGCTAAGAGTGAAGTCTGTCTTTTTCATAGACAACTTGGAAGATTTTTAAAATGTCATTTGTGATCTTTAATGTAAGCCTTCACCTCTGCTGCATTGTTAATGAATATGCTGCAAATAATTTGATTGTCAAGATGAAGTGTTAAAAGAACTTGATGGTAAATTGACAGGATTAAATCTGCAAAGTTTTGACCCAAATTGTTTTATATATCAAAACTTATGTGTATGTTGAAATTTTGCTGTAACAAGGAAAAAGCATCTAGACTTGCATTGTAATTGCTTTTAGGGGCTATGATTTGTGTTTTTGATTTCTTGTTCAGTCATAGTATTTCGTGGACTGTGCAGTCAAGTCTGAGATTACGTCAGTGATGAATATTGCTTTTATGCTTACGATACATTGTTCTGGTACATGTTGTGATGCTAATTGCCATATCTCATCCTATATTGTGACTTGTGTAATTGCCATTGCTTTCCACATTTCTTCTTTTGAGCTAATAGATGACTTGTCAATCCAAAAGTGCTCAGATCACACATCTTACTCCATTGAGCTTAGTCAGGGGCGCTAGGGAAGCCCATGCGCTCCCACCAGCCATTCAGGATGATAATACTGGCATTCTCTTACAAAGTTGTCCCATGAAAGCCTGCAGTTGTATGTGTGAGATGCCTTGAGTCACAAAAGCAAGCAGTTGTTGGTGTGCTCCCATGTGAAACACCTGCAAACAGACACATAGCTAGAAATGGGGGTAGAGTTCTTCCTCCCTCCCAAAGGTGCTAGAATATCTGTGGGTGTATGGGGGAGGACTATGCATGCGGTTGTATGTGTTTAAGCCAGGGATGGGCATCTCTGGCCCTCCAAATGTTATTGGACTTTGATTCCCAGTATCCCTTGTAATTTGTGGAGACTGACTGGAATTGAGTCTAACAATACTCAAAGGGTCACAGTTCCCCAGCCCTCATGTAACAAAAGAAACTGTTCAATAACTGATTTTCCTGCCTACTGTCTGAAATGTTGCATTCCACTCAGTTTACGATATATGTAGATCAGACCCTTACTGATTTCCCAAACTTGATAGCCAGAAAACTAACTATGTGTTCATTCTTTTTTGCCTCCCTGCACACAGTGGGTCAAAATTAGAGGAACACTTCACTCTGTACTCGAAAATGACTGGCTTTCTCGAATCAGCTTGCAGAACAACGTGTGGATGTTCTCCTTATAATTTCATGACAGCCCAATTTTGTGTAATTGTTCATGGTACAGTTTTCTGGGATTCTCATACAGCCGTTAGCTATGGTGCAAACTATACCAATGATCCGGATACAGCCTTACTCTTTTTGGGTGAAGTCACTATCCACATAACTAGCTGAGTGCCTGACTGCCTTGCATTGTCAGCATAACTAGCACTTCTGCATGAAACTGAGAGGTACAAGAAGAGGGAGGCACCCAGTACAGTGGCTTGAAATATGCCTTGAGAAGTTCAGCCCCTCATACAGAGGGGAATTATTGGCAAGTCATGTCACAATCACCTGCTAGCTGTGGTAATGCTAGGTTCCTATTATGCAGGTTAGTTGGCTTTCAATTAATTTGACAACCTGCATACATTGTCTTTCATTGCTATAATTCAAGAGTTTATCCTCTTATAATGAGTGGGTGCACTTAAGCATAATGAAATAACTCTTTGAGAATAAATTGCTAGGGTAGTTTTTAGGAATAGACAACTTCTGTTTTCCTTTGCTAAAATTTTTATAGTTATGTCTATATAGAAATTGCTTATAAATGTCATTCATTCAAAACCCAATAGAGTTCATCTTGCTTGCTGATTGCAATCAAGGAGAAGCTGTGTGGTAGCATTTCCCATCTGGATGGATGGGTGACATCTGGAGAAACAATATATAGACTTGGTTTCTTCAGTACTCCTAATGCTGACTTTTCTCTTGCTAAACTGAGCACATTTGCCATTTGCTGAAGGAGGGACGGGGTGCATTTAGGAAGCATGAATGGATGTGGATAGGAGGTTCACTCCATGTAGGAGTCTTGAAGTCTTGCAGAGCCTTTGTATAGCCTGCTTGTAACAGTGCTTCAGAAGAAGAAAATCTTCATTTCTCACAACTCTTTTTATCACATGTGATTGCTCCTGGGGAAAATACATTATTGCAAGCCTCTGATCTGTTCTTATTGTTTGATCTTAAAGTGGATGTAATGTCAAGGGCTTTTGTTTGGTCTTTTTATTAAAAGGTTCATCGTGCCAAGGTGGCAAAGATAAGGGCTGTGCTGTAAGTTTTGCTGTGTCACCTTCAGAACTTAAGCAGACATGACACAAAAGTTGTGAATCTACATACATGCATGTACAGTCTGTTAATAATGGTATCAATGTAACCTCTTTCAGTATCCCCTTGGGATTGGGGTGGAATTTCAGTAGGACTGTCACATGTGCATGGGAGGGTTGCCCATAGTTTCTGAACCCTAGCACCCCACCCCCCTAAAGGAAAAAGCAGGCCTATCACACATATCATGTCACAAGCTGGCCTATTCAGCTAAAGGGATGAGAGGCCAAGTTTCTTACAACAGAATGGTGCTTTCATGGAAATAATTTTGTTTCCACCCTATACAATTGAAAGAGGGGGAAATGAATATATCTGGGAGGCTTACCAATTCTAGTTGCTCTAGAAGAGAGCAGGGTTTGTAACCTATTTATTCTGTTGAACATAACAGAAGCTATTCAGAATGATACTTAATATTCACCAGTGTATATCAGAGATTCTTGGTGGAGATTTCTTCACAGTTCACCATCATGAGGTCTTGAAACAAAGATTACAGTTTCTTTTGGCTGTTGCAAAGAAATCTATCAAGTTGGTGCTGGTCCAGTGGCACATCTATATTAAAATTAATTCTGTGTCTGGACCTAGGAAACAAGAAAGTCTACTGAGAGACAATTTGTCCATCTAGCTCAGCATTGTCAACTCTTGTGACTCCAGATTTTCAGGCGGGATTATTTCCTAACCCTAGCTGGGGATGCCTGATATTGCCTATGTTCTCCCATCTGAGTACTAACCAAGCCTAGCCCTGCTGAGCCTAGAAAACGATAATGTATGTTCAGAGTAGTATGGAGGTATGTGCCTAACCAGGTTTCCTGCCACCTAGCAAGGTTTCACCTTTCCCAGTACCTAGTCAGTTCTTCGGGCCACGTAGGTAAGAGTGAGCAATTGTGGCCCTGAGGGTTTTCTTCAGTTCCCATAGCTCCATCACTTATTACTAGTTAGGACTGCTGACATTGTTAGACCAAAGAAGTCTGAAGGGCTACAGCTGCCAGGTGCTCACCTCTGCCTCAGGGTCTCTGAGGTATAAGTTCTAGTCATATATATCTCCTCTTTATGGGAAAGAATGGTAAACTAGATTATGTTCTGTTAATGGAGGTGGTGTCTCTATGACAGTCTCTTACACCAGCTCATCTGGAAATCAGTGCGATAGTTGAAGGCAGAATTTTAGAACTAATTCACAAAGAGGTTTAGTCATTCCATTTTTCATAATAGCTAAAATTAGGCCAAATTTGCAGAATAGCTTTGAAAAGGAATCGTGAGCAGCTCTATTTTGTTATTGTTGCTGCCGCCGCCGCCGCCAAAATTGATTCACAATATTACACAGCTAGCTCCTGATTTGCCAGAGTTCATAGGGAAATTATTTTCAAAAGCTCTACAATTATTCCTCATTGAGGATCATCTGGGAGATCTTTTTCAGTAGCACGGCAGCTTTATTTTTCAGAAGTAGTTGATAAGTGTTAAATATAATTGACATCCTAGCCAGCTAGATCATATATATACATAAAACTCATCCTTATCCCTCACTCCTATTGTCCTCACTGAGCCTTGTGATACGTTAATTACATCTCACCCACTTGTTACATTTTGTCCTCCCCTCATTCCCAAATCTGTGTGGTAAATTGAAGAGAGGGAAAGAGTATAGTTAGCCTAGAGTCGCATGGTGAATTTCACAAATGAGGGAGGATTTGATTTCAAGTCTCACCTGTCAAATTCTGACAATACTACACTTGGTATGATTGCCTTGGTATGGTCAGCGAAACTAAAAAGTCACAACCGACAGAGCTCAATACTTGATAGTTCCTAAAACTGCACTTGCTATAGGGAAGTAGGAGGGACTGTAGGGAGCAAGACTCCAGAAGAGATGACAGGAGGCCTACAGGTTGAGTGGTCATATGAAATGGAGGGCAGGATTCCAGCATCTCTAATAGATGCATAGAAGACATTTCAGCAGGAACAGGTTGTCGTTCAAACTACATATGCTTCAGTTTTCTTTCCCATACAACTATTAAAGGTAGAGAAGACCTGTCCTCCTTTTTATGATGCCAACATACCTCCAAGAGATGATGGCAAATAGGAAAAGGTTCTTAAGAGTTTGTGGAAGAAGGGGAAGGGGAAGGAGGGGTTTTCTGAGAAGAAAAATCAGGACTGGACAGGTCAGGAGCTGCCCAACTGAACTATGTTGAAGCACCAACAGAGATTCAAACTACTCAGTCAAATATTTGGCCACAGTCTTACACCAATAACAGTATATATATAGTGAATAGGCAAAGATGTATTTGAACAAGCACCAAGTTCTACGTTGGCTTGGGCATGTCGTGAGAATGGCTGATGGTTGGATTCCAAAAGATCTCCTGTATGGAGAATTAGTGCAGGGAAATCGCCCCAGAGGGAGACCACAGCTGTGATACAAGGATATCTGCAAGTGGGATCTGAAGGCCTTAGGAATGGACCTCAACAGATGGGAAACCTTGACATCTGAGCGTTCAGCCTGGAGGCAGGCGGTGCATCATGGCCTCTCCCAATTTGAAGAGACCCTTGTCCAGCAGGCCGAGGCAAAGAGGCAGTCCCGAAAGCAGCAAAATCTACAGAGCACGTTACCATAGTCTCTCGAGACTGAAGGATGCCTACTACAAGTTTATCCCAGGAAAGAGGCAGGGTTTTTTGGTTGCTAATGGCAATTATTGTTAATTGAATGCAACACATTATAAGATGCTGTATCCAAAGTTAGCACAGCCATGGTAAGATTTGACCTCCAATAAGAGAGGAAGAGGATGCAGCAGCAGATTGCAGCAGGGGAGGATTAGGGTTAAAGTTCCCCTTGGGCTGAGGTCTTGATTCAGAATTGACACCAATGTTTAGTATTAAAATCACAGCACTGCAGACAATGTCACATGCAGACAGATTGTTCTCATTTTAGTTGGCAAGTAAGGTCATTCACAGGGTGTTAAGAATCCAGGGATTTTTACAACAGGTCACCAAACCTAATTCTTCCACCATATGCTCTGTTTGTAACATCGTGAGATTACTCAGTTATTCTTGTGTCTGCCTTTGAATATTCTTGTCTGTGGAATGGAAGTTGGCATATGAGATCCATAGCTGGGGTCACATCTGCCCAGTTCCCACCACACCATCTAGTGGGGAAAATGGAAAAATTTCAGTTGCTTGGTTGACTGAAGAATGAAAGATTATAGAAGGCTGGGCTCTAAGTACGTTGAATTACAAGCCCTTTACCACTAAAAAAGCCAAGTTAGCTATGGCCAGACCAAGGCATTCTGCTGCCTGAAAACCAGAGGACAAAATGGAGGGCTCTCCACATTCAGAATCAACTGGACTGACAACTGCACCCTCAATGCCATTGACAGAATAGTATCCTCCATTGAGCTTGAGAGAACAGGTACATTTGGATAGCTCAGTGGTTTAGGCATCTGGCTGCGGAACCAGAGGTTAGGGGTTTGATTCCTCAGTGTGCCTCCTGGGAGAAAAGCCAGGCTAGGCAAGCTGCACAGTCCCAGGGCACCTCAAGAAGAAAGGAATGGTAAACCACTTCTGTACCTGGAAAATCCTGAAAAAGGTCACCATAAGTCAGAATTGACTTGAAGGCACATGATATGATGATGTTGTTGTTGATGATGATGGGATCCCAGGAGAACAGGCTTACATGGCTCATATCCCTCTCTCTTACAAACAGACGTGGATAGCCAGGAGGCTGGTGAGAAACAGCTGAGGGACTGACACCATTGCCCCCCACCATTGCTTGAAGTGGTTGCCTTGCTTTGCCTAATGGCAGGGCCAGCCCTAAGCTTAACTATCATTGCTTCCCCTAAATATTATTAGGAATTACCGTTTGATAAAGGACCGAGATATATCTGTATTAGATCAGTTGGGCAAATTGTCCCAAACTGCATACATTATATATGTGGACGTGTGAATGTGCTTGTACGCGTACACACAGTCAAAGGAGGTGACTGGGCTGCCCTTTATCGTAGTACCGTAGCAGCTTCAGCTGTGCAGGCTCCTTCACACGGCAACACGCAAGGGCTCCCAGCACACAGAGATAGGACCTCCAATGAGTGGCAGCTGGAGAGGGCCCCACAGATATAGTTCTGATGCCCATTCACTGATACAAATGTGCACACTTTGGAACCCTCTGCACAGGCTAGCCTTCGTCACAGAAGAACAGTCCTCAGAGCCCCCCAAAGAAGGGAAATGGCAAGCTAACTCAATAGAATCTGTACTGCAGATATGCCCACTTACATTGACCAACTTGAACAACTCCTCTGCTGCCAACCTGTGCCTATAAATATATCCCTTAACCTTCTTCCATGTAAATGAATTACTACAACTGATACTCAGAAGAAGGAATCAATAGCAGGGTGCACTGTTGTAGTGGGTGCAAAACTATATTTCACTCTGACACTCTGAAGATGTCCCAGTTGTCTGCAAAAGAGATCCAGTGGGGATGGAAGACGCAGAGAGACATTTTGTGTCCACCTAGGGGTTTCCTGAAATAGATGGGACCTCCCTCTACCCATCTACAATAATGAAAGCCATTTAGCTTCTTCATAAATATTTCTCTAGAAATAACCAAATATAACATGTTGTGACGCATTACAGGGCAATGGCATTTGAAAATACACCAGGAAAATAAAGAGAATGTGTTTTGGATGTGTACAACAGTAGTAAAATGGCAAACTGATCGAAAGGTTTTTCATACCCTTCCATACTTCAAAGATTAAATTAGATATCCTGGCATATTTGTAATTTTTACATGCACACTAAGGGTAGTTAACTACAGCATATTGCAAGTGGAAAAGTCAAAGGCAAGGGTGTGAGTGTGATACATCTATTAGACCACCAATGAAACCACAAACAAATGCTAGCTTTTGGACCATACAGGCCTTCATCCAACTAAGCACCACTTGTCTGTGGATGGTGCGGTAAAAATTAAAGATTTTCCAAAAATCATGGCTAGAAGTCTATGCCAGATTCAAAAGGGAAGGCTGCAACATTAAGCCAGGAGTGTTGGGCTCAAATGAATTGTCAGAAAGAAGACTGCCAGCCACTCTGCATTCCCCACCTTCTTTGCCTTACATTGAAACAAAAGTTCCTTTTCTTGGGCAACACCAAAACGTAGCGAACCTCCTATCAGAGAAGTCAGGATAAAATGCAGTTTACCCACTAGGTAAGCTAATAACCAAATTAAGAACATGACCTAGCGGTTGGAGGAAGAGGGTGACCTCAGTTGGCCCTCGTGCTTGCAAGTGTATGGGATGAAAACTAGCATTTGTTTGCATTTTTTGGGGGGTGGTCTAATAGATGTATCATCCCCCCCTCTTCCTTCCCCACTTGCCTTTGGATTGTATACAAGGACCACATGGCTTTCCTCCTGTATGTTGCAAGTTGAAGTGTGGGGACTTGGTGTTTTGGGGGTTATGATTCTTAAAATTCCCTCAGCAGTCCAAAATCACAAATCTGCCTGCCTCCAATTGCAAGGTTCTTGCCCACAAGCCATCTGCAACATGCCTTTGCTGTCCTGAATTGGGCCATGTTAATAAAGTGATCACAAGGCTGTGCTAAGAATATTCAGTGGGATGTTTGCCTTAACAGGAGATCTGGTTTTACTGAAAGAGGAGCTGAACGTCAAATGTAGTCAGCAACATTTATTGTCAACAAAGGCAATTATAGGAATGGGAAGCAGGGCATTGGCATTTCACAACTATGTGTGTTAAAGTCAAGAGGCATCAACTTGCCCTTAGATCTTCAGCTTCAAGAGATCCAGGGAAGGAGGCTGACATTCAGATTGCTCCAATACATGTGTGTGTACACCACCAAAATGTTAAAAGGCATTTCTTTAGCAGATCCCCTGATGCCATAACAGGGCAAAGGAGGGGCAGTGTTTTACCAGGCTGACCTTGGAAAGAAGACCTGCCTTTGGTAAATAGAAATTGTTGGAGTGTGTCTGTTCACTTTTCCAACTTGGCATAAATAATTGTTCTGCAGCATTGCTCTTGATGGGCCTGCTCTTTTCTTTTTTACATAATTACCTGATTTATAGATATTCTTCAGTTTTTACAAAATGAACTTAAATGCAGAGAGCACACAAGTTTGATGTGGTTGTCCATGCCTGCTAGGACAATAGTTCTAAAGCAGGCTGTAATTTAAATGGGGAAACATTTAGTATACAATAAAATAAATGCATTTAATAAAATAAAACATTTATTGTCCCTGCTAAATTGCATGCATCTCCCCTGTTCTGCTCATTTGTTCAGAGTCATGGGTGAAGTCTCTTGATCTGATTATACACAACAGTGGTTGAAACTAGAACTAATTGATCAGACAAACGTATTTGGGGGGTTTGAATTAATTGGCCAGGCTAGTTTTTTCTCTTTTGCTTCTCTATCAAATGATTTATATATAGTGTCTTTGGAAAGAGTTTTGGCTGGTGCAGGTAGTTCTGAGATCCCAATGTAATTTTTTTTAGCTATCTTTGAACTGGTGGTGATGGTATAGGCATTGCTTCGGTAGCATTTCATGGAGGACATGCAGAAGGTCTCCTTCATCCCTCTCCTGAAGTTGGCATTATACACGGAGTACAAGGTTGGCTTTGAGGCAGAGGAACTAAAAGACAGACATGTGACTGACACAAAAACCAAGGAGCTCTTTCTGTCGTTTGTCTCAAGTGGGTGCCAAAGTTGGACCACATAAAATGGGAGCCATGAGAGCAGAAAAAATAAATTTAACATGAGAAACATCTTGATTGTTTTCACCTTTGTCCTTGGAACAATATTCATTGTTCTTCGAACTGTTCTACCATCTGTTCCTATCCTCCAAATATATTTGATGACCTTTTGATAAAAGAGAATGATAAGAACTGATGGGATCAGAAAAGCCACTGATAAGTGGATGACACTGTAAACAGTCCCTTCCCAGGCATGTGGAGGGAAAAAATTACAATGATTGTCCCAGCCTGACCTGAAAAAAAAGAATGCCGGAGATACCAGTGCTGCATTGAAAATCCAGGATGCTGTAATCATTTTCTTGGCTTTTTCCCGAGACACTTTGAAACTCAGTGGGTAGACAATAGTGTAGAATCTGTCCACACAGATGGAAAGCAACACATAAATCTGAACACCGGGTGTGAGATACTGAAAATATCTGACTAGCTTGCACATCATGTTCCCAAGCATCCATCTCCCAGAAGCCAACTGAAGAAGCACAAATGGCATGCTCCCTACACTAATGAGTAAATCCGCACAGGCCATGGATACCACAAAGTAATTGGTAGTAGATTGGGCCCTTCTGCTCCGGTGGATCACCAAGCAAACCAGAGAGTTTCCAAAGACAGAGAGTAACCACAAAGGCCCAAACAGCAGGCTGGTGGCTACAATTTCTCCTGGCATCAACCCAAAACGTAAGGCTGTGATGTTTTTCTCAAGCCCAGGTTCCTTCATCTCATTGCTTGTCAGAGGATTCAATGCTTCTACATGATGGTGTTCTTGTAGGAGCAGACCTGAGGTAGGAGTGAGGAAAGGCGCAGCACTGTTATCCATGTCATGAGCAAGCAACATATTCAAGTCTTTCCTTTAAAGAGCTGCATGGAGAGAGTGAGACAGCCAATCATTAGGCAGAAAGAACACATGCTTTGCTTTTAAACACATATTCGATTAGCCCCAGCTAATACACAAATCTTTTGCTCCAGTTCAAGAGAGTGTGTGCATAGTAAGTGGAATACAGAAAGAAGGAAATAAAGAAAGAAAGAAAACCTGCTTATCAGCTGCATAGTAATGGTGAAGATGGAGCAACACCAGAGTTATTTGTTTTGATCCTTAGCTTCCAGAACATCTGTTTGCATGGTCACTGACTGGGCCACACTGTCTATCAGTAACTGTGCTCGCTGCAGAATTCTGGAAGTTTTAGTCCACAAGAGTAATGTGTTTTCAAGCTTTGAGCAGGAATAATCATGGCTCATATGTTTGACATGTAATATACCAGGAAGATGTCCTGGGATTGGGGTTTTTCTTGTGTGTACAATCAGAGTGGAATAATACATGTATTGTACCTCTCAAGCAGACCTGCTCCAGAATATGATATTCATTTATATTACAGAATACTCACTACCTGCATACATTTCACATTTTTCATTTTTGCTCCTGAGTAAAACTTGAATCTTTACATATGTGCTAAAATTGTATTAATGCAGGATATGTAAGGACAGCTGTCTTTCATCTCCGAACATGGATTTTTGATAAAGAGCAAAGAACCTGATCTTCTCTCCTTTTGGTGATATGTTTCAATATGCATGCTGATTAAATGAATAAATATTAACATCTCCTTACATTGGGATGTTGAATTACTTTCTGTGGTTTTATTGTAAATTTAATATTTTAAGCCTGTACTGATGTTTTTATCATCTTATTAACTGTATTGATTTGTAGTGCACCACTCTAATAGTTTTTAAAACAACAGTGGTATAAAAATGAAAAAAAATAAAAGTTATAATTATTATTGTAACATATACCAGTGCTAACCAGTCCATGGCAACTCGTTAGACTACTTCCCTGGATTAAGCCCCAAAGAATTAAAGAATCACAAGCCTATTAAAAAGCAAAATAAAATAATAATAATAATAATAAAAATAAAATAAAAATTTTAAAAAATCCTAAAAGAATATTTTCATAGTCCTCCTTCAACATCCCCCATCACAAGAAATGTTGCATTGCTAATAATACTGAGACCTGGTTATAGTTCTCTCTCTGGGGATTGACTTTCTGAGACTTTAATACGTATCTCATCTGCCACACATGAGTTTTAGATACGGAAGTCCTCAATAACTTCCTTGGCACCTCTAGTTAAAAGGATCTCTGCTAGCCAGGGTGAGATCTTCAGATGACACATGTCGATGTTAGAGGAGGTTACTGGGCTGAGCCAGGCTTCCACTCAGATGTCTGTCATGGGGCCTTCTCTTCAGCCTGCTGGAGGGTTTGGATCAGATGAGGCAAGGCCTGACCCCTTATGAGGCCTTCGACATGCCAAAGGGCCATGGATACTGCCACTCCTATTGTATACCAGAAGTTTAACTGCCTCCTCATGCCTCTAGCAGGGTACTTACAAAGCCCATGAAATGCTTGACAGGACAAAGATGTCACCAAGTGGCCTTTATCATGTCAAGACATGTCACTGATCTGGTGGTCTGAACATCGGAGAGAGAGGATTGGAAAGGCAAAGTTTAAGATGAACAAATATAGTGACATGCTGTAGCAATCCATAAATGAATAATGGTAAGATGATGCTTGGGGGACCCTGTCATTATACTGTATTCATTTCACGTAAAAGTAAGCAGGCTGTGTCTCAGAACATGCTTACATGGAATCAATAAGATGAAGCCTTTCTGCCTTTGCCTAGAGTGCACTGTGGCAACAGTTTTCCTTGCTCCAATTTACCATAATATCAACTGTCTCTAGGAAAATGCCAGGAGAAATGGTTAGATCCTGAGATACATAGATACTCTACACATAAAACAGGAATTCTGTACATACCACTTGAGAATAAATAAATGTCACCAAATTTAAATAGACTTCTTAGTTATGCACATGATAGCGTTGCACAGTTATTGATAATAATCTAGATTTAAGTTCAGCCCAGTTGCTGTATCCATGAAGTATCAGAACAAGAGACATCCCTTTCTCAGCTCTGTTGGTGTCTGAGCTGAATGCATTGTGTGCTGACTCACCAAAGATACATCATTTAGCCTTGGCAAAAACGGTCTCCTTTTAGAAGTATGTTCATAGGCATGAGATGCTTTTTCTCCAGAAGAATATAGAACAAGGTCAAGTTGCATCAACTTTGTCATTGAAATTCAGCATCATTCATCAGGTTTTAAAAATACATTAACTGAATTAATGTAGACTGAATCATGGTTAGCAATATTGTTTTTTGTTCCCAATGTATAAGAGTGATTTGTATCAAGAAAAAAAAAACTCCAACAGCCAGCTTAAAATATTGTTATTTACTTAATCATTTGTTGACAGACTCACCCTCTCTGCAGCTATCTAACACCCTTCAAAAGCCATCTAAACATCCAGGAAGAATTGCGACGAGGAAGAATTGCGACGATCAAAATGAATATTTTGCCGAAAATTTTATTTTTATTTCAGTCAATTCCTATCATATTAAAACAGTCCTTTTTCAAAGAATTCAATAAGATAATTATGAGATTTATATGGCAAGGCAAAAAACCAAGAATTAAAATTAAGGCAATGCAGGATGCTAAGCAGAGGGGTGGTTTTGGTCTTCCAGATTGGGTTCTGTATTATAGAGCTTGTATTTTAGATTGGATAAAAGAATGGATAACTCTAGAAAACGATAGAATACTCAACCTGGAAGGACACGATTTGCAATTAGGGTGGCATGCCTATATATGGTACAAAAAAGATAAAGAACAAAAAAAAATTCAATTCACATATGATAAGAAGAGCTTTACTGGGAATGTGGAGAAAGATTATACAACAAATTTATTACAAAATACCTGTATGGGTGTCACCGATAGAGGCCTTCACCCAACCTAACCTCATGACAAAAGTAAATCTTTTAAGATATCAAGATTTATTAAATAAGGATGGTAAATTAAAGTCTAAAGAAGAGCTAGAGTCACAGAATGTTTATATGGATTGGTGGCCTAGAGTACAGTTAGAATCTAGATATATAAAAGATAAAATAGAAGGTTTCTATCTAGAGCAAACGGTCTTTGATAAATTCTTGCTAGGCTCAAAAGAACAAATTGTTAAGAAAATGTATAATTATATGCTGGAAATTAAAATGCAAGATGAAATGGTTAAGGAATATATGATTAAGTGGGCGCAAAATATAGGGCATAATATTGATATTGATCAATGGCTGAAAATATGGCAAAATAATATAAAGCTCACAAGATCGGTGAACTTTAAAGAGAATATATATAAGATGTTTTACAGGTGGCACATGACCCCAGAAAAATTGTTAAAGATGTATACAGATGTATCAAATAAGTGTTGGAAATGTGAAATACAAGTGGGAAGTTATTATCATATGTGGTGGTCATGTGGAGAAGCGAAACTATATTGGAAAAGAGTACATGCTATGTTACAACAAATACTGCTCTGTAAGGTGCCATTAACCCCAGAACTGTTTTTATTGAGTATGATACCTGATAATATAGATAAGTCAAAGGAACATATAGTTATATATATTGTTACGGCAGCCAGAATTCTATATGCTAAAAATTGGAAAAGCCCAACGGTACCGAAACAAGAAGATCTTATTGAAAAGATACGGGAAATAGCTGAAATAGATATTCTATCAGAAGTCATGAAGGACTATCCCTTGCAAAAGGCAACAGAAAGATGGGATCTATTCAACAAGTGGACTGAATTAACAGGCAGTGTATGAATAGTACATATTGAAATGAGAACTTAATCTAGAAGGCAGAAAAGAGTAAACAGAATAACCTAAAATCTTGATATGGCAATATGTATAGAATGGATATTAGTATGTTATTGTCTCTTCTCTTCCTCATCAATTCCAATTCCCTTTTTCCTTTCTGTCATCCCTTATGTTAAAAAAAATAAATAAATTAAAAAAAAAAGCCATCTAAACATCTGGAAAGCATCTTGTGTAAATACATTCCATTCACTGAGTATGTACGCATTGTGTGAAGAAGTACTTTCTTTTAATGAGAGAGAATTCCTAAGTTTCCAGTTAATTTGAGGGAAGTTTGTTTCCTTGAATGTTTGAGACTTGTTTTTTTAATGTACTAAAACCAATTCTTTCTGGGCCTGAACAATACATTTCAGTGTTGCATCATAAACCCAAGGGTGATGACAGAGATGTCTAATGCCAGCTTCGGAACACCATCTACCTATCTTTGAAACAGTGCTGTTTAGCTAATTTTGACCAGCCTTGTGTGACAGCAAAATTTTAAAATCCAAAATGGCTGCTGAAATCAACATAACTCAATTGAAAAATTAAAATTGAAATACATACAGCACTTCATAATAATAACAATAATGAAGGTTTTACGAGAACAATACAAGCTCTGTTATCTTAGAGCAAATTGCCATAGCTCCTAGTTGATTTTATATCTGTTTTTATGTTAAATATTTATATGAAAGATAGAAGTGAAATAAAACAATAGGATTCCATATCTATTTTACAGAATACAAAGAGCTCTGAATTAGTTTGAAAGCTTGATGGAATCTGTACCAGCAAAATGTATAGAGGTATATTACTGGCATACAAAAAGAATGAACAAAATGTAAAAACTAAACTTCTAGAGAAAATGTTGACATTGATATATCTCAATCATTTCTTAGTCATTCTAATAAAAATCTGTCCATTTCATAGCTGTCACGAAGGTATCTGTGTGTAATTTCATGGAGTTGAGATACATAACTGGATAAGATGACTTAGGAAGGTAATCGGAGCTTGTTGGATTTCTAGTTATGTTACTGAGAGCATTCCCTCAGAGAGAGATTTAAATCAAAATCACTTTTTGAATTGGGGTCTAAAGTAACCACTCTATTTTCCTTTCCTTTTAGAAATTGTCCCGCTCTACTATGTCAAATATTAAGTTGAATTGGATGGCCGATATTCATCTCTAGGATAATCTTTTACTAGCAAGTTTATGAACAGAGCCTCTGTTTTGTTATGTTTTGTTATTTCAATTTTGCTTTCAAGGAAATCTATCTTTAGTGAAATCTGCAACTGTTTAAGTCAAGGCTCTCTAGTAAAATTTATCATATCTGTAAGGGTTCTTACATGTACTCAGGGACTAGTGATTTTATAAAAAATTGGGCACATTCGTAAGAAATTAATTTTCAGGAGGAAATCAAAGTCTGTAAAGTACAGCATTCTATATCCACAACTATTGTCCTAAACCTGAATACTATTGTCATTGTGTCCTTTTGCTCTCTGCCCCTGGTAGTGCAACATGAATTCTGTGTTATGCACATTGAAACTTGTCCTACATATAGGAGCCATCTACTTAGATGCAGCAATCTTATCTTTGTACACAGCTGTGCATGATGGAATGCCAGCAGCAGTGTATGGAGTCAGATTATTTATCCATTTGTCCAATATTGTCTACTCTGACTGGCAGCACCTATCCAAGAGTCTAAGTATATTAATTGGAGATATCAGGGAGTGAAACCGGGACTCTCTACATGCAAGGTACACAGAAAAGCAACAGAACAGCAGCTGTGAAACATTAAGGCATGTTTCTTGGATAAAGGAAGAAGGAAACCTACCTTAGTGTTTGTACATACAACTATCATTCAGAGTAAGTCTCTGTGTTAGTTATGACTTAAATTACATTGCTTCAGAAGAAAAATCATTCTTGCATCAATAATATCAATGGAGAATACTGGGGAAACATGCTTGTCTTATTGATTTTAAGGATTAATAGCTGTTTATATGAAATAAATATTCCAATGCATTTTCCTTATTTGGGTCTCCCTTAAAAGCAGCCTAGCAATATTCATAAAAAATGAAAAACAAAATCCCAAACCATAATTAGAAGGAAAATACATTTGTTCCAAATCGGTAAGGAAGCTCTCCTCTATCACAGCATTCACAAGTATGAAGAACAGAAAATTGACCATACCTGCTTCTAATCATAATCCAGAGATGAGGTGAGTTTTCCATAAGGAGATCTGGATGAAATAACATTCATGATAGTGGCATTCAGAAGCACATTCAGAGTTACTTTGAAACCTCCTACATTTGGGTATTAATTCAGTTTAGGTTTTCATACAGAAGTACAATATTTTGTACATTATTTTTTTTTCCTGAAAAGAGAAAATGAGAATGTTTTGCTCTGGGCTCACTTTTGGCACCCATCCCCTATTATCCTCCTAAAAAATGATCACATGGGAGATAGATCATGTGGCTTCCTTCTTCCATGACCTGACAATCGAGCTTTCTTCTCCCTTTTATTTAAATGTTAACCTGTGCCTTAGAGTACCCGTTTGTTATGCAACAGAATCAATTCATCCCATGAAAATATTTTGTTTCCAACCCTCTACTTTACTGAACAGTTACTAGCAGTAGTTACATCGGACAGCAAGACTCACGTATTTAAGTGGAGCCTCCTTTTTAATACATGAAGGGCAAGAGAAATCTATCTTTCCTCCTCGGGTAGTGGAGGACCTTTTAGAATTCATTTTGACAGTTTAAAAAACCTGCAGTACCATGGACAGCAACACAGTTTTTTTGAGGGCAGCTAGTTAATAACCTAGTATTTGCATATGACTCAAAAGCAATTGCCACCCTGGGGGATCAATAATTTCATTAGTCTCTGTAGCTGTGTTCCTGCTTTTCCTATCACCCCTTCTCGGAGCACAGCTGGTAGCAAGAATAAATGTACAGAATGCATCATTTTAGGCTGAGTGGTACAAAGCAAATGAACACTGCTCATATACACCTCCTTACCTTTGCAGTCGCTCTGCTGAGGAATATTTCTGCTGTTGTTTTTGTCCAGGGTTCTCACTGCTCATGGCACACACATTGCCATCTCACCTCAAATGCTTCAGATCCCGGGGAAAGACAGAAATTAGGATGGTAACCTGCAGCTGTCTCATGCTGACGTCCTGGTTGCTATGGTGCTGTGTGATTGTTGAAGGGGATTATTTTCTTCAGCAACGGTCACCATGGGGCTCCTAGCAATTAGAAGAGGGGAGAGCCAATATATGAAAATGCATATGGGGGGATAAAAAAAAAGAAGACATTTCGTTTCAGTGACACTGGATTTCCAAAGCAGACTCCTTTCTTATGGTGAAAACAGACAAGGCTATAAATTCCATCCTTAAACTCCATGGATATGTACCAGATTCAATCTGATGTAGTGTATTCTGAAAATAATGTAGTGTATTTATGAAAATCCTTGTTAAACAGTGTTTAAGAGATTAAGGTCCACTAAAATGTCTGCTCTTACCTGATATTTTTTTGTTACAAAGGAACTCTGCCTTGCTGTCATTTCAAGTGTCCTC
The DNA here is from genome assembly GCA_037013535.1 of Intellagama lesueurii. Classification (NCBI taxonomy): domain Eukaryota; kingdom Metazoa; phylum Chordata; class Lepidosauria; order Squamata; family Agamidae; genus Intellagama; species Intellagama lesueurii. The sequence goes on from JBAJHW010000005.1 coordinate 95,897,841, forward strand.
ATAATGCATTGACTTTAGAAACCTCCAAGTTGCTCAAAGTGCATCAAGGAAAAGCTTGGACATTTTTCCTCTCTTCTGCCAAGCCGTCACATACACTGCCCTCCTCTTTCCTTACCAGGAAGCAGTCTCCTCTAAAAGCACTTCCAAGCCACTCTAAGTCTCTTAGTCCATTTCTCTAGCTAGTCTGCAACTCCTGCCATCTTTGCTGCCTGGGATTCATGGTGCCCAACACATTTGGAGGGCATTGGATTGGGAAATATTATTTTAAATGTTGCCTCTTGCCTTGTTGTTAATTCCTCATGGTAAAGAAATAATTTAAGGGGAAGGTTGAATGTTTCTTACCCACACCCAAGCATACCAATTCATGCTGCTGCACAATGTGATTTGAGGCTCAAGATACTTGTTATGCATCAATATTGTACATATGTTAAGGTGTGCATTCAAAAATTTATCATATCTGTAAGGGTTCTTACATGTTGAATGCACACCTTAACATGGTGAGGGGATTTGAGCATGTCAGAGAAGCCGAGAGCAATGCTATGAGAAGGCTAGATTCCATTATGAGCCTGGACCCCTAGCAGAGTTACGCAAGGCAGAATGTTCACAGTTGAGGCACCAGGCTATAATGCATCCACCTTCTACAGGATTAACAGCCACATCAGCAGAAGAGAATGGATAGTTCCAGTGGTGATGGGGTTGGAGAAACTTCTTGAGATCAGCTCCTGGGCAGCAATAGCTGAAGGTGACATTAGAAGAGGATCTTTCACAAACAATACCAATGACACTGAAGGTAACTTCTGCTAGTACTACGCAAAAGAAGGTAATGGTAAATCACTGCTGAATCTTTCTAACCTTGAAAATGCTATGATGAGACAAACCAAACAGAAACAAGAGATGGTACTGGGAGATGAGATTCATAGGTCAGAAAGCACTCAATCAGCTACTAGGGAAGAGCAAATGACAAGTACAAATCGCACTGTCACTAATGACACAACTAGATTAAAGCCGAAAGAATGTCTAGTGGCTGATATGCACAGAGGTGAAAGGAAACATGGAACATGAGAAGCATGAATCAAGGTAAACTGGAAACTGTAAAGCAAGAAATGGGACATTTGAACATTGCAGTGCTTGGTGAAAATGAACTAAAGTGGCCTGGAGTTGGAAAGCTATTGCACAAGTATCCAGGAGGAAATTGTTCATGCACCATAATATGACATGTTTGTAATTATAAGTGACTGGAATGCAAAGTAAGTAAGAATCAAATGTTGTTGGAAAATTTGGCTTAGGGGCCAAAAATTAAGCAGGAGAATGACTCATAGAGTTCAGTGAAGCCAACAATCTATTTACCTCACATACATGTTTCAAACAGCCAAACAGATTACTATTAGAGATGGGGGTATTCGTATATCCCCGCACAGGTGGAAATAACGAGGGTCTGGCCCATTGGGACCGGACTGTCCAGTCACGATTTTGCCACTGTTGCCGGTTCCACAGAGGCTTCCTATCGCGCTGTTCTCCGCAATGGATTAGCCACTCTCCGACCTAGCAGAGAGGCTTGTCATTCCGCCTCCTGCCAGGACTGGGTAACCGATTGCGGACAATGGCGCGATAGGAAGTCTGACGAGCTCACGTCAGTGGTGAAATCGTGAGTGGACAGTCTGGCCCCATGGGGGCTCCCATGGGGCCAGACCCTCATTATTTCCACCTGTGAGAGGATATTCGTATTCATATACGAATACCCCCATCTCTAATTACTATACATGTGGACATTAATAGATGACCAATATGGAAATCAAATAGACTACATAGGAAATAGGAAATGGAGAAGCTGCATTCTTTCTGACAAAACAAGCCCAGGAGCAGATTGTGGTATTGATCATGCATTGCTAATATCAAACATTAGAGTAAAGCTGAGGCAGAACACTAAAAGAATCATAGTGCCAAAATATAATGTAAACAACATTTCTGATTAATTTAAATTCCACATAAAGAACAGATTTGCATTACAGTGGACCCTCGACTTACGGAATTAATCCGTATTGGAACAGTGGCCGCAGGTCGAAAAGTCTGTAGGTCGAGGGTCCATTTCCCATAGGAATGCATTGAAAACCTATTAATCCGTTCCAGCAGAAGGAAAAAAATACCCCCCTCCAAAAAAATTAAAATAACAGCAACAGTGGAGCAAGTCCCACGCTGGGACTGCAAAAAAAAAAAAAAAAAAAAAAACAAACAACCACACAGAAACATACCCCCCAGCCCAAATCTACCCTCCAAAACCCACCGAGAACAACTTTTTAAAAAGAAAAAAACCGCAGCACCTTACCAGTCTGAAGCCTCCCGGGGTTCTGCAGGGGCTTCCCGCGCTTGCAAAGCCGTGCTTACTCGTGAGTAGACCCACGCCTTCGGGTTCAAAGGTTCTCATCTGTCCTTTACAATTTTAAGTGCACTTGGAGCTCTCTCAACTGCGACACACCCTATATACAGTAATGGCCGACAGACCTACAGCACAAAGAAGCAGCCTCGGTGCCACCTATAGTTAGAAAGTTGAATTGCCCGCCTTTTTCCCCCTGCCTATTTCTGTTCTTATGTCGATTCTCCGGCCAGAAGTCGAAGTGAAATTTTGCGGCTGGAGAAGTCCGTAACTCGAAAAGTCCGTAAGTGGAGCCGTGCGTAAGTCGAGGGTCCACTGTACTAAACTCAACTGAACATGAACCAGAAGAACTATGGATTGAAACCAGAGCTATTATTAGGGAAGACTTCAAAAAGACTATTCCTGTTGTGAAAAGAAAAGCCTAGATGGATGACATACTTAAAACTGTTAAGGATAGGAAAGAAGCAAAAGTAAAAAGTGGCAAAAATAGGGATAGAATTCTCAATGCAGCTTTTCAGTGACTACAATGTAGAGACAAAGAGAACTATTGCAATGGCCAGTATGAAGAAACAGAAAAGAACAACAAAAGAGGACAGACAAGATCTAAGAAATCAAAGGGAAATTTAAGCCTAGACTAGTAAAGCTGGTAGACCAAGAGGCAAACACAGTATCTTACCAAGATAAAATAAAGAGGAAAGTGGGAACAATATGCAGAAAACCTATACTGAAGAGATTAAAAAGATGACAGATTCCTTCGAAGAGGACTGTCATGATGAAGAACCTGCAATCTTAGAAAATGAAGTGAAAGCTGCTCTGAAACCACTGGGAATAAATAAATCACCAAAGATAGATGGAATACAAATAGATCTATTTCAATCTGCAGAGACTTGACTTCAATCTGTCAATTTGGAGCATTCTGAACGGCCTGGTGAAACAAGAGTGTTTTAAAGTTTTTTTAAAGGACACTAGTGAGGGGGGCAAGGCGGATTTCAGGTAGTAAATAATTCCAAAGGCAGGGTGCAACCACAGAGAAGGCTCAATTTCTTGTTCTTTCTTTCCGGGCCTCCCTTGGAGTCAGCACCTTCAGCCGGCCAGCCTGCGAAGTGAGTGTAGAACGGGCAGTCGCTGTTGGGAATAGGCTTTCTGCCATGTACTGAGGACCCAAACCGTTTAGGGTTTTATAGGTCAGTACCATCACCTTGAAGGTAATGTGGAAACTGACAGGTAGCCAGTGCAGCTCGGACAGAGTTGGAGAAATATGGTGGCGTCTATTTATTCCCTTCACCAATCTGGCTGACATATTCTGGACCTGTTGATATTTCTGCATCAGCTGCAGGGGCAGCCCCACGTAGAGTGCATTGCAGTAATCTATTCATGAGATTACCAGTGCATGGACCAACATGGTGAGGGGACACAGTTGTGCAATGTGCCTGAGAAAGAAATAGGTGGACCAGACCACAGATGCTATCTGAGATTCCATTGAATAAAATACCCAAACTATGAACCTCATCATTCATGGAAGAGTAGCCCCCCCCCCCCCAAAAAAAAAGTTAGGGAAGCACCGAATCCACAGGAAGCAGGAACATCCACCCAGAGGACCTCTGTCTTGTCCAGATTCAATTTCAGCCTGTTGGACCCCATCCCATTCCAGAACCGTTACCAGGCAGCACTCAAGGAATGGGACAGCATCCACTGCAGAAGGGTGGAAGGGGAGATAGAGCTCGGTGTCATCTGCGTATTGGTGGCATGAAACTCCAAATCTCTGAATGACCTCTTCCAGCAGTCTCATATAGATGTTAAATAACGGGGGGGGGGGGGGGGGGGGGGAGAGATGATTGATCCCTGAGGGACTCCACAATTTAGAGTCCAAGAGGAAGAGATCATCTTACCCAGCTGCACTCTCTGGGGGCAGTCCTTGAAGAAGGACCAGAGCCAGGCCAAGGCCAGACCACTGATTCCCAGCCCCAAGAGCTTCCCCAGGAGGATACCATGGTCGACAGTATCAAAGGTCGCTGAGAGATCGAGGAGGAACCAGTAAAGACACTTTGCCCCTATTGGTCTCTGTGACGTTTACCACGTGGCCCCTGCTTGTTTCACCAAACAAGGTGCTCACGCTATGTCATCCCACCAGCAGATATCAATTGTGACGTTCCCTCTTTTTCACACTGCCACCAGTGGATCTCCTTTATCCACAATGTAATAGACTTTAGTCAGACACTAGTCAGGTTACTGCCAACAGAACTTATTTATTGAAGTGTATTAAATGATATCAGAATCACAGATGTTCTTTATTCAGTTCATACAATCAAATCATTTAAATCTTGCCACCTTCACCACCTGCTCTATCTATTTATCTGGACCAGCTTATCTTTATTATTATTTCTTCTCACTATCTCTCTGACTCTCTCTGCTTTCTCTCTTCTCTGACTGAACTCCCTATCTCACCCTGCCACACCTTTTTATATCCACTGACTTCGCCCCTCCACTCCTCTTATAGGGTCATGCAAATGAGATTCCTGGATATGAGTGACAGGGGGTGACGTGGGGCGATCGTCACAGTCTCCCTCAGAAGGAACTAGAAAAGATAACTAAATGTAAAGAAATTCCAATCCCCAAGAAAGGGAGAACCTGTAATTTTAGAAAATGAAGTAACAGCTGCTCTGAAAGCACTGGGAAGAAATAAATCATCAGGGATAGATGAAATACAAACAGAACTACTTCCAAATAGAACTATTTCAGGTTGGAGATCAAGGCCAAGATCACCCACACTATTCTATTCTCAATTACTATGTATGGGTTTGAAAGCTGAACAGTGAAGAAAGCTGACAGGAAAATATTTTGATTAATTTGAAATATGGTGCTGGAAGAGAGCTTTGTAGATGTATTGGACTGTCAGAAAGACAAACAAATGGGTCCTAGATCTAATCAGGCCTGAATTTACTGTAAGCCGCCTTGGATCCTTCAGGAGAAAGGCAGCATATACATATTTTAAATGAATAAATAAATAATAAAAATTTCTCTGGAAACAAAAATGAAAAAAACCTGAACCTGTCATACTTTGAGTATATCACGAGAAGGCCAGATTCACTGGAAAAGATAACAGTGCTGGAAAAGTTCAAGGCAGCAGGAAAAGAGGAAGACCAAATATGAGGTGGATTGACTCCTGAAAGGAAGCCTTAGCCTTGACTTTACAAGCCCTGAGCAGGGCTGTTAAGGACACAGCATTTTGGAGGTCATTCATTCATAGAGTCACCATAAGTCTGAGGTGTCTTGATGGCACGTAACAACAACAACTCTAGTTGTGACTTACTACTGGATTTCAGAACAAAAAATAAATAAGTAGATAGATAAATAAATAAATAAATAAATAACTACTGGATTTCAGCAAGTAAGTACATAATATGAGAAGTATAATGATAAAACACTTCAGTACCAAACGAATATCTTGGTTTCCACTAGATGAAGCTGTGAGCCTATTTATTACATATGACAAGAGAGACAAAAACATGCCATTACACATTCCTGGTAAAAATATATTTGATAAAGCTGAGTATGATTTATTGAAAACCCATTTACTCTCTTCACTAAAGGACATTTCTTTGGAGGCTGGAAAAGTTACTTTTTTGGATTATAATTCTGAGTAGCCATTCTGACTGGTGTGTTCTGGGGTTTATAATCTACTCTCCCACCTGTAGTTCTAGTGTCTCCGTGTAGGATACACATGAATCATATGATTAACAAAGACAGCACATTGTTTATAAAAACGGTTGTCTCTTTTCTGTGTAAAGAGTGTTCTGATTCTTTCTTATCACAGCTTGTGTTTGGGTCTTTTTTAAAGAGATAACAGTTTATACACATATTCGATAAGTGTTTATTTTAGTTTTGTGGATATGCGTCAATACTGGAAAATGTTTCTAAGTACCATCCTTCAAGATTATTTTTTTAAAGCCTGAATTAGTTGCAGTATGTCCACTTTTTCCAAACTGAAACTGAAGGTTGTACATATGGACTTCCCAGGCAGTCTCTAAAAGGAAGACCAAAGCTGGACAGAACCAGAGGGTGGTGAATGATACTTGATTCTCTCCTCTCTAGATTATAAAAAAGGTTTGGGCTTCCTGTGTCTTTTTCTTCTTTTCCTCAGGCTGGTACAGAGTAGGCAAGATATCTGTTTCTCGTTCTGGGATGGGGCTGGTGTATTGGGAGTGGTTGGGCCAGCCTATCCTGAAAGGGCCCTGAAATCCTGTTTGTTTCATTTTTTATGCTACTTTTTCCCCAGTGAAGGGACTCACCAGTCATCTCAGCCACATAATGTGTACCTAGACTCTTGCTGGGAAGAATGCATCCCTGGACTACAACAAGACTTTCTGGAAAAGAACCTCCGAAAGCACCAGGATCTGGTGCAGCTTGCTCAGTGGCAAGCTCTGGATGGTCATCCTCTGCCAACGCACTGGAGGCAAGCACGGCAATTAAAAGTTACCCAAATGCGACAGCAGAAAGGAACTGTCCCATACAGTATGCTAGGAAATGCCTCGGGTCACCTGTCCTGTTGTCAAGCCATTAATAATTACTTCTCTTTAAGTCCAAGGACAATGGAAGAAGAAGTGAACTGGTGCCACATTCTGCTACACCTGCCTGCCGAGTGTGTCTTGAAATGAATGTGACAAGACTGGCTTTGGCTCGGACATCTGCTCCCCTCCCTCTGTTCAACCAATATTGAGATAGAGCAGCCACATGCTGTAAATAGGAAGGTTTTTCTAGGGGTGTCCGATCCTCTGCCAAGTGCTTCTGGATGCCTGCCTTGGGTCTATTTACACCCTGCCTGAAGTAGCCACAGCAACAATTGTCAAGGAATTTGGTTCATTTTGTCTTATCTTGAAAAAATTCCAAGTGTTTTCCTTGGGCATCATTGCAAATGAAGTGATAGGTAAGGTATACTTATCTGTCACTTGCCCTATCCCAGAGGAACCTCAGGAGAGAATGGAGCACCGTCAAGTTATGTTCAATGTGCTATGTGTTCTTTCACCATGCAGTGTACCCAGTCAAAGTCCATGGAGTGAGGACCCTTCTGGCAAAAATGTAACATCCAATCTACATTCAAACTAGCCCCATCCATTCCCAGGATTGTGTGGCTTGTAGGGTTCAAAGATCTGTGGGTCCATGGTCAAGGCCAGAGCAATGGATTGTTCTGCTGTTTGAGCAGCCTTTGAAACATTAAGCTCCTTCCTAGTAGGGTGGGCCACCCTCCCATCAGTGTTCACTTTGCAGGCTTCTATGAGTGCCATTGGAACTTGCATAAATTCTAGGCCTTTGCCTGAAAAGCTTGGACTTTCCTGGCACAGGACAAAAAGGAAAGGCCAATCAATCATCAAACTCACATACTTGAGCACCAAGGTTTATGCAGTGACTTGCACATCCCAGGCTGTTGTCTGATAAGCTAGCAGCCTTGAGAGATCACTTAAGAGGAAAGGCCAGTCTCCATCCTTCACAAGCTGGAGATTTGCCTTGGTCACCTCAGTTTTGGCTATGAAATTTCAATTGGGAGGTCCTTTTTTGCATTTGCCTGGTGCAAGCCAAGCAGTTTCCTCCCCTCACTACCATATCAGCGAATGAATGAAGAGGTCTGTGTCTGTCTGTCCCTTAGAAACATCAGTGTTTTTTTCTTTTGGCAAGAGCTACTCAGGTCACGGACAACTCAAGACAAGGACAGTTATCCAAATCCACTCATGCATCTCCAGCAGCCTCTGCTTTAGGCCTTATTTCTGTGGCTGCTGGTAAGCCAGGAAATGGCTGGAGCAATGGGCTGGGAAGACCATCACTAGAGATCTCACATTATTTGAATTCCTCCTTTTCCAGCAGCAAAGGGTGTGTCACACAGCCTACCCTTTAACAGCTAAGCTCTCCTGAGATGAGTTGGAAGACATGACCATTTACAAGTAAAATTAACTTGGCATGCCAATCAACTTTATATATGACATGTACCTGTGGTGATGGAGGGGGCCAGAAATTCATAGTTTACTTAGGCAGCAAATGTCCTGAGGTCCTTCCTCCCAACCTTTTAAATGTAGGATTTTTTTCTCCCTAGTTCTGTCTGTCTGACTGACTGACTGATTGGTTGCTGTTGCATAATGACATCAACCTATGCTGCTCTTCGTGCAGTATCTAGCTCTTCCCCAAATGGCAAATAATGCATTTTGACTGTATGAGAGAAGGAACCATTTATTGCTTCCAGTGGAAAATTAGTTTTGTCAAAGGAAGTCTTCAGCCTTGTGGAGATTTTGTTTTACACACTGCGGGGCAGCAAACGATACATAGCCATGTTGTTTTCATCAATAATTAGTAACATGTAGAATACATAAGCCTTATACGGAGCCTCCATCCCTTTTACACTAAAATTCAGTTTTGCTAGTTTATAGTAGGGAGGCACATGGATGATTCATAGCCAAGCACCACAGAAGAGTATGAGGTAAAGGCCTCTGAACTGAAGTCATCCTTTGTGAAGCCTGGAAATATCTTCCCAGAAAGTTAACAATTGCCATGGTAATTTGGGGTTTCAGCTCTGATGTTTGCAGCAGGGAGAGAAAAACGTCACCAAGGAAGTAGATATGTTTTTATTATGGATTAATTTATGTCTAGTTCTCAATGAGGTGGTTAAACCGGTGTCAGGGCTGTGCCATTTGAAACGGCAGATAAAGAGTTTATCTCATGGAACATCCCATCCCACAAAATAAATAAATCCAGCACATGAAACAATAACATGCCAGAGAGAAGGGCTCAATGAAACCCTACACTGTTTTTAAACTAAACTACATACGTTACATTAAATATACTGATACCATGTTGAAAAATGTGGCGCATGAAGGCTCTGCACTCTTAAACACTTTACATTTGTCCTAGTAATCTCATTTTGTAGCTTTGTAAACTTGAGATCACCCCATTTAAGCAAAAGGGATTTATGCTTGCCCCAAGAGGTTCTTGGATTCTTCTGCAAGCAGCTGCAAGAGAGGAACTGCACATGGAATGGACAATTTCATGCAGTTTTCATTAAACTGGGTAGCAGCCATTATACATCAAATGACATGCTAACTCTCCACTAAGAGGCTTGTTGTTGCTGCTGCTGCTCTTTGCTTTGTATAGTGGAACATTCAGTAATGTGAGCACCTAGTCCAGACGAAGTTTGCCACCTTGCTGAGAACTAGGCTTAACTTTTCTAGCAATGCCATCAAATGTTCCTTAGTATGAAACAGCAGGACAAATCAGCTTCTGCTCTGAAGAAACAGCCAAAGAATCTCACAAGACCCATAAACATTCAATAAAGATAACACATTTGTAAGGATGGAGGAATACTGTACATTTCCACTTCCGACAGGTTGTTTAGAGGAGAAGGTGTGGAGTTTTGTCCTTTTAGAGGAACACATTAACAGGCAGACAATCATCAGTTTCCTAATCTCTGTTCCACATCTACAGACAAAACAGTTACTTGGCATTGCACTGCGGATGTCTGAAACACTCGCCAGGACATTTTGAAAAGATGCCAAGTACTTGGGTGGAGTCAGAAGTCAATAGGTTATGTGGGGTTATTGTCATTTCCGACAACCAAGCAAACTTCCTAACCATTAAAAACAAGACAGAAATGAATAGCCTTCTCTCTCTCTCTCTCACACACACACACATAAAGCAAGCTAGAAGCTTTAGCCAAAATATTCCAGGGAGAGGACTTTGCACTTTTATTCCCCCTACTAAACTTGCTGAATGGCTTTCATTGAAAGCCAAGGATTGACTTTTACGAGTAAATTTGCATTGGATTTTGGTAACTTTTCTTGGGGGCATTGGTGACCCATTTTCAGCTGATACTGCTGTGCAGAAGTCAGATACTTTTATCCTGGATTAGGAAGTATGAGTGGTTGCGAGGAGGAAGACACCATCATTGGTACCCTGGTAGGCAGGCTGTCTTCCCTTTCCCCCAAGCTGGGAAAATTTAAGACCACCAGCTCCCACAATGAGTTCTAGACTGAGTAGGTACCTGAAATACCCAGAGACAAAGAACCCAAGACCTGGGAATCTAGAACCCCCACTGACATACCTGGGGAGGTGACACAAGACTTGGGTGAAGGGGTATGCCCCATAGAGGATGAGGGTCAACTGCCCGTCTGGGAGCTAGGGGACATAAAGGGGAGATGCCTTAGAGGAAACCCAGGAAAGCTACCACGTAGAGGCAGAACCCCCCAGAAGAACTAGAGCTGCCAGGTGACTGAGAGCATGTTTACAAAGAAGACCCCTGGATTAGGGTTATTGTACAACTGAGTACCCCTAGAAGAGGCAGAGAGGCACTTAAATCCAGAGATATTACCAACAGCAAACCCAGACCAATGAACTGGCTACAATACTGCCAGGAGCCGGAGTTAAAAAACAGAGTCAAAAGACAACACCCAGCCAGGGGGCAATAATATGCCAGTCAGAACTGGGATTGTCATCACTGCCTTCAGTATGGGCATATGAACCCTCCCAGATGGTGAGGTGAACATCAGGACTTAATCTGCTGAAAATGAAGGGAAACAAAAATGGACCGGTGGCCCTAACCAGGGGACTTTTGGATTCTAAAATACACTTAGAGGAAGTGAAGGGAATGGTTCTGAAAGGAGCTCCTTGTGCTATATGTTTCACCTATTCCCATTTCAATAAACCCTGATGTTGTTGTTGAGGCCTTGGTGAAATTTTCTATGGAATTGGAGATGGAGGATGGAGCTCCCTCTGAAGCTGCCATGGATGGCGGGGCTCATAGTGGGGCATACTACCCACTTATGCATGCAAGGTCAGTGACTTATGGGAAATTAAATTAAAATAGTGGTCAGCTTACAGCCAGCCACTGCAGGTTGCTGCAGTTTTGTTGTTTACTACAGCTGGTAATTTTGCAAGGAGAGCCGTGTGTGTGTTTGTGTGTTCCCACTAGATGCCATTTTGATGGGAGATGCTTCAAATGGAAGGCCAGTCTTTCGTAGTACATTTGAAGCAAAACCCACATCTAAAATGTAGGTACAAACACTCACCTCTTAACAGACAACAAATCAGTTTCAACCCAGTGCTGTAAAACTTTAAGTAAAAACTCAATTTTATTAAAAACATAGCAAACATCCACAGTTCATAACCAAATTATACAATAAACTAACATTATGAGCATATCATCTAAATTCTACAACATTATTAGAACAGTCCAAAGCAAGGCAGAATTAGTTTCTGTGGGGGAAAAACAACACATCACTGTTTGCATAATAAAGATTTCTCTAAATATTAAGATGAATTTTTCTAACCTCTGCTAGCAGATTCACTAAAAAGAAACAGTAGTTTGCAACTGTTGGAACAATTCCATAGTCATTAATAAGGGGGGAGGGGGAGACTAATAGTATATAATTTTGAATAGATGCTGTGTCAGCTATAGCCAATGTATATAAAAATGCCAAGCAGTATATCAACACACATGATTGATTATAAAGACTTTGCATAAGCAATTCATGAAATTCTATGCATTTTTTGAATATAATGAACTTGTATTTGGAATATTTCCAAGACAGATTCCTCTTAGAAGCATGGCTTGCCTAGTTGCAGTCAAGGAACTCAATGGAATGATGTCTATGCCTGAGATTTGATTCTTTATGATGGCAAACAGACAATGAACAAGGCAGAGATAGTCATAATTTTGTCTTATGCAGATGAGATAGATTTATCCTGAATATGAAATCCTGAACACCACATATTGTCCTCAGTCTGGATGCAGGACACCAATCCATGTCATTAGGAAAACAGAGCTGCAAACAGCAGTATTTACATTTGTCAAACTATAAAATAAACGACACTCAGGTGAATCAGCAGTCTAGACATTCAGTGTGCTAAGATATGATAGTGTTCTCATTCCAGGAGTTATTCCTAGTGCAATCTCTTCACTGCCATTATTTTCAAAGCCAATGATAGCTTTACAAGGCCCTGAACAGCATGCACCACTACATTATGCTTACTGTTGTTGTTTTTTAACTCGTACCATTTTCATTTAGTTTTGGAGCAAATACCTGGTTGGGAAGATCTGAAAGGTGGTCCAGGCACTTTTCCATCTGGTCCCAAAAATTACTGCAGGTGTGCTGTACAATCTGTGGAAACTTGTCTAGGCAAAAAACCCTGTAAGTGACACTTACTGACCGTCAAAGGTTCAATAATCTTCCTATGTTCCATTCCCCACTTGTAAGCAGTCCTCAATACATTTCTCTTTTGTGACTGCAAACTCTGGTTATGGGAAGTCTTTGGTGAGGTGATATTTTTCACTGATTCTATAGAATGAAGTCATTTAAGAATGTTAAGATTGTCTCTCATTGCTTTCTGCCATCGAACTCTCATTGAACTTCCTGACCTTAAACAGCCCTTCTCTGGTATTATTCACCTTGCTCTTATGAACCCCCCAAGGAATGAAGTTCCTTGCTCCCCTGCTTCATCACTGTTTTCTCCACATTAAATGTGATGCAAATAAAGACCCTGCTTGCATGTATTTTCTCAAAAACTGAGCAGAAACAGATGTTGCAGAAAGCCTGTAATCAGAACTAAAAGCACTTAATGCCAGACAGAAGTAACTGATATAGTATTTTCAGTTGTGAAATCAAACTTCACAGAATATCATCCTGAAGACCAATCACCAAACGAAGGAAGCTAATATGCATAATCTCAGAGGAGAGAGAAACTTGGTGCAGAAGATGCTTTCATTAGAAGAACAAAATTCTTAACGAATCACAGGCTATCGACAACACCTTTTTAGTTTCCAAGAGTCAACAAACAGAAAGATTTCCATTATACAGCATAATATATATAACTATGGGATGGTGTCATTTTGTTCTTCACCTCCAGAAGCAACATTCATGGGCCATACAGGCCCAAGCATGGCATAACTGGAAACACCAACAGATCGTTCCCAAATGAACCGACAGCAGAAGTGAAAGCAATAGGACTGGGGCTCGATTAACCTAACTAGCAAAAAGGAGAACTACATGTTCAGGAGAATCGTGTGCTGCCACTTAAACCTGCAGGTGTGAGATCATGTTTTAATGCTTTCCCACAGAAGGAAATCCCCTGGCTTGTAGAAAATTAGCAAGGCAAAAAGAACGCTAAATTAACATTCTTCTCCTTGAAAAGCTAATTTTCGATAAACTGAGATTTATATGGAGAAACATTCTGATTTATAAATCACCTACAATATGAAGATGTGCAAATTCAACAAGAGCTGCACCATCATCTTTCTGCTGATCACACTGTTCAGGAGAAGGTGTTATGCTGAGATCTCATATTAAGAGGCTGTAATTAAACCTTGGTGCAATGCTTCAGTATGGAACAAGAGGGGATAGTTTACCCTTCTATGGCACGCTATTCTGAAAAGCCAGTTAGAAAAATAGTCAAGCTGAAACACAGGTGCTGTGTCTTGATGCAAGATTAAGGAACTATATGCATAATAAACGTCTAAGTGCAAAATTATAGGCTCACTGTTATACCAACCAAATTTTGATATGGTGTCTAAACTTTTAACAGCCAAAAATAAGTTCACTTAATTGGTAGAACATCACTGATTTTCACACTAAGAAAGCCAATATATTAAATAAGTTTTTTTTAAAAAAACATACAACATGCAAGACCATATAATGGTACTCACAATTTGTTCATACATAGTATTTTGAACATTAACTCTTTATACTGATAAGCAGTATCCACTGAGGTGTTATGTTGATACAATTAGCCTCTTTCCTGATTACAACCTTTAAAAAAAAAGTTTGTCTGACCTAACTGCATTCTCATGAGAGAATTTTTTTAAAAATGTTCTGAAAGATTCCCATTTTTTATTTTCAAATATGATGCTCTGAGTGAGGCTCCACAATAGTTACTCTCTGAATAACACAATTTCAAAATGTTGTATAAGTTTGGATACTCTTTGAAAAACATCTGGAGGTAGATCCAATGTATGATGATCCATTCTAAACAGCCAGTTTCTTCACAGGAGTTTGCATATCCACTCTGTTATCTTTCTTCGCTGTGTAGTAATCTGTGCAAAACCAAATGAACAATTAGGCACTGCACATTGAATACAGTCTGTATTGTTGCTGCTGAGACCAACCCTATACTGTGCAGAAAAAGGCAATAAGAATCCCCAACCGAACTATTTCAGATACATTTTTAAAATCTCTCCTGCATAGTATATACAAAAAAAAAAAAAAAAAAAAAAAAAAAAAAAAAAAAAGGGGGGGGGGGATCCTCCATGGACAAAGCTTCCATATCATACAGATTGATCTAGTGGGCAAAATCCTGTTTATGCAGATATAATTCCTGTGTTAATGTGCTGGGCGTTATGACCGACAACAAGTAATTCCATTATTCAATTGTGGAATTGGTCATGCATCCCCAGTGCAACCAATAATGCAAAATGTTAGTAGAAGTGCTTCATGGACAGCACTTCTGCTTCAGCACTACTGCAGCTACCATGGATGCACTGTCAAGGTCTACCCATGTAGTTATGCAATTGGATTTTGCCCAGTGCTGTCCTTTCCCTGATATGTTCGTTCATTATGTGCAGGGATTTTTACTTGGAGGATTCAATAAAATGAAGCTTCCCTTGCAGACTGTGTTTATTTTCTGCATGTAATAAACATGGTGTAGAACAGCACTGCACACGTTCTGAGGTTTTGAGAACCATTTGTCCAGCCCTAGCTACATCAGCCAGCCCCTCAAAAGTATGATACTCATGCAGGTGTAAGGAAGAATTGTTTCAGTGGACATCTGGATAGTAGTAAACTGTTATTCTACAAATGCATTAAACATTCATTGGCCAAAATCCTGTTGCTTAGTGTAGTAAATTACACTAAAGTATACCCATAGAATCAATAGGGATTTGGTGAATCAACTGTTCCATAAGTGTCATTGATTCAAACGGGACTACTCTAATTGTAACTTACTTTAGCATATAATTTTTTTTAGTGGTCTAATAAAGGCAGGGTGGATCTGATTTAAATCACAATATAAATTAAAAAATAGATTTTTAAATGATTTAAATAGAAATTGTTTTTTAAAATTTAAATTGTAATTTAAATCACTGATTTTTAAAAACTTAGAGGAGTTGATTTACTAAATCACCATTGATTCGATGAGCCTACTCTAGTGTGACTTACTGTGCAAAATTTGACTATTATGTGGTAATGTATATAAAATTATATAAGATGAAATTCTCTAGTGGGCTTTAAGCTATTACTAAATTTTGCTCACATTTTTATCTTCTACGTGAAGCATTTTATTATCTGATTAGTATGTTTGTTATATATATAATAGTACTGTGGTGTGCACCATTCTGGATGTCTTCAGGGAGAAGAACAGCATAAAAAGGAAAACCATAAGTAATAAATAAATAAAATAAACAACTGAAACTAGCTAAAATAAGGTGAGGGGACTCTCTGCTGCAGAGAGAAAGCATCTCACCTTTTTGCTGTGCTTGGACTCACAATGTTGTTGTTTAGTCGTTAAGTCGTGTCCGACTCTTCGTGACCCCATGGACCAGAGCACGCCAGGCCCTCCTGTCTTCCACTGCCTCCCGGAGTTTGGTCAAATTCATGTTGGTCGCTTCGATGACATGGACTCACAATACTCTCACACAAGGGAAGGTTGGAAAGTCTGTGCAACAGATTTTGTCTGTTCTTGTGAGCTGCAGCTATGTGCAGTCAGCATTCCTGCTCAAGTGCTCTGCTTGTCTCCCACCTGGAGATTTGTCCCTCAACATGTGGGCAGCATGGGGAAAGGGGGAGGCAGGGAATGGAATGGCAGTGGTGAAGGCAATATAGTCCACCATCTCTCAGAGCGATATTTATCACACAGAAGAAAAACAACAAAGAATTCTGTGGCATCCTCAAGGTGGGTAACTGCTATTTAGCTTGAGCTTTCAAGGACTGCAGCCCATTTCATCAGATGCATCTGCGCTCAGTCCATGAAAGCTTAGGCAAGATAAAATTTGTTAACCTTTGTTTTTGCCAGAAGACCCACAAAGTAGCCCCCCCCCCCCCCCCCCATTTCTGCTATGCATGAAATGACAACTGAACAGGGCTCTGGTATAGGGTGGCTCTCAATAAAAAAAAATCTGAAATAATTTCCCTAATATGGAAGACAGACCTACACCAATATCTTGTTAACAGTCAACTCTGTGTAACAAATGTCAATCATCTGAAGACAGCTAATAACACCAGGACTGTGTATATTGCTGCACTTTGAAAAAGAAAGAAAAAGGAAGCAAAGAAAGAGGGGAAAATCCCACTTTAGAAAATATGTATATTCTGTGGTATAGACTTGTGTGTGTCTTGTATAGATCCCTATAACTAAAAAGCCTAATAAATATGCAAATTAATTTGCTTTTTTGTAACTGTAATCTATGGAAGATAACACTGAAATCCTTTGCTTCATTTATATTCAATCGTTGTACTGGCTTCTACACAATTTATGTAGCAATAAAATGCTTATGAAAACATTTATGCCAAGATGTAAAATGAGAAACCTTCTGTGGCAACAAACTACAAGAGTGACACATTTCTTTAATATCGTGTTTCCCCCGAAAATAAGACAGGGTCTTATATTAATTTTTGCTCCAAAAAAACACATTAGGGGCTTATTTTCAGGGGATGCTTTATTTTTTTCATGTACAATCTACGTTTATTCAAATACAGTCATGTCATCTTCTTCTGGTTGCTGCACAATGGTGGAGGGCGGGGTTTCACTTAACTGGGGCTTATTTTTGGGGTAGGGCTTTTATTACGACCATCCTGAAAAATCATACTAGGGCTTATTTTCAGGTTAGGTTTCATTTTTGGGGAAACAGGGTATTAGCAAGCTTAATCCATGTTTTAAGCACTTCATATTCATTATTTTAGTAAGTCTTCCTGATATGGGAAATGGGAGTGGCGGGGATGTGAAACTCATTCCTTTCTTTCATGTCTCTCGTCCTGCTGAAATTTACATAGGAAGCTTCATGGCTTAAAGGAGCTGTCTTTTTTGCATACTGTATACAAGTGCAAACATACCACACATATTGAAGGTCCTATAAAAGAAATGACAACAAAACATAATAACATGAGAAAGGTCTATCTCAGGAAGGGAAGAGCAGTATGTACAAGTCTATCCTCAGGTGAATTAAGCCTGAAATAGAGAGTGCCCCACAGGTATAGGGCTTCAATCCAGGATACTATAGCTGAGAATAAAATGCTACCGTTTAGGCAATAGGGCTGGGATTGAAAGTTGCTGTATCAATGCCAGAAGGGTTTGTATTAGCAATGAAAACTTACTTTAATAAATAATGTTATCCTTCCCACAGACTTTTCTGCACAGAATAATTATGAATCACATCAGTAAAAATAACATCCTCTACCCAATCAGGAACCAGTGGCAAATTGTCAAAGTAGAAAAGCAGTGCTAAAGGGAATGAGGTGAAGAAATAGTTCCCATGATCATTTAACCTTCAGTATCCCCAACTGGCAATGAATATAGACCACATTCCGCCAGCAGCTGATGCCTTGTAATTACTCCAAAGAAACATCTTATTGGCAAGGCCCCTAGAATTCTGTGGGATCTGCAAAGCCCATTTAATTAAGTTATTCCAGCAGCGATTTGTGATGGGGGATAAGGTGTACACTGGTGAACCACGTACTGCTGTGCAGCATAAGAAGCACATTCAATGGAAAAGAAAACCTACAGTTATTGTGAACATTCATAGCAAGGCCTCTGGAAAGAGAAAAGGTATGGCTAAAAAAAAAGAGAGAGAGAGAGCTCACATATATCAGTGCTCATTTTGTGAGTTCACAAGAAAATGAGCAACTGAAAGAATATAGGTTGAAATACATTTTAGGAGCTTTACTCATAGGTGGCATAGAGTTTATCAGTGTTCTCTACCTTCTACTAAGAATAGATGATAGATTTGAGTACAGAACATGTTATGTGCCATCAAGCCAATTACAACTTATAGTGGCCCTAGTAGGGTTTCTATGTAAGATATTTAGTAAGTAGCTTTACTATTGACAAACTCAGTGAATTTCTACAGTCAAGTGGGGATTTGAACCTAGGTCTCATGAGACACAGTCTGACATTCTATCCACTATACCAGGGGTCCCCAACCCCCGGTCTGCGGCCCGGTGCCGGTCCGTGGGCTTCCCAGGACTGGGCCGCGGAGACGGATCTCCGCCCCCCCACATGCACGCACGATGGGTGTGTCGCGCTCGCGGGTAGGCGCGTCACGCTCGCAGGTGGGTGTGTCGCACTCACGGGCGGGCGCGTCATGCTTGTGCGCCCCCCCACGAGCACGACACCCCCCGCGAGCATGACACGCCCACCCGCGAGCGTGCCCCCGCCCCACGCGCACAGAGCCCCCCCAACCGGTCCGCGGTTCCAAAAAGGTTGGGGACCGCTGCACTATACCACATCAGCGTTCAAAACAACTGAGGCCTAAAGCTTCTTAACTAGTCAGTCATCTACACCAGAGGTCCCCAACCTTTTTAACCCCGTGGACCGGTTGGGGAGGCGGGGCACCCCCCCGCGCTCGTGCGCATGCACGAAGGAGTGAGTGCGCGCTCGTGTGCATAGGGTGGCGCGGTGCTTGGGGGGCACTTGTGCGCATGTGCGAAGGGGTGGGGGGAGCGCTCGCGTGGGTGCAGGCGAGCGCGTGCAAGCGCAAAGGGGCTCTGCGGGGATGGGAGGTATGTCTCCGCGGCCCAGTCCGGCTCAGGCCACAGACCGGCACCAGGCCGTGGACCAGGGGTTGGGGACCTCTGATCTACACCACAACATTCATCCACAAGGAGTTCCTCTTTGCATATGCCTCTGGGACACAGATGGCCCCCTCCTTCATTTACCATGATAAATTTGTCCAAACTGCTTATGGTATTATTTAGTTGACTGTAATGATTTCAACTGGTGGTTAAGGTCTTGCCTGGTTTTCTTTAAATTTAACAATTCTATGACTTAATTTGTTTTTATATGTTTTATGATAGATGATATGCCATTGTGACCACTACCTAGTAATGGAAATCATCATCATCAAGTGCTGTCAAGTCACTTCTGACTCATGGCAACCCTTTTTCAGGATTTTCAGAGTTTTCTAAGTAGACAGGACTCAGAAGCGGTTTATCATTCCCTTCTTCTGAGGAGCATCCTAGAACTGTGCAGGTTGCCCAAGGCCACCCAGGTTGGCTCTTCTCCCAGGAGGTACAGTAGGAAATCAAACTTCCAACCTCTGGCTCCACAGCCAGATGTCTAACTCACTGAGCTACCCAGCCAGCTAGTGCTGGAAAAGTAGGCTAGAAATATAATAAATAAACAAACAAGCAAACATTCTACATACCAGTCAAAGATATCTGCCTTCGCTTCTTCCCTGCCACACCCTTCTTCCTTGCTATCCTTTTGGCAGGCTTTGTTTTCTTCATCACTTTGCCAACATGGGACATTTTGGTCTCCTTTGTTACATCCCGGTTCATGGACTGCAAAGGATAACGAGCCTGCCCGATCACAAGATTATGATAAAAAGTGGGAACCTCATGGACTGGCAATTCTTCCCATTGTAGAAGGCCTTCTGTTGGCTTATCTTGCAAGAAGTCAAAGTTCCATCTTTGCATCGCCCTCTCCATGCTAGCCCACAACATGTTCTGGACGTCCTGCTGCAGATTATCATGGTCCACAGGACCAAAAAGATTTCTCCTTGCATGATTTGCTTTTGCAGGTCTTGGCTCCATCTTTTCTCCCTTCAGCCTCTCATTTATGAGAGAGCAAAGCCGTAATTCCCTGCCAAGAAGAGGGGTACATTTAGATTTCTTAGTGCAAAAAGAAAAACACAAAGCACAGCATCCTGCTGCTAATCTCAACTACAGCAGATCCACTGGCTCAGTGGAATTTACACAAGTGTTTATTTACAATCTAGCAATTACTTAAATGGCTCTGCACGAGCTAGGACTTGCAGTAGAATATTGGCCAAAGTGTCATGCTGTGTTTAGAGATCTGCCACAGGAGGTATGGTCCATGGTAGCTCCTAGGAAATTCCAAACCCCTCTAGGTATTTTCCTTAACAATCCATAGTAATAAAAGAGAATTTTGCCAAAATTCTATTGAGGTTTTATGCTGGCATAACACAACTGGTACCAATCTCAGTGGTGAATTTTCCTAGCTTTTGCACACCAAGTAATAGGACTGCCATGCAACAGCAAATGCCTATACCAGTGATGGCAAACCTTTTTGAGCCCGAGTGCCCAAACTGCAACACAAACCCAAATTATTTCTTTCAAAGTGCCAACACTGCAATTAAACCTGAATACTGAGGTTTTAGTTTAGAAAAAAAACAACTCATACAATTGTCTGAACTAATCAACACATTTTCTCTTAAAATAAATACACAATAACAGAGCTTTCAATGATACAAACACTTTTTTATTGAAAAAAGCCTATCAACTCTACTAAATGGAAAAAAAATATTAAAGTAATACATTGTACACATGGCCTGAAGCCAGGTAATTTATACAAACTTTTAAAATAATTCTGTGCATGTATTTTTGGATAAGAGATACTCAACTTGTAATATGATTATACGCCAGACTGAAATTGTATGGGGCAAGCCTTTACTCCAGGTCCTTTCCCTGCTTCTACAGGTGTTGGATTAGTAAAAGTAAAAGTCAACCTGTATTAGTATGAGCAAGATAAACAAGAAAACTAAACTTACTTAACACACTTTAAACAACTCCTAAACTAGTGTCTTGGATTGCAAACACTGCATTAGGTAAAAGTTTGAATTTGGCATGCTTTTGCACAATTAATGTGATTTTTGATGTTGTGTGCATGGTATCAAACCTTGGCTCATACGCCGTTAGTTTGAGAGCAACACATGCAGCACTCAGGTCATCTGTCAGTCTCTTTCTGGTATCAGATTTGATATAATTCAAAGCTGAAAACAGCTGCTCACAAGCATAAAATGACCCAAACGAAGTAAGAAGAGCAATCCCAAGTGCTTTCATTGACTTAAAATTATTTGGCAGAGAATTCCACACTTTAAGGATTTCATTTTCAGAACTACCAACTGTGCTGTCCTTTGTCATCCCTTCGCACTCTGTCTTCTCCAGTGTTGCACGCAGGTCATAGAATTTATTTTTCCAGATAGAGTTTTCTTGAAATTCCAATAGCTCCATTTCCAGATTTCCAAAATCTAACCAGTGTAAGCAGGAAAGATCAAGTTCTTCAAATTTTGCTTTATCTGGAGAAGTAAGAAAACACAGGATTGCCTCCATCTTATGGAACTGTAAAAATCTGTTCCTAAAATTCTCCTTTGCAGCTGCTACAATGCTAGAAAATTCCTTGTAGATTTCCTGATGGCTTGTAGGATTGTCCGTAAATGCTGTAGAATTTTCCAAATGCATTTTTAGATTTCAGCTGCCCACTTTCAAGTTCTCTCTCAAAAACCTGCAGTTTTCTCTCAAATGTTCTGATGTCACAAAACATCCTTTCTGCTGTTTTCCCTAAACCTTGCAGTTTTTTGTTCAGTATATTGAAGTGTGCTGTAAAATCTGTAAAAAACATGAGGTTGGTAAGCCAGGCCATATCAGTGAGCTGTGGATATTCTTACTCCATTTCAGTCATAAACAACCTAATTTCATCCAAGCAGGCTACAAATCTCTCCAGGACTCGTCCTCTGCTCAGCCACCGGACGTTATTGTACTTAAGCCTGGACCCCATCAAGAAGTTCTTGAAACTGTCGAAAATTAAGAGCATGAGCCATGATGTAATTCACCATTTTTGTGACATCTCTGAGGATATTGTCTAATTTTTTGCTGTTTGCTCTGGCACAAAGAGCTTCTTGATGTATAATACAATGAAACTGAATGACCGGATGTTTTACTTCTTTAACAAAGAACTGTATGAAACCAGATGTAACCCCCACCATGCAAGGTGCCCCGTCACTAGTAACTGAAACTACTTTTTCTGCTCTTATGTCTTGTGACAAAAAAGCCTCCATCACAGCATTGTCGATATCTCTCCCTTGTGTTCTTCCAAGCAAAGACAACAGTTTCACCAGCTCTTCTCTCATGATGTTGCCAACAGCATAACGCAAAATTACTGCTGTGTATGTGTAGGCATCCTTCATTCTCGAGAGACTATGGTCGCGTGCTCTAAATAGAGGTCTTGGAACAGCGTCTAGTGTGGCTGAGAAGGCCAATTCGAGAGTGACAATCCCTTCCACACTGAAGACAAATACAGTCTGTCCCCTGTCCAGCTCCCTGATTTTGCTGGTTTTGGGACTGCCTCTTTGCCTCAGCCTGCTGAACAAGTGTCTCTTCAAATTGGGAGAGGCCATGCCGCACTGCTTGCCTCCAGGCTGAACGCTCAGATGTCAACGTTTCCCATCTGTTGAGGTCCATTCCTAAGGCCTTCAGATCCCACTTGCAGATATCCTTGTATCGCAGCTGTGGTCTCCCTCTGGGGCGATTTCCCTGCACTAATTCTCCATACAGGAGATCTTTTGGAATCCGACCGTCAGCCATTCTCACAACATGCCCAAGCCAACGTAGACGTCGCTGTTTCAGTAATGTATACATGCTAAAGATTCCAGCTCGTTCTAGGACTACTCTATTTGGAACTTTGTCCTGCCAGGTGATACCAAAAATGCGTCGGAGGCAACGCATATGGAAGGTGTTCAGCTTCCTCTCCTGCCATGCACAAAGGGTCCAGGGCTCACTGCAGTACAGGAGTGTGCTCAGGACGCAGGCTCTATAGACCTGGATCTTGGTATATGTCGTCAGCTTCTTATTGAGCCATACTCTCTTCGTGAGTCTAGAGAACATGGTAGCTGCTTTGCCAATGCGTTTATCCAGCTCGACATCTAGAGAGAGAGTGTCAGAGATCGTTGAGCCAAGGTACACAAAGTCATGAACAACCTCCAATTCTTGTGTGGAGATGGTAAGAGAGGGAGGTGAGTCCACGCCCTGGCCCATGACTTGTGTTTTCTTCAGGCTGATTGTTAGTCCAAAGTCTTGGCAGGCCTTGCTAAAACAATTCATGAGTTGTTGGAGGTCTTGAGCAGAGTGGGCAACAATGGCTGCATCATCGGCGAAGAGGAAATCCCGCATGCATTTCAGCTGGACTTTGGTCTTCGCTCTCAATCTAGAGAGATTAAAGAGCTTTCCGTCTGATCTAGTCCGGAGATAGACACCTTCTGTTGCAGTTCCAACGGCGTGCTTCCGCATGACAGCAAAAAAGATCCCAAAAAGGGTTGGTGCGAGGACACAGCCCTGTTTCACTCCACTTCGGATGTCAAAGGGATCTGATGTTGAACCATCAAAAACTACAGTGCCTTTCATTCCCTCATGGAAGGACCTGATGATTTTAAGGAGTCGAGGTGGACATCCAATCTTGGGAAGGATTTTAAAAAGGCCATCCTTGCTAACCAAATCAAAGGCCTTTGTGAGATCTATGAAGGCGACAAAGAGTGGCTGTTGTTGTTCCCTGCATTTCTCCTGCAACTGTCTGAGGGAGAACTGTCTGAGGGAGAACAGTACACTGTCTGTACTACAGTGGCATCATGAGAAGACAAGCTCACTGGAAAAGGCAGCAATGCAGAAAAAAGTGCAATGCAGTAGGAAAAGAGGAAGACTGCACATGAGATGGATTAACTCAATAAAGAAAGCCACAGTCTTTTGTTTGTAAGACCTTTTGTTTGGTGTTGCAGTCAAAGCAAACTTTGGAAGGTTCCTTTTTTCGTGGTTTTATGAAAGAGTCTCTCTCTCTCACTCACTCACACACACACACACACTTTGGAAGGTTCCTTTTTTCGTGGTTTTATGAGAGTCTCTCTCACTCACTCATTCACACACTTTGGAAGGTTCCTTTTTCATGGTTTTATGAAAGTCTCGTGCGCTCGCACACGCGCACAACCATCCTCCCTGCCTCCCTAAATTTTCTACAATCAGTTGCTTCAGCTCACTATGACCCTGTTTCCTCTCATTACATTTTAAAAAGCTTGATGAAATAACCCGTCCCTCTCTCGCACCTTCCTTCCTGCCTTTATTGGAGCTTTCCCTCCTGCTTGAAGTCACGTTGTTTTTTCCCATGGTTTTATGAAAGTCAGTCTCTCTCTCTCTCACACACACACACTCCCTCCCTCCCTAAATTTTCTACAATCTTACATTTAAACAAGCTTGATGAATCCACCCGTTTCCCTCTCGCGCCTTCATTCCCACCTTAATTGGAGCCTTCCCTCCTGCCTGCAGTCACATCTAGTAGCAATTCACAAGGCGGATTAACTGCCAGATTAACTGCCGCGGGCTCTTCTACAGCAGTGAACAATAAAGCAGTTTTATCTACGATCTTCAAAAGAACTGATTTACAAGTGCCGCAACCAAGGAAGGTAGCAGGGATAGGTGGCTTACGATCCTGAGGTTCGGCTGCGGGGGGGTGGAGGGGTAGCGATCCGGCGACTTATGGCTTGCGTGCCGACAGAGAGGTCTCTGCGTGCCAGCTGTGGTACGCATGCCATGGGTTCGCCATTGCTGCCCTATACTTAACTTCTTAGGTTGCTGCAATTTGCCACTGATATTTGCACCAATTGTATTACATTAGTAGGCATAACTAACAGGATTTTGAACTGTGTCTGTATTTCAAATGCTTAGCTCCAATCCTATGGTATACAGAAATCTGAAAGCTGGCATGCTCATTAAGGACCACAAGAAATATGAACATAGCTATTGCTGTTTTTAAAATGAGTTAATTGTAATTCAAAATGAATTTATAAATAGTCAATACAGTCAAACCTCGACTTACGAACGTCCCTAGTTACGAACATTTCGAGTTACGAACAGCTCCGTCTGCAAAAATCTGGATCGACTTGCGAACGGAGCTTCGACCTATGAATGAAAAAAGGCAGGGGAAAAGAGCGGGAAATAGCTGTTGGTGGCAAAGAGGCTGCTACTTTGTAGCTCTTTCGCCCCAACGGTTAGAGCAGGGGATCAGGGAACTTTTTTACTTCTGCCGAGCAGGAGGAGGAAGCCGGTGCACTCCCTTCCCATCCCTGGCGCGGGTCTACTCGTGGGTAAGCGCTGCGGAAAGCGCGGGTCTACTCGCAAGTAAGCACCGCCGAAGGCGCGGCAGTGGAGGTAAGGTTCTGCTTTTTCCTTTTAAAAAAGTTGATCTGGGTGAGTTTTGGAGGGTAGGTTTGGGCTGGGCTGGGGGGGTTTGTGGGAATTCTGTAGTCTTGTGGCTGTAGGGTGATACAGCAGCCATGTTGTTTTGTTTTTTGGTGATTTTTTTTTTTGCAGTCCCAGCGTGGGACTTGCTCCAATGTTTATTTTTGGATTGGTTTGTTTTTGGTTTTGGTTTTTTGCAGTCCCAGCGTGGGACTTGCATGTTTGGGCTTTCCCCCAATTCGAATTTCCCGCCCTTTCCCCCTGCCTTTTTGTCTTCGGAGGTCTGCAAAGGCGACCTCCGATGTCGGGGAAAAGCTCTTGGAGACCTCCTGGGGGTCCAATTGCGGCGGCGGGTCTACTCGTGAGTAAGCGCCACGGAACGTGCGGGTCTACTCACGAGTAAGCACCGCCGAAGGCGCGGCAGTGGAGGTAAGGTTCTGCTTTTTCCGACATCGGAGGAAGCCCTTTGAGACCTCCGAAGGCAAAAAGACAGGGGGAAAGGGCAGGAAATTCGAATTTCCAGCCCTTTCCCCCTGCCTTTTTGTCTTTTTTCTTCCCTCGGAACGCATTAAATGGTTTTCAATGCATTCCTATGGGAAATGGTGCTTCGACTTACGCACTTTTCGACCTACGAACGCCATTCCGGAACGGATTAAGTTCGTAAGTCGAGGTACCACTGTAATTTAATCTCCCCATGTACAGTGGTGCCTCGACTTACGAACTTAATTGGTTCTGGAACTCTGGTCGTAACTCGAAATGGTCGTAACTCGAAGCACCATTTCCCATAGGAATGCATTGAAATGCAATTAATCCGTTCTGGCCGAAGGAAGAAGAAGAAAAAAACTCTGCAAGACCCATCGGAAACACGATCAATCCTTTCCGGCTGAAGGGAGAAAAGAAAAGAAAAGAAAAGCAAACAAACAAACCCCACAAGACCCTTTGAAAATGCAAAAAAAGCAAAGCAGAAAGCAAACAAACCCCGCAAGACCCATCGGAAATGCAAAGAAAAAACCCCCCGAAAGCAAACAAACCCCGCAAGACCCATCGGAAATGCAAAGAAAAAAACCCCCGAAAGCAAACAAACCGTGCAAGACCCATCGGAAATGCAAAAAAAGCAAACCAGAAAGCAAACAAACCGTGTAAGACCCATCGGAAATGCAAAAGAAAAAAAGCAGAAAGCAAACAAACCGTGCAAGACCCATCGGAAATGCAAAAAAAGCAAAGCATAAAGCAAACAAACTGTGCAAGACCCTTCGGAAATGCCAAAAACAAAAAACAAAACAAAAAACAAAGCAAAAAGCAAACCCCGCAAGACCCATCGGAAATTGGGGGAAAAACCCCCAAAAGCAAAAAGCAAACCCCGCAAGACCCATCAGAAATGGGGAAAAACAACAACCAAAAAGCAAACAAACCCAAGACCCATCGGAAATGGGAAAAAAACACACCAAAAAACAAACAAACTCTGCAAGACCCATCACAGCATAGAAACACAATCCCACCACCCAGCCCAAAACCACGCTGCAAAACACACCCAGAACAGTTTTTAAAAAGCAGAAAGCAGCACCTTACCTTACCAGGCAGTCTGAAGCCTCCTCCGATCACACTCACTCTAACTGCTGGGGGGAAAGAGCTACAAAGAAGCAGTCTCTTCGCCTACCAACGGTTAGCAATTTGAATTCCCTGCCTTTTTCTGTTCGTAACTGGAAGCTCCGGCCGCAAGTCGAAGCGTGTTTCCCCAAAAATAAGACAGGGTCTTATATTAATTTCTGCTCCAAAAAAAGCAGTAGGGCTTATTTTCAGGGGATGTTTTATTTTTTTCATGTACAACAATCTACGTTTATTCAAATACAGTCATGTCATCTTCTGGTTGCTGCACAGTGGTGGAGGGCAGGCTTTCACTTAACTAGGGCTTATTTTTGGGGTAGGGCTTATATTACGAGCATCCTGAAAAATCATATGTGAAATGCGAGACGAGAGCATAGAGGCTCTTGTTGGAGTGCCGTCCGTCCTTAGGGTATCTCAGGAGGTTCAAACCATCCTGCTGCCACCTTCCCGGGAGACCGTCAATTGGGGAATTGATACCCGAGAACTGGAGGAGAGATTATTGAAACTAACAGTCGCCACCCAAACCAAACGGGAATTGGCGGGAAAGGAAGAAAGGGGGAGGTCCGTGGTAGAGGCGGGAATGGGGGAGATAAAAGGGGAGAGAGACCGAATCGTGGGTGGCTGGGAACTAATCTGGGTGGAGGACCCTAGACCTTCTTACTGGGGTGAGTCGGAGGCCCGAGAATGGAGGCGACGGCTGAAAGAGGGGAAGGAGGCAGTAGCGAGGGAAGCGGAGGAGCGCCAGGCATGGCATGTGGAGGAGGCACAGAGGAGGGCATATTTCCAGGACCATGGGACTCCTGTGAGAGAGAAGGGGAACCCTTATGGGGAGAGGCCAGAGATGAGGAGACCCTACCGCTATTAGGGTATGAAGAACACCCCAATAAGACAATGGCCCCTTTTTGCCCGGACCTTGGGAGACTAAATCGTCGAACCCATTTGATACAGAAGTTTGGTTACCCTTGCGTCGCCCGTTGGTGCCAAGAGAGAAGTTACCAGAGGAACAGTTGAATAACGTATTACGATTGAATGATTCAATAAACCCCCGTTTTGATTTAACTTTAAAAATGACTCCTACTTTATTTGGAAAAGAGGAGGAGGCTATATATGAACCCTCACATCATACTAGGGCTTATTTTCAGGTTAGGTCTTATTTTCAGGGAAACAGGGTATTAGTTCCCCTCTATTCAGCACTGGTTAAGCCTCATCTTTGAATACTGTGTCCAGTTCTGGATACCACTTCATGCTGACAAACTGGAACAACTTTAGAGGAGGGCAATAAAGATGATCAGGGGACTGGAAACCAAGACCTATGAGGAAAGACTGAAAGAATTGGGCATGTTTAGCCTTGAAAAAATTAGACTGAGGAGAGATATGACAGAACTTTAGTCATACAGAGGGGCAGAGTCTGTTCTTGGTCATCTCAGAGTGTAGGACATGTGATAATGGGCTCAAACTACAAGAAGCCAGATTTAGGCTTAATACCAGGAAAATTTCTTAACTGTTAGAGCAGTACAACAATGGAACCAATTTACCTTGGGAGGTAGTGAGCGCTCCAACTCTGGGGGCATTCAAGAGAGAACTGGACACCCACCTGTCAGATCTGCTTTGATTTGGATTCCTGCATTGAGCAGGGGATTTAGGCCCCTTCCAACTCAATTATTCTATGATACTAATATTTTGGGTAAGAAGGTCTAACTAAGTTATATTCCAAAAGTAACATGATGGCTAAAGTCCTGTTGTGCAGGTAAGCATGCATAATCTGAAATAAAAAATTGCAGCAGGGAAGAAGTAATATACACATGAACCACTTCCACAACATAACAGATATGAACTGTGTGGTCAAACTGCACAATTCTGGCTGCCTGGACACAATGCCCTGCAAACTTCAGATGTAACTTTACATGATGCCAACTTAAACAGGAGTTCAATCATTAAGTACTTGCCAAAGAAGTAATTTTCTATTACTTTTTACCTTTAAAGGGTAGTTTAAGATGCACTTTGCATTTTTCAGCATTCCCTTATCAATCCTAAGTGGTAAGAGAAGTTTTGTTTCATCTTTTGGATTTTTGCATTTTCAATGTGCAGAATCAAAAGAGGGAACCAGAGGGGTTTTCTCTATATTTCTGGCCTGTTGGCAATTGTCAACAGGAAAAGTTAACAACCTCCAAAGGTAGGCTCTAAATTACCTCCATTAAGGGAGCAATACTAGCAAGACCTATACTTGCACTATTTCAAACAATCCCGCAGCAAATTCCTTTGAAAATAATCTTCTAACAGCAGTTTCAGTCAAGCTGGCACCACAGAGGGCCAACCAGTCTTATCCTGAATTTTGACGTGAGATTGGGGACCTTAAGTGCGAGACAAAATTATGGAAACGGTTGATTAGTTAGGTAGGAATTGGGAACCCTTATGCTCCAGTGTCGCTTTGCTGTTTGGTGGTGGTGACATGAGAACGATCTGAAACAACTTGGTAGGAGGTTCTGCTTTCTCTCCTTCCTTCTACGAAAAAACTAAGAAGGAAAAGAGTTTCCCGGTCTTTTCCCGCGCCATCCGCCTCCCGCTCGAGGCGTTTCCAAACTCCCTTTCGGCCAGGCGAAAGCGGCTCGGTTTTCCCACAGCGGCACAAGCTGAAGAGGGCGAGGGTTCGGGCATTGTTCGTTTCTCTTTACCCCTCTCCCCGGCTCCCGATCCTGTGTAGTGGAAAACCCCTGCCCAAACAATCGCCAGCTCACAGCGGTAGCCGCAAGGCATGGGTCACAAATGCACGCCTTCCTGCTAGAACTCAGTTTCCAGCTCTATGGATGCACGGCTGTTTCCGTCTAAGCCGCACGCCCTGCAGAAGGTCGGACGGGGCTCCTACTTTCCAAGCAGACTGGAGGGCGCCGCCTCTCCTTTCTCGCACGGCACGACTGCAAAGTTTTCTCAGCAGGGAGAATGCACGACTCCCCCGGAAAACTAAGCGCTCGAAATTAAATCACGTTACTTTAAACGAGGAACGAGATCGCTGAGCTGCGCAATGGAGCCCTCAGTATATTTACTCGGGATCCTTCGCTAAGGTCGAAGGGGTTTATTCCCTTCGATCTCAGCGGAGGATCCCGAGTAAATAATATTCAGAGGAAGAGGGCATTCCCTGAATGGCGCATAGCTAAAGTTAATCCTAAAAAGGCTTTGAGAAAGCTACCGACCGAACTCCGGTCTGTGGAGGGTTTCGTCTACATGCGAAGTAAATCCAGAAGAATCCAGGGAATTTCAATCCTGTACCATAAGACCCGTGAAGATCGCCTGCTTCACGTGATTTACTTCTGAGCAGGCACGCCAAAGATTGCGCTATAAGGCCGTGATCTAGTTTGTTTCCCTGGCATTAAGTCCTACTGAACCCGGATGAGTCATAATTGTATAGTTCGAAGGGACCCCAAGGCCCGTCGAGTCTTACCGCCTATCATTGCAGGAAATCCACAGACGAAGCAACTGGCTGCCCAACCTCCCTGTAGAAATCGCTCACGAATCGCCCACCACCCTTCCTTGGTAGTCCACTCAACTCTCTTGGATGTAAAAACTTTTCATCACCACAGTTGTTATGCTTATCTTTCTATACTGCAATGTCCTTGGCCCGTTCCCAGCCAATGTTTGTTAAGACAATGATCCATGTTTGCACCTTTTCAACTTCTATTTTCCTAATTCCCCCCCGCCTCAAATTTATATAAGTATCTGCCTGCTTGAGGCGACACTCCATGTGAGGAAGTGGCTGTAGTCCAAGAAAAGTCACCTCAAATAAAATTTCGCCAGACTTTAATATGCCAGCGTATTCTTTGTTTTTGTTCACATGCTTACACTCTTCTGTGCCTTAGTCCTGCGTATTACACTTCTAACTGCTTGTCCATTTTGTGTGTGACAAAATAGGGAACGAATTGATAACCACAACAGTTAATTTTTCGTCTCCTGCTTGGTGTTTTCCTTGCATGCACAAGGGGGGGGGTTCCTCAAGGCCAATATCTGATTGGTGGGGCATGTTCAAGGTCACGGTCTTTACGGAAAAGGATAAGGCTAGGCTGATCATCTTTTCTGGTTGCTGCATCTGTGCTTTAAAGCAGAGCTGCTGGAAGATGAGCTGGTGTCACTACCAGTACAGCAATAACGACCTCAAACTGACCACTGCATGAGACTGCTCCACTGAAGAATACAGTTCCCACCATTTCTGATACATGCATCCATTTTCCACTATAAAAGTGTAATTTAATAGATGTTTATTCAAATACTAATGAAGGCAAGTAGATTCAGGAACTAACAAGCATCTTTCAGACTAATGTACACTTTCCACTGAACTTGGAAACTGCTCGTACTTATTGTTGATCCCCCAAAGGGCACAGCATTATAGTTTATAGCTGCTCCCATTTGAAATGCATCAGAGATTTCTGCTCTTAAATAAAATTAATATTTATGGTCAATTTATTATTATTAATTAGACAAAACAAGAAAAATCTTATATCTCACTCCTTTGCATGTTAAGTAGTGACACACAACACTCAATGGAGTTTGTTGCTAGGTGAGTGTACACGGGATGTATTAATTTTTAAGAAAGCCAACTTCTGTTCATAATGTGATTTGAGTGGCTGGATTTTAGGAACAGATGACACAACACTGAATCAAGCACTTAAGGATGGAATTCAAGAGAAACTATGTACTGAACTTTCTTGGTGTGTGATCATAGGAAATGGTAGCAGCTGACATCTACACAAAAAGAAGCCTCAAGAGGGCAAATTTACTTTTCTCCTAATTTACAGGAGCAAATGGGGCATTCTTTTTCCATTTAAATACCTCCTTTTCTATGCAGGGAAAAAAAGAGACTTTTTCCATTATGTCCTGCC
The DNA here is from genome assembly GCA_037013535.1 of Intellagama lesueurii. Lineage (NCBI taxonomy): Eukaryota > Metazoa > Chordata > Lepidosauria > Squamata > Agamidae > Intellagama > Intellagama lesueurii. The sequence continues at coordinate 95,929,883 of JBAJHW010000005.1, forward strand.
TGACAACATGGCAGTGATGGAAAAAAGACAGACCCTTAGCAACCTGTGCAAAGCCACCCTCACATTTCACCATGAGTCTGGCTTTGATCCACAAAAGTTAGCAGACTGTAGAATTTTTTTTAGTGGTCTAATAAAGGTATTGCCCATCCAGCACTGTATTTTGTAAGGGCCACACGGCTCTTATCAATCTTTTTTTACTGAGAAAATGGACACATTTTCAACCATCTCTATCTAGGGTGTGTTGTTCAGTTACCACTGGTGTCAATGTAAACACACTAGCTTGCATTCAACAGCTTTATACATTGTCACTGTAACAACGTATATAGGTTGGTGCTATGTATGTGTATATATACACATACATAGCACCATCTTACATACGCTACTGAGAAGGACCGGAGAGTCATGCATACATAACAGACATAGTCTGTACTTTTTTGCATTTTCTCTTCCTCTGATCTTACCGCTTACAGGCCATTTTCCCCACACACTCCACCATACACACGTGCATTATAAGCAGAAGGAGCAGGAGTGAAAAATGAAAACATACTACCCTAGTTCCTACAAAGCAGTGTCTGGAACCCTGCAACAGGTACTATGACAGTAAATGTTTCTAATATTTCAAAAACATTTCATTTAAAAAACATTTTATAATTTTACAATTGGATTTCAGAATTGAGCAGAGAATCCGTCGTTCTACCTCAGGCTGCAAAATGTCTTGGGTCAGCCCTGCCGTGGAGCAGCAACATCCATAGTGCCCGGAGGGCTATATTAAGTGCCACGTGGAGTCACAGGCTTAATTCCACGTCCAGCCCTTTGCTTCAGCCACACCAAAAGCTGTAACGGCACTAACTCAACAATGCTAAGGCGAAACGAATTCATTCCGTTGTTTAAAGCGGTTACGTTTCGCAAGGTCCGCAACGCGCCACTTTCCCCCGCGGCTGGGCACTGTTGGTAGGTGTGTCATGATAGACGTCACCGGCAGCCTATAGGAACGTCTCCCCTTTGTATCACCTCATGGCAGGAGGATAAACAAGGCTCGAGTGGCGGACTTTGCCCGGCAAAGTCTTAAGAGTTTACGGTTAACGGTTGCAGCTTCTGCAAACAACAAATCAACTTGAAAAATGAGTAACTAAAAAAACCCAGAGGGCTGGCATATCTTTACTACAAACTCGGGAGTCGTATTAGCCCAAGGAAGGGAGAAAGCATACAACTCTGAGACATAAACGTTCATAAGTAATAGGCATCCAACCCAAACATAGGATCTTGTGGCAAAACGAAACAAGTTTATTTGCTGCAAGCATCCGCACACTACGGCCCACTTCACCAGATGAATGGAAAGAGGCTCTGTCGCGCAAAAGAGACACCCTGGACGCAGCAAATAAAGGGCGGGGGGCTTAATTCCTATAATTGCGTCGCATACCCTGATCATATGCATGTTACGCAGAAAAAAACGTGACAGTTTAACCGGGCAGACTGCTCAGGGCGTAGGCGCATGGTGGCAGCCGTGGTCCAGGCAATCCCGGGCCCTTTATACTAAAAGATAATCTCTATTCTTAAATCCATCAAGTTCCACTATGTTCCACAGGAGGTACATCCACAGAAGGGCAGACAGGGCTGAGACTTGAATCTAGTGCGTTCAGTCTGAGATTGCAACGCCTTGAAATTTTCCACCTTCCTTTCTTCCTTTCCCTTCCTACGTTGGCCACGGATCATATTACGTTCTCGAACAAAACTCTGTATTTCCGTCCGAGAGAAAATCTCTCGCCTCCAGTTGACAATAAATGGGAGGGAACGTCAGGCCAAACTCATAAAGTAGGATAATTTACCTTGACTTAAGCGTGTGCAATCTCACATATCTCTACTCAAAGGTGAGCACCATGATTTCAATGGGACTTATCCCCACAGATGAGTAGAGGATTTCAGCTTTCACTCTGCAGCTGTTTACGAGATTTTTCACTTGTTTATCCGGTGGTGTTTCTATAAACAATACAATCCATTTTTCAACACCAGGTTCCCACAACACAGTACAACAAAACCTGCCAAAAGCGCACACGCGGTAAACACAAAATGTATCCAGGAATCGATTACAGATGGCAGGAAAACGAGGACTCAGTTCTCTTACAATGACAGACGAGAACTCTTCAAGCAAGGCTGCAGTAATATGGGAATAAGTTCCCTTGACATGAGTCTTACTTCTGACTAAACATGAAACTCACTGAGGTCACGTTAGTGCAATCAATCCCTTGCACGCTGATCGATTTCTGTGTAAAAAGACTAGTTTTGCACCGGAACTGCCCTAGAACTTAGTGGGACTGAAGCAGTAAACCTGACGCAAGAGGGCTCGCAACGGGCGCCGGGAGACGTTGGTGGGTTGCAATTCTTCTCCTACGTGGTGGATTGCAAAAGGGAACTCACTTACATGAAAGGCGGGGCTCTCGCCGCTTGGCGCGCCGGCCAAGAAAGCTGCCTTTGCAGTGGGCCCAGGGAGCAGCCGCCGTAAGATCCGGGGGCAAGGCTGCGGATGGCCGTTCGTGGCACTTTTCAAATTTCGCGGGGTGGTTCAGCTGACATTCGGCCGGAGCCGGACTCCTTCGCCGGTTGCCGCGTCCTTCTGGATGCTCAATAATATCCTGCAGCTGTTGTGCTGTGCGGCTCTCTGGAGAGCAAGCCTGGCCAGAATCCTCCCGTACGTTGGCTGTCCTCATGGTGTGTCCCTCTCTCACCCCTCTTCCCCACCCGCCTCTTTTCTCTCCCCCTAACCCCCCTCCCCCGCGTCTTCCCTGAAGTTTGCAAATCTGTTGCTTTGCTCCTCGCCTGATTAACTTTCACATTCCGGGCTCTGGTCCAGGCTCCCACTGGCACGTGGAACTGCAACGTGACTGGCTCCCCCCCCCCAAAAAAAACCCGCGCACATACAAACACAACGGGAAACGGCTTGCCAAAAATAGCAAACGCGGGGGTCCGATAGACACGCACGTGCCGTTTTTCAGAGAGTGACCTAGGGCTGGAGAAAGAGGAGCCAAACAAAGTGGGGGTGAAAATATGATTGCTCCCCCCTTGGTGTGAGGAAAGACGCATCCCATGCATCCCAATTCTTTTGTTGCTGGGAGAGTACGTGGCGTTCCCCCTTTCCTCCCGCAAAAATACCGCCACAAAGGGGCGTCGACGCGAGGGCAGAGGGGGCTGCTCGCCCCTGAATCCTGCATATATTTTATTATTTAAACACACACAAAACAGGCGGACTGTTTTGAGGCTCCGTGCGCACAAATTATGCGAACATTCCAGTATGCAGGGAGCCCTTCTGGCGTAGTGGTTAGTTAGAGGGGCAGGCTGGGGTTGGGGAGACCTGGGTTCAAATTCCTGCGCCGCGGTGCGAGGGAACTGCGAGGTGGCAATGGTTAACCTGTTTTTCAACATCTCACGTTCCTCGAAAACTCCGTGAAGGAGAAGTGATTAGATGGCAGGAATGCCAGCACCATTCTGCAGCACCCTCCCCCCCCCCCCCATTGCTGCAACACATTAGGGGGAACTGGCTTAGTTCGCTGGAGTTCTTTGGATAAGTTACCGACCACAGCAATTGCAAATAAGAGTGCAAAAAGCAACAACAACCTCACCCCCAACATCAACAGCACATGTAAAGGAAATATTGGCAGACTTGAGGGAACTAGGGATTTGCAGAAATTAACAGAAAAGGGGACGGGGTAGGGGAAGAGACGTTGTATAGAAAGATAGCAACAATTGCTTGCTGAAGACCGAGTCTGTTCCATAGCCATGGAATTCTGACTCACTGTTGAGATGGGAAATGGAAACCTGGGAAGGGTAACGGAATGTAGTGTAATCCTAGAAAGGGGCATAGCTGGCTGGCTGGCTGCACCCTGACTGGACAGGCCCAATGCTAACTTTTGCTGCAGGTTCTATTGCTTTAGTATCTCTCTGTCTTGTCCTCCCCCTCAGAGCTTTGCAACTCTGCCCTCTGCTTGAACCTTAGAGATGTTTTGGACTGAAAACAAGACTGGCCATACCATAAGGCTATCATGCAAATTTATTGTGTGACCACACTTGGAATACTTTATACAGCTTTTCACTGTGCCTTTTCCAGCTGAACAATAATGCCTTTTAAGATGGAGCAACTAGAATTTTAGACATCATAACATTTCTTTGCAGGGTAATTGTTGTATTACAAAAGCATACAGTAGAACTGAAGCAGCTCTGCTAGAAGGAAAATATTACAACATTTGTCTGTTTTTTTAAAAAAAGGCAACTGAAGGGGGCATTAAGGAGGTACAGTATCTAAGCATAGGGACCTCATCGCTGGAGCAGTATGGATGTCCTACTCCAAAATTTTAGAATGAGGCACTGTTCCTCCTGTCTGGTCCAAATGCTGACCAAAGCATAAAGAAAATTGTGATTGGGTTCGTTAGAAGTCTGGAGCAGTTCCTCCTTTTTGGTGGGAAATAACCACTGAACCTCTTTTGAAAGATCAACAGGCTTTAACACTTGTTGATTCCACAACAACTTCTACAGTGGTGCCTTGACTTACAAACGCTCCTACTTATGACCATTTTGAGCTATGACCAGCTCCGGCCGCAAAATTTTGCTTCTACGGTGGTGCCTTGACTTACGAACACCCCTACTTACGACCATTTCAAGTTACGACCAGCTCCGGCCGCAAAATTTTGCTTCTACTTGCGACCGGAGCTTCCACTTACGAACAGAAAAAGGCAGGGGAAAAAGGCGGGAAATTCAAATTGCTAACTGTAGGTGGCGACGAGGTTGCTTCTTTGTAGCTCTTTCGCCCCAGCAGTTAGAGAGTGTCCGTCGTCCTCGGAGGCTTGGGACTGCCTCCTTCTGCTTCTGAGAGCATGTGTGTGTTTGCAGGGAGGCTTCGGGCTGCCTTGTAAGGTAAGGTGCTGTTTTCTGCTTTTTAAAAACTGTTCTGGGTGTTTTTGCAGTGTGGTTTTGAGCTGGAGGGGGTTATGTTTCTGTGCTGTGATGGGTCTTGGGGGGTTTGTTTGTTTTTTGGTTCCCCCCCATTTCCGATGGGTCTTGGGGGGTTTGGTTGCTTTTTGGATTCCCCCCCCCCATTTCTGATGGGTCTTGGGGGGTTTGGTTGCTTTTTGGATTTTCCCCCCGTTTCCGATGGGTCTTGGGGGGTTTCCTTGCTTTTTGGATTTTCCCCCCCATTTCTGATGGGTCTTTGGGGGTTTCCTTGCTTTTTGGATTCCACCCCCCTTTTCCGATGGGTCTTGGGGAGTTTGTTTGCTTTTTAGTTCCCCCCCCCCCCAATTTCCGATCTTGCACGATCTGCTTGATTGCTTTTTGCTTTGTCTTGTTTGCATTTGCAATGAGTCTTGCATGGTTGATTGGTTTTTGGTTTGTTTTCTTTGCATTAGGTCTTGCACGCTTGATTGCTTTTTTGCTTTGTCTTGTTTGCATTTGCAATGGGTCTTGCACGGTTGATTGGTTTTTGACTTGTTTTCTTTGCATTAGGTCTTGGACGCTTGATTGCTTTTTGCTTTGTCTTGTTTGCATTTGCAATGGGTCTTGCACAGTTGATTGCTTTTCTCCCCCCCCCCCCCCTTCGGCTAGAAGGGATTAATCGCGTTTCCGACCGGTCTTGCTGTGATTTTTTTGGGGGGGGTGTGTGATTTTTTTCTTTGGCCAGAATGGATTAATTGCATTTCAGTGCATTCCAATTGGACATGGTGCTTTGACTTACGACCATTTCGAGTTATGACCATCTTCCTGAACCAATTAAGTCCATAAGTCGAGGCACCACTGTATAGGATCAAAACAACTAAGATCAGGTAATTGTCCATAATGTGATGATGAAAATCCCGACTGTAAATTAGGAAAGTTTATTGAGGGGCTGGTCCAAACCAGCTCCCGGTCTGTAGGCTTCCTCAATGGAACACTCCGCACCGCACATATCGTGCCGCAACAAGGATGTCTGGCCCAGTCTCCCTCTTGCGGGGGTTGATTGAAGGTGGGAACCGGTCTGATTACCTTCCTCCAATGACCTTGTCCTCGGGGAAAGACCACAACTGTCCATTCTTGCGTCTCCGTTACTGATCCTTTCTCCTTCTTTAACTCCGGGTCTGGCAATAATCCTCCCACCTTTAAGTTAGGAAAAGTCCTCCAATAACCCGCACGTTTTCCTGTATCTGAGCTCATCGTCTTTAGTTTCTCTCTCCCTTTCCTCCTTCCTCGTTGTCTCCTTTCTCCCTATACTGAAAACTCTCCTCCCCTTTTGATCTTTTATATTCTCTTCCCACACTGGCAGAATTAACTCCTCCTCCTTTTTCCCTTTTCCTTCCTCTACCAAACAGATTTTGACCTTTTCCTCTTTCCCCTTTGATTCTTTTCCTTCTCTTTCTTCCACCATCAATTCTTCCCTTTCTGTTACTTCTCTCCCTCTTATCTCTCCCTCTTTCTCCGACGTCTCTATTCGAGGGGACGGCTCACTCTGTTCTTTCTCTCTTTTTCCTATCTCTCCTTCACAAAAATGGATAGGGAGAAGATTATTAGGGTCACAATGCTGAATGGTAGGAGGTTCAGGACAGACAACAGAAATGTCTATCCATATAACATGTCATTAAATTATAGGTTTCATTTTGCTAAGATGTGATGGCCATCAATTTAAGGCCATTTTAAATGGGGATTTAGAAAAATAAATCACTAAAGAGAAAACTGTCTATGGCTAGTAGTCACAATGTCTTTATGTTAACTCCAGGATCAGAGGCAGCAGTTCCTGGGAAACAACCATGTTCCCAATCCCAGAGCTGTTGACCTTCTGGACTTCCTATGGATAGCTGGCTGTTCATTATGAGAAACAAGATGCTGCTGAACTAGATGGGATAGGGTTTTGGTTTGATTCAATATGGTTCTTTTCATGTTCTTGTGCTTGCCTGCAAGTCAAGCAAGCAGCACATCCATGGATCAAAGGTATCACAGTCACATTTATTGAGGCCAGTGACATGAACATTAGCACAGCAGTTGGGATGTAACAGTATGCTGTATGACTGCAATCCACCCGTTGTGATCAGATGATCTTGAGAAATGGAACGTTTCTTTCCCATTTGCCTGGAGAGGGGAAAGGAGAGGAAATTTTCTATTTTTTTTAATCTGTTGCTAGCACATCAGCAAAGCTTTGAAAGGGCTTTTTAAAAAATGCATTGCTGATGCACTGTGTCAGCAACTATTAACAAGAAATGGAAAACTTTCCTTTCTCTACAGGCAAGTGGAAAGGAAGCTTTCAATTTCTCTAAGCAATGTAGGCATAGCATGGAGGAGGAGACAAGAGAGGGATTGTTTTCCTTTCTCTTTAGGAAGGAATATCAGTCTAGATCATACAAAATAGGATTGCTTGTGGTTGCAGTGTGGCCTATCCTTGCTTGTGGATGGAAGAATTGCCTCAAATGACACTGCGCCTCAGAACAGTCCTGTTTAGCATGTTCTAGACTGATCCAGGTTGTAATAATTGAACCATCTAGTTGCACCCTTACCTGAAAGAAAACTTGCCCTCCGTCACCAATTCACCCCAGCAGTACAGGTGGTTAGGATTCCCAAATCCATGGGATATTGGTTCCAAGCCCCCGTGCATACTGAGAAGTGTGGATTGTAGCTAACAGCCTGTTGGACCCAGGCCTCCTCTTTACCTGTAATTTTCATCTCAATGGGGCCTCTATGAGTAAGAGCTGAGCTGAAATCATTTCTTGTTCCTGTGCTGAAAACTGAAGATGACCATCTTTCTCTCTCTACCTGCCCCTCTCCTAACAATCTGAAGGGCTCTGCATGTTTCCTTCAAAGACAATTAAGAATCCATTTCCTTGTTTGCCTGGGAGTGTTGAGGAAGGAGATAGCTGGACGACAGGAAGGGCAGGAGATGGGAAACCTCTCCCAGGAGGCAGTTGGGCTTAGGTTAGCACCCTTCCTCCTGCCTCACCAGCCAACCCAGCTCAGAGTTTTACGGCACTACTCTGGATGGAAGCTGCCTCAAGCTGCTGGAGCTAGGCAAAATGGTAGTGGCGGCAAGGTCCTCTTGAGTGTCAACAAATTTTGCTTTAAAAGTGGAGGTCCTTTTGTGGTGAAATAGCAAAGGAATGTTGGGAAGTCAAGAAGGGTTGAGAAAAACTGGGAAGGAGGACATTGGGTTTGAAACTCAAGGCTGTGGCGTCTTTTAGGGATTTACTCCTCTTTTCCTGCTGCCTTCAACTTTTCCAGAATTGTTTTTTCCAATGAATTTTGTCTTCTGATGACGTGCCAAAAGTAGGATAGCCTCAGTTTTTTCCTGTCAGCTTTCTTCACTGTCCAGCTTTCACACCCGTACATAGTAATTGGGAATACAATGTTGTGAATGATCTTGGCCTTGGTCTCTAGCAAGGTTCCTGCTAAGCTGGGTGTGCGCGCGCATGACTACGCTTCCCTCCGCACAGCTGTCTTCCTTCTCCATGTAGCAATCGTGTTAGGTTCCAGTCGCGACAGAATCCAGTGCGCAAGGGGGGGCGGAGTCGTGCGTGCACACGGGCAAAGCCGTAAAAAAGAGGCAGAGCCCCACCCAGCGGGGCTGAAAATTAGAGATTACTGTACATTGGTCTCCAGTGGCACATTCTTATACTTGATTATTTTTTTCTAATTCTTTCATTTCTGCCCTTCCGAATCTCAGCCTTCTGATTTCTTAGCTGTAATATCCATTTGGATTGATGATTGAACCAACATCTTTTAACAATTTCAGTTTCTTCATTGTCAACATTAAAGTTGTGTAGTTCTTCACTAGTTGTGATTTTTGTTGTCTTAATGTTCACCTGCAGTCCTGCTTTGGCACTTCTTTCACTTTCATTAGAAGTCATTTCAAGTTATTGTTACTTTCTGTTTTAAGATGGTGTCATCTGCCTATCTTAAATTATTAATGTTTCTTTCCTTGATTTTCACCCCTCCTTCTGAATCAGCTTTCCATATGATACATTCCGTGTACAGATTAAACAAATAAGGGGATAACATTCACCCTTGTCCAACACCTTTGTCTATAGGAAACCGCTCTGTCTCTCCATATTCTGTCCTAACAGTATCTTCTTCTCCACAATACAAGTTATGCATCAGGACAAACAAGGCCTCAGGTTCCAGCTATGCTGCTTTAATCTACATTTTCCAAATTAGCTTGCTTTTGTTTTGTAATTGGTCGCTGGGAGACAGGTAATTTATATGCATGTCTCATTTGTCAGCTACTAGATTTGAAAGATTTGCACACCTAGGGGGGAAAAAACCTTAGGAAGAAGAAGAAATAAGCATTTCCATTTTAATCTGATATTATCAGGAGTTTGTCAGGGAAGGCAAGATGTGAGCCAGGCCAGGTGGGCTCCCAACTGAGTCACTGGCACAAGGAGTGCCTGAGACAGTCCCTCATTCAGCTTCACCCACTCCTCACTTTCTACATCAGAAAAGATGTGGGAATTAGTGAATCTAAATGAGTCAGGAGCTGCCATTCCAAGGCACCTCTAGCTCATTTACCATTTTCTAAAGGTCCCATTCTTCCTTTACCTTTTCCAGTAGGAGATGTGATGGACAAGTGAAGTCATCTGTTGGAGGACTGCCTAACAGGATTTGGGCCATGACTTTGTCCATTGCTGGAATGTGGTGCCAGTGTGTTTGCCTGAGATCACTTTAACCCTTGGGTCAAAAGTAGCTGCCCTCTATGCCCTATATTTCCTCATAGCCTTGAACTGCCATTTAAATTTGGACAAAATTATGTTGTCACAGTCCACTGAAGAAATGATAAGCTCCCAAGATGGAAGGCACAAAAAGGGGTAATGGAAACAATAATTCATTATTGAAATCTTGAATATTTCTGGATTAAAACCAAAGTGAAAAACACACACTTTCAGTTTCAGATTACTGTTGACTGATATAAGTATTTGAATGTTTGGGGAATCTCTCTGCATGCTTTCTGCTCTTTGCCAAATGTCCAAAAAGTAGCTCACTGATAGTTAGCACTACCAGTTTGTTTTTCCTCTATGATGTAATCATAGGTTTAGCATAAAAAACCTGTACATACATGCATGCCCCACATGCTTTGTCAAAGTCCAAGTCATAGAACTGAACAGATCTCACTCCATTCTTCATATAATTACATATTGAAACTTTACAATCCTGTTTGGCTGTTGTGTTTTACAAATACGGATTTCACCATGAAGGTTTTAGCATGTTGTTCAAGCCTGAGGTGAACGGTGGCCTCATATGTCTGTGTTCTCACCCTCATTGTTGAATTCTTCATTCTCTACCAAATGCATTCACTTGTTATGGGGGGAGATGGAATAAGCTTCTAAGGTGTTCACATCCAAGAAGAGAAGGGTATTGCAAAATTGGAGGTTTGGACAAGAGAGTGCAGGGAATATGTCTGGACACTGCTTTAATAGTCCTCACAAAGTTGCCAGGCAGCTTTCTTGTGTTAGGGAGACTGGTTATTTCTGAAGTCTGGTGCATTCAAGATTCTGACCTTGTCTGAACTCCCCAGGTGTGGGCATGAAATGGGGACAAAAAACCATGGCCTGGGCTTATCTGTAGGGACAGGCAGGGAGCAAATCCTCTAAGCCTAATTTGTTCACATGTGCTGGCTCAGATTGCAAACACCTTTTTCAGGGTAAAAAAAAATACAGTAAAAATGAAATCAATAAATAATGTGTGTATGTTACAATGCAAGTATACATAGCAATAACCCAGTAGCCAGTCCAAATCATCCTTGAAAATATTTGTTTTGCATTATATAACTGAGGGAGGGGGATTGGTGAGGCTGCTTAACCCTTCCTACACTCCTATTTGAACCCTAAACTCTCCCTCTGTTATGACTGTTGGGTTTCTAGATCTGCAGGAGTATTGTGGGGGTAGAAGCATGAGCACAGAGGAATTGAGTGTTATTTCGCTACCAAGAATGTTTTGCACCAATAAAAGAGCTGTCAAACTTACTATATGCCTGCAACAGTAGCCCTGGGTTTTGTTTTTATACACCCTGAATACAGACAATCAGGAATATAATGGGATGTATTTGATGTGAAAGAGGTGTAAAGACAGGGAAGAGAGCATCATAAATGAAACATATATATTTCAACCATATGCTCTCTTAATAATATTTACTTCTTCCTGGGATCTGTATCATTTACTTTGGTGGTATGCAGGCAAGAGACATTGCCTACACCGCGTTGTGCTCAATGTGGAACTTGAAGTTCAGGCTCTCATGTACTCTGTTTTCATCTTGGAAAACATTTGGTTGTATGCCACCTGCACCTTCCTTTCCTATAAGACCATCTTTGTGTGGAAGAATTTGCAGTTCCCGCTTCCCTTTTGCTTAGCTGCAATGTGACCACTTTCTCACGTGTTTGAGTTGTTTATTTTAGCTCTGCAAGGCTTTGGAACTCTTTGATTAGTCATCTAGGCAAATCCCTGAATCTCCCTCTCCCTCCCTCCCTCCCTCTCTGTCTTTCTTACTCTCACACACACATACACAGAGGGGTGTGGATTTTTTCTTGGCTGGATTCACAGTAGAAGGCCAACGGTTTAGATTACGGATTGAAAAAAGTTTGGTTAAATTAATTGTGAATAACTTTACAATTTCTATCTAAGATTTGGTAGTAAGCAACTGATTAAGCCGAGAAGGGTCTTACTTGAGACTTTGTGTGTGTGTGTTATGTTTAAGCTTGAACTGTACAGCAGTGGCAAAGACATAAACTTTCTCAATACTGTATATGAAACAATTCTATTGTAAAAGAGTTCAGTCTCGGAATCAGCTAGAGGGGAAACGACCCTGCACTTCATTTAAGCTGTACTGTCTTGGATGTAGTGTGAGATATAAATGTGGTTGAAACAACAGGAGACAGTGATCACACTGCTTTCACATTTAATTTACATGCAAGTGGAGAAACACCAGGGAACTCCAACACATTCTTCTCCAGAATGAAGGAACAGTTTAAAAAGGAAGTTGAAAATAAAAGAATCTCTTTTGTTCTGTTTTATCACTTACCATTTTTAAAGAGTTATTTGAAGGCATCAATAAACACAGACAAGGAGTATCTGTAGCGAAGCACTGTTTACTTGGACTTCCAAAAAGTAGACTTTTGGCAAAGTCCCCAATTAGTGATTCCCAGCAAATAAAGTGGCCATGGATAAGAGATGTCCACTGGATTGAAAACTAGTTAAAGAACAAGAACCAGAGAGTAAGAATACATTGTCAGTTTTTCCAGTGAAAAGATATGGGTAGAATGGTCTCTCCAGGATCTGTGTTGGGACCGGTGCTTATTACGTTGTTCATAAATGCGGTAGGGGTGAGAAGTGGCCAGGTTTGCTGATGGTATACAATGATTTAGGGAGCTGAGAAGGAAAAACAGATTGTGAAGAGATCTAAAACAATACTTTCCCAACTGGGTGAATGTTAAATGAAATTCAGCATAAAGAATTAAAATGTTAAATGAAATTCAGCACAAGTATGTGCAAAGTAATGTATATGAAAGTAAGAAATCCCCACTTCTTATAAATATTGATGGGATCTGAGCTGGCAATGAATGACCAAGAAAGGGGCCTTGGGATGGTGGTAGATAGCCTAATTAAGACATAGTTCTAGTGTGTGGCTGATGCTAAGAGAGGGGATTAGTACTGTATGTTGGGCATAATTAGAGAAGGAATGGCAATATTTATTTTATTTATTTATTTATTAAATTTATACCCCGCCCATTTAGACCAAGTCTACTCTGGGTGGCTAAAAATAAAAATAGCATAATAAATTAAAACAACAATAATGATGTCATTCAAGATGGGAAAATAAATAGAAAGTACTAAGACTCTACTGCCCTTATATACAGTAAATCCATGGTGTAACCACATCTGGAATGCTGTATCCAGTTCTGGTGACCATTCTTAAAAAGGGATATTGTTGGGCTGGAAAATGCACAAAAAGGGGAGATCAAAATTATTAATGAATTGAGGCATTTCCCCTATGAGCAAATGTTGCAATGTTTGGAGCTTCTTAAATTAGATCAACAGACAAGTGTGGGAGCTATGATGGGATATGTAACTAGGTGTGGTGTGAAGAAAGCAGATACAGAGAAGCTTTTCTTCTCTCAAAATATGAAAACCTAAATTCATCCACTGAAGCTGAATAGCGGGAGAGTCAGGATATACTTTATGAAAGGAAGTGCATCTTCACACAGAACATAACTATACTGTGGGATTCACTGCCACAACATGCAGTGATAGCCAGCATCCTGGATCGTTGGAGAAGGGGATGGATAAACCAAGGAGAGACTAGAGCCATTAATGACTGTGAGTCAAGATGGCTGTATGTCAGCATCAGTACTAGAGGCAGAATCCTTTGACACTGTATCTCAGGGTGCAGTCAGACAGGCATTTGTCCTGCTGTTTGGTCTACTATGGGGGTGGATTGGTTTACTCTTTTTTCCAGCAATCATAAGATATAATTGTTGGAGTGAAGCAGAGCGCCCCATCCCACATACGAGGGGGTGCTGATAAGTATTGAGCCTTTCCCAGAAAAAATTGAGCTAGGAAGCTATAAATTGCAGGGTGTATTGGCCAATTTGTCTGTATTCAATGGTGCAAAAATCAACTACCTATGATTTTAACTTATCTTTCATTTTCAGCTCCAAAGTGAACATGGCAGCACCTCCAGAAAAGTTCAATGTGGAAGAGCATAGGACCATAATCAAGTTCCTGTTTCTCCAAGGGAAAGGTGCAAAGCAGATCCATGATGAAATGTCACAAACTATGGGTGACAGTGGCCCTTCATATGCAACAGTTAAACATTGGGTTGTCAGTTTTAAAACTGGCCATTTTGGTGCTGATAGTGAGAAACCCAGTGGAAGGCCTGTTTCTGTCTCTGTGCCTGCAAATGTGAAAGCCATCCATGACATGATAATGGAGGACCGCCGAATATCAGCCAAAAGTATTGCTATATATCTGAGAATATCACGTGAGAGAGTTGGTGCCATTATCCACAACGACTTGGAAATGAGAAAGCTGGCAGCAAAGTGGATCCCCAAACTTTTGACAACCAAACAAAAGAGGAAACGTGTGGAGTCATCGGTGGCTGTTTTGGAACATTTTGAAAGAAATGAGTCAGATTTCCTGGGCAAACTGGTAACTGGTGATGAGACATGGATCTACTGTTATGATCCTGAGACAAAGGAACAGTCTAAGGAATGGAGGCACAGTGGTTCCCCCAGGCCAAAGAAGTTCCGAGTGCAAAGGTCGGTGCAGAAGCAAATGGCAACAGTTTTTTGGGATAAGAAGGGAGTTCTGCTGGTGGACTATTTCCAACAGGATTCAACCATCAATGCAAAATATTACTGTGCTTTATTGACGAAGTTGAGGCAAAACATCAAGGAAAAACGTCAAGGAAAGCTCTCCAAAGGTGTCATCCTGTTGCATGACAACACTTCATCACATACTGCAGATGAAACAATGGCAAAACTGACGTCCTTAGGCTTTCAAGTGATGTCCCATCCACCCGATTCTCCCGACCTGGCTCCTTCTGACTATTATCTGTTCCCCAAACTCAAAAAACACCTAAAGGGACAATGATTTGGGAGTGTTCTGGAGGCAACTTGTGATCAGGTTCTTCTAAAGCTACTGGCGGTTCCCTCGTCTTGGCGGGAATGAGAGACGGAGGCGGTTTCAAAAATTGAACAGATTCTTTTTTATTCTTTTCAACTTCGATTTCAACCATGTCAAACGGATCAAGACAACTTAATTCTGGTAACATCTTATAACTTTTAACGCTTAACTACGGAGTGAATATATCACTCCTCACATCGGGGCCGGGCCAAAACGCTCCCGATCGGTCATCGCCCGTATAGGTGCACTCCTTACCGCACAAACCGTCCCGCAGCAGGGGTGCCTTGCCCAGTCCCCTTCCAGAGGTGGTTGGTTGAAAGAAGGTGTAGGGCGAATAACTTTCCTCCCCCCATCTTGATTGCGGGGGTAAACCACTACAGTCCATTCTACCGGTTTTATCCTTTGTCTTTCACACTTGGGGACATCTGGATCAGGAAGTAACCCTCCTCCAGTCCTTAGGTTAGGGAACTCCCGAGTTAGTTCTCTAACCTTGTCAGGCGTGTTGCCCTCATCTTCTGTCTGGACAGCACAATCCCTTGTGCGTCCCACAGCCTGGTCTGTCACCACCCGAAATTCGCGCGCCTCTTCCTCCTTCTTTATAATCTCCTCCCACACTATAAGATCTAACTCCTCCCCTTTATCCTCTGCTAAACACACCTCCAGTGCATTTTCTCTCCTCCCTTCACTTCCCTCTATTTCTACGAGTACCCCTTCCACACATGCGCATGTCTCTTTTGATATTTTTCCTTGCGGGGACGGCACACTAGCTTCCTGTCCTTCACACAACTAATGCTGCAAATGAGTGGTTACACCAGCAGTCGGAAGAATTTTATTTGCAGGGACTTAAGAAGCTGCAGGACAGATGTCACAAGTGCATTGACTTCCTGGGGGAATATGTAGAATAGTGTGGCAGTTACAGCTTCCTAGCTCCATTTTTTCTGGGAAAGGCTCAATACTTATCAGCACCCCCTGGTATTTCCAAGTCCCTGTCAGGAGCTTCTACTTTTTTTATATATGGATAGGTTTGCTCTCATTTGGTCTGTTTCCAGCATATGTTATCACTGAGGATGGTTCAAATGTGAGCCTTCTGGCTGCTTTGGTTTTGAATTTCCAAAATTGTGAAGTGGCTTAAGCAAGCCACTTCAGGATATCAGTAAATTGAACACTTCCTCTGCTCTTCAGCAGAGGGGTAAGGGTAAGTGATATTTTCGTTTTAGTTTCTGGTAGACCATCACTGATGTGTTGCACCACTTATATAAAAAGTAGGGGGGGGGGAATCTTTGCTTTGTGTTAAAGGACTGGTTGAGAAACTGTCTACAGCGGGATCCACAGATTTGAGATCAGCCTGGTCTCCAGACAGGGTCTCAGTCTGACAATAAATTGGTGTTATGTGTGATCACTCCAAAAGTGAGTTTGAATCTCTCCATTTGTAGACTGTAGTTAGATTCAACATCTTGAACTGAACTTAGAAAAGGAAGCCAAAGCAGTAATTTCAGGTCAATTAATTGCATGTTTCACATAGAGGGGAAAAATTAAGGGGAAAATATTGAGAGACTGCCCATACAAATTTATTCCAGACTTCACCACTGTTTGGACAAGAATAGACAAAGCATTTTGTAGTAGGGTGTTCAACGCATTCACATAAATTTGAGTGCCCTGCTTGCTTCACTCCTGCAGACATCACTGCTGTCTCTCTCCCCTTGTTGTGAAATCTAATAACTTAAGTTGGGGTGCAGATAATTGGCAGGTAGCAGTTTGGGCATGTCTAGAACCATGGTGAGGTTGGAACTGAGCCTTACAGAGCTTTCATCCTGGAGAAAATGTCAGAAAGAATGTCTGTTTTCAGGTAGAAAGGGGTATTAGGGCGAGCATCTAGGGGTAGATGCTCCACTGGGATCCTGGTGACACTCAGTGCAGTAGCTTCCTCTTCCCCAGCCAGCCTTAAAAGTTGCTGCCAGGTTTAACCCCCTGACCCCGCACATTCCAGTTTTAAAAAATGAGCGTGGGAGGCACAGGGGCAGCACTCCAAGGCCGAGAGGCCTGTGCCCCCGCAGACTTCTAGATCTTGGCCACTGCTGGTGCAATATACATGAATGTTGCCTTATGCTCCCAGAGGACCTTCAAGAAAAGCAAAGTAACCCCATGGCTGGCAGATGGAAGGGAACTGAATGCATTCTGAGCATGCCTGAGGTCTGTTCCTAATGTGATTTAGCTGGCTGATACAGTATATCAATTAACACATAATTACATATTTATTAGTTATTTGTTAACCTTCTTGTCTCAATGGCTGTTTCCTGACCTAAAGGGGATATTACTGTGGGCACTTTGCCAGGTCAGCAGCTTTAAGCCACTGGCACATGCTGTTGGTTAAATGAAAAGTGCAATAGAAGTCAGGGATAGAGGTGGCCTGGAGCAGCTTCCTTTGGCTTTGGGAACACAATCTATAGTGCTTTATATTCTCCTTTCTTGTACATGGCACAGAAACCTGGAATTTAACACAGGCAATTATTTAAAAAAGAGATGCATTTGAAATATGGATTTATTGCAGTATGCTAGGGAATTTATTGGATTGGGAGGGTGAGCAATGAAAAAGGAGTAAAATAAACAAATAAGGGCCACAAAATCATAAAACACATAAATTCAAAAGGGTAGAATGCTTTGGACAGGTAATGAGAAGCAAAAAATTACAGGTTGTTACAGCTGATGATTCAAGGTAAATAAAAAAGAGAAAAGAAATACAAGAAGAATAAGAATCTCTTGGCTGAGAAACCTTGGGAAACAGTTTGGATGCAATGCAACATCATTGTACGATTCTGAAGTCAGTTTAGCTGTGATGACATGCACCTCCTGTAGGAGAGGAATAAGGGGAAAATGGTGTGAATTTTATGTCTGCAAAAGGTTGAGGCTCTTCAGAGCTCCTGAACTGAACATTCATGACAGCTCAGTCATTTTCAGGTCAAACACTGGGATGCTCATCCATACCTGCTGTAGACCATGATTTGTAATCAGCCCTGAGTTGGAAAAGTGTGCTGTGTGCATGGAAAAATCTGTTTACTGAGCTTCACTTGCAAATTGTTTTGCTCTCCTATTTTGGCAGAATTGCAGACTATGGTAATTGGACATTTCTTCCCGGGCATTTTTTTCCCTTTCAAATTCAAATAGAGAATGTAGGGCAGTGATATAATCCAGGCCACACCATCTTAGAGAATGTAGGTCAGACAAACTGTACCAAACATTTTACAACTGTTTAGAGTGGAGGACGGGTGTGGTGTGTATGTGTGACACCAACCACTGGGAACCCTGCCTTTGAATGGGATATCCTCTCTTGAACCAAGCAGCCCTGTAGGAACGTCTGTGTCCTCCCCCCCCCCCCCCCAAAAAAGAAGAAGCCAAAAATAACTAGAAGATCTGAGAATGGAAAGAAGGAAGGAAGAGAGGGCTAAGATCTGGCCTCATTCTTCCTGCTCTTGCATATTCTGAAGTAGAGGTCTAGTTTTTTTCCCCCTTGCATTTTCAAACCCCCCTCCCACCCATTTTGTGTTGCTGAGCCAAGATTCGTTCTGGAGAATCTGAGTCACCAGAACTGCAGCTGGAGAAAAGGAGAGGGAGGAGAAGAGGCTTTAAGCCATAACTAGTCGTGCTTCTACCATCCTCATACCAGTGGTGAAAAGGAACAGGTATAAAATAGGTGCTGAGTGCCAGCACACAGTTTAGTCCTTGTAACATATGCATTTTTCAAAAACATTTTTTAAACTGTGTTCTCAAAATCCTCCCATGGGCTCTGCTGCTCTCATTTTTCTTTAAGGAGTGAAATAAAGTTCTGTTTCTTCCATCTACATGCATGGGAATAGATTATATTTGCTCATCAGTGATGACCTCTTACTTATAATCAATAAAGGGGTCAAAAAAGGACCCTGGTTTGCATTACATTGCATATGCAGTTTTATGCATACTGATGCAAAATTTAGATTTTAAAAAAAATCATTATAGGGTCACAACGCGTCTCACTAGGGTGAGAGAGACTGTGACCAGGTGACCTCTGTGTCTGCTGAATCTGGTGTCAAGGTGCTGCTGAAGGTGGATGGGCAATGCCAGGGTGCCTGATCTCCTCCTTTATGGTTCTTTTTCTATAAATCAGATTTGCACTGGGCAGCCCAACAAAGAGAGGGCACCTTCAAAAAAGAGGGTTGTCCTGTGGCAGCCCTTGAAACAGAGGCTTGCCTTCTGTGGAAGAGGGCACATGGTCACTTTCTGCACATGCTCAGTGTCAATACTGAATGCAGATAGTGAGTACTAGAAGTAGTGCCAAAGGGTGGGGTGGGGTGGCAATATCTCAATCTGCTTGCAGGATGCATGTGGCCAGATGCAAAGGACGACAAAGTTCTTGCCCTTTTGATACTTATGTAAACAGTTATTACAAATATAGGGCACTATTCTCTGTTGTCTTTGTCATCCTAAATTGCTCAGGGACCTCCAATGTTTTCAGAAGCATAAAAGGAAAACCTAAGGTATGCTACACCAAATTACTCAGAAGTAACCTACTGCAGGGCAGACCCAGAAGAGAAAATGATTGAATATCACTAGTTGTCACTTTTAATCCACATATGAGACCACTCACACACATCATATGTGATCTCCAACCCATCCTTGACAAGAACACTTCACTCTCCCAAGCCCTTGGTGGCAAACCTATACTTGCTTACAGACAACCCCCCCCCATCTCAAACAATTACACACAATGACACAAAGATGGGGACTAAACTCTGCTGTAAATCCAGATGCCAGCTCTTCCACCACATTATTCTGGCAACACTATTACAGAACCTAACAATGTCACACACAACATTAAGGGCATTTTTACCTGCTCTACCAATGTTGTTTATGCTATGTTTTGCCAAAAATGCCATTTGCACTCTACATAGGATAAATGCGAGAATCTCTACACAAAAGAATTAATGGACACAAGTTGGACATCAGGAATGGCAATGCACAGAAACCTGTTTCACATCATTTTAATTTACTAGGACATTGCACAAGATCTGAAAGTGGCTATTCTGGAGAAAAAATATTAAACAAGAATGCAGAGGGAGACAGCTGAGATAAAATATATACACATGCTGGACACCCATCTCAGTGGACTCAATATTAGTCGAGGCTTCTTAGAGCACTACCAAATATAAAATGCTACAATAATTGTAGTGCCCCTGCTGTATCTCCCAGATATATTTTCCTCCTTAATAGATCCACCTTAAAAGCTTCAAAGGTAACCAGAGAGGTACCTTTGGTTACCAGAGAGGTAACCAAGCTGTTCTTGCTGTCATCTATTGCCTGGAGTATTTTACCCACCAATGTTGCTCTTTACAAAGCCTCCTAGAAAGGAAGTGAATGTCAAACAAGTGTCTTAAAGGTCATTAACAACTGTAAAAAGCCAAATTCCTTAGTATAACTAACATTCATATTGTTTCTGCTATTGTTATTTATGCAAGGGGTTACACCCTTTTACAGTACAAGCCTCAATGGGAATAGATCTGAATATCAAACAGAGACTATCACCCCACTGTTAAATACCACAGTGACTTACACATTTTGCAACTTTCTAACCAACCCACCAACCACCATCTCTGTATTTTAATGCCATGTATAAATGTATAAAAATCTACCATTCTATATCTCTCTTCTGTCTGAGAAAGTAGATTTTATCCACAAAAGCTCATATTAAAACATAACAGTGTCACTATGTGTAGCGGACACCCTGCCTTCCCATATATGTAATAGTATTAGCCTGCACCAATGGGAGATGTTGGGAGGCGGAGCCAGAGAAACCAGAAGGGAGGGGTGAGTCAGAGTTTGGGGAGTTCAGTCAGAGAGACTCAGAGATGAGAGTCTGAAGTAGAAGTTAGTCTGTGGTAGTTAGAGAGGGCAGCAGAGTTAGGAGTTAAGAGGGTGGAACTTATAGAGAGCTAAAAGATTAAGAGTGAAACAAGATATTAATAATCTAATGAATGCATTAAAGCCTGTGAAGAACCTGTTTAAGCAAACTGTAATCAATAAACCTGTGTTTATTAAGGAACTGGCTTACTGAGTGTGCAAATGTTTGTGAAACATATTCCACATTTCAGCTAATTTCTGTTGGTGTTTTTTTTAAAGTGATTGTTACATAGTATATATGGTGAGGAGAACCCTCTGAAAACACTGTGCCCAAGCATTACTTACACACTCTGCATAGAGTGGAGTGCATATTGTGGACCACATGGTTGTTGCCTTTCCTAATGTCTCTCTTCAGGTCTTCCCCCAGTAATCTTGTCATTTTTCTGCCATGTGGCTGCACTGATTGCATCTGTGTAGTGAGTGTGTAGGAGCAAGCAATAATTGCCCAGCAGAAGGCCAGGGATAGGTATTCAGGCAGAGCATCTGGAAGGACCGCTCAGTCTGAAACTCATAACGGGCCTTGTAAGCTCTCTGAGATACTCAGGTGGCACACTTCTTACTTACTGGCATTGTGTGAAAGAACAAGAAGGACTGTGGATTGAGGAAGGATTAGAAGGGATATGTAGATATGACCAGGCAGAGGGCAGAGGCCTGGCCTCACTCTTTGCCTGTCATTTGCCGTTTGAGAAGAGTGTGAGTGCTTGAGAATGTTTGTACTTGTGTATTTAATTTGACTCTTCTGATTATGAGTTCAAAAGGTTACCTTTCTGTGTTACTTGTGTGGGTTTGTCCTCTCTGCCCCCCAGCACACACTTGTTCTTAAATCTAAAACAACTCTGTTTCCTCTTTTGCAGTTTGCTTGTTGTTGAGTTCAAAATTCTGTTTTCTTTTTAATGTGCAGACGTCTCCTCTTTCTCCATTTTCTGCTTAATAGACACTATCTTAAAAATTAATTTAGGGTGCGATCAGATGAACATTTAGTCCACTGTTTGGTCAAGTGCAGGGATGGGTTGGTTCACTCCTTTTTCTGGCAATCATACAATGTAATTGCTGGAGCGAACCAGTCTGACTCCAGAGTATTTCCACCCTCACATTTCTGGGTCCCCTGTCAGGGGCTTCTACTTTTTTTGGTGTGGGTAGAATTACTTCATTTTAGTTGGTTTCCAGCACATGCAATTGCTGGAAACAAACCAAAGTAAGCCTTTGGCTATCAGGGTTTATTTCACTGTCAATTTGCTGTATTGTGAAGTGGCTTAAGAAGAGAGCATTTAAAGATATTTGGAAAGTAAACACTTTCTCTGCTCCTCCATAGAGGAAGTAAAAAAAATTTTTTTGAAGACTTTTACGACAGCACAGATGGACTGCATCACTTACAATCTTTTTTTAAAAATTGAAAATGTCCTCTTAGAAGCAGGATGAGACAGGAGGAGGCAACAAGGGACATATTTTTTATTTACTATGACTTGTCGAGAATCTGTCCACAGCTAAATCCATCACTGGCTAGTACTCGCTATTGTTCCTCCTCCTGGCCAATGCCTTCTGCCTTCATCCCTGCTTGCTGGCCTCCTGCTTCCTCTCCTCCTCCCCCTTTTTCCCCAGGTACCACTTGCTTTCCCAGCTGTTCCTCATCACTGAGCCCCTTGACTGATGCTTGCCTTCCCTTTTCTGTATCCTCCTGGTGCCCACGAGAAGTGGGGTGAAGGCAGATAGTGTGCCTAGGGTGCCTGCAGCAACCCCCTCACAGCTTGCCAAAGAAATCTCCCACCAAGTGGAGAGTATAAGGGGGGCAGAGGAAGAGCTGGGGGCATTTGGTGGGAAGGAGAAGGAAGGGTGGGGGGACTGGGCTGATGCCTTTGAACAGAGTGGAGAAGACTCTGCAGCATACAAGGTGAAAACATAACCTTCCCCTAGAGCACTGTGTTCTGGACTACCTGAAGGAGCTCATCTTGGAGGATCAGGGGGAGTCCAACAAAGCTAAGACCAGGCTGTGAGCCATCCAAGAGGCCAAGAAGAAAAGTGAAGTCAACTGAGAGGACTTGACTCTAACTCAGCAGTTCAGAAGCTTGCACCAGTTGGGGAGAGACATTAGGGAAGGGAGGCTGAAGGTCTGTAAGCCTTGATGGGACTATGGACAGTAGAGGTGAGTGGAAGGTGAAGGTGATGTCCCTCCACTCCCTGAGAAAGGACACTTTGGACTAGAGCTGATTCCCCTCCAAACAACCTTGTAAGGAAAACTTAATGGTGCCGAAGCAGTGTAAATAGTTCAAAACAAAAGTGTTTGTTGTTTGAACTTTGATTCTGAGCCTTATTTAAAATGATGAATGGCACATGGTGGTTGTTTGTGGTTGCCATCCCTCCAGAGGAGGCACACCCCTTCATAGGGGCTGGTCTAAATGACCTTTCAAGGATCTACCTCAATCTTACAAGTGCAGTTGATAAAAGTGATTGCTAAAACAGATCAAGCCAGCTAGGCAACTTTACCTTGGCAGATCTCCTTTTACTAAGTCTAGCTAAGTAGTGGCAGCTGTCCTTACTGATGTCCATACAACACAGACTGTTTTGGAAAAGATGAAAAGTCTTCATGGCTCTCTTCACTTTTTCTCTAAAGAATATATTGATTGAGCCTTGGGTGATAATAATGGAAACCAGTCTCTCTGTATAGTAGCCAGCGTGTATCAGAACTGCACTTGAAAGAAGACAGGTAACTAACTTTTATTCTTTGCATTCGCAGATTCTGTGGCACTACAGGTTTCCTCTGCACTTCTGATGGGAAATAGAAATCTGCTCGATTGTGAATAGTATGGGTCCCCTTTTTATATGCAAATAAACCTCATATCAAAGAAACACAATAGGTTTCAAATGATCTGTGACAAGAAAATGGAATTCTGATTGAAAGTAGGGAGCCCTGAAACTTTTCAACCCTCAACTATAGGATGCATGTGTACGGGAGAGTGTCCTTTGGTAGTTTGAGGGAAAATAAATGCCATAAAAGTTGGCAGGCATCAGTAGATGCTGGAAGGGATGAAAATTCTGCTGAGGAGAATGTGGAGACAGACAGTCTTAAGAATGTACTTGTTTCTTGAAAACAATATTAAGATGATTAGCTACATGTTCAAGTTAATTTTTTGGCTACTTTAAAAGATTATGCATACAATTATCTTCTGTGTTTAATGTGGTGGTTGTGTGTTTGATTCTGTTTGGGTAGACTTAAGTTGTGTATTATTGTTATGAAAATCTAAAATATACCTGAAGAAGTACATTAGGATGCTCCACTAGTAGACAAAAACAAACAAAAACTAAAAGCAAATATATTGTGATACTTTTAAGATGAATACGCTTATTTCAGTGCGACCTTTCATGGATTACAATCCACTTCAGACACAATAAATGTATTATTCTTAAAGATACTGCAATACTTTTGTTTTTGATGTTTCTGAAACAGATTAACACAGCTATCTCTCTAACAATGAGCACTATATAGCAGTGAGCAATAGTCTACTTCAATCAGTTTGAATATATTATGCACAGAAAATGTCAGGCTTTGTATAGATTGAGGGTGTTCTTTTACGGGTAGAATTCCACCCAAATTATATGCAGAACAGATGACATAATTGGGTGGGGTCACCCTGATGTCATTAAATGCTCAGCCATAATGCCTGCAATTTAGCTAGACTGGGCTTCTCTCCCCTTTCTACCTTCTCAAAGCAGGGAAGGCACAGATCTGGCCAAACCATGAAGCCTAGAAGAGGTTTCAGGCCACACAATTTAATCAGGAGCTAGCTTTTCCTACCTTGCATGTCAACAGAGCCTGCAAGATGAACCTCTGTAGTCTGGATTACAAGAGTGTCCACAGAAATTTCCCTAAAATGGGGAAGTAATATTGGTATGTTAATTTAATTTATGGACATAATATGTCCCATTACAAAACTGTGTGTTTGTCTGTGTGCATTAATGTAATTTTAAAATGTAAGATGTCGGCAAGCAAGATTCTCACATGGATACTCAAGAGCCACAGGTTCCCCATTCCTAATATCCATCATTCATAAACTCTATGTTACACCTTTATTTATTTTATTTATTTATTTTTATTTATTTATTAAATTTATACCCCGCCCATCTAGACTGAAGTCTACTCTGGGCGGCTAACAATAATAGGTAAAAGTAAAAACAATATAATAAAATAAAAACAACAGTACAGTGGTGCCTCGATTTACGACCATAATCTGTTCCAGAAGATGGACGTAACACGAAATGGTCGTAAATCGAAGCACCATTTCCCATAGGAATGCATTGGAACGGGATTAATCCATTCCAGCAGAAAAAAAAATCACCAAAAAACCCCACAAAAAACCACAGCCAGCCCCATCGGAACGCGATGGGGCTGAAAAACAAAGCAAAAAAACTACACACACACCACAGTCAGCCTCATCGGCCTCATTTTACAGTACTCCCCCAAATATTGTCAGGGTTAGCCATTGCTAATATATATGCAAAAATATGCATTGCAAAATAATATATATATTAGCAATAGTTAACCCTGACAACAATATTTGGGGGAGTACTGTAAAATTAGATGACACTGAAAGGTCTTAGATGGATTTCTTTTCCCATACAAAAGCATGTGAAGGTGGGGAAAAAATAAAGCCAAGTAGATTGTTATAGGCTATACAAGTGTAGCCTGTTAAGTCATATCAGAATGTGGCTGTTTTATGTGTCAAGAGCATATTGCCACATATAGCAAGACTTTAACAAAGGCCGCGTAGGGTGCAAATGTCTTTTTATTTGGCCAGGTCTGTTGCAATCATGTCAATCCCTATAATTATAGGTGTCAAATATTTCTATATGAGGTGACACAGGCTTCTGTCAGGTAGCTCGTAAGGACATCAAAGAACCTTTCATGCAAGTGCAGGGCACATAGTTGGTTAAGGCCCAAGCTTTTAGGTACATTTAAGTTGCAAATCATGAGGACAGTAACAATCAAATTATCTATAAGGTGTGAATTGGCCCTGTTGCTATAGAAAACCTTTCCTGACTTCAGACTTCTTAAAAGAATGGGATCCATGCCACAAAAATAAGCAAAACTGTCTTCAGCCCCTCAGTTGATTTTCCTTCTGATTTCCCCTCTGAAGTTTAGAGTGACGCCTAGTGTTTATAGTATGAAAATGACCTACTTTAAATTCCACAGCTCTTTCCTGTCAGTACTGCTAAATAGGATTATTTTTCCAAAGCTCATATTAAAATATAGCAGTTAGTCTTTAAGGCACACAATGTTTTTATTTCTTTTTTTATGTTGTTTTGTTTTGTTTCTTGTCTGATACTTTCCCAATAATTCATATAATCTCATGTATCTTTACACTCTACAGGCAAATCCTTTAAATTAAATGATTAATACAGGTGGTGAATTTTGCGGAAAGCAGTACTAGGTTTGTACAGTGTGCATCCTGCCTTTTTAGTACAACTTTTCTGTCATTGCTGTTGTATTTGTGACCTGCCTCTGAAAAAAGACTCCGGAGATTCTGGCCTGAAGATAATATTCTGAAAGCTCCAATATGAGAATTAAGGAATTTTTGATGTGACTAGAATCTTACTTTAATTATTTTTTTGTCTTTTTCCTGGCAGAAGCTTTTAATTGAAGCTCTGTCATGCACCCTCCGAGATTTTAACAACATTTGGAAGAATATTCAGTTTATTTGGTTTTTTAAATAAACTTACTTTGTAAACAAATTTCAAGTGTGCAGGCTGAATATATCAGTGCCCTATGCTGGTATGGACATCAGACGGAAGTTGCTAATTGCAGGGACATTGTCAAGTCTTTGAGTCCAAGTCTTTGGTACCAAGTCCTGAGCCCCAAGTCCCAAGTCTGAGTCCCTATTAAAAACAAGAATTTTTCCCCAGAAAAAAAGGGAGGGGGTGTGGGTGGGTTCCGAGTCGTGAGTCAAATACAAGTAATTGGGGGGGGGGAACACATCGAAGTCACTGGTGTGACATAACTTGACAGCGAGTCTCGCAACTCAAGTTCCCATCCCTGATTAGTTGGTTCAGTAGTGCAGACCAATTTTAGAGTATTATACCAGTAATTTCCCATTATTTACATGTGCTTTAAAAGTAGCACAGTTAACATCCCAGGTAAATGCTCTCTCTTGATACATCTTTTATTCCTCTGGCAGCTCTTTCTGTTTTTGGGAAGTGCCTCCCATTTTGTAGGCTTTCTGCTTTCACATAAAGCATACAAGCACTTTAACCATATTCAGGCATTAAAGATGCATGTAGATAAAACCTGATTGATTGATTGATTGATACCCCGCCTTTCTCCCTAAAAAAGACCCAAGGAGGCTTACATTATTAAAATACAGTATTTAATGCTAACAATAGTGAGTATACAAGTACACAAGGATTTGTACTTAGAAAGTACAAATCAAAGAAACATTACATACAAAGAAACATTAACAACACCAAAACACACTCAAAGCAGTAAGACACAACAATCCATTCAAACCCCTCATCCACACAGCCAATCACTCAAGGAAAGGCTTGCCTGAAGAGAAAGGTCTTTGCCTGCTTGTGGAAGGACAGCAAAGATGGGACCAGTCTGGCCTTCTGTGGGAGGGAGTTCCAAAGTCTGGGAGCAGCAACGGAAAGCACCCTTTTCCGTGTCCCCATGAAACACACATGTGAAGGTGGTGGGACCGAAAGAAACGCCTCTCCTGATGATCTTAACACTTGAGCAGGCCCATAAAGAGAGGTGCAGTTCTTGTGATAGCTTAGGCTCAAGCCATTTAGAGCTTATAGGTTAGAACCAGCACTGAATTTAGCCCGGAAAGTGATTGGCAGTCAGTGCAGCTGCTGTGACAGAGAGGTTATGTGAGCCCTGTGGCCAGCCCCAGTTAGCAATCTGGCTGCTGCATTTTGTACCCATTGAAATTTCCTGACAGTTTCCATAGGCAACTCCATGTACAGTGTGCTACAGTAAGCCAGCCAGGATGTAATGAGAACATGTGCCATTGTGGCCAGGTCGGACCTCTCCAGGACTAGGTGCAACTCGTGCACTAGGTTTAATTGTGCAAATCACTGAAATGGATCTAATTTGCCTCAAGAAAGTTTCTTGCTAGTCATTCCCTCTCCCCAGTTCTGTGGAGGGATAGAGACCATTTTGAGAGGCTTTACACACTGTGGAGTTCTCCACTTGAGATGAAAGCCCAGAATTTGCCAGAAACCAAGTTTACTTTGAGAGTCTCCACAAATGTAGGAGTCTCTCCTGTTCAAATCCATCATGCTCCATACTTAGAGAGTCACAGAAATCACAGTGGATGATTTCCACTCCTCACATGTTTCATCTACATGTGTAACTAATGCTGCAATAGAGGTCCCATTTCAATACAGCTGGATAGAATGGTAAGCAATGGTGGTTTTTTTTTACAGGTGTATGGCATCACACCACATGCTTCGTTGTGATATCCATGACAAATTGGTTTGTGTTGTTGCACTCAATATGACTGAATGGTGGTGTGGATGACTGATAATAAGAGGCAGGGAACCTGCAGT
This sequence comes from Intellagama lesueurii, assembly GCA_037013535.1. Lineage (NCBI taxonomy): Eukaryota > Metazoa > Chordata > Lepidosauria > Squamata > Agamidae > Intellagama > Intellagama lesueurii. Next base: position 95,957,966 of record JBAJHW010000005.1, read on the forward strand.
CTCTGAATGTTTGGCTTACAACTCCTCTCAGCCTCAGGGAACATAATCAATGACAAGGGATTTTTGTGAGCTGTAGTCTAAAACCTCTGGAGCACCTAAGGGTCCCCAGTCCTGTAATATAGGACATGTTTTTGCAATACTGGGTAACATTCTGCTTTTTGAATAATGTGGAAACATATTTGATGTAGCAGACTCACTGATACAATGAAGTACACATTTGGTTCATGCTGATTTTGCTGTCTCTCTCCCCTTGCCCCCCCCCTTCTGCTGCTTCCTATTTGTGGGCCTGCATATTAAAAAGTCCTAGATATATATAGAATTTGAAGGCTGCTCTTAATTCCATATGATCAACATTAATTTTAATTGGTGCTATGACTGAAGAGCACCCTTGTTTGTTTTTGGTTTCAATAATAGGGAATTAAAAAGCTAATTTAAGAAGCATTTCCCAAAAAAAATGCGTGGGTGTGTATATGCTTGAACTTCTTTAAATATCTCCAAAAACATTTGTTCTTTTTTCCCCCCTGCCTCACCCATATCTAAAGTCTCTCTCTCTCTCTCTCTCTCTGTACTTTGGCCACAAAATGTGTGGAATGTGCCATTGGCCCCACAAACAGATGCCACATATAGAAGTTTTTTAAAAACAAAATTCAGTAGGAAATGATATCTCCATACTATAGGATCTATACCAAAAAGGAAAAAAGAAAGTAGTAACCCAGTATGATGTGGTGGGCAGAGGTATGGACTAGGATTCAGGAGACTTGGGTTTGAATCCCCACTTAGCCATGGAGACTCATGGGGGTGGGTGTAGAACTGGTAAAATCACTCACTTGCTTTGCAAGCCCTGTTAGGGTCACTATAAGTTGTTTTTGACTTGATGGCACATGCCATAACATACCCAAAAAAAAAAAAAAAAAAAAAAAAGGGAGAGAGCACAACAATACTGCACATGGAATTTTTATTTCACCTTGCCTCTCTAAACATAACCCCTTTCGCATACAGTATATAGCTACTACTCATTGCTTCCTGGAGTAATCAGTGGGAAGTGACTTGAAGAGACATAACATGCATGTATGAATGAGTAATTTTTCTTATTTCCCATTTCCACAGATCCTTGTAGTCACACCTGCCCCCTCAAAGAGAGCTAAAAACAGAAGCCTTGCCTAACATCCCAACTGTTGGATTGGTAGCATTTCAAAGTACAGATGGAGAGTGCAAAGTCTGAATGTTGGCTTAGCTATATCTTACAAAACCATGTGAGTACCGGATAACTCATCGCTTTAAAAAAAGGAAAAAGGAAAAGGTTAAAGCATCTCCATGAGGCTGTTTGGAACAAAGAAACAGTAGGGAGGAATTGCATAATTCTCCCCCAGCTGCTGTTGTGCTCTTTCTTGAACATTATTTTCCTTACCACCCATCCCAGCTGTAGGGGTTCCTTACATGCACTTATATTTACCATATAGGTAGGTGCTCCATGCAATGTATTATTATTTACTTCTCAACCAAAGGGAGAGTTAAGCTTAAGATATTTTTGTTTTGAAACCAAAACATGCCACAGTCAGGGTTCCTTCCACACCCCTTCAAACAGTTAGTGCACAATACTTATCCCTGAATGGGAATCCAGGCAAATATTATTCTAGTGAAAGAGAACAAAAATAAATTAAAATGCAGGGTCAAACATCAGTGTGGGTGTAAGATGAGTGCAGGTCTCTTAACATTCATGAAACTGTGTCCCGCTCTCACCTCGGTTGCACCAGGTTCACGTTTGCCCCTTTTCCTCACCTCATGGCCTGCAGAATAACAGGTGCACCAATTCAGCCAGGGTGGAGAAAATGGGTGTGGTGTTCCTTCTCGCCCAACTTCTTTTCATCAAAACAAAAACAAGCCTAAAGGAATTTAAAACCTGCTGTTTTTGTTCGGTTAATGCATACCAACTGCAGACTGGTTTTTCCTGATTATTTTTTTTTTCCAGGTGGTTGAAGAAGGGTGATGGTGGTGGGAATATTAGAAGACAGAAAGTGAACAAGGAACAGCTTGTGCAGCCCAGACCTACGTGTGCAAATTTTGAAAGAGAGCCCAAGAAAATCAAAGGAAGAAATGGCACTTTATCAAAGCTCATGCTTGGAATGTTTTGTCATTTTCATTTAAGATGTTGTACACATTTACAGAAGTGCATAAGCAGCCCTCGTTTGTCCTAAGTCAAATGAGTAGCAGTAGACACAAACATGGCTTTCAGGAGAGATTCTCTTTCTGAATCCTGGAGTCACTGCTACATTCAAAGGGCAGAACAGTGAGATTTCTAAGCCCTCTCCCCTCTCCCAATCCTTTCCCCAGTCAACAGATTTTGAAATATGTCACATTATGTCCTCATTCAGCGGTGTTGCTTTTTAATGCTAGGTCACTCCACAGTAAAGCAAAGAACAACAAAATAACAACTCTCTACTATTTCTCTATGGTAAAAAAAAATCTGTTTCTTAATTAGAGTGCCTGATATATACTATATATTATTGAGACATGGATGGATGAGGTGGGTCAACTCCTCAAATACTTTGCTGTCTTTCACAAAGGACAAAATAGTGCCCTTGTAATAACAGGCTAATTTAGGTGGCTCAGCACCGGCCATGTGTCATACATAACCACCTCTCTGCCTTGTTCATGTGAGCATCTGAATAGCATCAGTGTAGACTGGACCATTGGAAATGATAGGTGGTTGTCTACAGAGAATCTGTTTTCAGAAAATATTTTGCTCTGGCCTTGAGATTCTGTACCAGGTGATAGGTTTGAGATTTAGGAGTCTGCTGATAGGCCAATCAACTTGCCATTTTGCAGAATGAAACAATTACTTACACGGGAGAAAACCCTTTCAAATCACTCCAGCCTGAAGAAATTGAAGCCCCCAGCGGCCAAGAAAAAACTCCACACTGGGAGCAAAAAGGGCTGGACTGATCTGAATTCGCCTTTGTGTCATGTAATCAGTTAAAAAATAAATAAAAAAAATTCATTTGTTTTATACCTGCAGCAAATCCTGCAGTATTTGACTCGTAGTTGCAGCCTTAATCTAGGTGTACAGGATCAGTTAAAATGGTTGCAGCCAGAAGATGCAAGCAAGATATTTGGAAGGGCCTAGTAGGCTGTCTGTATTTCTCTCTTGCCTAACTTTTGTTAATTACTGTTAACCTCAGGGAATTGGATGACTGAGTGCTAAAAATTATTAGTGTCTGCTTGAGAGGAGTGGCTCATCTGCCTTGAAGAAAGTAGTTTTTTTAGTCACTCCTTTTAAAATCCTCCTTGATTTTGGAAGATTTTATTAATGATCTCACAATTGCAAATATAAATATCAAGGATAAAGTAGTTCAGTGAGTAGCAGCTCTCCAACTCCAGGTTGTCTTGGATGAAGCAAATTATCCAAACTGATTTCAGTCCTTTCTCAGGTCTAATTTTGACAGCAAAAGAAACTAGGTTAGCCTAATGAAAGCACTTTGTCAGGAAAAAGGTGGACTGCAACCCTTTTAATTCTCCTTGACCTCTCAGCAACTATTGAGAATATCAGCCACGGTATTCTACTGGATTGGCCCCATAATGTGAAAATAGGGGAAAGTTATACAGTGGTTCTCTCCTGCCCACGGGGGAGTTCTAGAAGGTGGTATTTGGGAACTATGGGGTCCCATCTGAATACCCGCATTTGTTAACATTTCTGTGAAGCCAATGACTGATATAATCAGGTATATAGAGTGAGGCATTAGCAATATGTTGATGGCATTCTGTTCTCATCTTGAGTCTGGAAGGCTGTTGTACTGCTGAACCATAGACTTTAATAATGAGCTTGATAAGGACTGAGAATTGGAAGCCATATCCTGACACGACAGAGAGGTAGACCTTGCAATGCCAGTGTAAAATGCTCAGTGTGTTAACATGGATAATGAGTCCTCCAAACTAACCCATTAACATTAACATGTGCTTTAATGCACTACACTAACTGTACCGTTAGTATTAATGTTCGTCACCATGGCATAGTCAAAAACAAAGAAACCTCCTACAACATTTTGATGATAAGAAATGTTTGCCCTGCTACCTGGGTAAGCTGAGGGCTCTCTCTGTAAACCCCATTCTAAGTTTATTATTTATTTACTTATTAGTAAACATTATGTTCTAATCCCTCTCCCTGTGTTTTCCCCAGGCCTGAATGGCTAGTGCCACCCAGCCTTAGCTCATTTCTTCTTTCCATGAGCCCCTCCTTTTTCCATTCTTACTGCCATTTAGGCACCATGCAGCCTATTTTTTTTTTACCGTGTCAGGTATTATAATAGATTTTACTACTGTAACTGAGCAAGTTCTAGTCTAATTTAAAAATTTATCTTCAGTTTCTTGGGAATATTTTATGTAGCACAAAAGTCTGAAATTGATTTAAAGAGGTGTGGCATTAAAAAAGTGTAAAATGAATAAAGAAATACACAGAGCATGTACACATCTTTGAAGAAGCTATAAATGTACTGAGTTGCTGGGGGATGGGAAGCAATATTTGATCTTGACCAAACATCTGATTTTAAACAAGTGATCAAAGCACACAGTTTGGTGCTATGTGGGACCAGAGTCAAAGATTAGATAAATTATTATATATACACTTAGATTGTAAAAGCATTCCTTTTTTCCAGACTTATTTATTGCTAGTTTCCTTATACACCTTCCTGATTTTGCTTCCTCTTTTTTTAACTAGCCATATGCCGTGATCCCTACATGATCTCTCTTTGGATGGGAACTGAATGGCATAACATTGGACTCCATGACTAAGACAACATAGATGAGCAAGTCATTGTCTTTACAAGGAGCCCTGAACTAATAAGAGGAGGATTTGCCTGGGCTACCCACTTCAGGAGTGGGGGAAGAGACGTTGATCTGGGCTCCCTGAAGATCCCTTTGGCTTCCCTTCCTAGAGAGGGCAGGGTGCAAATTCAATCTTGCCAGCCTGTGCTTTGGAGGCTATAATACTGTGGGAGGAGAGGAGAGGAAGGTGATGTGCATGCGTGTGTGCATCTGCTCTTCATGGTCAGTCACCCAGGTCACTCATCTTGTTTCCTCTCTCTCTCTGCCCCTTTTCTTCTAAGCTTGAAGCTTGCTAAACCTTCTCTCTGGTAGTTCCTGAGGTAGAAAAGGATACAGGTGATATGTGTGCCCAAGCTCAGCGGTCACTCACCTTGGCTGCTCCTCAGACTCTTGACTTTTCCTGTGTTATGCATGTAGCTTGTCCTTTCTTGGTGCAACTCTCTTGTCAACAACTTACTCCTGCTTGCTTGGATGCTTGCAACAACAGCACAGTGATACTAACAGATATAATAGGAGGGAAAAGCATCCATCAGCAGCAACAAGCTGGTACCTGGTGGCTGCTTTAGGTTAACAGTACCTACTAAGAGTGGGCCTTTCATGTCAAGAGCCTCATTGCTCAGTGGTTAAACTGTTGTACTGCAGCCAAAACTGTGCTCACAACCTGGGTTCTATTCCAGGTAGCTGGCTCAAGGTTGACTCAGCCTTCTATCCTTCCAAGGTCGGTAAAATGAGTACCTAGCTTGTGGGGCGGGGGGGGGGGGGGGAACAATGTGTAGCCTGCATAATTAACTTGTAAACCACCCAGAGAGTGCTTTAAGTGCTGTGGGGTGGCATATAAACAGCACACTTTGTTTGTTTGTTTGTTTGTTTTAATGAAAGACCCACAGAATGAACAGAGGCTCTTTTTTATGTAATTCATGTTTCAGTGATTGTGGAAAAAGAGCCTCAAACATGAATGATTAATGTTTACAAAAGGGGATACACAAAACCTTTATGTTTCTTTCATGAGTGCATGCGTGCTGCCCTAATACAGTTTTAAAACACACAAATTTTACTTTCTGTGCCCCTCCACAGAGCAGAGGAAGTGTTTAGTTTCCAAATACCATTGAAGTGGCTGTCTTCTTGAGCCACTTAATGATACCAGAAATTGAAAGAGGAAGGCAAATTTAAGCTGCAAGCTCCACTTTGGTTCATTTCCAACAATCACAGGGGCTGGAAACAAACCAAAATGAAGCAATCCTACATGCTCAAAAAAACCAGAAGCCCCTAACAAGGACCCAGAAAGATGTGGGTAGGAATGCTCTGGGATCGGTCTGGTTCACTCCAGGAATTATGTCATTTGCTCACAGGAAAAAGAAGCAAACCAACCTGTCCTCACAGCAGACCAAATACTGGGACAAATGCCTGTCTGATTGCACCCTAATAGAAGTTCATATCCTATATTTAGCACGCTTAACATGTTTGGTTGCAGTAGAACAGCCCAGACAACTATGGATAAATGTAGGCATATATATGGTGGAATATTTTCTCGGGAAAATTATGGCATCAGAAAATTTTCCAATTTTTTTTTGATTGTATATCTCTTGATTGTATTAGATATTTATATTTAGCTTTTCATTGTTTTGCACAGATCGATGATGCCCCTTTAAATCTTCATCTCCCCAACGGGTTTAGCTACATCGTGAAAAGCAACATTTAGCCTGACCCACTTTGGTTTCTCTCTCTCTCCCTTTTTAGGTACAAGGAGCTATGAGCAACTTCAGGCTAGAAGAGTTAAGGCAGACTTGGGCATCTGCACAAGGTTCACCAAGCGTATAAAACACCTTGTGTATAAAAGAGAACAGCAGTAGGGAGGGAATAAAACTAGTTCCTTTATTTCTGCAGAATTTTCTGCTTTTCTGTCCTGTGGCTTTAGATGTCGGCGGGGGGGACGGGGACAAAACTCTGTGAGTGCCTCAGATGCCTTTGCTTTTCAGTACTGTAGGAATAAATCTGCTGTGGATCCAAAGGCATATGGTGGTCTTTACTTTTAATGGGATGTGTGGCTGGATGCTCAACCCACTCTGCATGATGTTTTGTTGCTTCTGTTGCAATGCATATTTAAATGTGCATTCCTCCAAAGCCTCTGATAATTAGTTTTGACCTAACAGAAACTAAATCTGATGACATCATTGGAAAGGTGGATTCAAAGTAATTGTCCATACTTGCCAAGCTACCTCATCCAGCTTAGAACATAAACCTTCCACATTACCTCAGTGTCCTGAACTGCACTCAGTTGTTGCATCAGTGCCTTCCCATTTTCCTTTCAAATGGCAGAGTGGTAATATTAGTCGTCTGTCTGATTCAGCAGGGCTAGAGGAGGTATAGTTAATGTCATCCTGTCCTGTTACATTATCAACATTAAATAGGGAACACTGGGAACCTTTTCAGTTAAACGGTGATATAAAGATGTCTTTAAAAAGCAACTCTGCGAAACTGCCCTGATCCCCTCCTGTGGGATCTTCTTGTATTGTCATTCCTGATCAAACGAATGAATGCCTCCCTGTTTTTGAAAGACTGGAAATTTCAGAATAAATTCATATTGCATATAGCAGTTTAAACAAAGCCATTGTCTTTGTTTAGCAGCACAGGAGGAGAGGGCAGTGGTCTCTGAATAGGGGAGTGACAAGTATACCCCTCTTTTCATGGTGAAAAGCTGGAAGATATGCATCACAGTGGCAGTTCAGTATGTCAGAATAAACACAGGGATGTTGTATTTAAATATACCAGTAGGGGGCAATAGATAGCCAGGTGGGATTGTGCATGTCCTGGTTTATGAAGTGACCACTTATATTAATTAATTAATTGCATTTATATCCCACCCATCTAGTGGCGAACCACTACCGTGGGCAGCTAACAAAATTAGAAGCGCATACCCACCACCAAACAAAAATCACGTAATAACAATCAGCAAAAAAGGAGGGGAAAAAACCCAGAGGCAACAGCAAACAAATTCAAATTTAAGCATGTAGGTCATTAAGCCTTTTGTTTCTGTCCATGGAGTTTTCTTGGCAAAGATACTGGAGTGGCTAGCCAGTTCCTGCTCCAGGTGGATCGCATTTAGTCAGAACTCTCCATTATGACCTGTCCGTCTTGGGTGTCCCTGCACGGCATAGCCCTTAGTTTCTCTGAATTACTCAAGCCCCTTCACCACGACAAGGCAGCAATCCATGAAGGGGATTGCTGCCTTGACACCTTCTAGAACTGACACGAAAGAAAGATGTTCTTCTCATTATAGGGGATTGGAATGCTAAAGTAGGGAGTCAAGAGATAAAAGGAACAACAGGTAAGTTTGGCCTTGGAGTTCAAAATGAAGCAGGGCAAAGGCTAATAGAGTTTTGTCAAGAGAACAAGCTGGTCATCACAAACACTCTTTTCCAACAACACAAGAGGCGACTCTACACATGGACGTCACCACATGGGCAATACCGAAATCAGATTGATTATATTCTCTGCAGCCAAAGATGGAGAAGCTCAATACAGTCAGCAAAAACAAGACCTGGAGCTGATTGTGGCTCTGATCATCAGCTTCTTATAGCAAAATTCAAGCTTAAACTGAAGAAAGTAGGAAAAACCACTGGGCTAGTCAGGTATCATCTAAACCAAATCCCTTATGAATACACAGTGGAAGTGAAGAACAGATTTAAGGAACTCGATTTGGTGGACAGAGTGCCTGAAGAACTATGGATGGAGGCTCGTAACATTGTACAGGAGGCAGCAACAAAAACCATCCCAAAGAAAAGGAAATGCAAGAAAGCAAAGTGGCTGTCCAACGAGGCCTTACAAACAGCAGAGAAGAGAAGGGAAACAAAATGCAAGGGAGATAGGGAAAGTTACAGAAAACTGAATGCAGACTTCCAAAGAATAGCAAGGAGAGACAAGAGGGCCTTCTTAAATGAACAGTGCAAAGAAATAGAGGAAGATAATAGAAAGGGAAAAACCAGAGATCTGTTCAACAAAATTGGAGATATTAAAGGAACATTTTGTGCAAAGTTGGACATGATAAAGGACATAAATGGTAGGGACCTAACAGAAGCAGAAGACATCAAGAAGAGGTGGCAAGAATACACAGAGGAATTATACCAGAAAGATCTGGATGTCCTGGACAACCCAGATAGTGTGGTTGCTGACCTTGAGCCAGACATCCTGGAGAGTGAAGTCAAGTGGGCCTTAGAAAGCATAGCTAACAACAAGGCCAGTGGAGGTGATGGCATACCAGTTGAACTATTTAAAATCTTAAAAGATGATGCTGTTAAGGTGCTACACTCAATATGCCAGCGAGTTTGGAAAACTCAGCAGTGGCCAGAGGATTGGAAAAGATCAGTCTACATCCCAATCCCAAAGAAGGGCAGTGCCAAAGAATGCTCCAACTCCCGTACAATTGCACTTATTTCACACGCTAGCAAGGTTATGCTCAAAATTCTACAAGGTAGGCTTCAGCAGTATGTGGACCGAGAACTCCCAGAAGTACAAGCTGGATTTCAAAGGGGCAGAGGAACTAGAGACCAAATTGCTAACATGCGCTGGATTATGGAGAAAGCCAGAGAGTTCCAGAAAAACATCTACTTCTGCTTCATTGACTACGCAAAAGCCTTTGCCTGTGTGGACCACAACAAACTATGGCAAGTTCTTAAAGAAATGCGAGTGCCTGACCACCTTTTCTATCTCCTGAGAAATCTATATGTAGGACAGGAAGCAACAGTTAGAACTGGATATGGAACAACTGATTGGTTCAAAATTGGGAAAGGAGTACGACAAGGCTGTATCTTGTCTCCCTGCTTATTTAACTTATATGCAGAATACATCATGCGAAAGGCTGGACTGGATGACTCCCAAGCCGGAATTAAGATTGCCGGAAGAAATATCAACAACCTCAGATATGCAGATGAAACCATATGGCAGAAAGTGAGTCAGAATTAAAGAACCTCTTAATGAGTGTGAAAGAGGAGAGCACCAAAAATGGTCTGAAGCTCAATATCAAAAAAACCAAGATCATGGCCACTGTTCCCATCACCTCCTGGCAAATACAAGGGGAAGATATGGAGGCAGTGACAGATATTACCTTCTTGGGCTCCATGATCACTGCAGATGGTGACAGCAGCCACAAAATTAAAAGACTCCTGCTTCTTGGGAGGAAAGTGATGACAAACCTAGACAGCATCTTAAAAAACAGAGACATCACCTTGCCGACATAGGTCCGCATAGTTAAAGCTATGATTTTTCCAGTAGTGATGTATGGAAGTGAGAGCTGGACCATAAAGAAGGCTGACCGCCAAAGAATTGATGCTTTTGAATTATGGTGCTGGAGGAGACTCTTGAGAGTCCCCTGGACTGCAAGGAGAACAAACCTATCCATTCTGAAGGAAATCAACCCTGAGTGCTCACTGGAAGGACAGATCCTGAAGCTGAGGCTCCAATACTTTGGCCATCTCATGAGAAGAGAAGACTCCCTGGAAAAGACCCTGATGTTGGGAAAGTGTGAAGGCAAGAGGAGAAGGGGACGACAGAGGACGAGATGGATGGACAGTGTCATCGAAGCTACCAACATGAATTTGACCCAACTCCGGGAGGCAGTGGAAGACAGGAGGGCCTGGCGTGCTCTGGTCCATGGGGTCACGAAGAGTCGGACACGACTTAACGACTAAACAACAACAAGGTCATTAAGAGCGTCATAAGGGGTGTATATTCTTAGTGATCTATATACCTGTCTGGACAGGCCCATAGTCTGTAGCCATTAGATCACTTCCTCCTAGATTAATTCTGTCTTCTTCAAGAAAATAATTTAGTTTCTTTAGTCTCCATCTGTAGTGGAAGACTAGCAGCGAGGCTGGCTCCTCATTGGCCTTCAGCAGGCACAGAAACCACCTCTACTGCACTCAAGACTGTCCTTTGTTACAGCAGAAGTATGTTTTCCCTTTACGTTTACCATGAACATCCTGAGTGATTATTTGCTGCATGTTACTAATCACCACAAATTTGTACATAGTGGAAGAATTCTGCTGACTCTCGGAGAACAGCTCTGCACTAGTCTCAGGGTGAAGGGGACGTGACATACACAACTGCTCCCCAAGAACACAACCGTTTCAGATGAAAAATAAGTGCTGTGTGCGTGGGACAGTTTGAATGGTAATTGTTATTACCCTACAGTGCTGCTGTTCTCAGATTTCATTCTGCAGACTCTTCAGTCCAGTGATTGTGATACTATATTTCTTAATCAGTATTGGCCTAGACAGCTGGACTCTCCCTGGATTCAGGCTATGGGTTTTATGGCTGTTTACTTCTCTTATAAGATACAAAACATTAACATGATGGAACAGCATATTCTGGTTACCTGCCAAATGCTGATACCAATGCTTATCCAGAAAATGCAGCTACTTCAGCTGAGCTTTCTCCAGCCTTGGTTGTAATGACCTCAACAGGAATAGAATAAAAGAAACCACTCATTAAACACCAAGGGCACAAATCTTGTAGAATTTTTCCTAAGAAGCTTTGTTGAAATCAAGGGGCTTCCTCAGAAGATCCTTTGGAAAGCTTGTGCCTGATGTCTTCAAAACGGTGCTCAGACACTCAAGTGTGTAGGAAATGCAGTATTACAGAAACCAGATTTACATTAATTCCTGATTTTTGCTTACAAAGCAATCCCAAGGAGTTTGGAAGTATGACTATACATCAATCTTAGAAAAACTGGTGGGTGTGAAAATAATGTTTAACACATTTGTAGTGCTTTACAGAAGAACACAGTTCAATGAAGCTTTCTCTCAAACATGGGTGCATAGAATTGTAGCCCTGAAGTCAGTTGCTGCTGCTGAGGTCTGAACCTGGTGGAGTGACTTTCTTTGTTGTTTTGCAGGTACACTGTACATAACTACAATGTTTACGGTGATGCAGATACAACACACATGCAATTTCCATAGATGTCCACACACAAGGATTTGACTAACTGTTAGGTTTAAAGAAAAACATCTTCACTGGCACATCTCCCTGCCAGGTATCTTTCAAAGGTTTTTGTCAGCCATTCCTCTAGGAAGCAATGATGTTGTTTCTTACCTCATTATCACCTGCCTGTTTACATACTGTCAGTATAGTTAAGCCGCCTCCCATTACCTAAAAGAAAAGGAGGAATGTCTCCTTCTGTTGAGTGAAGAAGCTCCAAGAGATGGTTTCTATGCATGTTGAAGGTCAATATGGAGCCGGCTGCACTGGCAGTCGTTCCACTTCAGATGGAGAACAAAGAAACTTATTTATTTCCTTGAAGGTGTCCAATAATATAGATGGACCCCAAAATGCTCTCCAGCTACTCACCTGCTCCTTCGGGGAGCTCCACCTAAGGCAGGTGCTCACTTGGCTATGTGCCTGTTCCTTTAGGGAGTCTCCTCTCAGGCAGCTTGCTTGGTCAATTCCTGGACTTGGAAAGCATCAGTGCATGGAGTCTCCATCTTGACAGGATCCAGCTTCAGTTCATTGGCCCTCCTCCAGCCCATTACAGCATCCAGGCATTGATCCAGGACCTGCACAGTCTCAGCTGATTCTGGTGACAAAAAGAACAAGAACAGAATGTCATTAGCATACTGATGGCCCCAAACGCCAAAACCCTTAATGACCCCACCTCAGCAACTTCGTATAGATATTAAATACAAAAGGGATAGAATGGTGTCCTGAACTATCCCCCAGCTTCATAGCCATGGGGCTGAACGAAAGTCCTGCAGTGTCACACTCTCAAACGAGCCCTGCAGGTCGAAGCAGAACCACTGAAGCACAGCACCTCTTCCTGAAAACGAAGGAAACTTGGCTACAATGACACATGCCTTAGTTACGTCACATTTGGATCACTGTAAAGCAGTCTCCCTGGGGTTGCCTTTGAAGATGGTTCAGAAGCTTCAGCCGGTTCAAGATGCTGGAGCTAGACTGCTGACTGGAGCCAGTTAGAGAGATCACACGACTCCCTCGTTGCAACAGCCTTGCTGGCTGCCAGGCAGTTTCTGGGTTTAATTCAAAGGGCTAGTTATGATCTATAAAACCCTATACAGTTTGTGTAGAGGCTATTTGAAGGATTCCATGTCCCCATGTCTTCACCTTCATCTCTGGGATCTTCAGGGGAGGGCCTTCTCGATCTCACCACCACCATTTTTGACGGGAATACAAAAGGGGGTGTTTTTGGTGGCTGCTCCCAGTCTATGGAATTCTCTGCTTTATGAGACTAAGCTGGCTTTCTCCTTACAGTCCTTCGACCAGCAGATGAAAACCTTCCTTTTTAAGCTGGGCTTTGATATCTGAATGCACTTGCAAGATTGTATTTTTTAGGAGATGCAGCAGATTTTTATTAGCTGTTTTAAATTTATGTTGTCTTTTAACTAGTGATGTTTTGTTTAGGTTTAATCATTTTTTAACATCAATATCTTATTTTTTTGTGCTTTCAAGCATATATATTTTAGCTCTTCTATGCCAACTTGAGTCCCTTCCATGGAAGAAAGGCAGGATATACATAAATTAATTAATTTACTTTGTTTTTGAGACTTCAAATATATGTTACTTGTATATATTTAAAAAAATCCTCTAGTCTGTTTCCTTCCTAAAAATTTTTTTTGAAAAGGATGTCTTAAGAGATGGAAGAGATAAGAAAAGTTGCTTAACCTCTTTCTAAACGATCACATCTGGAACAATTAGCAAATATTTTGCATATTGTACAAATTAGGCTAGCTAGATTTGGAGACTTGGAATATGATGACTGTGTAGCAATTCAATGCATATGTCTATCCAATTAAGAAAAGAAACACCAAAGCAAGAAATCGCTGTTCTGTAGTGGCATGAGCAGGTTCTCTGTTGCTGCTCCCAGACTCTGGAACTCCCTCCCACAGGAAGCCAGGCTGGCCCCATCATTGCTGTCCTTCCACAGGCAGGCAAAGACCTTGCTCTTCAGGAAGGCTTTCCCTTGATGACTGGTGATCTGAGAGAGTTGTTTTAAATGGATTGTTGTGCTCTGTTGTTTTAATGTGTTTTAGTATTAATTTTATTACTGATTTTAATGTAATACTTGTTTAATTCTTTTTAAATATTTGCATACCTACTGTTTTATCTTTTAAATGTTGTCGTCTTAATGATGCAAGCCGCCTTGGGTTCTTTTTAAGAAGAAAGGTGGAATATAAATATTTTAAATAAATAAATAATAATACATTATACAGATGGAGAAAGGAGTCAGAAACGAAACAGGGATAACCTTACCATTAGAGAGGGTTAGGTGACTGCTTTAGGTGGTAGATTTGCGGGGCGGGGCAGTTCTGGCAGAATCCTAGCTGCTCTTCATGAACTCTGGACGTTGGAAGAAGGCTGCACAATTTATTGTGGGCCTCCTAAACAAGCTTGGTGCCAAAAGGGGATGGTGGAAATTGCTATCCCTCTACCAGTGTTGAAGTAAGATGCAACTGTCAGACCAATCAGCTTCATTACATGGACAGGTGAGGGGATGCCATCTTGTCCTTTGCTTCAAGCAGCAAAATGTCTTAGGCTGCTCCTGCAGTGAAAGCAGAAAAAGTGTTAGAGTTTTAACTAACACTTGGTTTTACGATCAAGAGGGCCAAGAGGTACACTCTTCTTAAATTTATAACATCACTTCGCACTATTGATAAGGAATCATGTGTCTCAATTCTTTCTCTGCCGGTGCCAGCTCCCTGCATATAGAAAAGAGAAATCCAGTTTTCTTCCTGGTTGTTTGTGTTGGTGATTTCCTGAGTGTTGGCCAACAGGCAGACATCAACAAGTGACTTTCCTCCAATCCAAAATGAGCCACACAGAAACATTTTGGAGTTTGTTACAGTGTTTTCTATGATGGTGTCAGAGTTATTCTTTGTTCAGTGCAGCAAGGGCTTTTCAGTCTAGCTCTTGCTGCATAAATAGGATGCTTCTCTTTACACCCCCCCCCCATTACTTTTTTGCTGAAATATTTTTTTAAAAAAACTGATTTTTTTTTAAACTGGGAGGGGGGAGAAAACAACCTTTTCCAAAATGCTCCCTTATGTAAAACCTAGATTTTGAGTTTTAGTAAAAAAAATATTTACAGGCATCATCTGATTTCATGCACTGAAGACTTTAAACAATTCAGGGAAACATAACATGTGACATTGGGTGTTTTTATTTAATGAACAGCTCTTAAAAACAGGGCCAGTGTCCCTTTCACAGACATGCAACTTGTGCCAAAAAGGCATTGCTTTCAGAACATGTCATCACTTGGGAACCTCAAGAATTGAACTTGAGAAAACACTGGCAGAAAATAACAACCCCTTCCCAGAAAGGTTCCAAGTTCGAGCACAGTAGAAAAACAAACGCGAGTCATCCTGGCTGGATGTAATCTAACCCTTTGAGAAACTTGTTTACCAGGATTGTGGGGGCAACTGTTTAATCTCATTGTACTGTAGTAAGATCTGCCTTTGTTAACAGTTAAAACAAAACTGTCCACACAGAACAAGTTATACCAAGCTCATTTTTTAAAAAAGGAAATATTACGGTAGTCAGTCCTTATAGTGCTCCAGTCAAATGGAACATTTTAGCAGTCTTTCTGGTTGTTTCTTAATATAAGGGGATTTAAAGGAGAAAAGCTCCATCTAGCCCATTCAGTCACATCACACTGGGGCTGTAAACCACACCTAGGAGTAAAACCTACTGTGCTCAGTGAGGCTCACTTTTGCATGGAGATTTAAAGGATTGCACTCTCAAACACACAATACAGCATAAGCAATACTTGTTCTTGATGTTTGAAGACTGACTCTCAGAAGACCTCTAGCTGGAGGAAACTAGTCTTACGCCTTGAAGTTGGAAGGATGATCAGTGAACTTGTTCCTTGGCTGGGACCTACTGTTAATGCCACTTGATACATAGGTAACTGTCCAGATGTTATTAGGCCTACCACTCTTAGCAGACCTTGCCAGAATAGCCACTAGTGAGGGATTGAGGGAGTTGCCCATCCTTGATAGATACCAATTAATAAATAGCTCTTTGTTAACCATCTTACTTCAATTGCTGTTTTTGGACCTAAAGGGAATATTACAAATAAGCCAGAACAACAACACCCCCTTATCCTCAAATCTTCGGTAGAAATACATCAGAACAGGTAGGTAAATTTCCTGGATGTCTTCAGGACAACTCAACATTTCACCCTAATTGGTGGCTGTGATTTGAGAAGCCTTCTCTCAAGAATCCTATCTGGTTTTTTTTAAAGAAACACTGGCTCTATGTAGGATTTGTGGCTTTCAGAGCCAGAAATTAGCATTTCCTCAGCCATCTACAAATTGCCAAAAAAGCATGTATATGTAAAGGGGGAGCAGTGGTGAAAGACAAAGTTCCAGTATGGGCATCAAGTCAAGGACTGAGGCCTTGGGGCTGGCGCCAGTGCTGTCCTAGTCTGGGAGAACATTTCATCATGAACCTGTGGATGTATCACATCAGTTTATGAGTTTCTGCTGATAATGGCTGTGATAGATGGTTATGCTAGAAGTCATGAATGACATGAATAATGCTGGCTGGTCTCCAGTAACTATAATAAAATACATTTGTTAGTCTTATGGGGTCTTAGGAATTAAGATAATTCTCAAGCAGTGTTTGGTATCTTTCGAAATTTGAGGAGTGGGCTGTTATTATAAACAGTCAGAAATTGGCCTGCATCATCTGCCTTGGTCAGAAGATGCAGTAGATCTAAATCAAATTATTTTCATTTAACCAGGTTTAAAACTGGGTTGCTTTCTCGCTTTCTTTTCAACTAAATTCATTTTCTCCTTGAAAAATAAAAGTTTTAAGGGGTATGTGGGAATGTAAAGAAGGAAGAGAAAATTCCAAATACTTGACTTGTGAGGGTTGGGGGTAGTAAAACCACTTGTCATTTCCAGCCAGAGCTCATAAAAACGTCAAGTTCCCTTTCAAAAGTACACCATGTTTCTGTTTAGCTAAAAAGTTGCCTTCTGAATCTTGCTTGCTTGCAGTCTCTCTGTTTTGCAAGAGGATGGCACTTTGATATTTGGAGAACTCTGCATTTCTGCATTGCAGCTATGTAGTATCCCATCCTCCAACCACGTCTCACTGCTACTATGCCAGACAACTTCCTCTTCAGTCTTTATTTGCTACAGAGATGGGTGACTGAGGGAGGACAGTAAACAAAACACTTCGTAAGGTCACTACAAACTTTTCCCCATGCAGTGGCAAATTATTTAAGGTGGAATGGCAGGATGATTTTTGTGTCTTAAAATTTAAAAGCAACAGCATCCCTTAAACTATTTAGAGACCTTAATGAATTTCAAAGCAGGGACAATAAAGAAAAAATCCTCATGCAACTGAGATTTTAATTTTTTACTGGGCTGTAAATATATGTTTTTCTCCTTGCTGGAAAAATATAGTAAAATACAGTCAACTTATATCATGGCAAATACACATGTAGGAGAGTTCCAAGAATATTGGAATGGTGTGTGTGTGGTTTCTATTATGTTCATTTTCAGAAATACCTATACTAAAAATACATAACTAAGAAAACTTAAGCATCAGTTAATTTGAAAGAATCAAACAGCAAAGATTTTATTAGATTACTACAGATGGAAAACTGTAAAGTTTGAATGCTCGTTATAAAAGAAAAAACCCAAACCACGTCCTTCAAGAACAAAACAGAATCAAGAACAAAAGTCCTAACGAGGAATTGCTGGATGGGAGTAAAGATGAAGCCAGGGCATTTTCTGGCCAGAAGAAAAGAGATTTGTTGACAGTGGGGGAGGGATTCTGTCTGCTACTACTGAGGACAGCAAGTGTAATGCTTCGAAAGAGGGTTCCTCCAACAGTGGCTTGGCTTGGGCACATCTGCTGCACCATCTTGAGGATGGCATACCTAATCGACCCTCCTGAAAAGCTTGGGAAAAACCCACTTCACCACCACCTGACTCCTGTGAAGCCAGTAGGCCTTGAAGAAAAAGTGACTATTTCACTATTGCCACATGTGAACATTTAGCTAGCTCATGTCACCAAGGCAATGCAATGGCTGTCTAAAACACCTTGATCGGCCCTAGTCTTGCTTTTTGTGGCTTCACTTGCCTCAATATTTGACAGCATGTCAAACTGGAGGAAGGCTGTTCCCACCGCTGGGGAAAAAAGGGTTGATGTTGCCAAACATCCATCAGGGGCTCCATCCTTCTTTGGCTGGGTGGGAATAGTCCATAAAGGTGAAATAACTTTTTTTTTAAAAAAGTGAGTCATATATCACATCCTTGTGTTGTCCTTTCAACACAGAGGTATGTTTCCAAGATGGCTATGTAGTAAGATACAGCAGAGGTGTAACAAAAATAAAATAATAAAAATAAAGTAAGCATACCAACTATACAATGAGCGGAAACAGAAATAGCATGTTAAAAATTTAATAAATGGTTCTTAAATGCCCAGAAAAGTGGATTTTGCCCCCTAGCTTCCAAAGGACAGAAACCAAGGCATCAAATCAAGCTGGGGAAGGGTGTTCCAAAGATAAAGGCGAGAATTGAAACAGCTCTCCAGTCACCATCTGGCACACTTTGGCAGTAGGAGCACCCAGAAATAAAGCCTGAAGAAGTGATGTCAGTGGATGGACAGCCATTGGCAAAAAGAGGCAGTCCAACACATACCTAGATCATAAACAGTGCAGTGTTTTATAGTGCAGGAAGAAAAGTACTACAAATTTTGCTTCCAAACATACTTAAGAGGCAGCAGAGTCATTTCAGTGCAGGCAAGATGTGATACCTCTGCCTGGTTCTGGACAGTAGCCTAGATACAATGTTATCTGTCTGCAGCAGCAGCAACAGCCCCATGTAAGGAATTTTACAGTAATCCAACCTTCAGGTTACTATGTGTGTCCACAGCTGGGTTAAGGTGCGGTCTTGTGCCCCCCAAATCCTAAACTTTTTTTTTAAATGCTCACAGACAGATGCACTATGTTGAAGTGGTGTGTATTATGCATACAAATTATAACATAAATCTGTGTACCTTTCTCTTCAAGGAAAAATCTCGCAGACATTCTTGTAAGTTACCACAACCTAGAAAGGTGTGGGCAGATCATCTCTGTTCTGCAGGGACTATCGCTGATACATCACTTCATGCCACCAAGACTCATGTTAAAGATGAATCTCAAAACATGCCTAGATTGTGCACCTGATGCTTTATGATGAGTTCCAGCCAATTGGTTAATCGTCCAGTCCACTTCCTCTGCCTCTCCTGCTTCAGCCAGAAAAGATAAGATATAGCTCTGTATCACAAGCAGATTGATCAGTGCTTGGAAATTTTCCTTTAAAAAGTAACATGCTATTACTATTGTTTTCCAAGAGTGCTGTGTTTCTGGATAATATTACTCAAAAGTAATAAAATGCATTAACACATTACTTTCTAAAAATGTTTTTAAAGGAGAAAATAAAAATAAAAATGCCCAATGGCCACAAAAATCTTTCCAAAAGCAATATTTTTACAGTAACAAGTGTTATGGATTGCACACCTCATGTTACTGTTGTTGTCATTACAGCACTTAAAAGTAATATCACTGGGCCTAGTAATGAGTACCATGTTACTTTTATGCATTATTTCCAAACCTTTGGAGTACAGATAACTCACAATTCCATGCCCTTTATTAACAATCTCATTTAGTGGCTTCTTGTTAAAATGCTTGACCATGTGGGACAAAATAGACCACTGAGGGTCCCTGCAATATAAAAATCCTGGGCTTGAAGTTACATTTCCAAACAGCAACTTCTCAAGGATGATTTAACAACCTGATCTTTGAATGCAGAAGGTTGTTGTTGTTTAGTTGTTGTGTCTGACTCTTCGTGACCCCACGGACCAGAGCACGCCAGGCCCTCCTGTCTTCCACTGCCTCCCGGAGTTGGGTCAAATTCATGTTGGTAGCTTCGATGACACTGTCCAACCATCTCGTCCTCTGTCGTCTCCTTCTCCTCTTGCCTTCACTCTTTCCCAACATCAGGGTCTTTTCCAGGGAGAGTTCTCTTCTCATGAGATGGCCAAAGTATTGAAGCCTCAGCTTCAGGATCTGTCCTTCCAGTGAGCACTCAGGGTTGATTTCCTTCAGAATGGATAGGTTTGTTCTCCTTGCAGTCCAGGGGACTCTCAAGAGTCTCCTCCAGCACCACAATTCAAAAGCATCAATTCTTCGGCAGTCAGCCTTCTTTATGGTCCAGCTCTCACTTCCATACATCGCTACTGGAAAAACCATAGCTTTGACTATGCGGACCTTTGTTGGCAGGGTGATGTCTCTGCTTTTTAAGATGCTGTCTAGGTTTGTCATCGCTTTCCTCCCAAGAAGCAGGAGTCTTTTAATTTTGTGGCTGCTGTCACCATCTGCAGTGATCATGGAGCCCAAGAAGGTAAAATCTGTCACTGCCTCCATATCTTCTGCTTCTATTTGCCAGGAGGTGATGGGACCAGTGGCCATGATCTTAGCTTTTTTGATGTTGAGCTTCAGACCATTTTTGGTGCTCTCCTCTTTCACCCTCATTAAGAGGTTCTTTAATTCCTCCTCATTTTCTGCCATCAGAGTGGTATCACCTGCATATCTGAGGTTGTTGATATTTCTTCCGGCAATCTTAATTCCGGCTTGGGATTCATCCAGTTCTGCCTTTTGCATGATGTATTCTGCATATAAGTTAAATAAACAGGGAGACAATATACAGCCTTGTCATACTCCTTTCCCAATTTTGAACCAACCAGTTGTTCCATATCCAGTTCTAACTGTTGCTTCCTGTCTCACATATAGATTTCTCAGGAGATAGATAAGGTGGTCAGGCACTCCCATTTCTTTAAGAACTAGCCATAGTTTGCTGTGGTCCACACAGTCCATGCAGGAGGTAGTCTCCTGCAAAACCTTAAAAACCCCTAATGCTTAGTTTCTAGGAGCTGGGTTTAAATATCTTAGAGTGCCATGGACAGTCTATGGCCACCACTCCGAATATCAACCGGCAGGACCCAGAGAGAAGGCATTTTCTGTAGAAAAGTGTTATTATATTAGCAGCTATGCTGCTTGCCAGTAGAAATGTCTTCACCTGTACTATACTTCAGATCTTTTTATATTGAAATGAAATATTAGAAACATTGTAAGCCCGCAACTCTTTCTGCATAGGAAGCAGAAGCCTTCTGTGTTGCCCTGAATTTTTCTTCAGATGCAGGATAAAAAGGTTAATGACCTCCCCATATGACCAGGTCCGGGTCTCCTTATATGCACAATTTGACAAGAAGAGAGATGAATAGAACAAAATAACGTGTTTCAGGTATTGTCTAGTTTCATTCCAAGCTAAGTGGATGTGAGTGTCACAGCAGAAGGGAGCATTACTGACTGGACAAGACAGAACCTTAGCTATTAGTGGTCTTCCCTTCAAAATCCCGACAGCTAGGCTTTTACTAAACAACTGGGACACTAAATATAGGAAAATGAGATGCAATTTCCTTTGAAGTTCATTCAAATTGGGAAACTAAAGGTAAATGTTTAATTTTACTTTGCAAAAAAGAAAATAATTAAACAATTACACCTGTTCTACAGAACTAACTTCCCCTTGTTTCTGTTGGACAAGGAGGACAAAAAAAAAGTCAAATTGATAGAGAATAGACTAGTTTGGCCAGTGGCTGTTAGCCAAGTGACTCTTAGACTACCACCAGGAGGAGACAGGAATTCCAACAATCAAATAAATTCTGGGCACCTGTACAAAATAACACTTATGCAAATAAAAATGTGTGGAAGAATCAGCTTGTGCCCTGTGCTTGCAGAATGGTACGACGTCAGCTGAGTAAGTGTTGACAATTCTGGGTCTTGCTACAGGTTGTGCAGAATCACTTCCAGCATTTCCTGGTATGCATGATCTGCAGTCTGCCTGTGGGGGTGATTATCTGAATGTTTTTACATTAAAAGAAACCCTCCTTCCGTGCAGAGAATCATCCTTTTGGAGAAGAAAATTGATAATATTCTTAAACCCCCTCCTCTTAAAAATACGTATAGAAAAATAGGGGAAAATAACCCCCAATCCCAATGACTCTCCTCAAAGCAATGTTTCAGGAGTAATGACAAGATGCACTAAATGTGACTAGATGCACTAAAAATTCGAACAATATATTATAAAATCTATGTTTTGCCAGAGCAGTCTGGCCAAATTGCTCTTATCTGATCTAGATTGTCTATTTTATAAAATAACAACAGTAATGTTTTCTCTCTCAAAATAATGCAGGCAACATAGTCATGCAATGTTTTACTTCCAGGTGTACAGGTGTAGTGATGCAGGGAGTGAAACATTTGTTTCTGCAAAGTATACAAAACCAGTCCATATATGAGTCTTTTATTACTCCATGAATGTTGGACATATGGGAATCAGATTTCATATTTGAATATAAGAGGCAGAACTACTAGCAAAATGAAAAATATGGTGTTTTAGTGTCCTTTACATAGAATTCTGTAAACCATTAGTGTTCTCAACTAGGCTGTTTTATCTTTTAATCTAGACTGCCGTGGTTTTATGCAATAAGGGACTTTCCCTTAACATAAGAGGTTGCTGGTTTTATGTAAATTAGGTCTACAAAGCAGACAAGTTAACATGAGGTATAAGGCCTTGACACTTTCTTTTAGTGCTGGGGGCTAGATCCTATTGCATGCATTTAAGTGTGTGGAAAATTCCCTCATTCATTACTGTATATCATGAAGATAGCTCACGTATCTCTGGCCTCACAGCAAACCAGGAATTGACCACCATTTTTGCTGTTTAGCAGGGTCTTACATTTGATCTTAAGCTATCTCTTCTGCAGCTAGGTCTCCTACAACATGAGCACATCCCATATCTATCTATGTGTCATTTTTCTCCCATACCTTCCTGGAGTCCAGAACTTCTGATTGGTGGCCTTCTTTTAAGACTATTTGGAATTTGCTGGTTGGGTGTGGCAGCTCTAGTATTGCAAACTTGTATCTTTTGAGAATAAATTCTAAAGACTAGGAGTAAGAAGGAAAAACGTACTGGCAGAACCTGTTTGTTTAACATGCACAGAAGAAGAATTGTGGAAGTTCCCATTGGTGAGGTGCTGGACACTTGTTGGACACATGACTGACAACTCATTAATTGGCAGCTGTGGGTTCTGCAATTCCTATTCAGCATGTTTAAAAAGAACAGGATTCTTCTCACTGTTTATTACCTAGGAAATTTATTTAAAGCTACTGCAGAAGGGGAAAATGTTTCTCTAAAAATGGTAACATAAGCCTCTACAGGTGACTTTTGTCAAGAAACTGAAAAATAGGGGATCATGGTTTTGGTTGCCCTTTTGAAGCACAGGCCTTGTAGTCTGTGCCTGAGTGGAACTGACCAGGAGAAGGTGAGAAAGTGTCCATTGTTAATTGGAAGGCATTAACACCTGCACTTACCTCTGTGTGAATGAAAGCTGCAAGGCCAGAGCTTGCTCCTTGGAGCAGAGCTAATGAGCAAGAAGGTTTCAGCTGAAGTGAAGGGAATGGGGGATAAGTTACTTTTCCTTGGAGAAGGTTCGTGGCAATGTGATGCCTGATTGGCAGATCTCAAAGGTTTTGGACACTGGACTGGTGAGTACAAAAATGCAGAGAAGTGACTTAATTTAGCCTACTTATCTCTTAGGGGAATGCTATGCTGAAGTTCTGCCAGAATGTGAGTACTAGTTTAGGATAGCTATCTCTTGTTTTCTTGTGGGAAATGGAGTCAATGTAACTGAATTGCAAGAGTTACAGTGTTCTATTGGTTTGTATGTATCCTCAGATTCTGTTTACCCTTCACTAGAGATGGGCATGAACCAAAAAATGAACCAGGAAGTTTGCCATAAATTGCTGGTTCATTAGTTCAGGTTGGGTCGGGCTCATCAAAAGCAACGAACCTAAAAGAACTGAGCCAACAAACTTTTAAAGCAATGTTTGGTTTGTTTGCCCATTTTTCTTTTCCCCACCCCCAACAGCCTACTTCTGTCAATCAGAAGCACTAGGCAACCCTGGGAGGGACCTAGAGACTACTGGATTGGCAGGTCAGGCAGGCAAACGGACAGCTCAAAGGGCTCTGGGGGAGTGGCTTCTTCTTATTTATGAGACCAATTCACAGGAGCCATTTTCACCTCAGAGCCACTTCTGCTAGTCAGAGGAACCCTTCTACCTTGGAACCAGGTTAGCTCAGATCTCCAGTGGCACACTGTTTCCCTTGTCATGCAGCCTGTCTTTTCCCACCCCCATCCCACCACACAAGAAACTCTGTAGTCTGTTAATTAGAAGCCAACTCACAGATGGTGTTATCTGGTGGGAACCACAGTCAAAAGGCTTCTTTGCCTGATACCTTAATTAATTAAGTGAAATTGGTTCCAGCTGAATTGAAGGGAGGGGAGGATAATAGCCAGATGAGTGAAGTTACTTGGAAGAAAAGTTACTTCCATCTGGAAAGTTTAGGGTAACTGAAGATCTGTTTGGTGGATTACTTTCAAAAGATCTAGAAAAGTGGATGATGGGTATAAAAATGTTATAGAGAAATTAGTTACTTTGGCTTAACTTTTCTAACGAGAGAGTTATGCTACTAAGTCTGCACCCTGTATATGCTCTGGAATAATACTACATTCCTGGTGTATTGTAAGTATTAGCACAGGATAGTTAGTTTTATTATTTTCTCTGGGAGGTATTCTTGAATTGCCCTAGTCTCTTAGCTTTTTGTACAAATATTGGCTTCACAGGTTTTTTCATTGCTTTTAGAACTTTTAAATTGAAACTTTTTTTTTTTTTACTTTTTGCAACATCTTCAATAAAATGATATTTTTACAGCAATTTGGTTATTCTGGGAAAGGGTTTGTTGGTGTGAAAGCCAGGTCTTGCCTTGGATCCTTTTGTGTTTGTTGGTATTTTTTTGTTTTTCTGCCTGGCAAGATTTGTCTGCAAATTAAAATGTGCAGCCCTGTGAGTCTTGGTATTCTCTGAAACACGCAGGAATCAGGGTGGTTCAGAGTGTTGGGAATGGAGCGGACAGGGAGATTTTCCCGAGCCATCAGCACATTAATCCCCTAGAAGTTACACAGTGTGGCTAAGTAGTTAATGTGAACCTCTCTGTCCTGGCCATAATCTTGACTGTATTCCAGCAGAAGTAGGGTTTTCTGGATCTCAGAATTTCATTTTTAATTTCAGAGTACTATATTTGTTGGAGAAATAGAGGAAAATAATAGAAAGGGAAAAAACAGATATGTTCAAGAAAATTGGAGATATTAAAGGAACATTTTGTGCAAAGATGGACATGATAAAGGACAAAAATAGTAGGGACCTAACAGAAGCAGAAGACATCAAGAAGAGGTGGCAAGAATACACAGAGGAATTATACCAGAAAGATCTGGATGTCCTGGACAACCCGGATAGTGTGGTTGCTGACCTTGAGCCAGACATCCTGGAGAGCAAAGTCAAGTGGGCCTTAGAAAGCATGACTAACAACAAGGCCAGTGGAGGTGATGGCATACCAGTTGAACTATTTAAAATCTTAAAAGATGACGCCGTTAAGGTGCTACACTCAATATGCCAGCAAGTTTGGAAAACTCAGCAGTGGCCAGAGGATTGGAAAAGATCAGTCTACATCCCAATCCCAAAAAAGGGCAGTGCCAAAGAATGCTCCAACTACCGTACAATTGCACTCATTTCACACGCTAGCAAGGTTATGCTCAAAATCCTACAAGGTAGGCTTCAGCAGTATGTGGACTGAGAACTCCCAGAAGTCCAGGCTGGATTTCAAAGGGGCAGAGGAACTAGAGACCAAATTGCTAACACGCGCTGGATTATGGAGAAAGCCAGAGAGTTCCAGAAAAACATCTACTTCTGCTTCATTGACTACGCAAAACATTTGACTGTGTGGACCACAGCAAACTATGGCTAGTTCTTAAAGAAATGTGAGTGCCTGACCACCTTTTCTATCTCCTGAGAAATCTATATGTGGGACAGGAAGCAACAGTTAGAACTGGATATGGAACAACTGATTGGTTCAAAATTGGGAAAGGAGTACGACAAGGCTGTATCTTGTCTCCCTGCTTATTTAACTTATATGCAGAATACCTCATGCGAAAGGCTGGACTGGATGAATCTCAAGCCGGAATTAAGATTGCCGGAAGAAATATCAACAACCTCAGATATGCAGATGATACCACTCTGATGGCAGAAAGTGAGGCGGAATTAAAGAACCTCTTAATGAGTGTGAAAGAGGAGAGCGCCAAAAATGGTCTGAAGCTCAACATCAAAAAAACCAAGATCATGGCCACTGGTCCCATCACCTCCTGACAAACAGAAGGGGAAGATATGGAGGCAGTGACAGATTTTACCTTCTTGGGCTCCATGATCACTGCAGATGGTGACAGCAGTCACGAAATTAAAAGACTCCTGCTTCTTGGGAGGAAAGTGATGACAAACCTAGACAGCATCTTAAAAAGCAGAGACATCACCTTGCCGACAAAGGTCCACATATTCAAAGCTATGGTTTTTCCAGTAGTGATGTATGGAAGTGAGAGCTGGACCATAAAGAAGGCTGACTGCCGAAGAATTGATGCTTTTGAATTGTGGTGCTGGAGGAGACTCTTGAGAGCCCCCTGGACTGCAAGGAGATCAAACCTATCCATTCTGAAGGAAATCAACCCTGAGTGCTCACTGGAAGGACAGATCCTGAAGCTGAGGCTCCAATAATTTGGCCATCTCATGAGAAGATAAATCTCCCTGGAAAAGATCCTGATGTTGGGAAAGTGTGAAGGCAAGCGGAGAAGGGGACGACAGAGTATGAGATGGTTGGACAGTGTCATCGAAGCTACCAAGATGAATTTGACCCAACTCCGGGAGGCAGTGGAAGACAGGAGGGCCTGGCGTGCTCTGGTCCATGGGGTCACGAAGAGTTGGACACGACTTAATGACTAAATGACAACAACATTTGTTGGAATATCTGACTATATAGACTCCGTTCCCTCAGGGATACCATACTTGTGATTTCCTGAGGAAATTTCATTGTCCCAGAGAACAATATCTACACTGCTATGATGCTGAGGCCTTTTATACCAACATCCCTCAAAAAGATGGACTATAAGGTATCAGAAATATCATTGCAGATTGAATTACACTCCATTTAACTACCAAATTATTCCACTTTGCATTTGCCTACAATTATGTGAACTTTGATGAGAACCTGCCTACATTTTCATGATTGATCTGCAAGGATCCTTTCTTGGTTCCTATCCCTAAAAACCCTGCCTCTATCTGAGATATGTTGCTAATATCTTTCTCATTTGTACTCGTATACATGAATGACTAGAGAAATATCATCAGGACTTTGGCAACATTTACCTCGCCATCAGTCTGAGCCCTGACACAAAGCAGGTTCATTTTCTTGATACTATTTTGCAACTTCATAAAAACACCATCATATATCAAAAGCCACCATTTACACATATTTACATATTCCAGCTTCCACCCAGAATATATCTCAAAAGGTCATTATCTAGAGCAGTGGTTCCCAGACGTTCTTGGAGTACAACTTCCACAAATTCTGGCCAGCACAGTGAGCGGTGAAGACTTCTGGGAGATTTCATCTGGGAACATCTGGGGACTCAAGCCTGGGAACCATTGATCTATGGCCATTTCCTACAACAGTGTTTGGACTTAGTGGACTGAGATGGATAACTTCAGGATTTACATCAGGCATTTCCCACCTAACTAAATGTGTGAGAGAAATCCAAATTAAAAAAACACACACACCAGGTACCAAAAAACAATTTATTACTGGACAGACCTAGAAAATAGTAACTCACTCCTGGTTGTCACCTACAGATCCCAGCTGAATCCACTCTAACATATAATCAAATACCTACAACTTATCTTGTTGACTCTTTCCTCCTAGAGGGCATGGGCAGTTGGCCTGTGCTTGCTTACAGAAACATCCCAACCTTGAACAGCTACTCACAAGCAACAACAGGGCATGGGAATTTCATCCCCTGCTCATGAAACCCCACTATGGAACACTGTGCAAACAACAGGGAAAAAGAACCAGGATCCTAGCCATGAAAAGCAGAAAGCCTGAAGATTTAGGTCACATAATGAGAAACAAAAATTATAGATTACTACAGCTGATCATTCAGAATAAAATAAATAGAAAAAGAAGTGCAGGAAGGAGAAGAACTTATTGGCCAAGGAACCTTACAGACTGCCTTTGGATGTAACACATCTTTTTTTAGAGGTGCGAGCTCTAAAGTCAGAAGGGCCAGTTAACTCTGACTTATAAGAAAAATACTAGGATGGTTTTGCTATTTGAATGGCCAATATTAATCCTGTAATTGTCAAAGTCAGTGCTGTGTGCATTTAGTTTTCCTCTATCCTTTCTCTCCACCATCTCAAACCTAGCTACTTGTACCTGTACCTGAGAATAACACTCTCACAATAGTATGAGAGTTCTTGTTTTCACACAGTCCCTTCTTCTGCTGGCATTCCTGGGATTGTGCAGATTGCCTTAAGGCCACACAGGTTGGCTCTTTTTTCAGGAGACACATTGGGGAAGCAAACTCCCAACCTGTGGCTCTGCAGTCAGATACCTAAACCACTGAGCTATCCAGCCAACTACTTCATATACATTATCAGTTTCAAACCTGATAATCATAGTCTTTGTGAAGACTTACACAATATAGTTATATTCCTCAAAGAACCATGATTGGCATCAGATTCTGGCTTATTCACATCACTTCGTCCCTTCTAATATTAAATTGTGACTTGGATGTCTAAATGCATGTAACAGCTATAATAAAATGGGGACAATTTTTAAAAATTTAGTTATTTTGATACTCCTTTTGAGGTATTAAAAAGGTATTTCTAGGTTGTTTAAAATACAGTAATAACATGATCTAAAACATTACAGTAACAGAAACAAAACATAAAATAGAAATATTGAAAAGGACAGTATAAGATGGCATAAAATAAAAACTTTCAGAAAGAGTTAAAACTACAGTTAAAAAATGGATGTTCATCATTATCCAACTAAAAGGAGATTAGAATACCCCTGTCTTTGAAGCCCATTTTGAAAACAAGGTCAAACTACACTTTCTGTGGAAGATAATATACGTGTGTAGCCACATCTAAGAAAGCCACATGTTTGTATACACTCTCTTTTCCAGTTAGAGACCTTAACTGGAAAAGAGAGGACTTAACTAGAACCTCTAATCTTAAAGCCCAGCTAGGTTCATACAGGTGTTCCCTAAAGTAACTTCTCCTGAACTGTTTAAAGCTTTAAAGTAACAACCAACGCTTTAAATTAGGCCTGGAAACAGAGCAAGAATCAAAGTCAGTGTTATGCCCAGCTTAGCCCCACAAGCAACCTCATTCAGTACTAGCTGAAACTTCTGAGCCATCTTTTAAGGCAGCCCTCTGCAGTCTGTATTGCAAGGGGGGGGGGCGTCTAGAAGATGTAACCAGAATGGCTACAGCAAGGTCTCCCCTTTTTAAATAAGGACACAGCTAGTGAATGAGACAAACCTGTTCAGAGGCATCCTCAGTGATCAACCATTCTTGCCCTGTAATAACCAATACCAATTCCGGGAGTTCCTTGTTCAGAATTTCCACAGCCTCCCAGAGAGGAGTAGGAAGGAAGGAAGGGAAAGAGGTGTACCTCGCCCAAATCTTCATGACACATTCCGTTTCATCTCTTCACAGCCCAGTCTCTATCTGCTCTTCGAAAGATTGCTTTTTGAGGGGTGTGGAGGGATGTCAAATGCTCTCTTTGTGCTACTGTTCTATTTGCCTGCTTGTTGCACCTCTCAGGGTCTTTGCTGGGCATCTTCACCACCACCACACTTCTCTTCTGTTTGGACAGCCACACGATTTGGCAGCAGGTCTGAAGAGAAGCAGGGGACTGAGATGAATGAAATGCGTTGGTGGATGGAGAAAAAGGATGAGAAATGGGGTTCTTTGCATCTTGATGGAAGCAAGTGCCAGGAGACATAGGGAGATTTGTAGATGTGACCATGCGGGTGCGTGAGAAACAAGAGCACACAGACCCATGGGTGTGTGTGGGTATGTCAGAGACAAGGAAGACAGTAAAGAGCAGGGAGGACTGAAGCAGTGAGGTGTATGTGCAAAATCAGGAAACAGGGCACATGGTTATGTGTGCATGTTATAGATGTGTGAATGGATGGGGTCTGTGGGTGCATCTGGAAGTGCACGTGAAAGAATGGGGTGATTCTTGGAGTCATAAAAGGTATGGAGGGATTCTGAAATAGTGTGTGTTTTGGGATGGATGGTACTGGGAGTGTAAGCATGTGGTCATTCAAAGGGAGAAAGTGTTTGAATGGGTATTCCAGCGAGGGAGGGCAAAAGGGATTGGGGTGTAGGGAGAGTTGACTGGCAGACAGGAAATGAATGGTTTGAGTTACTTATTTATTTGGGTAATGAATCTGGAAAAAACTTCCTTTGAGATAATTTTCTTGTCAGTTTGGGGATATTAACTTCCAAGGAATTTATTTGGAGCAAATTAGGTAACTTGCCTTCTGTGAAATGGGTTGTGTTGGAGGAGAAAACGGGTTCAAAGAATATTTCTTGTGTGTGTGTGTTCTGCCACTCAGACTCCAGCTCTTCTAGGTTCTGTGGCATGTAGCTTTTATTGAGCCTCACCACTTTGCTATTTGCAAAATGGTTGCCCTATTGCAATAATAAAGTTGTGATTTGTCATGCCACTGCTGCAGCCATTTTATCACTGGTTGCACCTACCTGCCACCCACCCTATGACAGGCATTTTGCAGCTATGGCCATAAAACATCCTAGACATTCCAAATGTACCCATGGACCAAAACCAAGGCTGGGGGATCTGTGCTGTCACCCAGATTTCTGGATGACTTTTCTTAGCAGCTTTCTCTCATGTTGTGACTGCCAGATAGTTGAAACTACAGTTCCAGAATTCTCCTCTTACTATTGGTCATGTTGGTTGAAGTTGATGGATATTAAACTCTAAACAACCTAGAGGGTACCAAATGGAAGAAGGTTGGTATAAATGCCATAGAATCCTTTAGAGTCCAATATGTGTGCGCCCATGTATTAAAAAACAAACAAACAAACTTGTGGTATGTGTGGAGGGCCTTGGGGGTGGATGTGGACTTTCAAAATGTGACAAAATTGCCTCCCTCTCCTAGAGCACAAGGAAATTTTCTGAGCCAACATTGATGTCTTGTGGAGTCTTTGCAGGCTGCTGGGAAGCCCAGGGGTGCTGTGTTTTGACCTTAGGGACCACCTATGTCCCTCACACTACAGATCCCAACCCCCACCTCCTTGGACTTGAGTCACCATGCAATTCTGGCTAAAGATAGAGACACTTGAAGGATAGTATGATGTTGCCATTGAAGACAGCTGAAAGGATTTGCAAAATTAATAGGGTTGCACAGTCGCATCTATTCCCTGGTATAACACATCAATGATGGTGATCCAAAATTGGAACCTTCATTCCATCCCTTCAAATGCAATGGGTTTCAATTAACTCACCTACTAACTTCTGAAAGTATGGTTATTCACATATTTATGCCAGTGTATCACTTCTCTGTACTTGTCTACTCAATGATAAAAAGTAGTGGTGATTTTGGAATCGGTTTAGTATCTATAGTGACAATAGTTGTTCATGAAAAAACATCAAGAGCTGAGCATGCATCTGTGAACCAAGCTATACAGTAATAAAATATATGAATCAGCCTTGCCTCCTGAGTGGGAATGCTCACATGTTCTTCTGAAGTGTAAAAAAAACTGTGCATATCTGCTAATCTCTGTATCAACTCCATGGTAACAATTTTTCTAATTATCCTCTCACTGAATTCCTGACTTGTGTTTCCAGAAGGCAAGAACTATGCGTTCGAATTCCACTGTGCCAGTAAGTAAAACCATTACTTTTGTTGCAAACATGAGAGTTATGATATAACAAGGAAATTTCTCCCCACACTGTCATGATTGGATAGAACCTCATAAGAGACGGAAGAGGTGAATCATGATTTGCATTTCTGTAGCCAAGGGTCTTCCTGGCTGTTGCATCTTTGAAGGAGTCTGTTTCACCCTTGCTTCCTTCTAATCAGCCCTTTTTGGGATGAGGCCAGGTAATCCTGTCACATCTCTGCATCAGGTGTGAATGTAGCATGTAGTCTTGCCTGACAGAGTTAGGGCAGAATTACTGGTACTGAGAAACCTACATACTGTGCTTCTGAATGAATTCCTACTTGGGGAAGCTTTTTGCTTCCTTCACCTACATACCTCTTCCCTTAAGTCCCCCCCCCTACTTCAAAGGTGCAGCATTGCTATTCAATAACCTTAAATCCATCAAATTAACTTCCACGCTCATAAGTTAATTGCTGGGAAACAATTTCTCTTTAGATAACAGAAGTGGATGCAAGTATACATCAAGGTGGAAACTGTCCAGATGTTTTCAGACACCAGTGGGATAGAATGTTGTGGGTTGTAGTAGCAGCAGTAGTAATAATAATAAAAACTGCAGAGATGGAAGGGACCCTATGGATCATAGAGTCCAGCCCCTGTCGAGGCACAGTGGGGAATTGAACTCCCAAACTCTGGCTCAGCAGCCAGAGAGCTATCCTAAGCCACTGAACTATCCAGCAGTTCTTGTAGTCCAACATCTGAAAGTCCACAGCTTCTCCATCCTTGCCACAGATCAACAATGGTGCACATCTAATAATCCTTCTGGCAAAATCTACTTAACTTTCAGGGGAGCAGCGTCAAGGTATCACATGCATTTTGGTGGAGGAGCCAAAAGCACAAATCACTACCATAAGAAAACAAGTCTGACTGGGGCTTAGAATACATGCTGTAGCGACCTAGTAGTCTCTCTCTCCCCCCCCCCCCGCCCCCAAAATTCTGGAAGCTGGTGCATCCTTTTTTTCTTCTCTGAGTTGAAACTGGAAGGCGCCTTTATCCTGACATAGGAAACGACTGTTTTGTCTTCATCCTACCCTTTGCCTGTCAGGAGAAGCGGTTCGCGGTACTCTTCAGGCCCCGAGGGGTGACCTGTGCGGCCCCGGAAGGGTCCCTTTTGGCCTAGAGGGAGGGCGGGCAGGCAGGCAGGCAGGCTTTTGGGGGGCGCCAAACCCGTTTCCCCAAGTGGCTGGGTGGTTGCTGCGCCTCCCGCGAAGGCTCCGGGCCCAGCGGCCCGGTGCCCCTTACATGGCTGTGGTCCTGCGAGGCAAGACCATGGCGTGAAGCAAGAGTGGCTCGTCGCGTCCCATAGGGAACGGTGCCGTTGACGGGAGGGCGGCGTCGGTTTTTGCCCTCTAGCTCCGCGGATGTAACGCACCTTAGTGGCCCGTGAGGATTCTCACGACAGGGCGCGAGGGGGGAAAACAGGGCGTCCACAGTCAACCCACAATTTTTTTTTTTATCACCCGGAGTTCGGAGAATTACTGGAGGCGATCTTAAAACCGTCTCGGAATTTGCAAAGCTCGGCCGGCTGTGCCTCTCGCTCTGGCCGAGGAACGTAGGCCGCTCTTCCCGCAAAACACAAGTAAACAAACAAACAAAAAAAGCCGCCCCCAGCGCTCAGTTTCTCTTTCACTTCCTCGGCCCGGCGGCGAGGACGGCGACGCGACCCGCACCGCCCAAGCGCTCCCCCCCGCGCGCGCGCGCCCACCCTTCCCGGGCCACCTTTAAAAACGGCTCCCCTCGCCCGAGTGCGGCGCGTCGTGCGGGGCGGTGCCTACGGCTTGAACCAATGGCGCGCCGCCTCTATTTAAATAGACGGGCCGTGTCAATCACTTTCTTCTCCGTCAGCCTCCCTTCAATCGCCATATTGGGCAACTGTGTGAAAAGAGGCTCGTCTCTCTCTCTCTCTCTCTCCCCCTCCCGCCCTTCCTCTTTCCCCTCCTTGTTTTTTTCTCGAACCTGGAAAAAAAAAATAAAGAAAAGAAAAAAAAAAAAAAACCCGCCGCCGCCAAGCTTTGACATCGGACGAGCCTTTGCAAAAGCGCACTTTGCAAACGTAGGATTGCGCCCGGGGAGCCGCCGTCTCCATTAGGATTTGCGGAGGAGGGGGAAAAAGCCAGCATCGGAGATATTTGTTTAAAAGCTGCTGCTTCTTTTAACCATTTCTGCCCTGACTCCCGATCCTCTTTTCTTCCTCCGCACCCTCTGCGGGCACCCTTGACCCGTCACCGAGGGCATTCTGTGGGAAGACCGGGGTGTTTTCTCTCGTTCTCCCCCTCTGTTTTCCTCACCTCCTCTCCTGCCCCCTCCCCGCCTCTTGGCTTATGCAAGGACTGAGCGGCCGTCGTGGTGGCAGGACGGCGGACCTTTGGGGTTTCTCTTTGATTTGGAACTTTCCCTCTCAGTTACGGTAGGGTTGTGGGGTGTGTGTGTGTGTGTTTAACCCTTTTCTGTTTGCACACGATCGTCGCCGGGGGGTCGGTCGGTGGAGGGGGAGCGAGGCGAGGCGAGGCGACCCGCGGGGAGTCTCTCTCGCTTTTTTCCAAGACTCCCCTTCAACCACCGTGGACAGCACAGAAAGCTGGGGGCGGCTCGGGCGATGTCCCACGTACGCATTTCGAATGGGAGCCCGACCCTGGAGAGGATGGAAGCCCGGCAGGCGGACTACCCGAAGCCCTCGGCTTGTAGGAACCTCTTCGGCCCCGTCGACCACGAAGAGCTAGCCCGGGAGCTGCAGAAGCACAGCCGCGACCTGGAAGAGGCCAGGCGGAGGAAGTGGAACTTCGACTTCCACCGCCACCAGCCCCTGGAAGGCCGGTACGAGTGGCAAGCCGTGGCCAAGGATGCCCTGCCCGACTTCTACAGCAGACCCCCCAGGCTAGCCGCGGCCAAAGCGGCCGGCCAGAGGCGGGCGCCCTCGGGGGGCTCGGGGGTCAACGGCAGCTGCCCCTCGGCGGGCTTCAGGCGCTCTCAGGGAATCTCGGGGGACGACGGCGACGACGAGGACGAGGCAGCCGAGGAGGACGGGCTGGCTCCCGTTCCAAAGACGGAGGCGGCCGGAGCGCCGGCGGATTTCGGCGGCCAGAACGCGGGGCCAAGGAAGCGGCCCGCCTCGGAGGGTAAGGGGCTTTCCTCCGTCGCGGTGCCCCCTTGAACCCCTCGGCGCCTTCCATCCCTCATTGGGTTGGTTTAGGGTCCGAGGGGGAGACCTTCCTGTGCGAGGCGAGCAGTGCGGAAAACAAGCGCGCGCCCCCCGCCCGAGACCAAAGGCGCCTGCCTGCTCGTCCCACGTCCGCCCCACTCGCCGATTGTGGCTAGCTGGACGCTGGAGGGGAATCGCAAGGGGAGTGGGGAGTGGGGAGAGGGGCCCTTGGCTCTTCCCTGTCGTCTTGAGCTGGTCAGCTGCTAGGCAGAGAGGTAGACGTCTTCTGTAGGTGGAGGCTTTGTGCGGCCCTTGTAGCTGGCTGCCACTCAACGATCTAATCTCAGGAGTTTCGCTAGTCTCACTTTAGAAAACCCAACAGATACACGTTTTAAAAATTTGAGCAGGTATCTTTTTTTGCGTTTCAATTTGAAACCGGAGGATTTTATTTGGAAGTAAATATATTACTTTAAAATTTGTAATTATGTACCAATCACTTACAGCAACCATAGATGGTATGTATTAGGGTGGCATCAGCTGGAGCCTTGGGGTGTCAGTTTCCTTCCTCTGGGCTGCTGTCATCTAAATAGTTGGGGTGCTGATGGTGCCCCATAAAATGGAAGTACCATCGCAAGAGGCTGAATTGGTCTGAAGACTTTAACCCAAAACTCTCAGGCTCTGTTGAAATCAACAATGCTGGCTTTCCAGTAGTATGTGTTCTCAACCGGAGCGTTAATCTTGAGGGACCTGAAAACTGCAAGTTAAGCTTCTAATGTTTATTAGCTATGTTTATTCTGTTGAATCCCAGCTGAGGCCAGTGAAAATACTCTGGGATAGGTGGTTTGGAAATTGGTGTCTTCCCGTTATGGGAATAGAGGTGAAGGATCCGGGCCACAGGCTTGTCTGTTTGTTCGGTTCCTTAACCAAGTAACATGGGGTTACTCCCAGCCACTGATCCAGATGATTTTGTGCCTGATGTAACAAATAGCAATGATCAGCTTTGCTTCCCCTGCTTTTTCATGCAAATAGTAGATGTTTAAAAAACTGCCTTCCATGATGTTTCTCCCACTCTTTCTTTAACTGTTGTGTCCATATTTAGCACAATCCCAGCTGGCAAATTAATACACACACACACACACACAAATTGAGTATTAAGTGTATTTTCTGCCCCCTGTTATTAACCCTTCCCCCAGATTCCTCTCCTCGAAACAAAAGAGCCAACACGACAGAAGAGGTGATTTCAGAAGGCTCTTCCAGTGCCAGCTCAGTGGAACAAACGCCCAAGAAATCCAGCCCAAGGCGGCGTCAAACGTAAATTGTTTATTAGGTGGGTTTCCTTTTCCTATTCACATTTAGTAAAATCTGTATAGGTGGCAGGAAAGGAAGGATCTATTCTAAGATTACCTTGATAGCTGTTTAAAAGTGAGTTTGGTGGTAAACTTCAGTAATCTGGTCAGTGTAGCTCGGTTGCATGAGAGGATACCTTGTGATCAGAACACGGTCTGAAGCGTAACTGCAGCCTGATCCAAATTTACTCACAAGCAGACTCCACAGATTTAAATGGGAGTCAATATAATTTGAAAGTGCCACCAAAGTCAGGAAAACATATTGCTGATGAAGGCTGCATTCATAAGGCTGCATGTTGACTTGGGAACAAGCCCCACAGAAGACTTACTTCTGAGTAATTGTGTACAGAATCAGGTTTTTGTAATTGCTGGGTGCTTCACTTGTATTGAAATATACTTTTTTTGGTCAATGTTTTTTCTGTTCTTAACTGCAAGAAACAGTTTTGGTTTAATATTAAGGGCTATGTGGAGGAAAAGCCCCAAACAACTGTTTTTTCCCCCTCCCCAACATTCCTCCCTAGCAAATATATAGTCTAATTTAGTTTCTATACGTGGTCCACTTCTATCTGTAAAAAGGTTACAGCCTGATGTGGTCTTTTCTCAGAAGCCCTATACAGCTCATGGTTGTGTTTTGAACTGCAACATTAGTAGTAGCAACAAGCTATGAGAAGAGTAGCAACTCCTAATTAAGGACAGGAATTGGGGAAATATAGCCTCTGGGCTTGAGATTTCCAGAGCAAGAGTGCTGCAGAAAAGTTGACAAACATGCTTTGCAAACCAGTACAAGAGATTAAATTAGGAACTACGTCGTTATGAGAAGCTCATGCTCCCAGGGTGAACAGGGACACGTGTGCAAGTCCAACTACTACTGACTGTTTACTAGGGTGCTGGGAAGGGAAATGACAGCCTTGCTTTGGACCAATTGCAGTAGAGGGGGGGGGGGAAAGGGCAGGCCTGGCCATCATCTTGCTTCCAGTGTTTCCCATATCCCCCAGAAAACTGTGTGGTGCACCCAGTTCTGCACTGTCTCTTTAAAACCTCAATGTGTTCCACCTGTGGAGAGTCCTGCCAAATTTTAATCAGAGAGAGGATGTCTGGTGTTCTGAATGGGACCAGTGTTAAGGCTCAGGGGAACACAGCCAGGGCAGGACCCCGGTCCCACTCCTGACAGCCAGTGTAGTCTATGGATTAGAGACTTGGGAGATCCAGGTTCAAGTTCCCCCCATGCCATGAAACCCACCTGGTGACCCTGGGCCAGTCTCTCCCTCTTCTCTTTCTTAGCCTGACCTTTATGGCAGGGTGATTTTCAGGATGAAATGGGGAGGAGGACTTTCATGTACCTTGTCTTTTGCTCACTGGTAGGCTAGAAGTGTGAGTTTGAACAAAGGACATTTGGAGATGATTAATTCATAGGGTCACCATTAGCAGGAAACAACTTGTTGGCACATAACAAGAAATAGATACATGTGACAGGTAATAAATACGAAATAAAATCTCGCCCGCTGTCATCCCTTTCGACATGTGCACTGCGAGTCTCTTGGCAGTAGGGGACATGCTGCTTTTACTTCTGGCAGTCTTGGAAAGTCTCAAGGATAGTAATGCTGATACATCAATAAATGAAGAGAAACCTGAGTGGTTGTGGTCAGAATGAGGGCAGAATCCATCAACACATGGGTGCTGCGCAGCCAAATCTGGGGGCTTCTGAAAAACCGGAATCTGATAAAATATTGTTTACCTGACAAACTTGGTTCTCTTTATTGGACTCGCAAAAACAAATAAATAATTAAAAAGCACTGGCTGATAGGGTAAACTAATTACACCTTACATTGTGTGCTTACTTGCACACAATATTTATACCTAGCAGCCTCTGGCTGAGTTGTATACACAGCATTTGTGTCACCACACCCAGAGTGGAGTTGTGTTCCACCTTCAGCAAAAACGGTGGCCTGCTGGGTGTTTTTGTAGCTGTTTGTGACTCCTTGTAGTCTAATAACGAAACCAGCATTTGCCCTTCTCCCCATCTTATGACTGCTCTCTCTTCCTTCGTTTCAGAATGAAGAACTTTTGTTTCCTTGTTCTTTGGAGGCATCGGGTTCATGAAGCAAGGAAGATGCAGAGTTTATCTATGAAAGAAAACAATGTTATCACTGATTCTCCATGGGATGGAGAACTTGTACAAGCACTGAAATAAAACAAATCTGTAATTGAATAACACTAAGATTAGGCACTCTTAAAAAGATCTGCCTCGTAAAGCATCGGATGTAGCATTCTGCAATTAGGTTTTTCCTCATTTGCTTCATTGTACTACCTGTGTATATAGTTTTTACATTATGTAGCACATAAATCTCTATCTCCTCCCCACCCCATTCTTTTGTTGTTGGGGTGGAGATCGTAAAGGGTGAGGGGTTTAAAAACTGCTTCCAAAAACCCAGCAGGCAGAGATCTGTATGAAGAGAAGCAGCATATATGTTTAATTATTTTTTAAAGATGTATTGCCCCTTTTAATTTTTTTTAAAAGCATGTTAACACTGGCTGCAGCAGATTGATGGAATCTGTTGGTGAAATTTCTGCTCATTAAGGACACATTCCAGTGAGATGTTTTCTGCGCTAAACCCCACTAAAATGAATGGGACCAGTGGAGGAGTAGGTTCATTTTAATGGGGATTGTGCAAGAGAATAACTGATGGCATCGTGTCTTAAATTTTATGTAGGAGCTTTGTTTCTACTATGTAGCAGTATAAAGGGCTCCACTTCTGGAACCCTTTAAATGTCCTCTCCTAATATATATATATTTTTGCCTTATATAATGTTAACTTTAAATGATTTCAAAAATAATTTAAAATTCATGTTTTGAATAGAATGGAGGGGAAATTAATAAACCCTGAACTTCAATCTCTCTTCATCTCACTCACTTCTCTGATGTTCATGGGTGGGTAAACAAAAAGGAATATGACATCTTTAAACAGTATTTTTTTTTACATTGCCTGTATGTTTTTTTAAAAGTTTGAAATGTACCTGTGTACATAACTTTGTAAAGACACTGAGAAATTATACTAACTTATTTATGTTAAAAGATTTTTTTAAAAAAATCTAGAAGATATTTTCCCATAAAGCCAAAGTGGCGTCTGTGTTTGTGCATTTGTAAATGCTCTCTTTGGTAGGGTTTTTGTTTTTAGCTGTGTGTGTGTTTTTTGGAGGGGGGTGTTGTTTTGTTAATATGGCTGTGCTTAAATGATTGCAGACTGAGCCAATTTAATATTTTTTTGTAATGTGTGAAAACAGTTGCCAATTGATATTGTTCTACATCAAGCAATCAATAAAGAAAACTGCCATATATAAATATAAATATATATATATCAAGTGACTTCGCTGTTGTGTGTTTTGCAGGTCATGGCACAAAAAGGAAATTTAGCCATTTCCTAGATATGTACATCAGAAATTTTCCTTCTCTCCCTCCTCCAAGACAAATAGCCACGGGGGCGGGATGAAGGTGGGTTAAGCTCTACTTTGAGGAAAAACTGCAGTGAGAAGGAAAGCTACTTGCACACCACAGTGGTTCCAGTTCAAGAAACAATCAGATACACCACCCTTTGTCATTGCTTTTTAAATACATTTCTAGTGTATGCAAGATTGTGACCATGAAGCAAAATTCAAAGTGCATTTTCTCAGATGGTCCTGCTAAAGCCACAATTGGGTATTTTTTCTAAATGTGTACAATTCTGAAATGTGCACAGGACATGCACAGAGGTCTGTCTACCCCACAGGAAGCAACACGCAGGAGTACTTCTCTAAACCTCGGCATATCTGAAGTAGAGTTGAAAGAATATTTGGCTGAATAACTTTGGGAGCCTGCTCATGATTGGGAACCCCAAGCAGATTGGTGCTCTACAGTGTTCAACTGAAAACTGTTTATTTAGATAGTATCTTCAGACGTCTGCTCTGAAGAAGCATCCCTACACATAGGGGTGCTGGGAATGAGGCTTGTGAGGATGTCAGCTTTCCAAATGCAGTTTTACCTAGCGAGCATACAGGTGAACATGCATAGGACATTTATGGGGGACTGCACTCTGTAGGAATTATACTAGAGAGCCCTGAAGTGAAACTAAAACTTCAAATACAGCCACTTATTCTGCACAAAGGTAGAGTACAGGGTGGAAAGAAAGGCCCTCTGTAGAATTTGCTGCCCAAAGCAATTACAATGGTGGAGGGATTGGAACAGGCTTTGTGTCCCTGCCCCTTGCCATGGGTTCTTCACTTCCCAACAGCAGTAGGGTAGTGACTCAGACCCACAGCAAGGGGCAGGGACAGATTCCCTCTTCCGATTCAGTTCTCCCTCTACCCTTCCTCAACCTCATGTTTGATTCATCTGAACTTTAGAGATTGGGATGCAAGTATGAAGGCACACTCACACTAACCCCCCCCCCCCATCTTGATTATGGCTCAGGGTCTCTGATACAGGCACAAAGGGAGCACCAGTCTGTATTGAGCTCTGTGCTGGTTCCTTCATATGTGGGGCTTTGCCAGTGCTAGGATGGATTGCACCCTTTTCACTGGTGGTGTCAATGCACCTGTTTGTGGGTTAGGGCAGCGATCCCCAACCCCCGGTCCCCGGCCCGGTTCCAGTCCCTGGCCTGGGCCAGGCTGGGCCGGCGAGAGAGACCTCCCCCCCGCGCACTCACCCCTGTGCTGCCCATTTGCACCTGCGCGCGCGCTCCGGCATGCCCGCACGAGCGCTGCACCGCCATTTGCGCATGCGCGCGGGCCCGCACAAGCGCGTGCTGCCGTTTGCACATGCACACGAGCGGTCGCGCACACACGCAAAATGGCGATGCGCGCTTGTGCGGGCGCGCACGCCCGTGCAAGAGCGCGCGCGTGCCCCGTGCAAGAGCGCTGCACACTTGTTCGCACATGTGCGCGAGCGCGGGGGGTGCCCCGCCTTCCTCAGCCGGTCCACGGACCGGAAAAGGTTGGGGAACACTGGGTTAGGGCACTAGGGCTACCAACATTACCTTATGGGTCCTGCTTCTATGTTTTTAAAAGCAGTAACATGCAGGCAAAGCTTTGTCATCACTTTTATCTATGGTGAGAATTGATGTAGCAGATCTTGGCCATTATAAAAGAGTTCTGACTGCGGAGCCAGAGGTTGGGAGTTTGATTCCCCACTGTGCCTCCTGTGAGTACAGCCAGCCTGGGTTTGCCTTGGGCAAGCAGTCCCAGGGTGCCCCCAGAAGAAGGAAATGGTAAACCACATCTGTCTATTCTCTACCTGGAAAACTCTGAAAAGGGTTGCCATAAGTCAGAATTGATGACAGCACGTGATTATTATCAAAAGCAAAACAGGCCTGAAACATTTCCTAGGAAATTGTTTTGTGCGAGTTTCATTGGGAGGAGTGCAGTAACAGCTTGAGTCTGTAAAAGTTACTGTTTTGGATTACAGCTCCCAGAATCCTCCAGCCAGCTGGAGTCACTTTTGTCAGCTCTCCTACCCTATCTGTTTTGATAAGTCTTCTGCCAGCTAGTTGTGCTCCATGTTTCAAGTGTGCCAAGGTGCTGGGATAGAGGGTTTCCCTATTTAAATAT
This sequence comes from Intellagama lesueurii, assembly GCA_037013535.1. Taxonomy (NCBI): domain Eukaryota; kingdom Metazoa; phylum Chordata; class Lepidosauria; order Squamata; family Agamidae; genus Intellagama; species Intellagama lesueurii. Next base: position 95,999,817 of record JBAJHW010000005.1, read on the forward strand.
TTCACGTCCAGCATTGAACTATCTCAGGCTGCCTTGCCACTGCTTAGAAATGCTTCATCAGCTGTTTCTTCATGTTAAAGGAGCAGCAAATGCCAAAGCAACAGAAAGAAGGGACACTTGAGGCACACTTCAAGGGCTCGTTCGGAGAACATGCAAACCTAAAACTACTTGCCATTAGAGGAGACGGCTCCTCTGTTGTTTCTGGGCAGGCCATGTCTGAGGGAAGTTAATTGCTACGTGTCTGCATCACCAGTGCTTGAATTATCCAATGACACCCAACTGAAAGGTGTGGCAAAATTACCCCACTTTCCTCCCAAGGACTGCAATTATACAGGAACCTTTCATTTGTCAGGGCATTCTCATAGCTTCCTTAAGAAACACAACTCAGAAATTAGTAGTTTAAAAAGAAAAGGGCTAGGAAAAACTCAGCACTCTCTGGGCCCTCCCTTTGCAAACCTTTAAGCCAGATATGCATATCCCATTTAAAGTTATACAAGCAATGTTTGTGGCTACAAAATTATCAACGTAATGGTAACAGGGTGGATCTGATTAAAATTAAATTGGTTTAAATCACAATTTAAGTTTAATTTTTTTAAAGCTTAATTAATTTTTAAAAAATCAATTTTTAAAATTTAAATCACAATGTAAATCAATTTATTTTTTAAAAATGTTGATTTTATCCAGCCTGAATGGTAAAAGCTTTGTGGAAAAGATATTTTTACAAAATCTTACATTACACATTTCTGAAAACAGTTCACATCCATGTTTCTCAGCCATAAGCACCCTACTGTGCCCAATTCACCATGAAGCAGTGAAGATTGAGAAGGAAGTGGAATTTAGGCAGCAAAAACATTTTGCACTAGATTTAAATTGCCCGTACTAAGTGAAAAGCCTTGGGCATCCTGTTCGGGGAAATGCACAATCCTAAATGGACAGGTAACACCCAGATGAAACATCTTATCATTTTGTTTTCTGACTTTGACCCCAAATTGAGGAAACTTCACTATTACAGAAAGGAACACTGAAGTAATTCACACAGCAACTCTCACACAAATAACCAACAAGAGGCCAGAGGTGAAACTGAGGTCTTTCTGAGTACCACTAAAAAACGGGGTGGGGGGGGTGGCAGGTCAAGAGAAAAACCATAATTTCTGCCTTAGTTGGTCTGTTAATAGCTTTTACACTGTTGAAATCATAGAACACAACCCTCAGATTATTCTATAACTCCAGCAGTACCTCTGCAAAGTAAATAGTCCAGAGCCCTGTGACCAAAGATAACTTGGGGCCGATTCACACCCCACATTTATTCTGACCACTGCAAGATCAAAGGCTGATTTGCATGTGTGAATCATGGCTTCATGGCTCTAATGTTGCCAACAGAATTCTACTACATCAAATGTAATGGTACAATTTGATTGGAATACTATGAGGCAGCAGAATTCTGTGGCGGTGTGTGAGGGCAGAAATGTTGAATGGCACATTCCCACAAGGCTGTTAAACTAACCAGTTCCCTCCCCACCCCCTGTACCCCCTTCTCTATCCTTATTCATTATTAGAGATGAAGAAATTGTCTCTATTCAATGTAAAGCTTCACCTGCTTGATTGTCCCAGATTGAACTGATGTTAAAAGACAAAGCAGTACAGCAAGAATGGCTTTTTCTCTAGTTAGCTGACAACCCTATTCCCCTCTACCCACAACCAGGAGCACTGGCCCCAAGGAAGCAGCTTTACTGGGGAAGTCCTATTATCTTTCACCTTAACTTGCATGATAGGTTCTTTAAATAAAACACAATATCCCTCTGTATGCTGCCCTATTCTTGTTACAAAACAGGGTGAGCTATGCAACTGGAAAAACAAACACTTCATACAGGCAGGTCACTGATGGTGGTGCCACCTTGTGTAAACAATTCTGTATGTGATGCCCTAGCAATGTGTGGCTTGTAGGGTTGCCACACATGGCAGGGCTTTCTTGGTGGTAGCGCCCTGGTTCTAGAACTCCTTTATATTAGAGATTCATTTGTTCCCCTCCCCTTGTCATTGAGGCATATTATTTCAGGGAATAAACAGGCATTTGAATTGTCTTCTACTGTTGTTTGTCCATATTGCTTGTTGTACTTCAGCAGACATGTGTAATCCACTATTTTATGTACTTGAACCTTGTGATTTTAACTGTGCTTTTATGTTGATGGTTGTCCAATCTGAACTGTTGGAAAGGTTGGAGGTATAAATGAATACATAATTATGCTAGCAGCAACAACAGAGCCTTAGTAACAACATTTTCTTTCTCCTAACTTCATTCTATGCAAGGGGGAAAAATCTTCAGGTGTAGTCACTGGAAATGTAACTGCCCCCTGAATGTGCAGACCCAATTGACTGGTAAGGGCCACGATCCTATTCACCTTGACTTGTAAGGGCCAGTGGGACTTACTCTGTCAAAAACATGCAAACAACTGGACCACTTCCCCACGGAGGACATTGTTGGTGTGCCTGTTGCCTCTGCTGCTCTTGCCAGGCTTTGCCCTAACATCCGGCCAAGAATTCTGTTTATATCACAGTTGCTTTCAGCCAGAGGTTGATCTGGCAGCTGATTGGGCATTCCCAAACCAGAAATGGCTACAAAAACATCTTCCAACACCTTACTTGATCTTTGGGGGCCACTCATTGGCCTCACTGAGTGACTTTGGGCCTATGACATACCGGTACTCTCCCGCAGCCTCATCTCTAGCTCACAGGGTTGTTCTGAGGTTAAAAGTGGGGGAGGGGGGGGAGGGAAACAAGCGCACACATCATCCTGAGTCACTGTTGTGAGTTCCATGAAGGATGGTCACAATATTAATACATTACTAAAATAAATAAAAGTTGCACTTCTGTGCTTAGGGTGGAATTATCACACACAGCCCCTCCCATTACTGGTTCGACCTGGCTATTAACCCAGAAGGATTTTACTATGGCTCTTCCCCCTCCCCCCCCCCATCTACTCAGAAAAATCACTCAGCCGTCTTTCCCTGGCTCCCCCCCCCCTTTCCGAATGGTGGATCAGCAGCACCTCCTTACTGCCCTCCAGGGCTTGTGACTCCTCCTTTCCACAGTCAGCTTCAGAAAGAGAGGAACGGAGAGATCCTTTTCCTCCCTCTTTTATTGATTGGGGGGGGAGAGCGGGGGGAGAGAGAACGTGGCTGGGAGGCATCGTCTTCAAACGCACACATATTTCCCAACACTTTTAAGGGCACCCACTTGCCAAGGGATCGGACCTGTTCTTAGCCTCTGTGGGTTCCGTCACAAACACTTTTAAACACCGTCGACCTGCCCGTTCCAGACTCGCCCCAAAGGCGGCTTAAAAACCCGCTGTTTCTCGCACTACTAGGAGAGAGGAGAAGAAACCTTGGACAAAGCTCCTCTGGGGGCGGTGATCAGCGGTAAAAAAGGCTCTAAAGGTGCAATCCTGCTTTATTACCAACGGCCCCTTTTAATTAAAAAAAAAAAGGCTGTCACCTAAGGCAAAAGACACGAGTCCTCTGAAGTCGTCGTACCCATCACGAAGGACAGGGAAAGATTTCCCAGCTCGCTCTTCCAGACGGCAGATGTAATTAATAAAGCGTGCCTTCCAGCGAGTGTTTTGAGACTCGTCGAAGTCACTCCGCCTCATTGCTCGCTCTCGGAGAGCTCGGCGGCGGCGGCGGCGGGGGGGAAGGGGAGGAGGAGCGGGGGCTCGTTTCGCTTAAAAACAAACCCGAAGACGACACCCTTACGCGTAGTGGCGAAGAAGCGCCATTGATCTCAGGGGCTGGGTGGCGTCTACTTCTGAGTAAACAACGCCCAGGCGAAAATACGAATGGGGTGAGGCAGGCGGCAGCCTCGGGCTCACGCACTTATCCCCACGGAGAGCCGTGCTCCTAACTTCTGAGTAAGCCTGGGCAGACTTTGGAGTGGCGCAGGGACGGCCCGTCTCCCTCTTGCCCGAAGGCGAATGTCTTGCCGGGGAGGGGGCAGTTTTCACCTAGGTCCGCACCCAGGCTTTTACTTTGTCCGGAGGACAAAAACAAAGTCGGAGACAAAATGAAGGTCCCGTTTTCCCCGCGTCGGCAAGAGGCGAGACAAAGCCACCTTTCGCCCCTCCACTAACTCTCTCTTCCAACCCCCATTGGCTACGTGTATACAAGAGAAACCCGAAGTGGGTTATTTTTACCCTGGCTTTTGCTCCCCAACCGCATCAAGATGGAGGGGGCGAGTGTCCGAGGAAAACGTTCCTCGCCTCGCCTCTTAAAGCCACGAAAAGAAAATGCAAAAATACAGTAGGAGGGGCGGGCGGGCGGGCGACCCGAAAGACTGCCGTAGCCCCGCCCCGCCGCCACCACCGAGGAAAGTGTAACAACAATCATGGCGTTTAGATTGTAGCCAAGTGGCAGCCGCTCCTTTTCCTCTCCCCCTCCCCCCACCCGGCAAGAGTCCGCCCACTTCACTGCCCTGAAGGCAGCGGGTTTGAAAAAGCATATTAAAACAAATAGTTGTAGGTTTAGAAGAGGTAGCCGTGTCAGTCTGTAAAAATTAATTTAGTAATCCTAAACCGAGATTAAATCCCTCCTAATTAGAAAACAGCAAGATCTTCAGGTCGATCTGACGGTTGTTTCGCATTCAGACCCAAGATTTAACAACCGCAGCTGAAAAACGTGGGACTCTCTTCCGAGTGAATACACCTCGGATCGGGCGGGGTGTGTGTGTGTGTATGTTGCTCTCCGAAGACCCGCCACACTCGAAAGGGCCGTACAGCCAGATCCGGACGCATGTTTACTCCGAAGTATTGGTACTTCCTGTAAGTCAGCGGCCCTCCGGCAAGTGCACGTAACATCGTAATAATCCTATCTAGAGTTGCAACCCGACTGTGGAAAGTCTCCCTTCAGGCGTAGTTTCTTGCAAATCTTTGTGCTACTTTATTCGCAAGTAAGTTGCAAGGCATTCAATAGCCTCCTGCGCAAATGAACCGGTGAAATGTTCATACTATTGACTCCCGCGTAACATGATCTGGATTCGAGGGCGGTCGCACCCAGTATTCAGTGTGGGTTCGTCCCGTCCCGACGTATTCAAAAGACAAGTCCCTTGGAATTCGGTGAAATGTCAATGTGGACAAGATCTTATCCTGGACTACCCCGATCCTAGGTATTCACAAGCCTCACTGAACCTCAATGGGCCTTACGTTCCAGTAGAGGCGTTTAGGATTGCCGCCGTATCCTTCTTTGCTCTCTCAGTCCCCCCCCCCCCCCATGTCGGCCGCATCAGAAACTGTAAACCGGAGTGGCGTCGGTTGAACCAATGAGTCTGCAAAACGAGCGTTAAACAGACCAGCGCGAAGCTCCGCCAGACGACCTTTTTTTTTTTTTAAGGTGGACCTGCGGCGGGGGGGGGGGGTGAGGAGGAGGAGGAGGAGGAGCCGGAGCCGCTCGGAGTCGCTTTGCAGGACCTGCCTCTCCGCTCATTGGCCCGGCCTGCAATTTGAATGTAAGCCTGAGAAGCAGCTTTCCCTCGCCCCGCTTTTATCGCCGCCTCGGCGGTGCTCCTGCTGGCGGCTGCCGCGGTTTCTGTCCGACCGAACAAACAGGGCTCTAGCCGGCGTCTTCCTCCTTCGTTCTCCGTAGCGGGCTGGGCCTAAGTGGAAGTCAACCGCCGCCTTCGGGCTGCGCAACCCCCGCCCTTCCCCTGCCCCCTGTTTTTATGGGGTTGCGCCAAGCGTTTCTGGGGGTCTGGATGAAAAGGAAGAACGGCCGCTGTTTCGTGGCAAGATTTGAATGCCAAAACACTCTTGTCAGGCTTTAAAGCAGTTTCCCCGAAACCCCGTCCTTTACATAGTCTGGGGACTGTAGTTCCCATCATCCCCAGATTAACATAGCAAGTGGCAAGGGAATCGCAGGAGTTAGAGTTCAGAACAGCGTTTATGGCTGAATGAGAGCCTGTGCATCCAAGAACCCATGTCCTCTAAAATATGTTTAATCCAGTGCAGGTCCCAGTGATCCAGCGATTTCAATGGGATTTCTTCCCCAGGGAGATGCATTTGTTTTTATTACAACAAGCCACCTGTAGTTTAGAGGATTATCTGTACAAGAGTGCAGCATGATCTTAGGCATCCTTTCTCGGATGTCAGCCCCATAGAATTTAGTGGTGCTTACTCTGAATAAGCATCCATAAAATTCTGGTTGTGCCTAACCTTACAGTCTTGTCTTAGAATTCCCCTGATTCTTTGAGACCTGCAAGTAGGTCTTCTGTGCTATTGTTAGCAGAAGCTGTTCCCCGACAAAGGCTTATGCAACATCCTGGTCTTTCTTTGATTTCCACTCCACCTTTCTTAAAAAGAATGGCACTTGGGGAAGAGATTATATTATACAAATACAGGAAACTGTTTCGATCTGATTCAGACTGTTGTTCTTCTAATGGACAATAATGACAGCAGCTCTGTGAAATTTCTTTCCTTACCTGATAACATTGCCTGAGATCCTTCAACTGGAATTCATATGCAAAATGGACACTGGTTATTGATCCCTTGGTCCTCCTCTCTCTGGCACCTTCTCTGAGTGCAATCTTCCTATAAATTAAAGTCAGTTACTCCTTTCCCCCCTACTGGCAGTGTTCTGAAGGAGCCACTGTGTCCTGAAATAGGAGCAGGGTATATACTTAAAAATATACACACAAAGGACATCTGGCAAGCAATGTAGATTCAGATTGATGCAATATTATTTCCCTGCAGCTGTTGCCTCCCCTACCTCATAACCAGAAAGGATGGCAAACAAGGAATGGCATGGGGGGGCAGTATGTGTGTGTGTGTAAATAAACAGAAAATAATTTGGTTGAAAGTGGCTTTCCTTGAAGCGAGAAAGAGGTGTTTAACAGTACCCAGTCTTCTTAATCAGAACATCACAGAATGGGAAAAAAAATTTAGCCTTTGCAGTTGATGGGTGACTGGCTCTTGGGTAGGAAATATTGTGTTTGCTTGTTTGTTTAAATAGCTGGATAGCTACAAATTTTAGCAGGCTTTGCTTGTATATTGCTAATATTAAAAGCAACCTGACACGCAGAAATTTAGGAAGATAAAATAAGGGGGTGGGAGGGGGATATTTTAATGCATAAACTGCATATGAGAGCTGGCTGGATAGTTCAGTAGTTTAGGTATTTGGCTGTGGAGCCAGAGATTTGGAGTTCGATGCCTCCTAGAAAGAGCCAGCCTGTGTGGCCTTGGGCAACCTGTGCAGTCCCAGGGTGCCCCAGAAGAAGGGAAGGGTATGCCGCTTCTGACTATTTTCTACTTGGAAAACCCTAAAAAGGGCCACTGTAACTTAGAATGGACTTGGTGACCCGTGATTATTATTATTAAACTGCACATGTCTTCACAAAATGCATGCTTACAGTTCTTATGGTGATGATCAACCCTACTTTACTTGAGTCAGGTTGGTATTTCATACCCACTTACCTGGAAATGAGGCCCATAAACTCTGGGACTTATTTTGATATGTAAAATAGAGGCTAGATAATACTTGAAGGGAAAATGTGTGAGTTACTGAATAGCTTGCTACATGGGACATAACTGCTCATATGCAGTAGAAAAAAAATTATTGTGTGCCTTCAAGTCAGAACCAATTATAGCCACCCTAATAGGTCTTGCAAGATAAGTAAAATATTTAAGGAGTAGTTTTACCAGTTTCACACCCCCAGTAAACTTACAAGACTGAGTGGAGATTCAAACCCAGGTCTCCTGAATCCTAGGGCATCACTCTATGCACTATGACTACACCATCCAGGATATCCAAAGGCAGAACATAGTGGTTGTTGTCTAGGAGCTCTTTCTGTGAGCTTTCAGACACACTTGGCTAGTTGCTGTTAGAAGCAGACTGATAAGACTGAGGAAGCCTTTTGTTTTTAAAACCATCTTTAAAGACTCCAGAATATTAGAGGAGAAAAAAAAGGGAATCCTAACTTTAAAATATTCATACATATAGAAACTGGTGCACTCATGTGGTGACTAAAAGGCTGAAATACCAAGTTGTAAATTCCTGCTTCGAAAGCTTGTCTCTGCTGTATATACTCACTGGGTGGCCTCAAGCAAACTTTAGGGTCAGCCACACCCACTTCTGCAAAACCTAGTAGCTTTAGCTCAGTTGAGAGAATTTCTGTGAGGTTATAACAAGGTAATGTGTGGGATACTCACTGAATACTTCAAAGCACCATATATTAATGATTTTTATAGTGATCTATATCTTCTTTTTTGCCCTTAGAAATAAGAGACTATAATAAGGACATGACTGGGACTGCAGTCTTAGGCACATTTTCTTGGGAGGAATGTGTATGAAACTCAGTGGGACCAACTTTCAAGTAAACATGCAGGATGAGGTTGTATTTTTTTAAAAGCCATCATTACTCCCAGATATGCCTCCTCCCACCATCTTTCCTAAGCTAGGTAATAAGTAACAATCAGTCAACGTGGGAGTTTCCCTCTGGCAGACTGAGGCTTTCCCAAGGATGGGGAGTGGCAAGTAAATCTAGGAATGGACAGAGGAGTCTTCTCTGTGTAGTAATTAAAGAAGTCTCTTCGTCTGCGTTGCTTCTTCTGCCTTTGAAACGTATTTCTTTAATCTTGTTCAGATCTATTTCAGGGGCGGGGGAAGGGTGGTCATGGCGCCGGACTGGAAGACAAAGGGAGAACCAGTTTCCTGCAGTTCAAGCTTGTTATCTGTCCTTCAGGCATGTTATTTAAATTCTGGTTGGTGCCTTAGTTTTCTTCCTTCTTGTTCTCCTAAGAAGAACACACCAGAAGGACATTTTGTATTTCTTCTGTTTAGAATATGAAGGTAAAAAGAGCATTGGCTGAAACATATGTTGATTTGAAAATAGCTGTCATGTGAAATGTATCTCACAAAAGCAGTGTTTACAGAGAAGTGTATAACAAACATGGAGACACTTATACATGGTGGAAGTGGATGGCACAGTTCACTATGAAGACTGCCAGTTGCCAAGGCATGGCGGCACATACATGTGGGCTTCCATGCCATCCAGGCATTACACTCCTGGCATTACTGTAGGAGTGCGGTGCTTCAGCTAGTAAGCACCATGTAAATGCATGATTGCACTATTAACATCAGTACCCTATGGTATGATGTTAGAGAGAAGACTCCCTGGAAAAGACCCTGATGTTGGGAAAGTATGAAGGCAAGAGGAGAAGGGGATGACAGAGGACGAGATGGTTGGACAGTGTCATCAAAGCTACCAACATGAATTTGACCCAACTCCAGGAGGCAGTGGAAGACAGGAGAGCCTGGCGTGCTCTGGTCCATGGGGTCACGAAGAGTCGGACACGACTTAACGATTAACAACAACAACCCTATGGTAGGGCAAATATTAATTAGCAACTGTGTGTAGTTGGCTGTTGCACTCTCCACCACCATCTTGTAATGACAAACAGTAAGGGTGGGAAGAGTCTTCCCACTCTGTTGCTGTGTTGTCCAGTATGCCTAAAGGTCTGTGCTACAGAATGAGCCTTATTTAACAGTTCTGGCCTCTTCCCAGGGAGTTCTCAGAGGGCAGTTTGGGAGTCCTGTAGTGTACTAACTTTAGCCCTATTCAGCTGATAGAACCCTTGATTCCATCAACAAGGTTACAGGAGAACACCGAGCTCCACCCTGCTCTTTCATCACTTTGTTCATGCACCAACAGAGGAATCTGAAGAGGGAAGGTTTCCTACTTGTGTGTGGGCTCTACGCACAAGCAAGAACCCAGATTTTCTAGGGTTCTTGTTCATGTGTGGATCCTACACATGAGCAGAAAGTTCTTTTTTTCAGACTCCTCCATCATCACATGAAAAGCAATGACAAAGGAGTGGGGCTGAGGCTAGCCTCTAACTGTGTTGATGAAACAGAAGTCTAGTGACTGAATAGGAATTTTGTGAAAATAAAGTTCCCAGGATTCTAGACTCTACCAAATGAGTAACTCTTCAAGAGACATCATACAGAAATCAAGAGACAGTGACCAACGCTAAGGAGATATTGTAAAACAAGGAAGGTTTTCTTAAAAGGTCTGAGAGTCATGCCTTTTGGAAAGGCCCTGTCCCCTTGTGAGGGAGGAGAGAAGGTTTGCTCTATGGCTTCTCCCACAATCTGGAATTCCTTACCTAGGAAACATAGACTGGTTTCCTGCAAAGACCTTTCAGCAACTGTCCTTGCTTGCTGGGGAAGAGTTTTCACTGGAAGTGTGGTGCATTTTGTTTTTACTTATACATTTTAAAATGGTGGTGTAAATGTTTATACACTTTTGTTCCTTTTATCTATTAATTGTTAAGTCATTTTGAGTCCTGTTCATGGAAGAAAAGAAGGGTTTAGTTGAAGAAAGAAAGAAAGAAAGAAAGAAAGAAAGAAAGAAAGAAAGAAAGAAAGAAAGAAAGAAAGAAAGGCTTTGTTTTGAGATAGTAGAATTTTAACACACCATAAGAGATGGCAGACCTACAGTACTTTGTGGTGGAAGCCAACTTGGGGAAGGGGAGAAGTGACAAACGTCTTTTGACTTTATGCTGTGAAAAGGCAATGCCCCACCTCAGGCTTTCAAGCAGGAATGGAACAGTAGTGGGAGGGCTAACAGAACAGTAGCTGGTGGAATTGTAAGCTGGTGAAAAACAGCAACAGCAACTGGCCTGGCGGACTCACATTACAGTTGTTTAATATGTTAAATAATTTGAACAAATTTAATGGCCAAAATCCTCTTGTATAGTAGTTATGCTGGCATAACGCTAATGGTGTAACCTTCAGAGGCAAAATGCCTCTGGTTAAGACATCACCATAGACACTGTTGTCCACTGAGTTGTGTGACTCACGAAGCAACAGATTTCTACAGTGATGTCTTAACTTTAGGTATGCCACTGTAAGTACTATGCAAGAGGATTTTGGCCAGTGTTAATTCAAAGCCAACAACAGTAATCTGTCAACCATCCTAGAGTCTTTCCAGTTACTGACCAGAACAATAAAAAACGGGAGCCCTATTCAGTTGTTCACAAAGCATGTAGAATCAACATACCAGGAGAACCTCATATATTATTACTTCTAGACTATTATAGAATTATAATAGATTTTTGTGTGTGTTTATGTATATCTAAAAATTGTTTAATTTTTTTCTTAAAGTAAAAATTATATTAATGGATCAGCAGAAGTGATACCTCTGCTGGTTGTATGTAAGATCTGAGGCCTATATAGTAATGTATTGTGTTTTCAGAGTGAACAGTGAGATGCTTATGGAAAGCCCACAAATAGGACATGAATGCAACTTCATCTTCCTGCTTATGTTCTCTGGCAACTAGTATCAGAGGCATAAATCCTCTGAGGAGGCCCTTCTCTTGGACCTCTCTCCCCCAGCTAGTTAGGTGAGGATCCCAGTGACTGCTCCTGGGTTGTGTAGTTGGCTTCTCCAGGAAGTCAGGTTGGTTCCCTCCTCTTGTCCTTCCACCAGCAGGCACAGACCTTTCTCTTTAGGCAGGCTTTGGATTGATTTGGATAAACCAGGGCTACTTTGGGATTTATTGAATTGAAGTAGCTATGTTTCCAAGTGGTGTGTACTGTCAAGTCAATTCGGACTTATGGCAACCCTTTCCAGGATTTTCTAAGAAGAGAGTGCCCCCTTCTTCTGGGGGCACCCTGGGACTATGCAGCTTTCCCAAGGCTACCCAGGCTGGCTCTTCTCCCAGGAGGCACAGTGGGCAATTGAACTCCCAGTCAGATACCTAACTCACTGAACAATCCAATAGTGGTTTTGATATTGTTTCTACTAGATTGTTTTTAATACTATATCTTACTGTGTTTTAAACTGTTGTTTTAATTGACTGTGAGCCACCTTAAATCCCCTATGAGGGGTGACATATTAAACAAACATAATATTGGAGGTAACCAATATTAACATTACAAGCAGCCATTCATACCTTATTCTCCATGAGTTTGTTCAGTCCCCTTTAAAAGCTGCCCATGTTGGCAGCATTGACAACATATTGTGATAATCAGTTTCATAGTTTAACTGTGTTTTACATGGTGAACTTCTTTGTTTTACTTGTCTTGTTCTCTCACCAGTCAGACGAATTGAATGTCCTGAGGTTCTACTGTTATGAGGGAGAAAAACCTTCTTATCGATTTTCTTCACATCAAGCATAATTTTTTATACCTCTGTCATGTTTCCCCTAAATCACCTTTGTGTGTGCATCTTGATCAGTCACATTCTGACTATGTGTTGTTTACTTTGCACTGCATTTGCCATTTTAGTGCCCACTCTACCAGCTTAGAGAGACCCTTTTGAAGCTCTTTGCTTTCCTTGTTTGCATTAAACACTAACGGAGTATTATATGTAAATTTGGCCACCTCATTAATCATCCCTAACTCTGGATCATTTATGAGGAATTGCAAAGGACCTGTTCCACTATGGAACCTTAGGAGACTATATTGTTTACATCCCTTCACTTATTTTATTTTATCTGCTTCCTGTTTTATTTATTTTATTTCATCTGCTTCCATTTATTTTATTCATCTGCTTCCTGTTCTTTCAACTTTTACTTGTCTGTAAGACGGTCTCTTTTCTTATTCCATGACTAGAAATTTTTCTCAGCAGCCTTTGATGCAGGACTTTAGGAAATGCCTTTTGGAAGATCAACTAAACAGTATCTAGCAGAGCTTATTGACACTCCAAGAAAGCTGATCCAAATCCTGTTATCAATGTGCAAAGGTGCACGTTTGCAGCCATGCTGAACCCTTCCCTCACTGAAATTGGATCAGGTGCATATGTTGCCTGGATCAAACCCAGAAGTTGAGTGGGTGGTGTGTTAAAATGTTTGTAGTTATTAAGTCAAAACACTAACAGTGATTAACAGAGGTTTTCATCCAACATCTTTATAATTGCATGTTGAAATCAGATTTAGTGTTGCACATAACCTTGTAATTTTTCCAAAGCCAATGGCAAAAATACCTTATCTGACTGATGAAATAACTTGATCAAGGCTGGTGAAATGTTTTACTTTTTTCTCCTCTGGAGCACTAGTAGAAAAACTATCAAGAATGGATGATTCTAGAATATGGTATTCACAGAACAATTCTTCATCTGCAAGTGTACATATTTCTCAGACTTGGATAATGGTCCAGCAGGATTGCAGATGATGACCCATGGCCACCTTGTCTCTATATATTCCTTCCTGTATATTAAGATCTTCACTGAAAGACTTTCTGTAAGTGCCTTGCTGTCTGAGGCATGGTGGGTGTCTATTAGCCCGAGAACCTTGTCAGTGACGGTATCCCAGCTGTAGGAAGAGTTTCCTCAGAAAGGTTTACCTGATCTTTGATGCCAGGCTAAGACTTTAAAAAATTCCCAGGGTTTTTACCCATAATTATAGTTTTATTCAGGGCTTTGATTTGGCCTTTAAGAGCTGCCTTTTAGCTTGTGTGTTTTATGAGTTTCAATTTTTTTAGTTGTCGTTTTTATTTTATTGGTAGCTTTAAAACTGAAAATTACCCTGGGAGTTCTCAGTAAAGGGTAGTATAAAAAGATTTATAACAAGTAGACTAAGGGAGATACAGTATAAGTTAGACTGCCCCTGGCATGCTATTAATAATGATGAAATTATTTTTTCTAGTGTTCCTGCTATGGTTTGAGACATGCTTCACCTAACTGCGGACCAAACTTTGGGTACTCTGCACAACAGATAAAGGTTCAGCACCAAGATCTGCTCTGCACCTACACAGAAGGACATAACCAGTTCCTTGTCATATCTGTCAAGCACATCTGGTAGAGCATTTTGGCTCCAGGTACCTCTATGAAACTCCTAAGCAGGACGTGCAAAGAACACTGGCATGCAGATGTCAGAGCTGGGAATACCTTTCTTTCCTACAGTTACAAGAATCCATGGTCATGATAGTTATGGGACATCTTGGTCCAAAAAAGGCAAAAATACAAGTTACCTTTCCCCATCTTTAGCAGAGATATACTTTTTCTTGACATGTAGACTCCACTGAGCTGTCATAGCTTTTTGTGGAGGATAACCTTATGTTGATGGGTCTATCCTTCAGGAATTTGTCTAATCCCTCTTTGAGCTTTGAACTGCCTTAAAGTAGATCAGTTGATTGTACATACAGCACAATATAGTCTATTTCAACTGGCTGTTGTTCTTAAAAGCGATAGGGCTCTTTCCTAGCCCAACTTCTCACTAATATACCAGAGACTAAAGCTGGGACAGTCTGGATCTCATGCAAGCTACATCTGCATGACAGCTAATGATGCAGGATACCTAGTCTCCCTTTGTACCCTGTCTGCTGCTGAGTGATGGGCCCTTCCAAGGAGTGAAAAGACACAGTTTGTATTCAAATAAATGTCATCATTTTGGTTTTCTACATAATTCAATCTGTTTTTGCAGCCATTGAGGAGAGGCATGGAACTGTGTACAACATTGACCATTGTAAATGGTTACTGTATATAGTCTGGGTTGTCTCATTTCAGAAAGTATGTAGAGCTGAAAGAGATGGTGAAAAGGGGAAGCAAAATGATTCCTTAATTATTACCATCACTGCTACCATTAAGAACACAAATCAAGCCCACAGTTTTTCAAAACAGACAGTGAATTATGAGTGCAATGTGGTGTGTTCTGTGTCCAGAAAACATAGGCTTGTCTCCTGGATGTTGCAACTTTCATTTAGCCTAGGGCCAGCACTGTAGGCAGATTCCCTACTGGAAGATTTAGTGATAGTTGCCAGCTCAGATGTCTTTATAATGGGTTATTGGCTTCAAAATGCTGACTCTGTACCTAGAAGCAGTGCACCTTTTAGAGAAAATGCATGGTTGGTTGAAATGTTTTATTCTCAAACATGAGGCTCTAACTTGGCAGGGGAAGCTGACTTGGATATTGCGACAAAATCTGGAAATCACCCCTTTTAAAAATGCATTCAGCAATTATGTTGAGCAAAGATATGGAAGGTTGCTCACAGCTGACACCTGATTCCAAGCCATTTGCAACAGCTATACCTATCAAATCTGCCAAACTGCTGTGGGAACAAAGAATCTCTCCATCACACGTTGCTTGAATGCCCAAAAGCCTGCAGATTTTGGACCAATGTCCTAGAAATTATAAACAACATCACAGGGCAAAATCTGCAACAACAACAACAACAACAAAAGGAGTGACCTTTTGCTTTATTGATATATGCAGGGTTTAACTCTTCTGCATGCCACAAGAATTTGATTGCATTGCTGCTAGCGATAGTGAGATTGGAGTTTTCTCAGTGCTGGAAAAATCTGAACAATCTTAGCATTTCAAACTGTTTGGATACAATGGTTGTTTCAGATAAACTGAGTCACAAATTGAATGTCTAACAGCTTAGAATCAACAGACAAATTTATCAGGAGGTGGTGCCTTTTACTGAGTATTCATTTAAGAACCCACAGTTTCAATGATCAGTGCCTTGTGTTTTGAAATTTGGAGGGATGTTCTTTTTGCAGCTGTTGCACATAGTCTAGAAATGTGTAACTACACTCATCATTGCAATGTATAGTATTTTCTGTCAAGCTAGAAATGGATTAATGCATTTCTGACTTGTTTTATTACAATATTTTATTTTTTTAAAGAGAAAAAACTATCTGTTTATTCTGAAATAAAGTTGACTCACTCTGCTTTTGGCAAATTAGTTTGCTTTTATCTGTAATTAGTTGGGAGATAGCATTGCTTTGTTTACAAGTCTGATGTCTCAGGTCAGAAACAGATGTTAGATTTAGTCCATAATTAGAGTGGAATTTTGTGAAGAGGTGACGGAGGCAGTCTTTTCTGGGCTATTGGATCAGTGGGTGCAACTGCACTAGCCCTTTTGGTGCAGGCTGATGCAGTCTAAATAGGTCAGTTGAGGTTGGGGGGAGGAGATACATGCCATTTGATTCTCACATCCATATCGCTTCCCCTGGCATATGCAAGACTCCCAGGCTTGCTTGGCTGTCGTCAAAGGTGGCTCTGGCCGCAACCTCTCCTTAGTCTTTCCTGCGGGCTTCAGACTAAGGTCCTGGGCCAGCAGAAGAGGACTTGTCCCATGTGGGAATTTAATTTGGAGTAAACATGCTGCGGATCCAGCTCTTGCATGTTAAACAATCATCCAATGGGGGTGGGTGGTGTGATGGGCTTTTACTTGGCAATATTTGTCTTGGAGGTTGGATGAGTTTGACTTCTAGGAAACAGGTCCCTCAGGCTCTGGAGCGAAGAAAGTTCCCTCTCAAGAGATGCAGGGAGACTTCCCTTTGAGGAAGGGTCCAATTGGTGGGGAGAGCACACACACAACCAGGCCACCTTTGCAAACAGGGAATTTAAGAGTGGATTTCTTTTGCAACTGCAGAGGTGAAGGGCCAGGCTGCATTTAGTGCCAGGTTGAAGCCCAATCTGACCCACGTTTACTCAGAGGTAAGAGCATGGGCAGCCAGGCATTTATCCCTCAGTTTAGTGCATTGCTGGGGTGGATTGGTCCACTGTTTTTTGCAGCAACCATGGGATGAGTGGACCAATTTGTTCCAGTTTGCCCCGAGGGCACCCCAACCTGCACCTTTTTGAGCCCCTATTAGGGAGCGTCTACTTTTTTGCGGGGGTGGGGACGGGTTGGTGCCCTCTAGTTTAGCCCATTCCCCTGGCATGTTGCCATTGGGAAGGGGTGAAAATCAAGCCTTGCGACTGTCAAAGCTTCCAGGGCTCCTTCCAGTTTGATTTATGGTATTGTGAGGTGCTAAATAAACAAGCTGCTTCAGGATGTTGGCAAACTTAAGAAAGCAAAGAAAGACAGTTGGTTTTTTTTCTTTTTTCCTCCTCATTTTTTTCCTGGGAAGTTTGTTACGTGCAAAAGAGAGGCGGAAATGGCAAGCGAGACTGGAAGGCAAAGAGCGAACAGAGAGAGATGTGTATATCCACAGCAGAGTGTTGAGCGTCTCATTTATTTTTACAGAGATCCTATTGGGGTGGTTTCTTGTTTGGAAGCACACACCCTGTTTCCTTTTTATTCTGCTTTGCGCCCACCAAGCAGTCCCCATCTCTCCTCTGCGTGTGTGTGTGTGTGTGAGAGACACCCATCTGCCCTTTGCACTCCCCTTTGGCTATACTGAGTTTGGAGAGGGGGAGGGAGGAAGGCGGAGAGAAAGGAGTGGGACATACAAAGGAGGGGGTGTGCAATCTCCCACCACCCCTTGATCTCACCAGTGAAGACAAAATAAAGGAATCCCCCCTTTTGCACCTTGTATTGTGTACACACACACACATACACACACACATTCCTTTTTCCCAAACTCCAGCTTTGCACAAACTTGCCACTTTAAGATACCAGAAAAAGGGTTGCTTGATGCTGATAGTGCCATTTGGGTGTGAGGATAGCAATAAGTGCCATATGGCTCCTCCCCCTGACCTCAGCTGATCCTATTTAGACCACACCAGCCTGCACCAAAAGGGTCAGTCTGGACATGCCTTAAGTCTTGCTCACTTGCATGGTTTTGGTATGAAGCGAGTGGTGGCCGAAGTTAATGTAGCATTCTTAGGGCAAGGCTCAATTTTTAGTCTGTTCCCAGTGATTGCATGTGCTCTGAACAGAGTAAATCAGAGTGCACATACCTGCATCAAAGAAAAAGAAATCTCTAACAAGAGCTCAGAATGGTGTGGATTGGGATGCCCTTGGGTCAAATTAGTCCACTCATCCTGTGGTCACTGGGGTGAAAAAAGCAGACCAATCCACCCCTGCAGTGAGCAATGACAGCCATATTCATGGGTGTGGCATTTGTTTTTAATAAATGCCACAGTTATACAAAGAACAGAAAGATTCCATGTGAGCAGTTTACATACTGTGTGTAATCATCGTCATCATCATCTTCATCATGTGTTGTCAAGTCAATCCTTGTGGCAATTCTTTTCAGGGTTTTCCAGGTAGGGAGTACTCAGAAGTAGTTTACCATTCCCTTCTTCTGGGGGCACCCTGGGACTGTGCAGTTTGCCCAGAGCTACGTAGGTTGGCTTTTCTCCCAGGAGGCACAGTGGGGAATCAAATTCCCAACTGCTGGCTCCGAGCCAGATACCTAACTGCTGAGCTATCCAGCCAGCTTATGCCTTTAAACTTTATTACATTTTGCATTTCTTTTTGTTGTCTACAAAAAGAGTGGAAAAAAGCACATTGAACTCTAAATACATTGATGCTAGAGCAAATTCCATTGACTTTAGTGGAACTTACTTCCCAGTAAGTATGAGCGGATTTGGGGGTGATGATATTATGGGAAAAAGCTTCTCATGGACATATGATGCTATTCCTTATGGGATCTTACAAGATTAATTTTATCTGAAATGTTACATTATGCTGGGTTAGCTGTGGTATTCCCCTACCCTGCCCAACTTTATTAGGTTTACAGGGGGGTCAGAAACTGGGTCAAGGAACTTGACAAAGAGATAGATCCTAACCCAACTGCAATGCTTCATTGAAATAATAACATAAGATTGTTATTTATTGTGAAAGCTGGTTAAATATGTTTGCTTTGGCATCAAGATACTACAAACCAGCAGTGCTGAGATTTAAAAAAAGGGTTTAATAGACTTTTAATGAAAAATAAAGCAGAGAATCTTGTAAACTGCAGAGGATATGAAGAGAATCGGAGGTGCTATTTCCAAATGGTGTTGGACAACTCAAAAAGCCACATTCAAAGGGTCACAACCAATGTACAGTCTTTGTCTAGCAGACAGATGTAGAAAGGAATTGACTTTGCTGAAAAGCACTGACATTCTGGGGTTGTGTTTGGGACTCCATGTTATTTGTGGTTTGGGAATGAAGCAGAATAGATTGAAATCAATTAAGACTATTGCATTGACTGAAGAGATTCTCAAATTACAGGATCAAAAGGGGAGAATGTAATCTCCAAATAGTTTAAACCAGACCTCTTGAGGTAGGGACTGTACTGTATAACTTGTAACAAGTCTAACCAATCTGTGGGTTCCTACATTGTCACTGAAGATGGGGACATCAGCCACGAAATTAAAAGACGCCTGCTTCTTGGGAGGAAAGCGATGACAAACCTAGACAGCATCTTAAAAAGCAGAGACATCACCTTGCCGACAAAGGTCCGCATAGTCAAAGCTATGGTTTTTCCTGTAGTGATGTATGGAAGTGAGAGCTGGACCATAAAGAAGGCTGACCGCCGAAGAATTGATGCTTTTGAATTGTGGTGCTGGAGGAGACTCTTGAGAGTCCCCTGGACTGCAAAGAGAACAAACCTATCCATTTTGAAGGAAATCAACCCTGAGTGCTCACTGGAAGGACAGATCCTGAAGCTGAGGCTCCAATACTTTGGCCATCTCATGAGAAGAGAAGACTCCCTGGAAAAGACCCTGATGTTGGGAAAGTGTGAAGGCAAGAGGAGAAGGGGACGACAGAGGACGAGATGGATGGACAGTGTCACCGAAGCTACCAACATGGGTTTGACCCAGCTTCGGGGGGCAGTGGAAGACAGGAGGGCCTGGCGTGCTCTGGTCCATGGGGTCACGAAGAGTCGGACACGACTGAACGACTAAACAACAACAACATTGTCCAGTTATTCTGTAATTTATGTAGGACTGGGCACAGATGAATTTGAATTAAAATCCACTGACTACATGCCATAGAGCTCAATGTGGGGAAGCCTGTTGTGGAATAGTCTTTTCTGAGCTGAGAATTGTCTTTTTTTTGTTTTGTTCAGCCAGCAGGAGTGCTTTACATTTGTTCCAATCAGTTTGACATTGGTTTTGTCTGTTTTCTGCCCAGTGTGATCACTTGATCTGCTGCCCTTCTGGTGCTCTCAGTTCCCCTTAAGTAAGCATCCTAGTTTCTACACAGTTTCTTGTTATTTTTAAAGGTTTCAACTCTGCACTAGAACACACTTTTGTTAGGACACTTGGGAGAACTAACTAAAAAAGAGAGAGATGGAAATTGCCAATTAGCACCTTATTAACTCCTTAAGGTAGCTTCTGCTGTTGGAGCTACCAGCAAGCTGAGCTTTCTGCTTCATCCCTGTTGACTCCTGCAGATGGTTATCTGGACAGCTAGCTACTGTGATTCACAAAGGAAAACCCAATTTTATCAACTCAATACACAATGGATCAGGCCATATTACTTATAAGAAATAATATTCCAAGCTCTAATGAGGTATACAATGCTTTGATTCAGAGTAGCTAAAAAAGTCAGAATCCAAAACATCTTGCTGTTGTTTTTAAACATTTCTGTATTGTAGGTAGGATTACTTTTACATATAATCTGTGTCTGAGACCATTGCTTCCTCTGGCAGCAAGTGGCTGCTTCTACATCATTTCCTTGCTGCTGTTGCTTCCTTTGTCATGGATTTTTCAAATGAGTGACCCAAACAGCAAGACCAAAGGCACGGAGGGAATTACCTGACCCTGCCAAAAGTGCTCATGGAAAACGGAGTAGTTTCAGCTTACTTCTGTCAAAGGACCATACTAGTCTGAATGCATACAAAAATCACATTAAGATGTTGTGCTGCTTTGTTTATGTGCTGATTATTATGACATTTCAGCTTGATCAAAAAAGTTGGCTTGATGTTCAGAATAATCATAGGTGCTGAGTAGCTTTGTCGGAACTGCTTCATGTTTAAAGCTTGTCTGCATTTCAAAATCCTTGCACTTAGAAAACTAGCATACTATGAAGAGAGTTTCTAACTCAGGTGTGGGCAATCTCAGCAGGGCTGAGGGTCATTTTTCAGATTTTCCTATAGCCTGAAGACTGCACTCCCAAAGAGGTGGGGAGAGAAAGGGAGGGGCACAGCCAACGTTGCTAATTTGCCTATTGTAATAATTTTTTTTTAAAAAAAATACTATATGTTGTTCTTAACTGATTATTAATTTTATTATGAAGATACTGTGGGTTTTGTTAACTGAATCAAAGGTTTTAAAAATTGTCTTCTTAAGGTAACCCCTCTCCCCCTTTTGTCCTATAGTGACTTCCAGTCTTTTTTTAAAAAAACAACCTGTGTGGCATGAGCTGGATCAGAAGTGCAGGGAGGAAAGCTCAAAGCACGGCAGAATTGCCCTCCACATCCCCTACAGTACATAAGGGGACTTCCTGAGCAAATCTTTTTTTTTTTAATTAAATTTTTTAGTGAATGTGCGAGGGGCTGGGGGCTGCAAAATGTCCTTGTGGCCCACTCCTGTTCCAATCTATTTCCCCACGATGGTTTTTGTATAGGAATGTTCTCAATTTGAGACCCTCTACATTTTATGTTTACTTCTCCGTATGGGTGAAAAAGGGAGGGAGCAGGAAGAATACATATATGCCAGAGAAAAATTCAGTATACATACCTGTGGGAGACCTCTTAGAAGAGGAGTCGCAGCATGCAAGCTTGTGTGGTCCCCTCGGCGAAGACCTGTTTGCTACTTGTGAGGTCTGGGTTACAGTCCAGTCTGAGCTATAGAGCATAGTGGGAGGCCTTAACACAAGCTGCCCTCCACTCACTACTCCCTCTGTAAAATGTAACAATTCACACCTCTCACACTTTGGAGGCTAATTGTGTCTGCCACAGAACAGAGGACTATCACCTCTATTAAGAGACAGAATGAAGGACTGATAAATTAAGGAGCCTCTATCAGCACATTTGTTTGTGCAAAACTTCCCTTGCAACTATTCCACTCCTTCACTTGTAGATTAAACATGGGAGGAAGAGGAGGAGGAGGAGGATCATGATAGCCTCATGTCCTCAGCTGCCACTTGCATCACCCTTCTATATGTGGCAGATGACAGATCTGAAGTGAGGGCCTTTGTGGTATTTCTCTATGTGAACTAGAATCATTGGGAATCAGGGTTTCATCTGACATGGAGATCCCTGCTTTCTACTGACATGCATAAGAAGGCCCCAGAACAGGAGAGGAAGGGGATGGGGAGTACAGGATACCTCTTGTCAACCAAACACCTGATTAGGGCTTCTGTCAGTTAAGCTTA
The DNA here is from genome assembly GCA_037013535.1 of Intellagama lesueurii. NCBI lineage: Eukaryota > Metazoa > Chordata > Lepidosauria > Squamata > Agamidae > Intellagama > Intellagama lesueurii. The sequence goes on from JBAJHW010000005.1 coordinate 96,021,785, forward strand.
TGTGGGGAAGCTTTGCTTTGGGTTCTCTGTCTTACTCTCTTGCCAGATTTTAGTCTCTCAATTAATCTGAACAATATGATGCAAGGCGGATTCTGGGCAAAGGAGGCAGCTTCTGGAAAGCCAGTTGAAGTAACTGAGTGTACACTCAGTTACTGCCATTTGGATGAATGCACCTCTATGGTATACATGTTTCTAACTGCACAAATCATAAGGCTTGACTTGTGGATAATGCTTGACACTGTGCTAGTACTAAACACGGCATCTCATAACAAGTTCCTATTGGTTTTCCCCAAAACATATAGTTGTAGAAAATAATAATATCTCATCATGTCACATATTTCTGCACCCAGATATTACTGGCTATTGCTGGAATGTGTATGTGTGTGTGAGAGAGAGAGAGAAAGAGAGAGAGAGAGGGAGAGAGAGAGATATAAAACTGAAACATAAAAGATGGCATATTTCATGCTTCCATATATATAGGATATGGGGGTAACTATATAGGCCTATCTGTTCGATGTTCACACTGTATTTGGTATCATGCCTGCACTAATCCAGACTCTGCAATTTGAGCTGCACATTTAAAAAAATGTGTGAAGTGGCCCTTGTACTTTTACTCCCCCTTCTTATTGAAGTGATAAATTTATATCGGGCTGTCCCTCTTTTGACTGCAGATGGTAGCTGGCTTACATGATTCAATACTCTTCCATACTACTACTACTACTACTACTACTACTACTACTACTACTACTACTACTACTACTACTACTACTACTACTACTACTTGTATGGTATGGTGTGGTGTAGTGTAACTACTATTAATAATAAAAATAGAAAGCAATAATCACTGTAAACAGAAAGCTAGCATATTACCTGGTATTTAACTTTCTGTGTAGAAGAAATTGTTATAGCTCAGTCTTGCCAGAAGCCAGAACTGGCATAGTCAAGAGACACACATTCCTCTAGTGAGAAGTGGAGCATGGAAAAGGTGGGAAGGAGTTGGACAGATGCCTCACATTACCATGTTAGTGCCACCTTTGCTGAATGGTAGATCATTACGTGCCTGAACAGGACTCGGTAAGCGGCAGGACATTCTGTGCAACTGCCACCTCAGTGTTCTCTCTCTCTCTCTCTCTCTCTCTCTCTCTCTCTCTCTCTCAGGAACTATGGGGGGAAAAGCTGTATACTTGCTGCATGAAGCCCACAAAAACCAGTGGCTACAAAACTGGGCTGGGAATAAGTTCTGCCATTTATAGAGCAAAAACACTGATTCATTCTCTCCCTGGGTGTTTGGATTAGCTGGCAGGAGGAGGGAAGGGGGAGAAAACCTTAAAAACATTTACATGTTCTTTCGCCACATCAATGGACCTATATTCAGCAAGTGGCCCAAAGATAACCCTCATGCTGCAAGTGGCCACATCCAACAAGGGCTCTCATAGATAAGCAGGGAGAAGGGAATGTGTGTGTGTGTGTGTGTGCGTGCACGCGCGCGCGTGCGTGTGCTCAGAGGAAGGGCATTCTGGGCTTTCTTAATGTATGTTCACCTGCTTCCCCATCCATACCGCAGGGCAACCATTCTTCCCCATCTGTGATTCTTGATTCAAGTCTGAAGTAGATGCTACTTTGGCTAACACGTATATAGATTGGGAGGGCAAGGGGAAAATAAACAGGGGAGGATTGGCAGGCAGGAAGGCTAATTAACCCTTTTTTGCATCTGTAGCTCTGCCTGTGAACACTCTTGGTCCTGAAACTCAATTATCCTTAAAATAATTAAAAGAATGGGGACAGAAAGAGGAAGATTGCTTTTCTCCTTTGTTTCCCTCAAGAGCATTTTTACAAGAGATTAGAGGAGAATCAGTAGCAAAGGGCAGGTAATTACTATAATTGATACAACACTTTAGAGTGTTTGCTGGCTAGACAGCTCAGTGAGATGGCGGAGTCAGGAGTTTGCTTCCCACCTGTGCCTTGTAGGAAAGGAGCCAGCCTGTTTTTGTCAAGCGACACAGTCCCAGGGCACTCCTGGAAGAAGGGAAGGCTCAGCAACTTCTGGATGCCTAGAAAACCTTGGAAGCATTTGCCATAAATTGGAATTTACTTGCTGGCTTGCTGGCACATTATTGTTTCTAGGATGTTCAGAGTGTTTTGCATACATTGTAAGTATGTCAGCATTTTATGGCAGGGATGACCAGCTCCTGTATACTTGGGAGCCATATGTCATGCAGGGGACTGAACAGCATTTTGCCGTATCAACTGAATGTCTCATCTGTGATCGGGTCCCTTACAGAGATGACAGCATCTAGCAAGACAGGCTTACCAGTTATGGAGTGCACATGCTCAAATACAGTATTACAAATAAACATGTACAATTAGACATTATAGGAAAAAATAACAAGATGCCCAAATTAAAGTATCTTAGAGTATCACTCATGTTTTAAAATAGTTTTCTTTATGACTGAAGTATAGAGCCAACTTGTGTCACTTTTTTTTTTTTTGTCGTGAAGGTGCTTGACCAGTCTCTACTTCTCCTAGGGACTCCCTGGAGGTGTCCCAGGGAGAAGTCCCTTTCCCAGTCACCACTTGGCACTGTCTTCCTTATGAAGGTAAAGGCCCTTAGAGGTGATGAACATAATGTCATTTATATGTTAGTAGTTAGCCCTTCATGAAAAAGTTATAAAGATAAAGAAACTTAACAAAGTTAAGTAATATTACATTTTATAAGTTTAATCCTGGTTTGTCTCTATAGTAGTAGTTTGATATAATGATGAAATCAGTAACAAGGATATGAGATGAACTACAGGCATGGGAAAAGAGCAAATGTGTTGAGATAGCAAATGAATTTTTAAAATACAATAAGGCAATTGGAGAATTAAGTTATTGTATTGAGCAACATATCTCTGTATGATGCCTGTGCCCCCCCCCCCCCCCCGGATAAGGTGGTGTTGAAAGGAACTTGGGGAAGTGACATAAGTGCCAATCAAATAGGGTGCTTTCACTTTGATCCTTTATTGCAGATAACTATTTACAAGTTCATTGCCCCCTCTGGCTGAGATTTCTGCCCTGAACCCTTCCATGTCCCTGGGGGCTAGTCTGGGAGTAGTTCTGTTTACCCTCCCTGGCTTGTGTTGAAACTGCACTATGGTGCCTCCCACAAAGTCTGCACATTTTTCTCTGGGGTACCCTTGGGTTTCTGTCCCCATTCTATTTGGGGCCTCTTGGGCCTGCCACTTGTAATGCCTCTTCCTCTCCTGGGTTGGGATGAGGCCGTTCTCCATATGCTCTAGTTCCATGAGAATGTAGTCTGGCACTTTCAGTGGTGACCAGTATATGGGGAGATCAACAAATGCACACTCCCCTCCACATGGAGTCTCAGTCTGTTCAGTATCTCCTAGAGTCTCCTCATCACTCACATTGTCATCCTCCTCCCCCCTCTTCAGGGTGTTATCTACTTGTACAGTCTTTGCCCCTTCTTGCCTGGCTCCTCCCCCTCCCCCTATCACTCCTATGTGTTTGCCCCTTTCTTTCATGTGCCTTTCACTTATAGTGGGTGGCTCCTCTGTTCTGGGCCCACGTATCTGGATGCCTTCTAGGTGTTGGCCTGAGCTGTTTCTCTATTTGATGGTGTGGCTTCCTCTTTGACCGACCACATCACATGCCAAATACTGGGGCACAGTCAGCTTGGGAACAGGGGTGGGAAGCCTGACCAGGGCAGCCTGAGTATTTTCAGACTGGCTGTATTGTAAATACACTTTAAGAAAGTGATTTCTTCAAGGATAATTACTGGTTCTGGAACAACTATAATGGAGATACCAAATGAGCAATTTCTACAGAGAAATTATGGACATACTGTAGGTGAATTTAAATTTTAGACGTGTCAAGGAAAATGGAAGATTCAGAATGGAACATACCAACTGAAATTTGTGATTGACTTTGGTGCAGTGTCCCTCCATTTGTGTGTAAGTCTTAAGGAAAACATTTACAAAAATATGTACAAAATTATAGTATTGGACTCTATTTCAGTTGAACAGAATTTATACAACAAGTGATTCCAATTGGAGATGCAGTAGTAGTAGAAGACATCTGTTTCCTATTTTCTGGTAGTATCTCAGGATATTATCTTTTTTAGAATTAATGTTGATGTTGGTAGAAGATATGAGAAATCATTATTGTCATATTGTAGTGGGCCCACTACTGGTTTTATTTTCCTGTTCCTTTTAACAGCTGTTAAGACAACAGTGAGGAGAAAACTCTCAAGAATGTAGCGGTAAAGGTTTGCAATGTTGCTACATGATTAAATTGTAAACAGATTATGGTGAACAGACACTTCTTCCTTAAGGACTGAACGCAAGTCTCTGCTGTACAAAGAACCCATATAGATAAATATGCAATAGATGAAATACAACCACATGGTCCACTCAGGTCTTGACAATGAAAAGTGTTTTGGCCCTATCATCCACAGTTAAAGAAGCCACAAACCTCTGCACCCTTATTTAGGAGGAAGTGAAACAAAAGTCAATGATATTTACTTTCAAGTAAACATATATATGGACTTTTATTTTAAATCATGAAACGGACGTGTTATTACAAACCAACTTGTCATTCAAGCAAGTGTAACACAACACATCTCAACAGTAAGTGGCAAACAAAATAATTTAAGTCACAAAGGAGAATCTTGTTATGTCCTCTGAAGCTAAAAAGATGGAACTCTCTCTCTCTCTCTCTCTCTCTCTCTGTGTAAGATATATATATTGTTGTACATAAGTTAAATGGTGGAATGAGAAGCAGATTATAATGTGATGTCATTGCCATCATTGTCATCATCATGTAACTGTTTCCTAAACTAGGTTCTATATGAGTCTAGGGCAACTTTCCCAAACCTTGTACATTGGTCATCTCCCCTTTATCTCCGAGTTTTGCTGTTTTCTGACCAAAGGTCACAAGGGCTAGAGTCCCAGCCAGAGGAAGAATGCAGTGGGGCCGGAGACAGCAAGGACGGTCTGAATCTGGTCAGTTTTCTTTGCATAGGATTAGCTTCTTTGCTAGAGGAGGAAGTCAAATATTTAATCAGCTGTCAAGCCCAAGGCTGGAGATCACTCTGAGGAGAACATGGACAGAGGAGAGACTAGACTGAACAGGTAGCAGGAGAAGCTGCAAACAGGCTTAACTGAAGGTCTCAAGTCAGATGGGTGGTAGAACTAGACCAACAGCTTCCATGAGGGCTAATGGATAATGTAGTGACTGAGTCAGCTGAAATAGCAACCAAATACGGCAAGGGTCAAGCTTGAGACTTGATGTATGTTTTTAAGGCAATCACATTAGACAGTCCCTGTGGTAGGACTGCATGGTTCCTAGAGTGAAAACTCCTTGTATTTAAAATAACAAGCACTTCAGGGAGAAAACTATGCCACAATCAGGAAGACCCAGTCTGTTAAGTGTAGAGTTTCTCACAGAGCTTGGGAAACGTTTCCCCACCCCACCCCAGTAACAACTCCTAAAATATCCAGCCAGCATGGCCAGTCAGAGCTGTGTGTGTAGGCCTCTGTGGGTATATACAGTATATAAACTTCTTGTTTTGTTTTGTGTGTGTTCTTCCCAAAGAGGATTTGAGAGGAGTTCAACTATATCTCTTGCCAGGTGTTTTTCCCTTCACAGGGAATGGGGGAAAGGAAGAATTTCTTCATATTTTCCCTTGCAGGTAGGAAAGTAGATGGAAGAGTGCTAATTTTGATCAGGAAATTTAAAAGGGATGAAAATTTTATTATGTTATTTTAAATAAATAAAAAAATAAAAAAGTAAATAAATAAATTAAAAAATTATATCCCCAAGCACTTGTGTTTGTGGGTGTGTGCTTGCACACAGACACAGTGCAGCTACATTCCTCTTAAAAATATGTTGGGATAGTGATCATCTTTCTCAAAATGGAGCAAGAAAAGGCAAGGTGGCCCACCTCATTCCCAGCAGGACTTGCAATCCCAAAATAGCCCTGTCTTGTCTGCCCTGCCCTGGACGCAAACACTTCCTGGTCAGGCCTTGGGTTCTGGTTGGCAAATATTGGCCTTGTGCTTTTTGTCTAGGGTCTGTGACAAGGGTGAAGAACTGGGGCTTTGCCCCAAAATGCCAAAATTTAAAGGGCACCAAATTCCAGAGGCAAATCTACTGATGAAAGTTAGGAAAATAAATGACAATACCTCCTGGTCCTAGTTGCTTTCCCTTTTCTTAAAAAAAAAGCACTTTTTTTTCCTTTTTGAGTGGGGATTCATTTTCTTTTCTTCATTTTTCTTTGGGAGGGGCTTGTGTTTATTCTTTCTGGTGGAATGGGTGGGAGATAGCGCCATTTGGACTGGGAGTTAAAATTGTTAGTTCCAGCTCTGATTATGCCTCACTTTTCTCCAGATGTTTCCACCTCTCAGTGTGCTTGTTTTCTCTTGATTGCACTACCAGTTTGTTATATTTGTTATCCAGATGCCGAATCAAATGGCCTCTAGCATTATTACTTGACTTCATTTCTAACTTGCACTAATGCTGCTGACAGATCTACAGTATCTGCTCCCTGCTCAGCACTGCATCCAGTTCCAGTCCTTGTCTTGATAAGAGCAACACATCAGATGAGCTGCTACAAGCCAGAACTGAGGGAGCCAGCCTTCACCTTTTGACTCATCAGAAATCTTTGGGGACCAAAGTGCTCCTTCTCCCTATGGTTTACAAGGTACATGAGTTCACAAACCAAAAGGTCTGAGTTTCAGTTCATTGTGCCTGTTATGGGGATATGTCCAGTTGGACAGCTCCTCGCACTAGCAATCAAAAGGCACTGCTGCTGTTCTGCCTTTTGATTTCACAATTTTTAACAGTGGGGTAGTCAACCATATGGTCATCCCATCCCATGGATTATTATTTGTGAAAAATGCTTGCTTCCAGAGGAGGCATTTATTGTTGAATTGCTCAATCACTCTCAGTTATACTGGGGGCACACATGAAGTTATCATCCATTTGCAATCACATTGAGTAGTCCTCAGTGCAAAGGGTATATAATTCATGTGTAAGGAGCCTTGAAACATCCAGCTATCCACTATTTCACTACCCATGTTAAAACTACTCTCCATAAAAAGTATAGTTCTTAGCACTAGTATGATGGAACTTAGTGTACAGACAAAACATTAACAGCATCCTTTGATTGTGCAAGAAGTCACTGGCTATTCCCCTTGTGGAGCCTAGTGGCACAGTGGTTAAACTTCAGTACTGCAGTCAAGACCCTGCTTATGACCTGAGTTAGATCCTGATGAGCTCAGGTAGCCAGCTCAAGGTTGAGTCAGCCTTCCAACCTTTCAGGGTTGGTAAATTGAGTACCCAGCTCACTATGGGGGGCAATGTGTAGCCTGCATAATTAAACTAAACTGCCCAAAGAGAGCTTTAAGCACTATAGGGTGGCATATAAGCAGCACACTTTGCTATGTAGATTAACAGCAAAACAGCTAGTATGAACCATCTATCTGGATGTAGCCCATGAAGCTAAGACTAGCCACTTGTGGCCTTGAGTTGTATTTCTATCTTTGTTTTGTGGATTATTGTCTTCAAGAACAGTTGGAAAATACAAAAGTTTTGCACAGAACATTTGTGGAATCCCCTCCATGAGCCTCCATAGAAAATAAAAAGGATGACACTATTTCAGTGTTAGTTAGCATTTGTATATTAAGCTCATTTTGGAGAACTGAGGTAGTCTTAATGGTTATACAGGGGTTCCTCAAGAAGCTCCACATTCTCAGTGGTTTTCATTCCAGGCACTTTTCTTAGTTGAGAGGGTTGGTTCACCAGGCAACTTTAGTTATACTTTGGACAAGTTTTTTGGACAGTTTTTTTCAACACACACACACTCTCTCTCTCTCTTTCCCTGAAATATTTTTCTTGCAGTTTAAACTTCCACTATATCTTATGTGACTTCAATGACTCCAAACTGTAATGGTGCTCAAGAATATTTGTGACCAAACTCCTCCTTGCTGACACACACACATCCACACTGGGCTGGGGAGGGTAAGGGCTGCAATTCAGGTGTGCAAAGTGTAATTCCATCATTCAGTGCTTGGAGGGTAGCCAGGACACTAGAGGCAAACACCTGTTCTCTTGTGAAACCTGGCATGGGAAAATAAGCTGCTAATGGAGCACAGTCCAAACCCTTTCTTCCATGTTATGCTTCCAAGCATTTATAATTACTTCTTCTGATAGAGCTATGATTTCAGACTGAATCTTTTTAAATTCTACTATTTTAGACTCAAAAGGCAGAAGGAGAGATAGGTGGCTGGGTGATAAGTAAGTGTGATAGGAGTGTTTTTGACAAGAATCCCACAAATCAAGAGACAGCTGTTCAGTGCTCCTTGCCAGGCCAAGAAGCCAGGCCAGAATTAGTTGCCTAACAGCTTCTGTTTACAAAGGAGCAATAAACTTTTTTATTTTGTTAGAGGGGCGGGTAGAAGTTATTGATTTGTAGGTAGTTGGCAGAACTGCATGATGTCATAAAGACTGCACAGTATTTCATAAGGTAGGTGTGGGATCAAATATATGTGTATCTAAAGGGGGGGGAGAGAGAGAGAGAGAAAGAGAGAGAGAGAATCTGCAATTGTGTATAAATAGATCTTACCTCCTCCCTGCATTCTGAATAGTAACATGATAAGGAGATAGTGAAGAATCCTTTCCTTTAATTCCCAAAGTAAATCACCCAGAGAGTGACAACACTAATGGGGTACTATAGAAATGGAAATAATAAAACAAACCAACAAACAACCATTAAGCAGTCCTTTGATACTTACTGGACCAGGTGGTACTTGAGAGGTGGAGGAAGAGCCTGCTCAGCGTTGCCCTTTCTGAGCTTTTTCTGGGTCAACGTCACACTCCCTAAACTGCTTTTTCATCTGTAGAAGGGAAAGGCCGGCCACAGAGTATGACTGCATCTCCACCATGACCACCCCACTTATTTCAGGAGTAAAATTTTAAGATGGAAGATTATGAGAGGGGAAAGGGCTGAGCAGCCTCTCCCTACATACCTTTCTTCTGCTCCACCCTAGTTTTGTTTTAAGCAGTGTTGGAAAGAATCACAGAATCTGCTTAGCACATCGCTTAAGTTTAATATGCTAGGATTCTCTATGTGTGGACTTTTTTCTTCCAAAAAGCATGCACAAGTCTCTCCTGATTCATCTTTGCTATCTGGATGGGAGGATAGGTTAAGAGAATAAGGTTGCAGCTACATGGTCAAATGCTGTGGGATTTGCTGTGAGTGTAAAATGGATGAATTCATTAAAAAAAATATGAACACATGATGCAAATATCAGTTTGCATCAGTCCAGCCCTTTTTGGTCGCAACCAAAAGGAGCACAACAAAAAACAGGTTTTTTTCCTTTGCCACTTGAAGGCTTCTACTTTTTTCAAGCCAGAATGATTCAAATGGATTTGTCTCTGTGATCAGTTGTTGTTCTCCAGAAAAATGGAGCATGAATGTGGGTGGTATTCTGGTGACTTATTAAGCTGGGCATGATGTTTTAGCCAGTGGGAACACCCACCCCATGATCTTTCTCCCTAGTTGCCCCAAAGTATTTTTATTCTTTTAAAACAAATGTCCGAGTTAGGTGTTAGATCATCTTATTATTCTACTGATATATTACAGTAGTTTGGCGGTAGATCACTTTTTCATAGACAAAAATGCAATAAAATCGATGAGAAATAGAAAGAACTCTGATGAACTACAGCAGACTGCTATGTTTCCATTTCATGTGTGTATGTGTTTATATTTTGTGGAAAACTTTGGAAAACCGTCTATTTTCCCCAGCCTTGTGCAACACTTTAAACAGCCCACTGGCTTCACAATGTACCTTAAAAGGAGAGTCAAGGATTGGCACAGGGCAAAATCAAAGGGAGGGGGTTGTGCCATGGATCTAACTATATCAGATAGAGGGGCCAGTGTGGACACTGGCATAAAAAAAAATAATCCGCACTCTTCATGTGATCATCTAGTCTGAACAAAAAGTGTAAATTAGGCTGCAAATCAAGCTGAATCACTCCAGTTTGGCTTGCCAGCATAGTCATAGCCTGATGCCAAGGACCCCCCGGAAGTCTTCATAACTAAGCTGGGATATGGACCCGACTATTTCTGTCTTAACAACCCATACATTCCAGATTTTCCATGTCTGTGCTATCCCAAACTGCTACTGTGTACCTGCAGTGTGGCCAGCAACAGAGGAGTAATTTGTTACTGCTACTCAGGCCAAGAACACCTTACATCTTTGCAGAAGACATTTTTCCCAGGTAGTGATAAGCATTCTGAGGCAAATTAAAGAGAGACCTAGAAAGGTCAGGGTGTAATGGCAGGTTGCTAATCATGATTTATATGATGATCTAAGCAATACAGTTATCTAAGGAAATGATTCTGTTCACAGAAAAAGAGCTGTCTAAGTGAGAGAAGCAGATGGCCATCCTTGAAGTAATTCTGTTCTTTGCAAAGTACTATCTGGGTTTCTCAAAATAGCCTATCTTTATCAAATCATTTGAAGATCTAGTTCTTGCAAGGCTATCTATGTCTGGAGTGAACCGCTTCAGACTGAGGGACGGTTGCCATATATCACTTTTCCAAATCTGGATAGCCTAATTTTCACGTTAGGCAAATATATGTACATATACTGCAAATCTTCATTTATAAAATGTAGCATATTGTGCAAATTAAGCATAGGCATTATTGCATTGTTTTTCTACCAGTGTATTTCAGCTTTTTCATTATTTATATTTACATAATGATCTGAGATAGCCAGTTTAATGTAATTAATGGTCATAGTATCATAGTAGTGAATTTGGAACAGGGAGACCCACTTCAAATTCCAGCTTAAACCCAAAACGTTCTTGGTATTGTTGACTGGTCGGTACCTTTCAGCCAAACCTACCACACAAGGGTGGTTTTGAGATAAAATAGGGAGCAACATAAAGCAGTCATGCTTATTTATTATAATTAGAAATTATCCTGATTTAACGTTCTTTGCCATATTTTACTTTTCATCACCATGGCCAATATCGTGTTGAGGCGACACAGGGCATAGCAATCACGTAGGCAATGTGCCTGTTTTCACATTGATTGCAAGACCAGTTGTGCAGCAGATTGCATGACAGGGCGAAGAGAATGCTGATGCAATTGCCCTTCCATCTCACATCTGCCGAAAAGGATACTGGTCAATATACAGTATATATAGTGTGGGTATATCTGTGTGCATGTATCTATATCTGTATACCTATATATAAGGGAGATGTCACATTGGTACTCACTTTGTGATATATCTCTATATTATTTTGCCCTTTCTCAAGGAGAATCAGGGCATGGGGCATTTGGGCTATAACTCTCCTGTACACTTCTGCTGGTGAAATTTCCCCCCTGAATTTGGCATTTGATCTCATAGTTGCTATCTGCTGCTATTAGTTGCTTCAGATTGGTTGGTTTTCAATGGATAGTAGTGTAAGCAAGAGCTAAACCTCTTGCTTGGATCCCTTGTAACAAGAGATGGGCTGCAAACAAGCATGGGATTCAGAGATGTATTTAAAGTAATGGGTACTCTGTTCTCAAAGAGCTAGTTAACCAACATCAGCATTAGTGCATTGTCTCATAAATGACCTTGTGAAAAGCTAAAGAGTTTGTGTGTGTGTTCATTCCTCAACTATCCCCAACAAAGCACAGAGTGCAAAAAGAGCAACTGTCAGGGCAGCTGCTAGGATTGTTTGGATACCCAGTTTCCCCACCATCACCCAGCTCAAGAATCAGAGCACAGAGTGCATCCATATCTGCCAGCATTGGCTCTAGAGGCAAACAGAAGTATAGCTTTGGATATTATAGTTGTACTTCCATAGGAGTCTGCCAAGCTCAATTTGGCCTTACAGTTTGGCTCCCATTCTGCACAGGTACTGGTATCCTTGAAATTGAAAGGTGGAGCTTGAGCAAAAGTAGAGTTGCCAAGCCATTTTGGCAAGGCAAAGCACGAAGCAAGGCCTCTGATGAAGGAAGCATAGAGAAAGCCAATGAAGCTTTTACTCTTTACCCCGCAAATGCACATGCACTCATTCCAGGCCCTTAAAGAAATTTGCTGCAATATGCCCCCAGTTCTTGTAAACCCAAGTTCTTCCTGTGATTAATAGAAATCCAGAGTTCCTTTTCTTTTAAGGAGGGGAGAATTTCCTCTGCTGACCACAAGTCATGTCACAAAACTGACCCCCTTGACTCCTGGCTTGTGTGCATGATTTGGACAAGATTGCAGATGGCTCTTTGAAGAGTGACCTTTTTCAGACACTGTAGGGGGTTCTTTCAGAAGCTATTGAGGAGAGTGCATATATCTGTGTTGATGTTATACTTCCCTTTGCACAGACCTTTCCATTTTAGGCTGCCATTATGATCTCTGCTTTTGTGGACTAGTGGTGCATTATTGGAGGAAGCAATAAATAAAATTGGTTAAGAGATAAAATTACTTCAGTTGACAAAATGTATAACCTCATGCCTCTGTTCTAGGGGTGGCTCATGGGCTGCCGAGATACCTTATTACAATTTTCTTGGTGAGGGGGCTGTTCCAGCTGTCTATGCCCTCTTCCCATATTCATGTTATGGCAAGCTGACAGTCCATTGCCACAAACAACAGAGAACAGGGACATGTTTTTTAATGCCTTGATTGCTTTATTGGAGTCATTCCTATGATAAGCTTCAGGATTCTGACTCTCTAAAGCTGTCTGTAGCACCTTAGGGTATCTCTCAAGTGGTGTGTAGCTGATTGGCAAACTCTTCTCACTGTGTCAAATGCACACATGCAGTACATTCCTTTCCAGATTTCACATCCAAAGAAACCAGCAGCAGAAGCCAGCCATCATCAATGTGATTGGCTGGAACTGGTCATAATCTTTTATTTCATTTCCTGTTTCTTGTGTGTTCCTCTTCTCCCCCTGCCAACCCTGTCCTTGCAACAGTGACAGTTAAAGAGGTTTGAGGGTGGTTTACGTGCATGGTGTAGACATTCCCTACTAATTTCTTTAGTATCTGGCCAAAGATATCCAACAGATTTTACTGGCGCTAGCTTGATTAGAGACTCTTGCAGAAGAAAAAAAATTGTGAATGTCAAAGAAAACTGTAGCTGGTCTATTGACTTTAACTGTATATTTTTAAACACATGAGTCCTATCCAAGCATTCAAAAAGAAAAAGGTATGTGTCTCTGAGGTTGGGGGACATCATTTGAAAGCATGTTTGGGCAGAAGAATTTGAGCCTTGTCTCCTGCTTGTCACTGTCTGCATGACAACAGATATTGGGAAGATGAGATAATCTCTTGGATGTGGAGCCTCTGGATGCAACCAGGAATAATGATTTTCCAGGGGTTCCAACTGCATGCAGAGACTCCACATGTCACATAAACTTTCATTTCATAAGGAAACTGAGCATGGGAAAAGGTAACAGTCACGGAAATAGAGCTATGCAGCAACTCCATGTTTCAGTGACTTCCACACATGTAATTTTGTAAATCATAAGACCTCTCAAGCAAGGAGTGAGACAGTTGTGAATGCTGCTCTTGAATTTCTCTCTCTCCTACAGGAGGGTCAATGGCATTATAAGAATATATCAATTTTAAATTTGTTATGCTATCACAGCTTTCCCTCCCTCCCTACCAAAAATAAATAAGTAAAGAAAATTGTGATCTGGTGAGATGAGGGTGCTGAGAATTCCATGACAGAAATCACTAGACCATCTCATACAGTTGTAGTTCCATGGGGGCAGATTGACTGTTAAGTCAGTATGTCCACAGTGTATGCGTGTCCTTAGAGGCAACAGAAATTAAAACAGAAAGTTGAGTATAAAAATAGCCAATTTTTCTTCCCCCCCCGCCCCCCAAATCTCTGCTTTCACTGCTGTGCCTCACTTCATGCCTGGGTTCTTTTCCTCCTAATTAGTTTGGGCAGCAGGCCCCCTTGAGGGAGCAGCCCTCGAGAAGCCACAAGGATCAGTAGCAAGAAATGGGGGAGTTCACATAGCAAGTTCTAGGCACCACCAAGCGTCATTTACTAGAAAGGTAAGTCTAAAGAAGGGCAGGAAACATTTCACCTTTGCCCATAATCAAAAGCGAGGTGGAGCCTCCCAGATTCTGTTGCCAAAGATGCCAGATCCGTTCCCTCTTCTTTTAGAGCTGGCAAGTCTCTTAAGCTTAGCAGCTTCTTAAGTGGGGGAAGCAGGGAGGCAGGCTGGAAACATTTTGTGAATTTTTAAAAGAGAGATTCAACCTCTTTAATACCCAGTGCAGTAATCATTGCCCATTTCTCGTGTGTTTTCAAAATATGTTTAATACACTGGTATTATGGCAAAGCAAAATAGCAACATGCATGTTAAGTGTTGACATCCCTTGTTTTCAATGCAAGGATTACTGATTGATCCAAAGCAGTAAAAACCAAAGGATTGCTTGATTGGATATGAGAAGGAGGAGAACTTTATTGGGAAAATGCCAACAGGGAATTGAAACTGAGGGCCACCACCAGTATTTTGAGGTAAGTTGCAGAAGAGGTGCACAATGAAAAACAGTTTGCTTGATCCAAACCTGAGTTTCTCATAAAAGAATCTGGTAAAGTTTTCCCACTGTTGTCTGCTATATTCACTTACGCTGTTATGAATTACCTGTCATGCACTGATGTAAAAGGCAATGAGACAGATTGTGTTCTTTCGGCAAGATGTTGTAAAAAACCATATTTTGCTACTACCAGCTATTAATTAAAAAATGAACCTTGCATATGGACATGTTGTGTCCCCCTCTCTGATTGTTAACTTTTGAACACCATCAGGAAGAGGGCTAAAGCTTGACATAAAGTACAAGAATCTAGTCAACCCCAAAATGTCACCAACAAGCAAAGTGGGGATCATTGGAATACATGAACCTGCCAAAGACAGAACCTCAGTTCCATCTCTGCTGCTGTGGCATTTCTAGCTTAATAATGATGATGATGATGATGATAATGGAAAAATAAACCACTACATGAACAACACCTGAGAAATATTGGTGGAAAGCATGATCATAATTCAACATGGGCACGGCTAAAACTGGGGACCATTAAGAAAGAAACCAAAGGCTTGATTTTTCCTGCACAAGAACAAGCACTCCAAACCAACGTGATGAAAGCTAAGATCTGAGGAATTAGCGCTAACAGCAAATGTCAACTCTGCCAAGAAAAAGATGAAACTGTGTCACACCTCATCTGTGAATGTCCAAAGGTTGCACAAACAAATTACAAAATTAGACATGATATAGTGGCAAAATTAGTGCACTGGTCATTATGCAAAAAATATAACTTGCCAGCCTCCAAAAACCTGTGGAAACATCAGGTAGAGAAGGCGTCAGAAAATGAGGAAGTCAAGATCTTGTGGGATTTCCAGATCCAAACTGATCCTTTGACACCTTGAACATAACACACCAGACATAGTAATAGAATGAAGAAATGTCTGGATCATTAACATTGCAATTCCAGGAGATACCAGAGTTGAAAATAAAGAATTGGAAAAACTAACAAAATACAGAGACCTGGCAATTGTAACATCTCACTTGTGGATAAAAAACACTTCAGTGGTCCCCGTAGTCATTGGGGCTTTGAGAACAATATCAAGAAATTTCACAAAGTATTATAAGCAGTTGCAGATGTCGGAAATAACACAATTGGAGCTACAAAACACAGCAATATTAGGAACAGCATACATACTGCGCCAATATTTAACAGACACTTAGGTTTTTGGTTAAAACTTATATCTGTTATGTAATGCCAGTCAATGTTTTTATAATTTTTATTGACCATGTCTGGTATTTTGGACTACTGCTGCTACTACTACTACTACTACGATGACGACGACGACTACTACTAACCACTGTAGAACTGGAGAGCTGGAAAGGACCTATGGATCATCCAGTCCAGCCACTGTCAAGGAGTGCTATCCAGCAGTTCATCTCATTCTTACTAATGGTTGATACCCCTAGTCTAATATCCAGTACAAGCCAGTACTTTATTTGTTTTTTTTTTCAAAGAGTGTATTTGCGTGCTTGTGTGTGTGTGTTGGTTTTCATATTAATGACATAGCTTTACTTAAGTGAGCAATCAATTGTTAGCACAGGTAGGCATTTCACCTACAGCGATGTATGGAAGTGAGAGCTGGACCATAAAGAAGGCTGACCGCCGAAGAATTGATGCTTTTGAACTGTGGTGCTGGAGGAGACTCTTGAGAGTCCCCTGGACTGCAAGGAGAACAAACCTATCCATTCTAAAGGAAATCAACCCTGAGTGCTCACTGGAAGGACAGATCCTGAAGCTGAGGCTCCAATACTTTGGCCATCTCATGAGAAGAGAAGACTCCCTGGAAAAGACCCTGATGTTGGGAAAGTGTGAAGGCAAGAGGAGAAGGGGATGACAGAGGACGAGATGGTTGGACAGTGTCATCGAAGCTACCAACATGAATTTGACCCAACTCCGTGAGGCAGTGGAAGACAGGAGGGCCTGGCGTGTTCTGGTCCATGGGGTCACGAAGAGTTGGACACGACTTAACGACTAAACAACAACAACAACAAAGGCATTTCACCACTAAGTACCTCTAGTTCCCAGCAGCAACAGAAACAAGAGTTTCTAGCAGAACTTCTAAAATATTATATTTTACAAAGCCAGTAAGAAAAGGGTGATTGGGAGGTACTGACAGCTTCAGGGTATGTTACAAGATGATAATCTGATGCTTTACCAAGCAGCCTGGAAATGATGACCACATCTGTGGTTAGCATCAGGAATGGGCATCACTGAGCAGAGGTCTTCATCCATGCAGAGGGTCCACTACCACTTTCTGGAGTCTCCTCCTCCTCCTCCTCCTCCATGCTTTTGCATCCTTGCCTTCTCTTGTGCTCTCTGAGTGGCTCTGGCAAACTGTGTGCAGGACAGAAGGCAAGAAATATGGCAGTAGTAGCTTGGAAAGGAGAACCTAAATTTTGGCATTGAGGGTACCTTGCTACATCCCACAAAACCTGGAAGCAACAGTAAGTGGAGTCCCTAGAAACTGTTACATATACCAAATGTTATGTACTTTGTTCTCCTTTATTACCACGTCCTACCCATTTGAGTTAGAGAATACACAGACTGTGAAGACATAATGGGTATCTTCTACCCTTTTAAAAGCTGTCAGTTCTGCAACTCTGATCTTATTATCATTGGGAGGGAACATTTTCTGAACTTGTTCGAGATGTATGTCCACTTGACTAGGCTGCTGGAATCAGACCTCCCTGCCCCTCTCCCTCATGGCACCACATCCAGAACCCCCCCACCCCCCAAATGGGAAAAGAGAAACTGCAGTCTTTCTCAGCCTCTGTCTTTCCAACAAAATGTTACATAGAGGGTAAAAGGTAATTGAATGGATTAGGCTATGGTAGGCGGGAAGGCACATCCCTGAAAATCAAGTGCACATGCCTTATGCGGAAAGCAATCCCCTTTGCCTGGTTTTTGGGATTCTCTCTTGCTCCCTTGCATCATAGTCTACTCCATTCAGCAGGTTGCTCCAACCTTCTTTATAATTAGGGGTGGGAGGTGGAAGAGCTACTTGGGGTGGGGGGGGGGAAGGGAAAAGTCAGTTAATAGATATAACCTTATATGATTCATGGGTATCATCAGATTATATGTTTAAATGCAGAGCAAATGTGATCTTCTGATTCTGGGACTGTAAACATAATGAAACCTGTTTTTTTTAAAAAAAGTGGTCTCAGTAAGGCAGCCTTCAGTGTAACATACAGAAGCCAAGCACTGCTTACTTTTTACAAACCAGATTCCACTGGGCTTAGTATAAAAATCAAAGCTGGCGGGGCATTGTTAGTGAACTCATAAAATTAGCTGAGAATTTTAGCCTTCCTATCTGGATCTAACAGGCCCCCTATAATCTGTCCAATTTATATATTTTTTAAAAAAGCTTTAATATAATGTAATATATTGAAAGCCAGTAAGCTGCACCCCTATAAGAGAGCCTAGGAGTTTTGAAGTGTCCCTGGAACAAAGCTTCTATTATGAGTTATACGCTTACCAGACAACCATCAAATTCTTTGCTGAAATCGGAGCTCTGCTGGCAGCGTCAAAAGGGCTAGCCAGAGAGCAAAGAATTCTTGGCATTGGAACAGCTGTGCCTGGACTGGTACAAAAAAGGCTCTAGTGGCGCAAGGTGGAGCTCTCAATAGAATGCCTCAGTTGAGAGAGAGAACAAATGAAATGGTCAGAATAATATGGATACAAAGCACCAACGGAACATATTTCAAGATTTGGATCCAAGAGAACTACTTCTGGCATGCCCAAGGCGCTGGCATTTTTTATTTTTTTACTTTTGCCCAGTGTGTTTTTTTTTTTAACATAGCCCAGAGGGACAGGCATAACCTGCCTGTTGCCTAAAAAGACATCAAAGAACCTCTCACAGTGCGGTCCTTCTACCCTCTACGTAGCATCGACAAAAAAGTGACCTTAAACATCCCCAGATTTAAAACAGATCAAATAAATTAAAAAGACCAATTTTGCTGGGTTTTTTTGACAAGGAATCCACTTGTCGAAAAACAGCCCCGACAATTGCTTTGTGTTTGGGTGAGAAGTGGTTGACTATAAAAAAAGGGAGTCAGCTTCTGGGATTTCCCCCTGTTTGGTGTCACTTTGTGAATGGTAGTAAGCACAAGATGGTATCCTTCACAGACTAAATGTCAACTTAGTTATTACAGGAATTTTCCTGTGATTAACATGTTTTTCCTCCAGTAATGGGATTCATCAGACACATGCCTTGCCAATGAAAAAAACTCTCCTTTCCAATAAGCAACCACAGAACAAAGTACAGCTAAATGCAATATATGGAGGGGAGGAAACACATTGCTATTACAAATAGATGTATTTCATAATTTAAAGGATGCTACTTCTAAATTCACACTAACCATATCATTTAGTTTGACCCCTAAGATATAGTATCACATCAATTAATTAGAATTTAGTCCTTATACCTGGGCTGAGCCAAACTTGCTAGATCAAAATAAAGCAATATCAATCATCAGCTCTGAAGCCTGTGGTTTGTGTAAAAACTGAGTTTTGCTTTTTTTTTTTAAGGCAATGCGTTCTCTTATGTCTAAAGATAGATGCCCTGTTCTCATGGCTTCCTCACTGTTGTAGGTATCTTGAGATACATTCCTTTTTCAGATGTCTGCTTCATGCGGCACAAAGATGCTATTTTATGTCATCTTCTGTTTTGGGAGCAAAACACAGAATAAATACAGAGAGAACATGAGTTTCACTGTTGTTCTTTCCTGGTCATTTAGCAGGTACACCTCCCTTTTGTTGCTGCTGCTGGCTTTTGAGCATCCCTTCCCTCTGGTTTTCCAACTAAATACTGTTCAAATGGAAAAGAAGTGTGTCTCAGTAATGGTGGGTTGAAGTGGTGTGTGGGAACTGTACTGGACTGATGGCCTGGCTTTGAATTTCAATTCATACTATATTTTGAAATCATATACTAAAGACTGCATGTCTAAGCATCAAAGAATACATGTGGTACAATATGTAAGCAAGACCATGGATTCTAGAAATCTAGAAAGATAAGTGTTAATCAGTCTGAATAATAATTTCAAACCAAAATTTGAGAATGTTGCTGTTTGGAGTACAACTTCCAGGGTCAGCCAGCATATGTTCACAAAAATATGCTCCCAAAAAGTTGTCATTTCCAAAATTAAGTTCTGTAAAGTCTGGGTAAACGTTGTATCATTCTACCAAGATTGTTCTGATTAAGGGTGATGTTCAAATTTTAGAAGGTTCTCTTGTTTTATTATTATGGATTTCATCCATCTTATTTTCTTTTCTTTTTTGGGGGGGTCTGGAATTATTTATGGTTTTACTGTAAATTGCACTGAGCACTCAGTGAGTGGCAGGGTGATGCAGAAATATTTTAAATAATATAGCAAAATAAAACCATGAGATATGACTTTAAACTTGGTAGTTTTAAAAAGAGCCTACTTAACACATTGGTAGCTCACTCTGTTTAGTCTTTCAGATAAATGCATGTGTGAACCAACCCCAATAGTAGTAGTTTGTTTGCCATAAAGAGGTGGAAAATGGTTGATCAGAAACCTTGTAGGGTATCAACAAAATCTTACAAAGGCTAGTGTTCTTTGTCATTTGTGTTGGGATAACCAAAGCAGCTTGTAAAGGGCAAGCTGTGGCTGGTACCAGTCCCTATTCCCACTGGACAATGACAGTATTCAGCAAGCTTCATGCCCTGAGAAATGCAGAAATTACAAGCTTTAACTCAGATAAGTAAGGAAAGAGCTGAAGCAGAGAAAAGTGGAGTGAACCATATACTCCAAGTCTGAAGCTTATTAATTGGAGCTTATCACAGTCAGAGATAATTATAGTATTACGATAATTACAGGGATTGAGAGAACTCTTGTTGCCAGCACCAGTAGTAATTGGTTGTATTCTTATGATCTACAGTATGTCTGTTAAAAAGGTCACACTGGGCAGCCTCTGTGGCCAAAAAAACACACACACAACAAAACAAAACAAAACCCTGAACTAAATGAATAAATAAAATTACTTACCTTTTGTGCCAGGATAACCCACATTTTGTGGCAGAAAAGTAGTATGCACTGTTTGTTGTTCTGCATAATTTATATTGATTTTGCCAGTCATGTGGCAAAACATAGCCTGCTCATGACTTTTGCCAGTCATGTGGCAAAACCTCTTCTTTTCCCAGCATTGATAGCTCACTTCCACGTGTCTATTACTTTTATTATTGTTGAATAGAGATCCTCCATCTTGCAAATGTATCTGTTTTTACTTACATCACCAGTGTTAAAGTACCAATTTAAGCTACTTGTACATTCTTAGATTCTTAGCTCATGCAAATAAATCGTTCTTAATTTGCTGTTTGGAATCTTGTTGGTGTTCACATAAGGTCTGCATAATTTGCTGTACCTAAATGTGGATAACTGACAAGGTGCCATGGTGCATTTTGGTTGTGCAATCGGGTGGGTGGCCAATCACATAACTCAGCGCACTCTGCCACCTCATCTATTAGTTGCAATTAGCTATGGCAAGTTACACAAAACTTGAGTGAACTCGTAAGATTCTAGAAACTGTCTAGTAGTAGCAGTATTTAACAGGAGCAGTTTCTTCTTAACTTGGCAGCCTAAGGAATTGCAGCAGTATCTCTAAACCATAGTGATTTAAAAGGCAATTCTGTCTTTTGTTCCTTACTTTTTATTTGTTTGTTTGTGGTGAGAAAAAGTTGGAAGAAATCCTGCAAAACATGAGAGGGTTAGATGTGGATGACCAGACACCGTGGACACCCTGTGATATGCAAGAATGGAGGCAGGGTGATAGCACAATAGAAGCCCCACCTGGAAGCCACAAAACTTCTGTTGTTTTAGCCTTTGAAGACAATGCTACACTCCCCCTCTGCATATCAATGCCAGCAAAGAGACAGGTTCCTCTACTAAAGCATGGAATAGGAATCCCTGTCGATGCTTGAATAGGAATATTGGTCAATAGATTTGGTGCATAGATGCAGACACTTCTGGCAAGACAGAACTGGCAAGAAAAATGGACAGTCAATATTTGTCAATGTAGAAACATCTTTGACACTTTCCCACTCGGTTCAATAGATGAAAATACATTGGACCATTCATGTCTCCAGGATCCTAACCTGATGGTACTTCTCCATTTGTAATCTGTTTGCTTCTCTGAGATAGACAAATAGTGCTTTCCTCTGTGCCCAAAGTTATAACTGGGGACGAGGAAATAGGTTAAAAAAATGTGACCAACTTCCTTCTCATGAATGTCTTGTTGGAGTAGGGTTTGGTGGAGAAGGGGAAGAGATACATAAAGATACTCTTTTGCCCATCCCCTTTCTTCTACAGTCCCTGTGCTTTCAGGCAGTGTAAGCACATATGAACCTGAGAGCAAGAGATGGGTTAGTGGTAGGGTAGCGTTGTGCAGATAACAACAGTCTTGATTCTTGGAAGCCACCAAGGTTATCAGCAGCATGGGACAGCCTAAGCCTTCCCTTCAACTGTGTCCCTGTTCAACAGGACAATCTTCCCTTCTGTCTGAGTGGGTGCTATTCTCTTCTCTAAAGACACCACCACCAAGGACAACACTAGTAAGTGAGAAAGACCAGTGTCCCAAAGTTCAAGGTTGTGGAGAAAGGGCAATTTGTTTCGGAAACATCTCCCTCTTCCCTTCCCTTTATGTTATTGGACAAGGGCGTGTAGGGGCAGATGATATTCCTTCCCTCCTGCCCAGGCTTGGTGGCCATGATGGTGTAACCAAGGGCCCTGCTATGATTAAGGCCTCACTACACCAATTTCTCCATCCATAACAATAGCCTCAGATATAGAGGGGTCAGCATGGGATAGATGGAGGAAGAACTGTGTATGCTCACCTCTGCTACAATTAATTAATTATGGAGATTGTTCCAGCTGCTGGGAGAGAATCGGGTCAGTTTCTCTGCTTGTGAAGAGGAATCAGCTCCTTGCTAGTAAGTAGCTAAGTAACTAAGTAAGTAACACCTAAATCTGAAGAAACTGTTTTGGCTCTAAATCAGTGTTTGGTATCAGTAATGGACTGGATGGGGGTGAATAAATTGAAACTTAACCCAGACAAGACAGACGTGCTTCTGGTCAATCAAAAGGCAGATCAAGGAATAGGGATGCAACCTGTACTGGATGGGATTACACTTTCATTGAAAAAATAGGTGCAAAGTTTGGGGGTGCTTCTGGATTCAATCGCTGAGTCTGGATGCCCAGGTCTTGGGAGTGGCCAGGAGTGCATTTGCACAATTAACAGCTATGTCCATCTCTTGAGAGATCTGATCTGACCACTGTTATACATGCCCTAGTTACTTCCTGGCTGGATTACTGTAATGCACTCTATGTGGGGCTGCCAATGGAAAGTGTCAGGAAACTTCAGCAGGTCCAAAATGCAGCAGTCAGATTGCTGACTGGGGCTGGTTAAAGGGATCACATAACCCCTCTGTAATAGCACCTCCACAGGCTGAAAATCAGTTTCCAGGCACAATTCAAAGTGCTGGTTTTAACCTATAAAGCCCTTAATGACCTGGGTTCAAGCTCAAAGACTGTATCTCCCATTATGAGCCATGTTAAGACCATCAGGAGAGGCCTTTCTCTTTTGGTCCCTCCACTTTCACAGATGTGTCTGATGGGGACACAGGATAGAGCCTTCTCTGTTGCTGCTCCCAGACTTTGGAACTCCCTCCCACAAGAGGCCAGACTGGCCTCCAACTTTGCTATCCTTCTGCAAGCAGGCAAAGACCGTTCTCTTCAGGCAAGCCTTCCCTCAGTAATCTAACTACCTATGTGTGATTTTTAGATGGATTGTTATTGTGTTTTCATTTCTGTATTTTCTATTTCTCAGAGTGACAACCCCCCTTTTAAAAATTGGTATACATATTGTTCCTAGCTTTAATATTGCCTTTTAATGATGTAAGATGCCTCTTTATACTCATTGTTCTTAGTTTTAAATGTCGGCTTTTCATATTGTTAACCGCTGCTGTATACTAATTGTTCTAAACTTTAAATATTGTCTTTCAATGTTGCTGACTGGGGCTTTTCAAGGACTGCCTTGGGTCTTTTTCAAGGAGGAAGCCAGGGTAAAAATATTCTAAATAAATAAATGAATGGATAAGAAAAAGAATGCCCACCCAGAAGTGTCTGTGTGAAGACAGAACAAGAGTGAAATGTCAGCTTATTTGCCTGTTGGTGCTGCATATGTATGAGAGAGGAATACCTCTATGCCTGTCAGTGGGGGAGAAAGGGAGTGAGAAAAAGAGCTACTGCCTCCTTTTCTCTCTAAAGCTCCCTGCCAGTAGCTTCCAGCCTTCCCTTCCATCAGCCATGATATTAAAAATTAGCCCACAGACTATTGATAGAGAGTGTAGGAGGTCACAAAACCATTAAGAGATAAAGGGGTGAGATCCATGGGGGAAGCCAAGTCCTTCATATTTGGGCACAGCTGGTGGATGAAGTGAAGCTAGGAGAGATCCCTGGTGTACTAGGACTTGGTCTCCTTGGAATTGGGGTCCTTGCTGGGCATGTTGCTGGGGAGTTCAGCCCAAAGTACATGGTAAACCACACCCAAGGCTATAGACATTAGACTGATAGATGATAGGTATTGTAAAAGGAAATTCAGAGAAAGCTTTGAAGAGTTCTGGAAAATTTATATTAAAAACCCAATCACATGCATGTGTTTTACCACACCACAGAACCCTGGTGGTTATGTTTCCTTAAATATTGGCCATTTGGCCCTTGCAATCTGCTGATTGACATTCTAGACATGATATCATGTCTGCAGCAGGCACTGAAATGCATGTGTAAGAATCCCAGAGGTAGCAGATGGTATTATTTGACCTGTTTCCCTCAATGTGAGCAGGAGGAAAAGAGATCTGGGGGCTGCTATCAATCTCTGCAGGAATGTCAGGCCCTTGACAACACACTATTTAAGTGGCTAGGAAATTGGAAGAGACACGGGACATGAGGCATTAGCCGTTGCACGCACATGAATTACAAGCACCTGAATTTATGGGTCTACAATCAAGTCCAATGAACCAGGTATTAACAACCACAACCAACCCAAGCCCTTGCGATATCAATTTTATTCTCTATAACGGAAATGTTAAAAGGGTTCTAATGTGGAAGGGTGTTTTCAGAGCCATGTGTCTGCCAAGAGAAGCAGCAGATCCCTGTGTTCCCACTTGCTCTTGTTGTGTGTGGTGTGCCATCATTAGTTTCCCCACCTGCCCTAGAAGCAGCCAGTGAAGTAGCTGGAGAATTCTGCATGGTGGCAGCATGTCATGGGGAAGTGTGTCCACTAAGAGGCCTTTAAAAGTATGTGTATTAGAAAAGTGTGTGCCAAAATGCATGTGAATTTCCATGCAACCTGATATTCCCTTTCCACCTGATATGAAACAAGGACAGGAAGAAAATGCACGCGGGACTCTGGAGAAACACAGTGAAATCAAGACAGAGAGATTTATATCTTTGAAGAGAAGATACCAGACTGCTGTTTTCAGTGGTAGCCACATACTGTTCCTTGTAATGTCTGCTCATTCCCCATTACTATGTATGGATATGAAAGTTAGTAAAGAAAGTTGTTTGCGGGGGCAGGAATGGATTCATTCAAAATATGATGTTAGAGAACAGCTTTGCTCATATGATAGACCATCAGAAAGACAAATAAGTGGGTCTTAGTTTCAATCAAGCCTGGAGTTTCTCTAGAGACCAAAATGATC
This sequence comes from Intellagama lesueurii, assembly GCA_037013535.1. Lineage (NCBI taxonomy): Eukaryota > Metazoa > Chordata > Lepidosauria > Squamata > Agamidae > Intellagama > Intellagama lesueurii. The sequence continues at coordinate 96,047,093 of JBAJHW010000005.1, forward strand.
AAACGTAGGCTAACATACTTTGGACATATCATGAAAAGACAAGACTCACTGAGAAAGGCAATAGTGCTGGGAAAAGTTGAAGGAAGGGGGAAAAAAGGGAAGACCAAATATGAGATGGAGGGACTCAAAAAAGGAAGTTTTGAGCTTACAAAACCTGCATATGGCTGCTAACGATAGAATTTTTTGTGACTGTTATTTCACAAGGCTCCCATGTGTTGGAAGAGACTTGGTGATACACAACAGCAATGTCTGCTCTGCTCTAAGATTGTAATCACCTTGGGAGGTGGGTTCTGGCTGCTTTTCTTTTTGCTCTGTTACTTTGTAAAAAGCAAACATAACTTGATTACTTTGGTTCTGTTGTCTAGGGAAGGCATTCTCAATGCGGGGCTGTGGCACATTTGAAGGGGGCCATACAGTGGAAACAATTCTTCATATACCAGCTTATAAGATTTGTTATGTGTCTGTCTCACACAATCCTGATTTGGCCTATATTTTTTTCATATTGTGTTTATGGCTGTGGCCAAAAAAAAAAAGTTTAGGAATGGCTGGTCTTGGGGATTCTGAGCATCATAGTCAATTTCCCCTCCCAAGCTCTGCAAATAAATGTGAAGAACGGAATTGAAAGTGCCTGCTTACTGTCTCTGGTCACACTACTTAATAATTTTTGCAATAACCTTATACCGAGTGATGGGAACATCCGTTCCTGGGTTTTGACAATGTTGGAACAGTGAATACTGAACCATTATCCTACTACTGAAACTGAACTTTTGCTCCATCCATCCATAGGGAAAATACTAGTGCCATTAGCACCAACATATTTCATTAATGGCTTTCTTTCCTCTTAGGGCTCAACTACACAAAATTCAAGGTGATGGTTCTAACCTACAAAGCCCTAAATGGTTTGGGCCCAAGCTATCTTAAGGGCCCCATCTTTCTTTATGAGCCTGCTTGAGTGTTAAGATCATCAGGATAGGCCTTTCTCTTGGTCCTGCCACCTTCACAGGTGCATCTGATGGAGACACAGGAGAGAGCCTCTGTTGCTGTTCCCAGACTTTGGAACTCCCTCCCACAGGAGGCCAGACTGGCCCCATCTTTACTGTCCTTCTGCAAGCAAGCAAGCAAGCAAGGACCTTTCTTTTCAGGCAAGCTTTCCTTTAGCGACTGGCAGCTGTGTGGGGTATTTAAATGGATTGTTGTGCCTTACCACTTTGAATGTGTTTTGGTGGTCCTTATGTTTTTTTAAGTATTTTTAGTATTGTATTCATTTGATCTTTTTTATATTGTATACTTACTGTTGTTAGCTGAAATGCTATATTTTAACTGTTGTAACCCGCCTTGGGTCCTTTTAAAGGAGAAAGGCAGAATACAAATATTGCAAACCAGGCAGGCAGGCAGGCAGGCAGGCAGGCAAACAAAAACAAACAAACAAACAAACAAACAAACATCACAATACTCCTATTTTTGTGTCAGGTTTACCATGCTTGAAATCAATTTAAAAATGTCCATAACTACACGACGTACAGCTAAGTGTGCATTTTTGGTGGTGGAAAGAGGGTTTTTCTTTTTTAAACACTCACAAGGGAGTTGTCTATTTTAAGTCAATTCTGGTCATGCTTTTTTCTGACTTGTTTTGGCATGTGTGAAAATGTCTGTTGGAGCTAATTGTGTCTGTGGGGGTCTGTGGGGTTTGTGGAAAGGGGTGCCAAGTACAAGGAGTTTTGAACTGCACGGATACCCTGCAATCCAGACTCTTCCTTTTTTCTTCTCTCTGTTTCTATTTTAGCCCTGTATCAATCTATTACTATGCCAGTCCAAAACTTATATTTTAAAAATTAAAATACTAAGAAATGTGAGGAGACTGGGGACAGGCTGCTGCCGCCACCATCCTCACAGCTGCTCTGAAACTTGCAGTTCTTGCTCCCCTGATCTCCTCTGGCACACCAGTGAAGGGAGCCCTGAAGTTGCTTTCTCTGCCACATGGCTTCATATCTTGCCAGGAACCTGCTCTGCTCTCCTCTCTGGATTGATGCCACATCCTGCAGAATTCCCCTTTGCCAGAACATGGGATTGTTCCCTCCCTTTGGCCTCATGGCTTCACAGAGTTCCCATCAGTTGGAGAAAGACAGCTTCCACGAGGACACACATACCAGCCCCAAAACATGTGATGTTATATTAATTTCTCAAAAACCTGAACCAACTCTTGATTTAATTCAACAGTGTAGTCATGCCATAATACAAAGAGAGAGATCAGGTAGACAATTAAAACAGTTACTCCTTGCCTTGGTTACTCAGGACAGAACAATTAAGTAAATAATACCCTGCTTCTATTCACAATATATGAAATGTTCATAGCAAACTATCTCACTGCTGGAGCAGATGTTCAGAGATGTAAATAGTGACATAGCAGAGATACTGTAATAAAGGATGGCTCCCTAAAAGCTGCTCTTCTAAAGTAACTGAGCTATAAGCTTTCATTATCATTATGCCATTACTTCCATCAATTATTTTGGTTTTATCTCTGGGGAGGTCTGTGATGAAATAAAAGAAACGTCTGTCTCTTGGATGGATTGCTGGCAGCATGGAAGTCAGCATGCAACACTCACATGCTGTTAAATGGTAGGAATGATCAGGGGAGAAAAGTAAATGAGATTACAAGACCTGTGAAGGTAGCTAGGACAAGAACCTTTCTCCTTGTCATTTTAATTTCTTATGATCAAGGAATGTGTGTGTTTGTGTGTGAAGGAATATTTAGCCACAAGGTCCTACACAATAGAATTACTGCCTGTAGTGAAAAAGAGGGAAGTAATATAATTAGCCTACTTGCTGTAACAACCTGCCAGTCAGCCAATACCATTGCCTTGTGCTTGCATACAATTAAGACTGTAAAGGTAAGCCCGGAGAAGAAACCAAGAAGGAGGTGGCAGGATTTCATAGGAAGTGGTAAGACAAAAGGCCTCCCTCCCGCCACTGTCTGCTGGGTGAATTGATTAATTCAGGGACTTTGATGTTACAGTGCTCCTCTCCTCAGGGAAAGTCACCTGGTACAGAATCTAGGGTTGTCTTTTTAGGATCAGAGGGAAGATCATTTGATTCCTCAGAACTTTTAGATGCTGAGGTTTTACTCAGTGTTTCAACTGGGTTCATGTGGTTTCTGCTGCATGTCTACCAGCTGCCTTGTTTATTTTTGCTGCAACAACTCACGTGGCCTCTGAAATTGTATGTTTATGTGACTACAGTATTGCATTTTTGCTGCTTAACAATTTAAAAATTATATTAGCCGTTCTAACAAGCTGAAGAATGAGATATATTTAGGATATACTCATTAATTCCTATATGCTGGAGACAAAGTTTGCCCTCAGTGACTATACTTCACAGATAAAATGTACACCTCAAAGGAAAGTTCGAAGATGGCAACAGTTGGTTTAATCTTCACATTGCTGTCTCCTGTAGACAATAACTGTTTTTACGCTCTAACTTCAAGATAAAGGGAGGAAAAATGTATTATGAGTTCTCCGATATTTTCTGATTTTACCAGAATTCCAATGGGCTCTGAAAATCTTCAGCAAGGCCAATGTGCTGACTACCCAAGTTATTCATTTCTGCTTCTCAGCATCATGCTTTGCCAACAAGTGGCATGGGACTGTGTATTTTTTATGTTTTATTTATTTTTTGGCCCCAGTATATTATATTCTATGAGAGAAAAAGTGCCAACTTGGCAAAAAGCAATAGATTTATTTGGACAATTTTTGTCCCAGCCATTTTTACTGTTTGAGGTGAAGGGAAATAAACAGCTGAGACATAGGTCATTGTTTACAACTCTACAGTTGGCAATATTGTAGAATATCTACATTCTAGGTATTGTAACAAATGTGTTTCAGGGAGACTAAAATGTCTGATCTTAATGCATGAGAGTTAAAAACAAATATTGGAATCACATAGGAAGATATTATTAGAAGGACAGTTGGATTTATACTTATGCAGGCTTCCATGTGACTGTTCTGGGAATCTGCGGAAGTCATAACTGACTTGTCTGGTGTTGTTATTTATTGAACCACGAGTGGGCTGTGCAAGTAGCCAATGTAAGCCATGCAATATAAGTTTCCGTGGTCAGACAAGGCATTTCAGCTGCCTGTATATCTTCCAAATGACCACCTTACTAAGCGGTTATTAGTGATGAGACTTTTGTGTTTTAACAAAAGAAAGAAAAAACATGAAAGAGGTGGGTCCTGCCATTTTAGTGTTCTTTTGTTGATTCCTGAAAGAAAATCTCTAAAATGCAGATGGTACATTTTAATGTAAGAAAGGTGCATGAAAGTTTTGTGTTTCTTTCATGTGCCCTGTTTTTTGTAACCTTTCTTTCACCTTTCAATGTCAAATCATCTGATAATTTTTTTCATCCAATGGCATTGCAAGGGTTATTGCAGAGATATGGTGATGTGACCAAGGGTTGTCAGCAGCCAGGCAGAACTGGAAGTGGGTAGGTGCTTTTGAATCTGTAGAAAGGTCTAGATCTCAGTGAAGACTGCCCTTTGGTTAGTGTTTCCTTGTGGGGATTCCTGTCTTGAGCTTCTGATGCCCTCCTCCATCTTTGATTGCTTTTTTGTCTGTCTGCATGCATTGGATCGTTCCCTTTTTTTGCCTTATTAATTGATTCTTGGTGGATCCCCTCCTTTTTTTGCTGCTGCTGCTTCTTCCAGGCATGTTTTTGTAATATGTGTGTATATTTTTGTGTACATTGTGAAGAACTTTGGAAAGCTGCTGCCTTTTCCCTAGTTGGCTTGACAGCAAACTATAAAAGGATTGACAGAGGTGGAAACAGAGGAAGGAAGGAAGGAAGGAAGGAAGGAAGGAAGGAAGGAAGGAAGGAAGGAAGGAAGGAAGGAAGGAAGGAAGGAAGGAAGGAAGGAAGGAAGGAAGGAAGGAGCTATCTGATTGAATTTGGAGGTTCATGATTGAGCAAAATGTCCTTGTGAGAAATAAGGGGTGTCAAAAAGTGTGTGTGTGTGTGTGTGTGTGTGTGTGTGTGTGTGTGTGTGTGTAGTGTGTATACTCAGGAGACTCATGGGGCCCTTGGGAGTAAAGTTGTCACAAAATTATGCTTAAAATACAAATATGGAGTTTGGGGTGAAATCCTGATTAAAGAAACACCCAAGGCATTGTCAATGAAACAAAAAAGTGTTTTGATAAGAAAAGGGTCATTTAAGTTTATGATAAAGACAAAGAGCCAAGACTAATTTGACCTGTTGAAAGACACAGTACAGAAGGAGAAGGCTCCAGAGGAAAAATGCCTGTTACTTATGGGGGGGGGGGGGGGAAAGAGATACACACCAGAAAGCACCTCATGAATATTGAGGTTCATGAAGGAATGCTGTAAGCTGTCAGCTGCTATTCTCATCTGTTTATTGACTGCTCACCACCTGTTCCCTTGCATTTCAGGGCTCAGTTGCAAGTGTAAGATTCCAGTGTGCATTGTCCATGGGAGAAACTGGTGTGTTTGTGTGTATGTGGTGGTGGTAGGCGGGGAGGGGAAGGGGATGTATCTAAGGAGAAATGTCCAGGTGCGGGCTTCAGAAACAGAATGTATGTGCATGCCTGAGTGTGTGTGTGCACATGCACAAACCCACCAATAAAAAGGGCAATGCATCATTATTTAATTAAATCCTGTTCTTGTATTCACTGACGGGATCCACTGCGGGGTGACCCTTGACCTTCTCCATTTTGTCGCCTGGCACAGCTGTTAGTAAATCACCTGCTGAAACCCCTCTCTAGAGCTCTAAAGGTCAGCTGTCAGTGGCTGTGGGAGACAGATAAAGAAGAAAAATAAAACTGAAATGGGGTGGTGGTGAGGGGGGAAGCAGTTTAAATCTTGTGTTTCCAGCCTTCACGCTCAGGCAATTGTTTACCTTTCCAAGCACCTGTTGGTCTGGGGTGTGTGTGTGTCCATGGTTCAGGCACTTTTATACTTCATCTCCTTTCTACTGGTTTTGGTAATGGGATTAATAATTTTTTCATTCATACACTAATATCAGCTATCCTGTTTTGGTAACATAGACAGGCAATGCATGATAAACTTTGATCCACCCACCAGAGTTAGTGACCTCTTTCTGCAGGCTTGGCAACATGCAGAGAGAAATTTATGTTTTTGTTTGTTTAGGATAGACAATATGCTGCCATGGTGCAATCCAGATTTCCACTGGCCCTGATTTGAGTACAGGCAGTGCACATGTACTCTTAAATAAGAAAAAGCAGACGCTATGCAGCGTGTCATGTATTCATCATAGGGTGTTATTTAACTCTAAGCTCAGAGCTGACTCACCTTTGCTGCATTACTCCAGAGTTTAACTGAAGTATTTCATTTTGTTGCTACTGCATTGCTGAGTTTATCTGTGTGTATTTTGCACAAGACTAATTTAATTTTTAAAAACATTCATATGAGAAGAGAAAATAGACCACTGTTGCTTAGTGTTGTAAATCACAGTAGAATAGGCCCATTGAATCAGTGAGGTTATGGTGAGACGACTCCATAATTCCATTGATTCAAATAGACCTACTTTAACTGCAACCCACTGTGCTAATTTGAATCAGTGGAACTTACAGAGGAATTGACGCACCCAATCCCCATTGATTTAATGGACCATTCTAGTGTGATTTACTACACTAAGTACCAGAATTTTGGCCTATAAAGAGAAATAATAATCATAGTTATAGCAATAATAGTTTGTCTTCTAACTCCATTGCTAAATACGTGTAATTGCACTATGCTACACCTTTTAAAATCAATGTTTTCTAATCTCCATTTTTTAATAATGTAAGTATACGGCCACCTTATACTTGAGTGAAAACAGGGTAAATATTATAATTGGTCATTTTTGTTTTCATAGGAAGTTTGCATTTCAGTAACGTTTGTATTATAAATTGCAGTGAGTTGATGGGCTGTTATGTTTAAGAAAAAACAAACAAATATAATAGGGAGCATCACAATGTTATGAAGAATAAAAACATCATGCAAAGGAAATGAAACGCTTGAGACAAACATCTGCCATAGATTTTTTTTCTTCAGATGATAATTTCTTCATTAAAATGGGAAAAAGTACTCATAGGATTGATTGAAGAGACATTAATTGTAGAGTGCAAAATTCTTTATAAAGGGTTGGCATTAATCACAGAACACAGAATCTGCCTTTGTTTTAAAGCTTACATGAAGGTTGATTTGTTTCCAGACAGGCCACCCTCAAAAAGAAGAGATCAAATGACATCAGAGGATGGTTTAGCTTTGGTTTAGTTCCCGCCACCCTGCCATATTGAAACACCCCCTCCCCCTTAGAAGGGCTATGGAAAGACAACAATATGATAAGACACACTATTCTTTGAACAGAAGCATTCAGGAGCCATAATAAAACATAATAAGGACCAACACAGCATAATCAGTATTTTGGCAAATAAGCTTCTTTTAGACAAGATGGTAATTTGGCTCTTTTATGTCTTACAGTGACTGTTTACCACATGGCTAAATGTCACACTAGCAACTAGAATGCAAACATGGTCTAAAGTTGAGTGATGATTGCAGGATGGCCAAGTCTGTTCTTTTCTGAGGGAAACAGGAGTGTAATGACCAACACAGTGTAATCAGTATTTTGGCAAATTAGCTTGTTTTAGGCAAGATGGCAATTTGGCTCTTTTATGTCTGACAGTTTCAAGAACTCCTAGCTAAGAGTGTAGGCTATGAGTCAGGAATCCCTCATTTGGATTTTCCTTCAGCCACTGAGACTGGAGGCCACAAGCAAGCTGCTGGCTCACACTACCTCACTCCTACAATGCACACTATAGGGAAAATAATAATATACAGGATGGCTTTAAGAATTACTGAGTAATTCTTACCTCAGGATGGCAGCACCCATGAGCACCTCCTGCCATACAAATGCTAATTGTTGCTGTTACTCCTTTTACAGAGATGTCAAAATATGGTTGACCCATCATCCTTATTTAGTGAATGATAAGTCAATCATGCAGGTCTAATAGAAGCGACTTTTCCATCAATATTTGGAGCATGGACAGGACCTGGTGTAGTGTGAGGGCTAGGTGATTAAGTTGTGAATTAAGAAGTTCTCAGTTCAATTCTTGCCTATTACATTGTCCAGAATGAGTAGGTGGCCTTGCACGAGCTGGCCTTTATCAGACTCCTCCCCCAATTTACAGACACATGTTCCATGAATATTGTAAAGATCACAGGAAGATAATGTGTATAAACTGCTTTTAGAACTCTTAAATGCTGTAGAAACTATTGTTTTCTGTTCTTATGAATGTTATTATTTGTGATTATTATGTTACTGAATAAATAAAGCTACATTAAAGTTAAAGCAGCTATGAAATTACAATTTCTTCTTTCTTGAGGGTTATTACCGATCAGATTTCTGATTGTTCATCTGCCATCTCTTGTTACATTTATATTGTTTAGGATTGCCTTTGTTGTTGGTACTTGTTAACATTTATAAAATTCTTAATTGAGAAATATTTACATAGAAGCTGTAACTAATGACTTGACCTGATAGGTAGTTTTTCTTGCTGGAAAACTGTTGTTCCTACATTTAGACATTTAAAAAATTAGAACATAACACAAAGCAAACTTGTGAATCATAAGTGTCTTTTTTCCCAATGAAGTTATTAAAAAAAAGAAAGAAAGAAGAATGAAGAGAATATGTCTTTCAAATTGGACCCTATTATATGGTATAGTACAATAAATAAAACATTTCATTCCACAAGCCTTGTAAGTGTGGGAATAAATAGGTGAAATTATGATAATTTTCCAGACATGATCTGCTTATAGTAAATATTACTGCTTAAACAACGGAGGCTAGACAATAATCCCTTCAGGGTTTGTGGTAATCTCTTTAAATACTACACATCATTATGTTCTCAGACTACAAGTCCTAGATGGAACCTGAGCTTTCCACCTTTCTTAACTTAGTGATTTTTCTGTTTGTAAGTAGCAATCAGTGCATTGTTGTTTGCTGTCACAGGGACAATTTAAATAGAAAGATACTGATTGTGCAAGCAAGTTTGATACCTTTCTGTTCATTTTGTTGTTTTGTTTTTTCATATATTTTTGGAGTGTCATACATGCAACAAAGCAGGGTTGGGGTTTTTTTTTTCAAATAGAAATATAAGGCATCCACTGTTTATTCTTTCACATAAATACATTTCTTTATGATCATCAGAAGTTAACACCTCAGTCATCTATCCTGATTTCTCCTTTTTGGAGATTTTGATAGAATAATAATTAAGTTCAGTGGCATTAGGAACCTAAGAAACTGCATACAATTGACCCTTACTATTGGCCCATATTGTCTTCTCCATGTGTCAACTACTCTCTAATGGCTTAGGCTGTTCTGTCAGAAATATACACTGTAGATGCCACGGTCTGACCTTGGGTCCTCAACCAGTCCATGTGTACGCTCTTCCATTGAATTATGGCTTCTTCCCATTGCATTCTTTTGATGTAGTTGCTGTGTTCCTCTGAGAAATGTGACCTGCAGGAATTCTCTATGAAATATCACCAGCTTTCCTCAGTATGTTCCCCACCCCCAAATTTTCTGCAGGAAGTTTGAGCAGGAAGTTTCAAATATACCTCATTATGTCACAAATGTTGCTTTTAGGCATTTAGGAAAGTAAGAGTGTACTAAACTCTACTCCAGAATCTTATTGCTCATAAACCTTTTCAGCTTGCATCAACACAGTTCTTACAGTTGGCTTGAACAGGAACCTTAAATACACCTTAAACAATGCTTCTATAGATGAACATTGTAAATAGTAAGTACAATTTGTTGTCCTGTCCTTCTTAGTTTGTCAGTTTTAAATTTTTGCCCCCTCATCATTTCTCCCCACAAACTGGACTGATAGTCAGTGATCTTATTTCCTGGATTGTGCATAACTCCACATGCGCAGGATAACCAGATAACTCAAGTAACCTGCTTTCCTTGTTGTGCAGTACATGATTGTTGCTATTTTCCAGTGCAGTGAGTAATATGCAACCAGGCATCAGTTTTGGGTGTGGAGAGCTGCTATTCAGAAAAAAATAAAAATAGAAGTAACAACAAAGTCTGACTGGAGCCCAAAATTGTGAAAGAGATTTCGAATGAACTCCACAGTCTTGTTTGTGGCAGTGTTTAATTTGTGATGGTGCAGAACTCAACTGGGATTGAGTGAAAGCAACCGTAAATCATAGGGCTGGAAGTGCTCTACCTGTAACAATATCTAATTTAGGCAGAATATATGATTGGATGATTCTGCAGGTGTGATCTCTGCATACTATATGTATTTGTAAATATAGCATAATTCTATTTGGCAACTAACTGAGTGAACTGGTATCCCATAATTAGAGCTGAAAACACATTAATGTTGAAGAGAGGTGACTGAGGTTGTCCTGTGTTTGTGAAGCCATACTTTAAAGGAATCTCATGCTTCAGTTTTGAAGACCAGTCACCAAACAAAGTAAGGAAGCAACTAGACTGGTGTTTGTTCTGCTATTCATACTGTGTTTCTGACTATTTTGATATTAATTCTATTGACTACATGAGGTTAGCACTAATTGCAAGTAGGTCTGATCTTTCAGCATGAGTATGCAATATCATTATATGGGAGTGAACCTAACTTATTTTGCCTGCCTTCTGCTTGCAATGGTAAGGGCTGCAACTGCAATGTACTTTGTAAACTGATGAAGCACTGGATTGATACAGCACTAATTCAAATGTTTATGATAAAAACATTAAGAACATTATAAAGAAGAATGAGAAATTGGAATGTCAGCAAAAGGATATTAAGCCCTACTCCTTTTACCTGCTATTTTCTTGCATTGGCAAGGACTAGAATTTGTAAACTGCATTTCTCTCTCTCTCTCTCTCTCTCTCTCTCTCTCTCACACACACACACACAGAGGTTACCACTACAGCACTAAACTGATACAATACTAATACAGATGCTTACCATATCTTGTCAGTTCAGCATTATTTCACTTGCTAAACATTAAAAAATAAGAGAAGGAATCTGAATGCCAACAAAAGAGGTGAGTAAGAGGGTGGAGATAATGGCAGAAACGATGATGAAGAAGAAGCAGGGGTGGTGGTGTGATGTGTGGACAATAGAAATGCACCCTCCCAGGATAATTAAACATCTCTGTGTGAACTGTGACAGTGATTTAAATGCCAGGGTGCAGTATGGAAAAGTTTGCATCAACCTGGTACAAGCTTCTGTGTGGTCACACCCTAATAATCCCAGAGCAGAGAGACACTTGTCCTTGTGATAATGAGCCACTCAAGTAGTTAAAAATTCCCCTTTCCAGTCATGGGCTATCCCACAGTCTATTTTTGGCCTGAGGAAATATGAAAGACCTATGTATAAGGGTCACGTTTGTGATGAGACATTTTCATGGGCAACTCATACTTCAGTGATGGTATTTGTCAAGGGATGAATGTAGATAACAGCCAGGCAGTTTTCCATGAAGAACTCTAAGCCAAAATAAATTTCTAAAGAGGATTTAATAAACAAAAAATATTTTCTGAACTGATACATGCTATTTACAATATTTACCAATATTCGTACATTTAAATTATTTTCTAAAGTGCAAGGTAAGGTTATTTTGTTATATAGGCAATTGTATGCAGACATTTCAAAGAAACTACTTCAGTCAACATATTCAGTATGAGGTCAAAAGTGCAACAATTTACTCTGTTTACAAAGTTACTTAATTTCAAATAGCTACTAGAGCTTCTGGAGCTCATTTATACAATGTCTATTTACAAAAATGAAACATAGTTTGTTGCAATATGTAGCAATGCTGTCACACATGAAGGAGAGTTCAGCCACAAGACTTACTTCATGTGGATTTACATCTGCTTCCATTAGATACAGGCTCTGTATCTGAAGTATCACAACTGAAATCAATTCGAGACTGCACCAAAATTTTGGAATTGCGTGGCAGTGACCAGAAAATCACAAATCTTTATTTCTCAAACTCAAATCCTTTTTTGAATCCTATGCCCGGCTCAAGAGGTTTTCCAAAGACAAATCCTCCTGATTGCCATTTTGTCCCAAAATTGAGAGGGACGAAAATGTTGTTTACAGTGCCTCTTGGTTCAGTGGCTTCAAAAGCACTGAGCCAAGAGGCCCTGGCAATGTTATGTGTCGTGCTTCCAGTGGCAAGGCACGGGAGCAAAGCCTACATTGAAGTTGAGGCAGCAATGAGATACAGTGTCCAGATCTTTGAAATTAAGAGCTTTGGGCTCACCGTTCTCTTCAGAACAAGATCTTTGTCTCCTTGCTGACCTTAGGTCCTGCTGCTGACACCACTTCCAAAAGGTTCAATTTGGAAAGGCAAAGGAGATGGCTGGAGAGAAACAGCAGGGCAATCCCCTTTGAGCTTCTTTTATTTATACATTTTATTTATTTAATGCATTTTGACACCTTTCACTAGCCAGAGTTCTTTGGGAGATGTAAAGTGTGTTAATTACTACACTTATGTAGTTTGAGCAAAAAGAAAATTCTCTGAAGACAAGCTTTCTCCAGTAATGCTTAGACTGCCCAAAGCAATTACAGGGCTCATTTTGCCCACTTGAAGAATGCTGGGAATATCATGAACCAACAAAGCTGCCTTATAGCCCAGGTTTGTTTTTTCCAAGTGGCAGCAGTTCCTCAAGACTTTCTGAGCTTTACTAGCATAACCTCTTTTAACTGCAGATGCTTGGGACTGAATGTTTGTTTTATTTGATTTATACATATTGTTGAATGCCTAAAAAAGCGATGGTTTTAATTATGCAGACAAGACAACTTGCCATGGATTGTCCAAGAACAATTATGGCTCTGTATTTGTGTTTTCAGTAGGGAGTGTGACACACAAGAAAGAGTTAATGCCCTTGCAATGCTTTTATGATCTACTCTGATCTGAACTAAACTGATAATTTTTGAATGGGAGAATGATGTGTAATAATAGGTCTGGATGGTCAACTGTGTGTGCAACTTGAAACAGTGGCTTGAATCTGATGTTTGATAAGTGCTTTCAAATAAATTGGAGAACAAAAAATTCCAGGTAATAGTACGTGTGCAATGTGCTGCAAGTCTTTCAAATCTGTATTTTGAGTGTGGAAGGAAATGCATAGTTATGGATTACAATAATCATGCTAAACATTTTTTTCATAGATTTGTAGAAAAATCAGTATTTAAGAAATGTGATTATTTGGATCCATTTTGCAGGAACCACATGTAGTACCAAAAGGTAGAAAAGTAGACATGCCAACAAAAATAAAGAGAGATATTTTCATCTCTCTTTTTTCTCTTCTGAATGAAAAATGACTATTTCAAATCAAATATTTACTGCTAATAGATATAGATTTTTGTTCAAAATATAAATGGTCAACCATTACTTTCTGTTTCAGTATGCTTCTGTTTCATGTGCAAGTTGATTTTGGTTAGAAGTAGTGTAACTCTTTTGCTGTTCAGCTTCTTTGCAGGAAGCCCCTTGCTGTCCTGCAAATTCTGACTCACTGTGGCTTGGTGTCAACAATCGGCCCAAACAAACTACTGGAATTTTGTGTATATGTATTAATCACTGTTTCTTTCTTGTGGAAATTAGCATTTCATATATATTGTGCCTGTTGGCCAGGATAAAGGAGACTTTCATTTCATTATGAAACAAAACTGACTTGAAAGAGTTCAGGGAGTTAGGCATCTGGCTGCAAAGCCAGAAGTTGGGAGTTCAATTCCTCACTGTGCATCCCAGAAATGCCAGCTGGTGTAGCCTTGGGCAAGCTGCACAATCCCAGGGTGCCTCCAGAAGAAGGGAATGGGAAACCACTTCTAAGTGCTCTCTACCTAAAAAAACCCTAAAGGGGCTGCTATAAGTCAGAATGACTTGATGGTGCACAGACGCATGCACGCATGCACACACACAGAGTCACACATAAAAAAGGACACTGCAGCAAAAAAATTAATGGGAGATTCATGCCAATGTGTCTCCACTCTTTTTTTCTGGTGGCTGTGAGTCCTAATCTTAAATGGTTCAGTCCATATTGTGCAAGCCTGAAAAATCAAAGCCTCCAGCGAACTTTGATTTGGCCGTGCCTTAGTTATATGTTACATTAGGATCCATATAACTTGCATGATAGTTGAACCACAGATACCTCCTATTGAGGGGAGGGGAAGGAATGTGAATCCAGAGCTTAGTTTGTTTCAAGCTGCTGGCATCTGCTTTCAATGCCAAGGGTTAATGCTGTAATATGTATGAATAGGGGAATAAACACCCGTGAGCAGGTAAAGTGAGCATTTCATTACATATGAGTGACAAGCGTCATGTAGTTGTTGAACAAGGCAAAGAGCATCCAGATCAGAAGACAGTGCTTCCAGACAAGACTAGAGCCTTGGTACATCTTTTTAAACACTCCATCCATCCATTTTAACATATGGTGTTGACTAATTTTTCTGATTGATGGAGGCCCTCATGTTCCCACACAGGTTCTGGTCCTGCAAGAGTATTGCCAGTCCTTGTTGAATCCATGTGATGCTGTGAAAAAGGATGAAGGCATCTAGCTTAAAAGGAAGGGCAACCGGCAATTTGCCTTATCCTTGTTCACGGAACCGTTTAACCCTTGGCAGACTTGGATCTCAACAACAACTATAGTAAGTTGTGAAAGAATAAGAAGATGATCCAGTTTTGTTCAGCAGTTTTTACATCTTACGGCTCATTGGAGGAGAATCAGTTGAAGACTTTAACCGCCTGGTCCTTGGGGTGGTTTCAGATGACGTCCACTCTGATGACTGCTTGCCAAATTGAATTTGAAGAGCATTCAGGATGTCATTCAATTTTTGGTCAATTTGTGTGACCTGTTGTAGAGTCAAAAAGCAAAGCATATAGTTTATCACTTGCTCATATTTGCACTGGTGGATTGTGGGTGCACTACATAAAATTTACTATACCACTTCAACTGTCATGTGGGGTTCATCTTCAGATCCTTGAAATTACAATATGGCTACAATGCAGACAATTCTCTGTTAATCTCTACCCTACCACACCTCTTAAATTCCTTAGTAGTGCACATTTCTAAAAATAATGTCAAAAAATTATGTCACGCCTCTTTTATATCAGAAAGATTCTACTTTGAGATTGTGGTGATACACATTTATTGAAATGTAATCAATCCTTTTAAAAGCAGGTAAGTCAAATATTGTTTAATAACACTAATATTGTCAAAATAATATTTAGTAGCTAATTTCTACCAAGCTGAATAATTAGTACAAATTATTATGATGACTATTTTTAATGTAAAGGAAGCTGTGCAAAGATAATTAAAAAATCCCATCAACCTGTAAAAGTGCTCCATGCAAAGAGCCTCACAAAATTTCTGTGCTGGTGAGCTTATCCATGGATCCAAAATTTCTGACTCTGTTCTGGTATTCAGTTGTGTAATTGTGGGGAGGAAGCTGAGGATGTTTGGTCCAGCTTTACACTGCCCCATGTTGCCAGAGATAGCTGGAAAAATGGCCTCATTTGTCTTCAGCTGAAAGTGCTTACAGACTTCTATGTGATGGAAAGCCCTGGCTTATTACACTACCATGTGATCAGATGTATTAATTTTAAGATGCAGCTGCAATTTAAGATGATGCATGATCTTTGGTTTGGCCTTAAACCTTGTATCATCTGCATCCAATGGTCAGTAATCCAAATCCTCTCCTATGATCTTTTTATGAAATACAGAAACTTGGATCTTGTAGTTAACATTTCCTTTGTGCTAAAGGAATTTAGTTCACTACAATATTCTTGGAAGGCAGCCAATATTTTATTATTGGGGCATAATGCAAATGGGGTGTTCGTGCCATGTGTCATTTTAAATTCTCAATTTCTTCATATAAATTTGCATCTGCAATCTTATGCTGACCATTAATTTCTTCTGTCTTCTGTTTTGATGATATGTAAGTGACCATCCTAGATGAACATAATGGCTTTACCAAGACAACCTAGGGTTGTTCTGTCCGCATCTCATCTCTTTAATGACCACCATCCTTATGCAAAGCTTTGAGGAGGCCCAAGATGTCTATACTCTTGTCACAGCAATTTCTCCACTTCTCCCCTGTATCCACAGCTGCAGCATGCATGCCAGGGACAGAAGGATTCAGCAGAAACTAGTTGGGGTCAAGGCAGTGACTTCAAAGTGAGCTGTTCCTGCTATGGCCATGCCCTCTGCATAGCAGGATGGTGACACAGCTGTGTGGGGTGTGAGAACACTCACTCACTCACACACACAAATGTGTGTGAATGGGCAAAGGCATGGTTTCAAGGTTTGACATTTCAGAGATTTAACTGCAGTCTCCCTAACATTAGTAAAATAATAACCTATGCCAAATTAGAATGTCAAATAATGCTGTAGATAGGTTTGGACTCTTGACTGAATGCTTGTCTTGGCAGAATCTTGACCCTCAAGCCAGATACACTCAGTCCAATGTTAGAAGTGTCAGTTTCTATATATTCTTGCACTTCTGTCAGGAGAAGGGCCCTGAGAATGTCATCTTTCCCAGCACTGTAATACTTAAAAATACAAAGCATCCTTTTTAAAGAAGAAAAAAGATTTGTGGGATTTGATAATTCAACGGTTCAGGATACTAAAGGACTGCTGCTGAAATGCCCCCAGTACTGTTTCAACATATATTTTACATCTGGAAACATGTTCCACTTCTTCACTAGGGATGCCAGACTCTCTCTCCCTCACCCCACATCTCTCCCCTGTCAGAACTGCCACCACTTTAACAAAGCATCTGGTGACCTTGCCAGAAAACCTGTGAGAGATGGTATGATCTCATAGAGCTCCGTGGTTCACGAAGAAGCCCCATCACAAACACCCTTGCACCAGAGAGAACCGCCTACATCATCAACAACAGAGGGGTAGGGATGGAACCTGAGCTTCTTTCCGACCTCAACAGTCTACAAAACATTGTGGTGATGGTGGTGGTGGTTAAAAATATGAATCTGGCCTCCATCTCATTTACACTATGCAATATTGCCAGGATGGGTTTTATGTTAAAGGCTTCTCCCTACTCCCACAATTCAGCAGTAGTATGTGGGGTGGGAGCATAAGTGTGTGAGGGTGTTTATATGTGAGAGAGTCTAATGATAAAGGAACATTACAAGATGCCACACACTGAATCTGACCACTGGTTTATCTGGACCAGTACTACCAGCTCTAACTGTAGCAGTTATTTCCTGGTGTTTCAGGTCTACCTGGAGATGCTGAAGAATAAACTGGGCCTTCCACATGCAAAAAATTTTCTCCACCACTGATCTGTGGCTCTTCCTGCTTGTGCGTGCATATGTGTATATCTGCCTTCCTACAGTGTGTTGGGATGTGCACCTGTATGTATGATGAGCAACGTTCCCTTTAATTTTCCAGAATGCTGGAACCCTACGCAGGGGCTTCCAGCCGTGACCGGAAGCAAATGGGTGGCAACACTGGATCAGTTACGTGGCCCTGATGCAGCACTGTGTGGGTGTGCACATGTGCAGCTTAGAGGGAACATCAATGATGAGTGATATATATGTGCACAGATGCACACAGAGATATGAAGCCCCTGGCTGCCAATACAACGCCCTATGCAGTCCTAAGCCTAAAGGAAATTTCCCCACCTCTGGTTTAAAGGGTTAACTCTTAAAAAAAAAAAAAAAAAGATACAGCCTGGTTCTTGAAGAGCTTGTTTGGCTGCCATCACTCCTAGCTCAATACACTATTTAAGAAATTATCTGAAATTAAAAAGAGAGCCACCTGTCTAAATGACACAACATTAATAGCACTAAAGGCAGAGAAATGGGATCAGACAGACAGAAAATAGCTTAAGGCCCTCCCAGATGATTAGAAAGCATTTCTTGAGATTGTTGTCAAGTGCACAGTAGGGCTTTGGTAGAGGCTATTCCCTGCTATTTCTCTTTTGATGTAATTTTTCACTGTTCTAATGATTTAATGGAAGTGAGAACTAGTAATGGCTTAAGCGTTTTTGCCTCAAGGGAAACGGTTGCTTTAAAAGGTTTTAAATAACACCACACCAAGAGGAATTGCACCATCCTGGCACATAAAAACTGAAATATCTTCTACCTGTATGCATTGTCAATGGATTGTCATAACTATCTTGTCTCACTGAGTTGAGTTATTAACGTTCTGAGCCACTGAGCTAGCCTATGCTTCTTCTGACAGATTCCAAATTCAACTGCACTCCAAAACTATGAACCTCATCCTTTAGGGTGGATACATCCTTTTAAAATATACACTCAATATTCCTTTTATAATTATCAGTTTATTGGCCCTTATCCAGTCTACTACTGTGCCCAGCTACCAATTCAGAAAATTCACTGTTTCACCTGGATTTGATGAAAGGAGATACAGGGCTGATACATATTTGTGTATCAGTGACATCTAGTTTGAGTCCCTGAATAACCTCTCTCAGCAGTTTCATGGAGATGTTAAACAGCATGGGGAATAAAGTAGAGTCCTGTAGAGGCCCCCATCCCAGTTTTAACTATTAAGGGACTGCTTCCTTTAAAGAAACTTTTCAGTTAGATCCACTTGATAAATACAACTTAGGGCCATCCCACATTTTTAAGGCAGCAAATATGCATTTGCCTCTGAATATACATTTGGCAGAGAACTGGAACCAATATTCATTAGTACCTCCACACATTTCCAAATACCAACATGCAATTGTCTCTAAAACATTAGCTTACTGGAAACAAACAGGCACACACAGACGGATACACACACATACACCTCTCTCACACAGCCCCCACAGGTATATCCTTAAATGAAGCATAATTTGTTCCCCTTGTCATGTGTCCACTTGACAGGGCACCTCAACAAATCTTGGCTCTGATAGTGCATGCCTCTATGGTACACATTTTCAAACATCTGTTTTTTGGCTTGCACCTCATAGAGTTCTTTCAGGCTTTCCAATAAGATAATGCTTTACATTGTTTGTACAAGTGCCACAGCCAAGCTGTCAGTCATTCGCTAAGGGAAAAGGAAGAAAGAAAACACCTTGAATAAAGATGATTGTGCAAACTCTGAAAACTGATATTAGCTAAACTTACCACCATATTTTTGTTCCACTTTATATATTGCTTTGCCGAAGTAAAGGGTTTTTGTTCAGTCATTATGCACAGAGTTCCTACAACATGAGCAAGTTACCACAGAACAGAGTCAATTGTGTTTTGGACAGAACAAGCAGAATCTACTCCGTAGGGAACCTGGGAAACAACACTTGTACATAATGGTGCCATACAGTTTATTTTTATTAGTAATTATTTATGCTGATTATTTTTATGACATATGTTCTTTTTATAATGAGTTTCAATTTCAATTACTGTGCCTTTTGATGATCAGCCCATAGAAACAGGGTTTAGATTTATTTCTGCCTTCACATTATATTTTTTACGTGCACCTTAAGAATATTGTGTTCCTCTACTCTTTCTCAAGCAAACTTAACTCTGGGGGGAGGAGGAAGAGTACATGACAGTGGGAAGCTCTTTTCTGAAATATGAGAAGGCGATGTGGGTCTTATCTTTAAGACCTGAACAATTTTGAACATGTGTGGTAACATCTATTGCTACCTGAATGTAAATGAATGATAACTAATACATCTAATAAACTGCTCCAAGAGGTACTGCACACTACAATTTCTGTACTTATCAGTGGGAGCAGAGCCAGACCTTCAGAATGGGGCCTAAAAGGCTCTTCTTAATGCCAGCATTCCTCTTCACCCACTGTGGAAAGATTAGAGAAGTCCACCTTCTCTCAGAAATCCTGACCTTTTCTGAGCTAAAAACCCAAGCCTAATATAAGGTCGGTTGATGCTAGCTCATCTATCATTAATGTAAAGTAAGTATTGCACTAGGGCAGCCATTATCAATGGGAGCCATATAGCTTGCTGGTGGCCCTGGCATATTTGAATGGGGCCACAAATTGGAAACAATTCTGTGATAGGAAACACCACAACATAAAGTTTGTTATGTGACTTATAAAATCCTGATTCAGTCTATATTTCTTTCATATTGTGTTTATGGCCATGGCCAAAAACCAGTTGAGAATGGCTTCATTAGGGAATGAATTGAAGACAATGGCTGTTTTCCTGAAAGCAACTGATTGATTATCAGTCCTAATTTTCAGGATCTGCTGACCTCTGTTTTCTTGCTCAATGCATCAGTTAAAGGAAATGGTGCCACCATCAAACAATGGATCTAGACCAATTGTTTGATAAAAGCCAGGCAGTCAAACCCTTAGATTGTTCAGGGAGACCTGATACTCTCTTTGCAGACTCTGTGGAAACAGGTGAGCTTGGCAGCTGTCCACTGGCAAGCAGCAATAAACAGCTGCTCCTTATCACATTGAAATACTCACAACACATTTTACATGTGACACTCCTGCTCTTTCAAGAAAGATTGGAAATGTAGCTTGAGCTGTCAGTTAAATAAATAATACATTGAAAGTTATATTGGTGTAGTGGGATAGAAGAATCAGATTTTTTTTAAATTATAGCAACATGAAACTCTCCAAAGTTTAGTGTACAGTGAAATTCAAAGTAAATTTAGCAGTTTTCCTTCAGGTGAAATATGAGTGGAATTCTAAGGGAGATCAGAAGAGTTTCAGATAAAGCTAGCAAACTTTCACCACCTAGTGTCTTTAGGTTGTAACAGAGTTTCTTAAAGTAAAAACTGGGGCCACATTTTTAAAGTTCTTTGTTAGACAACTTGAGAAACACAAAACATTCTGAAACTGCAGGAGGCCTCACAGACGATACCATCTTAAAATATGTTTCAAATGCTACTTTTAGTGGTCTTTTGTACTCACAAACAATCTTATAGGGATGAACAATAAAAATGTGTGCTGGGGTAGTAATATATGAAATCACATAGCCTTCAAAATATACTGTAGAACATTGAAGTTAATTTTATTTATTTATATGCTGCCTTTCTCCCAACAGGGGAAGCAAGGCAGCTCACAAGAATTAAAACTGTAAAACAATCAACAATTTTTTAAAAAATATATAAATATCATATTAAAAACAAACTTATATTGAGAGTCAAACCAAGATTTAAAAGAATTAAAAATCTGTACATTAATAGCAACATGTTCTTTACTGCTTAAAAACCCACCTGATGACAGAAAGACAAGAGGGAGGGGGCGAACATGGCTTCTCAGAGCAGTGCATTCCAAAGCCTGGGAGCAACAACTGAAGAGGCTTTTCCTCACATACCCTGCACATCATGCTTCTAAAATGAGTAACAGTGCAAACCTACCTACTTAGAATTAAGTCCTTTGGAGTTCAACAGAAATTATTTCGAGGTAAGGAGGTATCAAGTCAGTTTAAATTACTCTTGAGTAGAGAGGGACATGAACGTGAAAAGTGGTGGTTTGTGATGGTTTGTGGTTCGCTATGAACAACAAACCACGACAAACCAAACAGAAATCTGAACCAGTTTGCAATTTGCTTTTCAGTTTGTGCCTGGAGGGGAGGGCTACCTGCTCCTGTTGCCCTGCCACCCCACCCCTGCCACCCTGAAGTGGCAGCACAATGACAAGGAGGTGGGATGCAGCCTCTAGGCAAGTGCCCAACTCCCAGTTGATCGCCCTGATCAGCTGAGAGGCAGGCACATGGGCAGAAGGCAGTGACTGGCTTCCCTTCCAGAAGCCTGGGCACTGCTTCTGTGCAAGCGCCCGACCCCCTGCTGATTGCCCTGATCAGCTGGGAGGCAGGTGCATGTGCAGTAGGCAGCACCTGTGCTCCTGGAAGGGAAGTCAGTCATTGCCTTCTGCGAATGCACTCACCTCTGCACATACGCTCTGATCAGCTGAGCTGCATGTGCATGTGCAGGGGCGGCAGGCCTGGCTCCTAGAAGGGAAGCCAGCCTGCTATCTCTGATGATGGCGGGAGTGGCAGTGAAGGCGGCAGGACCAGATAGAGCGGCAATGGAGGCAGTGGAAAGAGGGCAGGTAGGCATCCATTTTGCCGAAGCAAAATGAAGCTCTGGGGCGGAAAAGTTTGTTTTGTTTCAGTGAAACGGGATCCCCAAATTGGGTCGCAAACCAAACCATGAACCAGCTGAATTGGCAGTTTTTCTGGTTCGTAGTTTGGTTTGTGCTCATCTCAACTCCTGAGTTAAGAACATTTAAATTGCTCTTGAGTTTAAAAGGTAGCAAGACCCCTCCACCAGTCTTGTACACTTCGTGATCTACCAAGCCATGGTAAAGAAATTATAGTTGTCCTTCTAGGGTTTCCAATTTTTCTTTGCTTCCCCCCCTCACAGTTGTGCCAAGAATAGCATGCAAGGCATGTGCTTTCAATTGTGCTTTCAATTGCACACCTTCCTGTGCTTTTGCCAGTGAGTATACAGACACCGGGCTGATCAAGACACTGGGCTAGCTGATGCTGGTTCCAAAATTTCCTTTGTGATACTGCACAAGTACGAAGTAAAGCACTCTACCGTGCCAAGGTCTGTACATACAGGATCTGCATGTTGAAGTAGTTTTGGATGCTGCGCTGGAGGCGAAGTAGGCATCGGTTGCTTAAATAGTTGAGACAGCAAGAAAGTCAGGGCAGCACGGAAGCAGCTCAGTTTAAATCCGAGGGGCAAGCTGCTCAGAATGAGGAGCCAGTCCAGAGGGAAGGGTGGGACCACTAAGTCCATGGCTGTCCTGAAGGACTGGCTACACTGGCACCCTCCGACCCCCAGCATTTGTGATAGAAGCAGAGGCAGGGAAGTCAGCATTTCTGACCTCTTGGGGAGCAACTGAGATGGCATCAAGGGCAAGAGGCCTGTCTATGCCTAGGGGCTCAAAGCCAACACCTCCCCCATCACCCAACAACAATAAATCAATTGGCCCTATTTATGATCAAAGGGAAATTTAATAATGAAGTCATTTACTATATAAGGTCTGACTTATCTGAACTTTCATGAATAACAACTACTCTGACATATAGAATCCATATTAAAATGGGGGTGAGGAACTAATGTGTGGTCCATGTGATTATCTTACGTCAGTTTCCTGTTCATTCTTGTTTATTTTCATTCCACTAAACTTATCTATGAAAATCCATCGTTTCCCTGCCCTCCCTTCCTTTATCTCAAACATACCCACCCATTCTTAGGTTAGGTGTTAGAACCCTGGTGACCTGGAACATTCACGCTTCTACTTTGAACACATTTTCATTTGTTTGGGTTTCCATCTACATTTCCTTTTTGAATCAGCACACACAAGAACCCTGTTTCCTCCTCCTCAGCCTTTGCTATTTGTTAGCACAGATATCTCCTTTGGGGGTAAATTGTGGGGTGAGGAAGAGAAGATTGTCCTAGGCCTGGGTCTAAATGATAATTTTTGCAGAGCTATTGGCTAGTGTGTCATTGCAGCTTTTGGAATTAAATATCTACTGGCTGAACTTAAATTCTAGGAAATACTTAGTGGTTCTTTCTATTCTTCCACAGTGTCATTAAAAAGAGGCTACTACTGGATTAAAAAACTCTTCAGATGCAAGCCTATAAATGTTTTCATCAGAATTAATCCCACTGTACCCCATGCAATTTACTTCTGTGTAGACATATAGAAGGCTGAAGTTTTAGTTGATTACATTTATATGATTTATTTGATTAGCTGAAGAATGACATAAGCCTACTCATTTTTGCATAAGAATAAAACAGTAGCTTAAAAAAACCACACACTTGGCTATGTTGGTTAAAATTTATGACATATACAAAGGAAACAGAAATTAGTATCTTCCTCTGAGCTTGTATCTGGCTGTTTCAAAATAAGGGCTCAATCACACATGTCAAAAGCACGGCAGTTATATCGGATCTGCTGTTATTTAAAATGTTCTGTGGATTTCTGTTCACATGGCACACAGGTAACATCAATTCATTTGGCCAGCCAATCCGTTTTTCCCCACCTCGCTGGCTTGATTGTTTTAAAATGTACTGATCCCTGTATTGCTTCAGTCTTTATTGTTTCATCATGTGTGAATGTTGCTTTAGATTTATTTACTTTGTTAACAGGTCAGGGTTTTGAGCTCTGTAGCCATTGTACTTGTACCTTTTTTTAAAATTTTTTTTAAATAAATGCTTCTCAATAAATCTCTTGCAATGGCGGCGGCAGCAGCAGCAACAACATGAATATATTGCTCAGAAGAAGATAGCCCCACTCCCTTGCTGGTGTAAAGGAAGGAAAGGGGAAAGAAGGCTTGAGCAGAGAAAGGGCCATTTCCTGCTTGGAACTGTTTGACAGGAGAAAGAAAGAGGTATCACTTTTTTTTTTAACCCTGCTCTTCACAATACTTTAAAAATACTTGCAGACATGCTTCCTCCTCCCAACACTGATCAAAGGGGAAAAGAAAAATGAAAGCCAAGAACTGTGAGGGACAGATGCACTAGAATAAGGAAAAAGGGATGACTGAGTAAAAGAAGGGAAGGGAAAGGGGGAGGAGGAGAGAAGGAAAGGAGCGGGGAGAAAAACACAGGTAAGTCTTAGGGACCAAGTCCCAAGTCTGAATGTGAGTCTTGGGGCTTGAATTGCAAGTCTCAAGGCCCATGTCCGAGTCTCCGCCCCTGCCCTGAGAGGCTTTAGACTTGGACTGCACATGTGCTGCCCATCTGATAGGCTGGCACATGTGCTGAGACAGAGCAAACCCATGTGCTCGGCGCCCCCCCCCACTATGGGGCTACCTACTGCCCCCCACTGCCCCCATCTTCAAAGCCAGCAGACCTGGCTGCCCTTCTAGGAGCCAAGGGCCGGCTGCCTCCCTTCCACGCAGGCTGACAGGCTGGGGCAGGCAGGCCCGCTAAAGCAGGAGGGATGCTCCATGCAGGGAGCCCGAGGGCCTACATAGTGAAATCCATGTGATGGGAATTATAAACAGTACCATAGTGTCATTTATCATGTCAAAGAAAGCTCCGAGTCAGTAGTCAGCCACTCAACCAACGTTTATTATGAATTACGTAAACTGTGTCTCCACCATTCAGTTCTCTTCACTGAGCTATGCATAAGGGAATTAGTATTAGTCCACAGAGTCCCCTTTCAGGGACTGGAGAAGGGATACCTTCACCACACCTTTCACCCATATAGTTCAATCAACAGGAAAGGTTTGCAAACCTTCAGCCTGCCTTCTCTGGTGTAAATGCTTGAACTGCTTTACTCTGCATTCATATGGCTACATATGAGTAAATGAAATTTGTTATGTTCACCTTCCTAATTTTAACATATTGATGCACTACTCAAGACAAAAATATTATTAATTAACATAAGAATACAATTCATTTTTTATGGATGTGATATAGAATTATGTATATATGAATTTATTTATATGATATTATCTTTAATAAGTTATAATGTTGTAATTGTAATTCTTTTTATGTTATTATAGCCCTTGAAGAAAGCAGCTAGGCCAAAATGTGTTGGGCATTTAAAAATGAAATAAAGAACATTATATTTTCTACATTCTGTGCTTACAGTTCCATCTTTTTGACCTAAGATTTCAGTGGATGTACCAGTTCCCTTTGTTATTTACTGAGGGAGAGCTGGCCTGAAGAGAAAGGTCTTTGTCTGCTTGTGGCAGGACAGCAGAGATGGGGCCAACCTGGCCTCCTGTGGGAGGGAGTTCCAAAGTCTGAGAGTTCAGGAGTATGATCATCTCATCGGAGGACAAGGGGCTGCTTGTGAGATTAGCTTCCTCCCAACCAAGTGCCCGTTCTCTGCAAACATAATGTTTGTCTGTTTTTAAAAAGCTTTGTATTGCTAGGTTACTTCAAGAAAAGTAAATAAAAAAAGAGGTGGGCATTGACAATAAGCACATTGTCAGAGATAGTTTCTGCTGTGCAAAAACAGCTCTCTGCCTCTAGTGATTTCTGCAAGTTGTTTGTTTTTTGGATGGCTATAGTGATTTCATTCATGGAAACCTAATTTTAAAAAATGTGGACCACAGTGGATCCAAATGTAGTTTATCCAGTGTTTAGTGGCGACCTCAATCAACTACTGGGGAACAGCAAAGAGTTACAACAAAGCATCTAAATACGAAGTGGAATATCTGTCCACAGCTGCTGATTTTATTTATTTATTTATTTATTTATTTATTAGATTTGTATCCCGCCCATCTAGACTACGTCTACTCTGGGCGGCTTACAGCAAAACATGAAAAACAACATATAAACAATTAAAACGACAATTTAAATCAATAATATTAATAGCATTCAATATGGAAAAGCAAAATGGGAGTTAGGATAGAAAAGAAAATCAAGTAATGACCGGAGGGAGGCCTGCCTA
Organism: Intellagama lesueurii; assembly: GCA_037013535.1. Taxonomy (NCBI): domain Eukaryota; kingdom Metazoa; phylum Chordata; class Lepidosauria; order Squamata; family Agamidae; genus Intellagama; species Intellagama lesueurii. Next base: position 96,073,417 of record JBAJHW010000005.1, read on the forward strand.
AAGAGCCAGGTCTTAAGTTGGCTCTTAAAAACACCCAGCGAGGGTGCCAGGCGAATTTCCGACGGAAGTTTATTCCAAAGTCGATGGGTACAGAGACAAAAGGAAGCTCCAATGTTCCATGCCATTAATAATTTGAATAAGGAATGTAAAAAATATGAATCAAGATAAACTAGAGATCATAAAACAAGAAATGGGTAATTTAAATGTTATCATGTTTGGTATGAGTGAAATAAAGTGGACTGGAATTGGATATTTTGAATCACATAATTACAAAGTATTTTATTCAGAAAATGACAAACTCAGAAGGAATTGTGTGTCTTTTATAGTAATAGGAAATGTAGCACAAGCAGTCAGGGGATATAATGCAAAGTCTGGTCCAATAATAGCAAAATAACTGTTATTAAAGTCTATGCTTCAGCTACAGATGCTGAATTAAAATTTTTTGAAAGCTTTTATGCAAGTGTGCAGGATGAACTGAATCATACACTGAAACAGGATGTACTAATAATCATAAGGGAGTGGAATGTGAAAGTAGGTAATAAAGTAGAAACAAATACCATCAGAGGATTTGACATAGGAGGCAGAAATGAAGTATAGAGTTACTCTTAAAATTCTACAAAACCAACAATTTGTTTATTTCAAAGACATGTTTCAGACAACTTAACAATTGCTACCAGATGGTCAAGACAGAAATCAGATAGATTACATAATTGGAAGCAGAAGATGGAGATAATCTCTCTGCAAAAACAAGATAAGGAACAGACTATGATGCAGACCCATGAACTCTTAATCTAAAGGATCAGAATAAAACTGCAGTAGAACATTAAAACAATTATAGTGCCCAATATAATTTAAATAATTCCCCTGAGGAATTTAAAGACTATATTTGTTTTACTAAACTCAACTGATCCAGAAGAACTGAGGATGAAAATCAGTGATATTATCAGTGAAGAATGCAAAAAAGACCATGTTTTTGGTCAAAAGAAAATAAAAATCTTAATAGATGACAGATGAAATTTTTAAAATTGTTCATGATGGACAAAAACAAAAGTAATCAGTGACAGAAATAGGTTTAGAATCCTACATAAAAATTTTCAGTGATTTGCATGTTAGGACAAAGAGAATTATAATAAACACTGCAAAGAAATAGAAGACGACAACAAAAATGGTAAAACAAAGCTCTCTTCCATAAAATCCAAGAAATCAAAGGGAAATTTAAACCAAGATGCTGAATTGCAGTTCAATATGTTATATAATTAGGCTAAAATAAATAGAAAATTGAAAAAATAGACTAAAAAACTAGATAGAATACGTATAAGGATGACAGATTCCATCAAAGAATAATTTGTTGATGAAGAGCTTGAAGATTTAGAAAATAAATGTTATTCTGAAAGCATTTGGGAGAAATAAATCACCAAATGTAGAGGGAACAGCTACAGAGCTATATTAAGCTACTTGTACTGACTTTATCAAAATCCTAACAAGAATATGTTAACAGGAGTCTAAAACAAAATAGTGGCCCACAGACTAGAGGTATCAGTATACATTTATGTTCCAAAGAAAGAAGCCAAAGACTGTAATAAGAGCCTCGTGGCGCAGTGGTTAAACTGCTGTACTGCAGCCAAAACTGTGCTCACGACCTGGGGTTCAATCCCAGGTAGCCGGCTCAAGGTTGACGCAGCCTTCTAGCCTTCCGAGGTCGGTAAAATGAGTACCCAGCTTGCTGGGGGGTGGGGGCAATGTGTAGCCTGCATAATTAACTTGTAAACCGCCCAGAGAGTGCTTGAAGCACTATGGGGCGGTATATAAGCAGCACAATTTGCTTTGCTTTAATAACTACAGGACTGTTGCATTCATTTCCAGTGCAAGCAAGGCAGAGAAAACAGTTGGATATGCTACTTATATGACCCAGGACCCTGCTCCCTTCCAGTCGGCTAGGTTGCCTGCATGCCTGGCCTCTTGAACAATTCTGTAAGAACCAAAATGAACAGCTAAAGTTCATTGCTAGGGCATACTGTCAGCACAGAAGGTTAAAGACTAAAGCAGACTCTTTCATTCTAAATCCTCTTTGCAAGTGCCCTGAATTCCCACTTAGCAGAAACCAGATTATGATTTCAGGTCTTTCACAAGTTCCATCATAGGTTGTTTAGTATCTTCCTGTCATAGCCACCCACCACACTCTATAGCAATGGCTTTCCAGCTGTATTCTGGAGAATGCCTGGGTGTTTTGGAGGCTGGTTAGACATTTTCACTGAGAACATTAGTAATAGTGGATAAGCTTGTCTGAAAGTCATTTTACCATTTCCAGTCTTACCCTGTAGTAGGAGTGGGCAGCTTCAGACATTCTTCAGTGTCAGATTTCATGATTCTTCACTATGGTCTCTGCCTTAACTATGACTGATGGCGCTTGGTGTTCAAGAAAGCTGGTGGGTCACCCATGCCCTACTAGGTACTGCCATATGAGGCTGATGTGTCCTAATACACATTCTCATATCACTGAGGACAACCATAAGGATAAAAAATGAATGCTGTGTTCTAGAACAGTGGTTTCCAGCTTTGGCTAACCCAGGTGCTCTTGGACTGTAACTCCCTGAAACTCTGGATGGCACAGTTGGTGGTGAAGAACTGCAATCTGAGAACTACAATCCAAGAACACCTGGGTTACCCAAGGTTGGGAACTACTGTTCTAGAATGTGACCCAGCAACCTGTGCAATATGCAATGGGTTCATGGTGGGTGCAAAGGAGTTTCTGAACAGATAAACTTTTGAAACCATTGCAATTGAGGGGATACTACAAGTGAACATGGATTTAACAGTTATCTCTGTGTTCCAGCCATCGAGGATAAGAGGAGAGCTCTAGCAGCATACAAAGCCTGTCCTAGTGAGTACAACTTGCAGGCTCTTCGACTTGCTCGTAGCAAAGTCCAACAGGCTGCCAGGAGATGGTCCAACGATTATTGGCTTCAGCTCTGCTCTCAGATACAGATAGCAGCGGACAAAGGTAACATCAAGGGAATGTATGATGGTATCAAGCAGGCTTTAGGTCCAATACAGAAGAAATCTGCTCCCTTGAAGTCTGCTACAGGTGTGATCATGCAGGACTGAGCACAGCAGATGGAACGCTGGGTGCAGCACTGTAGTAACCAAAGAGGCACTAAATAACATCGAGTGCCTGCCTGTCTTGGAAGAGTTGGACAGTGAACCAACTTTAGCAGAAATAAAAGCGGCCTTGGATTCCCTCACCTCCGGCAAAGCACCTGGGAAGGATAACATCCCTGCTGAAGTACTGAAGTGCTGTAAAGAGATCATCACCACCGAGCTGTATGAAATCTTTTGTCTTTGCTGGAGGGAAGGTGGAGTACCACAGGACATGAAGGATGCAAACATCGTCACATTGTATAAGTGTTTTTTGTTGTTGTTATCTTCCCATCTTGATTATATTATTATTGTAGATTTTAATTGTTGTTTTTAAATCCATTTTGTGCACAATATATTGTGAGCCGCCCTGAGTAGACTCCTGTCTAGAAGGGTGGGATAGAAATCTAATAATAAATAAAATAAAATAAAAATGAGAACAAAGGAGACAAGGGCGACTGCAATAACTACTGTGGCATCTCTCTTCTCAGCGTTGTAGGGAAGCTGCTTGCCCGTGTCATGCTGAAGAGACTCCAGGTGCTTGCAGACAGTCTATCCAGAATCACAGTGTGGATTTCGAGCTAATAGATCCACCACTGACATGGTATTCTCCCTCCGACAACTGCAGGATAAATGTAGGGAACAACAACAGCCACTCTTTGTGGCCCTCATAGATCTCACAAAGGCCTTTGATTTGGTTAGCAGGGACAGCCTTTTTAAAATGCTTCCCAAGATTGGATGCCCACCTCGACTCCTTAACATCATCAGGTCCTTTCATGAGGAAATGAAGGGCACTGTAGTTTTTGATGGCTCAACATCAGATCCCTTTGACATCCGAAGCGGAGAGAAACAGGGCTGTGTCCTCGCGCCGACCCTGTTTGGGATCTTTTTTGCTGTCATGCTGAAGCACGCTTTTGGAACTGCAACAGAAGGTGTCTATCTCCAGACTAGATCAGATGGAAAGCTCTTTAATCTCTCTAGATTGAGAGCGAAGACCAAAGTCCAGCTGAAATGCGTGCGGGACTTCCTCTTCGCCGATGATGCAGCTGTTGTTACCCATTCTGCTGAAGACCTCCAACAACTCATGAATTGTTTTAGCAAGGCCTGCCAAGACTTTGGATTAACAATCAGCCTGAAGAAAACACAAGTCATGGGCGAGGGCGTGGACTCACCTCCCTCTATTACCATCTCCACACAAGAGTTGGAGGTTGTTCATGACTTTGTGTACCTTGGCTCACAATCTCTGACATTCTCTCCCTAGATGTCAAGCTGGATAAACGCATTGGCAAAGCAGCTACCATGTTCTAGACTCACAAAGAGAGTATGGCTTAATAAGAAGCTGATGGCATATACCAAGATCCAGGTCTATAGAGCCTGTGTCCTGAGCACACTCCTGTACTGCAGTGAGTCCTGCACCTTTTGTGCACGGCAGGAGAGGAAGCTGAACACCTTCCATATGCGTTGCCTCTGACACATTTTTGGTATCACCTGGCAGGACAAAGTTCCAAATAGAGTAGTCCTAGAACGAGCTGGAATTTTTAGCATGTATACATTACTGAAACAGCGACGTCTACATTGGCTTGGGCATGTCGTGAGAATGGCTGATGGTCGGATTCCAAAAGATCTCCTGTATGGAGAATTAGTGCAGGGAAAGCGCCCCAGAGGGAGACCACAGCTGCGATACAAGGATATCTGCAAGCGGGATCTGAAGGCCTTAGGAATGGAACCTCAACAGATGGGAAACCTTGACATCTGAGCGTTCAGCCTGGAGGCAGGTGGTGCATCATGGCCTCTCCCATTTTGAAGAGACACTTGTCAAGCAGGCCGAGGCAAAGAGGCAGTCCCGAAAGCAGCAAAATCAGGGAGCTGGACGGGGGACAGATTGTATTTGTCTTCAGTGTGGAAGGGATTCTCACTCTCGAATTGGCCTTCTCAGCAACACTAGACGCTGTTCCAAGTCCTCTATACAGAGCACGTTACCATAGTCTCTTGAGACTGAAGGATGCCTAATCTGTGTTCCAGGGAATTCCTGCAGTGGAAGTATGAAAGGGGGGGCAGATTACACACCCTCTCCCTTCTCCACTGAAAAATGGAGAATTCCTCTCTGAAGGTTTTCCTCTACCAGTTTCAGCCACCAAGTTTTGTATGCATAGCTTTATGTGCAACATATCTGACTTCCGGTGAGTTTGCCACCAGTGTACGGTAGGTAAGGGAGTGTCTCTTAACCTTCTGATAGTTAGACACACAACTGAGGGCATCGCTCTTCACTTCTTCAGCCAACAGGATTTGAGAGGAGTATATTTATATTCCCTAAGAAGGGCTCAGACCTCCCTGTTCCATTTAACATCCTCCTCAGTGGAAGAATGTGTGGAACATACTTGCTAATTCTTGTCAGAGATTTCTCCACATTAGAATACTATAACGTCTGAAGCTATGCTTTTTCTGAATTTTGAACCTAATGATCTGGGCTTTCTACATTAATAAAACAAACACACACACAAAGATTTTTTGTTTAATTTTCATGGTCTTTTGTTGATTCCTGAAACAGAGCCTATAAAACATGAGTGATTTATATTAATGAAAGAGGAGTACAGACAAGTTTCATATTATTTTGTGTTTCCCTCTTCCACATAACCTTTATTTCATCCTATGTATGTTAACTTACCTGATAAATATTTCAAGCAAATAGCATTACAAGGGTTGTTAGCAGCCACTCAGAATGTGTGGATAAGCGCCGGGAATGTTGAATCTATCAAACCAACCAAGACTGCTCTTTTGCTTAGTTTTAACTTGTGTGTTTAGTATGCTGAGCTCCTGTTGATGCCCTCCATCTTGGTTTGCTTTTGCTGCCTCTGTCTCTCTGTCCTGGTTCCTTTCTTTTTTAATTGATTTGAGGTGAGAGAAATTTCCCACTATTATTTTTTATTGTTTTTGACTGGTGCTACCTGCTGGACTTGAGAAGAGAAGGCACCAAGCAGGGGGAGATAAATCACTTTATATTCTAGTAGTTTTGGTTGGGCACAGCTTTGATAATATTTTTTTGCGTTTGTTTGCTTTTTTTCTCCTTGACTTTGAGAAGAGGGGGCTGTGCATATATTTTTTATTTTGCTAGTTTCTTCCACGTGTGTTTGTGTGTGTGTGTGTGTGCATGCATGTGCACGCACGTGCATATTGTTGTTTTCCTTTTTCTAATTTGCAGTAGCTTGCAAGGGTTCTTTTGGACTTAATTATGACTAATACCAAGAAACACAAATGGGAATTCTGAAATGGAGGATCCCAAGAGAGATTTTCCTTTTCCTTTTAAATGAAAGGGCTGGCATGCAAAAAACACAAATTTGAAATAAAATGAAAGAGGAACCTGTTAAAAAAAAAGGAGACAGAAATTATGAAATTCTTCAGCATGCACATCCTTACATACTGCTATTAGAAACAAGAGCCAAATGCGGAATGCTCCGTGTTGTGTGGGATGATGATGCTAATTATTGATTTAAAGCATTTTGCCATTCTTTTCTGTTGAGAAATCTTCAGTGTGACTGACATAAGAAAAATAAAGACAACAACAAGGATAGTCCCTGTCTGAAAACCTACAGTCTAAAAGGTAATACAATACTGTACTGTTGAATTTGCTTGCACAAGATGTAGTAATGCCCATCAACACACATTGTTTCAAATACATGAATTCATGAAGGAAAAAGCTAGTCAGGATGGGTACACATTATCTCCACTACTGAAGTGATTTAAATGATAACATGACAAATATTTTCACCCCATGTTTTGCCACTCCCTCAAAATATATGGAATTTTCCACAGGAGAGAGATGATAGAGCAAGAAGAGGAAAAATGTGCCACCTGTTCTCTTAAGACTCTTTTGCCAGATCCACTGATACGTGACATTTTTATGCCATCTGTCTTGGTTGAAGGTGAGTATGCTTTTTCAATGTAGTATATAACAACATTTTGATATATACCTTTAGGAAAATGTACATAATTAAGGGAATCACTCATAATCAACACAGTTAAGTCCCAGAGAGGGTGAAGTTACATGTCTGCCCCAATCTGCTCTAAACAGGGACAGTAGATCTTCTTAGCACAGCTGAAGCACCTCAGTAACTATGACAACCTTGTTAAAGACCATCCTGCAAATCTTGGGACAATGGCTGATGAAAGGGCCTAGGTTTAGTCCAGCTGTGTAGACCACCACACAAGATTCTGTCAGAATGCTTTGTTGGCACAATCCGATTGCCCATAGAGCAGCATGGGCAGCAAGACCAGTTCTTCAGGTGGACAGAAGCCAAGAAAGACAGAGATGACTTTCATTCCATATATTTGATGACTGAGAATTGCATGATGGTCATAAATATTAATAAAGTTGAGGACAAGTTATCCCTGAGTGGTGTCTGCCTCCTTCTTGCCAATTGCAATCGAAGGTTGTGGTTCACATGAAGAAAACATTCACAAAAATGTTACTACCATGAAGTATCTTAATTAATTACCAGGTACAGTCCAAGCAAAGCTGTGCATTCCAAATGCCATTTACTTCTGAAGGAAACATTTAAACACACATTTAACTCTCCCATTAAAGAGTCTTCACTTTCCTTCAGCTAGTGCACGTTGATAACAAAAACCTCTATAATTTCCCTTTGCTCAGAAACAAATGTCCCAAGGAAACCAGAAACATTTGTGTCCTTCAGAAGGATGCAAGCTTTAGCTCATATTCTGGCCCATTTCCACCTATTTGTTTTGAAAGAGGATAACTGAATCAAAGAAGCAGATCCATAGCCATTTGCCTATCAAAGAAAACTACTTTGTACAGAGAATTCATGATATATAATTTTGGCCTGAGTTCCTACATTACACAGCAATGCTGTCTACCTGGTTCTTAGATGGTGGCATGATTATGTCTTGAGAAATCCTCTCTCATTTCTTTCTTCTTTTCCTTTTTTTTTAAAAAAACATATCCATCGTATGCCATCTATCAACATGCATTAGTTTCATTTTAAACAAGGCAACAGCCAAGTGAGCACACAATAGCTATGCAAAAAGTTGCTACAGCAGTGTACACACAGTGGACAGGAATCTCTTTGAGTTTCTCATTTCCTCAGCCTCGTTTGGAAAAAATAAATAAAACAAAGGGGAGGGGGAAATTGAAAGCTGGTTTAATTAAGAAAACCGGCTTTCCAGACACTAAACAAAACAGCAGCCTGGCTCAAGCTGACACTACGGACAGAGGCCTATTTTTGCCTACTTCTCTGTGCCAATCTGCTTAAGCTCATCTTGTATGGCCATCCAAGCTGGCTGTCGGTGGGCCAAGTTTTGCAGCCTGAAAATAACCCGGCCCTATATTGTTTCGTGTGGTAAACAACCCAGCCAATGTGCTTCTTGAATGCTTAAGCAATGACAAATGAAGGCAGCCGTGCCATACACTCTTTCAGAGTCAGCCCCATTGATTTTAGTGCAACTTCTTTAGAAAAACGTGAGGAAATGGACAAGGCATCCAAATAAAACACAGTGAAATGGACAAGGCACCCAAATAAAACACACCTCCTACACAAAAAAATAGGATTAGAATCCCACATTGTTACATATTGCAAAACAAGGGATTCTACACATACTCATATTTTAAACACAGTTGTAAAAAACAATACAAAAAAACCCCACCCCTAAACAGAAAGCAGTGGAAATAAGTGAGTGTTTGCCATCGTTGGTACCATAATTTGTCACCTGAGGTGCCTGCCTCACTTTGCTTCTGAGCAGGCCAGCGTTCAGCAAACCAGTATCTCACAGACTTGTTTTGAGGATAAAAACATGATACTCTCCTAAAGTTATTGAGAAATTATATGATATAATTGTGATAAATCACTATCACTAAGTGTTTTTAAAGCATTCTTCTAACAATGCTGTTCAAAACAGCATACACTTCAGATTTCTCTGTTGTAAAGAAATAACAAAAGAGGAAAAGGATGCTATTTTGAATGAATGAAAAGAAGTCTGCTCAGTGCCAGAAAGAATACGAAGCTGCATTGCTGTGCACACTTGTCTGAATGCAGGACATGTAGAGGGTCTGCTCTGTTACCTAAACCTTCCTTCTTTATGCTAGATTTGTACTCATGAAGAGGTTTTTCCGAAGGTGTGGTTGATATACTGTCTCTGCAAAATGTATGATCTAGGGAAGCATTTCTCCCTTTATTTTCCTTAATTTATAAACAAGTCACTTTCAGAAAACAGTGAACACAGCTTTACTCAGCCTGGTGTTCCATATGAAATCTAATTTCTGTAACCACTGATCCCTCCACAGCATTCCTTACCTCAGAATTTGTGGAAAACTATCCAATACTCATTGTGGACCAAATCTAGGCCGGACGTTTTGCTTCTAATGTGTTAACTGGGCTGCAGAGGAACTATTTTCTTTATGATTAATAGTCTTATCTATGGTAAGTAGGGAAACCTCAACGGAGTTTCCACTTTTCTGGCCTTGTTTTCAGCCTATGGTTTGCATATCACCATTGATTTCCTTCTCATTTCTGTTTTTTCTCTACTTTCTTATCAAACACACATAAAAACATGTTAAATATAAACTCTCATATCTTGGACAAACTCCACATAAGAGGTCTTGTTTTTTATGATGTGATTTTTTGATCTCCCCAAAGCCAGAAGGTCATTAGAAATGAGAAAGATTTTTAGTTTAAATGAGGCTGGCATGCACTAACCAGTACACTGCAAAGAGTTTAATAGTATTTCATCTAAAGACAGTGTTTATCCTTTTAGCTTCCCTCCCCCACAAATGCTTTAGAATGGAGAACTGCCCAGAATCTCAGATTACACATTTTAGTACCCCTGCAGACCCCAGCGCTACAGCTGAAGGCTTGCAGAAGGAGGGGGCAGGGGAAGGCAGGAGAAAAGGAAAATTAAGTTAGTGGGCTCTTGTGTGTGTGTGTGTGTGTGTGTGGAGGGTGTATGTAGGACTGACAAGACCTGTTGGTCCATCCATTTATCACTGCCAGGAATTGGAGTAGGTAGGGTTAATACTGGGCACGGAGAACACTCCCCTCCATTTCCCTCTTTGCTGCTTTACCCTCTGATGTCATTCTCCTCCTCCATTGATGGCCCTTCTTGACCCGTTTGGTTTAAGGCAGCCTTCTCTCCAGCTTCTGAGTAACAGGCAGATGGGATTGTGGGTTATACAGTTAAGAGAATGGTGTCCATTTATCATCACTTGTGTTAAGCGAGGGATGGGGGACAAGACAGTCTCCTGATGTCCATTAAAAAAAAATCAATTACCACCCCCCTCCTCCTGTACTACCCTATTTTGTCATCATGCTCCTTAATTCATAACAGTTTTCCACTCTTATTTCCTGACTTTAGGAGAGAGGGAGCCCTCATGTACATTTCCAGTTTTGGCTGCTAGGGGAGCATCTTCAGCAGGTGCAATGCACAGTGAACTCATATACCCAATCCTAGTAGGAAATCATTGTTATTTGTCTATATGGATAGACAATCAAAAGAGCATGGCATTACAGTGGGATAGAATAATAGAACATTCCTTCTTGAAGGACAGGCAGTTTTATGATCATGTTAAAAATTAGATGCCAAAACTACATATAAACACCTTTGAACAAAGGAAATAAGAAAAAGTGATATAAGAGAGGACAAAAGAAAGAAACAGAAACATTTTTTTAAATTTTGCTTGTTTGATACCATGCTGACTTGGAAAGGGGAAGTAACCTGATTAATTACTGTTGGCCAATATCATATTGGTGTCTGTGTAAGGTCTGTACAACTTTCCAAAGCTATTTGTAGCTAACTGATGAAGTGCCAGGCTACCTCTTGGTCAAATGTTTGGTCACATGCCCAATCACAATGTAGTCTGGCACCCCATCAATTAGCTGCAATCGGCCACAGTATGTTATGCCAACCTTACTCAGATTCCTGCCAATTTCCGATGTGACCCATAAGGGAAGCACTGCCTTCAATGTAAATTAGTTTTCATTTTCTTCAGTGGTATTAGCGCATAGCCTAATCTGACTGGCTAAGTAGAGTTCACACAGTCCGTATATGATTTCTGATATATACTGAAGTTGAAATTCGCTCAGAGAAGTAGAAAATGTCACAGTAATAGCAGCAGAGTGACAGCAGAATTGCTGTGAAAAGATGTGATAAGTGAAATTTCTCATTGGTAAATCTTTTAGAAAATATTATATTGGAAATGACTGGGTGCAACTTAGTTTATGCCCAAGGAGATGTATGCCTTTACTTGAGGAAAAGTAGAGGGAGGACCTCATCAGGTTTCCTAGACTGCCCTTTGTCTGCTCTGGCTTGTGCTGACCTCCCTTCAACCTTAGATTGGTATTCTTAGGGCTGCTGATGTTACTTCCTTTCCTCTCATACCTTTCTTTAGAGATAAAAGGGGTGGCCAGAGTACCTGACATCTTCAACTTTGGCTGCGATCAGACAGCCCTTTATCTCGCATTTTGGACTACTTTCGGAAAAGCCTGGTTTGCTGCATTTTCCATCAACCACATGGCATACAGACAATCATGAAGCAACCCAATTCATGCCTACCCACACCTTTCTGGACTCTTGCGAGGAGCTTTTTAATATTTTTTTTTAAAGTACGGACAGGATCACTCTGTAATAGTTCAGTTTCCAGTATGAGTTATCGACAGTACTGAACCAAAGTGACACTGGTAATGGTTCTTCCAACCATTCAGTTCTATGTTACTTGGGTGGCAAGCCAATGAAGTGAAATGCCATTTACGAATACATTTTAAAAAAAAATGCAGCCTTCCCTGCTCTCCAAAGAAGAGGTGACACGACAATCCAGCCCTGTTTCACTTTAAGGCAAACCAAAGTGATAACGTCACTTACCAATAAACAAATCTGACATATCTCTGACCAATAAATGGGGGAGGGGAATCCAGCTTTCCCCCACTCCCCACAGAGAGGCAGACAGGAAAGTATATTAACACAGAAACAGGATTTGCCCAATAATTTGCCTAAAATGAGAAGTGTTATATACATTTTGTAATTAGACACTGTTAATGATTACAGTTCTGCCTTGCCAATACAAGGAGACAGGATAATTTTTAGTGTGCAGTTGGACACAAGATGAGCACTCAGGGAAAAAATCCCGGTGCAATATGTTCTCAAAAGCTTTCACAGCCAGAATCCGATGGTTGTTGTGGTTTTTTCAGGCTGTTTGGCCGTGTTCTGGAACACGGCCAAACAGCCCGAAAAGCCAACAACAATCCCTGTGCAGTTGGAATTTTATAGTTGTGCAGTTAGAGGAAGAGAAAAAAATTAGGCAGGTCATGCATATTGACTTATTGAAAATTTAAATGACAAGTAGTGTCACAGAACATAATTTATGGAAGGGTTAAGGAATGCTTGGTTTCCATTCTTAAATCAAACTGCCCTCAAACTATACTAAAACAGCTTCTTCTTTTGGACTGGAACCTCCTCTTCTTCACTTCCATTACCATGGCAAGTCTGCAGGCCCTACTGACTCTCTCTCTCTCTCTCTCTCTGTATGTATGTCTTTAAAAAGGACCCAAGGTGGCTCACATCATTAAAAAAATTACAAAAAACAGATTCAAAGCAACAAGGCACAATACTCCATTAACACCCCTCCCCTAGACAGCCAATCACTAAGAGAAAGCCTGTCTGAAGAGAAAGATCTTTGTCTGCATGTGGAAGGACAGCAAAGAGTCTGGGTGCGGTGACAGAGGAGGCCCACTCCTGTGTTCCACCAAACACACTTGTGAGGGTGGTGGGAGTAAGAGAAAGGCCTCCCCTGATGATCTTATGACCCGGGCAGGCTCATAAAGTGAGATGTGATCCTTGAGATAGAGCGGACCCAAGCCATTTAGGGCTTTACAGATTAGAACCAGCACTTTGATTTGTGCCCTGAAAATGGATCGGGAGCCTGTGCTGCTGCTGTAAGAGTTGTTTTATCTGTTCCACTCTCTATCTCATGAGTTGAATTAGAGATCCAAACCCAGGTCTCCTTTGTCCTAGCCCATCACTCTATTGACTACATCACACTGGGTAACACTGTTACCCTATGCCTGTAGTCTAAAAGACACCAAAGAAATCACTCAGGCCCTGGTCCACATGAGGGGAATGTTCCCTAGTTTATCCAGTTCCCTGGATACCTGAAGGACCGCCTCCTTCCATATGAGCCTACCTGGCAGTTAAGATCTAGCCAGGGGGCCCTTTTGAAAGAGCCGTCCCTCAAGGAGGTAAGAGGGACGGCTTGTAGACAAAGGGCCTTTTCGGCAGCTGCCCCCAGACTATGGAATGCCCTCCCGACTGAGATTCGTCTGGCGCCGACACTGATGACATTTCGGCGCCAGGTCAAAACCTTCCTGTTCCAGAAGGCTTTTAATTGAAATAATATCAACTGTGGGTCCTGATGGCAATTTTTAGAGTATCTATTTAATTGTATTTTAATTGTTTTATCTTTTTATTGTATTTTAATTGTATTTTAATTGTTGTAAGCCGCCCAGAGACCTTTGGGTAGAGTGGGCGGCATATAAGTTAAATAAATAAATAAAATAAAAAAATAGTTTATCCCCCAGTTAGTTCATTGGTTTTTTTTCTTGTCACACGATGCAGAGACAAGATCGAGACATTTTCTTGGCTGGCGGTATAGCTGTGGAACATTTCCCCCTGGCCAGGAGGGTTGTGTTATTTTGTACCTTTGTTGTACTGGTGCATTCCTTACGAGGATTGCCTGTGTGCACACCCTGCACCGCTTCTTTTCAGAATTGAATCCAGGAAGGCGGCCACCATTACACTTTTTTTTTTTTAAATGTAATTTTTTTTTAGTGCCCAATACATCAATACGTCGGTAAAAGTATGTCACGGGGGGGGGGGGGGGAGCGTCTGCCATTACATTACTGCGAGTAATATTTTTTTTTCTTTTATGGGAAGATATATTGAAACGTTGGCAATGTCACGGGGGGGGGAGGGTGGGTGGACTGCCAGTACTGCATGGACATCCCAAGTATACTGTGTTCAATGCATTTCTGCAGGACAGCCAGTGCAACAGAGGACACTTTCTTAAACATAATCCCCTTCCTGATCAACGTTCCCTCTAATTTCCATGTCCCCGTGTGCAAGTGCCCCCCCCCTTGCGTGGGATTCTGTTGCAACTGGAACAAAAGGGGCTGGAAACAATCACTGTGGTTGCACAGGGAAGGAGGAAAGCTGTCTGGAGCAGAGTCAAGCCCATTCACACAGTCACGCTCCTTAGAAGGAGCCTTGTTTATGATATATCGATGTATCAATCAACCACATGACCACGGATTCAGTACAACAGAGGTATGGAAAGTATCAGAAGAACTAGAAAACATTTCCCTCATGTGACCAGGGCCTCAGTCTCAAGATTTGTCTTTTGTCTTTAGCTCATCAGGGATGTGGGGATCTGACAGGGCATTTGTGCAGCTGGAAATTCTCCTTTAAAAGAACCTTGAAAGGAGAACATAAAATATTATTGTCATTTTTAAATAGCCAGGAGTTGAAATACTTGGGGCTGTCAATATTACCGAGAACAGTAATTTCACAGATACTAGTGCAGATTTATTGCCCAAACTTACAAGATTTCATGTGGAAACAATATGTTTTGATTGAGCATAGGAACCTTTATCTTGTCCTGCTTGCTATTCAGAAGTTGATTTGTTTGCCTCCAATTTAATAATGCCCCAAAAAGAAAGAAAAAGCCCAGAGGAAATTAAACCACAAACAACAATATTTTTGAAAAACAAGAGCTTGACAGAACCCCAAGAAAGAAAGGAAATTTAAAGATAAATGGAGCTGTCCTTATTTTACCCAGTTGTGTCTGGTGATCGCTTAAATATGAAGCAAACAGTATGTTGGCTAATATTTGTCAAACACTGTAGTGCAAGGACGTCATGTTTCTTAAGTCCTAAATATTCACGGAGAGCAGCAAAATAGTATTACGGATGTGGGACCGGCCCTGCTCCCCAGTGGATGAAACTGGGTTTTTCCACCTCCCTGAGAGTAAGGGCAAGATCCCCAACCTGCAGTTTACCTGTGGACTTGGGTAGTGATGCAGACGATGCCTTAGAGGCTACATGTATGGACATGAAGGGCTGGAGATTTAAGGAGGAGAGTGAGGAGGAAGAGGAGGACTGCTAGGCAGACACTGTAGACGGGAAGGCATTCATGGCCCAGGAGGTACTGCGGAGTGCTCTGTTCCTCCCAGTAAGAGGACTGGGCCTGTTGACCTGAACTCTTTGGAGTGCAGTTAACTCCCTGGTGGCCATAAAACTGTACAAGGTTTTTTTGTTGAGCCGTGTTGGCTCTGTGACAGTTACGTTGCTCTAATAAAAGAGCCTATTCCCACAAAGATGCTCTGCGTCTTCATGGACTGTGGGGGGCCGCTCACAATGGGTTATTACTGACTGTGTTACAGGAGATAGCCAGAGCAGGATGTGTTTTTAGTGGAGATTGCTGTCACTTTCTGTGTTCTTGATTAGGATGTGCATAACATTTCTCTTTCACTGACATTGTGTTTTCTTCCTCCAGAAAGTACCATTCTACCACTGTGTCATGACATGGAAGTGACCCTGAGCTCTTGAAGGGCTTGTGCCAGCAGATCACAAGCTCTTGGCAAGACTCTGAATATGGCCCCGATGGCCCACTGCACGTCTGCTGTCTCAAGCAAAGTACACAGAGGTTCATCAGTAGGAATGAACACACACACATATGTATGCATAATTTTCATCTTCTGTTTCTTGCCTAGCAAGGACCCCAGATGGTGTGCAAAAATTTAAAATCAACAATTACTTTGAACAAACCAATTAAAATTTAAAACCATCATATACAAGTATTTAGAAACATTATTGAAAAACCATAGATCCAATTTTAAAAAGCCTCCCCATCTTAGTTGCCTGCTGACTCCTCAAAAGCCTCTTAAAGAGATGCATTTTCAGCTGCTGGCAGAAGGAAAGAAGGGAAGGGGCCGGCCTCACCTCCCAAGAAACCAAATTCTGGCACAGTCTGGCAGCAGCGACAGGAAAAGCCATCTCTTGGGTCCTCACCAGACATGCTTGTGAGAGTGGTGGGACTGACAGAAGGCACTCCCTTGAGGATCTTAATATACATGGGGGCCTCCTACAGGACACACAGTCTTTCAGACCAGCTTGCTCCTGAGCCCCATACAGTTTTAAAAAGTTATGACCAGCACTTTGAATAGGGCCCTGAAACGAACTGTCAGCCAGTGAAGATGCTGCAAGGGTGTGTATGTCACACAATTCTGTTAGCCAGCCCCTGCCAGCAGTCTGGCTACAGCATTTTGCACCAGCTGAAGTTTCTGAACTGTCTTCAGATGCCGGCCCACATAGAAGCCATTGCAGTAATTAAAACAAGAGCTAGCTAAGACATGTGTCTTAGGCAAGTCAGGCCTCTCAAGAAATGGGAGGAGCTGGTGCACTCGTTTTAATTGCACAAATGCATGTCCAACCAGTGCTGAAACCTGGACATCCAGGCTCAGAAAAGAATTTAGAAATGATGCACCTGAATTTTCAAGGAGAGTGTAACCCTATCCAGCACATTCCCTGCTTTGCTTTTTGACTGACCAGGCCCATCTCTGTCTTGCTTTGATTAAATTTCAGCTTGTTCACTCTTATTCAGGTCAGGCCACCAGCTAATGAATTTGCCCATGGCAACTGTGAAACACAATGACTGTGTGAACAGTTGCAATCCATGTCACTTGGGGAACTAGCACACAGGTGAACAACAAAATTACAGCTCTTCAACTATTCAAGGTATTTTGCTTTCTTGCATTCTGGTGTCACATGTTCAATATACATATCCTCAAAGATAGATAGATGGGCAAAGCAGATAGGAATCATTGTTGAATAATGAACGCATGTTAGTGTGGATGGACACGGTGTTTTCATTCAAAAGTGGGCTTAGTGGTATGATATACCTCAATGCAATTTATTTTGGATCTGACCATTTGTGAAAATGTACTCTTTGTTTGGAACACTTACCCACTTAATAGCAAATTGTGGTTTTGCACTTTGAGAAAAGCCACATCCTTCTTAGATACTCTTGTTGCCTTTTTAAATGACATGGAAGAGTAGATGTTTTTAAAAGTCAAGTATGCCCCATCAGCTTGGTTTTGGATTAAAAGGCACTATGATAGGCAAGATAAATAGGATTTTAGCATAATTCCCAGTCTACATGTGCAGAAGCTAATAAAAGAAAGAAAGCAGACTTTCCCCCCCTTACTCTGTTTTGACCAGAGTAAGAGAAAAGGACTTGAGGTTTTGCAATGCTGGGCAGCTGTAAAGGAATGGCGTTGCCTTTGGGAGACTGAAGCTCCCTCTGTGCTTTCTTGATCCCCATCTTCTCAGCTTATTACTTACATATTAAATAAATAAACAAATAGTGATTACTAAAGCATTGCAAGTCTTCAGTAACAGGAAAACCATTCACATAAAAGGGTGGCCTGAGAATACCCTACTACATGTGGAAGTGGGGAAGGCAAAGCTGGGCCACATGAAAAGCTCTAAAACAGGACTTTTGGAACCCACTTCTACTGCCACATCATGTTTTCAGTAGCATTCCTCTGTCTCAAGCATTACTGAATTACATCTTTCTGATTTGGGCCGCTTCAAGAGTGGTTTTTGGAAAATCTGTCTAATACTACAGAGTTATAGCATATTGTGGCAGACATCTATTCATGGCTTACTTGTCTTTTTTGTGGATGTGTGGAAAATTCTCTGTTACAGATTACTAGAAGTCCAGTTTTCTGCAAATGAGATGAAATCAGTTTAAGTCCTAAGTGTAGGCTTTATGACTAAAACAATGGGTCATATTCAACCCTTCAAAAATGGTTTGTAATCCCAAACAGTCTGGTGAGGCTTAGAGGCTATTGTTTATTATCCATCAATGGGCTACACAAGAACATAGAGCTCTTTCTCTCCCCCCCCCCCGTCCCCGCCGCCCCTTCTCTCCTTGCTTTACAAAACTATATGTTATGACTTATATAACAGTAATCTTTGAACGGAGGGTGTTAAGGTTTGCACCATATCACACCTGATGGGATACCACTGTTGGTTTGAGAAAGAAAGCTGTGGCCATACCTAGGTATGTGCCTTCCATTCAATAAAATTGTAATTTTTAAACCAGACATATGACCTTGTATGCTTAGCCATCTTCTGTCAGGTTGGCTCAGCAGGAACTCTGAGACTCAAGACATGGATTCTCAGGAACGAGGCTTGGAAGATAAACCTCATAGATCATGTGGGGTCCTTATGGAGGCAGGAGACACCATTGGGTCAGGGAATGCCTCAGTGATGGATCTTTCTATCTTTTTTAGATTTGGAAAGATCATGTATTGTTTCATCACGTAGAAGCATTAAACAGCTTTATTTTGCAATTACAGACTCGGTCCACGAATTCTAATGACATTAAGTAAAGGGCAGTCCTGACACAGGCCCAGATATTTTGGCAGGGACAAATATGTGACAACCATCTCAGCTTTGAGGCTAAGATAAATATTTGTCATGATTAAACTATTTGCTTGCCACATTATGACAAGTTCTTGCTGCCAGCTTTTGGCTTCCAGCCAACAATAATGACGCATCTTTCAAACTGACACATCTTGGAAGAACAGGTTTGTCTACCCAGTAACCATCTTTTTCTTTCTCTCTCTCTCTCTCTCTCTCTCTCTCTCTCTCTCTTTCTTTCTTTCTTTCTCACATAATATACATAGAGGTTTTGCCCCAAACTTAAGAAAAAAAAGCAAAATTCAAACAAAGCCAAAAGCTGAATTCAGACTGGCTCTCGTGTTTCCCAATGTCACACAGGCTTCTCTCCAAGTTGGAGTGGAACTCTGGCTGAATCTTCTGGAGGCTTTCAGTTTTGAAAGACAGGGTGAAACAAAGAAAAAAAAAGGTTTTTTTCAGGGTTTTTTGGGTGAAAATACTGAGTGGAAGACAGGAGAAGGAGGGAGTGAGGAGCTGGAGTTTTATTTGCAACCTTGAATGCTGTCTGTGGTTTGAGTGACTGGGAGGGACTTTTCTAAGCTGGGGTGATTGTTTATTTATCTAACTCTAACCAATCATTCTTTCCAGCCTCTGAATTCCAAGAAAGCCCGATCTCTCTGCTGAGCTTTCTTTCCCACTCTTTAGTTTGCTGGTGGCAGTTATTTGTTTGTTGTTGATCTGTTCAGTTTGTTGCTAAGTATGTGTGCAGAAAAGAAAGTAGCATACATCAGTCTGTAACTTCAAGTAAGTGTAAGTAAAGAAATGTTTTTATTCTTGCTCCTACAAATGTCTCAGAGTGACTTAAGTGTGCTACTTTCTTTACTGCACACATACTTACAAATGTCTTATGTATGCTGCTTTCTTTATTGCACACATCCTTACAGATACTTTAAGTGCTAGTTAATGAGAAAGGGGTGGAGGCTGGAGAACTTGTAGCTATTATCTTCTGTGAGTCTCTGTGTTTCTATTCTGTAGCAAAAAGGAATTATATCAGAAAATCAAAACTCTGCATCATGAGGCTGAATAGGTTGATAGGTGCAACTTCTCATTCTAGGGCAGGGGTCAGGGAACTTTTTTACCTTTTACCCCCCCAAAAATTTATATAAGCCGACATTACCCCCTTGATTTGAAAGGAAGGAAATCATACATTATTTGAATTCAAAATCTTATTGAATCTACACAGGCTGTGTACCAAACTAGCAGGATGCACCAAATTTAATAAAGATGTGCATTATTTTTGCTGGAACACATTGCACACCATCCATAGGGTGGTATAGTGAGTAGTGAGGTGTCCAACGTGCCTGGGAAGTTGCATTAAATTTTTGCTAGCTCGCAGAGGATTTAATCATCATCAATGGCTGCCAGAGTGGTGCTAGCAATGACGTGCTTGCTAGAGACAGCCAAGGCAGAGTTGGGGGAAGCTTTTCCTACCACTTTAATCATTCTGTGTGGTGTGCAAAAAGGAACAAACCAGGCTAAAGGTCATGTCACCCACCCTGGTGCCACAGCCCAACATCAAAGGACCAGTGCACTATTTTTTTTTATCATCATCAATGGAAAACTCAGCAGTGGCCAGAGGATTGGAAAAGATCAGTCTACATCCCAATCCCAAAGAAGGGCAGTGCCAAAGAATGCTCCAACTACCATACAATTGCACTCATTTCACACGCTAGCAAGGTTATGCTCAAAATCCTACAAGGTAGGCTTCAGCATTATGTGGACCGAGAACTCCCAGAAGTACAAGCTGGATTTCGAAGGGGCAGAGGAACTAGAGACCAAATTGCTAACATGCGCTGGATTATGGAGAAAGCCAGAGAGTTCCAGAAAAACATCTACTTCTGCTTCATTGACTACGCAAAAGCCTTTGACTGTGTGGACCACAGGAAACTATGGCAAGTTCTTAAAGAAATGGGAGTGCCTGACCACCTCATCTATCTCCTGAGAAATCTATATGTGGGACAGGAAGCAACAGTTAGAACTGGGTATGCAACAACTGATTGGTTCAAAATTGGGAAAAGAGTACGACAAGGCTGCATGTTGTCTCCCTGCTTCTTTAACTTATATGCAGAATACATCATGCGAAAGGCTGGACTGGATGAATCCCAAGCCGGAACTAAGATTGCCGGAAGAAATATCAACAACCTCAGATATGCAGATGATACCACTCTGATGGCAGAAAGTGAGGAGGAATTAAAGAACCTCTTAATGAGGGTGAAAGAGGAGAGCACCAAAAATGGTCTGAAGCTCAACATCAAAAAAACTAAGATCATGGCCACTGGTCCCATCACCTCCTGGCAAATAGAAGAGATAAGTAAAGCAAATTAAGTGTGGACTCTCACTAAAAGCTAAAATAACCAAACAAAGGGTATTGTACTACAGTGGCGTCATGAGAAGACAAGCTCACTGGAAAAGGCAGCAATGCAGGAAAAAGTGCAATACAGTAGGAAAAGAGGAAGAATGCACATGAGATGGATTGACTCTATAAAGAAAGCCACAGTCTTTGTTTGTAAGACCTTTTGTTTGGTGTTGCAGTCAAAGCAGGACCAGGAGCAGAGTGACAGGGATTCAGATTTGGGGAATAAACTATGATACTCTTGCCTGCTTTGGGGATGAGAAATACAGAAATGCAATTGCTACACACTTCAGACATCTAGTCCCAGGTGTGTTGGTTGTCTTTTACTAGGTGTTTGCTGTTAGCGAGACTCTTCTAAATATTCCGGTTCTGCCCAGTACAAATTCAGCGTCTAAACAGAATCTTGAAGTACTTGCTCTTCTCAGCAGAAACTGCAGAGCTAAATGCAGCGGAGATTAAATTTTGAAGGTTGCTTTTTTCATGGTTTTATGAAAGAGTCAAGTCTCTTTCTGTCTCTCTCTCTCTCTCTCACACACACACACACACACACGCACCCACACACCCTAAATTTTCAACAATCAGTTGCTTCAGTTCAGTATGTCCGTTTCCTCTCATTACATTTAAACAAGCTTGCCACCCGGTCCCTCTTTCACACCTCCCTGCCTTAATTTGAGCCTTCTCTCCTTGCAGACACCTCCTTTTTTCATGGCTTTATGAAAGTCAGTCTCTCTCTCTGACATAAACCAACCCTCCCTTCCTAAATTTTCTACAATCTTACCTTTAAACAAGCTTGATGAATCCACCCTTCCCTCTCTCGCAGCTTCCTTCCCGCCTTATTCAACTCCGGGGGAAGTAGTCATTCACAAACCGCTGGATTGACTGCCCGGTTGACTGCCCGGGGCTACAGCCGTAAACAATAAAGCCAGCTTATCTCCGATCTCTAAAAGAAGGGAGGATTTACAAGTGCCGCAACCAAGGAAGGAAGGAGAGGTGGCTTCCAGTTTGAGGTTCGGCTGCAGGGGTGGGGTGGGGTGGGGTGGGGTGGGGTGGGGTGAGCACTCTGCTCATTACCCCCAGGATTTTCATTTTTATCCCATTTGGGGTAAATTACCCCTGTTCCCCGACCACTGTTCTAGGGCATATTTTACCATGGGCTTTCCAATCATTCTGTCCTGAAGAACAGATTGTGGCTTTGATAAAACTCATGATTTCAGCTTCCTTTCTTTTTGACAGATAGAACTACTGAAGGGAGGTAGAATCCAGCTGCCCAAGGACACCGGTCATTAATTCTCCCCTTGTGGGGCTGGTGGGCTGTGCTGAACTATAGAGAAACAGAGGACAGCAGGTAGGTGAGGTGACAAGTCCAGATGAGATGAGGTGAGATGGGGCAAAGATGGGAGTGTGAGATGGCTGCTTTTCCAACACGGCCATACTTCATTTTCCAAAAAGCCTTATACAGATTTCAAAGTATCATGACTTCCTAGCCACCGAACCTATTTTTCTCAAAAATTGCAGCTTTCTGAAATGTTGCCTTATGACACCTTTCTGATATGTGCCATTGTCTCCAGAATGGAATCACCCCCCCTCCCAATTTCAGGACTCCCCCTCCATACAAAACACTAAACCTATCCTTTGAAAGAGTTGTTACCAAGGCCCATTACTATGCTGTCTGTCATCTTCAGAAAGGAACACGGGGATAAGCATGTCACACACACATACCGAGGCCCCAAACTCTGTGCAACTATTCCATTTAAACTTGGCAGCCTTAATTCTCTTGCAAGAGATAAGTCTCTTTCAATTCTGCCAAGAAATTATTATATCAAGAAAGTTGTTCCCCATTTCCTCATATAACAAGCAAGTAAGCAAGCAAGCAAGCAGTGACAGTGCAATATCCACAGTACAAAACAAAATACATATTAACACATAAATTTGCTCACTAAATGAAAACAAAATACTAGTGCATCCCTCACTCTAGGGATCATTGTATCTTACATACTTTTTCTTATAAACATAGTCTTCCATCTTTTATCCACCCCCAAAATCCTTCCAAAAGTATATATATTTGTTGGCTGTTTTCCCCCTTTACTTTTACACAATATAGCTTTTATGCATTCTTCCCATATTTCATTAAATAAATTTATCTTTATATCTCCTTTTTAAAGCTTAATTTCAGAAGTAAATTTATCATTGATTGCAATATTCCATATTTTATTATACCATTCTTGCAGCTGAAAATCCCAATTGTGCTTCAAGTTTCTTGGTATAAGCAATCGAGCCACGGTTATTACATTCATTACCATTTATTTTTGTGTGTGTTATTTACCTCACTATTTTCTACCGTCAATAACAATGCTATTTTTGTACCATTTCAATATTAATTTCCAATAATTTTCTAATCTCTTCAAAAACTTTGACCTATACTTTTTGTATAATTTCACAGTTCCATCACAAATGTAAAGATGTTCCAGTTTCTTCGTTACATCTCCAACATTTCTTAGAATATTCAGAATAATACTATTTAATTTTACTGGTGTTAAATATCACCTCCACAACATTTTGTAACCATTTTCTTTTATTCTAATTGACATATTTTTTTAAAAAAACCTTCTATTCAAATTTCTTTCCAGTCCTCTTTCTCTATCTTCCCTATATGTCTCCCATACTGTTTTTAAAACTTCTGTTTTCCCTGATCTATCAGAATACTATAAATTACATCTATTCTTCCTTTCTCTTTTTCCCCATCTATCCATTTCTCCATCTTCATTGATATCTTCAAATCTAGTCAATTTTTATCCATTAATTTGAATTTCTCAGTCTCTATTACCCACCATTCCAGCTGCATTACATTTAACCAATTTAATTTTTCTTCTGCAAAATTGGTTCTTATTTGTTCTTTAGCTTTAATTTTTTCTTTCCATTCTTCCCATTTATATATTTGTTTTCTTTTTAAAACACTAGTCAACTCCTTTATCCCATATTTTGGGATTTTTCCAACTCTATTATTGGAGTTACAGGAGATATTCCAGGAGTTAATATCTGTCTCCATTTATTCCAAATCTCTATTACCCTCATATCTATTTCTCAGAAGAGGTCACAATGCTTGCAATTTTCACCCAATTCTGAAAAGCACAACAAAGGTTTTGTGGCCTTCCAGTGATAGTTCATAGAATGTGCAAACCTTTGCATTTCCAAATTTTACTTTGTGTTTGGGAGTTGAGTCGAAGCAGATTGACTCTTAATTGGTTGGTGCTGGTGTGCTTCCCTAGTTCCCAGATATGGCCAGGGTGGATGGAAGAGCATCCCATACAGCTCTCCACTGTGGTTCATCTTCCAGTCCAGCAACTGCCTTTCAGAAAATAAGGTGACTAGTCTCCTGACTTGTTTTCTTTAGGATGCTCTGGGATAGCAGACTTGAAAGTGTGACAAAAAGATGAAATGTTGGGGTTGGGAAATGGTGAATCTATAATACTCACCAGGGAAAGGGAATGTGCAGCCTGCCAGATGTTTCTGGGTTGCAGTGCCCACATTCTGATTGACTGTGCTGACCTAGGCTGATGGGAATGGCAATCCAACAATACCTGGAAGGCCACACCTTCACTGCTTCTTTTACAGAGGTTGCTACTGCACTTCTGTCTTGCCTGTGGGCTTCTCAGAAGACATGAAAATGCAGCTTCTGAACTCCTGCACCTACTTTCATACCAGTTGGAACACCAGTGCTGACTGTCTCATCTGCTGACCGTCTCATCTGCTGACCACCTACAAGGCCAAGTGCTGATCTCATAGTTTGTTCCTTAGTTAGAACTCATCTCAAAGGTAAGAAGTCCACTTAAATTCCTGACCTCTTTTCAAAACAACAACTGAAGACAGTGACTACTCCCTGACGTACTACATACCCATGCCTGGTCCTTCCAATGTTGTACTGATGCCTCTGAGTTGACTGCCCCGACCCCACACACTAGTTTTGGTTACACACTTGTCTCTGGTGCCTTTGCATCCTGGGCTCTCTTCTTTGAACCTTGACCTTCCTTGTTTTGACACAAACCCCCCCCCCCCCACTTTGTCCCTTTTCCCAAGAGAGACACCAGACAATTCGAACCATCTCGGAGCAAGCACTGCTGAAGTCTGACATCTTTTTTCATCTTACCAAACAGTGATTTTTTTTAAAAAAATCTTAAACCCCTAAAAATAAATACTACGGCAGTTACAACTGAAGATTTTCCAAACTATTGAAACAAAACACATACAGCTTCTGTATTCATGGCAATTCCTTGTACATCTGTGTATCGTCGAACAAGTATTCACCGCAAACATCTGGTCTTGATGTTCATTCTCCTGACTTGAAATCCCATTAAATAAATAAGGCCCATATTTATTTGAGCTGCCCTCAATCCTGAAAATTCACAATTTTGTGATAGCTTCCCTATGTATGCTGGATCAGTACCAACATTCCCACCGTGCACAGACAAAAAGCAGTCAATCATTACTAGAAGCAGGAGATTCAAACAGAGACTTTTTTTTTAAAAAGGACCAGTTATGTTCCCTATCTTGGGGCCCTAAGACATTTTAGGCCAAGATCATTTCAGTGAATTCAACAGAAGACATGAAAATGCAGCATCTGAACTCCTGCACCTACTTTCATACCAGTTGGAACACCAGTGCTGACCGTCTCATCTGCTGACCACCTACAAGGCCAAGTGCTGATCTCATAGTTTGTTCCTTAGTTCCTTGTTGTTTCTTAGCTCACAATTGCTGAGATGCATTTAGTTTCTAAATTAAATTGATACTAGACCCAAAATGTCAAAAGATTCTTTGGGTTTTTCTTTTTGTGTGTGCTCACTATAGTTAACTGATCAATAAAAATATATGTGGTGCAAATTAAAATGAAAGCACATTTAACACATTTAAAATGCTTTCCTTTTAAGACTGTGATTACCCACCCTGAAAGCCCACATCCTGTGTTTCTGAGTAAGTTACTGTTCTCCATGTGACTTGTGGAAAGAAGCATGCTTAGAGCAGTGAAGTTTTCAGAGACGTGACAGGCAGACTCCTTCGACTGCAGAAAATTTGAGTGACCAAATGTTGTTATCATGCCAAGTGGAGAGATCGGGCAGCATTGTCCTCCACACAGCCAAGGCCAGAGATCTTTTTTTTAGGGGAGGGGAGCTTTGAAACACTTAACATACTGTATTTTTAATAGTCTCATCAACTTTACTACTAATGGCTGTTTGAAAAGCTTCAGCATAGACAGCAGAATTTATTACACCTCTATAGCTAGGAAGGAAGCAAGCAAGCAGTGAATCAGGTAGATTCAGAGCAGGAAGCTTCTTACATGAGTGGATGCAATAGGTTCTGAGGAAGATTTAACTATTCATTTATAAATGATGTCTCACTGATTGTCCTTCAGTAGGCTGGTTTATGAATTGCTGGACTACATCATGCAAGCAGCCATACTATGTTACTCTAGTAATATAGTATAGTACCTAGCCTAGCCAGAAACAAGCACAATATTGCTTAGCATGCCTTCTGTTTTTGAGGCATTTGCACAGGCAGCCTGATGCAGATGGAAGATGTCCGCATGAGAATGAAAGCCAGGGAATCTCTGCACACATGCTGCACCTTCCCCAAACATGACACCCTACAATGAATACCCTCAGCCTCCTTCTCTTGTGGTTCTGAGTCACCAGCAGAATCCCCTGTGGACACTAGGGGTGACGGGTGAAGCTGGAATCCACAAGGACAGGTGGTGCCACTTGTTGGCCAGATCTACTCTTGAGTTTTAAAATCTGTTCGATGGGATTCTTCTAATGAGGGACTTTTCCAGACTGCTTCCTAACAGAATTGGCCAGTGCAGCTGCAATAGTCCTAAACTGGAAATGTTTGTAGCTTGGTGGTAGAGCACATGCTTCGTACACAGATAGGTCCAGTGTTGAATCTTTGACTTCCTGAGGCAAGTCTGGAAAACGATCTGCCTGAAAACTCTGGAGAACTGGTGCCAGTCACCATCCAGAATACTGGACTAGAGAGACTGAGGCTCTCCCTCAGTACAAGGCAGATTCCTGTCTTCCTATAAAGGTTGAAAGCAGGCCATGGCCCATACAAAGTGAATTTCTCCCTTTTCTCTCCTTTGTTGTCCTTAACTGTGATTTAACTTTACAGCTGTACTGAAACTATGTGTAAATCCATTTGTAATCTTGTTTTCAACGGCTGGCTGAGATGGGATAACAAGTTAGCATCCAACACAGTACAGATACAGAGATAACTAGGGACAGGGAAAATTCTATTTGGTCTCAATTTTTAAGTGAACTGAACTAATTCCTTAGAATAATATGTGGATGAGAGTCTTTAAAAAACCAGTAATTATAGGGCAGTACTCATCTCAAAATCTGTGTACAGAAATATGTCTATCAGAGAAAACAGCATTCAAAAATACATATATTAAGGAATTTAATGCAAACATTCACATTCTGAAGGGAAACTGTACCCAGAGGCAAATGTGAATGTGTGTGTGTTTTAATTCACAGATTGATGTAGAATTCAGATGGACTAGATCTGAATGAATAAATGCAAAATGTATAGAATAAGAAATAAAGTGATTTGTGTGCTATTATTAATTTGTCTTTATTTATATTGTGCCTTTCTCCTAGTGCAGGATTCAAGGTGGCTAAAAAGATGCAGCTAAAAAGACAACATAATATTAACACACAACTAAATAGGTTACCACATTTAAAACAAGCACCAAATTAAAACAACAGTGAACCTAAATGTATAAGAAAAGACAACAAATGTACAACTCCTTTAGATACCCTACACCAGTGGTTCCCAACCTTTTTTGAGTCACAACCCTCTTTTATAATAGCCAAGTAACTGGTGACCCCACCACCACATTTGCATATATAGGCCGTCATGGTCATTCTCTGACATGGTGGCACCGTCGATGGTGCTGCTGCTTGCCCTCCTCCTACTCCTGTCACCAACTCTGCTGCCACCACTTTAAAACTGGGGAGAGAACAGGCTGGGGGAGGTTAAAGGTACAGAGAAGAAAAGGGAAATGACTTTAAAGATGGGCCAGGGGGTGGAAGAACATTGTGGTACTTAGGGCAGGGGAAAATTTTCACTCAGAGGACCCCCCTCAGAAACTGGCTTGCACCCACTGCAGAAAAGGGGGGCAATTTTTCCCCCTGTCCTCCTCCAGGGGGTTTGGGGTGTGTGTGTGGTTTTTTCCCCTTCTTTTCCCTTTTCCTCTTCTTCTTTAGGCCTTCTGGAAGTAATGCATCATAGTTAAAATCCCTTTCTTGTGGAAGCGTCAGCAATTATATCTTTACGCTGGCATTTCTGTTTTTCTAAAAAATAGTCCGGTTATCCCTTCTCAGAAAGTAGCGGCTTCTTTCTCCCTCAAAGAGCTTATTTCTCATACATACATACACATACATGCTAACTTTAATATCCTGCTACAAAAGGTCAAGGAAGAAATTATTTGACAAGGGCTACAATACATATAAGGTGACCCATGACCCACCAGAAAACACTTTGTCACCCTCTTGGGGGTCATAACCGTCAGGGACTTACTGTAAGTTATATATAACTTCATAGGTTACACTTATGAGGCTTTAGCCCTAAAGGATAGACCTAACCTATTATACAGTATATCTGTAAAGTAACACTACTGCAGGATTAGAGCTGGCAATGGCAGAGAAGGAAGCATTCACGATGGAGAGGGGAAATGGTAGGGGCAATCCATTTCTCTGTCCAAGTCTTTTAACCCTATTTGGAGTGCTGTGATGGGGGAGCAAAACTGCTGTAGGGAAGCCAAAGGACAAAACTAGAGATGGTATGAAATCAACCATGAACCAAAAAGCCTGATGAACCAGGTTGGTTCATGGTTCATTTCATGGCCCAGTTCGGGGATCCCACTTTGCTGAAACAAACTCCCCCCCTTTGGTGTTTGCTTCAGCAAAAGGGGGTGCTTGCCTGCTCCCTACCCACTGTCCCATCACCCCCACCTTCCTGCTCCCACCGCAAGTGCCATCCTCAGAGACAGTGTGCCCAGCTTCCCTGCCAAGAGCTGGGCGCTGCCTCTGAGCATGTGCCCACATATCAGCTAGGTGGTGGGCATATGCTCAGAGGCAGCGCCCGGCTTCTCTACCAGGAGCCTGCCGCTGCCTCTGATCATGTGCTCATGGTGGAGGCATCAGGAGAAGGTAGCCCCCCCGGCACGGACTGGAAAAACAAACTGCTTAACTACAACCCATCATGAACCACCAGTTTTCTGGTTTGTTCCCATCTCTAGACAAAACACTACACCCTAAAGCTAACATAATACCAGTGGAGCAAAAACCCCCTGTAAAGGACTTGCACTGGCTACACCATCGTGTCAGAGCTTGCACATTCAGCTGTACAACCACATAGGTAAACAGATGCATGACTGGCTATATGCAATTGCTTGCCTAGCACTATATGGGACAATGCCCTTGTGCTAACTCTGACAATGCATAACTCCGAGTGCAATGGCTCTTCTTCCAGAGCAACATCACTGGATACAGACCCACGTCTTCAAGTTTCTGGGTGTCAGTAAATGGAAAAAGCTATCCGAGGGAAAACAGACTGCATTCTGGGATGCCTCTATGTTACTTGGTTTCAGCATCAGAGGAAAATCCCCCTTCCTTCAACAGTTATCACCCAGGCCCCTTTAACTCTTCCTGGATCCAGATCCAGTTGAGACACTCACCCAGCAGCATTTTGTATTTTATCTGAATCCATTTTAATTTTATCTGTCTGTCTATCTAGGTTTGGAAAAGACTTGTGAAAGCTTCTATTTTCTATCCAGCTACTGATCTTAGGCATACTGAAATAAGCTAGCAATTAGCATCAGATTTCTTTTCAGTGTAACTCTTGCCATGTTTAACTACTAAAAGCAAATAAAAGAAAGGTGGGTATTTTTAGAAATATTTTCTCATATTTTATACTAAACAAATCAGACTTGATTTAATTTTCTGTAAGTCCATGAAAACTTACACTTAAAGTACTGCAGAATATCACTGTCAGAAGTGTAAGAGCTTTTAATATCTTTTAATATATATATATTCACAGCTGTCAAGATTCTTGCTTAAGATGTAATCCAGAGTCCGAAGAGATTTTGTGTGTGTGTGTGTGTGTGTGTGTGTTATATTAACAAAATCTTAGAATTGCACTAATGTTTTCCATTCTGGGAGAAAAGGAGGAAAAGTTAATTTAATTCAAGGTGGAAGAGTATCAGGACTTGGCAATAATAGTGCTAGGACAGCATTATACCTATACTATCAAAATATTAATTTGAGATTTCATATTTCATGTTCCAAGTCTTTCATATTATGCTGTGAGCAAACTGAGATTGATACTGCTAAACTCCTGGACAATAAAACAGGAGCTCCAGCCTTTATGAAGAACCATTACATCGAGTTATGTTATAGGCAAGAACTGTGACTCTGCTAGTTAGATTTGAGTGTCTGATAGTCCTGAGAATTCATACAATTTATGCAAGGGCTTCTCTGACACTTGTGAACATCCATTTCAGTCTTTTCCACCCTGGTGCCCACATGTGTGTGTGTATGTGTGTGTGTGTGTGTGTGTACACACACACATACACACACACATATACATATATACATATATGTATATACATATACATATATGCGTATATACGTATGTATATATGTGTGTGTGTGTTTACTCAGAACTAATCCCTACTTATTCAGTAGGGCTTGCTACAAAGTACATGTACACAGAATTGAGGGATAAATGTGATATATTTTCTAACCCCCTTGATAATACCAGAAAAGCTAAGTCAGAATCTATGTGTGAAGAATTTATGAAGTGGGAACGGAGTGACAGGATACTATGATGAAAAAGTTATCTGTATCACTTATTTATTATGCATTATTTATTTAAAGTTGTTATTATCAGCTTTCCTGCCCAAGTGGACCCTTAAAGTGATGCATAGTGGCATATAAAAATCTTATTTAAATGTTTTAAAAATCAAAGACCAGAAGGAATAACACAGTTTTGATCATCCTGCAACAGGATCTTGGGAAGTGGTCCTATAGAGAAAGCCTTGTCTTAATACTGAACAACGTACTAGTAGCCACCTAGCACATCAAGTAGGGAAGGTTTTCTATATACATATTTATACATATACATACTCAACTCCATACTCAATTCCAGATTTGAACACTGTCCTGTGAAAATCTACACTCTTTGTACATTACACAGAATTAGAAATTAGGATAAAATTGTAGCATTCTAAACTATACGTGAGATGACAGGTAGGGGAAGATAATATTCTTAAATCTCCACACATTACAATAACCAATGTGTGGAAAAAAGGTACATTAGTAAGAAAGTTTTGTTTCACCTTCTTAAATCCATTTTTTTAAAGCAAACTTCATGCTGTTCAAATCAAATGAAATAAAATCATTTATTGTTATGACCACTGGTCAGCCATTAGGAAACAAAACAAAACGGACAAAATAGACATCATTTACAAACACAGGAAATCCACAAGAATATTACATACAGGAAACTAATCCGTGTATTTATTATAGCAGTGCATGATTTCTAACATGGTTGGTGGAGTAATTTACTATTGGACAGAATTTAGTCATTTCAGTTGTGCTTTTGCTTGAGGAGATCAGAGAGAACTGGTTGTTGTTTAGTTGTTAAGTTGTGTCCGACTCTTCATGACCCCATGGACCACAGCACGCCAGGCCCTCCTGTCTTCCACTGCCTCCCGGACTTTGGTCAAATTCATGTTGGTAGCTTCGATGACACTGTCCAACCATCTCGTCCTCTGTCGTCCCCTTCTCCTCTTACCCTCACACTTTCCCAACATCAGGGTCTTTTCCAGGGAGTCTTCTCTTCTCATGAGATGGCCAAAGTATTGGAGCCTCAGCTTCAGGATCTGTCCTTCCAGTGAGCACTCAGGGTTGATTTCCTTCAGAACGGATAGGTTTGTTCTCCAGGGGACTCTCAAGACTCTCCTCCAGCACCACAATTCAAAAGCATCAATTCTTTGGCGGTCAGCCCTCTTTATGGTCCAACTCTCACTTCCATATATCGCTACTGGAAAAACCATAGCTTGACTATGTGGACCTTTGTCGGCAAGGTGATGTCTCTGCTTTTTAAGATGCTGTCTCAGTTTGTCATCGCTTTCCTCCCAAGAAGCAGGCGTCTTTTAATTTCGTGGCTGCTGTCACCATCTGCAGTGACCATGGAGCCCAGGAAGGTAAAATCTGTCACTGCCTCCATATCTTCCCCTTCTATTTGCCAGGAGGTGATGGGACCAGTGGCCATGATCTTAGTTTTTTTGATGTTGAGCTTCAGACCATTTTTTGCGCTCTCCTCTTTCACACTCATTAAGAGGTTCTTTAATTCCGCCTCACTTTCTGCCATCAGAGTGCTATCATCTGCATATCTGAGGTGGTTGATATTTCTTCTGGCAATGTTAATTCCGTCTTGGGATTCATCCAGTCCTGCCTTTCGCATGATGTATTCTGCATATAAGTTAAATAAGCAGGGAGACAATCTACAGCCTTGTCGTACTCCTTTCCCAATTTTGAACCAATCAGTTGTTCCATATCCAGTTCTAACTGTTGCTTCCTGTCCCACATATAGATTTCTCAGGAGATAGATAAGGTGGTCAGGCACTCCCATTTCTTTAAGAACTTGCCATAGTTTGCTGTGGTCGACACAGTCAAAGGCTTTTGCGTAGTCAATGAAGCAGAAGTAGATGTTTTTCTGGAACTCTCTGGCTTTCTCCATAATCCAGCGCATGTTAGCAATTTGGTCTCTAGTTCCTCTGCCCCTTCGAAATCCAGCTTGTACTTCTGGGAGTTCTCGGTCCACATACTGCTGAAGCCTACCTTGTAGGATTTTGAGCATAACCTTGCTAGCGTGTGAAATGAGTGCAATTGTACGGGAGATGGAGCATTCTTTGGGATTGGGATGTAGACTGATCTTTTCCAATCCTCTGGCCACTGCTGAGTTTTCCAAACTTGCTGGCATATTGAGTGTAGCACCTTAACAGCATCATTTTTTAAGATTTTAAATAGTTCGACTGGAATGCCATCACCTCCACTGGCCTTGTTGTTAGCCATGCTTTCTAAGCCCACTTGACTTCACTCTCCAGGATGTCTGGCTCAAGGTCAGCAACCACACTATCTGGGTTGTCCGGGACATCCAGATCTTTCTCGTATAATTCCTCTGTGTATTCTTGCCACCTTTTCTTGATGTCTTCTGCTTCTGTGAGGTCCCTACCATTTTTGTCCTTTATCATGTCCATCTTTGCACAAAATGTTCCTTTAATATCTCCAATTTTCTTGAACAGATCTCTGATTTTTCCCTTCCTATTATTTTCCTCTATAACTTTGCACTGTTCATTTAAGAAGGCCCTCTTGTCTCTCCTTGCCATTCTTTGGAAGTCTGCATTCAATTTTCTGTAACTTTCCCTATCTCCCTTGCATTTTGTTTCCCTTCTCTTCTCTGCTATTTGTAAGGCCTCATTGGACAGCCAATTTGCTTTCTTGCATTTCCTTTTCTTTGGGATGGTTTTTGTTGCTGCCTCCTGTACAATGTTACGGGCCTCCATCCATAGTTCTTCAGGCACTCTGTCCACCAAATCGAGTTCCTTAAATCTGTTCTTCACTTCCACTGTGTATTCATAAGGGATTTGGTTTAGATTATACCTGACTAGCCCAGTGGTTTTTCCTACTTTCTTCAGTTTAAGCTTGAATTTTGCTATAAGAAGCTGATGATCAGAGCCACAATCAGCTCCAGGTCTTGTTTTTGCTGACTGTATAGAGCTTCTCCATCTTTGGCTGCAGAGAACATAATCAATCTGATTTCGGTATTGCCCATCTGGTGACGTCCATGTGTAGAGTCGCCTCTTGTGTTGTTGGAAAAGAGTGTTTGTGATTATCAGCTTGTTCTCTTGACAAAACTCTATTAGCCTTTGCCCTGCTTCATTTTGAACTCCAAGGCCAAACTTACCTGTTGTTCCTTTTATCTCTTGACTCCCTACTTTAGCATTCCAGTCCCCTATGATGAGAAGAACATCTTTCTTTGGTGTCAGTTCTAGAAGGTGTTGTAAGTCTTCATAGAATTGGTCAATTTCAGCCTCTTCAGCATCGGTGGTTGGTGCATAAACTTGGATGACTGTGATGTTGAAAGGTCTGCCTTGGATTCGTATTGAAATCATTCTATCATTTTTGAGATTGTATCCCAGTACAGCTTTTCTCACTCTTTTGTTGACTATTAGGGCTACTCCATTTCTTCTATGGGATTCTTGCCCACAATAGTAGATATGATAATCGTCTGAATTGAATTCGCCCATTCCCGTCCATTTTAGTTCACTGACGCCCAGGATGTCAATGTTTATTCTTGCCATCTCCTGTTTGACCACATCCAGCTTACCAAGGTTCATAGATCTTACATTCCAGGTTCCTTTGCAGTATTTTTCTTTGCAGCATCAGACTTTCCTTTCACTTCCAGGTGCGTCCGCAGCTGAGCGTCCTTTCAGCTTTGGCCCAACCACTTCATTAGCTCTGGAGCTACTTGTCCTTGTCCTCCACTATTCCTCAGTAGCATGTTGGACGCTTTCCGACCTGAGGGGCTCATCTTCCAGCGTCATATCTTTTAGCCTTTTGTTTCTGTCCATGGAGTTTTCTTGGCAAAGATACTGGAGTGGCTTGCCAGTTCCTGCTCCAGGTGGATCGCGTTTAGTCAGAACTCTCCACTATGACCTGTCCGTCTCGGGTGTCCCTGCACGGCATAGCCCATAGCTTCTCTGAATTACTCAAGCCCCTTCGCCACGACAAGGCAGCAATCCATGAAGGGGCAGAGAGAACTAGGTAGACGTAAAACTCATCATATCTACCTGGGAATTTTTCAGAAAATTGGATAAATATGTAAGCATTGGGCATCCTTATAAAATAAACAGTATAATCAGATACGTTTAAAGTATCAACCATGCCTAATTGACAAGTATGAAGGCTTTGGGAATACAGGATATACAGGATATATTTCCTTCTAATAGCACTAAGAGTAACAACCTGAAATGACCAAGGTGAAAGCTGTGCACTATTCCAAGCCAAAAAGTCAATCTGCTGGGGCAAAAGATTTATTGTGGCACCTGCTTGCAAATCATGTAGAATTTGGGCTTGTCCTCTTGGCGTGCTGCATCCCAGATCTGTTGTTTGATTATTTCTTTGGTTTTCAAGGGCCTGGGCTGCAACAGAGCTGGGGGAAGGCAAACCTCTAGATTGGTAGATTTTTGTCAGTAGCACTCACTCAGCATAAAGAGTGGTTATTTACTGAGATCAAAAGAGCTAGTCTGAGGGGATTACAGTTTAATTTAAACCAGAAACTAATAATTTGGTACAAAATCCATTCTTAAAACTACTGTTGTCAGCACACACCTTCATTTTAAATCCCATTTTCCATATTACTAACCAGGCAGGATGGGCACAACCAAGGTTGAGGATTTTGGATATGAAAGCAACCGACATTGTGCTGCCAATGCACAGCAAGAACTCAAAATCTTACAAGATTTATTTCCATTTAATAGGTCCTATTGCCATCTGTTGCACTCCAGAGGATGGGGCAAGAGAAAGAGATGAGTAGGTAAAATATACTCATCTTTTGGGTCCAACCATGGAGTCTTCATCAGTTGATCAGGGGGTGGGGACAGGGAGCCTCACACACACTTGGGCTGTGTGTGGACTGCTTGGTCACAAGCTTCCTATGAATCCAACCTGAAACGAGAGCTCAGCAACAAAACAGGATAGCACCATCCATGACTTTTCATGGGCCCTATGCTTCTCCAACTGAGGGTGGACATGTGGCCTTGGCAGCAGCAGCAGCAGCTGGCGGTCCTCCCTCCATGATAAAAACATAATGCTCTTGCTCAGGAGATACATGAGTAGTGACATCCCAGGATTTGAGAAGCAGTGCTCTTGAAGCTCCCCACTTGGGTTTTATTGTTTTATTGTTTTTTGTTTTCCACACAATGTGCTAGTTCCCTGGGCTGGGCTGCAGAATTAGCATTTTGCCACAGACACAGAAATTGCCAGTTTTACAGTCCTGGCTCCACGTCTTGATCTTTTCTTTTTTTTAAAA
The DNA here is from genome assembly GCA_037013535.1 of Intellagama lesueurii. Lineage (NCBI taxonomy): Eukaryota > Metazoa > Chordata > Lepidosauria > Squamata > Agamidae > Intellagama > Intellagama lesueurii. The sequence continues at coordinate 96,109,573 of JBAJHW010000005.1, forward strand.
GCCCAGTTAATCTGTTGATGATGCTTTAATCAGCAGGTTGCAGCTGAATTGTCTCTTTCTTTCTGATCTGGTTTCTGCAGAAAGAGAGAGGGGGGGGGACCTCTTCTCAAGACAGGCTTCTGAGAAGCTACTATCACCAGGGAATATGGCTTTAAATAGATGACACATGTTTTAGACATGTCTAAGGGTTGATCCCAGTTGCTGCTTGCAACAAATGTCTTTAGAGTCGCCTTTAATAATATTTCAGTACCTTTGAAATGCTTCAATTACTTTTGATGGCATGTGCAACATGTGTGCTATTCACAGTTGTCCCCTCTGTTGCTGGGAGGTTCCTACTAGCATAAAATGTGCTTTGTTAAAAAATAACTACAAAGCATATTCTAAATGGAATGATGAGACCTTTAGTATGTAAGGACATGCCTTACACACTGATCTTGTCTGCTGTGCAACTAAGATAGGAACTATATGCCACAAGGCAAACATTTTCTTGTAATGCTAATATGGTGTCACAGAAATTGGTAGGTGAGAGTCAAAACGTGATCATGTGCCTCCTCTGCCAGCAAAGTTGGGCTCTGAGAATGGAAATAAGACCAACTAGATGAAAAACATCCAGTTTGCAAAGGGAAAATAATAAAGAGTTTTCCGTTCCTTCTCCACCCCGTGATTCTTCCTTGCAAATTCCAACGTCTTCCCCTCACTTATGTTACCTGAATGAACATTTATATTCAGAATTTAAATACAGGTCTGCCCTCTGTTTCACAAAATCACTTGCATAAAGCCCATATCATATGTCCTGTTAATCACATTTAAAAAAAAAAAGTTGCTCAGTGTTGTAACTTGGACTATTTATGGGGGGGGGGGGGGAAGCAAGACCACAGTTCAGAGGCAAGCTTGCTTTTCAACTATAAAATTCAGACACATGCTTGACCAAGGTTCACATCTCTATAGATATGGGAACCTTTTTTCCCTGTTCAAGAAAGCCTCTTGACTGGAGAATTATTATGATGCTAGGGTAAACACTTCAGTCAATAGCTCTATTTCTTACTCTGGAAGACAGGCTGCTGCCAATCCAATACAACTGGCTCAGAAACTAGCATGTTTGCCAAATTAACAGAAAGATGTGATGAAGGATTTAAGGTCTTTGGGTTAGAGATAACGGAATGTCCCTATAAGGTTCCTGAGAGAAACAATATAGTCAGGACCTAAAAGTTTTACTCAGAAAAGCAATTTATTAAAAAAAATATAAGAGAAAAGCCACAGTTGAGTTAGTGATGCCTATTTCAGAAGGAAAGAAGAGAGGAGAAGGCTGACGATGACTGAGTGGATTGGAGTGAGAGAAGACAGTGAGAGGAGGACAAGGAGGATAGGAAGAAGGGGGAAACAAGCTAAAGGCACAGGTGATGGGAAGAAGAAAGGACTTTCAGACAACTTCACATTGCTGAGAGGAAAATTTGAGGACAAAGGGTTCTCTAAACAACAGATAAGATATAGGGTGGGGAATCTGGTCTCTTCAGGCCACAAGATGTAGCCTACCCAGGAGAAATACAAGGAAACAAGATGTAATGTGGCAGCCAGGCTAGATGTTTCAAGAGCAAGTCGGACAGAGTAGCTGTCCTTGGAATTAATTCTGCTTCTGCTCACAGTCCTCTGGATCTAATGGGAAGCATGGGAACTATATAAAATGGAACATTCTGTCAGCCACTGCCAATATACTAATTGATATTTGCTCATTTTGAATCACTATCCAATTTTTGGCCAGAGCAGCAGCACTTATTGCCCCAAACTAGTTTCACTAGTATAGTGGCCCATCCAACAAGATAAGAACATTGTACATAAAACTCAAGTGATGTAAAGTTGGACAAAGGTGATAATTTGACTCTTGATGAAAAAACAATGGTTGCCAGAGTTAAAGAATTTCATCAGCACAGAATCAGTGGGTCACCATCTCCATAATGCTGAGTCTTGGAGTAGAACTCACAAGCCAGAGCAACCAGTGGGCATGTGGTAACTACAGGAATTTGATTTCATGGTAGCAAAAGACTAAGGCAAACCTCAGTGCTGGCCTCTATTTATGAACATTGTTTTTATTTTCCACTCCCAACAGCTGAGGCTGCTCCTAAGGGACCTTTTGTTATCCTGCAGTGGAAACATCTCAACAGGTGGAAAGAGGCAAAGAAGGGGGGGGGGGGGAAGAGAGATTGGAAAGACTTGAAACAATTTCTGTTTTCTTTTGTGTTCAAATGTTTGAAAACAGAAATGATACTGTAAATCCCTGAATAAGAAAGAAATAAAGAAAGGAAGGAAGGAAGGAAGGAAGGAAGGAAGGAAGGAAGGAAGGAAGGAAGAAAGGAAGAAAGAGGAAAGTCAGCTTCAGAGTGAATGTAAACTGGACAGGGGGGTTGTTTCTCTAACAAATAAAATAATCTATGCCTATACATAAAACATTAGTGATGTGAACCTATTCCCCTCTTCCAAAATGGAAAACTCTTTCAGGTTTTCAAGTGCTTCCTTGAAAATGTCCAAAGTCCTGAAGTCTTTTATTCTGTTCCCTATCATCACCAGCAAAAAACCCCAAAACCTTGCCTTTAAGGAGAAGCAAGGGAGTAATCAGTGCCTGTCTATCTTACTCCAAGTCATCTGTTTTAGAGCTTTTCTTCCTCCTTCTCAAAAGTGAGAATTTAAAGTTTGATAAATGGCATGAGATGAGGAAACAGGCAAAAGAGAGATAGCCGCAGAAGTAGTGGGAAACACGTTTCATGTTGACAATGAATGCAAAGGGTTTACATTTCCAGCTTTTGGTGAGCCCCTGGAGAGCATCGCTGGGCTTCCTTGTTTGTAAATGAATCATGGTAATCAACAACAATGAAATGAATAATCAACCTCTAAATGCCATCACCATTCTCTGGTTAAATACTGTTTGTAAATATTCCATAAATTATTTTGTCTGCAATTAGTCTGTGAGGGTCTGGGTGATAGTGGAAAATGGAGTGGGTGCAACCCCCGCTCCACCTCGTGCAGTTGTTCATTCCAGTTTGGTTAAATAAAAGAATATCTAAGGAGATCAGCATCTAGCACCTCTATTCATATAACTGAGAAAGAAAGAGATCAGAAAGTTCCTATAATTTGTGGTTCTTAATGACTGAAGGTAGAGATAGTCAAAGTTCGGTGGACTTCCACTCAGGATCTCTCACTAGCCTATGTATCCCTTGAATGTGATAGACAGCATGTACTAGAGAAGAAGGCATTTGCATAATTCAAGAGACCTTCCCATTGTGGCAAGGAGAATCCTAAAGAAATATATGAGTCACACTTATCCCACAACTGCTCTGTGGAATACCCATCCTGTCTTCTACTGCAGCTGCTACAGACATTTAGAGACAATAGAAGAATTGACTAGACCCACAGCATGAGTCTGTCATTGAAATCAGATGTGAAATTGCTTGACATCTAATTAATACTTTATCATGTCCCTAATATGATTCTATACCAGAAGACTGATGAGTGGCCAATGCAACTCTAATTTTTAAAATGTCATGGTGTGTGTGTGTGTCAAGAAGATTATAGGCTGATTATCTTAACATCTGAAGAGCATAATGAAAGATTAAATCCTTCAAAACAAAACAAAACTAAACAACTCTGGCTTACGAATGTAGCATATTGCTTATGTGTCCATAATTCAAAACTATTGGAAATAGTTCAATATGGCCTTGCAGTGTCATGTCCTTGTTGTCAGCAGGAGAAAGGAATGCCAAGCTTTACGTAGCAAAGGTCGATCTGAAAGTTGATGACACCAATGTCACCCATCAAGATGGTTTACAGAATACCCTCTTGTGCTCAGTACCATTCACAGACACCAAGCAAGGTAAAATTCTAGAATCTGACTCCTTTTTTCAACAGTTAATCTCTTATCACCCAAACACAAAGCAATTGTCTGTGGTTCCCACACATCTTCTCTCTCTGTGGCTCCCTGCTACCCCCACCCCCACCCCCGCTTGGGTCACTGCTTCCTCCTCTCTATTTCCCTTTCCCTCCCTAAATGGATGCTGTATATGTGTGTTTATTTGTTCAAAGACACTTGTTCCTGTGAAAATGCTGAAGTCCAATCCACTGTTTTGCCCAGAAATAAGCCCCATTCACCTCAATGAGCCTCATTAGGTGCCTGAATACTGGCATGGAGTTTGAGCAATTGCTACATAATACTACAACAGGCATGTGCAGCCAGAGCTTATGAATTATTATTTTTTCTGGATAAAACAAGCCTTTTGAAGTATTGTGTCTTCTATGGATCAACTTCAAAAAAGTATGAAATTGTGGTAGGCATTTGACAAATAACCACCAAATTTGCTATGAGCTATATATATTTTTTGGAAAAAGGCTACAGAACAAGATAACAGGGGTAAGCGGGAAGCTTTTAAAAAAATAGAAATTAGAAGTGTGAAAATACTTGTCCGACAAGGGCATGATTCTTGATAACTGAACCCCTGCTGAACCTTCCTGCAAAGAGAGCAGAAGGCAGGATATTCATAAAAAATAAAATAAAACTCTGTATGTGTAGAGCATGAGATCTCCTAAACTCATTTTTTTTCTTAGAGAAAACCCTACAGAGAGGGAAAAGAGCTGCAGAATACTTGCAGATTAATGGTACTAAGAGCCCTGTATCTGGGAGCTCCCACTAAAGCAGTGAACATAAAAACATGTAAGCTTATAGTTATATACAGTATCTGTGGTACTTAAACCTATGAATGTTCTACAGATACAAACAAGCATAACAAGCATAAAATGATAAAATAATAGCAATAAAATATAATAAGCATTCAAAAAAAAAAAGAATCAAGATGTGAGATTAACTTGAAGAATTTATGAAGCAGGCAATGTACCATCTTTCCATGGCTTATTTAACAAAGCCCTAAACGGTTTAGGACCTCGATACCTAGCAGAACGCCTTCTCCCACCTAGATCTACTCGAGTCACTCGTCATAGCCAGGAAAGATGGCTGAGGGGCCTAATGCCGAGAGAGGTCCGAAAAGAAAGAACAAGAAATCGGGCCTTCTCGGCAGTGGCCCCTCGACTTTGGAACAGCTTACCGTCAGAGATCTGCCTGGCACCCTCGCTGGGTGTCTTTAAGAGCCAATTAAAAACTTGGCTCTTTAGGCAGGCCTTCCCTCCTGCCAATACTTGACTTTTACTTTTTGCTTGGTCTTTTGCTTACTTTTCCATCTTGATTAACATTAATATTGTCGATTTAAATTATTGTTTTAACTGTTTTTATGTATGATTTTGATGTGAGCCGCCCTGAGTAGATGCAGTCTAGAAGGGCGGGATAAAAATCTAATAATAAATAAAATAAATAAATAAAATAAATTTAGCAGTCCTATAGGATATATAGTAGCTAGCAGGAGTAGGACTGTTCATAGAGGGGAAGTGTTCATGATCCCAGCTGTTATGGGTTTTAGATATTGGTCCCTCAGATCTGCATACAGAGGACATTCTGTTAGAAAGTGTACCATATCCTCCACTTTAGAGCATCCTGCTGGGCAACGTCTGCCTATACCGTGTTGGTCCATGTAATGTCCCTGAAGCTCTTTCAACTGTAATGAGTTCAGTCTGCACCTAGTTAGCAGTTGTCTCAGCTCATGTAAGCTAATAAGGGACAAATAAGAGTGCAGCTTTCCAAAAGGCAAGGATAAGCCTTTGTATATTCTACTTGAGCAGCAGCAGACTACTACAGAAAATGTAGTTCAAATCAATGTTTGGCCATGTGACTTTTGGTGGTAGCATTAGAAACCAAAATTACACATGCAGACAACCCAATAGGAAATTCAGAGAAAGCCACAATAAGATAGAACAGTTCCATACCACTTCATTATTGCTCTCATCACAGGAATTGCCTACACTCCAAATCCCATTTCTGTTAGTACCGTTGAATGACTTTTCATATTGTCAGACGGAAGTTTAAAGAAAGGATGAAAAACCACAAGGCGAGAAGAATTCCAAAACATGCTTGTCAGTGAAATGGCTTTCATATCTCAGTTAAAGTAGATTATGATTCTAAACCAAAAGTTTTCTATGTGGACTTTTTAATGCAGTATGTTCTTATGGCTTTGGCTGTTTATACACCAACATGAGAAAATATCATACATCCAGCTCCCCAAAAGAGTGACAGCACTGCCACCCCACCCTCCACAGGTGTGTTATGTGGCACCAAGTCAGAACCAACTTATAGTGACCCTAATAAGTAGGTGAAATATTTAAGGAGTGGTTTTGCCAATTCTACCCTCCCCAGGAAGTTTCCATGGCCATGCAGAGATTCAAACCCAGATCTCCTGAATCCTAGTGCATCACTCTATCCATTGCACCACCCTGGGTATCCCAACCACAACACCTATTAGTGCACAGAAGAGAGAAAGGCTTCAGATTCAAAGGCCATCTTGACTTGACATCTTGACTTGGCACTACTTGACTTCTGCTACAGCTCTTTAAAAAAAAAAATTAGGTGTTAACCAAGCAGGTCCTTTGTAGAAATCTTATTCTAATAACACATGAACTGGTCCAGATGTGTTTAAAAGAAACCCATCTCTGGATTGAGCATGTTTGTCACAGAATTATCTCCTTGTGCAGAGATGCTAGTAACGCTTGAATTGTGTAAGCATATGCTTAATAATAATATAATGTATAATAGAAGCCAGCATGAAGTTGTCAAGAATAAATCTTGTCAGACTAATCTTAATTTCTTTTTTCTTTTTTTCTGTTTTTAAAAGTAGATTACTAGCATAATGGATTGTGGGAATGCTGTCAACAAGTGGATTCACAGCTGGTTGAAGAAGCACATTCAAAGAGTGCTCATCAGTGGTCCAGGTGGGGTGCCTGGGTCTCATCAACACATTTTAATCAATGATGCAGATGAAGGATTGGGAAAAAAAATCCCTATCAAATTTGTGGATGGCATCCAGCTGAGAGACATAATTAACATTCGAGACGACTGTCAGGAGCAGAATCAACATGATCTAGACAGAATGGCGAATTGGGCTCCAATTAACAAAATGAATGATTAAAAACAGACAAAGGCAGAGTTCTGCATTTAGGTCAAGCAGACACACAAACAAACAAATAAAATGAATTCCCAGGTATAAGTATGAAGGACACCTGTGTTGGGTCCCTTAGAAGCAGTACACATGAAAAGGATCCTGGAATCGTAGTTGATCACAAGCTGAACATTGAGTCAGCAGAGTGATGGGGTTGCAGTTTCAGTCTGCAGTAGCAGAGCCATCTTTTCCACGTTATAGGAAGTAGTGGTCTGCCTTTATTCTTCAGCAGGCAGGCCATGCCTGCTCAGTTTCAGAAGAAGGTAGACAAACTGCAACAGATTCAGAGGAAGGCAGTGAAGGTGTTCAAGGGTAGGGGGACCTGTCTTGTGAAGAAAGGCTGAAGGAACTGTATCTGTTTAACCTGAGAAGAATGGACCAGGACTGGGAAAGCAGGAGGGAATGGGAACTTTGCAGAACTGTTCAGACTTCCCCCATTACTCTTGACAGCAGGACTTGATCTACTAGCTTTAGGTAACAATACTGTAGGTATCAGTTGAAGATTAGGAGAAATGTTTTAGCAATAAAGGCAGTTTGTCAATAGAACAATTATTATTTAACAATGGGTAGTTATCTAGAGGGATGGTAAGCTTTCCCTTGCTGCACATGGATTTCCTTTATTGGGCAGCTGCTAGGACTAGCTTGCTTTAGACACCTCCTAATGCTATAGTTTTTGACTACGCAAAAGCCTTTGACTGTGTGGACCACAGCAAACTATGGCAAGTTCTTAAAGAAATGGGAGTGCCTGACCACCTTATCTATCTCCTGAGAAATCTATATGTGGGACAGGAAGCAACAGCTAGAACTGGATATGGAACAACTGATTGGTTCAAAATTGGGAAAGGAGTACGACAAGGCTGTATCTTGTCTCCCTGCTTATTTAACTTATATGCAGAATACTTCATGTGAAAGGCTGGACTGGATGAATCCCAAGATGGAATTAACATTGCCGGAAGAAATATCAACCACCTCAGATATGCAGATGATACCACTCTGATGGCAGAAAGTGAGGAGGAATTAAAGAACCTCTTAATGAGAGTGAAAAAGGAGAGCGCAAAAAATGGTCTGAAGCTCAACATCAAAAAAACTAAGATCATGGCCACTGGTCCCATCACCTCCTGGCAAATAGAAGGGGAAGATATGGAGGCAGTGACAGATTTTACTTTCTCGGGCTCCATGATCACTGCAGATGGTGACAGCAGCCACGAAATTAAAAGACTCCTGCTTCTTGGGAGGAAAGCGATGACAAACCAAGACAGCATCTTAAAAAGCAGAGACATCACCTTGCCGACAAAGGTCCACATAGTCAAGCTATGGTTTTTCCAGTAGCGATATATGGAAGTGAGAGTTGGACCATAAAGAGGGCTGACCGCCGAATAATTGATGCTTTTGAATTGTGGTGCTGGAGGAGAGTCTTGAGAGTCCCCTGGACTGCAAGGAGAACAAACCTATCCGTTCTGAAGGAAATCAACCCTGAGTGCTCACTGGAAGGACAGATCCTGAAGCTGAGGCTCCAATACTTTGGCCATCTCATGAGAAGAGAAGACTCCCTGGAAAAGACCCTGATGTTGGGAAAGTGTGAAGGCAAGAGGAGAAGGGAATGACAGAGGACAAGATGGTTGGACAGTGTCACCGAAGCTACCAACATGAATTTGACCAAACTCCGGGAGGCAGTGGAAGACAGGAGGGCCTGGCGTACTCTGGTCCATGGGGTCACGAAGACTCGGACATGACTTAATGACTAAACAACAACAAAATGCTATAGTTTTACTGACACAACATGTCACAAGCACAGAAAAACCTTCTGCAGTAAAGTGGATTCAAAGAAATCTTTCCACATCAATGGGTGACAGTGATTATGTCCATAGACACTGTAACCAATGATGCACATTACACTGGCCCTAGATTTTGCTTCTTCACAAAACTGACAGTCCTGCCCTGTCTGGGTTTCAGTTCTGGTCCATGCATGGAGCCCACATGATTAAAATTGTATGCACACAATCTACCGTTTCAAATATGCTGGACACTTTAGACTAAGACTGGTTGCATTGGCCATGGTTCTACCTTCCACTACTCACTGGATATATACACAGAGGGAGACCATTTGAATACCCATTTTCTGGAATAGTACTGGAGAGGCGTTTGGATAGTGATTCCTGGTATGAGAAATGAGAGTTCATATGTTTTTCTCTGAGAGACACTGGCAGTATAGGTAATGGCCCAAACTGTCCTGTTGCCTGAGACACAAACTGAAGGAGGGATGTAATGACTACATGAAAAATATTTAATTCTTGGTAAATTTCCCTGTCTTGTGACATCAATATTCCCCACTGAAAATTGCTTGATTCCTCTGAGATTTCCTGCTGCCACCGCAAGAGTGGAATGCCTGGTCTCCTTCTCCCTCTCTTTCTCTCTCTCCATTGGAGAGATTTATTGGATAAAAGCAATTTCAGCAGAAGCTTTAAAAATATTTTCCAATTTGCATAATGCAGGAGTGAGTTGTGAATCATGCATCAAACAGAATTCTTTTTCTGTGAAGAAAACAGTGAAACAACAATATGTTTATTATACCTCTTACTGAATGACGGGGTGGGCGGGCGGGCGGGGGTGCGGGGCGGGGGTGTGGAATTTGAGAGGATTTGTCAAAAATAGGGAGGAATTTCCTGTACCGAAAACAACTTCAGTGGAGCTTTTAGAGTCAGAGTTTTCCAGCCTATATAAGATAAAACTTCAATGTGCACAGAATAAAGCTCTCCATTTTAATGTAGAAAACAATAGAATAACAATGTGTCTATTACACCTACTAGGGAATGACACTTTGAGGGAATTTGGTAGGTATTGTTGAAGTCCTATTCTGCAGATGTCTTTTGGTATATGAAGGTCTGTTCAGTCTCAGTAAACATAAAACCAATTTGCCATTTTTATGACAGATCTTTTTGTTTTTCTACAGATCAAACTATTTGTCCTACTCTGCACAAAATATCAGACTATAGACTTGTGCATGAAAGATGTTGTTTCATGCATGAAAGACTTCAATTTTTTACTTTACAGTTTTAAAAAGGGGGAGAGGGTATAGAAATCCAACACTGGTTTTTTCTCCTAAAAAGTCCCAGGCAGAGAGAGTTCTCTGCAGAAGAAGGGGGGGGGGAATCCTCCCTCATTTTCTCTCCAGGAAATGGTTGTGAGTGACCATATGGTTAAATACTGTGAGATTTGCTGCAGGTGTAAAAGGGATAAATCCACATTTTAAAAGCTGATCACGTGATAAAAAAAACCAATTCAGATCAGTCTGACTCTTCTTGCTCCCAATGTGACGGTTCCTCCCTCCCCCCCTCCATCACTTGGGGCTCCTACTTTTTTCCAAGTCAGAAAAAATTGAACGGATTCCCCCCCCCCCTATGATCAGTTGTTTCATTCTCCAAAAGGATGGGGGGGGGGCTGACTGTGTGTTATATTCTGGTGATGTACTAAAGTGGGTGTGATGTTTTAGACAGTGGGAACACGGCCCCTGCAATCTTTCTCTCTAGTTGCCCTGAAGTTTTTTGTTTGCTTGCTTGTTTGCTTTTAAAAACATGCTACTGAGTTTAGCACTAGATCACCTTATCACTACATTGATATACTAGTTCAGTGCTAGTTCACTTCTGCATGGACAAAAAAACCCAAATAAAAATCAATATGAAATAGAAACAATGCCAACAAACTGCAGCACACTACTATGTTTCCGTCATATGTGTTTGTACATTATGGAGAACTTTGAAAAGTGTCCTTTTCTCCTAGTGCCATGCAACACTTTAAGCAGTACCAGCTTTATAATGAACCAGAAAAGGAGAGCTGGGGATCGGCAGAGGGCAGGATCAAAGGAAAGGGGGTCTGTGGTGCAGATCAAACCATATCAAATTAAGGACCAATGTGGACACTGGCACTGAAACAATCCACAGTCTCTGTCTGGTCATTTAAGCTGAACAGAGGCATAAAATAGGCTGCAAATCAAGCCACAGCAAAACCAAATAGCTCGTATTTGGCTTGCTAGTGTAGTTACACCCATAGTCACTGGTGAGGCCAGTATAGAGATGCTGGGGTGAGATAAACAGAATTTGCTAAGGGGAAGACTGGCTTGTTCATTTCTCTTTTTCCTCTTGTGCATTATGGGTGTCTTTGCCACATAATGTGCATTTCATACAAAGAACGTTAAGATCAGTCATATTAGTAGTGCTGTGCTGAAAACGTACGCTGTGATAATTTTGATCATTCTCATTTGATGTGACAGAAAATAAATTCCTTAAAAAGAATTTCAGAGGAGAAATTCCAAGGATTTTATGGAGGAGATTTAGGATCCTTCTGCTTACCTTGTAAGGTGGCTGAAGGAAATGTGTGCCTGTCTGGTTTTTCAATGTACAGCCACCTCTGTGGTAGCTGACAGCTATTCCCTATCCAGTTTTCGAATCTTTACTTGATGTCAGGCTACCAACTATTTTTTTGCTTTCAAAAAAGATGGAAAATCCTGAAGGGCCTTTTATGCACAGCTATAAATTTTATCTCTACATTACAGATGGGGACTGAACTTGAGGTCGAACTGTTGGCTTGCTGTGGGTCATCCAATGTAGTCACAGCTGAGGTGGAAACTGAGCCACATACTCCCTACCTCCCATTCCTGGCCACAATGCTGGGTCAGCTTTAAAATGCTATTTGTCCCTTATCTGTGTAAGAGCTTCTAAAAGGGATCTTAAAATGTTCATGCAGGACACTTTCTGGGGGGGGGAAATCTATAAACAATCATGATAAGGAGTAGAGATGGGGGTATTCGTATTTGTATACGAATACAAATATCCCTGCACAGGTGGAAAGAACGAGGGTCCGGCCCCACTGCTGCCGGCTCTGCAGAGGCTTCCTATCACGCTGTTCTCCTCAATGGATTAGCCACTCTCTGACCTAGCAGAGAGGCTTGTCATCCCGCCTCCTGCCAGGAGTGGCTAATCAATTGTGGACAACGGCGCGATAGGAAGCCTCCGCGGAGCCGGCAGCAGTGGCGAAATAACTCTCGTTATTTCCACCTGTGCAGGGATATTCGTATTCGTATACGGATACCCCCATCTCTAATAAGGAGCCTTGTGGCACAGTGATTAAACTAAAGTCAAGCCTCTGCTCATGACCTATGTTCGATCGTGATGGGTTCAGGTAGCCAATTCAAGGTTGACTCAGCCTTCCATCCTTCTGAGATCCATAAAATGGGTACCCAGCTTGCTGGGGGCAAAGTGTTCCTCATATAATTATGTTGTACTGCCCAGAGAGTGCTCTAGCACTATGGGGTGGTTATGAGTGGAAACAACAATTTTCGCAAGGGTCTTATATATAGATGGTATAGATGGTGATGGTCATGGGAATTTGAGAGGAACTGACTTGCAAAAGACCGCCCTAGGGGAGTGTAATGAGAGAAATGAGATTTGGACTGGGGATTTCTCAGCCCACTGGTTTCATCATACAACACAACAGTGCTTCCAAGCTGCTGTTCTTTCCACAAAATCTTAATGTTCTACTTAAGTTAGGAACACTTTCCTATAAAGACGGGACAAATGCCATTTGTTTGAAGTATCTGCTTAGATTATTAGCATTCCCAAGCACTTCAGTCAGGAGACAAATTACATTCTTTATTGTTTTCCAAGATAGATAAACCTCTCTTCCAGTTTTGTGGATTGAAGTCTGATTGAAGTGTGAGCTTTTTAACTTTTACTACTGGCTGCTTGCTATCCTTCTGAACTTCCTAACATGTCACACTCCATTTTGATAGACTACAATAGATTGGAAAGTATCCAAAATGGCTTGTTTAGTCCAGGATGTAATTATGACATGGTAAACAGGATGCACCTTTAAGTTATAATTTAAATATGTTAAATGGAGCAACCTCTCACAGTGGTAGTTTTTTTAAAAAAATCCCAGGGTATAATCATGAAGTGAAAGGAAGCACCTGCAAAAGGTTATTGTCATGAATGGAATGGTAGGGAGCAAGAAAAGAGTCTATAAGGTTTTTATAAAAGGTTATTTCTACTTCCAGGGCCAGTGGTTGAGGATGGGAGATTAAGATATTTGCCAGGAGTTGGCCATGGCCACATTCCCCCCTCCCCGCCACCATTCTTATTTTAAACAGAACTCCAAATAAGGTTATAAGAAGGCAAAACAATTTCCAGTTCACTCTGGCTGGTTGCAGGGGGGTGGGCGGGAGAGGGGTCACTTAGAATGGTTTGCTCAAATAGCCCTATCAGAAATCCATTTACTGCTGTTTCACCTAAAATAATTTCTCCCTAACCGTTGCCTTATAGACTTGGGTTCCTTAATCTGGGTTGCAACTTTTTAAAATCTTACTGGTAGGCTGTAACACCAGGCTTTGGTGCAAGATAAAACATTAATACTATAAATATTAATTAAAGGGATATTATTTTGCAGAAGAGAATATTGTAAGTTTATTTGGGAATTATTTTCAGAAATTACATAGTGACAGTGTGTAAAGATTTTGACAGAAGTTATTACTGTCACATATATCTCAAGGGCTATTTTTACCACAGCCAAAGGCCCTAAATCCAGTTCAAATACACTTACAACCAACCATAAATTATATTTACCACACTTACTGAGGTTCTTCTCTGCTTTACGCTTCTTTTTGTCGCACATACTTAGGGACATACCTTTGCTTATTTCTTTTGCAAATTAAAACAAATAATTTCCGAGATTTCTGCCCCACTGGCTGAGATTCAGGGAGTTTTGTGCATTTTTTGCATTCTAGCCATTGGTTCCACTTTTATAAATACATTAATAATTTCCTACTAATAATTCTAAATATGGAAAACAAAACTATGACTCACCGACTGGAAATGCTCGACATACATTCCAATCCCTAAGAAAAGAGATGCCAAGGAGTGCAGTAACTAGAGGACCATTGCTTTAATTTCCCATGCAAGCAAAGTGATGCTCAAGATCCTGCAACAAAGGCTTTTACCTTATATGGAGTGAGAAATGGCTGGTGTTCAAGTTGGATTCTGAAAAGGAAGAGGCACTTGAGAGCATATGACAAATATCTGCTGGCTACTGGAGATAATTTCAGAAGAAGATCAGTCTTTATAGACTACAGCAAAGCCTTTGACTATGTAGATAATGAGAAGCTTTGGATTGTTCTGAAATGGGTGTGCTGCGCCATTTGATTGTCCTGATGTGTAACTTGTGTTGTGGACAAGAAGCTACCATTAGGACAGAATATGGAGAGACAGTATGGTTTCCTATAGGCAAAGAGGTCAGACAAGGGTGCATTTTATCCCCTGATCTGTTCAATCTGTATTCAAAACATATCATACAGGGAGCCAGGATCAGATGAAGGAGGAGTAAAAATTGGTGGAAAAAAACATCAGTAATTTAAGATATGCAGATGACACCATCTTACTGGCAGAAGGCAGCAATGACTTGAAATGACTTTAGTGAAAGTGAGTCAGAGGCCACTTGACAGCACATAGCAATAATAACAATTCTAAATTAAAAATAAAAGTGCTTTTGTGTGTGTGTGTGTGTGTGTGTGTGTGTGTGTGTGTGTGTGTGTGTGTAAACTCTCAAAAGACTCCCAAAAGCAATACTCAGGCCAGAATGTTTTTAAATGCAGTCCAGAACTTTAGTCATGTCAAGTTCAAAGACATTCACCTGGACACCATCAAGGAATATTAAAGCAGTTGTGTGCTTTTTAGAATCTGTCACCTAGCAGCCCTCAGTACACAGACTTGAAACATAACAAAAACACACAACCCCAATCAACAGTTCTACACATAGCATTTTTCCACAGGCTCCCAAATTCTGTCTGCTCAGTTTTAAAGGTTTAGCAGTAATAGTGTATAAGGTTTTTCAAGTGCTTTTAAACATTCATTTGATAACTCTGTTTAAAAAAGACTGATGTTTCAAGAAAACAGACAAACAAATAAATGAACAAAGCAGAATTAGGGCACAACCTATCCAGCATGTGCAGAAGAACATTTCAGTGGATTATGTTGTTTGGCTCCTGCCTGGGAATCAAGTTGTCCAAGAAATTTCTGTAATGTTTTTGCTTAAAAATATTCACTTCTGTTTAAATGTCTTATTACTGAAAGGCCAAGTACCGTATAACACATTAATCTAGCAATGTAAAGGCTGCAAGCAGCCTTTGAATGCTTACCTGAGGGTCAGGTACAATATGAGAATATAAAAGGAAACAAAAACAGTTGCAACAGCGTGCTAACACTCAGCTGGTAAGGCGTCCTCTGAACACACAAAGAATCCATTTTCAGGTTGAACTACACATGTTGAAAGTAGAGCTGGCACATGAGATATCGGGGGTACTGTTTGTGTCTCTTCCTGCCTCCATACCTGAATAGGGCAAGTAGCTTTTACTAATGTAACATCTTGGTCCAGGTGCAGCTGCGTTGAGAAACTGTTGTGCCTTTTATGCCCCTCACAATCCAATATCTGGTAAGTTCTTCTTTAAAACTCTACAATGCTCTCTAGGCTTACAGATAGTGGCAATAAATATGTTTCCCCATATTTTAGACATCTGCTAAATTTGGACTACTAATATATTGGAATTAATTTGATGCCACACAATTATTATCTAACTATTAATTGATAGTGTGTCTTCCTATCACTCAGATGTAATTTTATTTTTCTCATCCATAATGGATAGCATATTACTATTGGGATTTCCTGTGGCATCCATGAAATGTTCCCTTATGCATGGCCAAAAGATGAGACATGGCCCCTGAAAAATACCTAACCATGTTAAAATGAAGTCATTATATTTAAGCAGTGTTAACAGGGATAGGGTTGGCTTTAAATTTTGTCTCTTAAGACATGGTCCTATGCACAACTCCTAAAATCATCTTGCAGAATCTATGCAGCACATTGTCAGTGATAGCACAGAAGACCACTTGGGTAGTCTTATCTCTTGAACTCAGTGGAAGAATGGTGGTTTATAAAGAGTATATCCGATTGATGTTTCTGTCACTTTTGACATTAAGTATATCTCCTATGAATGCACATTGTGAACTGCTGGGAAGTAGTGATTCCAAGGCTGTATGAACACTCATGTATAATGATAAACCATGATTAGGTGCTGTGTGCACAAACAAAGATGTTTGCACTCTCTCCTCTTTCCTTATTTCCCAAGGGATTGGAAGCAGGAATGATCCAGAATTTAGAGCCTGTCCACACTGACCATTTTTTCAACTTTCCTTGAACTCACAATATTGGTATTGCATCCCAGTGTCCACACGATGCAAAGCTGAAAGCTAGCATCAACAAAATGGGACAAAAAAACACTTGCTTCCTGAGGGTTCTTTTAAAAATATTACCACTAAATGTTGGTGTGTTTTTGTTCCACTGTGCTCTGCTCTGCTGGATCTGCTTGTGTGAACCCCTAGTACTGCCTTGTTACAAGCTGACCTGCACACTTCGTGTGTGTGGATAAGCCCTGAGTTTCACTTAACAGATTCTTGGTTTGTTTTATGAACCAAGACTTCATGGTTTAAAAGAAACTAACTGAATGCTAAACAAGTCAGTACCAAAATCTGAGTCACTTGTTTAGCACAGCAAGTTTGTTGTAAATCATAATTCCTACTTTGCACATAAAGACAAGCCAGGAGCCACTAAGGTAAATCTAATTACTTGTTTATTCCTATTCCTGACAATGGGAAGTAAGAAGGAGGAGGGAAGTCTCTAAGCTCAGCTCTTCCCATAAGCAGCATTGACCTCGACCTAAAAGCATCATAATCACAACCCTCTATGGTATGTCAATTGTGAAAATATTTATCCATTACTATTACATTAAAATTTCCTATAAGAAACAACAATAGGTGGGGGGGCGGAGCGAGAGCAGCGAGAGCAGGGGAATCCTAGGGCTCTGGGAACCCCTGTGTAAACTCCGGGTCAGCAGACCCCCCAGAAATGAAGGGGGGGGGAGTTTTCACAGGAGAGTGGACTTGCAGCAAGTAGGGCCGGGAAACCTACGAATTCAGACAGCAAATCTGTCTTCGTGAGAGTTTCCTTCCTCAAAGCAACTGGCTCGGGAGAGGCCATGTCTGGTGAATCAGCTGCCTAACTTTGCCAAGAGGGGAGGTGTGTGAAGAAGATTTATGCCTGACTGCATGAACAGTGAGTAACTGACTTTCTATTCAGCTTCAGCAAGTACAAATCAAACTTAAGAGGCTGACTTTAAAGGAGAGAAAAATAAACAAAAGCGGCAAAGGAGCATTTGTATCCCTGAAACATCGGGAAATATTTACTGCGTCACATCTGAGACAAACAGAAAGAGAAACTAACTAAAAGACATAGACAGAGATCTTTTCCTCATCCCCCTGTCCTCCCTGGATGGCATAAACTATCATATCATAAAATTAGAGGTTTAAGAAGATTGGGAACTCCCACCTTAAGTGATCTTGCTACGAGCTGTGAACGGTGGATTATAAATTAAAACTGCTCCTGGCCGAAGTTGGATTTACAACTGGATGCGTTAGTGGGAGTCTGAGTCTGGGCTGACTCATTTAACATGAGGGTGAACTGATAAATGATTTTACTGTTTTATGGCTTCTGACTGAATTGGGAGTATAGGAAAGGGGAAAATAAATAAATAAATAAAAAGCCGGACTTGGTGGACTTGGGAGAAAACAGAAGAACTCTTTTACTCTGTAGCAGAAAGTGTCATTCCACATTAAATTTATATTTAAGAAGCAGAAAGGACAGCCCTTATTTAATGTACAAGCATATCAATACTTACAATGGAAGATCCCTTCAAGAATTACATACAGGAGTTTCAAATGAACATTGTCAATCAACTTAAGGTTCACATGAATACCCAGACCCTTGAAATTAAGGCGATGATTTCAGGATATAAAGTGGAGGGGGAGAATATGCAGATGGAAGCCCAGCCCACTGGAGCAGCGGAAGCAGCAGAGAGAGAGACTTTAGAATTAAGATCAAAGGAGGCTAATATAATGGGCCTGCATGACAGGGAGGGTCAGGTGGATGAGTTGGGGATTTATATTAATGAGAAGATTACTCAAAAAATGTATATTTGCTTGATAGAAGAGAACTTAAAGAAGGAAAATGTGAAGGCAGTGAGGTTGGAAGGGGTACAAAATTCTGGCTATAATTTAGACATATATGACTGGATTCGAAGGTGGAACGATAATTACAGTTGGATTAAATCAGTAAATTTGAGAGAAAATGGTTTAAAGAGGTTCTATAGATGGCACTTTAAAACTGGCAAAAAGGGTGTTAGAGATTAATTCAGGTTAAAATACTGTCATCAGCTTGGGACTTTCTCTTTGTACAGGTGGTAGATAAGTATATACAGTGGTGCCTCGCTAGACGATGTTAATCCGTTCCGCGAAGATCGCTGTCTTGCGAAAACATCGTCTAGCGAAGCACGTTTCCCCATTGGAATGCATTGAAATCTCTTCAATGCGTTCCAACGGAAAACTCGTCGTCTTGCGAAGATCGTCCATAGGGAAACATCATCTAGCGAGCGCGGGTCCCCATTGGAATGCACTGACAGCTATTGACCGCTAGTCAATGCATTCCAATGGGGAAAACTCGTCGTCTAGCGAAAATCGCCCATAGGACACCATTGTTTTGCGAAGCGCATTAGCGATCGCAAAAAGCCATCGTCTAGCGAATTCCTCGTCCTGCGAGGCAATCGTCTAGCGAGGCACCACTGTATAACTTCTAAACTAGAAATGTTCTTGTTGAATATAATAACAGAAATTGTTGATTGAAAGATACACACACATATATAGATTAATTTAGGTTAAAATATTGTCAGCAATTCTGGATTCTCTTCTGTATAGGTGGTTGATAAGTATATATAACTTTTAAATTAGAAATGTCCATGTTGAATACAATATTAGAAATTGTTGACTGAAAGATATATATATATAGAGAGAGAGTAAACATATGTGTACTATAATATAGTTATGTAGTTAAGATTATATATTAAGATTAATTCAGGTTAAAATACTGTTAGCACCTTTGGACTCTCTTTTGTATAGGTGGTAGATAAGTATATATAATTTTTAAACTAGAAATGTCCATGTTAAATACAATAACAGAAATTGCTGAGTGAAAAGTAAACATATGTGTATTATAACATAGTTATGTAGTTAAGATTATATATTAGATAGTGTATTATGTTAATCACTTCAAATTAGAAAGGCTTTTGCTGAATTTAATACTAGAAGTTTTGATCTGAAATATATATGTGTATATATACATATATATACAGAGTGGAGAATATAATATGGTTTAAAGATTTTAGTAGGGTAATATGGTTATGTAGTCAAGACTATATATTATATATGATTGTATGGAAAACACCTCCCTGTGTGTATGTTTGGTATGTCTTGTATGTTTGTTTGTGATATAATACAAAATTTTTAAAAAAGAAACAACAATAAACGTTCCTCCCATTTCTTGCCACCATCCAACTGTCTTATGAATAACATTTCTTTGGCAGTTATGCTTCAGAAAGGCATTTTCTACTGTCAGAATGACACAGTAGAATAGTCAGAATGATTCATTGTCAAAGTCAGGCTGGGTCTATGGAAAATTGTAGCCAAATCTTGACATGGAGGATGTATTCCGCAGCTCAGGATCCCTGGGGTTTAGCAACTTGAATGAGAAGCAATAGGTGTTTCTCAGTAGATGAAGTAAATGGTATTTACATTGGCCTGGCCAACACAGAGGCTTCATACGACCACTTCTCACAGTGGCTGATGTTGCATTCTCTCCCCCCCCCCCCCAATTCTTCTCTATGCCTCGAGGGGCCTGCAAGTTCACTCAGCTCACAATAACTTACCAGGCAAAGGCCCTCAGGCTCCCAGTTTGAGTGCCTGGTACACATTTATCATTGTCACTGAAATAATCTTTAGAACAATCCCCCAGTCAAGGAGGAAGGAGAAATTGTGCACCGCAATTACAGTTATGAACACATGCCAGGACTAAAATTCAGATCTGTCTTGGGTTCAGAGCCATATATAAGCTAATTATCCAAGTGCTGAGTGTTCACACAAAGATGCAGCATTTTCCTTTGTGATTGTGTACCTTAATTAAGTGACGTGGGGGCACTTTTAACCTTGGATGCAAGGCTTGAATAGAACTCTCAAAATGGGATAATGGAGGCTTATTAGGTTGAGAATGAATTGTGCATACTGAGGCTGACTTTACAACATGATTAGACTTGCCTTGGCTCGGAAATAGCTGGGCCCCCTTGATCAGCCTTCCAAGGGCTTCTCAGAACAATCCAATAGGGCTGATGGCACTCTGTAGCATCACTCACTCTACTATAAAGCAGAAAGGAAAGAAGGAAGGAATTGAAGGAAGGATTATTTCCTATGATAAGAATTACAGCAACCTATATTTTCTTAGAGCTGCTATAGCTCAGGGGGCTGGGCTGAGAGTTCAAATCTGCACTGTGCCTACTGGGAGAAGAGTTAGCTGAGATCCCCCAGAGCATGTGTGGCTGATGGGATTACATGTCCTGGCACCTGTGTGGCCATGGGAAAGTGTCACAATCCTACAGCACCATCAGAAGGAGAAAACAGTAAACTACTTCTGAGTACTTTTATACCTGGAAAACCCTAGGAGAGTCATTGTAAATTAGAATCAACTTGGTGTGATAACAGTAACAGCGATAATACCTGCTGGTTTCAGACATTGTGCTTGTTGCACTAGTGTGATTATCTTACAATACAAAGGCAGCCTATGACCAAGATCCAAAAAAATGAGAACATGCAGGCTAAAGGGAAAGTTGGAAAGATGCAGTTCACCATTTTCAAAGGACCTGCTTTCCCAGTGAATCTCAGGTGTACTGCTTATCTTATAAGGAAGCTCTGTGGGCAGATCTAGGATAACAGTTCTTATTGCCACTCGTTTAGAAAACGGATTGGGTTTCCCTTGCCTACTGAAATAAAAGGTCACTACTGAAATAAAACTCGCTAAAAACTCAATTTCCACAGGCCTTAAGGAGCACAATCTACACATAGTGAGGAGTGAGTTTGTGTTCTTCAGCATGCCCAAAACAGTGTGGCAAGCCATTTTACACAGACTGCCCTTCTAGCATGCTTTTAGTGTGGCAGCCAGTAAGTCATATCAATCAACAGCAGAGCTGAAACTTAGTTCCATTGTTAATTACTTTTTTATATTTCCTATTTGTCTATTAAAGAAGTTTTTCATTGGTTCATAAATCAGGCTAACATGTAGAGATTCTGATGAGGCTTGGAGAGACCCAAGCGCAAATCTCTACAGATCCATGAAATCTCTACAGATCCACCACTGTGTGGTGACTTGGGCCACACACTAGCCTCCCTTGACCAATTAGCAGAGTTTTTGAAAGGAAAAAATAGTGCAAAGGGTGTTAGTAGCTTAGTGGCAGAAAGACATGTTCTGCATGGAGAAGTTCATTAATTCAGTCCCTGGCATCTCCAGGTAGGGCTGGACAATCTTCTGTCTGAAACCCGAGGGAGTGACTGCCAGCCAGTGTTGACAATGCTCGACTAGATGGACTTAATTCAGTCCTTATGTTTCTGAACACAAGTTCAGAAATTGATGCCACTCTTTGATACCAGATAATATAGATAAAGCAAAGAAGGGTATAGCTACATATATAGTTACTGCAGCTAGAATTCTATATGCTAAAAACTGGAAAAGTACGATGGTACCGAAACAAGAAGATCTTATAGAGAAGATACGAGAAACAGCAGAAATGGACATCTTATCAGAAGTAATGAAGGACTGTCCTTTGCAAAAGGCAACTGAAAGATGGGACTTATTTTACAAATGGTTAGAATCACCAGATAATGTTTGAATAACATAGAACAAAATGTGAACTAAAATCTAGAAGGCAGAAAAGAGTAGAAAAGTGGAAACTGAATTTTGATATGGTAATGTGAATAGAATGGATGTTAATATATTTTTGTGTCTCCTCCTCCTCATAACCCCAATCCTTTTCCCCTTTTACCTTGTGTATCCCATACCCTATCCCAAGTTATCAAAATAAATATTTAAATGACAGAAATTGATGCCACTCTTGGAGAGAGAACAGGGTATAAGAAGTAAATAAAGCTGTGATTGATAGATTGTAAGCACACCAAGGCCAACAACCAGTTGGTGTGGTGGAGGATGGAGTTCGCTCCTTTTCATGTACAGCCAACCTCTCTCAAGTGGGATGCTCCAGCTTTTGCCTGACAGGCCCCCATCAGACCAGTACTGGTGCCAATGTGCCCTGACAAGGCATAAGGATCCCTCCTGCCCAAGTATGTGAGATACTGATACTGCCCTCAGCTCCCCTTTGACAGAAAAAAGGAATTTCTAAACCTCTGAATAGGCTTTTCAACTGGGTGAGCAATTGCCTGCTTGAAGTCCCAGAAGGGAGGCACTGGATCAAAGAAGGATTCTGATCAGTGCTGAGATTTTGGTATCCCACAGAAATAGCTTCTGGCTCCTCCTCAAGCCTGTCACAACCATATTTATATAAAGAGACAGAGGGTGCAATCAGATGTGGAAATAAGGACTGTATTGGATTGCTCTGGAAAGGGTTGCTTCAAGGGTGTGAACTTGAAAGGGAGCATTTAAAGTGATCCTTCTGTCCAGTCCCAACCTCACTTGCCCACTCCAAAAAAGAGGACAGCCCTGCTGCTTGACCAAAAAGGTTCGGACAGGGGATGGAGCAGAGTCAGGCTGGTTCGCGCTTACATTGTCCGGTTGCCGGCAAATTGAATGAACCAGACCATGCTGTCAGAACTCCAAAATGCGATCTAAAACCCTGTCTGATCCCACCCAGAGTTGAAGCAAAAAAGGCAGAATAGATGTGGGTTCAAGATTCCAGTTTTAACTTTCTTGGAGGTTTGGGATTCCTTAAATGCATTTTTTTTTAACGCAGAGACTAACAAACCTATGCATAGTATTCATTGGAGGTTATTTTGGGATAACTTTTGGTGCTGCTCTTGGATAAATGTTTGTAAAATGTTTGCTTTTCTGGTAGCTCACTGGAGTTCCTCAAATGAGTCAGAAATGGAAACATATTCGTATGTGTGTGTGTGTGTGTGTGCGCGCGCGCAACTGAACTCTACAAGGTTACATAAGACAGTTGTAAAATCATTTTCAAATGGGTTTTCAGTTTTCCCACTGTCTATTTAAATATTTTTAGTCTCAGCTCTTCCTGAATATTTCTGGAAAACCCTGATATTCATCTTCGGAAACAGTTGGCCACAAATGGTGCACATATACACAGCACTGGTTGATCTGTTGCTTTTGCCGGATTTTCCAGCCCAGCTTTTTTGGTTTGGTCAAAACTGACTCCTACCATCATCAGTTGGACTGCTGCCCTGTGCTTACAATTCTCATGCTACAAAGTGTCATTTGGAAAGAAATACTATATTTTGGTTACAAATGGAACCACAGCACCATAACTGAAATGACGTAAAGGGTTTTCTAAGTCAACAGAAATTCTATATTTAATTACACAAAGCATCACTTGGACAAACATCATATGTTACAGAGAAACTGGACTACCAAAAGAAACATCTCCACCCATGTTTCTAGTTATGAGGCACAAAAATAAAACTCTGCAGACAATGAGGTACCCTACAATCACCACCACTACCACACACTGCTTTTTCAATTCCTTATTCACAATCTTCCTCTGTTACACAGGACAGCAGTGTGTTGTGCTCACCCTTCCACCTCCCATTGCAGTGGGCAATGGTATGACCAGCTGCTTTGCTCTTTTGCTCTGGGCATGTGTCTGCAAGGGAACAATTATCTCATACCAGGGACTCTGACACTCAGATGCAGGTGTCTGACTCTCTCCACAACAGTTATTGCTTGCTAGGGGATAACAGGATCGTTTCTGCACCCACTACAGCTGGCAAGAAACTGGTGTTGCACAAATGGCCTAGGGAATTAAGTGACATGACAGGCCATCAGCTTCACTTCCAAGTTTACTCCTACCATTTTCTAATTCTTTTCTAGACAGACAATAAAGAAATATTTGTTTAGTGTCTATCTGGAGACTGAAGTTATCCAGCAACTTGACAATTGCATATCAGTTGTCTATTTTATGTACAATTTATCTCAAACTCTGCCAGACTCAAACCTGTTTGTAGGTTTTCTTCCGCCTGCTGGAGCTCCAGCTTTCCTGTTCCCCACATGATGGAGGAGAAGATCTGAAGCAGGGATCCTACTGTGAGCAAACAGGCTCCCTATGTGATTTTAACTAGGCACCATACACCATACAGGTATCCAGTGTGGTGGATATTGTGTTGCACTAGGAATGAGGAACCTGAATCCTAATCCCTGCTCTGCCATGGACATTTGCCAGGAAGGAGGACTGGTAAAACTACTCCTTAAATATCCCTCTAACCATGAAGAGCTTGTTACAAGTCACAGTAAGTTGGTTCTGACTTGATGGCATGTAACACAGCATACTTTTACAGAAGTTTGATACTACCATAGATGTCACAGCTCCATCCTAGAGAATCCTGGGGATTTTAAAAAAATATATATTAGGTAAAGATTAGGAATTTCAACGATCCTACCAAATACAGATCCCAGGAGTCTGCCAGTATAGAGCAAGGAAGGTTAAAGTGGCAACAATCTGATTAAACTTTGTGGTGAATCTTTAGAAGCCCATACAACTACACAATCAATACATGAACTGTAGCAGCTTCGCTGTTTCAGACCTTCTCCTCTAAGACATGACAGGCAACAGAATCAGGCAGTGGAAGATACAAAAGGAGCCAGGGCTTGCCTGCAATTCCCTCCCTGCTGTCCCCCCCCCCCCCGCCCCGAGTTCTAATCACATGAGGATTTCAAGCCCAGAGAGAATGCAATTTTTGCCCTCTTTTCAGGCATTTGTGCAGGTCTAAGTGCAGGTCTTTGTCCTGACCACTGCAGGTCTCACTGCTCTCACCAGCCCTGCCCTGCCTAAGTTGACTCTGAGCTGCTTCCTAGGATGGGGTTAGGGTGACTTAGAACTGTCACTGCAAACTGTTTAGGAAAGAACTGTATAAGTAAAATATATAAAATAATGATACTTTGCATTTGTGTCACACATGTCATATGTTTAAAAAGTACCTCACATATGCTATCTGGATAATCCCTACAGCAGTCCTGGATTAGTATGACTGCTGCATTATTATTATTATCCCTACATTGCATAAAGGAAATATGATTATTCCTATATTGCGTATAGGAGAGCTGAGGGTGATTAGCGTTGCATTTATAAGATGAATCACTGATGATTCATCTGTCCTACCACAAGCTTTTCTTGCCTCTACCTTTTGCAAATTAGCTTGCTTTGTTTTTCTGACTGGTCACCAGAAAGTGAGGGCATGTTTCATTTGCATGCCTCACTGCTCAGGCATCCATTACATCACTGGAGAGAAACTGAGCTGTCCGTTTCCAATGATCAGCTCAGCATCTCATCTAGTTTGATCTTAAAAGACACAGTTGCTTGGCTAAGACTATCTAACAAATTCAAGGCAGAGATATTATCTAAACCAAGATTTTTCTGATGTCATAGCACTTTAGTTTTCAAAGAAGTAGCCATGTTAATCTGTGCAAGCGTATCAGATTAGTGGATCTGCCATGGGTACTTATATAGCACCACAATATGCAAATATATTCATGGCTCACCTGGAACAATGCTTTCTTAATTGTTGTACCCTAAAAACATTCCTCTATTTGAGATACATTGGTGACATTTTTATTATCTGGACGGTCAGAAAAGAAGCCCTGGAGAAATTCCACCAAGACTTCAATAACATCCATCCTAACATCAGCCTCAGTCTGGATGAACCTGCACAACAGGTGTGCTTTTTAGATACTACAGTGAAGCTGCAATGTGGACGTTTTAGTACCATGCTTTATTGAAAAGCCACTGGCTGATACACATACTTGCATACCTCCAGCTTCCATCTTGAACACACCCCAAATCTACTGTCTACAGCCAAGTCCTTAGATATAATTTACATCAGCTCAGACCCACAAGAAAAAGACTCCA
The DNA here is from genome assembly GCA_037013535.1 of Intellagama lesueurii. NCBI lineage: Eukaryota > Metazoa > Chordata > Lepidosauria > Squamata > Agamidae > Intellagama > Intellagama lesueurii. The sequence goes on from JBAJHW010000005.1 coordinate 96,135,712, forward strand.
AACTTGAGGATGTACAAAAGGCATTTCTCGGACTACAATACCCACCTCATATGGTTAAAGATGAAATTAACCAGGCAAGACTAATACCCAGCAGCAACCTATTGCAAGACAAACCCTGAAGAGAAACCAACAGAACACCGCAAGTTGTCACCTTCAGACCAATATTGAGAACAATCAAACACATCATTAACCACCTTCAACCCATTTTTGACAAGAGGCTCTCCCAAGCCCTTGGTGGCAGGCCTGTACTTGCTTGGAGACAACCCTTTAATCTCAAGCAACTGTTGACACACAACAGATTATATAACACTCATACAGAGACGGGAAATAACCCCTACTACAAACACAATTATACACCCCAACAATGTCATATACAACATCAGGAACCTGTTTATTTGTTCCTCTGCTAATGTGACCTATATCATCCTTTGCCAACAATGCCCTTTTACACTCTACACAAGACAAATGGCAATCTCTGAGCAAAAGAACTATTGGACATCAAGAATGGCAATACACAAAAACCTGTTTCAGAAAATTTCAACCTACCTGGACACTCTTTGGATGACTTGAAAGTTGTTGTTTTGGGGAAAAAGCACTACAAAACAAGACTAGAAAGGGAAACAGCTGATATAAGATATACAGTATACGAATGTTGGAGACCCACTTAAAAGAACTGAATATCTATCAAGGGTTTGATGACATTACCAAGTGTGAAACACAACACTGATTTCCAGTTTGCCGCATGTGCCAACTATGCTATAGTTACCTTGTAGACTGATACATGAAATTATTCAAAGCCTGATAGCCTATACTGTTACTAACGAACCATTTTCACTTTGTCCATTATCTGTATACCCACCTGGTTGTGGGGCCATGTATAAATAAGACAGTCATACCGTATAGTCTCACTCTTTATATATGAGGAAGTGGACTTGCTCCATGAAAACTCACATTAAAATGCAGTAGTTAGTCGTTACAGGATCACAAGGTTTTGACTGTTGTATTTTTTGTTTTGTTTTTTGTTTTGTCTTTGTGTCTGACATAGTATTTTAGCCATTGTGCAACACAAACTGGAAGGCAGAGTAGACTAATGCTTCTATTAAAAGTGCAAACAGTAAAATAAATAAATAAATAAATAAATAAATAAATAAATAAATAAATAAATAAATAAATAAATAAATAAATAAATAAATAAAACAAACCCAGGGGAGGGGGGAAGGGTTGAAGAGGAAAAATGGTTGTGAATTGTGGCCACCTCAATCCTGTCCTCCCTCCATAAGTGGAAGCAGGGAAATGTCCTCAGATTTCTTAAGTGGCAAAAATCCCACCCCACCCCCCTTTTCCTGTCTGAATTTCAGTGCCCTGTAGCTTTTTAGCTCCAGCCAAGCCAAACATCCTTGGGATCCAAGAACAGCAGAGCTCCAGAGCTCCATGCAGCCTCCTTTTGAAGCACACAACCAGCCTCGCCTCTCCTGCTCCTTTGACTACATTTAGGATTCTTGCTGCTTTTTGAAATGCTGCAGATCTTTGCACAGCTGGAATTCTACCATTCCCAGGAGACCAAAGGATAAGTTTACAACAAGTGCAAAGGATAAATATTTACCAGAATTCATCTGTAACAACAGGAAAACCATTTAAAAAAAACCCATAAATATAAACAATAATAATCAAGTACTGGCCAAGGAACAAAAAGGTGGCTTAATCTTTAGCTGTACTGAACTATTTTTGTACTAAAGGAACAGCCTGAGCTTTAACAGGATTTTTGCTGTCTATATTTGCTTGTGTCAGTAGAGGGTCTAAGGGGGAGATGATTGAACATTTTTATTCCAACACTACCCCCCCTTCTCTCTGCCCAATCCAGCTGCCACTGTAAGGCAGACTCTACCCCTCCAAGACAATGGTACTTGCACAGATCTCCCTCCCACACCTTTGTTTTGTATTTTCCCTGAGCCTTTTTGGAGCGCAAACTGCATCTCACTCCCTCCACTTTCAGACTGACTCTAGTGTGTTCCACTAAGATTAGTGTAAAAATCAGATCATGCATAAATTAAGATGTGCTTGGCTGTTGTTCTGAAATTCCGCAAGTTCAGTCCAGATTTTATTATGCACAACCTACAGGTAGAAAAACAGGAAAACCTCCCCCTCTCCAAAAGGAAGGAAGGAAGGAAGGAAGGAAGGAAGGAAGGAAGGAAGGGTGGTGGGTTCCAGATGATAACATCCCTCCTGAGGTGAACAGCAACTTTGGGTGTGAAAACTGGGAAGCGATTTTCATGAGGACCTAAATACTGAGAATAAAGGATAACTGCTACCTCTCCCACAGATCAGTCACAGTTTCCTCTGACTGTTATTTAAGTGACTGTAATGAAATATATCAAATACTAATTATTTAGTGTATTGCCTAGTCTTGTTTGAAGAGAAGGCATTGACAGACCCTGTTTCATACAAATTATCATTTTCAGGCAGTAATGCTTTTGGGCTTGTCAACATGTTTAGAGGGGAACAACTAATCCCACTCCCCTCCATTTATTATTTTGCTCATACAAGCAATGAAGATTTTGAAGAGGAGAGACACCACATGCTAGCAAACCTTGCATTTTCCAGAGTTCTTGCTCATAAGCAAAGGCTACATGCAAGCAGGAACTGCTGTCTTCAGAGTTGGTGTTGTTTAGATGAGCAAAGCAATGACTGGGGGTAAGGCAGGCCTAACCTCTCCCTTCTAAGTGTCTTGATGAACATAGAAACTGTAACTCATGCATGTGGCTTGCATTTATTGTGCTTATGGTAGTGATCCTTAACACTGATTGGATGAATTGGTGTGATGTCACAGAATGTTGATCATGAATGTTCTAAGTAACAGAGGAAAAGCAATACACATATGTGATCCAGTTTCTGTAAAGGAAGTGAACATTGTCAGTCTGAAACCTGACATAGGACCTAAGGACAGAAATAGATTTTGGGGGGCAAAGACAGGGAAATTAAAAATAAAGGGACACAAAAGCAAAATGTCAAAGAATGCAAAATAAGCAAGGGACTGAACAAAAGAAGAACCTGAAGAAATAGGCTAGATGTATGTACACCCAAACTGGACATTTGCATAAAACATGCATATGCTGGTTTATATGTATAGGTACGACAGAGGACGAGATGGTTGGACAGTGTCATCGAAGCTACCAACATGAATTTGACCCAACTCTGGGAGGCAGTGGAAGACAGGAGGGCCTGGCGTGCTCTGGTCCATGGGGTCACGAAGAGTCGGACATGACTTAACGACTAAACAACAACAACACATTTAGAAATAATTACTATAGTATAAATAGCAGCACCCAGATCACCCTGCCACTCTCCAGGGATGTTGACAATTCTTTGGTACCAAGTCTTGAGTCCCAAGCCCCAAGTTCAAGTCCCTATTAGTAAAGTCATATATATCCTCCCTCCCTCCTGCCTCCCCTTGCCCAGCCCACCCTCATGCTCAGGGTTGTGGCCAATATGAAAGTATGCTGAGCTCACCTCGCCTTCCCTCACCCCTACACCACCCTCTCGTAAACCCTCCCTCCCTGTTGCTGCCTCCTCCTCTGCCGTTTGCCATCATTCCCCTGCCTCTCCTGCATCTTCTGGGGAGCGTTGCAAAGCTTCTTCCAGGTTTATGGTGTCCTTCATGAAGGGAACAGGGACTCGAAAATGCTACTTGGAAAAGTGAGTCATAAAAAAAACACCAAGTCGAGTCCAAGTTGAGTCACCAGTGTGACTTAAGTCTGACTTGAGAGCGAGTCTCAAGTTCCCATCCCTGCCAATCTTATGTATGGAGGTTACTGCACAGCAAAGTGACTGGTGCACCAGCAGAATCTCTGTTGTGCCTTGTGGCCACCTATCCACAAGAACAAAGGCTCAGAACTGGAAGAAAACTGAATGAATAATCTGATCACAGGGATGGAATTACAAGAGATATGGCTAAGTCCAAGAAGAGGCTGGGAAGGCTACAGTTCTACGGACTACCAACTACTCACACTTGGCTGAGGGACACAAGCACCATTGCTTTTTTGCTCTATGCTTCAGCTCACGCTTCAAGGCTTACATTGTACCTGAAGGAGGGGGAAATAGCCAACAAACTCTCCAGCAGTGTCCTTGGCACATGCCTTTTCTCACATTGGTTGTGAGATCAGTCATGTAACTGGTTGCATAACAGGAAGCCTTGTGAGCAGTGTGAATGGGAGGCACTTACCATATTTTTCCATTTATAAGACACCCCCGTTTATAAGAACCCGCCCTTTTCTAACCCAGAAATTAAGAAAACTTAGCTTTGAGTATTCAGCCTCTGGGCTCAGAACGCTCAGACATTAGGAGTCCCTGTTGAATCTGAGCACTGCCTACAGGCTCCACCTCCAATGAGGTGTGTTCCAATTGGTTTGTACAGCATCAGCTGACATCAGTTTCAGAAGGCTCGTGATTGGAGGAAGCTAAGTCTCCTGACTGTAAGAAGCTAAGCCTCCTGATTGGAGGCACCTGTTTGCACAGGCAAGGTACGGGCTGTTTTGTTCTCTCCGTGTTCTCAGCTTGTTGCTGTTGTTTAGTTGTTAAGTCGTGTCCGACTCTTCGTGACCCCATGGACCAGAGCACACCAAGCCCTCCTGTCTTCCACTGCCTCCCGGAGTTGGGTCAAATTCATGTTGGTAGATTTGATGAAACTGTCCAACCATCTCGTCCTCTGTCGTCCCCTTCTCCTCTTGCCTTCACACTTTCCCAACATCAGGGTCTTTTCCAGGGAGTCTTCTCTTCTCATGAGATGGCCAAAGTATTGGAGCCTCAGCTTCAGCATCTGTCCTTCCAGTGAGCACTCAGGGTTGATTTCCTTCAGAATGGATAGGTTTGTTCTCCTTGCAGTCCAGGGGACTCTCAAGAGTCTCCTACAGCACCACAATTCAAAAGCATCAATTCTTCGGCGGTCAGCCTTCTTTATGGTCCAACTCTCACTTCCATACATTGCTACTGGAAAAAACATAGCTTTGACTATGCGGACCTTTGTCGGCAAGGTGATGTCTCTGCTTTTTTAGATGCTGTCTAGGTTTGTCATCGCTTTCCTCCCAAGAAGCAGGCGTCTTTTAATTTCGTGGCTGCTGTCACCATCTGCAGTGATCATGGAGCCCAAGAAAGTAAAATCTGTCACTGCCTCCATGTCTTCCCCTTCTATTTGCCAGGAGGTGATGGGACCAGTGGCCATGATCTTAGTTTTTTTGATGTTGAGCTTCAGACCATTTTTGGCGCTCTCCTCTTTCACCCTCATTAAGAGGTTCTTTAATTCCTCCTCACTTTCTGCCATCAGAGTGGTATCACCTGCATATCTGGGGTTGTTGATATTTCTTCCGGCAATCTGAATTCTGGCTTGGTATTCATCCATTCCAGCCTTTCACATGAGTGATTTTAGGAAAAAGTAGCATCTTATACATGGAAAAATACAGTATATGATTGTTTTTCTACTCTGTGGTTCAGCAATAAGATAGTGAACTTGGTGTTCAGTGAAGAAGTGCTCCTGTCTGTCTGTCTTGGATCTATCACCAATAAATTTCATACCAGCTTGTATATAATGGAAGCAGGGGGAAGTTTTTCCTTTCTTCATACCATGCACAAAAGACCTGTATAAAGTTATATATCAATATGTCTTCACTGTTCATCACTACCAGTTTCAACCTCATCAGTGTTTATGTGAAGTTAAGATACTGTGCTTTCATATGTAGTACTTTATATTTATTCACCTTAGCCCTCATTCATCCACTCACCAAGTTGGAGCAAACCCTTTGAGCTTTTCACAGCTCACTTAATACTTTTATAGTCTTAAACATCACTTGATGTTCATGTAACTGTGTCCCTGCTCACCCCTTATTTATGAAGAAGTTTATTTATTTAATAAAATGGAAAAAAATTCATTTCCTTAAGAAAATTCAGCAATTTTTTATGAATTAATGTTTTAATTCATGCCCATCTCCAGTTGTCAGTGTTAAGAGGAGCCTTGCTGTGCAGTGGTTAAACTGCAGTACCTCAGTGAAGCATTGCACATGATCTGAGTGCCTCAGGTAGTCAGCTCAAGGTTGACTCAACTTTCCATCCTTCCTAGGTTGGTAAATTGAGTATCCAGCTTGCTGGCGGGGGGAGGGGGCAATGTATAGCCTGCATAGTTATGTTGTAAATCAATCAGAGAGTGCTTTAAGCACTATGGGGCAATATACAAGCATTCCACTCATATTTTTATTACCTTCTATGATTCTGGCCCCAGCTTTGGACAGAACTCATGTCTCAGGATCAAACTAAGTATCACACCTAACACACATTTAAAAGCAATGGTTTCTCAACTAGTGAGAGCAGTCTATTTGCATGTTTTGCTTTATTTTCTTATATTGCATTGAGCCTTGCTTTTCTTTTATAATTGAACACTTGAAGGTAAACACAATCTTACTTTGCAAATCTAATTTCTGTGGCACACTTTTCTGAAGAAATCAGAACAACTGTCAGGTGGATACACAGTGGGCTACAGAGTAGTACTCAGAGGGTGATGATTAATAGCTCCTTCTCAAACTGGAAGGAGGTAACAAGTGGGTTATCCCAGGGCTCAGTCCTGGGCCCAGTGCTGTTCAACATTTTTATTAGTGACCTGGATCAGGGAATGCAGGGAATGCTAATTAAATCTGCAGACAACACAAAATTGGGTGGGATAGCTAATACCTTGAAAGACAGAAACAAAATTCAAAATGATCTTGATCGGCTGGAGCACTGGGCTGAAAACAACAGAATGAAATTCAACAGGGATAAGTGCAAAGTACTGCACCTAGGAAAAAGAAACCAAATGCACAATTACAAGATGGAGGATATCTGGCTCAGCAATACTACGAGCGAAAAGGATCTTGGAATTGTTGTAGACACAAGGTAAATATGAACCAACCATTTGATGTGGCTACAAAAAAGTCAAATGTTAATTTAGGCTGCATTAACAGAAGTATACTCTCCAAATCCCGTCAGGTACTAGCTCCCCTCTATTCGACATTGGTGAGGCCTCATTTTGAGTAATGTGTTCAGTTCTAGACACTGCACTTCAAGAAGGATGCTGACAAATTGGAACAAGTTCAGAGGAGGGCAAGAAGGATGACCAGGGGGCTGGAAACCAAGCCCTATGAGGAAAGACTGAAAGAACTCAGCATGTTTAGCCTTGAGAAAAGAAGACTGAGGGGAGATATGGTAGCATTTATTCAAACTTGAAAGGCTGTCATGCAGAGGAGGGGCAGGATCTTTCTCGATCATTTCAGAGTGCAGGACACACAAAAATGGCCTTAAGTTACAGGAAGACAGATTTTGGTTGAATATCAGGAAAAACCTACTGTTAGAATAGTACGGCAATGGAACCAATTACCTGGAGAGGTGGTGAGTGCTCCAACACTGGAGGCATTCAAGAGAAATTTAGACAACCACCCGGCAGATCTGTTTTGATTTGTCTGCATTGAGCATGGGGTTGGACTTGATGGACTTACAGGCCCCTTCCAACTTCATTATTCTATGAAAACAAGTTTTTTTCAAGTAATAAGTATTTCCCTTAACATCTTGTTTGATTCTCAAGCCCTGCCTATACCTGAACGTCTCTGGATCTAATTTGTTGATCTGACTCAACCTTCCACCCAGCTTCTGCACTAATCTTGAAGTGACTTGACTTCAGCCCTCCCATGTGTGATAATCTACAGCTGAGATTTCAACATCACTGAGTTTTTGTACTATTTTTGTTCTTTCCTTGCACAGAATTCCAGTTAGCAACAAGGGCCACTTTTAAAACAAAATACTGAATAATAGAACAAGGCTTCTTCTTCATATTTCTGAAGCTGGCAAATTCTGTTAATAGATGTTTCTCTTTACAGACACCTATTTCACCTCTGGATCAGTGACCAGGAGGTTGGTTGAAACCCCTCAAGTGGCTGGATTGACCTATGGGGCATCAATTTCTCACTCGTATTCAGCACATACATTTTGAAAGACAGTCAAAAGACATTCTTGTAACAGGCAAGTACGAAAAACAAAAAAACTTGACTCAGTTCTCCAAACTTCTTTGGCACTGCTCGCCTCAGAGACGCTTCATAGTTTCAAATGTTTTTTCTACATCTCGAAGAGATTCGTGGTCTCAGCTGTGTAAATGTTTTAACTGGGCTCTGTGCTTGGCTCTTCAGGTCATCGTTTTCCCTTCCGGCCCACACAGGCCAAATACGCATCTATATAAGCAAAGACCATCCAAAACCAACATGGGTTTTTATCTCCACACTTGAACACACCCATGGCACGTGGCTCACTCATAGTACAGAATACGGTGCCAGGCAATAAATTCATACATTTGCCTGATATGAACTTCAAATGATTTATTTTTTTAAAAGGAGAAATATCCCTCTTGTGTCATTTAATATATCTGATTTGGCAGGAACCATTTCTAAATGGGGAGAGGAAGAAAGCTGTTCAGCAACGCTGAAAGAAAACGTCAAGCCCAAGCCACCAGGGTTGGGAGGAGCTGGGGAGGAAAAAAAGAGGTTTGCAGTTAGGAAAAAAAAATTAAGAGGCTATGGAAAAGTAACATTAGTCAATCTGTCAGACCCCCCCCCCCCCAAAAAAAAACCCCAAACCACCAGCTTAGTTAGTTTTATGACCCTTCTGGAAAAAAGGCTGTATCTCAGCAGTAGAATATATGCTTTGCATGGAGAAGGTCCCTAGTTTGGCATCCCAGGTAGGACTGGAAAGTCTGGAGAACCAGGGCCAGTCAGTTTTACTGTACAGACTGAACTAGACAGACTTAGTGGTCTGTCTCATCATAAGGCAGTGAGCAATATGAAGAAAACATTTAATCCATGACCCCTCCCCAGGTCTCTTTGCACAAAATAAAATAGCATGTTACAACGATGACAATACACAGCATTGATATCACTGTGTATCTTGTGATACTGAAGACACTTGATTTGTATAAATATAAACAATAAAACAGGTGATACACCATAAACCTGAGTAGTCATATTGACTATATACGAGGCTTGTGAACCTGCATGGGTGTGGTGTGGTTCTTGTTTAGTCAGTCTATCCAGACCTTGTTTCAGATGTGGGTTCTGAAATAGGGAGGTGGTAGGGACTTAAGCTCCCCAAAGGTAAGGCTGAAAGGGCTGAACCTTTACAAAGAAACCAGGTTGTGTGTCCTGAGGAATTATCAATGATAATTGATAACATTGAGAAGTACATTGACAACAATTAAGAAGAAAAAAGTTGACTGGCTGAACCTTGTCAAATGGAGTTACACTGTGGCACTTACAAGTACTGTAACTTATCTGAATTATGCCCCAGGCACTGTGGTAGCTGTTATTATCAAGAAACTCAGACATAAAGGTGACATTCTTGTTTTGGTCTTCTATTTTGCCTGATTCCCGATTCCTTCTGATTTAATTTAGACTTCAAGTTCTCCTAAAAGGGACAGAAAGCCTTTCTTTTTTTCCCATCCCCCCCCCTTTTTTTTGCTGCTCTTTACCTAAACCAGGAGGAGGTCCTCACTCTTCCCATGAGCTATATTTTTCTACATTCTAGGTTCTCCCAAGCTCTATTTTGTTTTGAGAGTTCATTTGAGAGATTCACAGAATTTTTCTTGATTCTTCAATATTTGTGTTGATTTGCCTAGGAAGATTTTCCGATCTCTCAAGCTTGATAACATGTTTTGAATTCTTCTCTGAAAACATTTGCTTTGTGGTTCTGTTTTTCTTTTGTGAACATTTGGTCTATAAAGTTGATTGAATGGTAATAGATGGAGAGAAGTACATTGTTGTTCGTCATGACCTTACCCCTTAGCCAATACAATAGCTGTGATGAGGATAACAGAAATAGTTTGAATTGTCCTCGGTAGCCTTTAAAAAAAGCAAAATCTATACACTGAAGGCAGTTTTCCTGAGCTAAGAGAGGGCCTGTTTTCTGGATCTAGGAAGACTTGAGGTGGGGTGGAGACTGCATCAGGAATTTGTGTGCTAAACCCCACTGAAGAGCAAAGTCCTACAACATCATACCTCAGAGTCATTCTTGAATGAGTAACATTGTAGGAGATAACCCTATGGGTGGCTTGCCTGCTGGTGGTAGCAGGCCAGACCTCCCCTCACACCCCCAGAGACAACTTCCTAACTTGTAGCTCCCCAATAGACTGGGTGGATGAGGTGGAGACCATAAGAGACTCCATGTCAATCAAAGATAGGCAGGGGGAAGGTAATAGGGAGGGAGGAAGGGAAGCCGTAGAAGTGAGGGTTTAAAAAGGGAGAGCTGGAAGAGAAAGAGAGAGATGGCTGGAAGGAGGCACAGGAAAGTGCCAGTTGGGAGGCTTGTCAGGGAGAGGCAGTGGCAGTAGCTGAGGAGGGCAGATCTGAACCGGTTCCCCATGATGATTGCCAGAGAGTGGAAAGATAGTGATTTGAAAGCTTCCCAGACTCTGTCGGACATCTCCAGGGTTCAGTCAGGCCTGGCTTGTCTTCAGACTCTGCACAGTTCAGGGGCAGGAATCGTGTAGGCTGCTTCTGCAGTCCCTGAAGGCCTCCCCCCGCCCAGTTTTCTCATCCATAGGGGAGACACTTATCTTCTAAAATAGGTTGTGACTCCCACACCTTGTTTTAATAGAAAATCTTTTTCTAACTTACTTAGGAAATTGGTTTGGTTTGACTGGGGTGGACACCCACAAACAATAAGAACATCACCGTTGTCCGTGTGCTATTCCACAGCAGAATATGATAGTGCCATATGGTATAAATCAGCACATGCCAAACAAGTGGATGTAGCTCTTAATTATTTGGCTGGCATTGCCCCTGCAGAAGTACGTCGAGAAATCCTAGCAAATAATGAATGAAACAAGGTAATACAGTACCAAACCCATCCACTTTATGGACACTAACCCACTAGACAACAACTAAAATTGAGGAAGAGTTTTCTGCACACATCTCAAGGTCTAAATATTAAACTAGAAGAGGTGAGGCTAAACCTATGGAGATGAAAAACAACTCACTTTGCCAAATAGATGAATGCAGGACAAGACTCTTGCTGAATCATCTGGAAGTCACTTAATAGACTTTGAAGTGAAGAAGGAAGATCAAAGAATAATCAAGGCAAATGGGGCTTGTTCTGTGATCGTGGAGCAGTTAAATCAATGCAGCACTTCAGTGGAGGCAATTTATGTCCCACCATGTGTACAAAAGAAGATCTTGCAAATGGCTGAGATAACGCTATTGAAATAGCCTGCTTCTGGTCAAAAAAAGTCTAATTATTTTAACATTTTAATTTGTTTTTAATTTTACCTATGTATATATCACATACATTCTTAATTTTAAATTGTGCAATGCTCTGATAAGAATAAAGAAAGAAAAATTTTCAATAGCTTTTTGCATCACACCAAACACGGAACTGGCTTTTTATTTTTTAACAGAAGCCACACACTGGGTTGACATTTTCGTTATGCTTTCCACCATGACCACAATCCTCCCGTTTTGGTTTGGAGACTTCTAACATTAGCACAGAAACACTTATACATGCTGTTGTTCTCCAGATGTCTCTGTAGTGTGCATTTTCTGCACAGACTCTTAAGTCGTATGACTATCATTTTCAGTGTATGCTCATGGTTTGTTTTTGCCCTGTTCCAGTTTGGGCACTTGGAGGCATTTTCACCATCCCTTAAGGAAGATTTAAGATGATCTGAATGCTTCCCAGATTCTGTCAGCCATCTCCAAAGTTCAGTTTTAACATTGGTCTCTCACCTCTTTAAAATTAAGTGCCAGTGGTATGATTCCATTTTGGTTCAAGTAGAGTCAGCTTCTTTGCACAGGACTGGCATTTCTTCAGATTGTGCATAGTTCAGGGGTAGGAATCGTGCAGGCTGCTTCTGTAGCCCCTAAAGCCCCCACCCCAATTTTCCTGTCCATACACGAGACCCTTCTTTTCTAAAATGAGCTGTGACTCCCACACCTTGTTTAAACAGAAAATCTTTTTTCCTTTCATTTTTTCTTTTTGTGAAAATCCAGAAATCTTAAACCAAACCAAAACTAAATTAAAGTGAAAGTGACCTCCTCATCACTTCTGGTTCCATGTGTGGCCCCCAAAAGGTCCTGAGGCTGGAAAGCAACTTTGAACACCCAGAGCATGTCCATCTGTCCTCCTATACATGTTGTTGTTGTTTAGTCGTTTAGTTGTGTCCGACTCTTCGTGACCCCATGGACCAGAGCACGCCAGGCCCTCCTGTCTTCCACTGCCTCCCGAAGTTGGGTCAAATTCATGTTGGTTGCTTCGATGACACTGTCCAACCATCTCAACCTCTGTCGTCCCCTTCTCCTCTTGCCTTCACACTTTCCCAACATCAGGGTCTTTTCCAGGGAGTCTTCTCTTCTCATGAGATGGCCAAAGTATTGGAGCCTCAGCTTCAGGATCTGTCCTTCCAGTGAACACTCAGGGTTGATTTCCTTCAAACCTCCTATACATAGACTATCTCAATCTCTACACCATTTCGTTTGCACACTGAGACTCCTCACCTTCACCTCTCTAGCAGGTCATAGGTACAGGAAGAGATAGTCTAGAATACGTGGCCCCATAGAAAGCTATTTTTGTCAGTTGGCTGGAAACACACCAAGGCCAGAATATCATTAGGTCTCCATTTTTAAATGATTCACCCTAATTCACACTTTGCAGATAAATATGCAGATGGGAACACAATTAGCCTTTGACCTGCAAAATTCTATGTTGCAGTTCTCACCTCAGTATATACAAAGACTTTTACAGTACAGAAAGTTGCCTACAGCCCTGTTTATATTGGTGGGAACTTCATACAAAAGTGTCTGTTTGGTAAAACTGCACATGAAAATGAATATTATTTTTTACACATTTTTAAAATATTGCAGACTGATGTGAAACTTGATGGAATGGGACAAAGACTCAATAAACACAGAAGGGACACTAACTGAAATTAGGCCAATTAAAAATGTTTAACATTGCTTCCCAGTTGCAGAAGCTGGTATTGCACAGTTTTATTTTGTTTTTATAAATTAGGAAGTGATCAGGCACGGCAATTCTGGTATTCTATGCATGGTGTAATCAATGTTTAGCACCCTAGCAAGTCCCGAGGACCCCTCTCTGGTTGGTGATCACTGCCTCTTGTGGATGAATGGCACCATTTTGACCACAGAACTTCCCACACTCAGCCTTGAAATTGGGAAGCGGAGAGAAATATTGGGCCTTATAGTTTACATCTTGTTTGTAGAGGAACAAAAAGGTGCCTTCAAGAGACAGAGGACACCAACTGGTGGGGTTCCAAACTGGCTTGCTGGTTCATATGGGGCAAAGGGTTTTTAAAATCTGCACTGAGCATCAGTGAGGGCAGCCCCTCATTTTTCTACTTTGTGTAGAAATTCAGAATTTCATTTACAATCATATGAGATCCAAATCCATGGGGATTAACTGTGCAAAAGATCTTGAGGTCATGCTGGATAGCTGAAAACATCAATGCAGAATTAACACAGACAATACAGATAGCATGTTTTTAGAAAGAATACCTTAAATGCCCAAAGATGTTTAATTACCACAGCACAAACTTTTCTCGCCTTCCACAGTTTGCAATTCAATTTGCTTTATTTCGTGATTTGTCACCAGGAGTAAACAGAAACTGGATTTGTAAGTCTGATTGCTTGGGCACAACACTTGGAGGGAGTCATACCATCAAAACACTATCATGCCTTTTGCTTTTAACAATGTGCTATCTGTATCGTCTCATCTGACCCTCAATATATTGTGGCTGTATAGAAGGCATTATTAGGGAGGAGAATGAAAAGAAAATAACGATTATGGTAACATCTTCACATAAGTCTACACTGTGGCCACAAGAGGTGGAATTCCAACCTAGTCACCATATCTCAGCTACATCACTACACATAAGTAAATGCATTCTGAACATACAATGTAATATATGGAGAAAGTTGTGAATTATTTATAGAAATAAAGGCAACTGTTTCCCAAATCCCTGACGCTTTCCAAACAACTGCTGTGTGAACCATCATACTATTACTTCAACAGTAATGGTTCAATAAAGCTTTCATCATTCCTTCTCCATTTATCCAGACAGATAACAAACCACTTGGTGACTGTTCTGTGATTTCCAAGGTTGTCAGACACATGGGAAACATATTCAAGCCATCTTTTCCAATCTGAAAGCCCTGTCACTACAAAGCAAACATGTTTCAATTTCCTGAAAAATTTGGCTGGCCCTGACCAGTGGGAAGTATAGATGTACTTCAATTTTTTTCTGCATGCTTTCTCTCTCTTAAAGATCTGCCTTGGCAGCCTTTCTTACTGTTTCAGTAAACAGAAAGGTTTTCTCAGCTTAATTTATAGCCCTGAACACTGGTAGCATTTTCATTCCTTAGTTAATGATGTTAAAAAGCTTAGAGTTAATGGCACCATAAAACAATTAGAGTCCCATTTATTTCAGTTTTAGAAAAGGTAGCCGTGTTAGTCTGTGCAAGCATTTCAGACAAAATCCAAAGAAACAAACATAACAAAAACAAAAACATGTGGCACCCTAAAGACTAACAATTATATTTTAATGTGAGCTTTCATGGACACGTCCACTTCGTCAGACACATGGAAAGAGAATGAAATAATGAATGAAATATCAGTTTCACAAGTAGAATACTCTAAATATTCATTGGCTGAATATTTAAGGTGTGTGGTACTTCTCACATGCAGTGATTTGTGGCCTATGTTTGGTTTTGCGTTCTGTTGTAAACATTCTTCCAGGAGAGAGAAAACAGACACCAGGCCTGAGCAAGGATGAGGGAGGAGAGAGAAGAGAGAGAATGGGTATGTGTGTGGGGGTGAAGACCGGGGATTCAGTTAAAAACCCGAGAAAAACTGAATCCCCAGTCTTTGCCCCCTCCCCCACACCCCTTCTCTCTTTTCTCTCTCCCTGTTCATTCTTGCTCAGGCCTGGTGTCTGTTTTCTCTCTCCTGGAGGAGTGTTGTACAATTTAAAATTATGAACATCTATGAAATATAAAGTTCAAGCAAATTAAAAATGTTAAAATGATTAGACTATTTTTGACCAGAAGTGTATGGGTTGCATAGAAGGAGCCTCCCTGAACAGTGGGAAAACATTGCAAGTACATGCAGGCATCCCCTGGGCAACAGCGTGCAGCTGGCCAATCCTTCACATCCAAAAGTATTGCACTGTAAATTTACTGATGAGCAATTCCATGATCAGAGGTCTTGAATTGAACACACTTTCGAACACCTCCTCAGACTTTTGTGTTGAATATGGCAAGGCTTCTGGTTTTTAAAATATGTTCATACTATTGAAATGCAAACAAATGTGGACAGCAGAAACACCACTATTACTCAACAATAATATCGAGGGCTTAGATGACAAAAGCGTGCTGCTTATATACCGCCCCATAGTGCTTCAAGCACTCTCTGGGTGGTTTACAAGTTAATTATGAAGGCTACACATTGCCCCCCCCCCCCCCAGCAAGCTGGGTACTCATTTTACCGACCTCGGAAGGATAGAAGGCTGAGTCAACCTTGAGCCAGCTATCTGGGATTGAACCTTGGGTCGTGAGCACAGTTTTAGCTGCAGTACAGCAGTCTAACCACTGCGCCACGAGGCGCTTTAGAGCACTAGGAATTGCAGGACAGTATAAACCTTCAAGTCAATAAGTCTTTCCAAAAGTTAGCATAGGTGGAAAGAGAAGGATGTAATATACTTTTACTATTTTAACGCTGAATAAAGTGATACTATCTGAGCAAGAAATTATTGAAGTTGGTGTCATTGGTCATTGTTTGGAAATGTACAGTCAGTTTTTCCATTAATCTCATGACCCAAACTAGAGATGGGCATGAAGTGGAAGTTTGGTGGTTTGTGCAGGTTTGGCCAACAGTTGTACAGGTGTTTCACAGTTCAGCTCCCAGCCCCCTCCAGCAGGCGCCTACTCAAAACCAGTGCCCTGGCTTCTCTGCCCTGTCTCCACCAGGCACTGCCTCTGAGTGGGCGCCCGATGGAGAAGGTGGGGCATCGAGCCATGGAACACCTGTTTGGTCATTGGCCAAACTGGTAGTTCGTGCCCATCTCTAGCCCAAATCCTTTCCCCTCCGAAAAGCAAGAGAAATGTCATGTGATCTTTCTGAAGAGTGTTCTACCATCCATCTATGGTATATCCACTAGATATAGAAAATTGGTTAAGTCTTTTTGATATACGACTGCATTAGATTCCAGGAATAAGGAGAAAAAATTAGAGGCTTGAGGAAATGTGATAGTTTTATGTTGTTGTTTGTTCCACTGCTTTAAATAATTGTGTCAAGAAACCAAATACTTAGGTACACTGCCATCACATATGCAGATAAGTACCAGTCCCATTACTCTCTCTCTCGAACATTTTGATTGATTGATTGATTGATTGATTGGTTGGTTGGTTGGTTGGTTGGTTGGTTGGTTGGTTGGTTGGTTGGTTGGTTGGTTGGTTGGTTGGTTTAGTGTCATTTGTAGGCAGCCTTCCTCCTGATGAGGGGACCACCTCTGTCTTGTCTGGATTAAGTTGCAGTTTGTTTTCCCTCATCCAGCTCATTACAGACATCAGGCACTGGGTTTAGAACTGAGACAGTTTCTTTGGAATTAGATAGAAAGAAGAGATAGAATTTGGTGTCATCAGCATATAGTGACACCAACCCAAATTCTGGGAAACCTCTCCCAGTGGTTTCATGTATATGTTAAAAAAACATATGTTAAGGAACTAATTCTTTATTAAAAGAACTTAATCTGAGTGAGGCACAATGTCAACAGTACATGACTTTAAAATTATGCATATGGACATCAGCTGACACTGGCTGAAATCCTGTTGTTTAGTGTGGTATGTCACAACTGAAGTTGAATCAATGGAATTTACCAGAAAAACTGAATCAGAAAATCCCCACTGATTCAATGTCCTACAATAGTTGCGATTTACTATGCCATGCAAGAGGATTACAGTCAGATTTAAATGGAGATTTTCTCTATAGGCTTTCCCAAATATCCACAGCAAAACTACAGTTTAGATCTCTTCCCCATATAGTTATGAAGCCCAAAGCAGTGTCATGTAGATCCATCAGTTAACAGTTTATATATTTTTATGTCAACTGGTTTTGGCTATTATGACCTAAATTTAACAGTTTTTCCACTGGATCAACAACTGTTGCAGCTTAGGCTACAACTTTGTGGACGGAGGTAAAATGATTCAAACAAGTTGAGTTAACTTATTTAAATTGTTCCTTCAATTATTTTCAATTAATGGAATTTAAAATGCAACAGCCCCTCCAACACCTGAATTGCATCTATTTATCCATATTACAGGGTAAGCCCTGTTTAGTTCTCCAGTTTATTAGAAGAGAATCTATACCATTAATTCTAGTTGTGCTTTATGATTAGAATATATGGCCTGTAAGAAAGGAGAATCCTAATTCCATTTTTTCACCTATTTTCTATTCTAGGTTATCAGAAGTTTCATTACATCAAATGATGCCATAGCGAAAGGCATTTATCTGTTCTTGTTGCTCTGGTAAGTTATATTAAAAAATCCTCCTGGTTGGGTCAACAATTTGTCTTTTTCTAATAAAGCTAAATTGATTGTTTCCCATATAAAATCATATGATCTCCCAAAATCTGTTTGCTAAAATTGCAGTAACCAATGTACAGTCTTGAAATAATCAATTTCTGTCATGTCCTTTGGATTTTGTGATAAAGATACTATGTGATACTTGTCATGAGGAAGGTAATGGGCGACCCTCTAAAATTGAGTTAAACAGATACAATATTGATGTCTTAAGATTATCTAAAAATGCTTTATAAAATTCTCTGTAGAAATCATCAAGCCTTACAGTCTTATTGGGGTCAGTTCTTTTAACTACTTGAATAGTTCATCAGTTTTAATATTAATAGTTATGTTATGGATAATCAGTGTGGCGTAATAGATAGAGTATTGGTCTGGGACTCAGGAGACCAGGGTTCAAACCCCTGATTGGCCTGGAAGAACTCATAAAACGGCTCCTTAAATATCTTACCTTGAAAACCCTCTTAGGGTTGCTATGTCAGTTCCAAATTGAAGAAACATAACAAAGTTAATATAGGTTTATGGCTAACATTCACAAAGCATGGATGAATAAATTCTTGCAAAGTAATGAATCTGGACACCAATATCCTGTAAAAACAGAGTACTGTAGTTACAGAAGGTGCATGTTATAGAACCTGCAAACACCATCTCCAGGTATATTAACATGCTGCAACATCTTACCAATTCTAAAATAATTATTTCAATACTCTTTCAATACTCTCCCACAGCTCGACTGTTGCGCATGAAAGTAATTCCTTTTGCTAGGCAGTGTTTATGTACAGTGACTTGCTTGGCTGGGGAGATGGTTGATAGTTTTAGATAGAAACTAATCCAAGTATGACAATTTTGCCCTCAAAATGTCCATTTGATTCCTTCAGTACTAGCACTTATGGACTGGAAGTGAAGAAGAATAAACCTTTTTTTTTTTTTTAATTGTGTATATAAGCACAGATTTTTAAAAATTGGGTGCTAATTTCAGAAAACTGTAAAGTCATATTTTTGGTTTATTTCGTCATATTTAAGCTATTTTAAGGTCATAAATGCTTGTCTATTTCTGACAATTTTAGGTCATAGAATTCTCACCTTAGTTATTACCATCTCTTTTCTAATCACCTTTGAGAGTCTTTTTACATAGCTTATGTCTTTTATGCATACGCCTATACCTGAGCATGTTCCATAACATGTGAATAGGAACCTCAAGAGTAGAGTCCTATTTAATAAAGTCAGGTATCAATGTCTTCATTTTGTTCCCAGAAGACTGTCTTTTTAATGTGAGTGGGATCAAGACCCAGGAACAAGATTTGATGCAATCATTGGAGATAGAAAGTAACAGAGGCACCAGTGCATGACTGAAAGCTGTTATCGGGCTGATCTTTGAGTCATAAATTCAGCATACCAAAATCAGTGACAATGGGTCCAAGAAAAGACATACATTCACTGAATGCTGTCGTCTATGTAATTCAGACCACTATTTAAATCTCTCTCCCCCCCCCCCCCCGATATGTCGCCTTCTTTAAAAAGCATCAGTGAAGATAATATGTCTCTTACGAAGGTGGAATATTTAGAGTTCAGGCTATACATGAATCCCGAAATGACTTTCCTTCCTCCATCATTAATGCCAATACCAGTAAAAAAATGATCACTGGGATATTTAAGAGTATGAAAAATCTGAAAGGGTAGTATAATAGCAAGTAATACAAGGATTCATCCGGATTTACTTGAGTCAGGGACTGCAAAAGTAGAACCAACTATGATATGAGTCTCTTTTAATATCAGGCACATCTGGATCATCCCGCATGCTGATTCTTCCTCAAATGCTCCTTAAGTAACTAATTAATTTTGATTCCTTGTAAATGTGTTGAGCCTGCTCTTTAAGAAACCCATTGCTCTAACCAATCAATGGTATCTCTCTGTTCAAATAGATGAAGTGCAGGAAAAGAAATGCACAGATTCATCCTCAGATGCCTTGCCACCATTAACAGTGCTTGTCTATGCAGGGCTTTTTAGAAGCAATTCTTTTTTCAAAAGTAACCACCTGATGAGCTAAGTCTTCTGTGAGGTAATTTGTACTTGGTTAAACTTTTTTACTGATTTAAATATGTGAATTTGCATGGGTTGATATATGTTTCAGTTGTCTGTACTTACTCTCAGTAATGCTCAGCCGAATCCTATTTGTAGTGTTGTGATATGATCTTCACATAGGGTCACTTGTGCCTAATCCAGGAAGCTATGGAGTGGTGCATACATATGCACTGAGATTCTCAGACATAATAGAAACCAAACCTAGTCAGGGTCTTCTGGAATCCTGACTAGCAGTAATCATAGGTAGCTTTATGCAGTAAATTGTGATGTTTCCATATTCATTTTTATATCTGTATTAGCAAGAAATGAAAGATAATAGATATAGAAAGTATAAAAAAAAATGTAAGCCAGGAAGTGGGGCCAGGCCATGGCCCAAGCAGGGAGGCACCCCCCCCCCTCAAAATCTGGGGGAACTGCCTGTGGCCGGAGGAGATTGTGGTGGTGATGCTGGACATACAAGGATTCAACAATCACATTAGCACTAAGGGATGGGCAGCATTTTGAAGCCATAGATTGTATTGTCCATGGGCCTGAAAAACTGGTGTGTGTATGTATTAGATTAAGAAAAAAGAATATATGGCCTGGAGATTTTGGAAACCATAAGGGTAAATATATGCTTTCAGGTATAATGAACTATGGTGATATTTATGAAATGTCTAACAAAGAAGTATAAACTTGTGAAGGTGACAACTCTGAAAAATTCCCTATTTTCTTTCAACCAGTTGCTCGAAGATTCCAGTGTAGCTGGAAGTTTCAGTAGCAGGAGAAAGAGTTTATTTGAACTAGGATCACTTGTCCATTCATAGCCCTCTGCTTGTAAGGAAATACCTATTTTAAGTTCAGGTGGTTTCTAAAAGGTTGATTGCACAAAGATTACTACTGAGCATACTGCTGACTCATTCACTAAAAGCTGTTTCCTGGTGTGTAAAACTGTTTTTTTAACAACAGGGACAACTCATTTGACTGCTTTTCACAAAGCACGACGTAGGATCCCAGTTCCATAGCCCTGTTTCCAGCTCCCTCCTTTCTGTTGATCAAGAGCGTCACTTGGGTCTGCGTTATCCATTACGCTATAATGTTGCAACACACCCATAAAGTCTAAGTTTTAATGTGCTTATCTGAAGTTCTGATTGCCTGTATTCTCCCAAAGCTATACTCTTTAGAGAGTACTTAAGATTCTAATCTGAAATGAAGCCATGGTGAGCAGATAACACCAGCCTGGTGTCTCAACATCCAGCCTCTTTAATCAAAGGTGTCCTTGACTCTGAGTTGAGATTCAATGTAAATCTTCTATGCCTTTTATGTAGCATTGTCCTAATTCTTTATTTGAATTAAACCATGAGAACTGCGTGTAAGCTTTCCTCAGCTTCTTGGTTAAGGGCAAGATAGAAATGTAATGAAGAATTAGTGACATCATCAGACATTACCAGTGGGAAACCATCTATCAAGGGATATACACCAGAATCCTGCTGCCACCCCCTAGCTGGACCCTTGATGTTGCTCCGTCTTCACCTGTCCTTTCCAAGCACAGAGTGAGTGGCAGAGTGAAGAAATGGAGCGACATCTACTTTTTGTGTGCTTTCCATCTGGGCACCTGTGTGCACTGAGGAAGAGGGGAAGGAAATAAGTAGTGGTGGCAGTCGTAAAGAGGAAACACTTGATGGGAAGAGCAGTCCTGTTGATGACACATTTTCTCCCTAAACTTGGAGCTAGCTGGAAAAGTAATTCTGACTTGCTTTGTAGGATTTTTGGAAGCATTACTGAGACCACAGGGATGAAATAGTTTGAATATTCAAATATATCATCATCATCAACATGGTTCTGAATCAGAATGAAAACATTCCAGTCCAAGGCTTTTCAAACAGAAATAATCTTTTCTCCCTGCCTTCTTCCCATATTTAAACTTAATTTAGAAACAGAAGTTCTCCATACCTCTAAACTTTCCACAGCTGTTTCCAATCCAACCAGACACCAAAACGTTCACTTTTTCCTCAAATCACGGGGTGTGTGTGTGTTAGATCCTTAAAATATTTAGTGTAATGATGCCTTTTTGAACCTCAAAATAAATTTGTTCTATTTTAATGGTTTTTTCCCCTCCCTTGAAAATTTACTTACACTGGTATTTTTATTTTAAAAATGTAATTATAGATAAAAAGAAAGCATGAACATAGTGTTATTCCACTTTACTGTATTCCCCCAGTTCTTTCATGGTTTTTATTCCATTTTCTGACTATCACAGGCCTGTAATATCTTACTTTTGAGATTTCTGCCCTTTAACAAGGAAGCCCAGAAATTACTCACAAATTGTCTCTAAATTAATTTGATACATTTATATAAACACAGGCCCAAGAAATGTAACCATGGACATATATAACACAATGCTTTTTGCATTCTAGCAAAGGTAGGTTTATATTTGAAGACAGATGAATTAAAGCCCTATGTAAGTAAAAGAAGCCCAATTTTAGGTAAGTCACTTAGAACTATTAAGCAGCAATGGCTAGCAAAATGGTTGGCTAGATGAAACGGCTACCAGCCACAGCACAGAAAAAAAAAAAAGCAGAATTCTAGTCCATGCTGTTAGTGCTGGGAGACAGCAATGCAAAAGGGGAATGCCCCAGTCAGCACTTTAAGTGTGTGGTTGCTGACTGGATAGTTACTCGTATTCTTGGGGCAGGCTGGTATCCAGGCAACAGTTATGCACTTGCACAATGTTAACTGCCTCCACTTCTGCCTCCCAGTACTTAAACCCCTGGGTGGGAACTGCCCTTTCCTCTGATGCAGTAGCTGCCAGATGTTCAGGTTCTTGCGTAGCAAAACACCTCACCAACTCCTGGTGTCTTGAAGAACAGTTATTAAAATAGTAGTGCACAACTGGAAGTCTTCTTCAAGATTTGGTCTCTCTTGTTCATCATATCAACATGAAACCATCAACCACAGGCAGCTTGCGATCAGAACGAGGGCGGTACTTTAACCACTATACTACACTGGCTCTCAAACGTGATGGGGTAGGACCATCATGTTATATAACTGATCCGAAGTCTGCAGGTGTCTAGATGATTCATGGGAGGAGAGGTGCAGAAGGCTGCAGAAGGTGAACAGCCTTTGGAGCAAGATTTAGGCACCCCTGAAAAATGCTAGCAAACTGGATTTACGAAAATACAGGCCTGGATTGGGTAGGGTTTTTTGTTGTTACTTCTTTAAATAATAATTATAACTGTTTTGTAAAAAATTTTAAAATCATATAAAAGCCTATTAACATTTATTTGAAAATAAGAATGCATCTCTAGCTTAAATGAACAAGTAATGTGTGATCATTTCATGGTCATTTGCTGTGAGCTCATTTTAATTAAGCAGCTTTTGTGTACTAAAATATTCATGCAGAAAAACATTCCCATGGCTCTAGGTTTGTAGGGTTTGATGTTATCATGCGCTTCACTAACCTCCACCACAGGCTCTGACAAGATGCAACAAGCATCCACAAGAGACACACATCCTGGGAAAATTCCACCTAGTTTCATGCAAGACAGAGCTTATGAAGCACAGCAGGTTTTTGTTGATAGATTTCTGACTACAAATGTTGCAAACAGTTCTAGAATTAGAAAGTCTAAACTCTGCTATCGCATATACTTGCACGAGAAGTAGATGCACATACTTAATTTATTCCTGGTCCAAAATTCTGGATGTCTGCAAATTTTAAAGTATGCTGCTGTAGGATGTGATAAAGAAGCTCCTCAAGACAACAATGAATTTTACAAAGCTGTTCACATAACCAGTAAGATGAACAATAACATTAACTAGCCTCATCTGTGCATGTTGCAGAATGAACAGTGAATGCTGATGCACTAGACTGGAATAAACGACTATTAAGAATGAAAGTTGTTGTCGTTATGTGTTGTCAAGTCAGAACTTACTTACAGCAACCCTAATCAGGTTTTCAAGGTAAGTGAGGTATTAAAGGAATGGTTTTACCAGTTCCACATCCCTAATGAGTTTTTGTGGCTGAGCCCCTTTAGTCCTAGCCCATCACTCTGTTTACTACACACACTGGGTATCCAAGAATGAAAGTAGGGACCCATTTTTCGTTACTGAACACTTCCTGCACAGCATACAAGGTGTGCTGGACTAATGGTTACTGTTGCGTTGTTTTGGTTTGCTTTCTGTGTGAAGGGATTTGAGGGAGCCAAACTCAGGAGACTTATCTCTCACTGGCAGTGGCATAGTCCCAGCATACTACCTCCTCGCCATTTGCTGGTTATTCTCACACTGCAGATGGGGAGCTGAGAAAAAAGCATCTAGTACTTACTGAGCTCATCTCTATTGTGTGGGACCTAAATGATTAGAAGTGCATGTATGAGAAGAGAGGAAGGACTGCCGCACTTAGGACTTCATTTCTTGGGAAAGGGATGTCAGGGCTCATGTCCACAGTATATAAAAAGGCGTTTCTGCTAATTCCTGGTGCAGGGCTTGGAAAAGTAACTTTTCTGGACCAGAACTGTCAGAATCCCTGGCACATATGGCCAATGGTTGTACTGGCCGAGGGGTTTTTACTCCAGAAAAGTCATTTTCCTAAGGCCTTTCCTGATATATCTGTTCCTTCTCTGTGTAATGGTTAAAGAAACACTCCAGAATATACTCCCAGGAACACTTCTATTCACTTTTCTCTCAGGTTAAGCAAGACCTTAGATTTTAAGCAAATGCCGGGGCTAGGCCCAGAGAGCCCTGGCACAATATGAAGGCTTTGCTATGTCGCTGTGTAAGAGTTAACAGAGTGCTCAGTAAATGAAACACTTTTTTTCTCTAACGGGATATATATGAAGTCAAGAGCAGAGGTTCTTAGACTGTGGACTACTGATCATGTGCAAGGTTCATTTAGTGGTTTGCCAGGAGGCTTTATTACAATCAAGAATATCTGTATTTGGCTCTGCATGCTACTTTTTAAACTAATTGTTTTGGTGAGGATGGAGATGAAAGCTGTTTCAACAAAGGATGGATTACTGAACAGGCAAACAAGGTCTTGGCCTGGACTGGTGTTTCCCAAGATATGTCACTCATGCAATCAGGATTTTCCTCACCATCATATAAGAGTTAAAGGGGTCCTGGACTTGACCTAAGGTCTGCAATATTTATAATATAGAACTGGTTTTGAGAGTGAGGCTGAAAGGGGAAGAAAACAACATACTGCACTCCCCCCAACACTGTACAAGACAGTTTTATCACTTGCCATCCTTAAATCCAAATAAAGAAGGATGAATGCTGAATGTGACCTGAGGGGAAAATCTGATGAAATTGCATGCCACTTGACAGAAGTTAAAAAAATAGAAACAAACATCACACAAGGGAAGCAAAGGTGTGATTTGATCTACAGAATAGTATCACCAATTTTTTATTAAATGGTCTGCTAAACTTCCAAGCAAAAGTGGTCCATCAAAGAAGGAAGGAAGGAAGGAAGGAAGGAAGGAAGGAAGGAAGGAAGGAAGGAAGGAAGGAAGGAAGGAAGGTTGGTTAAGAACTATTGCTCTGTAGAGCAATGCAAAAGGGCATGGGAAATAGTAAGTCAACATCAGCATTGGGCAATAGGTGCCTACTTGCATATGTGGAGCTAATGCAAGCCCTGGCAAAACTGGGACTAAGGTGAGATGGAGTGTTGGAACAGATCCATGGGAATGGCAGGCAACCAGACAGGGAAACTACCAATCTGAGAGAGAAGTGGGTGAGGACTTCAAGCAGAATCAGGCAAGAGATAGCTGGAATAAACCCAGGGGCTACAGGAGCAGGGTGAGAATTTGCCTGTGGCCCAGGCACACCCAGCCTGAAGAGTATATGTGTAATGAGGCCAGGAGGCACTGGCGAGCAAATAGTAGTGATGTTGAGGAGGCAGTAGGGTCATCTTGGAACCTGGGATAGCTTGGGCTCCTCCCTTCCCTGCTCTGCAGCTATGGTATAAAGACATGAGTAGTATAACCAGTCTCCTGAGTCTCATGCTGAGCCTACGAATTTATGGTGGTGACTTTTGGAGCAAACCTGGAGCCTGGAGGAGCTGGTATATTTTAGAAGATCCCAAGCCCCTCCTTTAGTTGACCTTCTATAGAAAATCAGAGCCTTTTTTCATAGGTATTTTCAATGTATTATGCTAATATAATGCAGATAGGTCACTGTCTCTCAGAGAAAAAGCCCAAAATGGAAGTGAAATTATTCATGCAGTTAGCAAATGTGTTGGCACTTTTGAAAAGAAAAAAAATGTCAAATGCAAAAGGAGAGACACAGAGGAATATTAACTCTTGTCTCCATACTGCAGCACTGATTTAGATTATATCCTGCACGTCTGATGTTTAATCTTTTAAAAATGTATGTAAATGTCATACCTGGGGTGGATTCAGACTGAAAATGAGGTGAAAGGCTTAGGATGCACCTGTAGACAATAGTATAAGTTCAGGCTCCTCATGTTGATATTTAATTCCTTGCCCTGGAGACTAATTTCCCCAAACCTTTATGTCAAGGGAGTTTTAGTCCAAGAATATCTGGGGATCTAAGTTTGGGAGCCACTGCTCTAGAGGGATTTCTTCAAGAAATTGAGGGCAGTTCAAAAAAGAAAAGGAACAAACCTTTTTAAAAAATCAGACCAGATAATAAAATTATATTATTAGTTCATACTAGTGATGGAAAGAAGCAATAGACTAAGGAGAAGTGAAAGAAGTAAGGGATCAAGCATAACTGCTTCCTTAAACCACATTTAAATTATGCCAAACAACAGTAAAGTCAGATTTGCAACCTAAATTCTCCACAGTTTGTTTTTTGGGTGGCAGAAAACAAACTGAGGAGGGAAATTTTGTCTGGGTTCTGAAGTTCTTCAGAAGCAAATTCTCCAGAAATTTAGCACAGTTGGTTTTTGGAATGTATGTATATAGGTTAGTGGCCTAGTTGTGCAAGAAATCAGCAGAACAATCATATCTGAGACTTAAGCCATGCCACAGTAAAGGGCTACACCATGATCCTGTCTGCCTTTACATCAAGCTATGACAAACATGTCAACAATCTGTGGTGACTGTTTTGCCCATATCTAAGCGACCTCATCAAAGTGAGTTCCCCACCTAACTGTCTGAAAACATTACCTCAAGGTAGAAGCCTGTATGGCCACAGCAGGTGGGAGGGGGACTGAGGAAATGTCCCAACAGAATCATACTGCTGGAAATAACCCACACAGTTAGAGCGTGCTTTGAAAATGATGACACACAAAGGAGGGGAAAACTAGAGGAATGAAAACACCTTAAATTTGAAGATGAAGAAACCACAATAACCCACCTGGCACTTTAAGAGCTTTACGCTCTGAGGCAAGAATTAACCACAAGCAAAGTTTCTTTAACTTACAAAGTACAAGGATGCTTTCTTCTGCACTTGGCAAGTATCACACATATAGAAAATGCATGTCCTAAAGAAAACATTTTTGAAAAATAAAGTAAAAATATGCCATGCACCTGAGCTAAATCATAAGCCAAATATTGGGGTGTGCCTCGCACAGTTGTATCTTTGGATGTGTAAGTTATGGTGGGTGGTCCAAGAGGAATGTGGAGTCAGGGCCTGCTTCAGAGGTCAGTGACACCACAGACAAGTTCTGTCTCATGCTCCCTCTAGCAGATATGGACCAGTGTGACTTACAGGTCCCATGCAGAGTTCTCAGAGTTCCCCCAATGCAAAATTTTAGAAATTCTGACGAAAAATTAATGGGGTTGTTCCCTGCTTCTAAATGCTTCTAGGAGTTCTGTGGGTTTTGTTTTTGTTTTTGTGCTTTAGAGGGGTTGAAGGTCACCAAAGCCCTCCCTCCAAAAACAAAACTGGAAGTGGACATCCAGGCACTTGCAGTTGAAATGTTTCGTCATCTCTGGCCATTATCAGGCTTGGTATGAGGCCTGAAGGTTTGGCCACCAAGATCAAACAAAGTTCTCTATCTGTCCCCTGTTGCAGTGGTTCCCAATCTTGAGTAACCCGAGTGTTCTTGGACTTCAGCTCCCAGAAACCCTGGACCTAGCCGGTGGTGGAGGCTTCTGAGAGTTGCAGTCCAAGAACACCTAGGTGAACCAAGATTGGGAACCACTGCTCTTTTGCCTCTTCTCTCCTCACTCTTCTTGCCTGTTCACTATCTATCTGAGGAAGTGAGCAAGAGAGCAGTAATCTCTACCCTTGCCCCTTCTTCTTCTGGTTGTTGTTGTTGACTGACTCGGAAAGAGACTGGTGTCTGCTGTTAACTATCACATTTTTCCCAGTACTAGATTTGTTATGTCTTGGGGAATTGCTATGCTTTCTTGGGTTTTCAGCCAGGAAGATGTACCTCAGGATGAGAGGTGCTGGAGGAACAGAAACTTTGATTTTGTTCAGTTTTGTCTAAATTTATCTTAGATGAGGCTCAGCTGGGAGGATGGCAGGGAGGTAAAAAGGACAAGGGAAAAAGAAGGTGAACTTTAGATAACTGCAAATGTGGCAGGATACTTGAAAAATATCTTATGAGAAATTCCAAAAATAGCTTTCTTTGTTGAGGAAATGGCAGAGAAAATAGGCGAGACAAGTGGCGAAACCAGGGAGGGCACCCATTAAGAGGATCTTGCCTAAATGTTTCTTAAATCAGGAGCCTGCACTGTTCTGGGCATATAAAATCTTCTCTAAATAAACTGTATTAGGATTGATAAACAGAAACTTCTGAAAATATTTGGTTCATATAGGACAGATTCTGTGGTACGAGTTCTATTTCAAATTACATGTATTATTGTACTTGTTTGTCACTATCTATCTAGCTAGCTAGTTTAATTTATTTAATGGTACAGTACATGCTGACATAGACTAATGGGGTTACTTCTTTGAAAAGTGCTATAATCAGTTAAAATATTTTCACTAGATTCAGTCTAGAACTGTTGGATAGCTCAGTGGTTTGAGTATCTGGCTGTGGAGTTAGAGGTTGGGAGTTTGATTCTCCACTGTGCCTCTTTGACAGGGGCTAGACATGATGATCCATAGGGTTCCTTCCAGCTCTGCAGTTCTAAGATTATGATTATAGATTACGATTATTATTCAGGGCCATAGGTGCCATCTTCTAAAAACTGGTTACCTGGGATCCAAATGTATACTGGAGTGGCAGAGACAAGTGAGATGATACACCTTCCTCTTCCCTATGGCAGACCTTCCAGCCACTAAAAAATGCTACAGTGAGAGTTGGGGAACCTTGCCATACTTGTGGGCATTGATGCAGGGAAAAGTAGGGGATATTCCAGAAGTAGGTGGATGCACCTTTCTTGAGAGGAAGTCCACTCACTGAACATTATTTCCCCCAGTTTTCAGGAATCTTCTACCAGCCCAGGTCTCCATTCTTCTGCTAGCCCCACAATACATATATAAATTTGGATGTCACCCACACAGTTCACACCCAGGTTTTGAAGCATGAAAAGCAGAATCTGCAAATGTGATTTGCAAAAGTTAGCCTGTGAACAGAGAGCTTGAGAACAAATGCAACAGGATAACATTATTTTTATGCCCTAATTGTGAGCTTCTGAAGGCAGCTGGCTGGTTATTGCTGGAAACAGAATGCTAGACTTGGCTGGATGCAGCAAGTCCATTCTTTTTTTTTTTAAAATGACAGCAAAGCAGGTCTTTTTATTATCTTCTCTTTTAATTATGGCATACATCTCCTGTCTGTGACCTCAATAATGACTAATAATAGTCTGAGAATGAACTGAATGTTTCTCTTCTGTGGTAAGTTTACACAAACCTGTCACATTATCCTGAAGATGGGCCATTCTCAGTGTGTGCAGTTTTTTAGGAAACAGTCCCCTGGAACAGTTATTGAAAAGCTTGTCTGCAGACAGGAGGGCAATAATCTGACTGGAGCCAGCCAGTCCGTGACCTTATATGCACTGTGCAGAAAGAAAAACCACACCTCAAGCCTTACCCTCATTCTTACTCCACCCTCTGCAAAACAAATCATGCCACTCTTGTTTCATAACTTTAAAGATATATTGCCCACTTCTGTAATGAAGCTGTTACCACAAGGGATGGCTGTGGAACTGGATAATGTGTTGCCTGGTTTAGGTCAAAGTGTGTGTGTGTGTGCAAATGCTTCTCTTTGACTTCAGTATTACATTTCTAAATAATTTTAAATTGGAAGAATGGCTTTCAATTGAACTATTTTCACATGAATACACATATGTTTTGTTTAAAAGACTGAAATGCAATGTACTTTCAAAATATGCACCTTGGATTTTGATCTTGGAATCAAAACTTTGCATTGACTTTAAAATACTCATCTGATGTGGAAAATTAATTAAAAATTACTGGGCAATTTACTATTTTCTATCATGAATTTGAGTCTTAAATTACTCACCCTATGTATCATCTCACAAAACTGACAGATCTTTAAATATCAAGTGCTGATGACAAATACCACCTGTCTAACAGATACGAACACCCACCAATCAAACAAAATATTCATAATATTCAAAAGTTGCAAAAGAGAAACAGATTCATTTTCAGCTTGATTCTTAGTTATTGCCAACCCTTTTACACCATGTATCATTTATAATTGCCTTGGCTTTTTTTCAACTTGAAAACACACATTTCACCTTTTATCTAGCACAAAACTCTGCTCTTAGAATCCTGATTGAAAATCTAAATATATAGTAAAGTCAACTGAAGACAAAGTAGCATAGTAAGAAAACCTTTTAAAACGACATACAAACCACAAAGCAGGCAACAAATATCAGCCACTAATTTCACAATGCATGGTGTCTATTTTCCTAAAAATGTCTTCATGAGTTTCCAGAAGATTACATGTAATCTCTCTATCCCTCTGTAAACTCTTAGCCAGAAATTCCAGAAGAAAGGCAGATCAAATGGAAAGGCCCTCTCTGTGGGGTGGCTCTCTTGAGAAGAGTATACAAGTTTATGGCTCAGGTCCAGGCTATGAAAGACTGTGTCGCTCTGGAGGAGCCCTCCCATGTATTAAGATCCCCAGGGGAGGACCTTTTCTTGGTCCCACCAGTCTCACAAGCATGTCTGGCAAGGTCCCAAGATACCTTTTTTTCAGTGGTTGCTCTCACATTATAGAACTCACTCACGCCGGAGGTGAGGTTGGCCCCTTCCCTTCCTTCCTTCCTTCCACCAGCAGCTGAAAACCTACCTCTTTAGAGAGGTTTTTGAGATTTAAAACATTATTTAAAAACTATAACTTTTCTTTTAAAAGTTATAGTTTTAAAATAATGTTTTAAATATGTATATATTATAGTTTTCAATCTTAATCGATTTGTTTTAATTAATTGTTGATTTTAACTTTTTTTTTCTATGCCACCTTAGGACTCCACTAGGGGAGAAAGGTGAGATACAAACAAACAAACAAACAAACAAAACAAAACAAAACAAACATTTACCTGGGAAAGAAGTCACCCAACTCAGAATAACACTGAACTCCAAAACTGGACATTGGTTAGAAGTCCCTATTATTATTAAAATGGGAATAAAAAGTGCAAAATTGGACAGCTACAGAATAAATTATGCAGAATAAGAGGTACTCTGCAAACATATTTGCTTAATTTCTGTTTGTTATTCAAGCTCCAATTTATGTAATAAATGGATGCCATACTTATCTGCCTGTGATTCTTGTCTCTCAGACTGAACTTATGTGTCTGTGAACCTAATCTATCAGTTCTCCCTTCATTAATTTAGTTCAGGCTATGGGTTAAACCGCTGAAGCCTCTGTGCTGCAAGGTCAGAAGACCTGCAGTCGTAAGATCGAATCCACGCGACGGAGTGAGCCCCCGTCGCTTGTCCCAGCTCCCGCCAACCTAGCAGTTCGAAAGCATGCAAAAAATGCAAAAATGTGAGTAGATAAATAGGTACCACCTCAGTGGGAAGGTAAACGGCGTTCCGTGTCTAGTCACGCTGGCCACGTGACCACGGAAACTGTCTTCGGACAAACGCTAGCTCTATGGGTTGGAAACGGAGATGAGCACCGCCGCCTAGAGTCGGACACGACTGGACAAGTTGTCAAGGGGAACCTTTACCTTTACCTATGGGTGGGCAGAGTGTGGTTCTCAGGCTGCATGCACCTCCCAAAGCAATTTTCCTGGCTTTTCCTCCTTTTTCTGGTAAAATAGGTGAAGTGCAGCTTCTGGAAGGTTCCTAGAGTTCACCTTTCAAGGAGATCCCTTATACTATTTAACACCCCAAAATGCCCACTTTCAAAAGTGGAAGTGGACCTATCATCACTTCAGACTTTGTTTTTGGTGTTTTGGGGGGCATTTTCCACAGTTTCTGTAGCTCTTGGAATCTTGAAGACTTCCAGAAAGGAAAAACTTCCAACTCTTTAACCCCAGGGAGGAAAACATGTGGTTCCAGATGTTGTAAACAACAACTGACAAAATTCCTCACCATTAGTTATATGACATTTATATCTAGATGTTGATTTCAAAATAATTATTAGGATTTAAATAGAAATAAAATTCATCTTGTCATAATGGGGAAAAAAGGATTAGGTCATTTGCCTGCCTGCTTAGATTGCTGTCTGGATACTACTGGTTGATGGGCAACTTTAAGGTTCCTGATCTCCCTCTTTATGGGTCTTCCCCTTTCTAGCAGACTCTGGCTGCTCTTCAGTGGAGGGCTATCCTTTGAGAGCCCTTCAGATAGAAAACTATCCTCTGTAAAGTAGGATGCATGACCTCTGTAATACCACTGATTGTCTTCACTGCCCTCCTGTGAACCCATCCTCATTTGTCTACATATTTCTTAATGTGTGCTGTCCGCAGCTGGACACAGTACTTGAGATGAGATCAAATTAGTGTAGAATAAAGCACTGTGATTCGCAGATGCAGAAGGCTTTCACATTTTGTTTAATGTGTAAAATTTAACATTAGTAGGAATAATATCTGAGCAGCACTATTGTGAATACCTAACATTTCTCAGAAAACAGACATCTTCCATGTTTATCAACATCAGTCTCCCTACACAAATTAATTAGACAGTCTCATTGGAATTCAGGGCCAACAACTAAGATGTTGGGCTGTTGATTCAAGACAGACATGTATAAAGCTCCACTCATATAAGTAACCTATAGAATTTACTACCAGTAAGGACAGTTTTAGAAGAAGATTTTTAAAAATTAGTAGAAGCCAGGTCTCCTGAAGTTAAGTAAGCACAGTAGCCAGAAAACAGCCTGGTGAAACATCTACATCCTGGGAGAGCTGGTGCCATTCTAGGTCATCTTGAAGCCTGTGGTTGGTTGCAG
The DNA here is from genome assembly GCA_037013535.1 of Intellagama lesueurii. Classification (NCBI taxonomy): domain Eukaryota; kingdom Metazoa; phylum Chordata; class Lepidosauria; order Squamata; family Agamidae; genus Intellagama; species Intellagama lesueurii. The sequence continues at coordinate 96,168,694 of JBAJHW010000005.1, forward strand.
TTGGAAAGAGGATGCCGCATTAGAAAAACTCTAGATTTGATCAGATCCAGTTGAGCTCTTCTTATGTTCTGAAGACACTAAGTATGGCATGCTGGGGGTTACTCTGCTACTGATCCAAACTCTCATAATAGTTAATGGGCTTTTCACCAGGCTGTTTTCAATTAACTATTCCACAAGCCTGCCCATGGTGTACGAAGGACTGTGTTTAGTGAGTTCCCTTTTCTTGTTAGTAATCTTTCTGTTCAACAATACTTCAAAATAATGTTTTATATAGCTTTTTTTTAAGCTGGATCAATATTACAGATCCAGGATCAGCATCAGAGCAAGAGCTTTGTGCCCTAATATGGCTTATGCCTCTGCTACTGTTTATGTTATTATGCAGAATTTCCAGATGCAGATCTAAGGCTAGGAGAATATATCACAGCTCTGTCACCTTCCTCTTACTCATACTACTAAATGATATCTTTGGAGGAATTAGATATACGATGACTCTGTGGCTACAGTGCAGCTTCTTGAGGTATTTACTATGATCCTTTTGAACTGCTTGTCATAATTTGCAAAACAAAACAGTAAGAATGGCTTTTCACTGTATTTTATAAGCAGAGTGGCAAGAGTTTCCTCTTTCTTTATAGATGATTCCTCTTTCTTTATAGACACGACTGAAAGGAGAGGGGTCAAAATATCTTCCTACATAATTTTGACATCCTGGCTAATGTTGCAGAGTCGGTGAAGTGAAACTTGTTGGCCTATCCTGTCATGCCATAATTTAATAAAAATATTATAATTTGAAAACAACACATAATTTGATAAAAATATTATTTGTCAAGAATATTCCAGATCAGTCTGTAAAAATCAATAGAACTTACAATTTGCCACCCCTTTTTTTTTTAGTTTAAGAAAGTAACTCTTTTTTACTTTGACAACGTTGTTAACAGATTACCCATAGAAAATGCACTCTGGGAAACTACAAAGTGGACCACAGTTGCACATCAGCAACTGACTCTGATAAGTTATTTCCAAAGTAGCCACTGTGTTAGTCTGTCTCAGCATGTTTTAGCAGGGGTGGCAGTGGGGTGGGAGGAGAAGGAGGGACACTGTCGTCTCATTCTAAAGACTAACAAATTTATTTCAATGTGAGCTTTTGTGGATCAAAATCCCCTTTTCAGACGCTAGGAGTTTCTGGTTTCTCTGTATTGCCATTCCTGATGTCAGATTTGTGTCCATTTGTGATTTTTTGTTTTGTTTTTTTGTATAGAGATTCTTCTGTTTGACCTATACAGAAGGCTGAGGGGCACTGCTGGCAGAAGATGACATAAATAATCTCAGAAGATTAACAAGTTAATAGACTCCCAACTGTTACTGCCCTTGATTTTGTTGCCAGTGTAGATATGGTGGCACAACTGGCATCTAGGCTTGTGACAGGATTGTTCCTGTCACTGTTTCCTTGCAACTCCAGATGTTTTTGGACTTCAACTCCCAGAAATCCTGGTCAGCAGAGATGGTGGTGGAGGCTTCTGGGAGATGTAGTCCAAGAACATCTGGAGGCCTAAGGTTGGGGACCACTGTTATAGATGATACATCTCAGGGGTCTCAAGTAGAAGCTGTAGATGGCTACTAATGGTGTTTTGTCATTCTCTCTGGGTATAAAAGAGTCATCTCCGTTGACAGACTCTGATCTCTGTCCCACAAACAGGAGCATTCTCATGACAGCCAAGTCCATCAACCTGGGCCAGGACCTGTGAAATAATTAACAATTTGATAATCCCATTCTGTTTCAACAAACCATTGTCACATTGTCTATTATCTGTATCCTCACCCAGTCATGGTTATATGTACAGATATAGAGGGCACAGTATTTGCACTCCTTGTGTCTAAGCAAGTAGACTTTGATCCATGGAAGCTCACACTGGAAATAAAACTGTTAGTCTTTAAAGTGCTTCAATAGTGTGCTTTTTAATTTTCTTTTGTCAACATGAGACAGACAGGGATAGACGAATCTTTCAAGTTCATTTTTGAACAGCTTCTTAGATTTCCACAACTAAATGTGTTCTATGCAATTTCCACACTGATTCACAAACAGTTTCTTTAAAGTTTAAACAAAAACTTATGCATTATTTTTGTATGCCTTTTTTCAAATATTTGCATTTGTGCATAGACTTTTCCAACTCTATGTATTTCAATGTATGTTTTTGAATAGTGAATTGATTTTCATCCATAAGTGATTTTGTGGGCACATTTCTCAAATATGTCAATTTTTGCATTTTGTTTTCAAAATATACAAATTATATTTTATATAAATCAACAAAAAGTGCATATTTTGGAAAGCAATTGTGTTTTGGTTCATGTTGATTGGAAGATGAAGTGTTAGTAAAACATCATCCCAGCGACATTCTCCTACATCCCTAGAGACAGATGTCACAGTTTTGTCACTGTAACATTGATTGTTCTCAACTAGTTCAAGAGTGACAGGTGACAGATGTTTGGAAGAGCTTTCATTACCTTTTTGTAGAAAAAGGAGCTCCCTATATGAAAAATGTTATCAAAATTCTGTGTTGGTAGCTCTATTGTTTTACCACCTCCCCTACTGAATACCCCAATAGAAGCCTTATAACGACACTAAGGTAGTAATTTGTCTAGAGCTGTGGCTCCCAATCTTAAGTGACCCAGGTATTCTTGGACAGCAATTCCCAGAAGCCTTCACTATCAGCTGTGTTGGCCAGGGTTTCTGGGAGTTTCAGTCCAAGAACACCTGGGTTACTCAAGATTGGGAACCACTGGTCTTGAAGCTTGATGATGGCTTACTGATTTCAAATGACTTGAAGGCTATCACATTCCTTGTTGCAATGGAACCTCTTCATGACCCTTTAAGAAGTAATGAAGAGCAACCCAAAGTGCGAATAATGTTCCCTTTCTGATGGCTTGTGGTAGATGTCTTCATCCATCACTATCATTTTGCCATAATATGTTATGGAACACCCATTCAGAATACTGTACTTTTTTGTCATATAGCAAAAAAGGTCCTTAATCTCCCAGAATTCATTAAACTGAATTCAGCATTAATGTTTTTTAAAAAAATTCTGTTCTCATCACAGACCTTCCAAAATATAAGTCAGATGTGTTCAAACCTTGTTGGACCACAGCATTCATCATTTGTGACCATGGTGGATGGGGTGATGGGAGCTAGAGTCCAATAACATCTGTAGAGCCACAAGTTATCCACCGATGCTCACAGGTGAAAACAAACCTAGTGCTGGGTTATGCCATTATTCACTTTATAGCTCTTTGTATACCTGCTCTCAGTGGTATTTAATGTCAAGTCTCTATAACTTTTCAACTAAAAGAACATTGTGCCATGTGCCTTCCAAATGCACTCCAGACTTGGTACTTATTAATTATTGGTATTTATGTGTTATAGACACTTATTTATTATTAAAATGCAATAAGAACTGCAGAACTGATATAATGGCTGAAATACTTACAGTGTCTAAGCCTGAGGCTGATGTCATTATCAGCTGTTTTGGGGATTTGGGGGAAATAAAAACTATTTGATTCTTTTTAAGATCCTGATGCTCCCATGGGATCCCTTTAGCTGGGGGGAGGCATGCAAAATTGTGGGGAGAGTCTTTAACCTCCTAAAATTGCCACCAATGAGATGATTTTCAGCAATTAAATCCCCCACCATCCTTCAGTCCCCAATGGTTTCCTCATGGGACCCTAGGGACCTTTGAGGGGAACTGGGTTTTTTTTATTTCTCAAAATTCGCCATGGCTAATGACATTATCAGCCTTATGTGGGGTACCACCACAAACAGGATTTCAGCCAGGAAGCAGCTAACATTAGAATGAGAAATCAAATGGAGAGCAAACACTGAAAGGACCTGATGCAGTCACCCACAAAATACAACATATATCAGCCATTTTTCAGTATGTGAGTCCAGAACTAGTACCAAAGGCAACAACAGTGCTGTTTTACCTTTGTGCAACACCACAGTATCTGACTTGCATGCAAGCTCTTCTCCTCTGATAAATATTTATGTACAGAGGCAGTCGCTGCACGCTTATCTATTACATATACCCACTCTCTTCCAGGCTTGCCCTTGGATCTGTCAGTATTTTCATTTTCCTAGAACTATAAATCACTACATTTACTTAAGAGAAAGCAATAACCACAATTTCTGTTAAAAGAATTTTAAAAGAAATATATTATAGGATTGGAGAATAATACAGAAGTCCCCTACTAAAATCTGTCAACAAAACATTTGCTCAGCTTATGTCAGGCAGCAAACCTCTTCCTGTTTAGGTTGGAAGAGAACTTAAAAGCAACATGTTATGAGTAATGATGTTACTTGCAACTGATTACTTTATATTGTAAATAAAATAACCCCTTTCCAAAATGATGCATCAACTGGTACATAATTTTCATATAAGAATAGCTATTCATTATTTGTTCTTGTTTCTCTAGGGAACACAATTGTTTTCTATGGGCTTTCTTTAGACCACTTACTTCTTCTTTTTAAAATTAAAAAGATTACCCTGCCCAATGAGAAATAACCATTCCTTTTGCAAAGTAACTTTCTAAGATCTGTCTTGGAGCCATATTCTTGAACGATAGCAATGAGCTGGCTAGGCAAAACATCCTGTTGAAGGAGGAGAGAGCTGTGCTTCGTGCCTGAACTAAATCCTCTTTTTCCTCCTTTATACCTAGGAATGAAATTAAGAATGTGCTACAGTTGGGAAGGTTGCAGCGGAGATCCATACTGCCTTCAAAGACTTTTGGGGGCAGCAATGAAACTGTGGTCCCCCACAAATCAATCCAGAGCACCTGAAATTCTGCTGTCCCTTGTCTTGCTTATTACATTGAGTTGACTCTTACAGGTGTCCATGAATTTGTTACATTTTATTTTATTAATCATATACATTTTAGCAGATTAATTAAACAGACTTGCACAAATCTACAGATGAGAAATAAATAATGGTTATAATGAAAACATGCTTTAGATTTAGATGCTATATACACAACACGGTACATTGGCAACAGGCATCATCGTTTTAGAAATAACATTCTTACACAGGAGAAAATTTAAAATGGTGCTTACCATTTGGAGGTTTATGAGCACTTGTACTAACAATAATTTCTTCTAAATAATCTCCTTTTTAGTAATTCAAAACGTTTTAAACCAACTATTCTGAGCAACAGATCTGATAGGCAGGTCCATGTGCACAGGCAGCAGACCCAGCTTCTGGGCAAGGAGCTGGGCCTGGTGCCTCTCAGGATGGCAGCGGCAGCTTCAAGACAAGAGGGGGGAGTGGGAGGGGCAAGCAGGTGGGTGGATCCCCCTGCATGAACCTGAAGAACACACTGCAAACCAGTTTTTTTGGGGGGGGGGGGAGGGGGTTCATTATAGTTCATGGTTCGTGGTTCATGAGTAGCCACGAACCACAAACCATCATGAATCATCAGTTTTCCAGTTCATGCTCATCTCTAGTGAAAAAGTGTCTGTGACACAATGAAAGAATAACCAGAAGATATGAAGGTACACTGGAGAAGCAAATGGGAAGTGGCCTTCCCTTAGATCTCCAGGACTGGAATATGTCCTTAACATGGTTCTCATGTAATGGCCTTGAAATTAAATTTGTTTGAGATGTGTAACTGATTTTTGCCTGTGTGTTCTGAACATTAAATTGTGCTTTTATGTTCAAAACTATGATCAAAATAATTCAAATGTTCATTTTAAAATCTGTACTAATGCATGAAACATGTTGCCTTTATCAGATGCAAAGAGCAGTACACAAATTTCTCTGGCAAAGACTCCCTGCAAAAACAAAAACTTCTTTTTTAAAAATAAGGATTCTTTTCTGTGCTGATTATTCCTTTTGCTGGCAAGTGGAGCTGAATCTTTAATGAATGCAGTGCTTGGGTTGTTTTTTTCCATTATAGTTCCTGCATTGTGCTGCAGACGGCTAAAAGATAGTCAAAAGATCAAAGGTTTCCTTTGATGGTTTATATCAAGGATCCCTGCTGTATTAAAAAGGATCTCAGGTCAAGACATTCTTGTTCACACACAGATCTGAACAAGAGCTGAACAACAGCAATCAAACCGGATGAAGGCTGAGCACATCCATCAAAGGGATGGTCACCTTTAAACTGAAGAGAAGGTTCTACTTCCATAACCATAACTTTAAGTAGTGACAGATGTCTCCCAAGGATCTTGCTTTTGATGCATAAGCAGTATGAAAGAAGAGAGGGCCTATGGGGAAAAATTAAATACAACAAATTACACTAGCATTTTTGAAATGGGTGTGCATAATCCCTCTCATCCTTTTTTATTTAATAAATGTATTAACTGTGCAATAGAGAAACATATTATCAGCTTCTCAGGTTAATGCATGGTACAATAAAATAACATCATAAGAAACCAAGGCAATTCTTCAATAGTGGAATATTTTTAAAATGTATCAAAACTGAAACGGCCCACAGTAACCAAATAAAAGAGTTGTAACTGTTTTAACAAGCAGAGACTTGCTCAAGTGGTACTCAGTTGAAAGAAAGCCCCAGAGAGTGGGCAAACGAGGAGACATGGTCCACATTGCCATCAAGATAGCATCTCAAAATAGTTGAGTAGGTTAATCCAAAGATCAGATGTTGGTGCTAAGAGGACTAAAGAATTGAGAGCTCAATCACACAGAACTTCTTTGTACTGCTCCCTGGCTCTTTGTCCCAGTTGAATTCACAGTCATTGCTCATATGAAATTTTAAAATTGTCCCAAGAAGGTGCATTTTAAGTGCTTACATGACAGTGTCAAATTAGCTACATTTTCCTCCTACATCACCCCCCCTTTCCCCTTCCTCTGCCATTGCCTCTTCCCCACCCCTTTTTCTCACCCCTTACAACACTTACTGTTGCTGATCTGCCCACTGTCAGTTGTCACAGCCGACAGCTGAAATGAACACATGAATTAATCCCAATTTTTCATGACACATAGAAAAGTGTTAGGTATGCACATATAGGCATTGCAATCCTTTCCTGTTTAGCAAATAATGTGGTGCTGAATCTACCTCTAGAATAGCACTGGGCTGGGAAGCCAGCAAGATAGGCAAGTTATCAGAAGAGGGGGAAGAATGAAAGGAAGCAGAAACCAGATAAGGGGAGGCTGCTACATAAATGAGAAGGGGAGAGGGCTAGCTAATTGGTAAAAAGCATAGACAAGACAAAACAAAAAGAGAGAGACTGGACGGAATCGGTGTTTTTGTCATGTAATAAAACTTTCCATTCTGCACCAAGGAATTCCTCATTTTGCCCAAAAAATGTTCCATGATCAGGATGGAAAGGCTGGGCATTGTTGGCCAAATGTTGTGACAAAGAAGGAGGTGACAGCAGTAGTAGCTGCAGCAGTAGCACATTCTCTGTTTCTTTTTGAATTGGAAGTGAAGGGGTAGGGAAGGAAATGCTGGAGACACCCAAGGATCGCAGACATAGCTAGTTCATTGAGTATAAACACCCTCGCACACACAAATCCCTCTTTCCCTCATCCTTTGCTTTTCTCTACCTTTTCTTCTCCTCCTCCCACTGCTGCCAAGATACTATGTAGTGCTTCCAGTTTCCAAGAGAGAGGTTAGTTATGGTTATGGGAGTTTCCTCTCTTCACCTTTTTTCATATGTGTGACCTTCTCTTACTCTTCTCTCCTCCTGCAAGCCCATGTAAGTGGCAGGTTCCTGCTACAGCAGAAATATGGTTGAATCAGAAAGTGGCTGAAATCCTCTTGTTTTGTTACACGGGTGGAAGGCAAAGAATGTCACTTTCAGTACTGTCTTGCTGGCAATTAACAAGACAACACTGGGATTCTTGAGGATAGGCAAGCTAGCAGGCAGGTGTTCTCATGAGAACCTCAGTTATTTTGTTATATGTCACCAAGTCAGAACCAATTTATAGTGACCCTAATAGGGCTTCCAAAGAAAGTGAGATATTTAATGAGGGGTTTTACTAGTTCCATTCCCCCAGTGAGCTTCCATGGCCAAATGGGGATCTGAACCCTGGTCTCCAGGGTCTTAGTGTCACACTCTGTCCACCACACCACACTGCACACATGAGAATCCCAGTAGAGTCTCATTAATTGCTGGACAAAAGCTATTGAATGTTATGCCATTTCCCTTCCATGTGTGCAACAAAGTGACAGGATTTCAGCTACTGTATGCATGTGACAGAGAGCATGTGTGTGCAAACTTCATCAATGCATAAAGAGAGGGAAGACTGAAAGATGATGTAGTGCTAACCTTGTAAAAATATGTACTTTTTTTTTAAAAAAAGTAAGAATTAAGAACAATGAAAGAAAATATAAGCAACAGGGAATATTGTTCATCTTCACATCATATCCTGCTGCCTACATCACCACTGAATTTTATCTGCTATGTGATATACATACATAGGGGGGATAAAAAATTGGATGCAGAAATTCAACCAACCAACCAAAGCAAGCAAGGAAAAAAACTCCTCTACTGGCCAAACAAAATATACCATATCCTGGGGTCAAAAGATCAGATCTACTCACAATTACTAATATCATGTACTCAGTAGAATTAATATTGAAATCAACAGCACAGAATTTGGCATAAACAGTAGGACAAATAGAAGCACATATTAAAAATTGGTCATCACAAAATGGCTGATGGAGCCTTCATTCCTCAGCTGTAACTAGCTGAAAACTCCTGTGAGTACTTTAATTTCTTGTCTAAAGATCCCAGAATTCTGACTGGGGAAATTCCTGGAGAATTTTGGGAGCTGAAGTCCAAGAAATCTGCCTATTGATGACAAGATTAAAAAATGAAAACATTTAACTTCTTAAATTGGCATTATTAACACATTTTTAACTTGACTGACTCATTGGACAGAGTATTTGTTACCCGACTTTCCCCCTCTAAAGGAGGAAACACCTACACTTCCCTTTGAAAACCAGGTTCATAATATATAGGCTAGCTAGATAAATGATATTAGACTGCAGTCTGCTTCTAGGAATCATAGTCAAAGACTATCAGGCGCCCCAAGGTCAAAGGTACTGCTCTATAAAAAGCTAATTAGCTACTCCAGTTTACTTCTTTAATATAGCAATGTAAGAAGCTCTGCCTGCAAGCATTGGCCTCAATACAACCTGCTTCACAGGCCTACGTGATGCCAGCCACCTACTGAGGTTGCAGTGACATCATTCCTATCAAATCGGATCAACTACATTGCCCCACAAATTAAAAAATATATATACTGCTGGGAAATCACACTTAACTCTGCCTTTTGCTTTGACTTGAGAACTCTCTCACACACTATTTTTCCCAACAAAATTGACAGCCTTTAATTGGCAGCCTGTATTAAGTACCAATAGCACTGAACAAGACATTGTTTAAAATATGATGACTTACCTTGGCATTTCTTGGTAGCCAGTAATTTTTGAACATACATGTCTCAGCTAGTTTAAGATGAGTATTGACTGCTTGCTTGACTTTCACCAGATCTCTTACCATTTTAAGTATTTATGGATTTACTGCAAATAGACCTATTGTCTGGCATACTAGGCTGTCTAGCATGCACAAAAAAGCCACTGAATTTTCTCTAATTGGCTCTACAGTGCATTTGAAAGCATCCTAAAGTTTAACAAATCATTAAAAGAGTTAAATTATTGAAGACTGAGAATTACAGTTCATTTGACATCCATTTGGATGCCACCAGATATACATCACGTCCATAGTTAAAAATTCCAAACCATTAAGAATTTTTCATAATTTCAAATTCTTGAAAATGAAAACAAAACAAGAAGAGAACCAGCTTCATTAATTCCAGAGCAACTGAAGATAAGCAAACTGGAATAGAGGGGAAGAAAACTTCTATGCTGTACATGGCTCATCATGCATTACCATGTATCCTCTCCCTCTTGGGTCTGTTCTCCTCAGCATCCATTGTATTTCTGTCCTGGATGCTGAGCAAAGGAAACCTTTGGAAAACTTCTATTTATTTCTATCAGACCCCTTTCGATTCAGGTGATCATCATGAGTTATCCATAGATGTATCTCTCAAATTCAGGGGACTCCTCTTGTGTGCCATTTATATAAACCTCTGCAAGTCTTAAGAGAAAACTGGGTTTTCTCTCTGCCCTACCATCCTCATAGCCTTTGGGAGCACAAGAGAGAGGGCTTTCTTGGTAGCCCCTCCCAGTTGTTGGAACTCCCTTTGGAGGGAGTCTAGGCTGGCCTCCTCCTCAATGTCCTTCTATCAGCAGGCCAAAAGACTTGCATTTAAACAGGCCTTGGGGTTACTGATTAGGACCTTCTAATGGTAGGTAACATTTTGCTGCACGGATGGCTGGTGCCAAAGCAGACCAACCATTATGAATTAGGTCTGCATTTCTGGAAGACTTAGGCTCAGCTCATATTAGCGTGCTGAGTCTTGGTCCTCAGAAATAACACATTGAAATCAAATATCAGGACTTCCTTCACCTTGTTTTAAGACTTTTGAAGATAAGAGTGAAATTAATTTTATGAGGCTATTTCCTAGTGCTGTCTGCAGATCTGGGAAAGAGTGAATTCCTTACTCCTATGTTAGATTTCACAGTGTATTTTACTGAAGCACAGGACATTTCTTTCTCAGGATAAAAAGTTTATCACATATCTGCTATAGGGTTGAATTCAGGGTTGTTATCTAGATGTTGTTGTACTATAATTCACATAAGTCTACCCAGCATGTTGTTATTATGTGCCATCAAGTCGCCTCTGATTTTTGGCAACTCTACGAATGAGCGGTTTCCAAAATGTGTTGTCAGCTCAGCTCTTCTAACTGCAAGCCTGTGGGTACCTTTAGAGAATTGATCCATCTGGTATTTGGTCTTCCTCTCTTCCTGCTGCCTTCCACCTTTCACAGCATTACTGCCTTTTTCCAGAGAATCCTGCCTTTTCATGATGTGCTCAAAGTAGGACAGCCTCACTTTCAACATTTTTGCCTCCAGAGATAGTTCAGACTTGGTTTGATCCAGGACTCACTTGTTCGTCTTTCTGGCAACCCAGAGCATCCGCTAAACTTTCCTCCAGCACTATATTTCAAACAAATCAATTTTGTTTCCTTACAGCTTTCGTAACTGTCCAGTTTTCACACCCATACATGGTGACTGGAACTGCAACAGTGTAGATGATCTTCCTCTTGGTCTCCAGTGACACATCCTTACATTTGATTATCTTTTCTAATTCCTTCATTGCTGCCCTTCCGAGTCTCAGTCTTTTTCTGATTTCTTGGCTGCAGCCTCCCTTCAGATTGATGATTAAACCAAGGTATACACAACCTCTAACTATTTCAATTTCTTTATTGTCAACATTAAAGTTGTGTGGTTCTTCTGAAGTCATTATTTTTTCTTCTTAATGTTCAGCTACAGCCCTGCTTAGGCACTTTCTTCTTTCACCTTTCCTAAAAGTTATTCTAGGTCATTGTTGCTTTCTGCAAGTAAGATGGTGTCATCTGCATATCTAAAACTACTGATGTTTCTTCTACCAATTTTCACTCCTCTTTCATCTGAATCTAGCCAGCATAGCCATTGGTAAAGAATGTTAATTTTTTTATAACACTAGTAACACTTCCTATGTGGAATGAGGATATGGTCTCTATTTCTTTGAGCTGCCACTAATTCAAGTGAAAATCTGGAGCACATATGGATATTCCTGCTTCACTTAAGAGTTCTGATAAAGCTAGCATAATTACTTACAAATATCCTTCCTGATTCTCCTTAAGAACAAGCCATGACAATAGCGAAGGCATAAGTGTGCAGAAAATGATGCCAGGCTTGCACCATAATATGCAGCCAAAATTTAACTTGTGTCAAGAGGATGTCATGACACTTGACTCTTCCTCTCTTCTTATGGGTAGCCCATGATGTGGGGCACAGTAGTAGTGGCATGGGTGCGGGGAAAACAAATAGTGCCTCTTTATGATATGAGACAAGATTTACGAGACAGTATGGAATGAGGAATCAGATGTGTAGATGGTATTTTTCGGATAAGCTGCATAAGTCTTGTCATGGCTGGTTTTGGCCCAGTCATTGCCAATGTATTACTCTGCCATCTGATGACTAAAGGTTTGCATTAAAGAATACGGAAGCTTGTGAGATAGTATTCCTCAGCCTTTGGTCCTTCAGATGTTTTAGAATTCTGGTCCCCAAATCCCTGATCACTGGTAATGCAGCTTGGGAATTCTGGGAAATGATGTTCAAAACATCTGGAAGCTCAATGGTTGAGAAACACTGCTTTAAGGTTATAATGGAACACTTATAGGAATTTCCACATTACAGGAAAAACACATTCATTGCTGCACAATGAATAATATCACAAGCAAGAACTGCTCAGTTTTGAGACAGATGCATGCCCTATTTCATGTCTTATTGGCTCCTGCTGAAGTTTTAAGATAAAGGTAGATGGTGAAGTGTTTAACTACTAGGTCTGCAGGCCCTATGTGGGATTAGTTTAGCAAAAAACACTTCATCAAGTTTTTAGTACTTCACTGATAGAGATTTGGGAACACTTCTTCAAAGCAATATAAAGCTGTGCAAAGGGATATTTAGATTTAAGTAATTTAGGGTTATGAGCCACAAAATATCACCTATGGGTCAGTGCTACAGCCTGTTTTTCAACATCGTTGTTTCTTTTTTTTTCTGGTGTGCAATTTTTTTTGCGTAATTAATTTAATGTAGTTATTTTATATACCCATTTAACTATCCCACTCCTCAAATTCACATAGACTTCAAATGAATTGTAGATACATAATCTTAGGCTATATTAACATTCCCTCCCAAAAATCTTTTGCCCCATATTTTCTTACTTGTGAGTTAACACTTACAAGTATGACACTAGCAATTTCTAACACACATTTGCCTTATTTCTTTTGCCTGCAAAACAGCAAGAGGCTGGCAGTTTTTTGGGACAGAGCCAATGAAGGAGAGTCATTCACTGGCCCAATAAAATCTCCCATTTACTCTGATCCTTCTGACCCCCCTTCTACTTTTTAGTACTTTGCTTGGAATATCCCCGTTTTCTGTAAAACTGACAGGTGAGCAGCACCTTGCTAATGTATTACCTGATTACACTAAGTATTTTCACATGTGGAATTTAGCACATTTAACATTCAGCAAGTGATGGTAATAAATAGGGTATTAGCAAACACAGTGATTAAAGACTTGCACATTCCGACAATGGTAATAAAATACTCCCCCAACAATGGTGGCATTTGGATCAGGAATATTAAATCAGGGTATTTGCAAACAAGCTCTGCTTTCTCTCAACTCTGAGCTGTTCCTCCATTTCTAATAAGGTTAAAAAGCCAGAACTGAAGGATTGGAGGCTGAACCCTCCTTTTTCTAAGGATCTAATGAATCATGATCACGCCATTCACCTCACGTGCCCCTCCCCCTGCAGCACAGGACTCTCAATTAAGCTACTTACCTTTTGTGTATTGTACAAGGACTGTGATATGCAAGAAGCCATTCTTAATTCATGTTTAAAATGTTTCTGTTTCCCCTTTCAGAAACCAATTTGATTATCTTATTAGACTCTCAAGATGCTTTGTCTTGTTCAGAGATTTGCTGAGACATCAAGACATGCTGTTTCTTTCCCAGAGAAAAAGCAGTGACAGGTCAAACAGAAGTCATTGTTTCAATAAGAATGCCACTCTGAGAAGCTGATTAATAAACATATTAGCATAAAGTTGATAAACGAATCAGTACAGGTCCATTCATTACAATCTTGCTGTTCTTCATGGCTGGAACTACACCTCGAAACTAATATGTGGTGCCACTTTCCTCTACAACTTAATTTTCAGGGGCTCCCACCTCACTTTTCAAATACTAGCAATCCAAACTTATCTCCCTGCAATGTCATCTTTCCCTCTTTTTTTTTTTCCTTTTCTTTTTTAGCTACTGTGGTAGGTAGCACCAGTACTCCTAGGCTACCTTTGAGGACGCTTGCACAATGCCTGGAAGATCAAGACAAATAAAAGCAAAAAACAAAGAAGAAAAAAACCACCCCCAAACCATTGCGGCACCTTAAAGATTGTTAGATTTCAAAGTGAGCTTTTGTGGATACACCCACTTATTCAGACAAGTGTCTGGAAAGAAAAGTGTCTCTGTGTAAGGCTAGGGCATTATGAGATAGAATCCCCCCCCCCAACAATTCGTGGCGGAGGGGGGGGAACGGCTGATCCTACGCTGCAGAAGCACTGGGGCGAGGCGGAGGGAATGGCCCTAGAATGCCCTGGGAGTGATGTCACCCTTTGCCAGGGCAGCAGAACAGTTTAACAAGGAAGAGGGGAAGCAATGGAAGAGGCCTACGTTACTTAGCATTTGAAAAATTAGCCCTCTGACCTGAACATTAAAGAACCTTTCCATAAAATGGGGCTAAAAATGTCAGAAAGGACTTTCAGCCCATTCTGTATTTTTTGTGTGCAGCTGATCATGCAGAAGAATTGGTAAGATACTTGGTAATTTAGGAAGCAGTTCTTAGCCTTTTATACCTTGTATCCTACCAATCACTTTCTAGTAGAAAAGACTGCTAGCAAATGCTTTTTGAAAATTAATAGTCTTGTAGCACCATGTCGGGTTTTAATATTTAACTTTTAAAAACTAAGCCTGAGACCAAACTGGAGGCTGGTAGATTTTTCTAAGCATTGCTGTAGCCTAGCCTAACAATTACTACAAGATGTATCGGGACAGTTAGGCATGCATACTTATCTCATCCTTTCAGTAAGTTTGAAATTCAAACCGTTATCCAGGCAGTCTACTGGGGATATTTTCAAATATCTATCTTATGCATGGTGGAGACATGAAACTCAGTATGAAACACTGATACGATCAGATGGTGGTATTTAATCCTACGGAACAGGCAGCAAGTTTGTTCACACATTTTTGGACCTGACCTGAACTCACTGAGGTCCTGACCTTTGCCTTGTTAAAGTAAATCCTGCTAACAGAAGGCATCTAGTTTCTCCAGGCGTAGATCATCCAGTGTTAAGTAAATACCAGTTTTACTGCCAAATCAAAATCAAATAAAATATGACAAGTAGGAGAAGCTCAGTTTTCCAAAGTGTTTACAGTTAGCACTGATTTCTCTAAAACGGACTTTTACTCTGTAACTGCAGTTAAAGAAACATCCAATCATCCAATCATAGTCTCAGGTAAACCAGACCCCTGAATTAATTTAACTTACATAACTGTTGAGTTACCAAAGTCCCTATGATGGGGGTGGGGGGGGGAGAGATACCACAGTCTGTCTGCAAACCAGAGTTTCTGTTCCAGAAAAAACCTCCCAGCGCTGCAAACTAGAACTAATTTCACAGCAAAACTGTCTCAGACTTTACATTGTTCCTTAGAGGTACATGTTAAGTAATTTCCCCAATTATTTGAGACCCAGCAATTTCTGGTTGGCCATAAACCAACTGGCAATTATTGCTTGCGTAAGTGAAATTGTTACAGTGGTGTATTGTTGCTACCGCGTTTTCCCGAAAATAAGACAGGGTCTTATATTAATTTTTGCTCCAAAAAACACATTAGGGCTTATTTTCAGGGGATGTTTTATTTTTTGCATATATAACAATCTAGGTTTATTCAAGTACAGTCATGTCATCTTCTTCTGGTTGCTGCACAATGGTGGAGGGCGGGGTTTCACTTCACTGGGGCTTATTTTGGGGGTAGGGCTTATATTACTAGCATCCTGAAGAATCATACTAGGGCTTATTTTCAGGTTAGGTCTTATTTTTTGGGAAACAGGGTAATTAACAAGGTATTGATTATGCATGCAGGAATAAAACCAGCACCGCATTAATTAGCAGAAATTTTCTGCTGTGACTTGTATGATTTCACTTACAGAAATGTAAATGGCCACTTGGATCTGGCCAGTGTGTTCTTTCCAAGCTCTGGATAAAACAATAGAAATGGTAGAATGTAAAATCAACTATAACAGCATAGGATCCATCATTTATCAGTCTAGTGTTTTTAGAGGTCTGGGTTTCTCAGGAAAAAAAGATCACACTTGAACAGTTTTATCCTAGAGCTATAATTGCACTTAACAAGGAACTTAACAAGGAACTTAAGAATTACCAGCAGTGAGTCGTTGGACTGTATTATTATTACTTGGTCTGTTGTGTTGTATGTTGTGTGGATACTATGAGCTTTAGGCGGGGTTCTGGGATTTAGGTTTTGTTATGAGGGTGTGTGTGTGTTTTTGGTCTAGTCTCTGAGTGTTCTTTGTGAATTTTGTTGTATCTGTATACGGTGTATATACATTCAATGACAATAAATTGAATTGAATTGAATTCATAGGTATGCATTTCCCTTTCTTCAATTTCGCTTCTCCAGAAAATCCTATGTAATGAACTGTAGCCTGAAATTTTAAACTGAAATACAATGAAGAACAAAAATTTTTATCCATCCATGGGTCTGGACAGTGTTTTGTTACAGGATTACATTGGGATATGGTGAATTGTGATGTGGCATATGCTGGAGTACTTTTAAGACAGATTTATGCTTGGGCCCCATTATTAGGCTGTGGCTACACTGGAGAGCTGAATCGGAAGCATTCGGCTTTGCTGCAATTTGATTCGCAGCCTGCATTATGTTTCAAATCTCAAACTGTGGACACACAAGGCTGCGGATAGATTCATGAGTTTCCCGTTCATGTTGTTTGCAATGCAACCCGCAATCCCACCCACCCACTCCTCTTATTTCCTTCCTTCCTCTGGCCCTGCCTCTCTTTTCCTTTTATGGTTGGTTAGCTGCGAAGCTCCATGGTTACAGAAGCATTCCAAATGTCTTTCATCCCATCCCACTTTTGTGTATGTGTGTTTGTTGGTGCAAAGGACATCTACCAATAAAACACTGTATTAATGCAATGCCTCATTGCTGATAAAGCAGAGAGCAAAACGGTGTAATTTCTATTCAATTTCATCCTATCTAATTCCTGTTTTTCCATGACTCTTTGACACTTTTTGGCAATCTCTTACAGCAACACATACATAGCAAAGCTCAGCGTTAGCACCTTTTGAAAGTTCAGCAGGCCTAGACTATATTAATAATCTGGAAATATATTAAATACTAAATGAAATAATGCTTCCCCCCCCCCCCCTTAAGCAGATTCAAAGCAATTTCTCTGGCCAATGATCCTATTGTGATTTTGTGCTGCAATCCAAATTGAGAGACCTGTGCTGCCTCTTAAGAGCAGTATAAAATAGCTTAAGAAATGTTTTTAAAGACTCACTTCAGAAGCATGATTTTCCTTAGAATTCAAGCACATATGAATTTTGTTAAAAAATAAGAACATTGGAGGACAATGGAGGAATGGAATGAGGGTGGGGCTGTGCTTTCACTGCCCTGAAGAGCACACCCTAAGTGCTTTCATCAAATGAAAACACCACCTAAGGACATGCCCCCATCTTCCTATGAACCTCTGCAGGGGAAAAAACACAATTGAATTCAGCCCTCTGAAGGCAGAGAAAAAACCTGGTTTGGCACAGGATAATCTGGAAGGAATTGAATCTGCCTTGAGAGTCATGCAGACATTAAAAAAAAATCCAATTGATTTTTTGACCAA
Organism: Intellagama lesueurii; assembly: GCA_037013535.1. NCBI lineage: Eukaryota > Metazoa > Chordata > Lepidosauria > Squamata > Agamidae > Intellagama > Intellagama lesueurii. The sequence goes on from JBAJHW010000005.1 coordinate 96,186,290, forward strand.
CCCAAAAATCCACTTTATAGGTGGAGCAAAATGTTGCTGTATTTGCACGTGTAGTCACAGCCTTCGACTGGCAAGGTTCTCATGCCCTTGTGACTGGCTCTCCACCTCTTCAAGTAATGTTTTGTTATTTGCCAATGAGAACAATGCTTTAGTAATAATCTTAGAACAGCAGAACTGGAAGGGACCCTATGGATCATCACATCCAGCCCCTGTTGAGGAGGCACAGTGGGGAATCAAACTCCCAATCTCTGGCTCTGCAGCGATATACCTAAACTATTTTCAGATAAACATCCCTCCCTGCTCTTCCTTCCTCTTTCCTAGTGGCAGCTCTGTGCAAAGGAGGAACATTTAAGGGTTGCTCAGGTTTGTGGTGGGGTACCTATTGCCTTCCTCCTCCCATCTTGTGCCCTAGCATGAATACACCTAAAGTCTCAAAACTGATGTGAAAGCAGAAGATCAGAGATCAAAACACCTTCTTTTTTTTAAAGCTCAAAAGCCGAGGACTGAATCAGGATGGAGTGTTGGAGTTTAACTTTCGTTCCATAGATACCTGTATATATTCCCTTTTGTAAGGCAAAAAGCAGTTGAGGGAGTGTACAGCATGAAAAATGCACAGCAGAAAAGTTAATCCCCTTCCCCCCAAAATCATGGTCCCAACCATGGCTGAAACACAAATGTTTTGTAATTTTGTATTCTCGAAGACTTTCACGGCTGGGATCCGATGGTTGTTGTAGGTTTTTCAGGCTGTTTGGCCGTGTTCTTAAGTGATTTTTTTGACCAACCCAAAATAATTGGGTTGGTAAAGTAATTTTATTGTTCAATCTGAAGAGTGGGATCTCCCTCAGTGGAGGTTAAACCCTGGGCAGAGCTGCAATACATATCTGCTCACTCAATACATTCTCTCTCTGTGTATAATTTATCACAGTCTTTTTTTCTTCAAAAAATAAGGGAATAATTTATGGAAATTAAATTATGCAAAATAAAGTAAATTATTTCTAAAAATGTAATTGATGGATTAGTTGACTAAAATCTGCTGATTCATTGATTTTCTACATTTCAAGCAAATAGCAATCCTCACTATTTCTTGTTCTTAAAAATAGCCATTTTATTTTATTTAAAAAAAACTTTTATATAGTTATGCTTTTAAAAAAATGGTCACAGAAAATTGAATTGCTTTGCCACAAGCATTGTTTGCTGTACATTCATCCACATCTCTCATGCACATATGACACAAATCTATTTCGTTTCAGCTTGGAACAGGCCCTTTCGAAAAGCTAGTGTTCTACTTTACCTCTGACTTTGATTTATAGCTATATTTTTCACAGCATGACACACATTGTTGGTGAACTGCGATCTGCAATAAAATCTCAGGAGGTGTTAAGTTTCACTGGCTGGATGGCAAAGAGCAGAGTTGGGAGGGAGCATAATACGAGTCAGAGTGCCGTACTCCAAATGAATGAACTTGCACTGTGGGTCTGGTTACAACAGGCACACTGCCCTAATCCATCAACAGCAAGTTTCTTTACAAACCACCCTTTGTGTTTAATCCACAAGCCTTTTGGGATTCACCATAACCAAATGGCCAACCAGAAAGAACCCTGAAGGGGAAAACACAGTCACTGCTATGAAGTTTACTCTTCACAAAGTTATCTCATTAAAAACAGTCAGTTTTTAAAATTTCTTACACACACACACACACAGAGAGAAAGAGAGAGAGAGAGAGAGAGAGAGAGAGAGAGAGAGAGAGAGAGAGAGAGAGAGAGAGAGAGAGAGAGAGAGCAATAAGATAACATTCCTATGTACAGCAGGAGTTGTGTGGCATGAAATCTAGATACCCATGCCATTCTATTCTCTCAACTGTCAATTGTTTTTAGAGTTTAAACTGTATGCCAGGTGTATGCTCCCAGTGAATTTTGATGAGCAGTGGAAGACGGCCACTGGGGCTTGGATTCCAAAAGTTGGCTTGCTGCTTTTTCCACGCCTTGAAATAAAGACAGCCACCTGGATCTTGCTGTCAAAATATGAGAAGCACAGAATATGTCAAGTGTTTAATCAAGAATGCAACACTGAGACCATCCACGTGCTGGATAATGTATGTGTGATACACACTATCAGATGGCTTTTTACTCTAGGCTGAAATTGGTCACTGGAGATCTAATGGAAAATTACCCAGCATGGTGCTGCCAAAAGGAGTGACAGATGGGGACCAAAGTCCCATTAAATCATAAGCACTGACAACTCAAGGATGCAGCTGGAACAGCTGTCAATGTATATCCCATTTTGAACAACCATCTGTTAAATCAGCCTACTGTACTATGGTAGACCTCAATCAGAACTAGAATCTTCATGAGCTAATCCTCAGTAGTGTCTGTGCTCCTCATTGACAGGAATTTGCGATGTTTCTCTTTACAGTCTTTCACACTTTTACTGGAACCTTTCTGTATGGAATCCAGGGCACTATATATATGGGACAATCTATTTTACACCCCTCCATACCCTCAGAATAATACTGTAAGGTAAATCTTGTTGAGAGATAATGAATGGCTGAAATCTGTTCAAAAAAGAAAGAACTGTGCCCAGTATTTTGTTTTCTTGGTTGAATAACACAGAGGCACAGCAACTAATGGTTAAAAGTTTGCAATGGATGGAGACAGTCTGTGTTCCATTAGTATCACTTCTGTGGGTATTGGGCAGACACCCATAAATCTGTTTATGCCAGATCTACATTTAGCTGCATTGTTTAAAACACAGCACTTTAATATGTATTTTCTCTCAACACAATACTTTAAATATATCTTGATACAACTTAAAGCCAAGAATTGCATCACGACATTCAGAAAAGTGCAAAATCTACTGGATGGTGGTGGTGGTGATGATGATGATAATGATCCTCCTCCTCCTCTCCATACCAGAGCACATTTTGGCAAAATCAATAATGTACAACCATGTAACACATATGAGAAGTGTGTTTGAATTTGCACATTAGTCCAGGGTGGTGCAGTTCAATATAGGTCTCACTGCAGAACTTGCAAAGACTGTGCTGCAAATTTCTTTGCCTCCAAACAATTAAAATTAAGAAACTATACACAACTATATTTTAAAAATTAACTAAACGTTAAGATTAATAACAATTTTAAAAACATTTCAAAAACATTTTAAAATATCTAAATTTTATAAATAGAGCATTCTCTAGATCTCCACTTAATGCCTAAAAGCCTATCTGAAAAGGAAGGTCTTTGCCTGATGATGGAAGGCCAATCTAGCTTCCCAGGGCAGTGCATTCCAAAGCCAGGGAAGATAAATGCAGCCCCCAGATTTTCAGCAAATTATCTGTCTATCCCAGTGATGGTGAACCTTTTTGACCCCGAGCACCCGAACTGCAAAAACAAAACAAAACAAAAAACCAGCGGGCGGCAGCAGCGGCAGAGGACACGGGAATCCCAGGCATGGAGGTGCCTCCAGACCCCACTCCGGATTTGCTTCCAGTTGTGCCCAACTCCTCCACTACCTATAGCTCGGCTGGCCCACCACTGCCAGTGCTAGGTGCTCCGGATCCTGGCCCGCCACCTGTCAGGGAGCTAGCACTGTGGCTGCAGCCTTCTCCTCAGGTTTGGCTGCTGGGGGTAGCGACTTATGGCTCACGTGCTCACAGAGAGGGCTCTGCGTGCCAGCTGTGGCATGCGTGCCATAGGTTCGCCATCGCTGGTCTATCCTATCTGAGCATGTCAAAGCACAAGACTGGAAAGACAGCCAGGAGTCTTCATTTGACAATGTCTTACCAAAGACCATTGGTTGAGAACATCCAACAGCTGTGCCACTGATGCCTGTACTGCTGACAACCCATACACTGACTTTTTTTTTTAAATGAAGGAGGTGAATGTGTACTATTCTTGCACAGAATTCAAGTCAATATTTTCCTGCTGGTCCCTAAAGCGTTGGAGGGATCTGGAATTTGGTTATTCCATTTGTAGAGATAAATGTGGAGATCTTCCCTTGGAAAAGGGGGGAAAATCACTTTGTATGCTACTTGGTTAAAAGAAACCAAAAACCTTTTCTTATAGTTTATGACTTTGTTCTTTTATAGACACAACATCGAACCACATCTCCCACCTCCAAGTTCAGTGGGATATAGAAATCATGCCCCTCAAAAACAGGAGGAGCATGCAAGATTATGTTTTCCCAGCAGCCCCTTTTCACAGATTCTCAAACCTGCCCTTTGCTACCTATTTTAGTCAGGCTCTCTGCTGACATCTCTGCAGTAAGGCAGCAGATTATCTAGATGATTTCTTTTTCTGCCATGTTACAAACCAAGTAGTATCCAGACTGAGTCATCTAGTCTATAAGGCTGGGCCCAGATTTAGTCACACTCAGCTACACCAACTTATATTCATCGTAACTGTTATCCATTAATTTTATTAAGTATGGATCCAGAACAGACAACTTAATAACATATTAAAAGAGCCTCTGAAAGGCAAGTTATCAAAAATATCCACAACATACCACTATTGTTTCACTATAAGTTGGAATGGAAGTAGTCAATCTTGGCCAATCCGGTGATCAATTTTGCCACCAGGAGTCCTGCTGTGGGTCAGATCCCTTCCAAAAATGGGGTTTTACCCCCAAAACCTGAAATGATTGTAAGTTCACTCTGAGTTTTGGAAAAACAGCAGAAAAAAGGCCTCCATACACTGAAGTGAGTGCACATCCTTTTCTTCTGATGGCCTGGGTATTCTTTGATAGTATTGTGACCATATAAACTATTAATGTGTGATTACATACATAAATAGCATTTTATGGGGGCTAATATATTACAGACTGATTTACTGATCTTTCTTCTTAGGGAATGCTAGGAATTCCATTTCTATCTGGGGAGGTTAAAGAGCTCCAGAAAAGAAATATCAGCCCCATCACCTATGTGTGCTTCTGAGTAAACCTCCTGGAAATTTAACAGCAGTAAATATGGTGATGCGACCACAACCACCCAATCACCCACGCTGACATCGTATATATTTCAATGATTTTATTTCCACATAGTGACTTTAGATCAGGGGTTTGCAACCTGTGACCCTCCACCCTTTTCAATTGGTTCTCACCCTAATTTCAAAAGTCTCTAGTTGCAGGAGATGATGAGGGTTCCGCCATCTGCCTCTCCCCAGGTAGCCTGATGAACTTGAAGAAGGAGAGGGAGAGGGGAAAAGGGAGAGGGAGAAGATGGAATGGCAGAAGAAGAAGGGGGGGGGAACAGGAAAGGGATACCCCTACTTCCTTTGGCTCTGGACTCAACCACTGCTGGCTTCAGCCTCTCTTACCATTGGCGTATAACTCCCCAGAGATTAGTCCTGGCAGCAATAAAAATGATTCTCAATCAAAGGAACATCAAGTTTCTTCCCACTTACTACGTGTGTTATGAATTGTAATTTTGCATTTTTATTCTACACAGTCTAATTTGGAAGTAAATCTCACTGGTGTTTGTTAATTATGGATATAAATCTTTGAATATTCATTTTTGCAGATGGGAACAAAACATTTATAAAGCTTTCACCCCACTGGTTGAGAATGTGAGAGGTTTTGTGCATTTTTTGCATTTCAGGACTTTTTGTGTGGAAGAAATCCCTTTATAGTTCCTATCTCTTTTAAGCGCTGTTTCTTAACAACAACAACAACAATTCATGCAAGAGGGAAAAGCCATGCAGCAATTCACTTTTTTTGGGGGGAAAAAGAGAGTATCCTAATGTGACAATACACCTTTCTTCACTGAGGGAAAATAAGCAAATATGCATTACCTCTTTATAGTTAATACTACCAAACACAGGTGTTTAGGATCATAGTTTTAAGTAAAAAGTCAGGGAAGAAGAAAGATGGAAGAAAATACAGTAGTACACTACTGGTTATTTGCTAGAACTAGCCACTGCATCTCATGATCCACATAGTTTAAGTTTTTTCTTTCCTCAGTGGGATCTCTGATAGTATATTTACTTTGTCCAATAGAAGACCGTGGCAGTTGCTGGGAAGCACATCAGCTCCTGTGCACACATCTCAGCACCAGAAAGCAACAGAACTCTCGAAATTGACATCTAGGTAAAATAATGTATGTTAAGTGAACTTCTTCTTTACAAAGCAATGAGAATCAAGAATCGTTTTGTCAGTTACCATTCTATCTCAGAGTTTAAACAATGTTTCAGTGTGTGAATTCTGATTATTCGATTGTAAATAACGAGAAATTGGCTGCTATTTCTCCAATGTATCAACTAACCAAAAGCTAATATAGATTTAAAAGTACAGTATTTCTGATACATATTTTATAGCAAAGCCTCCCTTTTGGTCTGTTCCACTAACACCACACCCCTTTTGTTACCCCACATGACTGACATAATCAATCCCTCCCCCCTTTCTTCACTATGCCATTCTTGAGTAATTTTCTTGCCTGTACTGAAACTCAACGCGACAAAACAAGAACATCATACTATTAGCAATCATCCATCAGTTCTACAGTTAATTAGAACTCAACTAAAGCAAAGATATAGATAATCAGAACATCAATAGAGGACTGCAACAGTGTTGTTCAGGGTTTATGTTCTGTCCTTGACCTATGCCCCTAGCCTAGGTTTCTAATACAACACCAGCTTCTTCAGCTTTTTGCAAATCCAGCCCACACTGAACCAGTAATGCTGTGGAAATGATATAAAAATGATTCACCTGCAGTGACTTAGCTTTCATATTGACTGCAACTGCAGCGGTCTGACGAAACATATTACAATGTTGCCCCATTCCTCCCAACACTAAGGTGGGAGGGGGATCCAGCATTGTAAGAACCAAATATTGCTGCAGAGCAAACAGCACCACCTGCTGAAATCCCACTACTTAGCAATCTCTGTTTTATTGTGCTTCTCTCATACGAAGCTAAAACTGACGGTCTTACAATAAGCTGTAATACTCCTGCCAGAAGGATATCAAAGCTACACCTACTGAAATTCTTTGTTCAAAAAGCATATAAAGGGATTGTCCCCCTTCACATTTGGTTCATGGTTTGGTTCTGGTTTGTTGACTCAGAAGCCATAATTTGTCGAAGACCTGGTCAGGCTAAAAGTCCCTAAGTCGCCACTTTGGAATACTATCAGGTATAACTGGCTACACAAATTTTCAAGAAACTTGGACCAGCACCATGATACTGCTCAACAACGCAGTTTCACCGGGTCCCATGCAACTCAGATTAACTGGCGATTTGAAAGAGGAAAAATATTCTTATTGTCCCAACTAATATTCAGACAGATCCTATGAAAGCTAAGCCACTGCAGGTGAACCACGTTTATATCGTTTTCACGGCATCATTGATTCATTGTGGGGTGAATTTTTAAAAAGCTGAAGAAGCTGGTGTTGTATTAGAAACTTAGGTTAGGGGCATAGGTCAAGGACAGACCATAAGTCCTTGCTTCCTGAGCAATAACATTTTCAGGCAAACCATACAATGCTAAAACAGATGAGCTAGAAACCTATCTCAGTGGAAGACGGCTTCATTCATCCATTTAAATGTTCAGATGTGCTGTTTGCAGCAGAGATCCCTGGATCACTGCGCTCTTCAGTCCCTTATAATTAATTCTTTCTAAAAAAAAAAATACCCATCCAGTTTATGAATGTGAGATATTGTGCTTCTGTATCCATTATTCAAACATCAAGAAACGGCCTGATCCTGCTGCACAAATGAAGCTTTACATAGCAAAGGGCAGCCTGAATGTTGACAACACTAATGGCAGCAGTCAAGATGGTCTACAGGATACCCTCTTCTGCCCAGTACCATTCACAAAGTGACACCACACAGGGGAAAATCCCAGAAGCTGATTCCTTTTTTCTTCAGTTAATAACTTCTCACCCAAACACCCAAAAGTCAGGGCTGTTTTTCAACAAGTATGAATGGTACAAGAAGATATCCTATAGACCATCTTGACTGCTGCCATTAGTGTTGTCAACATTCAGGCTGCCCTTTGTATGTAAAGCTTGGCAACACAGACACAATATTGTGCAGCAATATTGTGCCATTTCCTGGCATTTTGTAAACTGTGAATACAGAAGCACAATATCCCACATGCATAAACTGTAGGTTTTTTTTTAAAAGAATTGAATTTCCTTGCCTTTTAAACTGGAAATTTATGTATACAAACACTACACACATTCCAACAGAAACATCCTTCATGTAGAATTACCTACTGTTGAGGATCCCAGAAGATGAGCATGTGATTTGTACTATGGTTGCTGGGAGAGGGCTGTTTTGGACTTTGGACTTAATGAAATGGTGAAGCAATGGATTGAGTAACTGCAATACATATAATGAAGAAACATATGCACCCTTTAACCTCTCAGGTTAACTTATGTTACCATGCCCACTTCACAGAATGCAGACTAGAAAGCTATGTTCCAATTTCCAAACTTTTCCTTGGGGTGGGCAACCTGAAGAAGAAAAGGTGTATCTTACCAAAAGCTGTACAAACATGATGTGTGAATGTTTCCCAAAAGATTTTCCCTGAGCTTTTGAAATGAAAAAAGGCACAGCTGATAGCAAAGATTGTCACTGGAAACCAAGGTCATCCTTACTATGTGAAAGAAAGACACTGAAGAAAGAAAAGGACAAAAAAACAACTCATTTGAAATGTGCTATTGGAGGAGAGCCTTAGAGATCCAACAGACAGCAGAAAGGCTGAAAAATGGGTGATCAATCAAGTGATGTGGGAACTCTCAGTAGAGCAAAAATGAGTGAAATGATAGCCTAAGTTCTACCATAAACGTATACCAGAAAACACAATATTGCTAGGAAAGTGTGTGTGGTGTGTGTGTGTGTGTGTGTGTGTGTGTGTGTGTGTGTGTGTGTGTGTGTGTGAGTGGACTGCTGTAGGAAGTCAGAATGACCTAAGAAGAGGCAGATTGTTTCAACAAAGTAAGCCATAGCTGTTAGTTTGTAAAACCAGAACTTAATAGAAAATACAACTTTGCTAGGAAGTTAGGGGGGGCAGTAGGAAGAGAAAATGACAGGAGATGCTGTTGGTTTGCAAGATCTGAATGGAGATGTTAATGACAGGATATTTGGGAGGTAATTAACACATATAGCCATCACTCATCAGAGGTGACTTGATGGCATATTACATCTTTGGAGTTTTTTCCCCCTTAATTACCAAACAAATATATATTGACAAGATAGAATGGCTGAAACTATGACAATATATAGGATCAAAGTTCTGCTAACATCAAATAAGACCACCCCCAGCCACAAAGCAAAAAAGTAATTTCATAGCTTAAACAAATGAATTTCTGAATATTTGTTCTTTATTCTTTTCAAAATATTTTTGAAATATTTTACAACCTGGCACAGAACCCCTTTGTAATGCCTGTTTGTCCAGGGAGGAGTTAAAAAGTTCTCCTTTTGAGAGTCAGCTAATTGGGTCCTGACTGAAAGGGTCAAAAGTTCAGATTGCCCCAGACATGGAGTTGATTTCCCCTTTGAAGACTTGTGTGAGGAGTCTGGTTTCGGAAGTGTTTATTGAAAGCACTCAGGGCTGGGACAAACATAACTGCTCTATAATTTTCTAATGCAGAAATACTTTGAATATTCCTGACAAAATTGTATGCTAATTCCCTGGAGATACATGGCAAAATGTTCCTTTCTGGAGGACTATCACTTCATTACCTTCTTTAAAGCAAACTGTTTTTTGTTTTTACTCTTTAAAGAAAATCTGTCTTTTGACTCTGTCTCCATGACGTTTCATTGTCATGCAGTCTTCCAAACAGAAAACTGTAACAATGTATCTATGTATTTTGGAATGCTCTTGCTGGTAAACCAGTGTAACAAAGTCATTGTTTTTCTCTTTTGAAAGGCCTTTTTATGAAACAATATTTCAGCCCCTGCAGCATGAGCTTTTTCCAAATAAAAATAAGCAAGTGGGGCCAACCATTCTCTTTGAAGATAAGCAAGACTGGTCTTTTTAATTTATGTGATCTGTTATAAATCTGGGGACATATAGGTTCACTTGTTTCTGCATGGGCTGGGGAACAGTTTTAATTTTTAAAATCGTAACTCAAAAATCCTTCTCCTAATTTGGCACAGAGCAAGAGCAGTCTCTGCCAGATGTGTGTCAGATTTGGTGCTGTTCCAAAGTCCAGTTTCTAGGTTGGAATTGTTTTGTTTGGGCTGCTCTTAGAATTGGCTTGTAGAATGTTGATTTTCTCTGCTGCACAAAAACATCACTGCACTCTCATACAGTGGTTGGTAATTTCCAAGTAGTGTGAAATGAAGATGCTTCCCATTTGGTGACAATGTAGTTTTAATCACCATTGCGAAAAATGCTCTCAAGTGAATACTTCTGAAATCTGGGGTTTAAGGTGGGGAGATCTCCCAAAATTGTCCCTTGGATCACCCCCCCTTTTTAACTGCTTTTTTTCTTTTATTTTGCCGTGGCAATGTCACTGGTGGCTGTCAGCTGCTTTTAATATATATATATCATCATGTGATGCTTACAACAAGGGGACCTATGGATTAAAAACCAGGAGAGGCACCATGTGTACATTGTGCCTGCCTTTTACACACCCCGCCCCTGAAATGACCCTCCCAATCCTCCTGCCTACAAAAGGAATATGAAGTGTTTGTATCCTACTTTAAAAGAGCTTTACCTGATGTTTTATATTTTCCTTCTTGAGTATGCAGAGGAACAGAAAATTATTAACATAAGATTGGTGGTTACTGGATATTGTGAGGTGGGGCTGGGAGATGAAAGGGAACCTCAGGAAAGGGAGCATATTTCTGTGTACAGAAGGATGTTAAACCCATCAGTGTAGGCCAGGCTGCCCCTGTCAGTGGCAGGCTTTTTACCACCAGTGCTGACATGTTGCTAACTGCAGTCCTTTACATCTCTCCAGAGGAATGAACATCAACCATTAACTTCTCCATTAACTAAAGAAAATAAAACATGGCTCTTCGAAATACCTCTGGATATGAGTGTCAGACTCCCTAATAATTTTCTGTTTCTCTACATACTAAGGAAGTATCTGTTGATACCAGAATCTGAGATGGGGGTGGCATCCTTCCAAATCACAGACACTTCATTTTGTCTTATAGAATTGGAGGCGCCACTATGAACTAAGCCAGTTAAGTCTGGTTAAGCTCTGTCTATCCATTCATTGATTCAAAGATTTCTAATCAATCTTATATGAAACAATAGCCTTTAGCCATCACTGAATGGTTCTAAGATAAAATAGAACAGAAAGTCATCACTTTTAAATATGTATACCCCTTAAAATGAAATGTATAAACTAATCCAAAGAATAGTAATGAATGAAATGCAAACTGAAATTTAAATGACTGAGAAGCACATTGATTTCTGGGGCAAGTGAATCCCTTAATCGTGGGGCCACCACTCAAAAGCACCCTGCCCCTGATATGCATCAGAATAGGCCGTTTCTATGATGAACTAGGGTTTCAGACACTGATCTTCATGCAAGGACAGGCTCATGGTGACCCACATCCCAAATTGTTTAGTCTTTGAAGACTGAGAATAGTACTTTCCAATTCATCTCAGAAGCACACAAGCAGGCAGTGTAACTGACACAGAATGGGTGTACTTTTGCTTGGCCTCTTCAAGTATCTTCACTGTTTTATTGTGTATGAACCACAATTTTGGAACCATCTTCAAAGACAGACTCATGCTGAGAACATTAAAGGCATCCTGCTTGGATATAAAACCAGACAAGGTTCACCATCTCTAGGATCACAGCTGGTGAAAAACACTCTTGGGCATTGATGACACCAATATCTACCTCATACACCTGGATTTTCAGAGGCGGTACAACCCCATCCAAGACTTGCTGCACCCCTTTTCCAGTTCACTGTATCTCAACTGTCTCTTGGTTATGCAAGGGCCAGAATGTATAGCCTGCTTCATATATTATTTCTATTACTCACCCTGAATCTTGAGAATACTGCAGGTTAAAACTAAAAACAATACTACCCTAAATATAGCCTATGTCTTCTGACATAGTACTTGGCTTCATATTGTTGCCCCAGCTTTCATGTAAATTGATGATCTGGCTCATGGCAAGGGGATCCAGCTGAGCCATTGCATCCCATCCATTCCTACAGGTGCCCCATTACGCTCCAGAGGCAGCTGCTTACATGTCAAGAGTGAAGCACTGAAGTCTGGTATATATTCACTGACAACCTCCCAGGCCTTTTTTTTTTTTTTTTTTTGGTTAAGGTCAATGAAAAGGCATGGTGTCATATTAGCTTGAAACAGAGTATCAGTGCACATAAGCAAGGTTTACCAGAAGATTATTAATAGCACTTGAAGCAGTAATAAACAACAATTAGAAATAATTGCAAATCAAGACATCTCAAATGTCTTGCAGAGCAGAACTCAGACCTCTCCTGATACCACATCTGCTTGAATGTGCGTAATTTCAGCACTGCTGTGTGTCACATCATGTTATGGTTGGGTCTTTCAAAAATCCAGCTGTTTCATTGCTGTTATTATTGGCTATCACTTTGACACTGGAGATTGTGCAAGTGTGCATCTATAAGATTTGATGTGCATGACAGGGTTGAGGCTGAGCTGTGTGCATGAGGTCAGATGTTTCAATGGCAACAAAGATTTCTATTTTACTAAAATACGCCTATTGAGTAGAGCTGATCATACAGTGCCTCCTCACTTTCTTAGCCACTTTTTCAAGATAGTGAAATGTATCCTTGTGCTGACTGGGTAAATTGAAAAAAGTGTTTTGTTTTGTTTGTTTGTTTTAGAGTAGCAAAGAGAGAAAACTGAAGAAGGTGCCAACAAACGATGGCCCTGGGACTTCAAAATCCTTAGCTTTTATCTCTGATACCTGAGCTGGCTAAGGCCGGAAAGGAAATATAGGCTCAAATCCCACTGGTGGAACTTTAGGTTGTAAAACTAGGACATATCATCAGACTGTGATGATGATGTCTAATTGAATTGAATTGAATTGAATTGAATGCTTTCTCTCCCCCCCCCCCCCGCCCCCTTCAGTTCCCAAGACTCCCTAGGGCTCCCCTTTGCCTTAGAGAAAGTGTTTTCTAGCCAAATATTGCTGCTGTTATCAGTGGCAACAATTCCAGTCCTGGTGGTGGGACCAGCATTGGCAATTTTCAACTATTAAAGGCTTGCCCTCCCCCCGAGGCTCCCAAAGCCTTCTCCAGGGCAAAAGGGAGATCTAGGGAGCCTCAGAAACTGGATAGAAACCTTCTGATTTAATGAAATGAAATGAATATTACCTTTGTGGGCTGATGACATCATTCTAGTTGCATGACATAACGTTCTGCCAATAGGATTTCAGCCACACTCAGCATATGCTTTTTTAAAAGTCCCCTGTTATAATTTGTGGAGGGAAAAATCACAAAATTGTGATTCAGATACAGATACAATGCCCCTTTAATTAGGGGAAGAAAAAGTATTGGATATCAGCAGGATGATCTGTGGTGGCTTGAATGGGGGGAGGCAGTCAATTTCATCCAGCACCTCTGTTTCCTTCCTGAAGCACAAATCCTGGTGCTTTCAGTGTCCAGAAAGGACACAGTCATTGAGACAATTTGTGAGCAAAAAATCAGTATGAGCTGTAAAACTACTTAGCTTGCTTAGTACTTAAAACAACCTATAGTCATGGGGCTGCATTTGACTTTGGTGGCTCTCTCTGTGGCTGGAAGGACACCCACCTGAGATGTCATCATCTAGTCATCTTTGACTGGCTACATAAGGAGCTGCTGGCTGGATAGCTCAATGAGATAGATGGGCCGAGAGTTCCTTTTCCAGGAGAAGAGCCAGTCTCTGTAGCCTTGGACAAGCTGCACAGTCTCAGGGTGTCCCCAGGGGACTGGCTGTCTAAGAAGTCCCCCCCCCCTCAAAATGATGATGATTGTAATTATGCAATAGAATGTTGAAGCAGGATGTACAGTGACTTTTGCCCCCCTTGTGTACTCTGATAGTATCATTAAAAGATGCTAGGTTTCCTGGGCAGAAATAAAACATACATCACAGAAAGCGCAAGTTGACAAGAACTAGGGACATACATTGATTAAAAGGAATGAAGATGTTATGATTACTGTTGATTTGTAGACCCTGGTGTATATAAATATACACAATTTTTCACTCCATTTGCCTCGGGTAAAAAAAGTTTTGCTTTATTGTGAAGCATTACAAAACCTGTGAGGCTTCAATTCAGTTCATTTTATTGTTACAGTCCTTATAACAAATGTACAGCAAAAATAAACCTCTATAAATTCCCAGAATTCCAAATACATCATAGCATTAAAACACAATTTAAAAGCTAATATCTAGTTACTGTAGAATTTCCAAGACCTGAGTATTGCCGTACAGAATCTGGCTACTTGGTAAGTGATCTTGGGGTCCACATCAGAAAGAAGAAGCTCAAGTTTGTTTTTTTCTGAATGGTCAGGATTTTTTTTAATCAGATGTTCTCCTTATGTGCCACCTCATAATGTGGGCAAGAGAAAAACATGTTCTCTGTAATCTCAATCCCCCTTAAGGAAAAGGTACAAAGCCTTTCAGTGAAAGGGATATTCATATACTTCCTTTCAAGTACAGCAGAATAAAGGGCTGAGCACCTTGCCAAGGTCTTCTAAAGTCTTTTACTTTCAGTGATGTTAAATAATTTGCCAGTTCTGCAGAGTTTTAGATATAAGCCCTCACCATAATATTATGTATACTGGAAAGGTCAGTTTGATGTTCTATATCCTCAATTCTCCATATAACTTTTTTTTTTGCCTGATTTATTCCATAAGATAAGAGAGCTTGAGGGGAAAGGCCAATTTTCTGCATATAGCTCTGGACAGATTTGACACAGTTGGACTGAAAATTGTCATAGAGTATCAAAGGGAATAGACCTTGCGGATTTAGATGTCCCTTTAGCCTCATATGTATAGATAGAATATTGACCTGGGTTTCAACTTTTAGGCAACTTGGAATTTGACACACATCTAGGGATGTGTAAGACAGTTCTTAAACATTTGGATTGGACTCTTTCATGGGGTGCAAAATGGGAGCTAAGTGGCCCGAGGAATGAACCATATAACAGTTTGGCTAATGTCTTGGCATTATAAAGTTTGAGAGCTTCCAGAACAAAGAACCCTCCTTGAGAGCGATGGGATTTTGCTATGCTGTTTGTGGATCTTTCTCCTTGATCTGCCATGCATTCACTATGTTGAAGCCTAGACCTCTGAGGCTGGAGAAGTGAACTAACCCAAGGTATTGGACGCTGTTAACTTGCTCAATGCGATGGCCATTAATTGACCAAGACCAAGTATTTGGTCTATGCTCAAAGGTGACTATCTTAGTTTTCTGAGAGTATCACTGTATCATCAGCGTATAACCTGTGAGGCTGCAAACCATAGTGAAGCTGTTGCTCCATTCACACATCCTACTAGAAATGTGGAAGCCACCACCAATGACAAGAACACACCAAACTCTAATTTACAGAGTCAGATCAATGATTCATCTTGCCTGCTATTACCAACCAGACAAACACTGCCCGATATTGTGAATTCCCTGTTTTCAGGAGCAATGCTTTGTTAACCCTACCTGGAGAACCCTGGGGTTTCTGGTAATCTCCCACCCAAATACGAAGCAGACAATACCTCACAGTCTTATTTTTGTTTCTCCCTCTTCCCCGAAAGCATAACCCTTCTCTTTTTTTGGAGGGGGGGAGTATGTCTCACATTAGTAATCATATGTAAACATGGGGGCCATCATATGACTTTCAATTCTCTGCCAAAATGACCAGTTGTTTCCAGATATAGGTTATTTGCAGCACAATCCTATACATATCTGTACAGGAGCCCATTATGTTCAGTGAAGTTACCTTGCAGGCAAGGATATGAAGAATATGTTAAAACAACAACAACAACAACCTCTTATTCTCATCAATTTTCCAAGTATTGCCATGGAAAGACTCCTCCCTGTGTCTGTGAAATTTCTCATTTTTTGCAAAAATGAGATGGTGGTCTCTCCCTCCCCGCTACCCAATTTTTTAACCTGCTCTTTTATGCAAGAAACTGCCTAATTCTGCACAGGTCAATGCTCTTTCTGGCAGACTTGTGTAGGAAATATGCCATTTTCTGCAGGAAGTGTAATCCATCTGCATAGATTAGTGCTGTTTCCAAAAGGAAAAGAAGATGACTGTGAATTACACAAGAAATCCCATGAGATTTCTTGCAAAAACAAATCTAGCATAGAATAATTTCTGTGTAAGGAGAAAAGAGTTTCCCCCCTCCTTTGATTTCTCTCTAAGAGGGAGGTTAAAGAGAGGAACTGCAGAATAGGAAATGCTAATGATCCATTAAAAACAGTTATTATGGTAGCATTTTTAAAAAATATTTCAACAAGTGAGATAGATGTTCAGAGTGCCTGTTATATTGATAGGGACTGTGCCTCTATATTTCAATATCATCATGTCCTTTAAGGTGGCATCTCAGATACACATGGCACTATGAATGGTCTTAATTAATAATCAGACAGTGACTGTTGTCTATGTCTAGGAGATCCAGGCTGAAGTCCTCATTCTGCCACTCTGGAACTTACTGAGTGATGCTGGCCTAGTCTTTTTCTCAGCCTGACTTACCTCAGAGGATTGTCATGAAGATAAAGAGGGGGAGCAAGCAGAGGGGCAGAATGTGTGCACATGTATATTGCTGTAAGTCCATTAGAAGACAGTAGGGACATGAATGTCATTAAGAACAGAAAAATAACAAAGAATATAACATAAGGAGATTATCTTTAACATATACACTTGATTATTTATTTGTTTGTTTGACTTTTATACTGCCCATCTGGCTGCCAAGGCCACTCTGGGAAGTTTACACTTTAAACAAATATATCATCCAACAGCAATTTAAACCAATGCACATAATCGTTATAAAATCAAAATTAAACACAAACATATAGGATACAGCCACAGTAGCTGTGTGTCACAGCATCTTCAGAACAGGATAAACAGAATTAGCCTAATCCACAAGTCTGTAAGAGGCTCTAAAGTGCTTATAGGATGTTTACCCATTTAGGGGATTCACTTCTTAAATCAGTATCACGGATCGATGAATGCATAAATGAACACAAACTGTTATTGTACACATTATCGCTGCAGGAGTGTGCAGGAATGGTGTATGCAGCAGAGAAATCAACATTCTACAAGGCAATTGCCCAAGCAACAAAATGCAACTTTGAAACTAAACTTCAGCTCAGCGCCAATTTAGCACAGATATAGTTAACAGTCTGCTCTTGCTCTGTACCAAATTTGGAGAAAGGTTTTCAAATCATGATTTTTTAAAAAGTAAAACTGTTTTACCCCTCCCTCCATGAAGAAACAAGTAATCCTAAATGTCCCCAGTAAAACAGATCAAATAAATTAAAAAGATCAATTTTGCTTCTCTTAAAAGAGAATGGTTGGCCTCACTCACTTTTTAAATTTGGAAAGAATTCAGGCTGCAGAGACTGAAATATTGATCCTGAAAAAAGACATTTCAAATGGGGAAAAACAACTGCTTCCTGGTAAATTACACAGGCTTACAGGCAAGAGCGTTCCAAAGAAGATACACGTTGCAGACTTCTGCAGGGCAATGTGCTCATTACCATTCACATTTGTCAAAAAACAGCCTTGACAGTTGCTTTGTGTTAGAGAGAGAATTGGTTAACTATGAAAAAAGGAGTCAGCTTCTGGGATTTCCCCTGGCTTGGTGTCACTTTGTGAATGGTAGTATGCACAATGGAGTTTCTCGTAGACCAGCCATTCTCAACGGAGACCATATGGCCTCCTGGGGAGCCTTGGCACATTTGAAGCGGACCACAGATTGGAAATAATTCTGTACACACCACCTTATAAAGTGTATTATGTGACTTATACAATCCTGATTTGGCCTACATGTCTTTCATATTGTGTTTACAGCTGTGGCCAAAAAAAGGTTGAGATGACTGCTGTAGGCCATCTTGACTGCTGTCATTGGTGTAAACATTCAGGCTGCCCTTGGCTATGTAAAGCTTGGTATCTTTTTTTCTGCTGGCATAATGGGCACAATATTGTGCAGAAATATCGGGTCATTTCCTGGCATTTTGAATTGGGGATACAGAAGCACAATTTCCCACATTTGTAAACTGGATTTTTTTTAAAGAACTGAAAATAATAAATAAATAACTATGGCTTACTTTGGTTAACCAGTTTGCTATTTGGTACCAGTCATCAATTCCCCATGATTCTCCACCCCCAGGTCTGTACAAATTGTTCAGAAACACGTTTTGCTTGATAAAAGTCTTTTCCATAGCTATGAATTTGTGAATTTTGCTAAGAGGTATTGCGAATGATGAATAATCATTTTATCCTCGAGTGCAATATGAAGTGGATTTATCCCCTTTGTTGTCCAGTAACATTCACAAGATTTTTTTAAATAAAAAAGATAAAACATTCTGTTCTGTAATAGTTGATTTCTAGCCAGCGATTCCAGGTGTAAAGTTTATATCAGGCGTAACAGTCTAAATGCAGCTCAGCTCAAACAGGCCAATTACTATGAAAATGCACAGTGGCCAGAGGCTGACTTGAACAAAGCTATTTCCTTATTTCCTCTAAATTTCCTATCTGCATAGTTTGTAGCTGCTTTCCATCCCTATTAGTACTCTCTTAAGAACAGAGTTTTAACACTATTTCACCTGAGTGCTTGCTGATTATCACGCTGAGTTTTTAAACGCAGCTATTGAATTCACTTCCTTTCTGCGTCCTTGGTGCTCATTCACCTACAGAAAAGTGCAGACAAACAAGGCCACAGGTGCAGAAAATTGGACCCTTCCTGCTGTTTATTACAATGTTGACCTCAGGGATTTCTCAAGGGAGGGAGGAAGAGGGAGGATGGGGGGATTCAGTTAAAACCCTGCCTGCCTCCTCTTGCTAAGTTAACGCTGTGTCTGCTAACAAACATAGGAAAAGTAATTCAACACATTTGCCCTGTACATCTGTGTAAGAGTTTGGGGACTAATTTCTACCATTTTCTCAAGTCTTATATTTGCTTTTGGAGATTTAATCAATAATAATTAAAAGAACTCATTTTGAGTTCTCTGTGTAATAGCCAGCAGGCTTTTTATGTAAAGACCAAAAAAAGGAAAACAAATGAAAGCAGGGGGAAAAACACCAATAATTAAACAATGCATCCAATAAGAATGATATGGGGGATAAAAATAAAGTTACAAAATATTATGACAAATAATTATTTGATCAAAATGTTATTAATTAAAATATTTCTAGGGACATATATTGTCAAGGGGGGAATAGAAAAATATGAGCCGCAGCCTCTGACACCATTTGTTTATCCCAACTCTGCTTTGAAGGACATATAATCTATGACTCTGTGTGGCAACAGAATGAGATACAGGCAAAGGGATAAATACATGCAAATGTAGTTATGCATATTGATGCTTCGTATAAGGGAGCAATGATGACGAATATACAGTTAAGCCAAATACTTCACTGAAGAAATGAGTCTAGAGGCTGGGTTTTAAAGGGTAAAAAGGAAGAGATGGAAAGACAGCCTTGAAGCTACTCTTGAGCAGGAGGGTAGCCTCCACTGGAACAAATGGAAGCTCCTCTGCTGAAGCACACAGCAGTTTAAAGAAGGAACTGTTTTTGTCAGGACCATGGCAGGGAGTGGGGAAAGAATATCTTCTCCGTTTCCTCAGCTGCTGCTTATATTTTGAAAAATGTATATGGAAGTTGTGTTCATGCTAGACATGGGAGCTTCATATTCATATCCTGGGGGATACAAATATGAAGCTCGGCACCACAGGTGCCACGGTGGTCCATTCCCACCCCCTAGAACCAGCCCGCCGGTGTGGCCCGGCGTGGCCCTGCCCTGCCTATAGTCCCGCCGGCATGGCCCTGCCTGTTGCCTCAGCCAACCACTCATCAGCTGAGCGGAGAGATTTGTCTTCCTGCCTCCTCACCAGAGCAGTTTGTTCTGGAGAGAGGCAAGGCAGCACTGGCGGGACTACGGTACATCCACAATTGGTGCGATGTTGCCACCATTGGACATGAGTGCTGTGAGGTACACAATGAGTGGACCAGGCTGGTTCTAGGGGGCAGGAATGGACCACTGTGGCACCTGTGGTGCTGAGCTTTGTATTCATATCCCCCGGGATCCCATGTCTAGTCCATGACATCTACATTTGGTTTCAAATTATTGTTATGTGCCATCAAGACACTTCCAGTTTATGGGAAATTAGTGTTCTCCTGATGGTTCTAGCATTAGCAGCCTTGTTCAGGCCTTGCAAATTAATGGCTGCGGCTTCCTCTGTTAAGCCAGTCCTCCTTTTCTCTTTTCCAATTGCCTTTAACTACTCCTAGCATTATTTTTTTTAATCATCATCATCAACTTAGAACTGCAGAGCTGGAAGGGACCCTCTGGTTCATCAAATCCAGCCCTATCAAGGAGGCCCAGCGGGGAATCAAACTCCCAACCTCTGGCTCTGCAGCCGGAGACCTAAACGCCTGAGCTATCCAGCAGTTTCCCCATTCAGTCTTATTTTTCCATGACACAGCCAAGGTGTAATAGCCTCAGTTTAGTTATTTAAGATCAATTTGGTTTGAAAATGTTAACAGGTGCTAGGTATACATTTATGCTCTGGAGATTTAAGTTTATTTACGTTGAGTTGAAAGAAGTTGGAAAACAAGTTGTGCCAATCCCCCTGGTTCTTGCCCTTTAACTTGTCTATTAATTAAAGTCAATTTTTAAGATAATGGCATTTTTTATATGGTGGAAAAAATCAGTATTAATAAATCTATGATATGCAGATGACAGCACACTACTGATAGAAAGCAATGACAACTTAAAATGACTCGTAGTGAAGGTGAAATAAGAAAATATGAAAGTGGGGCTGTGAGTGAATATTAAGGAGGCAAAAATCATGCGTACATAAGAATTACATAACTTTAAAATTGCCAATGAAGAAATTGAAATGGATAAAGATTTTCTGTACATTGGTTCAGTTATCAATTCAGAAACTGGAAGACTGAGACTTGGAAGGGAGGCTATAGAAGGACTAGGAAAGATCCTAAAGTGCAAAGATGTGTCTCTGGAGATGAAGGTGAAGTCTACCTACACTATGGTATTCTTGAACACTATGTAAGGATGTGAAATCTAGACACTGAAGAAAGCCAACAGGAAAAAAATTGATTCATTTGAAATGTGGCATTGGAGGACCACTTTGTGGATACCATGGACTGCCAGAAACACAAATCAGTGGGTTCTAGATGAAACCAAACCAGAAGTCTTCCAGAAGAAAAAAGTACTAAATATTATACTATGAGAAGTCAAGACGCACTGGAAAAAACAATAATCCTGAGAAAATTTGAAGGCAGCAAGAAGACCAAATGAGATAGATTGGCTTAATAAAGGAAGCCACAGCCTTGAGTTTGCAAGAGCTGAGCAGGGCTATTGACAACAGGACTTTCTGGAGGTCACAAGGTCAGCTTATGTTAGAAGGAATTTGATGGCACACAGCAACACAGTTTTTTAAATGATTGTGAGAATAACTGTGTTTTCAGAATAGCTGGTTTCGAATGGAAACAAAGGCATGTGAGAAAATCTCATTGTTTAATTGGTATGATTGTAAAATGTTTGAGCTGATATATTCTTCTTTTCATTGTACTTAATTTTGTTTTATTTCCTTTGCTTTAAAAGCACGAGTGTGTAATAGAAACATGAATGTATACATATATGAATGAATGAAGCTGCCAACCACTGATACAGGAGAATATCTTTATGAACTGTGCATTGCCCTATAATTATCAGTAGAAGATCACACAGCATTCCAGAAAGTGTAAATGTTATTGTCGCTTCAGAAATCTAAAGATATAGTTTGCAGTGTGTTGTGCACATGGTAGTGAAAACTCACAAGATATGCATGAAGGAGGGATGAGATCAAGGAGAGGCAGAGCAAGATGACAGAAAGAAAGGGAAGATGCACAAGAAGCTGGAAGTTGAAAAGAATGAAAAAACAGCGAGACAGACAGAGCTGATCCTGCCACTAGTCAGAGGGAAGCTAGCATCTCAGGCAGCAAATGATGGAGGAGAGCAATGACATCCTTCAGGCTGTTCTTCTGAGACACCCCCCTCCCCATAGTGCACCTGTGCTGGAAAATAGAGTTATTTTTATCACATGGCTTCCAAAATTAGACTACCTCTTCAGGTATACTGGAGGACAAGGGGAATGGGAGGTAGTATATTTCTTCACCTTATGCCACAAAAGGTGTAGAGCTAGATCTGGTCTACAAGTGCAACATGGACATTAGGAAGCGATTCTTCCATGGTTGGAATCAAATGGCGATTCTTCCATGTGATGCTTGAGAGGAAGGACAGTATCTGTAGTAATTTACCAACCTAATGCTGGTAGCAGGCCTCTAGTAATTTAAGACCATACACATTTCACCAAGAAATTACTACAAAATTGCAAAAATGGGGTAAACGATCATTATACTTTGCACCATTCTCTACTGCCCTAGGCATTATAATTGTTTGTCCTTTTTTATAAGAAATTTTGGATGTTTTATGAGCAATGGTTTTAGTACTTCCCTGGTGTTTGGCCAACTCTTTTTCAAAATCATGGTTGTCTCCCATCATTCCTTTCCCCCCTTTTTTTCCTATTACATTCTTGCCATGCTGAATTTCTGCTGTTCTTTAAAAAGAAAAGCTATGAACTGTTTTTAATTTACTAGGAATGCCAAACTCTCTAGACAATTTCCCCACCCCCTTTTTCAACAAAAAACACAAAACGCTTGTCCCAGTTGGGAAAGCATTTATAGATGCTACCAACTCCCAGTGTAACTAATTAGATATGTGGGAATTCATGTCACTGTAAGATTTAAACCCTGAATATGTTATCTCAAAAGTTTCTTAGGTAACACTGACTGTTTTCAAAGAAGGCTAACAGCATTCTGGGAATATTACTGTTTTGTATTTGCTCTACACAGACAACAGAGTGAAATGAAAGCAGTGGTCAAGAGTACTTGATTAGGACTGGGCAGGCCAGGGTTCAAAACACCACTCAGTCCTGAAGCTCATGGGATGACCTTGGGTGGATTAGTAACCAGAGGTTAAAGAATCAAATCATGCCCCACTCTTAAAGAGCTTCCTCCCTATTGTCACTCTAGAGGCAAAAAGAGAGATGGAGAAAAAGACGTCTGTTCTACTGTAACTTAGGGCTCGGTTACACATTGAAATACTCCTGGGTTTGCGTCAGGTCCAGCACGCTTGAATTCGATTTAAAAATATCCATTTACACGATGTACAGTTAAACACACATTTTTTGGCTGGGAAGCGTTTTCTTGTTTGGAAAGAGAGGTATTTTAAACGGCCAGGAAAGCATTGTTTATTTTAACTCAATTGTGAATGTGATTTATTTTGAGCCATTTTGTGTGCTTGCCTGTGTCGGAGCCTCTCTGCACTTTCCCCCCTGCACTTCATTCCTCTTGCTTGAAACTGAAGCTGGAGGGAATCGGAAGAACAGGATAGGCTTCTGCCAAAAGGCTTGCACAGAATATAGTTTAGTTTTTAAAAAAAATCAGAAAAGAGATCCTGCAAAGAAAGAAGGGTTGGGTGGGGGAAAGTGTTCCCTCCTCTGCAAGCTTAGAAGCTGTTGGGCGTGTCAGTTTCTTTGTTCAGTTTCTGCTTGCCATTCACTGGTGTGCCTTCCCTCTGGCCAGCCCTGGCTGCCAGTTCCCTCCCTCCCTCCCTCTCCTTCTCCATCCACTGTGTGTGTGTGTGTGCATTGTTAAAGTTTTGTGAGCGTGTCTCTGGCTGCAGGGAAACCTTACAGTCCATCAGAATTTTTCAAACTTCAATACTGAACTAGTATCGTTCCAGTTTGAAATAAATAAAAAAATAAAACAAATATTAAAAATAACACCGCAGCAGCAAGTAGCTGTGAAAGCCAGCCAGAGAAAGCATAGGAAGGTGCAGGACAAAGCCTCAAATGCAATGATTTTAAAAGCCCCTATAGCCCCCTTGACTGATATAAAACACAGTTAAAACATGGATTAAAAGTTTTCCCAAGAGGACACACGCATCAACCCAAAAATCACATTTCTACCATGTGACTTTAAACCAATTTATCTCCCAATTCATTGTCATAGTGTAACCCTGCCCTTACTAGCTGTCTGGTTTTAAAAGTAGCTGTTTAGGGACAATTCTGCCATGTCTCCTTTGCTGCATAAAGTAAGGCTTTCAAGAAACCTAGCTGCTGAATCACAGTGATATTTCTGAAGTTTATAACTAGGTCATAAAAAAAATTTCACTCACAACGCTCAGATGTTTTTTACAGTCTGTGTTATTTGCACACAAAAATCCCCTCTAGCTTGGAATAAAAAATGAGATGTAACCATTCTGCAATATACAGTACCAACCACTCCATTAGTTAGCATTATAATTACAATTTTTGATCTTCTCAATTTTTCAGAAATAGTAGATGGATTTTTAGTAACTTAAAAAAGTTACTAAAAGTTACTACTTAAAACCTCTGGCCTAAAGCACAAACCACATTCTTCTCCCAGTCATTTCACCATTATCTAAACACCCATAATAGAGCATAAGGCACAGCACAAGCTAGCACTGGGACCATATGATCTCCTCCAGTTTTCAAAGAGAACATATTCTCACAAATATAAAGGCAATTACAACTTCACAGATATACCAGAAAAGGAATGAAATTATCCCTTACTGGCCAAGATACAGCTGAATAGTAACTCATTAAGTCAATTGCCATACACATGGCAAATTGCCACAAATGAAGAAGCTGGTGTTTGCATTTCTTGTCACATGCCTAGTCACATGACATTAGGGATGCAGACTTGCAACTCGCAGTTGAGTCCAACTTAAGTTGCACCTGTGACTTGATTCGGACCTTTTTTGAAAAGACTCAAACTTTATTCTTGACATGGACCCATTTTTTCGAGATGCGTTATCAAGTCCCTAGGCGACGCTCGCTTGCTCCCTCCTTCTTGGCGATCAAGAAACAAAACCTGTGGGGGAGGGGGTGGGGAGGACATAGAGGAATGCACTCCCAGGGTTGCTCTCCCTGCTCTGGAGCTCCTCCTAGCTCTTGCGCAAGGACCCTGTAGCCAGACGCATGCACACGGGAGGCCTCTATGGCAGCTGCAGAAGGACACACAAGTCCAAGATGGTAGGTGCTGTGACTACAACTCCCAGAATTCCCCAGGTATGGACGTGACTCAGATTCGAGGCCTGGGACTTGGACCCCAAGACTTGCCAACATCCCTGCATGACAGTGGGTATTTTTATACTTTTTAGAAGGTAGGAACACATAGACATAAATGTTGGGAAAAGAAAATCTTTCTTTACTGAAAAACATAAGAGATTTTTTTTAAAGCTACTGCATAAATATACCAAGCTCGCAGGCAATGAAAACAATATACCTTGAACTCACTGACTTCCCCTGAAAAGCTAGGTTTCTAAGGAAGCCATACCCAAGGACAAAGGAGTTGCTATTTAAGCCTCTCTCTTAAAGTGGCAAGTTCTGTGTACCATAAGATTTTCAGAAAGATAACTTTGCTAACCTATTCCAGCGTATCTAAAAAAAAAACCCCACAAAACCAAATAAAACCAAATGGATTGCAGTCTGTTTGAGACTAACAGATTTATTTCAATGTGAGCTTTTGTGGATTATTATCCATTCCCTCAGACACTCGGAGTACAATATTTAGTCCACAAGTTTATATGCACAGCCTACATGCTGGGGAAATGGAGACCGAGTGAAACAGAATGTAGAAGGTGAGAACTGTATTATAAGCACTGATAAAAAAAACCCTCTGAACTGTTGTTTACAGAAATGCTCCTGCAAAAAGTATATCAATCAGCTTCTTTACTGGGTGACAGATTTTTTTTTTACTTATTTATTTAAAATATTTTTACCCCACCTTTCTCCTTGAAAAGGACCCAAGGAGGCTTACAACATTGAAAGGCAATATTAAAGTTGAAAACAATGAGTATACAATGGTGGTTAACATCATTAAAATACAATATTTAAATCTAAGAACAATAAGTATAGAGAGGCATCTTACATCATTAAAAGGCAATATTAAAGCTAAGAACAATAAGTATACAAATATGTTAAAAAATACTACTCTGAGAAATGGGAAACACAAAAATGGAAAACACAAGTAGTACTGAAAATCCAGTCAAAGCAGTAATACATAACAAACCATCTAAAAATCACACACAGATAGTAGATATGCTTGCACAGACTAACATGGCTACCTCTTCTAAAACTGCACAGGTGCTAGTTACTGAGGGAAGGCTTGCCTGAAGAGAAAGGTCTTTGCCTGCTTGCAGAAGGACATCAAAGATGGGGGCCAGTCTGGCCTCCTGTGGGAGGGAGTTCCAAAGTCTGGGAGCAGCAACGGAGAAGGCCCTCTCCTGTGTCCACATCAGATGCACACCATCAGATAATGGTCTATTTCTTTGAAGTGTAGATGCAATGACTTCTAGCTTTTATTAAGAAGACAGTTGTGCTAAGTAGAGAGTTTTGCCAAAGAAGACGATTTTATGGTTTGCCAGTCTCTTTATCTTCCCTGTTCCTACCAGTAAGGGCTCCCATCCCATCTTTATTTCTCAGCTAACCTTGAGATCTTTTAAATGGAAGTGGTAGGAGCTGAATTTTCAACATATACAGTACATAGAAGCTGTGTTTTAGCCTTTGGTTATGGCTTTAGTTCTGCTTTTCCCATTATCCTCTCACATAGTCATGAAGCCTTTACCATAGTTTTTGCAGATCTAAGAACAAGGTATACTTTGGATTTTAACTCCAAGGAGCCATGCTGGCTGGGGGATTCTGGGAATTGTCATTCAGAAACTCATACTTTTAAGCTCTGTGTGTTTGTTTTAGCTGCTAGCTGGGCCTGTTCATTCAATGAGTACCAAGAGCTTCAAAATTTTTGCTTAAATGTACACTGATGGCTTTTGACAATTCATGGCTTTACTATTTACCAGGCACATCCCAAATGCTTGGATGGGATCTGGAGCCAACAGTTAGTTACAGCAATCAATGAAAGAGGATAAATGAAATTATAGGTAACTGGCAAGAAAGCAAAACCCCGCCATCTTCTTTATGGGTCACTTTATGGTAAACAGGAACTACCACTCTAAATATAGGAGAAAAATATATAATCAGTTACATATCATACAGTTAGGCAGAGGGACAAAGATACAGTAAACGTTTATTTTTCTTCTCCCCTCCTCCCCATGACTCTCTTGTTCTATGCCTTGCAGAAAATGCCACCACTAATGCGATAATATCAGTTTGCTTGCAAGCAGGCTGACCCTGCTGTTTTAAAGCAGTTTCAACTTCGACAGTCAGGAGCCGGTCTAATGTTCTGTGGCTGCCTCTGGTCAATGACATGGTAAAAACTGCCTTATCTCCTCCTATGGGAGGGATGTCACTGACTGCCAAAACCACGGGCTAGTAGAATGAGCGAGAAAACAGCTTACAATGATTGAGAGAACTACCAAAGTTGAGCCAAGTTCTCCTTACAGACAGCCTTAAATAACTGAAGTCTGAAAACGTTGCCACTCTTTCTGGAAGCCACACAGAGACTCAGCTCTATATGGGATTCAGGTGTGGTGAGTAGTCTAAGTCCCCAAACAATTCACTGAGATATTTATAGCTTGCACCCGTAACAGCTCCCCATGGACTTTCTACTGCAAATCTTCTTCCTTCAGTGAATCTGGCTTAATGGGACAACCTCGTACATAAGCCGTGGTTCACTACTCATGTATATATAATGTCTAACTATTTTTAATCTATAGATATAAATATCGACAATATAAATTTCTCCCACTGTGGAATTAAAGTTTTCATAAAAGGATTTCCCAGGCAGCAGGCCATGGCATGGTCTGTTTATAAACCATGTTGCTATATTCAGGATTTAGTGCATATACATACAATAGGAAATAAGCAATTTTCATTATCTGAAATAATAAAATAAAGTAATAATTGCAACAATGTATGCAGAATACTTGTATGTGACCAATATAAAGGCTCAAATTTTACTTCTTGTGATTTTTATTTATTTATTTATTTATTTATTGGATTTTTACCCCGCCCCCCCTAGACAAAGTCTACTCGGGGCGGCTTACAAATATTCTTGTGGTTATAGAAGTGTATTTCTTGTGGCTTAGAAGTGTATTTTTCTTGCCACGTCACTGCAGGCATGCCCTTAGAACCACAAACTGCAAAGCTGGAAGGGTCCCTATGGATCATCAAGTCCAGCCCTTCTCAAGGAGGCACAGTGGGGAATTGAACTTCCAGCCTCTTGCTCCACTGCCATAGACCTAAACCAGCTATCCAGCCATTCCTTCCAAGTATCCACCTGCTTACCAGTTCGTCCAGAATGGGCACCACCTTGTCCAGATATTCAGATTGCCTCAACCTTTAGCCTTCAGTCTGTCAGGCAGAGTATGTGATTCTGGGGATATAATACTAGGTTCTGAGATCGAAAATCTCAGTTGGGCAGGGGTTTCCAGTACTTAACATTGGACATACAGTATATCACAGAAGTGAGTACATTTCATAAATATTTTAGTATATCTTTTCATGTGACAACACTGAAGAAATGACACTTGGCTACAAGGTAAAGCAGTGAGTATACAGCTTGTATAACAGTGTAAATGTGCTGTTCCCTCAAAATAACACAACACACAGCCATTAACGTCTAAACCGCTGGCAACAAAAGTGAGTACACCCCTAAGTGACAATGTCCAAATTGGGCCCAAGTAGCCATTTTCCCTCCCTGGTGTCATAAGACCCGTTTGTGTCACAAGTCTCAGGTGTGAAGGGGGAGCAGGTGTTATCGCTCTCACTCTCTCAGACTGGTCACTGGAAATTCCACATGGCACCTCATGGTAATGAACTATCTGAGGATCTGAAAAAATGAATTGTTGCTCTACATAAAGATGGCCTAGGGTATACGAAGATTGCCAAAACCCTGAAACTGAGCTGCAGCACGGTGGCCAAGACCATACAGTGATTTAACAGGACAGGTTCCACTCAGAACAGGCCTCGCCATGGTTGACCAAAGAAGCTGAGTGCCCATGCTCAGCGTCATATCCAGAGGTTGGCTTTGGGAAATAGACATATGAGTGCTGCCAGCATTGCTGCAGAGGTTGAAGGGGTGGGGGGTCAGCCTGTCAGTGCTCAGACCATACGCCGCACACTGCATCAAATTGGTCTCCAGGGCTTGCTGCAGACAAGCAGACTAAGGCATGGATTTCTGGAACCATGTCCTGTGGTCCGGTGAGACCAAGATCAACTTATTTGGTTCAGATGGTGTCAAGCATATGTGGCGGCAACCAGGTGAGGAGTAAAAAAGACAAGTGTGTCGTGCCTACAGTCAAGCATGGTGGTGGGAGTGTCATGGTCTGGAGCTGCATGAGTGCTGCCAGCACTGGGGAGCTACAGTTCATTGAGGGAACAATGAATGCCAACATGTACTGTGACATACTGAAGCAGAGCATGATCCCCTCCCTTCAGAGACTGGGCCGCAGGGCAGTATTCCAACATGAGAACAACCCCAAACACACCTCCAAAATGACCACTGCCTTGCTAAAGAAGCTGAGGGTAAAGGTGATGGACTGGCCAAGCATGTCTCCAGACCTAAACCCTATTGAGCATCTGTGGGGCATCCTGAAATGGAAGGTGGAGGTGCACAAGGTCTCTAACATCCACCAGCTCTGTGATGTCGTCATGGAGGAGTGGAAGAGGACTCCAGTGGCAACCTGTGAAGCTCTGGTGAACTCTATGCCCAAGAGGGTTAAGGCAGTGCTGGAAAATAATGGTGGCCACGCAAAATATTAACACTTTGTGCCCAATTTGGACATTGTCACTTAGGGGTGTACTCACTTTTGTTGCCAGTGGTTTAGACATTAATGGCTGTGTGTTGTGTTATTTTGAGAGGACAGCACATTTACACTGTTATACAAGCTGTATACTCACTGCTTTACATTGTAGCCAAGTGTCATTTCTTCAGTGTTGTCACATGAAAGGATATACTAAAATATTTATGAAATGTGAGGGGATGTACTCACTTCTGTGATATACTGTATCTACACAATCTTGGAATCGTGGCCTCCTGGGCCAATGTGGAATTACCAGGATAACTCTGCCTGCTTGTTCCTTTTCTTTCTCACTGTCATGTGAGAAAGGCTTAGTGACATTTCATTGAGTGACTCTTTGTGTAAGGCATTAGGCTCCTCACTTTTTTGTTAGGGGAAACCCCACCAAAACATGAACCTGTCAGTTTCTTGCCACTGTTAACAGATTGCCTCCTGGAAGATTTAAGAGATCTATTTCCTCAATGGCAATCTGGTGGTCAGCTAGTACACTAAAGTATTAATGATCCTTGTTTGATCTTATACCCTACGCAACAACAGATATTCCTTCACCAACCTGTACACCTCACTAACCATTAAGTGAAGAGGTGAGGAAGTTGAAAATGATCCTGCATGTGATACACTACAGCATGGCTTTGTGCATCTTTGTGGGTGAGTAGTGCAGTGTGCGTTCGTTTGTCACACTGCAGCATGGGCTAGGTGTGAGCTTCAGAATGGGTTTGTGCATAATGAACTCGCTGTGTGCATTTGCACATCTGACAGACAGCAAAGTTATAAAGGCAATTCCCGTGCTTTTTGATATGAGTCTGTAAGCACCTTTTGCTTGAAGTTTTTTTTTCATTCTACATTATTATGGCACTTTGGTGTGTAAATGTTTACACAGCTACCAATTACAGTATTCTGCCACAATCTTCCTCCAAAAGTTACTGAACCCAACGTGAACTTTGTTTCCACTTGGTTAGAATGCCAAATGCTTACACTGTAAGAGTGTGAAGATTGCATCCAATTGCCACTCTGATTCTTCTCATGTGACCTTACCTTTCCCAAATGTAATGTGGATAATTATGGCTCTATATTCAGCTTCCAAGCTTCTCAAACCTAACTCATGCACACAGGATAGTTGTTATGAATAAAACATTTGCTGAACAAACGTTACAAAATCTTGTTAATTAGAAGCAAAATCTTGCTCTCTTTTAAGAAGCAATTTTACAGTTTAGATGAAATCCTAAATACTATTGCCACCAGGTATATTTAAAATGGAAACGTCAGGAGTCTAAGACACATAAATATTACAAAGCATACAGTATAGCACAGTACAAAGGAAAGGAATTCACATTAGTGCTGCTTTTTGTTGTTTAGTCGTTAAGTCGTATCCGACTCTTCGTGACCCCATGGACCAGAGCACGCCAGGCCCTCCTGTCTTCCACTGCCTCCCGGAGTTTGGTCAAATTCATGTTGGTAGCTTCGATGACACTGTCCAACCATCTCATCCTCTGTCGTCCCCTTCTCTTGCCCTCACACTTTCCCAACATCAGGGTCTTTTCCAGGGAAGTGCTGCTTTACAATGCTTTAAAAAAGCAACTACTGTTGCTCTTAATATACATATGACACATTGACAGCATGAACAAAAGAGTCTAGTGACACCTTAAATGCTAACAGATTTATTGTGGCATAAACTTTCATGGACTACAGCCTGTCAGATTAGATAGATCCCAACCCACAAAAGTTTATGCCACAAGAAATATGTTAGTTTTTCAGGTGTCACAAGTCTCTGCTATTTTTTTTGCTACAAGCTATTAATAGAGATACTCTTCTGGAACCTGAAAGCATAATAAGAATATATATTTATCTGGCCTGCTTCTGCTTATGTTGGCTATGTTTAAATATATTGCTAAATGTGATGCTTCTAGCTAACTTAGTCACTCATTAAACTGTTGTTAAGCTCACTGTTAAGCAGCTTAACAGCAACTCAATTAAAGGTCTTATTCAGGCAAACATTTCAGCAAATCTCATAGCGTATCAGCTCCTCATTAAATGGAACATTGTCATAGAAAACCAGAACATAAGCTTGAAAGAAACAAGTAACTAGACAGCAATGACCTTACAAGACCAATCAGCGTTAAGTGAATTGGAAAAAGGCATTGGTAGCTGCAAAACTGGCAAGGCAGCAGGCCTGGATAACATCTGTGTATAACAGATAAAACATTTTAGCATGGTTTTTCTAAAAAGTGTTTCCTTAATTTCTGCAATAACTTTCTTGACACTCTCAGGATCCTGAAAATGTGGAGAAAGTCACAAGTGACTGCCATCTAGAAACCTGGTAAAGAAACAACAGAATAAAAAATTTCAGGCCAATCTCAATACTTTGTCACCTTTACAAAGTCTTGGAAAAAATATTCTTAACCGTCTAATAGATATAGTGAAACCACTTCTTATCCCACAACAGGCTGGCTTTAGACTTGGAAAGAACTGTGCAGCAGAAATCCCATATTTAATGCAACATAATGAGAATGGCTTTGAAACTTGGAAGATTACGGGGGTAGTTTTATTTGATGTCTTGGCTTCCCATGATACCATTCATCATCAAATATTATTGTAAAAATTCTATAATCTAACAAGCAATAGCAACCCTTTTGCAAAATCACAGATCTTTCATTAATTTTCAAGGACAACACAGGTGACTGAGGACTCAAAAGAAAGGTCCACCACACAGCAGCATATTGGCTCCTATTTTGTTTAACATTTACACTAACAATCAGCTGCTCCCTGAAGGCACCAAAAGTATGCCCCTCAATATATACTATGGTAGACTTGATGTTAGCTGCTGCAAATGCTCTTGATGTTGCCCTTTACTGGGTGAAAATTATCTGATATGTTTATTAATTGTACTGTAGTGCTTCTGACAGGAAGAAAGGAAGAAAGAAAGAAAGAAAGAAAGATGTAATGTAACATTATAGTCACTGAAAGCATTTCAGATAATCTGTCTCAAGTGAATAATCCATCTAACAACCAGTTAGGACAAGCCAATTTTATTATTCCCATGTTGCAGAAGGTAAGACTGAATTGAAAAAAAAGAATGGCTTGCTGAAGGCCATTCTTAATGGATTTCATGGCAGAAGGGAAGATTTGAAACAGGGACCTCTCGGCTCTCTCACTATTACTAGGACACCAGAGTCTAACTACACTCATTTAAAATTAAAAGAACAGAAATTGTACATCTGCATTTCCTGATGAGCAACATATCAATTAATGACCTCCTTCTAGTGGAAAAACAAATCTAACCAATTACCAGAAAGGAAGGGGCAGGCTATAATTCATTTTTCCTTAATTAGTTCTCAGGAGTAAAGAAGACTTGAATAAATTTCAAAAGTCAATATTATCCATTGAAAGGAGGCTTACAGAAAGGTGTTTACTTTGCATAGGGAAACATTCCTGCATAAAATGTGAGAAACTATATTTAGAAATGGAACTGGACCAGGAAACTAACTGAGTTGCAGGGGGAAAAAAGAGTACAAGCATGCATGTATACATGTACACACACACACACATCACACCACCAGAGCTAAATATTGCCTTCAATGAGATATGATGCCAATAGGGACTGCATCTCTCTAAGCAGTAAGGATAAAATTAGACCTGGAATTTTTCTTGCCACTTACATGTTGATTGAAGTATATACTATTCAGTCACTATTCAGATTTTGAAAAATGTCAGAAAGTCAGAAAATCAAACAAAGTGTAAGAAGTCATGTTGGTTATACAGAAATGGATCAACATTATCGGGATAAAATGCTATATAAGCAATGGTAAACCTCAATGGTTTGGGCCTGATACAACAGAAAATCCTTTTGACAGCTAGCAAACACTCTAAATATAGGGACATGGTGATTTTTAAAAAGTCTTCTCCTTTTGATTTTGAAGTACCCTGCAATTTTGAAATTATTTATAAAAACAAGGGGGTTTGCGAGTCCATACAAAGACACAGCTTGAGAGGAAATGAAGCCAGTGCTTAGCTATGGAATTATGAGCAGGCCAGAAAGAGCAGAACACTCATCCTGCAGAGGCACAGAGCAGCAAGTAAGAAAGGCTACGACATTTAAACTTGTGAAACCCATCCAGAAACAAACCCTTGCTTGGCTGTCAAAGGTGTCACTTCAAAGTCAAGGAGTAAAAACAAAAAAGAAAAAAAAACATAGTAAGCCTCAAAAACTGGATAGATCAGGATTAAATGGCAATTTTCATAAACTTTGTAAAGTTTGTGCTCCAATTTTCTAAGTGAAGTGGCTTGTCTGCAATTGTGTCTGCTCTGTCCAGATATACTCATGCATCTGTTCCAGCAGTCTTACTGTGTTTGTGCACATAAAAGGAACATGCAGGGAATCAGACTTTAATTTTTTCCACAGGCCAATTATCAAAAAATGTGCATCTCTCCTCATCAGCTATTATTTCTTGCCATGTTACCCCAACACACACAAAAAACAGAATTAATACACTACTTTCTAATTAATGAATTGCTCAATAGCTCAGTTGTTTAGCTATTTGGATCAGGAGCCAACGGTTAGGATTAGAGATGGGCATGAATCAGAAAAATGGCAATTTGTTTTGATTAATGATTCGTTATGGTTGATGAATCACAAATAACCAATTTTTTTTTCCTAAAGTATTGATGAACCGATTCATCAATTTGTTTTTGCCTTTGAAACCCTATAAAATGGTCCCCCAAGCACCCGGAGACCCCAAAATCACAGAGAAGCTTCCCAACAGTCCTCTACAAACCCTCCACGTTTGGTGAAGATTGGGTTTCAGACATCCAAGTTATACACCAGCAAAGTGGGTCCCCCCAGGAAAGTGCCCATTAGCAGCTGACATGGGGAAACCCAATCTTCACCAAACTTGGAGAGATTGTACAGTCAATTCAGGGGAAGCTTCTATGAAATTTTGGTGTCTCTAGGTGTTTGGGTGGCCATTTTATAGCCCAATGAATCAACAAATCAAAAATCGCTAAAAATTCATTGATTCATATTCATTGGGGGGCATTGATTCAGATGAATATGAATTGACAAATTAGTGAATTTTGATGAATTTTGCAATTTAATTTTTAACTCATGCCCATCTCTAATTAGGATTTTGATTCCCTACTGTGCCTCCTTGACAGGGCCTGGATGCGATAATCCATTGGGTCACTTTCAGCTCTGCAGTTCTATGATGGTGAGAATGTTATTAAAAAGCCATTAATTATATCATACAATGAATTATAGACCTTCCATGACTGGCCCTGCTTGTGTAGTCTTTGCATTTAGACAGTATTGCCATGGCATTCCTATAAGGAGAGAGTGCATTACTGTTTTTCCCAAACAGGCATATGTTGTGACAAGTTAAATATCATGTGACTATGATCCAAAGGCAGCACGTTCCTTGGGTGTAGTTAAACTTCTACAGCAGTTTCCTTTTCAAACAATCACACTTGGTAGGATTTCAGACTGATCATTCCTCAGAGCAGCTGCATGATAGGACCAACCAACCAACCCCCCCCCCTCCAAAACCCACGAAGAAAATACCCGGAGCACTTATGTCTACTTTGGATATGAGACTTACTCCTTATTACATCTCCTGATTTCTCCATCCCCACCCCTCCTTGAGGAATTGCCTCTTAAATTCTATAGTTTGGAAAATCGTTCTGTTTCAGATTTATTTAACAGGCATTCATCAACACAAGAGCACATCCTGTGAAAACAGTCTTCTAATTGCAGCTTCATGAAGTGTACTGGTACATTGTTTCTATCTTTCTGGTACTTCTATCTGATACAGTTAATTAATTTCTGTTTAAAGCTGAATGGTGTGTTTTGGTTTGAAGTTCAGTAAAGTTCACTTTAAATTTTCTACTGAAATGAAAAAGAGCTTGTTTGTATTTTTCAAGACCAGTGAGAGCAGAGACAGGAATAGTACTGGACACTGAATGATATGTGCACACACTTCTTTTTGAAAAGAAGAAACACACTGCTTTAGTTGCAAAAGTAGACAAGCAACCTATAAATATAATGTTGCCTAACCCAGTGCCAATTTGGAAAAAATGTTGGGAACATGAAAATTATATTGTACAATGTGTTAATCATATAGTTCAAACCCCTGGTCAGCAACTAATTTTTAGCCATATTTAGCATTGAAAAAGGGTTGAAGGGCAAAAACATAGGCTCTACCCACTGAGTCATTCCCATATAGGACAAGGCTTTTTAACCCCATATTCTCTAGTGTGACAACCAATAACAGGCATGGGATTTTCAGATTTCTTGCACTACATATCCCATAATTCAGCATTCTGAGAGTTCCACTCGACAGACTCACACTTACAACACCAGCCATGGAACCTCAGAGACAGGCCCTGCTTCTGTAGAGCAAAATGTAGGAGTTTGTAGGTGCTGATCTGTGGGCTGGAACTGCCAGAATTTTGCCTGGTGAATTTTTGGAGGATTTTGGGACTGCCAATAAAAAAAATAAAATAAAAAGATAAAAGGCATATCCCCAATAATAACCAAGGCCAAGGTAGCAACACACATCTATAATTTGTAAGGAACAATTCTGGTACTCCAGTCGTAAGACAAATTCCCAGGTCATAGCAAGCCTCTGAGTAACAGACCACCTTCTACAATCTTTGCTTTATCACAGCTATGGAAGGAATTATTTTCCTTTCTCATTCTGCCTTTCTTTTCTTGTTCTTCTAATTTGCAAATGTTACCTGTTACTCTGACATTCCAGCCTGCAACTCCAGGTCAACTAAACTCCTCAGAGTATGCCAGCCTTTGATCATCCTCCCAGCTCCTTACCAGGTATCAGCTTCTTCAGTGCCCTTCTTAAACACTCACACTCTATTTCATCTCTTCTTCTCACTCTGTGCTTTCTCTCTCTCTCAGTTAACCAAGAATGCTTCCCAATAGGGATATAAAGCCGTGCTTGTTTTGTTCTTTCAAATGAGAAAGACTTTAGGTAAGAAATGGGACCTGTGAGGATGGCCTGTCCCCAAAGGCTACTGAATCCAACCAATTTCCAGAATGCCTTAGGAAGGTTTCTGACTGACCTGGTTGGTGCTCCTGTCAAAACTCAGGTCACCAAATGGTATTCATTGATGAATTGAGTGATTGACACGATTGCTTCCAAATGCCTTCCATGTTTCAGGGCTGATCCCAAGGCTTACCCCTCACCCTGGTTTATGGATGAGCTACAAGCCATGAAACAAATAAGGAGAAGTCTGGAGGGCAACTGGAGGAAAGCTTGCTCGGATGTGAACCTGGCTGCATTAAAGAAGATGTCCAGCAAATACTGTAACTCTATAAAACTGTGAAGAGAGCCTATCAAACCAAGCTCATTAGCGAAGCTTTAAATCATCAGGCAGCATTCTATTGGGTGCTCTGAAATCTCACTAATCCAGGACAGTATAATAGGCCTCAATCCGATGTAATCACTTGCAACCCGTTTTGTAGCTCACTTTTGATCTAAGATTGAGGCCATCTCAGGGACCTTGATTCTGCTAGTGGTTCAGTTGATCATATTGGGATATCTTGTCCAGTTTTATTGGACCAGTTTCAGCCTGTAATGCCTGATAACATGGACAAGGAGCTTGCACCCTGTAAAACCACCCACTCAGATTATAAATTCATTCTTACAAGAAGGTCATATTCCTTCTTGTCTGAAAGAGACAATTGCTTGACCCATCCTTAAAAAATCCACCTTAACTACAGATAATTTAAATAATTTTAAACCTGTCATCAATATCCAGTTTATGGGCAAGTTGATTGAGAGGGTTGTGGAGGACAAGCTGCAAGCATTCTTGGAGAATACCAATAGATTCTAGATCCATTTCAGTTAGGGTTTAGACCATACCATGACACTGAGACAGCTCTGGTCACTCTGCTTGATTACCTGCTAAAGGAGGTTGACTAGGGGAGTGTAACCTTGTTGGTTCTCCTGAATCTCTCAGCAGCTTTTGATACCATTGATAATGGTATCCTTCTGGATAGACTTTTCAGTTTATGGATTGGTGGTTTAGCATTGTGCTGGCTCCGATCCTTCCTTAATTGTCATATCCAGATGGTTCAACTTGGGACTGCTGTTATACTTTATGGGTTCTGCATTATGGGGTCCCACGGAGGTCGATCATCTCTCCAATGTTTTTAAACATATATACAAAGCTGCTGGGTGAGGCCATCCAGAGATCTGCAGTCTGCTGTCATTAATATGCTGATGACATGCAACTTTATCTCTCCATTACATCTTCTGCAGTGGAGGCTGTCCAGACCCTTGAGTGCTGCCTTGCTTTAATAATGAATTGGACAAGAGGATGAAACTGAATCCTGACAAGATGAAGATCTTGTTTTTGGGAGGGTCACCTGACCTGTATTTTGCCTAGTCTGGATGAGGTTACACTTCCCCTAAGGTACAAGATGCACAACTTGGATGTGCTTCTGGACCTGGCTTTCTCTATGGAGAAGCAAATTTCTGCTGTTGCCAGATCTGCCTTTTTCTGCACAGTTGCACCACTATCCGGACAGGAAATCCCTGACTACAATAGTTCACACACTGATAATCTCAAAGATTGATTACTACAATGCTCTCTACATGGGGCTGCTCTCGAAAACAGCACAGACGTTGCAGCAGGTCCAAAATGCAGTGGTCAGGTTAGTTTCTAGGGCTTTGAGATACAACCATATCTCTCTCATCCTGGCCCACTTGCATTGGCTCCCTGTGAGCTTCTATGCCAAATTCAGGGTGCTAGCATTGACTTATAAAGCCATTAACAGTTTGGGACCTTGGTTCCTGTTGGAACGTCTCTCCCAAAGATCCACTACCCGTATCACCCAGTTCTTCCAGGCTTTTTTGCTACAGGTGGTCACCCCAAGAGAGGCCTGGAGAACTTCGACTAGGAATTGGGCCTTCTCAGTTGTTGCCAAGACTCTTTGGAACACTTTGCTTTTGGAGGTGTGCCAGGGACCGCTCCCTCTTAACTTTTAGAAAGCTGGTCAAAATAGAGCTCTACAAAGAAGCTTTCAAGGACATCCTAACTCTGCAGTAGACATTTTTGGCCGATAGTATCTAGTTTGAAATTTTGTTTAGCTGTTGCCATTTGGGTTTTTTCTTCTTGTACTTGTGCATATGGTTCTTTGTGTGTGAGGGTGTGTGTGGGGGTGATTAATTTGGATGTGACCCACCCAGAATAGTGGACTTCCACTAGATGGGTGGTATTTGTTGTTGTTTAGTCGTTAAGTCGTGTCCAACACTTCGTGACCCCATGGACCAGAGCACGCCAGGCCCTCCTGTCTCTCACTGCCTCCCGGAGTTGAGTCAAATTCATGTTGGTAGCTTCGGTGACACTGTCCAGCCATCTCGTCCTCTGTCGTCCCCTTCTCCTCTTGCCTTCACACTTTCCCAACATCAGGGTCTTTTCCAGGGAGTCTTCTCTTCTCATGAGATGGCCAAAGTATTGGAGCCTCAGCTTCAAGATCTGTCCTTCCAGTGAGCACTCAGGGTTGATTTCCTTCAGAACTGATAGGTTTGTTCTCCTTGCAGTCCAGGGGACTCTCAAGACTCTCCTCCAGCACCACAATTCAAAAGCATCAATTATTTGGCGGTCAGCCTTCTTTATGGTCCAGCTCTCACTTCCAAACATCGCTACAGGAAAAACCATAGCTTTGACTATGCGGACCTTTGTCGGCAAGGTGATGTCTCTTCTTTTTAAGATGCTGTCTAGGTTTCTCATCGCTTTCCTCCCAAGAAGCAGGCGTCTTTTAATTTCGTGGCTGCAGTCCCCATCTGCAGTGATCATGGAGCCCAAGAAAGTAAAATCTGTCACTGCCTCCATATCTTCCCCTTCTATTTGCCAGGAGGTGATGGGACCAGTGGCCATGATCTTAGTTTTTTTGATGTTGAGCTTCAGACCATTTTTTGCGCTCTCCTCTTTCACATTAATTTCTTTAATTCCTCCTCACTTTCTGCCATCAGAGTGGTATCATCTATATATGTGCATATCTGAGGTTGTTGAGATGGGTGGTATAGAAATGTAATAAATAAACAAACAAAATTACAAGAGTTTCTATGCCTATTTCACAGTCTGAGAGTTTTTGCAAAAAATCTGCAGAAGAGATTTTTGTACAAAAAGGTGATTCGCACATGAATAATTGTATTTTGGCAAAAATATAAGGAGCTTCCCTAAAGAATGCGAGAACTATGAATACATTTGGGCAACAATGTATTGTCAACTAGTGCATTGTCGACTTATCCTAATGTCCTGAAATTTGAAATTATTGGCATAGTTAAGAGACACCTTCCCTTGTTCCTTTGCCCATTGAAGCAGCAACAGGTCTGAAGAGGACATATTCTTGCTCCTGAGTAGACTTTACATGCAAGCAAGACCCTTGGGAAATTCTCGAAGGCTTTCACGGCCGGGATCTGATGGTTGTTGTAGGTTTTTTGGGCTGTTTGGTCGTGTTCTGGAGGTTTTTCTTCCTAACGTTTCGCCAGTCTCTGTGGCCAGCATCTTCAGAGGACAGGAGTTAGACTTTTTTTGTGCCTCTACAACAATATTCCTGTCTGTGTACATTAAAGTACATTCTATGGACATGCATGGAAGGAAATCAGAAAGAGGGGCTATTGAGTTCCTGAAAGCTGATAAGGTGCTAAACCTGGGTTGCAAACAGCCCATCTCAGCTCTGCACTTCATCACTAGAACTTCCTGAAGGACGCAATATCTATTTGATGATTGATAGTCATGCTATAGAATGTGGGAAATACAAAATTCTGGTATGTGAATGTCTTCCAAAAAGAAAGCAACTAAAGCGGAACTATCACAAATTCTTGGGGTATGAATCTTACAGTCTCTCACCTTCAGAGAGAGAGAGAGAGACGGGGGGGGGTTCCCCTTTTTCTTACAGCAAAATTTATCTGGGTGAGATTCTCCACCCCCACCCCCAACCAGGAAACCTTGATAATTCTTGGTCATCTTTTCATTTTTTTTCTAGAAGAAATGCCAAACTGCACAATAATGACATCTTTCCTGAGCAGGTTTCACCCGGAAAGGGCAGAAGAAACATCAAGCTGTGCAAAATTGTTATAGTTCTTGTGCAGAATGGGACTTTTCCTCTGCAGGATTCACTGGAAAGAACATTAAGCTGTGCAAAATTTAGCAGTTTCCTGTACAAAACAATGCATGAGAGATGGAGGGGGAAAAAGTGGGGAGGATTACCAGCAGGGTCTAGTTTTCGTGAGGAGCCAGGAAATCTTGCAGAGGGGGAATTCTCAGCAAGGAATCTCAGTATGGTGAGACTGGAAAATAGCCAAGAGCAAGACATTTTGTGAGCACTGATCACATCCCTAACAAAACCCATCTTTACATCAACATCTACCTGCATGTTATGCTTGAGGATTCTTGGTCTAGCCCACAAGTGTACACTACAGGAGCTAAACTGAGAACTGTACCTTATTTACCAACATTGGCTGAAAAACCGCCAAGAACTGGCCATTCTCCAAGAGTGAAATGAAGGCCACGTATTATACGTTTAATTTAAGAAATAGTACCACTGCCCTTTAAAACAGTCTCTCTTTGGTACTTAGGCATTTTAAACAAAGTTTCCAATCAACTGGGTGTTTTATCAAATGATTTAAAGGTGCTGCAACTTCTCAGAGTGCAATCCCGTACATGACTGTTTAGAAGTAAATTCTATCATGTTCAATGGAACTAGGCAAGTGGACATAAAGATCTGTAAACTAGCTTGATCTTCACTTATTTAGCTTTGTGGAATCATAAAACAAGAAAGTGGGATGGAAAGAGGCAGCTTTTCTCCTCATGTAAGAGAAATGACAATTCCCAAAAAATCTTGGTTCAGTGCATAACCCTCAGTTAAGGTAAAATTATGTTTTAAGAAATATGGAGCTGCCCCTGACAATGCCAGCTCCAGTATGATGATGCAAAGCATCTGAAAAGGAAGAGGTACTTTGCCCCACACATGGTGAAGGAGGTAAGACACTATGGTGTGCCACTACAACAGAGTACCTATCTGTGTACATTAAAATAAATTCCACTCCCCTGGTGGACATCTATGGAAAGGAATCAGAAGGAAGGGCTCTTGAATTCCTGACAGGTGACAAGGTGCAAAAGCTAGGCTGCTACAGCCCATCTCAGCTTTGCATGAATGAGCAAGGAGCGAGGTTTTAAAGCCTGGCCCCAATGCAATGCAGTCTTCTTTGGTGCCATTCAAGCCACCCACCCAACTATAGGCCCAGAGTGAGATTACCTCAACTCTTTGGGTCCAGATAGGAAGTTTTGGCCTAGGTGACTGGCATATTGAATCAAAGGGGCCCAGAAAATTTAGTCTAAACCATCCTGATTGCCTGTGGGATGCATGGGTTAATCTGGGGCAGCGGTGACCTGTATAGGTCACAATGTGGCAAGTAGTGCTGGGGTGGGTGATAATGGTGAACCCCAGAGGGTGCTATTAGGCAAGTGGGGCCTCGGCTGGGTCTCACAAATGATGTGATTCTAGGGTGCAGATAGCAAAACCCTCAGAAGCTGACTCCGGCTGCAACTTCCTTAGGTCTTTGGACCTGGGATGGCAATGGTCCTGGAAAGGCCTCCCCGAGTTCAGGCCAGCTGGGACAAGGCTGGAAGGGGCAGCAAGGCCCCAGGGCTGGTGGCTTACCTGGTCTGCACAGGAGATGTGGATAGGATTGACCACCTACTCCTGGATCCAGGGTATGCACAACCAGCAGACGTCACTACAGGTTGGGGGATTTAAATAGTTCACTAAACTTGTGGGTTATTTTTACCCTGTCTTTCATAGTTTCATATCTTGTCTCTTTCTTTCCTAGTGAGGGGGTATGGAAGCAACATTCAAGTTGTATCTTTTTACTGCAAGATGTGCAAAATAGCTCACCTTACATGCATATGCTTCTGGCTCACATGAGGACCCACGTGGATTCAGCAGAGCCTTCTCCTCTTCACACTGTTGTTTGCATATGTTGCAATCAATAACAGATGGGAGATAGTAGCATATTACCCTCATCATGATGGGAGATCATATGCTTTAAATGCAACTAAATAGAACTACTGTCACTGCAAGATAGCCATTCCTGAACAAAAAATCTGCAAAGATAGAATACAATTTAAAATACCCAAACAAGAATTCATCAAGAGTCTCTACTCTGTCTCTAAAGGCTTTTTATCTCACTGTCTGTGTCACCTCATCAAGGCAAGGTTCTCTGTGTTACTACTGAAGTTGTTATAGTATTTGTAGTAGTTGTTATTATGTACTGTCAAGTCACTTCCAACATATGGCAACCTTATACATTAGTGACCTCCAAAAGATCCTATTGTTTAATATCTTCATTTATTGCATCAATTAATCTCATATTTGTTCTTTCTCTTGTCCCACTGCCTTCAGGATCATCAGGAGAGGCCTTTCTCTTTTGGTCCTGCCACCTTCACAAGTGCATCTGATGGGGACACAGGAGAGAGCCTTCTTTGTTGCTGCTCCCAGACTTCGGAACTTCCTCCCACAGGAGGCCAGACTGGCCCCATCTTTGTTATTCTTCCTCAAGCAGGCAAAGACCTTTCTCTTCAGGCAAGCCTTCTCTCCATAACTAGCTATCTGTGTGTGATTTTTACATGGTTTGTTATGAATTACTGCTTTGACTGGATTTTCAGTACTACTTGTGTTTTCCATTTCTCAGAGAAGCATTTTAAAAAAATATTTGTATACTTGTT
This sequence comes from Intellagama lesueurii, assembly GCA_037013535.1. Taxonomy (NCBI): domain Eukaryota; kingdom Metazoa; phylum Chordata; class Lepidosauria; order Squamata; family Agamidae; genus Intellagama; species Intellagama lesueurii. The sequence goes on from JBAJHW010000005.1 coordinate 96,229,977, forward strand.
ATTCTTAGCTTTAATATTGCCTTTTAATGATGTAAGATACCTCTTTATACTTATTGGTCTTAGATTTAAATATTGTATTTTAATGATGTTAACCACCATTGTACTGTAAACTCATTGTTTTCAACTTTAAATATTGTCTTTCAATGTTGTAAGCCACCTTGGGTCCTTTTCAAGGAGAAAGGTGGGGTAAAATATTTTAAATGAATGAATGAATAAATGAATGAATGTTTCTCAGTAGTAGTATTGCCTTTTCCAGCAAATTTTGTCTTCTGATGATACACTGAGTTCAGTCATTTCTACTTCTACTGAGAGTTTGGGTTTGCTTTGATCTAGCACCTACTTATATATTTTTCTGACATTTCCTGGTATATGTAAATCTCTCCTCCAACACCATATTTCAAATTAATTTTTTCCCCTTGTCAGCTTTCTTCACTGTCCTGTTTTCACATCCATATATATAGTCATCCATACCATGGGAATATCACAGTATGGATGTTTTTTGTGTTCATCTGCAGTGATACACCTTGGCTCTTAATTATTTTTCTTAGCTCCTTCATAGCTGCCCTTCTGAGTCTTTCTTTCTCTGATGGCTTGGCTGCAGTTTCCATTTGGACAGGTAACTGAACCAAGCTATAGAAAGTCTTTTAACAATTTTTATTTCTTCATTGTCATGTACCTCTTCCATAGTCATTCTTTTTGTCTTCACAATGTTCAGCTTTAATTCTGCTTTTGCACTTTCTTATTGAACTTCATTAGTAGTTGTTTTGAGTCATTGGTGCTTTCTGCCAGTTATATGGCATCATCTGTATATCTTAAACTATTAATTTTTCTTCCACAAACTTTCACTCTTCCTTCATCTGAATCTAAACCAGCTTTTCAAAAGATATGTTCTGCATCTATATTGAACAGATAGTGTAGCTTACACACCAGGACAATCACATGTTGTGGCACATCCATTTATTTTAGACTGATTCATTGCTTTATGTGATCCACGTAGTCATAGGCTTTGGTACCCAAGTGCTGTTTTATTCATGACTGTTGTCCACATACTTATCACCATAAATCTGTTTTGCATTTCAGTGTTTTTCTGGTGCCCCTGTTTACAATCTTCATCCAACCACATGAGCATATATACACAAATCTGCCATCTTCATCATGCATCTGATGATACAGAAGTTTATGCCATTATAAAATGATCTAGTGTTTACAATGCAACAAGACTGCTTGTTTTTTCTGCGACAGACTAATACAGGTACCTTTCTTGATAATGAATTTCAAATGGTTATGAAGAACTGAAGAAGAACTATTATTAAGGCATGAAGAAATGTATTAATGGAAGGAGTGCAAACTTCAGAGACAGTACTGCAAGCATGTGGTGGTGCAAGCAGCATGGAGTTTGGTGAAGTTACCCAAGATCAATGCACAGAGACAGACGAGGAGAGGGCCAAAAAATGGAGCCTGAAGGAACCCAAGAACAGAGTTATGACGATCCCCAGGAGGTGAAAAGCTTCCTTCTGTGGAAAAACTCGATGAATTACTAGATAGATAAAAAGAGGGCCAGCCAAAAAAGACAGAAAGTATAACTCAAATTCAGCAGAAAAACTGAAAAATTAGTGGCAACCTTCTCACTGCAAAAATGATTTAAAAAAATTTGGTCATCACCGATTTTTCTGAAGACAGTTTTAGCGGAATGCAACAGGTGGAAATCAGACTGGAAGGAGAGAAGAGAAGAGTTGGATGGGGAAAAGGTGAGATGGATGAAGTGAGTCACATTTTCCAGGAGTCTGGGGGGGGGGGGGGAGTAAGAAATTAGGATAGAAAGGCTAGGAGACAGAAGGATCATGGGATTTTTATTATTGTTATTTTGCATGTTGAGAATGATGAAACAATGACATGTATTAACACAACAGGGGACAGTGAAAGGCTGTTTCTTCACATCAAGAGGCAGTGTGCTCTCCTTTATCCTAGTTTTTTGATTGGCAGAGAGTTTTTCCTTCTTATACAGAGCAGTGTACAAAAATGTGATCCTACCTGCAGCATGAAACACTAAAAGCCCATTCTACCACTTTACCCCACTGCATAGGTAGAGTGGCCCTGAGTTTGCTTTCCTTGCTTAATCTCATTTACAGGGACATGTTGTCAACATATAAGAAGTTATTTCAGTCTGTAGCACTTCATTGCCTGAGCCAAACCAAATGAACACAGGAACAGCTACAGAGAACCAGCCAAGGAAAATGAACTTTTCTCCCCTCCTACTGTGACATTTTTGGAAACAGCCACTTAAACATAAAATTCATGAATGAGCAATATAATTTTGAGCTATAACTTCAAGCAAAGGATTCCCTTTCATTACTGAATTAAAATAATCTTGACATTTTTAATGGATTTTCATGTTTTTGTATTCATGTAAGCAGGCTTATTATGGGTAAATGTATACAGTACATAAAATAGACCTCATTAATCTTTCTCCACTAGTAAAACTGCTCCTCTTATGAATGTTATTTATACAGGGCTGTGTGAGTATACAAACTCAGCATAGCTGTTTGTTGAATACATTGGTCACATTTGGTAAAGATTAAAAGAATAATCAGTTTTCAAGTGAGTTTCATGAAGTCCATGTTATTTTTTTTAAAAATTCTGAGTCGTATGCACCTTTCTCAAAGCAGCCAATTCATACCCCACTGTTAATTTATTTTATTTTATTTAAAACATTTTACCCCATCTTTCTCTCTGAAAAGGACCCAAGGCAGTTTACAACAATGAAAGACAATATTTAAAGTCCTGTTGTGAAATATAGGGAAGCAAGAATTTCATTTTACTTATAACTTCAAATCATTTTTTCCTACTTCTGCAGATTATGGAGATAAAAATTTTCAACCCCTTTAATATGTTTGGAAAATTATGAACAAAAACATTATTTTATTTATTTTAAGTATTTGTGCCCCACCTTTCTACAGGCACAGTCAATTGAAGCTCCCCAAACAAAATAATACATGTAAACAAACAATATAGAATTTAGCAAAGTGTGTACCGTACTAAAATTGACAAACCCATTTCAAACAGTAGCAAAGGTCCTTCATCCTCCCTCCTCAAAAATCCATCTCAGGACCTGAGCTGGTATGGGTGGGTGTGCCTCAGCTGAAATGTTAGGGTGAGGGGCCTCCCAGCTCCAACTACATGTTGGCAGTGGCCTAAATGAAACTGATTTAGCACAATTCCTGAAAACAGAAATGATAGAGCAGCATAAAACTCTCAGGAAAAGCTATTTTAGAGTTTTGGTACCATTACCAAAAATATTTTGAAAGAAACAAAAGATTTATTGGGGGCACAGTGCTCAATAAAACTGTTAAACAAGTCAGTGAGATTTAGGAATTCATTTATCTGCTGGTGTAGACAAACTTGCCAGCCTGCTGGATAGTATGAACAAGGACCTGGATTGTGGGTCCAACATATAACATATTGCAGTTGGGTAATAAAACATCCTAGAAGATTTTTATTTTTTTTCCAGATTTCTTGCTTTCCTTGCTTTTATCACTCTAGAGTACAGGACAAACCTGATGCTTTGTTCTGAAGATTCCTTCTCAGAGCAAGGCATTGTGGGCAATGTCATCTTGTGCTTCCCCCAAGCATGGGGAAGAGGTAGGAGAGGCTGGTAGCATTGCAGCATGCTCCTGATCTTACAGATTATTGTTTCTTGGTCCACAAACCAAGCCAAAAATTAGACTGAAATGGATCTAAATAATCAATGCAATCCAGAAATACCTATAACTGGGGCATGACTAGATGCTTGAGTTCCTTAGTCAGCATCAACAATTACTTACTTGCAACAAATCAAATACTACTTAGATTTGCCTGATCCAGTTATAAGGCATTTCTGGGGCTAGGTTAAGAATATTTTGTTTTGCACACAAGTGTCTTAACATGGACCTACCTGGGCTGCACTATTTAGCATCTCCCTGGGTAGCAAATTTTTCTCAGGTCCATTCTTTGACCCTTATGATCATGTTCAGACTGAGCTTTTGCATTTTTACTTTTGTTCAGTTTGCTCCAACACCTGGCTTATTCCCTGCCTTGACCCCTCAGCTCTGACTCTTGGCTTGGGCTCCTGGTTTTATCGCCTTGGGTCCAGTTTCTCACTTGATCTGCTCTTTTTGACCTCTGGTTCCTGACAACAATGCAACTGCTTAAGACTGAATATGAATACTTTATTGCTTTGTAGCAATACAAAGGCTATATGCAAGAACATAGATTAAACCAATCTTAAAAATAGTATTTGGCATCTCATGTAAGTACATATAAACAAGCATAAAAAGCATAAAATGATAAAATAACAGTAATAAAATAATATAATAAGCATTCTCAAAGAACAAATCAAGATGTGAGATTAATTTTAAGAACTTGTGAAGCAGACAATAAGACTGAATACATCATTAACACAGGTGATTAGAGATCGGCACAAACCACTAAACAGTGCATCATGCCGAACAGGTGTTTGGTGCTTCCCAACTCCGCCTCCTCCAGTGCTCTGGTTTCCCTGCGCCACCTTCTCTGGGCACTGCCTCTAAGCGGGTACCCGCCGGAGGAGGCAGGGCTGGGAAGTGCCAAACACATGTTTGGCTGAAAGACAAACTGGCGTGAACTGCTAGTTCAGCGGTTCATGCCCTCACAAGTGATATATTTTTTCCTGGGATCAGTCACATGACTGCTTCTTTTAAACAGAGAGCATTACTTTATCATTTAAAAAGCATTTATGACTCCCTAGACTGTACTTGTCAACCTCTTTGAATCACGTCTGACTATGTATCAGCCAGACAGTTTGAGCATGTATGCTGTAATTACAAAACACTCCACTCACATCTTTGGGTTGCACAAATTAATATTAATCTGAGAAATCATAATAAGAAAAGAAAAAAACCAAAGTGACACCAAGTATTGGTACTCTACTCATTGTGGAATGCAGCTGAAGAAATGGTCTGCTATCAGAATGCTTAAAAAATGTATCCCTGTGAATAACCAACACCTTCCTTAAGCCTTCTTGTACTCTAAGATGGAATAACTGTTACCATTCAAGAAAAGTCTTCCAACACAGCAGCTCTTACTGGAGATGGATGAAGAGGATGCTACCTAATCATATTCATGTAGTTTTAAAATTGATCAAATAATAAAGGTATAATTAAAATATTAACATGCATCAGACAAAAACACTCTCCAAGCCAAAGATCTGTGCATTGTCTCTCCAAGTTTAAGATAAAAAAAGGCTCTGCTCCATCCCTATCCAGCCAGTTGGCTTGCCCTCCTTGGGGACTTGTTCAATGTGGAGTAGACTTAAAACCCTCAGAAATATTTTCGTAGGTATCTAAAGAAAACATTGCTAATGAGGGATGGAGTAGAAAAGGCCACCATGTGAAGAGCACAATCAGAAGCTCAGTCAGTACGAACTATTTTCAAGCTGCCAAGCCTGCTAAGAACCTTTAATCAACAGAGAAGATACATTTGAGGATATCTATTTCTATCTTTAAGTTGCCTACATTGAAGGCTATTTTTACCCTCCAAGCCAGGAGATGGTAAACAGACAGTGTCTTATGAAGCACTCTGTGTTATACACACTGAATAGCTGGCAAACATAGCAGCTACTCTACTGCACCAAAGAGGGGCAAAAATTAGAAAACAAATGTAGGGGAGGGAACCATGCTATAAAAAGATTATCATCCACACATACATTGAATCAGAACCTGAAAATACAAAGGGAATCATAACAAGAAATATAAGCATGGAATACACTGTAATCAAGAGGCAGAGTGCCAGTTGTTGCCTCCTCAGCCCTCATGAATAACAACAGGGAGCAACTAGTCCACGGTTGCATGGGTGGGCATACCCTGCCCAGTATGCATGTGAAAAAAGAACAAGAGCTCTAGGAAGAAGGAAAACAGGCTTTATGACTCTTCTCTTACAACCATAACCCCAGAGGCTTAACATGCTTTATTATTCCCCAAGTCACTGTGTAAAGGCCATGTTTTGTGTGCATGTTTGTACAGGCATGCAGACACAGACACACAAAATCAGATGAGCCAGAAACACCCAGTTAGCAACCCTGTGGTATAAGGCACTAGCCTTCTATATAAAGTCCATTTCTCCAGCTGATCCAGTTTGTCACTAGACATCACTGGACTTAAACTGTGGGACTTCTAGGAGGTGTGCTAGAAGGATACCCTAGTCTGTTGGCTCTTCCCAGTCTTATTCTACTTCCTCCATTCTCCTCATGATGAAATCTAATTTGCATATCTTTAAATTTATCTTTATCACAAAGTTGGAGGGGGCTTTATAGACAGTTTGGCCCAATGTTCTCCTTGATGTAAAAAATCCAGAGTTGGAGCATCCTCACTGGATAGCTGTGGAACCTCAGCCTGAAGCCTTCTCAGCACCACTTCTGGATATTGTTTTAATTATGAAACTGATCTTATTTTCAAAGAATTGCTCACAGTGTTCAGCTAGAATCTACTTTCTGAACTGTAAGGTCATTCAATCTGCTTTCTTTTTCTTTTCCTCCCCCCTTCCCCCGCCATCATCTATGTGACAGCTTTATATACAGAGGAGTTTTATCATGCCTTCTCACTCTTCGATTGTCCAACTTAGAAGTACTCTTGTTTCTTCAATTTCCCCCTCAAGATTTGTTTCCAGTATCACCTGTCACCTTCAATGCCCTCCTCAGAAATTGTGACAGAGGAGGTGAGTCAGACACAGTACTCTAGGTCTGGTTTGATAAGTGAATTTAATGTATGTATGCATGTAATATACAGTGGTGCCTCGACTTATGACTGTCCCGACATATGACCATTTCAAGTTGCGACCAGCTCTGGCTGCAAAATTTTGCTTCGACTTGCAGCCGGAGCTTCGAGTTGTGATCAAAAGAGGCAGGGGAAAAAGGCGGGGAATTCAAATTAGAGGGCTAAACGTTGGTCAGCGAAGAGCTTCTTTGTAGCTCTTTCACCCCAACGGTTAGTGTGCGCGCGTTTGCAGAGAGGCTTCGGACTGCCTGGTACTGCTTTCTGGTTCTGAGTAAGTACACTTACAGGGTTTTGCAGGATGGGTTTGGGCTGGGGGCGTTATGTTTCTGTGCTGTGATGTTTTTTTGTGTTTTGGTGTGTTTATTTTTTTCAGCCCCAGAGCCTTCCGATGAGGCTTGCTGTGTTGTTTATTTTTGGTTTGTTTGTTTTTTAAGCCCCAGCGCCTTCCAATGGGGCTTGCTGTGTGCTTTATTTTTTTTAATTTTAATTTTTTTAAAGCCCCAGCGCCTTCCGATGGGGCTTGCTATGTGCTTTATTTTATTTTATTTTATTTTAGCCCCAGCGCCTTCCGATGGGGCTTGCTGTGTGCTTTATTTTTTTAAAAAGCCCCAGTGCCTTCCGATGGGGCTTGCTGTGTGGTTTATTTATTTATTTCTTGGTTTTTTTTTTTGTTTTTTTTTGCCGGAACGGATTAATCGCGTTCCAATGCATTTCAATGGGAAATGGTGCTTCGATTTACGACCATTTCGAGTTACGTCCATCTTCTGGAACGGATTATGGTCGTAAGTTGAGGCACCACTGTATAGCTATCTCATAACAAAAGTTCTTTTGGCAGCACAAAATCAAACGTAGCATTAATATACAGGATAAAAATATTTAAAATGGTTAATAATAAACTCACAATTAAGCCACTTAGATTGGTCTTTATCAGTTTGTTTTACCTAATCCATCTCTAGCCTTGATAACACAGAATCTGCATAAGATTGTCCTCTCGCTACAACACGTGTTGTGAATCTTGTCCTCGATGGATACAAAATTAAGTGGCAAGTGGGATGCATATATTTCCAAACCGCATTGCCTTTTATGGTCTATCTTGTTGTCACCAAAATAGGGGCCATTCAGGGTGAATCTAAGACTTGACGAGGGCTGCTGTGATGTCTGCAGCTTCTTCCTGGTTACACTTTTAAGGCAGTCCAGCAGATCACATCATTTTCACATGAACCCTCCCCCTCCCCTGCCCCTGCTTTGTCATCGCATCATGCCTGACGAGCCATTTTGTCCTGAAAACATACACAGAGAATGTTGTGCTTTTTTAGATGTCTGAAAAAAGATAACACCACAACATGAATTTTGGGATAAAAACACAGAATTTCAGCCTTAGAGGGTCAGACATAACTACTACTACTACTACTACTACTACTACTACTACTACTACTACCCACAAATTATTTAAAAGATGTAGATGAATAAAAAGTTTTCACTGGCCGCAATTCTACTATTTCACAATTCCACAATGAGAAAATTAAGGGAATAATTAAAGAATTTTATGAGAAATTATATGATACACAAAACATTTCTCCAGAAAAAAATTACACAATATATTGAAAAAGAAAATTTACCAAAAGTATCACAAGACACTAAAAATCTACTAAATAGGGAAATAACAATGATGGAATTGACTGAAGCTATCAAAAAACAAAAACAAAAAATGATAAAACTCCAGATGGATTACCAGCAGAATTTTACAAATCTTTTCAGGACATACTATCCTTACCTATGAAAGAAGTTTGCAATGAAGTCTTAACAGAAGCCAAAATACCAAAAACATGGCTAGAGGCAAACATTACTCTAATACCAAAAGAAGATGTGGATATAACACAAATAACAGACCAATATTGCTCTTAAATGTGGATTACAAAATTTTTGCAGCAATTATGGCAGAGAGACTCAAAAAATTCCTGATGGAATTTATACACCAAGATCAAAATGGATTCCTACCAAAAAGACAGCTAAGACATAATCTAAGGATATTTTTGGATATACTGGAATATTATGAAATGAAACCAGGAAAACAAATGGCATTACTATTCCTTGATGCTCAAAAAGCATTCGATAATGTCAGCTGGCAATTTATGATACAGCAGTTGAACATAATGGACCTGGGAGAGAAGTTTATAAATGCAATTAAGACAATCTATAAGAATCAAACAGTGAAAATAATCATAAACGGTGAACGGACTGAAGACATTAAGATTAAAAAAGGCAGAAGACAAGGATGCCCTCTCTCCCCTCTGCTGTATATATTGACCCTGGAAGTGCTCATTAGAAATGTGAGACAGGATCCGGAAATTAAAGGAGTAAAAATAAAAGGTGAAAGCTACAAGCTACAAGCATTTGCAGATGATTTGGTATTTATCTTAGAAGATCCACCGGAATCAACACCGAAATTAATAGAAAAGATTGAGGAATATGGAGAAGTATCAGGACTGAAAACCAACAAGGAAAAAACAAAAGTTATCACAAAATATCTAACAGCAAATCAAAAAAGCCAACTATCAGAAATGTCAAAGTTACAAATAGTTAAAAAGGTTAAATATTTGGGAATATATCTAACCGCAAGATGTGCAACCATCAAAGAAGACAACTACGTAAAATTACTTAAATAAAAATAGACTTTGAAAAATGGAAGAACTTACAATTATCAATGCTAGGAAGGATAGCGACAATTAAAATGTGTATCTTACCAAAACTACTTTTTTTGTTCCAAACAGTACCAATTAAAATAGAAAAGAAATACTTTGAGGATTTAAACAATATGATTTTAAAGTTTATTTGTCAAGGGAAGAAGGCAAGAATTAAATTGAAAATGCTACAAGAATCTAAAGAAAAAGGAGGATTAGGACTACCAGACTGGGAACTATATTACCAAGCATGTATTTTAGTCTGGCTTAAAGAATGGATCACTTTGAGGAATAAAAGACTGCTCTATCTAGAAGGACATGATCTACAATTGGGCTGGCATGCCTTTTTATGGTATGAGAAAGCCAAAACCCATAGATACTTTCAGAATTATTATATTAGAAACTCACTACTGATAATACTCATAATTGACCAGATAGGCGGGGTATAAATGAAATAAAATAAATAAATAAATAAATAAATAAATAAATAAATAAATAAATAAATAATATGGGAAAAGATAAAAAAGAAAATGTACATAAAAATACCTAGGTGGCTTTCACCTATGGAAGCATTTGTGCACCCAAATCTCAGGAACTTTGAGGAAATTTTATGCTATAAAGATATATTAGATACAGAAGGGAAATTAAAACCAAAACAAGATCTTATTGCTCAGGGATTAGGCTTGTCATGGTGGCCATTAATGCAAATTCAATCTAGATATGATAAAGATGTTAAATATGGCTTTTATAAAGAACAAATACCGCTTGAACAAATATTGTTAACCTCAGACGATAAACTAATTAAGAAACTATACAAACTGCTTTTGAATTGGAAAATGGAAGATGAAAAGGTGAAAGAAACAATGGTACAATGGGCTAAAAATTTTGGGCACAATATTGAATTGGAGAAATGGCAGAAATTGTGGAATAGAAATTGTAAAATAACAATGGCGACTTTGTATAAAGAAAATCTTTATAAAATGTTTTATAGATGGCACTTACCAACTGACAGAATTGCAAAAATGTTTCCAAATATGTCTAGTAAATGTTGGAAATGTGAACAAAAAGTAGGTACCTATTATCCTGTATGGTGGACATGTGAAAAAGCAAAAAAAATAAAAAATAAAAAAATACACACATGGTTGGTTAAAATGCTTAAAAAATGTATAGATTTTAAACCAGAACTGTTTTTCTTAGGTATTTTACCAGAGGATTTTGATAAACAATCAGTTTACCTAACACTGCATATTGTGACAGCAGCTAAGATTGCATTTGCACAACATTGGAAAAACGAAGAAATACCAACAGAAGAAGAGATAATTAAGAAGATTTTAGATTGTGCAGAAATGGATAGATGTATAGGAACACACGGAACAACCATACGGATACCAAAAAACATCATACCGAAGGCAAGCATACTATCAACATCATCCGTATCAGTACCTCGGCTTATACTCGAATCAATAAGTTTTTCCAGTTTTTTTTGTGGTAAAATTGGGTGCCTCGGCTTATATTCAGGTTGGCTTATACTCGAGTATATACAGAGTATTTCACACAACCTGGTCCCAAGTCACTTAGGGCTCTAAAGGTGAAAACTGGCACTGGGACTAGGAGCCAGCTGGCAGACAAAAAGAGAAACTGCATTGCTACTTTCTCAAAGAACAAAAATAAAGTAGGGAGAAAAAAAATCAACTGCAAAGAGCTGCCAGTAGCAGGTTCTGCCAAAACTTTTCCAAAACTGTCACTCCTCCTGAAAAACTGAAATCTTCTTCCATCTTCACTGTTTTCAGACAGATTGGCATTCTGTCTCAGTCCTGTGATAGCACTCTCAACCATAGAGAAGCCACGCAGTTCCTAAATCTTATTTCCTCTACTACACAAGTCAAGCAGGGTGAGGAGCAAAAACAAATGCAGCTACCCTCCCTTCTCTAGGAATTGTGACTATGACCAAAATGCATAAACCAACACATATCTCTAGCAATAGAACCATTACCTATGGTCAGAACTACATATCTAACATGGGAATGTCAGAATGGATGCAAGTAATGTGTTCTACGCTATAATAGCTGTCATGGCGAAATATATGTGAGAATCCATTTTCAAAAAAAGAAAAGAAAAAGATGAGGACAACTGTGGCTGTCTTTTAATATTTCATAATAACAATCACTATTCTGCTTTCAGCGTAGCTCTCTCTGTTTTTCTGTCTTCCCTGCACCTACCCGCATGTGAAGTCGTTGCTAAAAGTCTCCTGGATTACATCCTAGTTAATCTTGACATTTTTTTACAGTTCTAATAACAATCTTTGCATTGAGTGACAGAACACAGCCCTTGCACATAGAAGGTCCCTGACATCTCCTCTTTGTTCCACGGCATCATCAGATAAAAGCGATTGCTCTTGGCGAGAGTGCAGGGAAACTCAGCCTGAAACCTTGAGAAACAGATGTCACTTGCAGCATTACTACAGTTTCACAGCACCTCTATATGTGTTCGGTGTGATACTGAACAAGTTTAATGGGCCTTTGTGTGAGTCATCCATTAATCTCCCCCTTTAAAAGGCAATGTGTATGTGTGCAAGAGGGAGTGGTGTTGCACATTGTGGTTCTGACTCCACCCACAAGTGGCAACAGCTCCACCCACTGCCAGCATGTAGCCTCCCCCACCCCAGCAACCTCTACAGACGTTGCCCACCTCAGTGCAGAAGATACAGAGCTCTTATTCTATTTTAGAGAGTCCGTTTTCATATTCTAGTGTTTCAACCACAGCACATTGTGCATTTTGGGTAACACCCCCCCCCCTTGAAAAAGCCAACCAGATTAACATCTACCTCAAACACACTTTTCTTCTAGTTAGTCTCACTTCAGCCAAAAATAAAGGCCGTTATTTTGCTCAGCAAGGAAGTACTTATTTTTGCAGACGTGTTGTGCTCAGACCTGCCCTGGTCTATTACTGTGCTCCAAAGACTTCAGCTTTATTGCTTCAGTTTTCTTAACATTTTTGCCCATCTTAAATGTTACCACATGGTTCCTTTGGCTCAGCATGTTATCACTTGTTTGTCTATAAATGTGGAAATCGTTATGTTAATGTGAATGTGGATTGTAACTGTAAGTACCACAAGGAATTGCCATATAATTATGAAAATATCTAATAGATATATTTTTCAAAATTCAACACAGCTGTTTTCTGCACACTTTTTCCATTTTTCAATTCCTGTCTTTCTTAGTTTTACTTCTTCTTCTTCTTCTTCTGGTTACTCTGCTTTCCCTCTTACCGTCCCCTTCCATGCTTTCCCCATTCTAAATATTAAGTGAAAGACCAAAATAGGGCAATTTATAATCCCATGTGTATTATAAAGAGGCATCAGATTGCAAATTTAAATGGAAGCTAATGCCAGCAACTAGATCATGTTGGAAACAATTGTTCAAATATATTTAAGAGAATCTCTCAATAGTTACAGACCATAATTTAAAGTTAACTGCTCAAGCTGAAGTTGGGGAAGGTTCAGCCAAATGGCATGCATCTGATGCAGGAAAGGGGCCCCCAATTCTCATTTTGAAGATCCCCATGTAATTTTTGAACAGAACCACAAGAAGCTCTGATACCAACCACAACAATGTGAGTAATTTGTAAGCAAGAGCAAAAGCAGGTCAAATAAGCATTATGTTTCAAGATACTAATAATTCAAAACAGCATAATTTAAACTGAACACAAAACTTTAAGTTACAAACAAGGGTATTCCACAGCCAAAAGGATGCTTGCTATTCATATCACATAAAAACTGTAAAATAAGAATCACTCCAGGAGTGGCAGAATCAGGCATTTTCAGGGGATCTAACAAAAACAGAGTGCCCACTGTTTCCAGAGCTTTGCCATTCCTTTTATGTAGAAAATATCCTGGGTAGCTGAGAACATCATTGATTCACATACACTGTTTTTGTTAAGTGGACCAAGGCCCCTAAAATGAAATCCTAGATCTGGCACACTTTGGAACAATACTATTTGTATATTCTATATCAATAACCGTTTTTAAAATAACAAACACACTATATATCAGAATATTATAGCGATATGAAGAGGATGCCAACTTTCAATTGCTTAAGTATTAAGTTCCTTACTTAATAAATAAATTTATGACCAAAATCCTCTTGTGTAAATTATGCCTGTGGAAGAGTGATGACATCACTGACAGAGGGAGTTTTTTGGCAGGCAAAGACTCCATTCTTCTTTCCCTTGGGCTGTCTGATTCATAAGTAATCTGTTTCATCATTCTGGAACTGTGGGAACTGTGGGATGAAAAGAGGAAGTCTTTAATTCCTCAAAATCTCCTGTTGCCAATGATGTTGTCACTCTTCTGCAGGCATAACTTGCAGAAGAGGTTTTCGTTAAGTGATGTAAGCTCCAGATATTGAAACAGCTAACAGAGAGTGCTATAGAGATATAATCACTAGACTGCACCTCAGTATTAAATTACATGATTACAGTTAGCATATTTTTAGAAGAGGAGCTCCTCAATCAGTGAAACACCTCTGTTTGTCATAGCACATGATTTCCCTTGCTTCAGGTAATCATAGGTTTAAATTGCCAGTTGGACTGCTGAGGCTTGTATTTTTGAGAAAACCCCACCATGGAAAGTCAAATATATGAATCACAGGGACCTAGATTCAAGTACTAGTTCCAAATAAAACAGACATAAATTTAAGAAGTATCTAAATTAGGGACACTTCATTCACTACTGCAGTCTGGCAGTATTACCTGCAGGAAATCAGCAAAATCACCTCATGGGGACATCATAATGCAGTATAGGAGAGCATATAATGAGCATTTTGTGCCTTATTCTGAAGAGAAAAAAATGGATTGAAGGAGAAATTATACAGAGTGCATTATACAGTGACCCACTACCTCTATTCATACTGCTATCTTCTGAGGTTAGCTCAAGATGTTAGGTTTTACATTTATAAAATCCCTGGGTATCTCTGTATTTTGACTGTGCTCGCTCATTTCAATGGGGCTTGCACAAGAAATTCTGGAGGGCTGGGTGGCACGTTAGGATGTGGGACAAGATGTGTGCATGTTGTTTAGATTTTCCATCTTGGGCATCTAAACATTTAGAACCAGCCCAGTGAAGTACCTTGTCTGGAGAGAGGAGATTAAATCATCTCAGCAAGAAGAACAGGATCATAGCTGAAGATGTGAAATTTGAACTCACACTGTCCCTGGCTGGAGACTGGAATTACTTTAAAACTGAGTCATTGTTGTTTCTTTTGCTTCACTTATTGTCTCCTTAGCCCTGAAAAAAACATTTCTTTGAAGCCATTTAAACACCTTTAAAATCCATTTGACCAGTGAAAGAGTGAAACAAAAATAAATAAAAGCATATTCCACAGGCACCAGTGGTGGTATCATGCTACTTTTTCCAGTTCTCTTAAAAACAGGCTCCATTATTTTTCACCACTGTCTTTATTCACAATATGGTGAAATTCTCTGAGCTCACTCTTCAGTTACAGTTCTTGCACAGTGTTTTTGATCCTGAGCATCAGTTCAACACAATATTCTTCTCTCTATATAAATAGAGGTTCTCGAGACAGCATCTCAAGCAATTCCTTCTTTGTCATAAAACTCATGTGCCAGAACTGGGGACTCTATGAGATCCTGTCACAATCATGGTCCCTTTGGTAGTCACTCAGCCACACACTTCCCACTGATCCTGAGATACAAGCACTCAGGGTAAGCAGACATAAGGAGATGCTACAAGACTTGGCTGAGAATGTTTCACTCCCCAACACACCTTTCAGCATTTGAGAGAGTGGTTGCTCCAGGGGATTCAAGACACAAACCACAGTAGGCTACTACCAGCTCCCATTAAAAATATTAAAAACTGCAGTAGCTCGGATGAGGCTAGGACTGGATTGTAATGTCACGTCTCTCTCTCATTCACCCTCCAGATAACTGCTTGAAAATATTTTTGTGTTTTATTAAAGAACAGAAAAAAGGACAATTTTAAAGAATAAAAGTTTCATATGGTCATAAGAACAGATTATTCAAGCAAATAGAAGCAAATGATTACAGGGTTACAGCATTCAAAAACAGAAACATCAGAAAATAATAAACTGTAATTTATCCCATTTTACTCAAACATAAGTAGAGAGATGGATTAAGCCTGAGTTTCCCTCCATGCCCAGCACATCTTCATAGGATCACAAAGTCCTCCATGTGAATTAGGTGGAATCCCTTAATAGAGTGAGAAGCATATCCTCCTCCATGGAATAAATCTCTCCTTTCCCCAAAAGGCTGAGGCTGAAACAAAGCACCATCTTCCCCGAGTCCTATGGACTTGAATGAGATATTTGGGGCCTGCAATCACTTAACAACTCTTAATCCCTTTTGATCAATCTACCAACAAAAGTCATGCCTCCTTTCCAGCTCCAAAATCTGCCTATCCTCAGGCAGGAAGTAGGTTAACTCCGGCCTCACAGATACAAACAGTTGGTGACTGATCTGATAGACAAAAAATAAGCTTTACAGTTCTCTGTCAGTGTTCTGTCTTTGAAAAGCATCCACACATGTGGTGAGGTGTCTTTCCTTTGAAGTAACCCCAATTATAGGAATACAGAAACAGGAGATAGGGAGGAGGTGCAAATAGACTATTTCCAGATGACCTTTTGCCTTGAAAGTTTATGTTCGCATTCACTTACAGGCACATAAAAAACTCCCAAAACTAAGTTTCATTTTTCATGATCCCCAAGTCCTTGCTTTCTTCACAGCTCACATGACGTGAGTGAAACATCATATTTTAATTGCTTAGAAGCCCTAACTTAATCTATATGAATTTGAGCATATGTCTCCCAAATATTGGGTCTTTCCTTTTTTAATACTTCAACATTTTTAAGAAAATATATGCCAAGATATAACATTCATGTCACATACAGCAGATGTCATTGTCAGGCAGCAGGTGGTAGTGGTAAGGAGAAGAGCCATCTTAAAAAATAAAGAAAACTTACTTTATCCTCCAGTCGGATCAGTCTGGCTCCTACAGTATAGTATCCTTTGTCTACCCCCTTTTCTAAATTAAAAGAAAGCGTACAATTATAAGACGGAAAAATGCACCTGATTAAATTAGTTTCAGGTAGAAGCTAGCAGAATGCTAATTGGTAACAGGATTGCAAAAAGTAAAAATAAAAATCTGTGTAATATATTTTATTTGTAAAACAATTGAATATCAAGTTAAACACATTTATAGCAGCATAACTGAGAAGGCAAGATTAATTAAGCATCTGTAAGATCATAGATTCTGTTTCAGATACCCTTAATTAAAAGTTATCTCAACTGAAAATGGGAAAATCTGCCAACACTTACTTCTATATTTTTTCTCCTTTAATCTTTTTTTTTTCTATCCTGAATATGCAGTTTGTGAATTTTGCTATATTCAAGAACAAACTGAAATAAATTTTTCTGTTTCTTCATGAACCAAATTTATTAGGCAGGAGCTATTCATAGGATAAAGACCATGCTGTGCCTACTTGCCATATACAATCTAAGGATGGAAAGCTCAGGGGGGGGGGCAATCCTAACAGAACCTCGCAAAGCTAACTGAACACACAAGAAGTCAAAGCCAGGTGAGTTGAACAGACCACTGGCCTGACTCACATCCAGGTTCAAGTTTATTGTATTAGCTAAAAGCTGTCACAATTGTTTAAAATACAGATATGGTCAAATAAAACCATGGTAAAATCACAGACAAATAAAATAATAAGAGACCCTTTATATCTGGGAATCTCCCACATAATTGATCGCAATGGCTTTCAGAAAATTAGCTCGAATATTTCTGGCCGCTTTTGCGAATAGCGCTGTTCTATATGTAACGTAAGGGTCACAGTCCAAGAGTAACCTGACCACCTTTATCTGAGGGCTTTCCTCCTGTAGAGCAGCCAAAATGTTACCCAGGAGCTTTTCTCTGGGGTTTTGATATAGCTGACAATAGAGTAAATAGTGGAGAACATCCTCTATCTCACCTGCTCCGCAGATACATAGCCTTAAATGTTTAGGGACATTCATATACCTGCCGTCTAAGACAGCGGTTGGCATGGTTTGGAAGTGGAGTTCTGTGAATGCGGTTCTCAAGGAGGCAAAAGTAAGTGTATGTAGGTATTGCGCCATTGAGTGATTTGTTTTCAGCAGATGGTACCAGTGAGAAAAATTTGAAGAGTGAATTAAGGCCAGGTCCTGGTCGTTATCCAATTTATAGAACCAGTCTCTCAACATTCTTTTAACCCCAGAAAAGACAAAAATATCAGTAGAGAGGGATTTAGATTTTAGTAGGGTTTGAACTAAAGTTGCCCAGCCGCCACTCTTCCATTGCTCTACCATACAACGTTTGGGTAGGCGGTGGTCAGGCATATCCATCACCCTCTTATAGTAAGAGAGTATAGCTAGAGTTGCCCTGGCTTTGATGGATACCATGCCTGTCTCTGTTCTAAGATAAGCTGCTGGAGTCCCCTGGGGTACCGCAAGGATGTGTCTCAGAAATTTATTCTGTCCTACTTCAAGATGATGTATGTTGTTCTGATTCATACCCCAGATCTCAATTCCATAAAGCATTTGGGAGATGACCCTCCCTGAAAATACTTTTAAGGCTGGGGTTACTAGTTTGCCACCTTTAGAATGAAAAAATTTGACCAGAGCATGGCTAGATTTCTGCACCGATATTTTCATGCTCTGTATCTGGGATTTCCAGCAGTTTTTCTCATCGAAATGCACTCCCAGGTGTTTGAAGGTCTGGACTTGTTCTATTTTGTTTTCGCCTATAGTCCAGCTAAACTTGGGGGGATGCTTTCCAAAAATCATCACTTTAGATTTTGTGTAATTTATTTTTAGTTGCTCTAGGTGGCTAAACTCTTGGAGCTTATTTAAGCTTTGTTTCAGTCCCTTTTTGTTCATGGATAATAGTACAATGTCATCCGCATATATGAGACTTGCAATCTTATAGTTCCCAATTGAGGGGGGGAAATGGTCTGGATGGTTTAAAGCTGTTACAATATTATTAATATAAAAGTTAAAAAGTAGGGGTGCGAGTAAGCATCCTTGTTTTACCCCTTTGTTAGTGTGAATTTCCTCTGTCAGCCTTCCATCTGTGCTAATCCTTACCCTCAACGTTGTGTTGGAGTATAGTTCTTGTATTAGAGTTAGGAGTCTCTTATCGATGTTGGTCTCTGTGAGCTTATCCCACAGGCGGTTTCTAGTGATAGTGTCAAATGCAGAGGAGAAGTCAATAAAAGCTGTGAGCAGCCATTTGAATGGCCTGGTGGTATATTTGCACACAAGATGATGTAGCACGTAGATTTGATCTACTGTGCTATGTCCCTTCCTAAAACCTGCTTGTTCCTGGTGAAGGATATTATTTTCCTCCATCCATTTAGCCAGCTTCTGGGAAAGAAGGCGGGTATAAAGCTTGGAGCTGATATCCAGTAAGCTGATTGGGCGGTAATTCTGGGGGATGGATTTATCACCTTTTTTGTAAATTGGGAAAATTATGCTCTGCCTCCAACCCATCGGGAAAAATTCCTGTAGCATTAATGTGAGAGAAGAGCTGTGCTAGGACTGGGGCCCACCATTCCGGGTTGTTCTTATACACCTCTGGCGGGACCATGTCCTCGCCAGGTGCTTTATCTGTTGCTAGGGCATCGATAAGTTTATACACTTCCTGTTCTGAAACTGGGGGCCATTCGGGTGTAGAGTTTAGTAAAGTCTGGAGGGTTCTCACTTTTTGTGGCCCAGTGTCTGCATCACTATTGAAAATAGTTTGAAAGTAGTGGCACCAGGCATTTGCCGTGATGCAGGCATTTGGTGCAGGATTGCGACCTGTATCCATAGCTGAGACCATGCTCCAGAATTTTCGCTCTTTCCTTTCCAGCACAGTCTGCCCTAGTTCCTCCCACTGGGCTTACATGAATGCCCATTTCTTTTGTTTTAAAAGTTCCTTATATTTTGAGCGGTAGCGAGCCAGCGCCTCCAGATTCGAATTTTAATGCATCTTCCTCGTCTTCCTTGTTAAGTGAGCTAGCTGCTTTTTGATTAGTCTACATTGTTGGTCGTACCATCCCCCTCTATGTGGAGCCGGGGAAGACTCCTGTGGCTTTTTAGTTAATAGAGGTCTTAAGTTAGAATTGATATAGTTGGTGCCCTCTATTGGATCCCTATGTCCGATTACAATATCCCTATGTGCACTCAGCAGATGTGGGTTGTTTAGGTGTTCCCAAATTGGTTGGTCGACAAGGGGGGGGACCATTTTAAGCGTTTCCCTACAATCATAGTTCTCTCTGCCCAATCAGCCGGTGGTGGGGGCAACTGTGGAGTTGTCAGGGGGATGGAGAGACAGATGGGTAGGTGGTCGCTATCGGGTCGGTCTAATATATTATATTTTGTCTCCTGGGACACCAACCTAGGGGAGCAATGACTCACATCCTTGATACAGTTGAGCAAGCCCCTCCCTTCCTTACATTGCCCTTGGGAAATAATGGACAGGACAATAGCCCTTAGGAAGAATACAGATCTTAGGAAGAATACAGATCATCATCTCTTGCTTCTGTTGGGATGGTTAGCAACGTGCCTGGAACAGGAAATGGAATGGAAGACCTCCCTCTTTTCTGACTGAATAAGTCAGGGAAAGGAAGGAATGGGTTTTTGGGGGGCTGAGGCTGGTATTTGGGGATTAGATACAGCAGGTTGGAAGAAGAAAGGGGTCTGAAGTGTTTCATCAGCTGCAGTTTTAATCCAAGCCAGAAAATAATAGTCTTCTTCCAACCCATATAATTTAATAGCAGATGCAGCCTATAGATCTGTACCTGGAAGAAAGAGGCCAGGTTTTCCCAGGGAATGATCCAGCCTAGAGAAAAAGAGAATTTACTTACATCAGAATGTTATCCAGTGGATTTTTGATCTTTCCCCTCATCATATATATATGCATTCTGTAGTCAGTGAACCAAGATCCTATACAGGAATGTATAGAATTCTAACCCCATTCTGTTCCCACATTAAGTAGTAGAGAATCAACAACTTTACCCTCCCCCCCTTTACTCCTGTGTTAGTGATATAAATTCTTGTTTGTTTTATTCTCACAGGTGCAAAATTGTTTCATTCTTTATTATACAGTCACAGGTCCAAGTTAAAACAATATAACAATAAGAACAAGATTGAAAAAATTATTAAAACACCCACATATATAGAAAAAGTCATCATTTAGATTAATAAGGCCTTTTTATGAGATCATACAACAGAAAACAAGAACTTAGCTTTGTAACTGTTTGGTTTGTACCTGCCAACAAATACTCCAAATACCATGTGAATGGACTTCCAGGGCATTTTCTCACAATAGGACAGAGAAGTATGTTACAATCATCTCTTTGGAGGCTACATTCAAACAAGACATGGGTCAAACACTCAACTACTTCATCTCCACAGGCACACAGCCAACCATCATAGGGGGTGCTGTGAGAGCATCCTTCCAACATTGCATAAGGGAGACAATTGAATCTGGCCCCGGAGAAAGCATGCCAGTATTTGGGGACAGCAAGTATATCCAAAAACCGAGCATGCTTTGGAAATTTTAGGCCATGATGTATTGGTGAACAAGATCCATGGATCTTTGATAGGGAATATTGCAAGTCCACATCTTTGATTCTTTGTTCTAGAATGGATTTTATAGTAGAGAAAGTCCATAGAAAAGTCTAGTAAGTGTAATTTTGCTGAAAATCCCTTAACCCAAGAACTAATAAAAACATCTTTCTGCAAGACATAAAGGTAACCCAAGGATGGGTCAGTATACACAATTTTTAACCAATACCGAAAGGCAAGAGACCAAGCTCTCCACTCTACAGATGTGAGGCCCGCCTCTAATCGTAGTCCTGCAGAGGAGGCACATCTGGGCATTCCAAAAACGGAGCGCAACAGATTTGAGAGCACAGTTTCAAGATCTGAATTAAAACCTTGAATCCATACTGCTTTACCATATAGCAGCTGGGATAAAAATTTCACCTTAACTACTTGTAATGCAGCAGGAATGAATTGTGCCTCCTTGGTGTAAAAAACAAAACAAAACGAAAGCCATCTGCACTACTGACTGTTTGTGGCTGGTCCAAAGGAGAGTTGAACTAAAAACAATGCTCAGGTATTTAAACTTCTTGACCTGCTCAGTGTGCTATCCATCAATTATCCACTTGTTTACCTGAATGTGTCTAGAAAAAACCATGATCTTGGTTTTCCTAAAATCAATAGTGAAATAAGAACAGCATCGTCTGCATAGAGCAACAAAGAAACCTTGGTTTCAGCCAATTTTGGTCCGTGGAATTCTGATGTTAAGCACCTCTTTATCAAGTCATTAAGGTAAAGATTAAATGATGTGGGGGCTAGTATACAGCCCTGGCGGACCCCCACCCCCCTTTAGCAGTACGAATAGAATTTGTCAAAAATACCATTCAGTCCACACCTTATTTGATTTGTGGTATGGTGATAAAGGCATCTAATAAGATAAAGCAGTTCTTTATCAATTGAGGAGACATTTAATTTAATAATTTATCCAAGGGTGGGACTAATACCCTGCTATCATAACCCTCTGGAAGCTAAGAAGACTGTTCAAAAACAAACAAACAAATAAAACTGAAGTGACTAGAGGGCTGCACTTTGCCCACGCCTCACCTCTTTAGTCTTCTGAAAGTGTTTGACCTCCATACACAATGAGGAGGCCATACTAGCAATGCCCCCTTTTTGTTTTGTTTATTAAGTGAAAGTGAGACTTTGAATAAGGTTCTATGCTGGCTCCTCATCTGAGCCTGGAAACACAGTACACACAGGCTGAAATCATGTTGCTTAGAGTATTAAGTTGCAACTAGACTAGGCCCACTGAGTCAGTGGGATTTGGTGAGTCAACTCCTCTGTAAGTTTCATTGCTTCAGTGGGCCTACTCTAGTTGTGAGTTACTACATGCAGGAACAGGATTTCAGGCACTGTTTCACAATGACTGAATAAGGCTTCTGTGATTTGGGCTACAGATCATGTGGAGAGCCTATGCATGTGCTGCTCGATGAAAATAAGTGCATTTTTCAGACTTCCTTTAGATGTTTGGTTGCCTCAGCTCAAACTCACGACCATGGAGTCAGGAATATCAGATGGTTAGATCCATTACCTGGGTGCCACTAGCTGAAACCATTTTATTTGGGCATCTTGTGGATGCTGTTGGATTGCAACTCCCATCATACCTCACCGCTGGCTCTACTGGATAGGATGGCTGGGAGCTATAGCTGAGAAATATTTAGATAACTACTAGTCACTTACACCTGCTTTACATAGAAACAAAAGAAGAAAATCATATTATCTAATAGTGTTTATAATGAGACTTACATTATGTATGCTTTAATGATTTCCACGCTTTGAGTTATTTCTCTCAAAATTATGTGTTCCTCTTTCCTAGCCCAGGGGATCTTTTCAGGAACAGAGGAAACATTTATTTTGACTCAGTGGCCATAATCCTATTCCTTATGTATGCTGGTGTAACTGCAAGAGCATAAACCACAAAAGAGAATTGTTGCTTATTACAGATTTGCCAACTGTTGTTGTGTGCCAAGTCACATGACTGTCAAACAGGGAGGAATACAAGCGGCAACAGTAAACTAGTGTAAATTTGTCACTGTGGTTTATGCTGTTCCACATAAGCAATAGGATCCTGGATGACAGATAGCACTGCATACCTTCTTTGGAGTTCTTTTATCCGAACCATCATATTGAGGTGCCCTTGAGAGTACTGTTCAATTACATCACGGACATCATAAGGCTTCCGAGCTTGCTGTGAAATGAGAAGAAATAAAAACTGAAAAGATGAGAGTCTCCATTTAGTGTGTTCTTTACACACTCGAACCTTATAGATGTTAATACTGCGAATACTTAGGGATTTCTCTAGTTCTTTGAAGTGTGCACACCTGATCTTGATGTACTCCTTACTTTGTAAGATTGGCTTGTCTTATACTCAAACCAATATCACAGATGGGAGGTGGGTTGAGAATAAGGAGGAGTGGGTTTCTTAAATCTATCCAGTGAGTTCACAGGAAATGTGAGACTCACATATGGAACTTTCTCATCTGCAGCTGTCTCTTAATCACTGCACTGTACAAACCCAAGATGTCACACGAAAGAAGCTGTTTTATATGCCATGTATAATTTTTATTGTTGCTCTATTCTGTTATTTCTTACTGCTTTCTTAGTGTTTTGCGTTTCAGGGTCAGATTATAAATGATGATCTAAATTGTTAATTTATCACTGCACCTTCATTGTTCTACAACTCTTAGAAGGAAAGACAGGATATAAATATTTAACATAAAATAAATATATTCAGAATATTATGGCAGATTTATGGACATCATTTACTGTTTTTATGGTACACTTGGAAAATTATTTTATGGTTTGAGATTGGCCCCTTTCCAGAAAGAGAGATTTATATGCTTAGTAGGCTTTTGCAAATACAGATTAGATATGAATGTCAAGATACATATTATATAAATCCAAGATGAGTTGGGAACTATCCATGCTGTTTTTTCCCACTTCTAAACAAGCACAGCTTCTTTAATCAAATTTGTTTGTTGTGACCAAAGGCTGTGGCATAAAGGGAAACGAGCTACAAAAAATAAATACAAGGCAATACGACAATAAATATCATTGCAATCTTAGATCTAGATTAAAGATGTTTCTCATACAAGTGTATTTAGTGTCACACTAATTTGTTGTTGTTTAGTCGTTAAGTCGTGTCCGACTCTTCGTGACCCCATGGACCAGAGCACGCCAGGCCCTCCTGTCTTCCACTGCCTCCCGGAGTTTGGTCAAATTCATGTTGGTAGCTTCGATCACACTGTCCAACCATCACGTCCTCTGTCGTCCCCTTCTCCTCTTGCCTTCACATTTTCCCAACATCAGGGTCTTTTCCAGGGAGTCTTCTCTTCTCATGAGATGGCCAAAGTATTGGAGCCTCAGCTTCAGGATCTGTCCTTCCAGTGAGCACTCAGGGTTGATTTCCTTCAGAATGGATAGGTTTGTTCTCTTTGCAGTCCAGGGGATTCTCAAGAGTCTCCTCCAGCACCACAATTCAAAAGCATCAATTCTTCGGCAGTCAGTCTTCTTTATGGTCCAGCTCTCACTTCCATACATCGCTACTGGAAAAACCATAGCTTTGACTACGCGGACCTTTGTTGGCAAGGTGATGTATCTGCTTTTTAAGATGCTGTCTAGGTTTGTCATCGCTTTCCTCCCAAGAAGCAGGCGTCTTTTAATTTCATGGCTGCTGTCACCATCTGCAGTGATCATGGAGCCCAAGAAGCCCAAATGCGACACTAAATACACTTGTATGAGAAACATATTTAGTGTCACACTTCTCCCTCCTCTGCAATAGCACAACTCTTTTTGTTCTGGGGGAGCTACCATAGGGGATTTTGAGGATGTGAGGGGTTTGTTGCTGTTATTTGTTTTGGTAAGCAGACCCAATGTGGTATAGTGATTAGAATGGGAGTGGATGATGTTGGTTGGGTCAAGGGCCAGTTTTCAGCTTTGCTTGCAGCCAAATTATTAAAAGTTGCCAAAATTCAGCAGCATAGTTTCCTCAGTACTTTCTGGGATTGCTGAGGTTGGAACATGTTTGGTTTAACTTCTTTGAAGTTGCTAAGTCAATAAATATTGTTTGATGCTTTTCTTTTCTACCCAAAACAAACTTCGGGGCCTGAATTGTTTAAAGCCTTTGCCTGGAATATTTACATCATCTTAATTGCGAACTATTATTTCCTTTTACATGACTTGATGGTTAGGGAGTGTTTAGGCCACAGAGACCCATAGAATCTGATGACTATACAGTCCCTAACTACTGAGACAAGTATTAGCAAATACTTAACAATCTACGGTGAAGAAGTAAATATTGCAGCTGAAGATTTCATGTAGTTAAAACAAATAAAATGCAGAAATATATTTCTGGTGGAAAAGACTAATGCTAACCAACATTTTTTGACTTAGCAACATCAACTAAGGTACATTCTCACCTCCATGAAGGCTAGGAAGTGTTCAAGAAGCCAGGCCACCAAATTTCTACAGCAGATGGTGCTGTGGATTTTTGGCAGCTTTTAAAAATAACTGTTTTAGAGGGTGCAAAAATTGCTTGAGGAGGCACACGGCCCATCCCAGGGTCATCATGTTGACCAGGGAGTTGGGAGAAACACACTGGAGTCTTTATGGAGGCAACCCTTTCTGCTAGATCTACATATTGTAATGATGAAGTGTACAAGCCACTTTGAGCCCATCAGAAGAAAAGTGTGATGCAATGGTAGCTAATGACTAAGTAAATACATTCCAGTTCTGAAGTGCAGCATATTGGAAATGGAGTGGCACCAACTTAGAAGGTCATCCAGTTGTGGCCAGAGAAGCAGCCTGGACCACAGATGGGACATTTGGCGGGATCCATCTGAAATGGTGGATGGCATGTGTTCCATGCAGGCTTCAGACATGGAAGATGATGGAGGGCTGGCCACTGGGTTCTGTGGCTTCCCAGTTGCTGGCTGCATCCATTTAAAAGCATGCCTCAAGGCAGATAGACCAAAGTGATGCAATTTTTACTCCAGTCCACCTCCATGGCTTAAAAACAGAAACTCAAAGGCTCCCCATCCATTTTGTGGCTCACCAACCTTCCCTCCTTATTTGTTGTTGTTATGCACAATGGGTTGGTTTTTGTAGGTGTTTAAGGTTTGTGGAGTTGGTGTAATAGTCGTGTAGAGGTTGTAACAGGGTATCTTGTTTCTTTTTTAAAATTCTGGAATAACTTTGTTCATGGATTTGGGCATTGGAGTGGACCTCAGTGGTGCTGGGGCAGCAGGCAGGAACCTGTCACCTCCAGGTATGAGGAATCCCCTTAAGGGGGAGTTGGGGATGGGGTTCTGGTCTGTCTTAGCTTGAGGGCCAAAGGCACAGCTTTGTCCCAGGTGGCAAGGAGCCACAGAGTGGTGTATGCCCACATGGTCAAAGGCATGTCACTCCTGGTGGTGACCCTCAGAAAATCACTGGTGGGTGGTGGTATCATTGGAGGTGCTATTAATTAATTAATTAATTAATTAATTAATTAATTAACGAACTAACTAACGAACGAACGAACGAACTAACTAACTAACTAACTAACTAACTAACTAATATGCCGCCCACACTACCCAAAGGTCTCTGGGCGGCTTACAACAATTTAAATGCAATAAAAAGATAAACAGATAAAACAATTAAAATACAATTAAAAATACAGTGCTCTAAAAATTGCCATCAGGACCCACAGTTGATATTATTTCAATTAAAAACCTTCTGGAACAGGAAGGTTTTGACCTGGCGCCGAAACATAATCAACGTCGGCGCCAGACGAATCTCACTCGGGATGGCATTCCATAATCTGGGGGCAGCTGCCGAAAGTCTACAAGCCATCCCTCTTACCTCCTTGAGGGATGGCTCTTTCAGGAGGGCCCCCTGGCTAGATCTTAACTGCCGGGTAGGTTCATATGGAAGGAGGTGGTCCTTCAGGTATCCAGGCCCAAACCATTTAGGGCTTTATACGTCAAAACAAGTACTTTGAATTGGGCCCGGACAGTGACTGGTAGCCAATGTAATTTGAACAGAATCGGCCTGATGTGTTCCCCAGAGGCCCCACCACTCACCAGCTGTGCAGCTCGATTCTGAACTAGTTGCAGTCGCCAGACCGTCTTCAAAGGCAGCCCCACGTACAGTGCATTGCAGTAATCTATACGGGATGTTACCAGTGCATGCGTAACTGTCATGAGACTCTGCTTGTCCAGGTTGGGCCGTAGCTGGTATAATTTCCACAGCTGAAGGAAGGCGCCCCTGGCCACTGAGTCCACCTGGACTTCCAGAGTTAGACTGGAGTCCAGGAGCACCCAAAAGCTGTGGACCCTGTCCCTCAGGGGGAGTGCAACCCCATTCAGGGCAGGGAAATGGCCCTCTAGCCTGTCCGGCGAAGCACCCACTAACAGCACTTCCGTCTTGTCTGGATTGAGTTTCAATTTATTAACCCTCATCTAGTCCATTATCAGGTCCAGACACGAGTTCAGCACAGAAACCGCCTCACCTGGATTGGTGAAAAATGAGAGGTAGAGCTGAATGTCGTCAGCATATTGCTGACTCCTCAGCCCAAACCTCCTGATGACCTCTCCCAGAGGTTCCATGTAGATGTTAAACAGCATGGGGGACAGTATCGAGCCCTGAGGAACCCCATGACCTAAATGCCATGGGGCAAAGCAACTGTCCCCCAGCATCACCTTCTGGACACAGTCAGCCAGGAAGGAGCGGAACCACCGTAAAGCAGTGCCCCCAACTCCCAACCCAGCCAGTCTATCCAGAAGGACACCATGGTCGATGGTGTCGAAAGCCGCTGAGAGGTCCAGGAGTATCAACAGGGTCACACTCCCCCTGTTTCTCTCCCAGCAAAGGTCATCGTACAGGGCGACCAAGGCAGTCTCCATACCAAAGCCTGGCCTGAAACCCGATTGAAATGGATCCAGAAAATCTGTTTCATCCAGCAGCGCCTGGAGTTGCCCGGCCACAACCCGCTCCAACCTTGCCTAAATAAGGGAGGTTCACCACTGGTTGGTAGTTAACCACCAGCCCTGGGTCCAGATTAGGCTTTTTAAGGAGTGGCCAAATTACCACCTTTTCAAGGAGGTAGGGACCACTCCCTCTCTCAAAGAGAGGCGTTCACGGCCTCCTGGACCCAGGTGCGACACCCCCCCCCCGGCAGATCTTCCAATTAGCCAAGATGGGCAAGGGTTGAGTGGAGTGGTGGTAGAACGGACAGATCCAAGCACCCTGTCCACATCCTCAGGTCTCAACAATTGAAACTCATCCATTCGTACTTGTCCTAAGCACGGCACACTGGACACATCTTCTGATTCTGTACTAATGGTGGAATCCAACCCACTGTGAATCTGAGTGATTTCCCCCTCAAAATGAATGGCAAACTCATCACAGCGAGCTGATGAGCGGTCAGGGACCTCCACTAGACTTCCCGGTTGAAGAAGATCCCAGACCACCCAAAACAGCTCTGCTGGACGACATTCTGAGGAAGCAATACGGATGGAGAAATATTGCTATTTTGCCAGCCGTATTGCCACAAAATAGGCCCTATAATGGGCTCTAAGTTGTGTTCGATCGGACTTCCAGCAGGATTTCCTCCACCTGCTCTCCAGCCGTCTCCCCTCTCGCTTCATCGCCCACAGTTCAGATGTATACCAAGGAGCTGTCTGGGCTCTGCGTGCAGGCAGAGGGCACTTAGGCGCAATCGTGTCAACCACCCAGGTCATCTCCCTATTCCATAGGGTGACCTGAGCTTCAACTGGAGTGCCGACCATATCAGACGGATAATCCCCCAGAGCATTCAGAAAACCATCCGGATCCATTAGTCTCCGAGGGCGGATCATCTTAATAGATCCCCCACCCTTGCAGAGGAGAGAAGAAGCTAATAGACTAAACTTGAACAGGAAATGGTCTGACCATGACAATGGGGTCTCTTGACGCACTGGACCCTTTCCTGATGCTGGGCCAGGAACACTGCTGTAATCAATGTTGTGTCATTTTCTCCAAAAGTTGGCTGGTCGTGATCATTGTTATTGTTTGTGTTTAGATGGCCCAGGCCTGCTCAGCTTTAGGCGAATAAAGGAGCACAGCAGTAGGGGAATTCTTAGTACCTTCGTGTCATAGATTTTTTTTCCCTCTAGAAGTCTCATAAAGCATTAAAGATAACAGTTTATTGTCCTGGGTCATTTGGCTTCTGAAATTCCCATCAACATTCTGAAGAAAATGCATTATCTAAATTAGAAGCAAGGGTCGCCCTTAATGTTAAACAGGGGTGGCCAACTTGGAAGACATGGGAGCCAATTTTGCCACCTAGGATCAAGTGGAAGTTGCACTCCCTTTGCTGTTGCTCTCCTGAAATTCAGTGGAAATTTGTGCTGTTGAAATGTGAAAGCAGAGCAGGGAAAAGATCCATCAAAACAGGTGGGAAATGCTTGTTTAGAAGATAGTTTTTTAAAAAGAGCTTTCAGTGGTTTGCTGCTGAAATGTGGCCACTTTTGAAAAAATTGCATGAAGTACAGCAGAATTCTCCCTATTATCTTTGGCTTTGTAGAGCTGTGGAAAGCTGTGTGGGCGGAGTGGGGGGGGCAGTCCGTTGCACTAGTGAAACAAAAAAATTCCAACTAGCAACTAAAGGCTTCACAGTTTTGTTAATACAAACACTAGACATAAGCAGAATATAATATTAAGCCTATCTTATAATTTGATTTTATGGGACCTCTTATTACACAAGGGATGCCCAATGTGGTGTAGCAGATAGAGTGATAGACTCAGAAGACCTAGGTTCGAATGCCCACTCAGCCATGAAAACTCACCAGGGGAGTGGAACTGGAAAAACCACTCCTTAAATAGCTCACCTGGGAATGCAGCCTCCCTTATAACAGACACAATATTCTTTCCTGATTTTTCCAGATCTACTTTGCTAGTGGTGCTGTCTACCCAAATGGTAAAAGACAGAGACACACACAGAGAGAGAGGATCACATCAGGTTGCATGAACTGGGCCCACTATGTTGTTCTCACATTGACTGAACCAAACATCATCCTGGAATGGTGGATGGAACTGGTGCACACACACATCTCACTGCCATATCTATAAGGCAGAACATGAGCTATGCATACAGTAAATAAGCCAATAATGTAGAAGTCAAGTGTGTATGATTTACCTTCTTCTCTCAAGGGTGTGTGTCTCTGCATGATATAACAAAGCAAGCTCAGTATCAAAGTTGCACAGTGGATTTTGAACAAAGATTTTAAGGTTGATGGGATGGGAGTCAGCCTCTTGTGTAGTCATGAAGAAGCTTTGATATTAGGCTTGGCTTTTAATCTAGTTCTTACTCTGTTTTGAATACTCACCACTTTAAGCACCTTTAGCTTTACAGGAGCTGAGCCTTATACCTATGTGCACAATGGGACATTTACTTCACACTTTGTCTCATATACAAATACACAAAAGTGTGTGTGTGTGTGTGTGTGTGTGTGTGTGTAAGTGTAATGCCTAACCACCTGTTTTTCAAAGCATGTAAAAATAAAAAATGGTACCTGTGGAAATTCTCTAAGATAATCATCATGTTGCTTTCTAGACATAATATTTTGTTGTTGTTGTTGTTTCCACAATGAAATCCTTTCATTCTGCATAAAAGTTTGATGCTACTCACTCTGGAACTGAATACATTTTGCATGCTGGATGTGGGCTACAGCTAGGACGCAACGCTAGCATAAAGATTTAAATACAAATCAACCTGAATAAAAAGAATAGCTAGCACACACATCTCCCGCCTCACATCTAGTTTTAATTTCTTATTAGACTGCTTTGCTACTAAAATCCAAAGACCAACTGGGGTTGCCCAAGAATAAGTACTAAAGAAGAGAAAAAGTAAACCTGGCAAATTTACATGAGAATGCTGTTATTAATGGGGTAAACACAGAGAATCTGGGAGTAAGCAGGGCGAGGGGAGACTGTACAAGCTTTAGCTTCTGCTGTTTTGGAATCTGCATAAGCTCAGTGGGGAATCTGGGGCAAGTTGGGTCTCCTTTTTGGCTGTGGTTCAAGGGAGTAGAAAAAAGGGGGAGAAGGTACACTAAAAATCTAGTAATTGAAAAATAACTAACAACAGCTCATTAGTTGTGTTGTCTGTTTCCACTCTACCACAGCCTCAGCCAGAGCCATTAGCATGCATTAAACACCTCCACTGTGTGATGGAGTCATGCTTGGAGTGCAGCCATGGGATCCTAGAAATTGCAGATAAAAGCAGAGAGGAAAAACAGATCTTAGAGAAGAAAAGAAAAAAGAAAAAGAGCAAGAAACCCAGAAAATCATCCAGACAAAACTAGTTTAGTCAATCATCTGCAATCTGGGTCTACTTGGACCCTGGCTTTGGGAACACAGGTTTACTAGTCTCTTGGCAAATGTGTACATGTGCTTGGAGGGAAGAGAAGGCCTGCTATACTCTCGATTTTCAAACTGAAATTATTGCTTTTAAAAAAAACACACCTCTTCCAACTTCAGTGCTTACAGATGCTGACATGTCATTATTTCTGGCCAGGAAAAAAAAAAGCAGACCATTGTCTCTCTCACAGGACAACTGTGCCAGTATCACTCTTTGGATTGACTGGCAGGGGTGCTTTCAGAGTACTTGGTCTAAATACATCCCTCCCGCCTCCCAAAAAAACTATTTGGGGGGCTGTCTCTATTGAATTTGACTGGCTCAGAGCCTAGATGTGCTATAAAGAGCTGAAAACAAAAACGGAGATGGGGTGGGTGGGGGGGAAAGGCTACCCAAATGCATAATGAATTTTCTTCCTTCCCAATAAAGTTTATTTTTCCAAACCTTCCTTTGTGCATATAGAACAAAGATTTGTGTTGTTAAGGAATGCAAGATGAAAACTTGCTGAGCCCAGTCAAATGCCTAGAATGACTCAAGTCATAAATATCTAGAATAAAAGCAACAAAGGGAGTGGGGGGGCACTAATCTGCTATCTTTTCTCCCATTTTCTGAACAGCTTCTTTTAAGTGCAAACACCAGAAAAAAATCAAGAAGTACCAAAAAAAACTGACTGTGATCTTAGACAGCGAAACCAACTCAAGTAGTCCAGAGTGAGGGCCTGGCTACATATTACACACATCACATGAAAAAGAGCCATTGTGTGAAATACACATTCTGGGAATTCTGACAGTTCCCTAGACAATGGCACAAAAAACCTGGAGGGGCCACTGTCAGCTTTCCTCTCTGTCCTCCTTTGTCTTTGCTTATCTTTCACTTCAGCAACTTAATGTTACTTAGAGATTTGAAAGGGTGGAGAAAGGACTATTATATGCTAAGATGAAAAAAACAAACCAACCAGCAAACAAACAAATAAAGGGGAAAAACAGATGGTTAATGACAGTCAGATGGCCAACATCCCCTTCCTGTTGTCTGTCTGTCTGCCTTCTGAATTCCGAGCAGCCAGAGCCTAATTTGAATGCAATAGCTACTTTTCACATAATGAGTGGAACATGCAACTAGGTGGTACAGAGCCACGAGGCAACTGCTGTTTTTGTGTGTGTGTGTGGGGGGGAGAGACCACCAGGAGCTGCACTGTTGCCAATGCCACATCACCCCTAGAGCGTCTACCACTCTGGAGAGACAGTGTTGTCGGCTATTTCCCACATGCTAGGTTCTGAGGACCTCTCAAAGCCAGGCATCATTATCTTGTCCAACAGATGTACCTGGACAGGCTACAAACAATACCTGGCTCTGATGGATCTTTTAAAGAAAATAGCAGGCCCTGTGCAGAGCAGTATGTTTGGTGCTGCTGCTTTCCACAAAGTCTAAATGAGAGGCAGAAGCAGTGAGGGTGAGCAGCAAAAGCAAGAGACAAGTGGCAGCAACTGGGAGAAGCAGGGGTGGTAGCAGGAGTGCTAGTAGGGCAACTGGCAGTGCTTGAAGTCACAGATGTGCTAGCATGGCTTCTCTTTCTACCCCTGGCTGCAGGACAGTTTGGACTGCTCCTAAGTTTCTGAATACTATTAGCTATATTCTAATCAAGGTTGCACAATGCAGTTGTAATACAGGCACTATTTAGAATCAGGTGTCTTACAACTTAAGCTTTATATTATATGTGGCTCAATATGAAATAACCAACTCTATAAATAGTCAGAAACGTCATGGTAGGTTGGTGAAACTGTTTAAAGAAGGGAGTAAAATTCTTCCTATGATTTTCCCTTGCCAATAGTCTGGCTACAGCTCTGGATGAAGTGAAATTCCTAAACACTTTTTAAACATATCCACATATGTTGCTCTACACTAGCGCAAAAAAGATGTAACGAAAATGCATGTCATTATGGCTAGATGCGGCATCTCATAGGAAATGTGTAGTTGGCACACTAGCTTCAGTTCTCCAAATGCTCTCCCAGCCACTGTCAAAACCTGAGGCTGGAAGATGGAGATACAGTCATATGAAAACGAAAGTATACCCTTTTTGAATGTTATGATTTTCCACATCAGGACATAATAAAAATAATCTGGCCCTTGGCGGGTCTGAAAATTAGGTAAATACAACCTCAGATGAACAACAACACATGACCTATTACACTGTGTCTTGACTTATTTTACAAAAATAAAGCCAAAATGGAGAAGCCAGGTGTGAAAAACTAAGTACACCTTTACTGCTTCCATAGGAACTAAGAGGCTAAGTAGCAGTCAGGTGTAGCTAACCAAATGCCCTTGAGTAATTGATCATCAGCAAATGTGACCACCTCTGTAAAAGCCAAAGTTTTAGCAGTTTGCTAGTCTGGAGCATTCAGGTGTGTGTTAATACAATGCCAAAGAAGAAAGATATCAGCAATGATCATAGAGAAGCAATTGTTGCTGCCCATCAATCCGGGAAGGGTTATAAGGCCATTTCCAAACAATTTAAAGTCCATCATTCTACCGTGAGGAAAATTATTCACCAGTGGAAGACATTCAAGACAGTTGCCAATCTTCCCAGGAGTGGACTGTGAGGATATGGGTTTTATAGTGTTTGTTTCCCAAGCCTTGCAGGTGTTTCATCTCAACCAGAGATCTAACTGTTCCTGTGAAGAAGAGTCAAGGCCATTTCTCAGGACTGATAACCATAACATTCTTTGCTAATGGGGGTACCAGCATACCAGCCTGGGAATGAGAGACGGGAGCTGTGGAAAGTTACAAGTTGGGCGTGGAGTTGTGGACAAAGGACTGTATGCTGATTGGATATCATCATGGAGCAGAGACTTTAATTTCAGTTATAGAAAGGGAGGTTGGTTGGTGTGTGCGTGCGTAAATTGGAGAAGGAGAAGAACATGGATGACAGGTTTACAGCCTTCGCTGACTGATTGGAGACTTAGTCATGGTTACTTAGAATAGCCTAGTAATTAAGTAGTAAAGCTTTTAGTTAGTAAGTATTTTATTGTTTTATGGGAAAGTCTTACAGGAGCTTACTTAATACCTAGATGCTTTGTATTTAACCAGTACAATTGTATCTTTTTGCATTTCTTTTGTTTTACAACTTTTTACTCTTTTTGAATAAATATTCTATATTTTACCCAAGTGTGATTCTTGGGGGCAAGGGTGAGAGTGCCTAAAGAACGTGCCTTAGCCACAATGGCATTGCTTGCTGTTTTTGGTTATTTGGGTGTTCTAACTAGTAAGGCTGGTGTGCATGGATCAAAGTACACAGCTAAAGAGTTTTAAGCTTAATTAACGGAGTAAGTGGGAATCTACAGACAGAAGCTTGCCCATAGTTGCCCACTCACGCACCTTCTAGATCTCACCCAGTCTAGAATAGAAAGGTGGTAGATGTTGGGAGCTACAGTTTGGCTCCTTCCCCTAGTGGAATGACTTCTCTAAGGAGATGCATTCCTGACATGGACATCCAAGCAAATTCACCTCAAAGACATAGGTATTCTTAGAGAAGGGCCATGCTAATCAACCTAGCTTCATATTCCGCTTGAGGCCAAAGCTTTTTTCCCTCTAAATGCAGACTTCTAAAATTGATTCAAAAACTATATTATCTATGAGACATGGGAAGCCATTAGTTTTCAGTGTGTGAATGTCCCATGGATATGATGGGTATGTTAGAAAATTGTGACCTACATAGTCATGGAGGAGAATAAGATCTTAAAAAGAAGATGGAGTTGGGTTTCATCAGTACAATGATGGTACCAGATCACAAAATTCTGGACAGTCTCTTTCAGGTTTTTCACGTACATGTGAAATAGTATGGGGAATCATGAAACCCTGAGACATTCCCAGCCAGAAAGGAAAACAAACAAACAAACCCAGTAATTTCACAGCTTAAATGAGTGAGTTGTAAAATATTATTATCTACTTTTAAAAATATTTTTAAAAATATTTTCACAGGCAGGAACTAAACATGTATGGCCAGGAAGAAGTTATAGGCTTTCTTTCACATTGAATGCTGCGGCAGGGTTAAAAGTGACAGACGTCTGACCCTTGCCATATATCGCTGCTTTGCTGACTGCAGACACATTCTGATCGATCAGAATGCTATGCTATGCAAATAGCTAAGTTTAGAAGTTCAAAATTTTAAGGAAATTTAAGCAAATTTCAGAGCATTTCAGGCTTTCAAAACCTAATTATAAACAGCTTTAACTGCTGGATAGCTCAGTGGTTTAGGTCTCTGGCTACAGGTTCGGAGTTTGATTCCCCACTGTGCCTTCTTGACAAAGACTGGACTGGATGATTGATCCATAGGGTCCCTTCCAGCTCTGCAGTTCTAAGGTTATTTATTTACAGTATATCACAGAAGTGAGTACACCCCCTCACATTTCATAAATATTTTAGTATATCTTTTCATGTGACAACACTGAAGAAATGACACTTGGCTACAATGTAAAGCAGTGAGTATACAGCTTGTATAACAGTGTAAATGTGCTGTCCCCTCAAAATAACGCAACACACAGCCATTAATGTCTAAACCGCTGGCAACAAAAGTGAGTATCCTGTATATTTATTAATTTAGAGCCATAAATGGCTCAATCATTCTGAAGGATAAAATGGACACATTCTTTTCCAGGTATGCAAATTTTGTCTTATCAATGTATTTCATCTTTTTTAATGGGTTGTAGATTTATGGTCACTTGTGTCTTTATGGGGGTTAAAACAGTGTTGCTTTTTTAAAAATCACAACTCGAAACCCCTTTGCCCAAACATCCCCAAATTTGGCACAAAGCAAGACTTTCTCCAATTTCCGTGCCAAATTTGGTGCTGATCCAAGGTCCAGTTATAATTTTTTTGTTTGGGGCATCCCTATTTTTTATTTCACTTGTGGAATGTTTTCTGCTCTTCAAAGCATAATATATGGCTGCACATCTATGCAGTCATAAACGAGTAGAATTGGGGCTTGAATGGGCTACTTTGTATCAGAGATTATGATTCTTTAGGCTGTGCTGGTTATTAAAGAAGTGCCTACCTGTACATTTTATTATTTTTTTGTATCAGTTTTGTATTTTTAAGTCTTATGCCCAAGGACCTATCTCTGTGACT
Organism: Intellagama lesueurii; assembly: GCA_037013535.1. Taxonomy (NCBI): domain Eukaryota; kingdom Metazoa; phylum Chordata; class Lepidosauria; order Squamata; family Agamidae; genus Intellagama; species Intellagama lesueurii. The sequence continues at coordinate 96,266,582 of JBAJHW010000005.1, forward strand.
TTTCTACCTTGCATTAAATGTTTGCTTTGATGTGTTGTAACTCTTTTCTTTAATATTTAATACAATTTAGTTTCATCCTAGACACAATCCATCCCACCCACCACCCTTCTGCTTGGTTTACATACCAGAGAGTTCCCCAGTTAAGGACGTAAAAAAAGCAAGCTCTTAGGCTTAGAGTCTGTTTGTTTGCTTGCTTTGTGTATCGCTCTTCTCAGAACAAGGAATGGAGACCGCCCTCACAACAGAATACCTCCCCTCTGTTGCGTAAGCAGGATTTCCCTTCATCTTGAGTAGACAAAGGAGGGGAGGTGATGGTATCTTCTAGGTCAAGATGTGATACCAATAAGCTCAGCTTTTCAGAGAGGCCAGCCAGGGAATAAGCTTTACATTAGATCTGGGGGTTTTCTTTTAGGATTTGGGGGTCATTTTCAGGGATCCCCCTGGAGGGACTAAAATTGGAATCAAGGAGAGAAGCCATTTTTTCTTTGTCCTGATGAGAGCATTTGTTGCTAGTTCTACTCTGAAGCCCATTAGATTCCACTTTGAGCCACAAGACAGAGTCAGACTTACTTAGGAGCCTGACTTATTAGGAGCCATCATTCATTCCCCCAAGGTCTACCTTCACCTATGAGGCACTACTCCCCTTAGCTCCCAAAGCTCTACTCTTTGAATCTCCAGATCTGTATTAATCAAGAATAAGCTTGGAATGTACTAACTGCTGTATTGCCCATAGTATTAATCACTGCAAAAATGAAATTGCAAATTTTGAGAAACAGACACAAAATTTCACAAGGTTTACAAATGATCCTGTCCTGTTGAAGTATTCAGTATCCAAGATTTTGCATTAACATTATGTAGACATTTGCTGTACAGACACTTTAGTGCACAGACAAGTGGGTCCCCCACACCCAGAGTGGTGCACATTTCACATAGAGTAGTTGTTCAAGTACCACTGAAATGGATCGTTTAACTCATTGGTATTGGCATTTATTACCTGAAATTTCCTTCGGGCTACAAAATACTGCATTCTCCTTATGACTTTGACAGCCGTTCGATGGGCTTCTGTTAGCCTACAAAACAAATCAGACAGAGGGACTAAAAACAACTTCAAATACAGAGCAAAATAATTTACACAATAGAAATTTACAAGAAGATGTGAACCAATTCACATCCCTTTAGATTGTTTGCTTTGCCTTCTTATACCAGTTTGATGTTACGTTCTTTAGATCTCTAACAGCTGAGACACTGTTTTCTTTCTCTTCTTTTTTCTTTCAGATAATAGAGGCCCAGTTTGCCCTTATTGAAAATGGTTCAAAGTGGGAAAGAGAGGGAATGCCATCAGAAGAGCCCACCGCCTGGTCTCTGTTTGTTTGTTTGTTTGTGTGAGTCAATGTTCTAAAGATGCTTCCTTTGCAATGAAGTATGCAGAGCCTCAGAGGTTATGTTTTAGGCTGCCAGCACCCTCAAAGGGGTTACCTGATAAGACCAATAGTACACAGTTGCAGTTTGAGGATTAGTCATTTGATGATGATGATGGTTTTCCAGTGACTACAGACGTGTGGGAATTTTGTTTTAGGAGAGAATGCCATCAATGCAAGCAGTTAATAATGTAGGGAAATGTGGAACACCTTTACAGCTTTCATTATGATGCTTTTTGAAGACTGCACACAAACTACAGCCTCAGAGAAATCAAGCATGGGGAAAATATTTAGAAATCTATATGACAAAACACTTAAGGCAGCCTACATAAGCCCCCCCTCCCTATTCTGAGACACATAAAAACTAGAAGAAAACTTGCTCCTCCTTGAGGCTAAAACCAAAGTGGAAAAGACCCATGCCCCCTGTACACACAGCAGATACACACGCTAGAAGTGCTGGCAATCTTTTTCTGCTTCTCTTGGAATTCTTTGGGTATTCTGCCTGGTGAGAATGCTTCAAATTTAACTCAAATTTAGCTTTTTGTGAAACTTCATTGACCCCTTGTGACTCCTCCCATTTTAAATTTATGACCCTAATGAAATGGCACAGCAGTGATCTGTGATCTTTGGTAATTGGGGAGGGGTATCAATTACATTTTATCTGCTATCTCTTATCACTTAAGTCACTGATGCCTATATGCTTGTGACTTTATTCCATCACTCAAGGCTCATGTAAATAGGGGAAGTAAATGGGAAAACAGAACCAACCAATGCACCAAAGGAGAGAAACAAATGCACATATATGTACATATAGCCAACAGCAGTGCCCAGTTTGCAATATTTCCTTTTCACATTCATTGTGTGAAAGGCAGAAACACAGTGATTTTACATGCTTGTATTTATATTTAGATCAAGTCATCCAAACTGCTTGCTGAGGAGGAGCTTGAAACCAACTTGCATACTGCAGCTATCTCCACCTAAGAAGCAAACCTCGCCTCAATATCATCAGCCATGTGAATTTGGTATATTAATAATAGCATATAAGTTTGGAACTACCCACAAGACACAGCCTTGAAGAAGATGATTTATCATCAAAAGCTCACTGTTTTTCATTTGTCATTTTGTTTTATATTATTAATGGTTGATTAAAGATATCACTTCTTCCTGCATTTGTATTGAGTAGGAAAAAAATATTTCCCAATGCTGCAGACATTGACAGTATATTAACATTCCTTTTCCTCCCTACTCCTAGTAGTCCTTCATCAAAGAACTGAAACGGAGTTCTAAAGACCAGATTAAAGAACTGCTACAGAGCTAGAGGGGAAAAAAGGAGGCTGCCATTTTTGTTTGTAACCCTCAAAATACAATTATTTGTTTGTGGGATAGGGTGAGGAAAATGACTTTTGTACGCACAGAGTAGATGGTAGAAAGTGGAACCAAATGAGATGAGGAAAGGAAATGACACATTTATAACAATGGTATGAATTTTCAGTATGATATTGACATTATTGACACCAGCAACGAATATTTGAAGCACAGTCTACTCAAACAACCTCGAGATAGAATGATCTACTTGTCTTTCAGCTGGTCTTTGAAGTATAAATGGAAATGTCTTCTATTAAAAAACACAACTTTTTGGCTACAGCTAAACTCAGGAATTTGGGTAAAATGAGCTTATTAATATATATAATGTGTTAAGAATCCCTGGTCTTTGTTTAATCCTCAAGGTATACACTAGGATTTGTGAATGAAACTTCACTTCATCTTCCTCTCTCCCTCCCTCTCTCTCTGGCACACACTTTCCTTTGTAATTTCTTTTCCCCACAACAATTACTTTGAGATCTGTAACAGATTGCCTTGGGAAGCTGAAGTATTCTGAAACTGGCTTTTGTGTGTAGCCATTTCTATAAAAGAAATTTCTAAAAGCGTCCAATCTTTCATTATTTTGCTGCCATTTCTGATGTCATAGTTCTGTCCATTTATTTTCTTGTGTAGGGATTGTCCTGTTTGCCCTACGCAAAATGTGGCAGATACAGAAGAGCAGTAAAACTGAACAAGAGACTGAGAGACAATGATCAAACATTCCATTTTATTTGTTACTATCCACAGACCCAAGTGTTGAGTATCAAAAGAATTCCCACTGAAAAATTCACCAGAGGTGTATATGACCAAATCCAGACAGACATGCCACAAGAACCTCAACCAGGCTCTTTCTAGCTATCACCCAGAATACACAAACCATTATTGTTGGAGTTTCTGGATATACAGATTCTATCCTCAAAACATATCCCACCAATATTCTATGTAAGGGATATAACTGACTTCCTGAGGAAACCATAGGCCAGTCACAGCCTCCCAGATCAACCAGCCTAGCCACTGTGGATATAGAGGAGATTTTCACCAACATCCCATACAAGGGTAGACTACAAACTATTGAGAATATCATTCTGAACGAGGCCACAGGACATGTAGTTTCTAACCCATTTGACTTTGTAGTTCCACAGAACTACATCGCCACTGGGATTAATGTGTATCTCCAGATCAACAGCATGGCTATGGTGCCACAGAATGCAAACACATTCATGGTCAACATGGAACAATGCTTCCTCAGCTCTTGTGCCGAAATGCCTCTCCTTTCTCTGAGATACATTCCTTCTTTCTTTCTTTGTATCAGAGTGTTGCATGATTTAAAATTATCCCCAATTTATTGAGGATCCAGTTTCGCTTTGGCCTAGCCACTAAGGGAAGAGATTGGCTGGCAGGAGATCAGACCTCCTCAATGCAGACTGGAATGCAGCAGTCATCACTTGGTTCCTCTTGGGAACCGTTTAAATGCCTTCTGGATGTTCCCAGCCGTTGCTGAGGCTTCCCTTATCCACCTTTCCTTAAAAAAATTAATACTTTTTTTGCGTGAGGGGGTTATGTTTATGAGTCTGTTGAAATAAAAGGAAGACTTATTGTTTGGTTCATACCAATGTCTATTTACCTGATGCCAATTTTCTGTGACACCTTTACTTGGTTAAGGGTTGACAGTTGTGGGTATAGGAGTAGATTTACTTCGGAGGGAATGGATTCTGCAAGTGCACATCCCAAGATCCTCTTAACAGATCTTGGGATGAAGTGTGCCATGGACGTGGCCAGCTCTGGGCCAGGCACACTTCCCTTGACAACAAGTTACAGAGGGTCTTCTCAGTGGTCATTCACCCAGTTGCACCACTCTACAGTCAAAATTTTACCCACCTTGAATCCGACCAATTTTGTGTGGCATCTTAATTTTAAGGACTACAGTTAAGCATACGATGTGGGCCACAAAACAATTGTGAGAAGAGAGCATTCTGAATGGTAAGGTCAGACAGTGCTGGGAATGGAAAGTGTCAACCTCCTGCAGTTGCTCTTCATTTATTTTTTTTTAAGAGGAAAGTTAGGTGTGACCAAACATTGTGTATAATGCCAATTTGGGCCTGAGAGCGTAAGCAAGCTCTGGATTGAAAGTTCTTGATTTAAAATCACAAATGAGACATGAATTCACCGAGTAGCTTCAGGAAAGCTGCCATCTCTCAGACACTTCTTTGTAATACACTAAGGAATAACACTATTCTACTTCAGAGAACTCTACTGTATGCTTGAAATAGAATGGGTAGCTCTTTTGTTTATAATAGTCCACCCCTTAGAATCAGAAGAGAGCCACCAAACTTCAAGTGCTAAGAATTGATAGTACTATAAACCTTTCTTGATTCCATCGCAGTTCAACAAAATAGGGGAGATGATCAAAGACAAGATTTCCTCACAAATCAACAAACTGAAATATATAGATTACTTCCTGGAAAGCTGACTGCCTTTTTTGAAATACTTTGATTCTACCCAATTCTTGTAAACAAGGCCTGAAAAGTTTCAGACAGCTTTTGTTTTGTGGAGTTCCTTCAAAGTAGTTTGCTATACAGCTGTGCTTGCCTAGTTATTGTTGCTCCTTACTTTTATTCAAGACTTCTTTTTATTCTGACTTTGTGGAGTAGTAAGTACTGATTCAGCTACTTGCATTTGTCACTGGCTCACTGTCTGGTGCTTTTAATAATACGTATACTTTCAAAATGTAACAGAATAAGAGAACTCACTCAGCTTCTCTGTTGTTATTTATTTCCTTTTATGTTGAGGTTTTCATGTGGAAGTTGAAGTAGATAATACACTTAGCATTTATTAAGATAAGACATGGGCTATTTGTATCCATATCCCTGAGGATATGAATACAAATAGCGGCACCACAGGTGCCATGGCAGCCCATTCCCTCCCTCCAGAACTGGCTATTCCACTCATCTTTCGTAACAGGGCACTCGGCTCCATCATCACCTTTGCGCCAATCATGGAAGTAGCCTGGCTGGCTGTTCCCTGCCTCCCTGCGTAGCTGATCACTGCGGCATGGAGGTGGGATGGGGAGTCTCCCTGCTCAGTCAATGAGTGGTCAGCTGTGTGGGGAGGCAGGGAAGAGATGGCCAGGCTCCTTCTGTGACTGAGGCGACAATGATGGCAACAGAGCCAAGTATCACACTGTGAAGGGTGAGTGGACCGGTTGGTTCTGGGTGGAGGGAATGGGCCTCCATGGCACCTATGGTGCTGCTACCCTCTTTCTCCGAAAATAAGACCTAACCTGAAAATAAGCCCTTGTAGGATTTTTCAGGATGCCTGTAATATAAGCCCTACCCCAAAAATAAGCCCCAGTTAAGTGAAACCCCGCCCTCCACCATTGTGCAGCAACCAGAAGATGACACGACTGTATTTGAATAAATGTAGACTGTTGTACATGAAAAAAATAAAACATCCCCTGAAAATAAGCCCTAATGCATTTTTGGAGCAAAAATTAATATAAGACCCTGTCTTATTTTCAGGAAAACAGGGTATGTGTATTCGTATCCCCCGGGGATATGAATATGAATAGCCCATGTCTAATTAAGAACCCATGCTATGTCAAGTAGTGAAGGATGTCTGCTTGTCATAGCAAATGCCTTTCCTTACCTTGCACATAGCTGTGCTTCATTTTATCACTGGTAAATGGAATGTAAATATCAGTTTCTTTTGCAAGTTTTATTGCTGAGGCATGCATCTCTAACAAAGTCCTAATGCTAGGAGAGAGAGCACTAATGATACTCCCTTTTATGTCTAGTTTGATCCCAAGTCTAAAACTACTAGTAATTGTTATTTGTCCACTGAGCTCAATTAATTCAGTTACCACATTGCTGATTAATCTGCTTTGGTTTGTTCATTAACCTGGTTATGCTTTTCCACTGCTGTAGATGCATGAGCTCATTAACACTTCCTTTGGATATATTAAGGAATTGTCTGGTTTTTCACAAACATGCTTTAAAAAAAGGAGATCATTTTCCTAAGCTATTCTCGGGGCTCAGAAAAACAGCATCCCCTACAAACTCTGTTATTTCAAAAGCCCTGTTCATCAGTCCTCCACCTCTAAAAACACATTCCCCTTTGCCTTCATTTGTTTGTCAAGCAGTATCTTTGGATGCCGCAGCAATGCATAAGAAGAGGGGAGGAGCATGGCTTCATTACGCCTTCTGTCCATCTTTCTGACCATATTGCAACATGCCAAGGTAGCAGCACTTTGGAATGCAAAGCACTGGCAGCTGTTCAACAATGGCAGAGGCAATTCTCCTGGTACCTCGTGTCATTCTTGCACTTTCCTGGGCTTTGTGCCACCACCCGAAGGCCAATCTAAAACAAATTAAATAAAAAGGGAAAGGGAAAAAAGGAGGAAACAAAGGAAATGACTAGTTCATCTCCTTTCCCTTGTGTCCTCAGCTTGCCATTATAGTTAAAAGTTTTGAATGATAGAGCTGAAATCAGCGAAACAAGTTAGTCATGGCTTATATGTTCTGTTGATCTCCATTGGTCTCCATAAAGCCTGACTAAGTCTAAAACTGTCTCACTGTATGGCTTTCTAAGCAAGCTGTTTGGACACTGAAACTACATATTAGTTACCAATTTACAAATGTAACTAACAGGTTACTTCTGAGTTTAAATGTAACTTAAAAGTTATGTTAAAAACTGAAATGCTATATTGGCTGTGGCACAAAGCAGACTATCCTCTCATCCACCATGTCATAACTTCAGTATGCAGAACAGAGTACAAAACAGCACAAGGTTATACTTGAACCGATTGATATTTGGAGAGGCCAGACTCCTGTAACTATATAAGCACCTACAAAGTTACCTTACATATAAAATGTTAGTTACAAATAACTAGTTATTTGCAACTAGTTGCATCCTGTTTCTGCATATACCTATCCATGTAGTTTTCCCCATTGTCTATAGTCTTTCATCTAACCTTTCCCTGAGCATAGAACAATCTTGATGGATTTGACCTCATTTCCAAAATTGTTTTGAGTAATCGTTAACATATACATATAGGCAAAAAAATTCAATTCACATAAATACATGGTAGGCTTTGAAATCTGTGCCATACATTTTTGTTAAACTCCCAGAAATATTTGTTACAGCAACTTATTTTACAGTAAGATGAGGCAAGAAGGTTCTAAAATTTATCTTCTTTACTTGAAGTAAAAATGAATTAGAGCTACGACTAAGAGACAAAGGTTTCAGCATGCATTGATCAATCTCAAATCAGAAGACGCCTCCATCTAAAATCTGAGGTTAATGTTTCAATGAAGTCAAGATGCAGATCTAAGCCAGCACTAGATTTTTGTTTCAGAGCAACATTTGTTGTTGTGACCCAAGTAGTTCAAAACTCATGTGTAAAACTGTATATCACAACCAGCAGTAACATGACCAGGGTTATAGCATCCCATGAGAATTAGAGCTTGCAAATTAATGGCCCAGTAGCAATATGTAATAGATAGGATATTTAAAAGATCTTCCTTTAGGTGTTCTCTCTTTTAAGCCAGTATACACTTTCAGTGACTCTGCTTTCCTAAGTAGGCCCTGGGATACATATTATGGCTTACAACCAACAGTGCAACTTTTGGGTGGCTAATAGCCTTGCTTAACAGCAATGCCTTTCCATACAAGGTTCTTTTGATGACAACAAACAAAAGAGTATGAAATGAGTGAACATTTCCTCCACTTCACACAATCTGAGCACATGATACAATGTTTTGGCCCATTTGTTTAAATTCTGCCTTTGCCTTGATACAGGAAAAATATAGCTCATAACATAGCTTAAAAAGCATGTAAATAAACAACACAGTGAGTTTTAATATCAAAATGCAATCAATGAATGTTCATGTCTAAAACAAATTAGAAAAAACAAGTTGGAAACAAGCTAAAATATTGTACAGAAACAAAAAAGGTGCAGCATCCTCACCTCCATTAGATACCTCTTTCTCTGCAGCTAGCCAGTTTCTAAAAGTTGGCTAGAATAAAAAGGTCTTTGCCTGATGATGGAAGGCCAGCAGAGAAGGTGGCTAGTCCTGCTTTCCCTGAAGGGCGTTCTGAAGCCTAGTAAGAGCCAAGGTTGGCCAAGACTGGCTGGCCCCAGCCTTCTCAGACACATGGAGTGAAAATCTCTTCTCTCCAATTTGCTTGGGAATCCCAGGCACACAACCACACGGATAGGCTGAGAGGGGAAATGCCATGAAAAAGGCCTGCACTTGCCACAGGGGTCCAAGTGACGCCTTTTTGGCCTCCCAAGGCAGCACCCACAATGTTGCCAGCTTCCACCATCCACTGTCAAACTGCCCCCCATGTAAGCCCAGGAGCACTGCAGCTATTTAATTGTGTTTTAAGATTATAATTTAGCAGCCAGTATGCCACTGAGTTATATGACCAGGATAGGTTGATCACATAAGCGGTCCCCCAGTTCCAGCTGTCTCTCTTTTGGTTTCATACTAGTTGTGTGATCAGTCATGCAATGGGGAGGGTTGGGATCTGTAAGAAAAGGGAAAGCCTATGTGATTGTCCTTCCATGCAGAACAGGATAACAGCATATTTATCTCTCTCTCTCTCCCTCCCTCTCTCCCTCCCATCTGGTGAGCTACCTAGATTCTCTGCCTTGGGGAGATAAGCTTTTCATGGAACAGAGCTCGCTTCTGCAAATCCATAATGTAGACCTAACTGTCCTAAAAAGTACTCCCAAAGTATATAAATAACCAACACCACCTACATCTGTCACCACTGAAATCATTGCCCTGATGGCAGAAAGGATATTATTCCAGATTTAACTCAGGAACAAATAGAAGACAAACAAACAAACAAAAATTATTGAGAAATATTCTCAGGAAGGTTCAAAGGCTTGCTCTTAGATACATTCAATATGAGGTTACAAAAAAGCAGTTATAATCTCTCATGAGAACACAATGTTCTCAAACCAGGTCAAAAGGATTACTTACTTTTTAATATACATCAGTTTGTGTTTTCATGAATAGCTACTACATAGGCCCATTTCTATGTTAATAACAATAATCACTTGATGGGTCAAAGTCAGCAAGTTATTCCAAAACACAGATGTCTCTAAAAACTAATCATATGCCATAAGCATGTATCCATGCATGTGTCTGCATAGGAGGGAGTGTTCCTATGCTCTCCTGGTAAAATTAAGAACCAAAATTATGGATGAAGAACTGTCTGAAGATATAAAACACAGAATTAAAATAAAACTGCGGTTTGAGCCAAACTGGGCACAAGAGAAAACCCTGATGGGAAGGGATACTAGTCATAAGGCAAACTCCAATATTGTCATAGCTTGTGTACATGAGCAAATTGTTGATGTTAACCTACTGTGCCTGAAGCATCTCAGTCACAGTGACTTTGACTGCATGCTCAGACCATTAGCTCTGGAAAAGCACCATTTTTGCCTGTAAAGTCCACTGAGACTCTTCCAAGTGTAAGTGGTCCGAGAAATGCATACTTAAGAAGGTCAAAGATCAAGACTGTGAGGAAAATATAGAAACAAAGGTTACATTCTTCTTTAGCAGTTGACATGCGATTTCCTCCTTGGGTAGTCTTTAAGAATGTGCAAATTTTAGTGTAACTGCAGACAGGAGAGAGTAATGCCAGTGGTCATATGGAATGTGGCATATCTAACATCTAACACCATACGTGATTTATCTATTTACAGACACAGCATACATACCTTCCGATTAAAATAGCTCCAGTGCAGAGGAAGTGAGGTCTGAAATTCTATAGAAACACTTGAATAATCTCATGAGGAAGTTTATACCCTCTCCTATGCTGAACACTGAAAGCTTACCTTTCCCCAAGACTCTTGGAAATTTGTTTGCTTCCTTGTAGTTTTAACCTCTGAGATCTTGTTTTACAAATATATACTTTATTCGTTCAAGTCAAATGCTACACAGCTTGTTTCAGGCCATGCTTATTTCTTAAAGCAATCCAGAGTTAAATAATCAAAGATCTGGATTCCTTTTTAAACAATTGGGCTAAAGCTGGTTGCTCCAAATTAATATTGGGAATGACACATTTCATTTACTAAGGCCACTGTCAGATAGATGGCTCTTCATGCTAGTTATTACAAGGTACTGTCTACCTGTCATGTCTTTTGCTCCATGAAAGGTTTTCTGGGGAAAAGAATGGAAGAAGCATTGGAAAAAGAAGAGAGGAATGCCACAATGGCTAAACCCCTGTTGCTTAGTGTGGTAAAAGGCAGTAAAGCATGCTCACTGAATCAGTGGGGATGCAGAGTCAACTTTGGTGTAAGTTCCATTGATTCAAATGGGCCTACTCTAGTTGTGACTCACTATGGTAAAGTAAAGTAGGCCTATTTGAACAATGAATCTTACAATCTTAAGTGACCAACTCCCCAATGATACAGTGAGCCTATTCTAGTGTGATTTACTATACTAAACAACTGAACTTCAGCCAATGTAATTGTGAAATTTAGTGAATGAAGCAGGGCAACTGTGTGATGAAACCATTATCAGAGAGTACTCTAGACAGCCAAGAGCAGTGCCATAGTTTTGAACCACCGTCTGGTGCAGTTCTGAGCAATATTGGAGGTGGGGAGCTTCCAGTTTATTTCTGGGTCCAATTCAAAGTGCAGTTTTTAACAATTAAATGCCTAAACAGCCTAGGGCCAGGTTACTTGAAGAAGTACCTCCTCCCATATTGACCTACTCAGACTCTAAGGACGTGTCCAGACAGGCATTTGTCCTCTGTTTGGTGCGTTGCTGGGGCAGATTAGTCCAGACCTTTTTCCAGCATCCACATGACAAGAAGACTAATTTGCCCCAGGGTACCCCAACTTGCTCTTTTTTCAGCCCGTCAGGGGCTTCTGCTTTTTTGGTGTGGGTTGGTGCCCTCTAGTTTAGCCCATTCCCCTTTCATACAGTCAGTGGGAAGGGACTAAAATTGAGCCTCACAACTGTCAAAGCTTCTAAGGCTCCTTCCAGCAGGATTTTCTGGTATTGTGAAATGGTGAATAAACAGGATATGGGCAAATTGAACACTTAAGAAAGCAAAGAAAAACATATTCATTTTTTTCTTTTTTCCTCCCCCTTTTTTCGTGGGGAGTTTGTTACGTGCAAAAGAGAGGTGGGAAAGGCAAGTGTGGCTAGAAGGCAACTTGCAAATGGAGAGGTATATGTGGATCTGCAGCAGAGTGTTAAGAATCTCTTTTGATGACCTTTTGTTCAAAAATATGCCCTCAATCTGTTCATTCCAATTCTCAGAGGTCTGCGGAAAAAAGGAGCAGCTATTGTGATTCTATACAATTCTCATTATTTTCATTCAGTTTCCATTTTTTAATTTGTGCAAAAAAAAAAAATCCTTGCAAATGTGAAATGTCAAGTCTCACAAAAAACTTCTTGCAGGCAAGGAGAAAAATGTGCATCTTCTCTTTCTTGTACATAAGAACAAGACAAGTGAAGATTTACATCCCTAATCTAGGGTTAGTGTCATAGGAGATCTGTTTAAATTAAAAGAGTTTAGATTAGTCATAGGCATAAATACTTGTACAATTCCTTGTTTTCATTGATTTAGGCTGTCCTGACACAAGATGCATCAGCAAGAAATTTTAAAGCCCCACAAGTTTATTTCCTTCCCAAAGGAGCTCTGTTCCTGCCTCAGGGTCTCCGTGTTGTTGTTTTTTAAATGTATTTAGTGTCCTTCTCTAATGAGAAGTAAAGCAAACCATATACTCACAACAAGTACAAAGATACTGGCTGATTTTGAAAGTATGCAAACAACCTATCTATTACTCCACTCTTTTAAACAAAGGAGTGGTCATCCTAAACTTGGACAGTTTGCGTGATTTGTGTGATACCACAAACTGCATAATTTTTCGTAAAGGGACTTTTTTTTTTACAAAACATAATCTAAAAAAAAAAAAAAACCACACCCAATTTTCACCAGTTCAAGAACTCTTCCAAATCTTTATTGGCAAGGAGAATGCTGCAGTTTCTTGTCCTTGTTCATGTCTGGAGCCAAGCCAAAAGCAATATCCTACTTATCTTGAGAGCCAGACTAGATCGGGACATATTATATGTGATTGTGAGAGGCGTGATGAGAGTATAGAGGCTCTCATCGGAGTGCCGTCCATCCCTAAGGTTTCCAGAGAAGTGCAGACCACTCCGCCGCCAACTCCACGAGAGAGGGTACACCAGGGAATAGATACCCGGGAACTGGAAGAGAACCTCCGGGGTTTGGCAGTAGCCACTCAGACTGAAGGAGAATTGGCGGGAAAGGAAGAAAGGGGGAGGTCCGTGATTGAGGCGGGAATGGGAGATATAAAAAGGGGAGAGAGAGACAATATACCAGGAGGCTGGGAGCTGATCTGGGTAGAGGATCCCTGGACGGGACAATGGGAAAAAGTAAAGGTGCCTCGAGAGGAGGCGGATTATAGAAGGAGGAGGGGTTTACCACAACGACCCTCGTATTGGGGAGAGTCCGAGGCCAGGGAGTGGAGAAGAAGGTTGAAGGAAGAAAGGAAACAGGTAGCCAGAGAGGCAGAGGAAAGACGACAATGGCGAGCGAAGGAAGCGAGGAGGAGATTGTGCCACCAGGACCGTGGGGTTCCTTGGGACGAGAGAAGGAGCCGTTTTGGATCCGAGATGGAGGGGAGGAGACCCTACCGTTGTTAGAAGACCAAGATGAGGACCAACATCCGTTGTCTCTGGACCCCTTCCTACCTGGACCTTGGGAAACCAAGTCTTTGAACCCTTTTGATCAAGAATCGTGGATACCCCTGAGGCGTCCGTTGATGTCGTGGGAGAAGTTAAGAGCTGAACCATTAATCAATGATTTACAGTTAAAAGATGTAATAAATCCCAGTTTGAATTTTGAGATAAAACCGTCTCCTGGTTTTTTTGGTAATGAGGCTAAAGCACAAATCGAACCTTCACAGTGATATGGAGGTATCAGTGATGGTGTTCTTTTCTTGCCACATACACTAAATGCATGGGGTGTACTCCAGCCAAAGGTAAACTGGATTGTGCCAATAATGATTAAATAACTGATATTTTCCTGCCTTTAGCAGTGCACAGAACCCCTTTCCTGAAGCAACCTACTTCGCTTTGTTTAAGAGTAAGGCTTATATATTTTACTTTGGGGTACATACAAGGCTGGATTTACATTACAGTAATCCAACTATAATTTTCTTACTAATACATATGACAATATATAGTTACTTGTTTCACCTTTATATATTGTCTCACACACTTTGTAACTTTTTGAAAAGACTGCATTAAAAGAAGTTTCTGCTATCTATCCAGAAAATATAGGGAGAGTGGAATCCAGCAGAAACCAGTGTATACTCTGGCTTAGGCGGGCTCAACCATTTCCTTTGATTTCTCAGCAAAAAAAGGAAAAAAAAGAAGTACAAGAAATCCAGCTATATGCAGGGTAGGACTAGTTGTGCACCCTGTAATATAATAGTATTTCTTTTCTATTGTTTACAGCAAAGCATGCTGATGCAAAGAAAGTGCTGAAGCAGGATTTAGAATGCACAGAGTATAGTTTATAGATACTGTAGTATTTGGCAGATTAGACAAATTAAAGAGAGGTGGTTCTGTTTTCTGTTCTGACCATATGTGCAGCCCTCAATTGTTTATTTAGGCAATCAAAAGGATTACTCAATAACTAAAGCCTCTACCTGCACTCTACCACAGGAATGATGGTACTTGAATAATTCCATTTCCCCTTCTCACCCTTTCCTAAATTGCACCACAAGAGTTAAAGAGGCCTAGCAATGGGTCAGCAAAGGGCAAGCACAAAAACCAATTAAAACCTTCTCTTCTTAGGTGCCTGACCTTTGTGGCACAAACCCTCCAGCTTTCAGACAGCAGCCTACTGTGTGCTTGGTGTCATAGCAGCTTTTTCCTAAGCCACCAGTTCTGTTTTCAGCAAAAGACATGCAAGTCTGACAACAGCATTGAAAACCTTTTTGAATAAGCTTAAGAAATGAAAGGGTGTATTTTTCAAGCAAAAAATTAAGGTAGAAATCATGTTAAAATGATCTCTGCCTCATATTTTAAAAAAAAAGGCATGGCTTCTCTTTCCTTTGAAGTATTCTACTACACTTTTAATTTCCTTTGACAAATTTGGAAACAGGAAGGAATAGTTTACTAATAGTGAAATACATATGATAAATACGTGTGACATGTGCACTAGAAAACATGCTCACTCCCATATTTATTTATATATTTACATATAACATTTTCTATCCTGCTTTTCCAATTGTTTTGCACTTACTACTCATGATAGCTCACAAAACTTGCAAATTACAGTATCATAAAAATACAATAACATCCATTAAAATAAAGTATAATGAATTATGTCTGTATGTTTATCCTCATTCTTTAACAGCAGTTCTGAACAGATAATAAAACTGAATTGAACCTGAAGCCAGGTCCCTCCAGTAGAAAGAGAAGCTATCCAAAACATAACTGACAGTTGGTCCAAATCTGTTGAAAAGGAAAGGTCAGGCAGGCAGCTGGAGATGGTTGGCAGAAAGAAAACTGGTGACTGCAGAGTAGAGCTCAGAAAGGGGAATGATTTTCAATATGAGAGGTCTTTGCTGGAAGAAGATCCGAAGGAAATGAGAGATGGTGGCTGGGAGAGCAAGAAGCTGTGTAATGAGGTTGGGGTGCCGTTTCAAAGAGGCACCTGAGCCCAGAATGGTGGAAGTAGCACCAAAGGGAACTTTGGCAAGTATCCCTTAGAAATGAATGGCACTAGAATCCATAAGCAGCAGGAAGAGCTGAGGGAGGGGGCAGAGGAAGTCAGCTGGACAGCATCTGTTCCTCATGAGGAAATGGCTGGAGTGAGAGTGCAGCACAATCTGGTCTCAGGGAAAAGTGGGCCTTCTAATCTGCAGGGAAAGTTTTTGAGATAGCAAAGCTTTAGCTAGGAAAGTCCATCTTACATATTACGAACAGTAACCAAGGATATTTAATCTAACTGTATTTAAGGAATTTTAACCAGTTATTTCCATCTATAAACAGTAAATACGTTAGCTTTATTCATCCTGTAAGCTTGTCCCTGGTGCCTACTCAGTTTCTGTAACAAAACAGACGATTTATTTTCATTTCAATATGTTTTATAGTTCAGAAATCCTTCCTTATCTGTGATGTCTAGTTGTGAACTTTATTTCACAAAGTGGCAGGGACTTCCACAAACCCAAACTTCCAAATTTTATAAGGAGAATATAGGTGGGGAACACTCTATCTCATCACATGTAACGGTTGTGGTGAGATGACCTACAGTGTTTTGCAACATTTATCTAAATTGTTATGTGCTCCAGTTAGAGCCAGTATATTTAAGATTTTTGTTTTTGTGGTAATACCTTCTCTCTAGGTCTCTGTAGCCTTTCTTAGAGAATGAGGAAATCTTTTTTAAAAGGGGAGGGTTAAGATCATGGAAGATAGTTTTATGAATTTCTGCTGGTTAATTGATACTTTTATATTGTAATTCTTATACTGGGATTTATAATTCAGCTTTGCAAAAATAAAAACAGAAACAATCCTTCATGTCTGTTGCCCTTTCCAGATTTAGGAGTCTCCTTCCTGTAAAACAAGGAAAACATATTATCCTCTGTGAAATGGTCTACAGTCCTTTAAAAAAAATGTTTTGTGTGTGGCATGAAACAGGTTGAGGTGATGGTAATGATGCTCTGACTCCTGTCCCTGTCTTTCTTTGCCCCCTCATTGATGCCTGTTTGCAGCTGCTTTGTTTTCCTGCTGTACTTCTCAGTGCCAGTTGGTCCCCTGGATGTTGTTAATATATTTTTTTCCTGGTTTTTCTTTTGCTTTTTGTATGAATTTTAGATCTGTACCTGTGAATGTATTGTCATGTGGGGGTCTTCTGGAGTTTTAAGTTTAATCTGCATACCACCCAGAATAGTGCTTGCACTAAAGGGATGGTATGTAAATCAAACCAATCAACCAATCACATCAATCAACCAATCAATAAACAATCAATTGGTGCCATTTTTCCTTGACAACTGCCTGACATCAGATACCATCATATTAGGGCTGATATATGCGATAAATACTTACATATTTATACAATATATAGACAAGGTGGAGGAATATCAGTGACCAGCATAAAAACATAGAGAACATGCTAAAAACAGACACAAGTGCTTTGTGTTTGGATGAGTTGTGATTACTTAATGCAAAGAAGAAGAAGTCAGTTTCTGGGATCTTTCCTTGTTTAGTTTCTGCTTGTGAATGGTAGTCAACCATCTTGACAGTTGAGACTGGTGTCATCAACTCTCTGCTATGAAAAATTGGCATTCTTTTTCCTGCTGGCAACATGGACCAAAAAAAAATAAAAAAAAAATTGGAAAGCAATGTTGGCTCATTCCAGACATTCTGAATTGTGGGCACAGCAACAGTATCTCATAGTCATAAACTAGAGTGGTCTTTTTTTAAGACGGAATTTCGTGGCTTTTTTAAATGGCAGTTTAACAACATATAAAACACCTTTCAATGGAAGAAATCACTTGGAGGCCGAGGCTGTAGTACCATATATATATAGTTTGTGGAAGGACAACATTTTTTAGGGCTGCAAACCCATTGGACAAACTTATCAAGCAATAAGTCCCACTAAGTTCCCTTATCTTCTCT
Organism: Intellagama lesueurii; assembly: GCA_037013535.1. Taxonomy (NCBI): domain Eukaryota; kingdom Metazoa; phylum Chordata; class Lepidosauria; order Squamata; family Agamidae; genus Intellagama; species Intellagama lesueurii. The sequence continues at coordinate 96,284,043 of JBAJHW010000005.1, forward strand.
TTCTCTGGCTCCTCTTCCTCTCTCTTCCTCTCCCTCCCTCACACACAAACTTTAAAAGTTTTTCTTCAAACATTTCAACTTCAGCACACAAGTTCATACTGTCTACTAACAATCTGAAAAACAAATTGCAGTTTCAAGAACCCATTCAAAAACTGTAACTTTTTTGTTTGGACTTCTCCCTCCTAAATATCAGATGTGAACTCCTGTGCACCTCAGTGCTGACTGCAGCTTCCTCTTAGTTGGTCAGAGAAGCCTGCCATCTAGGGACTAAAATGATAGTTCAGGTTCAGGACAAATCTTATTAATACAGAAGAATGTTTGTTTGTCTCAAAAGAGCTGCAAAACAGTAAGAGCTAGAAATCTGAACTTTTGCACAAATACTGTTGAAGTTCCAGATTAGAGATGGGGGTATTTGCACAGGTGGATGTGACGCGCACAGGTGGACGTGACGAGGGTCTGGGCCCCTGGGGTCGGACCATCCATTCACCCATCTGCTGCCACCACCGGCTCTGCTCTCCCTTCCAATCGCTCCGGAGTTCCCGGTTGGCTATCCACTTATCAGCCTGGCAGGGAGACTTATCTTCCCTCCTCCTGCCAGGAGTGGATAGTCGATCATGAGCTCCAGAGCGATTAGAAGGGAGAGCGGAGCCGGCTGTGGCAGTGGACACGTGAGTGGATGGTCCGGCCCCAGGGGGCCGGACTCTCGTTACATCCAGCTGTGTTGGGGTATTCGTATTCCTATACAAATACCCCCATCTCTATTCCAGATTAAACAACTGGTTGAAACATGCTGGCTGGGTTATTTTGGCAGTAGTTGCTCTCTAACCGAAACAGTCAGTTGTCCAAAATTGTAAGACTTATAAACATGGCTTTTGCATTGATAATACTGATGTCTCAGCTTATACAAATGGCTGCGTTATATCTCACAAAGTCATACTGCCTGGGAGATACTGGGAGTTTTAGTCCTGTAATAGAAACAGTCAAAACTTGAAACATGAAACACCCATTTCCCAAATTATACAGACCAAATAAGTTATCACTGACCATATGTTTCAAGTATTCTGGAAGTCTACTGAATTTACCTGTGGGGATCCTGGGGTTAGAGCTATCTTAATGTAGAAGATCTTTGTAATTATAAGCCCAGTAGTAGGTATGCAACACAAAATTTTGCATACTTACTACTCAGGTCCAAACTGAAGAAACAGAATGGGTTACATCTCGAGTGGTCATGGAAGCCGGCCCATTCTGGGAGCTGTAGTCCTTTTGACAACAGTGCTATAGGCTGTATCACAATGAGGTTAAATTGTGATATAGGTTATATATCTACTGGATGTGCTAGATGTGGGAGTTGTACCCCAAAGATGTTACCTGGGGGTTTCAGGGACTTATAGTCCACTTATCAAAATGGTAGGACCTAAAAAATGAAATTTTGCATGGTCACTTCTGATCTTCCAGCTTAAAAAACTGGATAAATGACACCACAACTGGCCATGCTGGCTGTGAATTGTGGTAATTTTAATCCAAAGAAGTTATCTGTGGGATTCTGAAAGTTGGAGACGTTTTACCAAAATAATACAATGTGGAAACACAACATTTTGCAGGGATACTACTGATGTTCCATCTTAAATAACTGGAAAGATTGTATCTAAATAGGTTATGTTGCTTGGGGATTTTTGGAGTACTAGTCCGTAGGTGGGACAAATAGGTTTCTACTTATGGTACAAACTGAATGAGTAGCTGGGTGGAGAGACCAGTGGAAATAAATCATTTGCACAGTAGCAAAGAAGCATGAGGGCACTGGACTGAGAATTGTACTCACAGACTTTTAACCAGAGTAAAGTCAGATACACATTTGCTCGAAATGAAATATAGGAATAGGTATGTTCATAGTCAGAGTTTGACTACCTGGAGAGGCAAATAAAACTACCTTTCTCCATCTTTCATATCTTGAAGATTACCAAAGAATTTGAGTCTCACTGTGTTTAAGTCTATATTTGTTTTTGAAGAATGACTTTGTATGTTTATAGGCATTCTTTTACCTGGCTTCACAAAGAAGTGGCCCTTGCACGTCTCCTATGTCCTCCCCCACCCTTTAATAATTATCCCCTAGTGTATTTCACAATTGTACGTGAAGTTCTGTACACAAGGATGGCTTCCGTTCTTGCTAACCAAAGACTGTAACACAATGTAGCACAGTCAAGAAGATTTACAAGAAATGGGAAAACTGGAAACTGCTAAAACGCAAGGCTCTGGAGACTGCTATTATGGCATAAGTACAGACGTCATCAGGCTTGATAAGATCTTTGAAACACAGAATTTCCTAATGAGCACAACTAAACATAAGGAAACTGTTGAAAGTGAATCATCTTTATGTGGCATCATTATTAAAAGTAGAAACCACAACTATTTAATGCAGAACTGGGAATGAGATTATTAAACAAAGCCAACCAATGTGATTACATTTCAAAGGCTGTATGGCTCTTAGACTTTCTATTTAAGACATAAACATGTTTTTTAAACAGCATTCCCATATTAGCAGCCATACCTCATCCTACTATACTGAATTTTGCCAGATATTTCTACTTTTTTAAAAAAATCTCTTGGAGGCAGAATAACTATGGATCTTGCAGTGAAAATTTTGTAAATTGAAACTCTGTCTAAAAACAAATCTCTGTCTAATTTATTAGTTTTTAAGGTGCCACAGAACTCTTCTTGGTTTTTATCTCCCCTGAGTAATATGGCTAATAGGGATGAACACAGAATTCTGTCAAAATTTGGTATCTAATCCCAAACTGACCTCTTTGGATTGATTTTGTGCACTTCTCCCTCCAATGGACTTCTCTCTGAAAGGAACCTGGGCTCCATCCAAAGCTTTGTTCAGGCTTCAGACACAGACTGTCTGCTGCCAAATACATGGTGTATGGGTGTGGGTGTTTGTGTGTGTGCACAAGTAGATATTTATTTATTTATTAGATTTATATACCGCCCATCTAGAACGTGTCTACTCTGGGCGGTTTACATATAATATAAAAATCAACTAAACAAGATACACTTGTGCAGACGTTTCTGTGGGGAAAAAACTGCAGTAGCATCAGGGGTTAGGGACAGGTCTACATTCTAATACTTGGACATTTTTTACAAGAAGCTCTGCAATCACTGTGATTCATGCACTGTGACATAGGGCATGGTTACATGGCTGATTTGTATCAATTTCAGCTCCAGTGTATTTTAAATTGATATACAATCATGTAGTTTTTGTCTTGCAGTGTGCATTCACTTTGAAAATTATTACTCCAATATAAATACTCCAAAGCTTAAAACTGCTTTGGCAAACAAAACATGAGTTTTCAAATCAAATTCTTCAGCTTTCAGGCATCCTTTGGAATGCCTACATTTCTCTCTCTCTCTTTTAAATCAGTTTTCACTGGAATATCAGTACGGTGATGCAGTGCTAATGTTTTAAAAAAACCCAAAACAGACAGAAAGCAGTGTCCCTGCCATCCAAAATCCACAAAGACTATATTTAATATTACAGGGCCATTGTGTGGTAAATTAGAAAGTCCGTATTGGCTTCTTCAAATAAACTTCATTTGTGGTCAAAAAGAAGCAGGCTTTGCTGTGTGTTGTGTAGCCAGGATTTTAAAAATCGAATCTAATTATGCAAAACCTGATTCAACAGCTGTTCTTATAGTCAGTATAACTGCACCCTTAGAGAGTTATTTTCCCTTTCTAGTACTGCTGTGTCTCATTATTTGAAAAGCCTTAAACTGGGTTTCAGGCTTTATAACTTCCTAGCTCCAGCACCCAGTGACATAGCATGGGGGGGGGGCACAGGGGCAGTCACCCTGGGTGCAAAATGTTTAGGTGGTGCAATTTTTAGGGGCCCCCACCTTCCCCCCCCCAGCTCCGTTTTCAACAGCTGGTGATAAACAGCCGTGGAGCCGTGGCTGAATAAAACTGCTGGGTGGTGTCAGGGTCAAGCAGCTGCAGGGGCAGCCAGGCAAGGCAGCAGGCAGCTCAGGGGACAGCCCGGCTCGCTCACCCACAAGCAAGCAGCTGAGGCGATGCTGGCACTAGCAGCCCCTGGCAGGATGGCCAGGAAAGGACAGGAACCAGCCAGGCACACTCCATCTCCACTCACATCCATGCAGGAGGACCAAAGCCAAAGTAAGTCCTTCCAGTGGTCATGACAGTGATGCTTGGGCAAACAGAGACAGAGTGGGGGGGGAGGGAAAGGGGAGGAGGAGGGGGAAGTGTCCAGCTGGAGGGATGGGGGAGAGGGCAGGAGCAGTTTGCCCCTCTCCCTGTGGCTTCTGAGGAAGCCCAGCTGTTGGCTGTTCTTTGAGCTCACCCCAAGCAGGTGCTCGAGTGCTGTGGTGGCTTCCTGCCCCCAGTATGGGTGAAAAGATCCCACCTACCCCTGGTGCCTGCAGGGGGCTGATGGTGAAAAGGGGCACGCCTGGCTCCACATCAAGTGCCCTGCTCAGGTTGCCGGTCCCAGGTCGCTGCTGTGCGTTAAGCAGTTCCTGGCCAGGCAGCCACTCCCAGCAGAGTGGGGGGGAGAACAATGTTGCAGAGTTGACAGCTGGGTAGGGTGAGAGAGGGAGGGCAAGAAGGTGTCACCCGAGGGGCGATGGCAACCTTTGACAGGCCCCAGGCCTGCCATATTGAGGAGTGAGTGTTTTGCACTTTCTTGACTCTGCGCTTTGCCCCTTGTCTCTCCCCACCCCCCCACCCCCCGCTCCAAGCAGAATTTGGGTCCAGTCCTACGGGAAGGGCTGAAGAAATGGGAGAGGCAGCAGCAGGGACTTTTTGTGTGTGGGAGGTGTAGTGTGCTTCCACAGCTGCTCCTTGTGCTTCTCTTCCTTCTCCTGGCAGTCCGAGTCCAAGCTGCCAGGGAGTGCCTGGCCCACCACCACTGCCAGTGCAGACCTCGAGCAACTCTGCAGCTGCTTCATGGTGCCACCCCGGGGGCTTCTCCTACCCCGCCTCCTGTGTCCCACTCCACCCATCTGTTGCATCACAGAGCCGGCATGTGACCTGAGCACCGCAATACTTGCCTTGCCCCGGGTGCTGGAAATCCACACTATGCCGCTGCCAGTACCTAGTCTTCTAAAGCTTTGCAACATCCTATCCAGAGAGCACCTGCATGATCTATACATTCTCCCCTGAAAGAAATTGCTTCCAAATGAAATGAATCATTCTTCCTTAAAATGTTTAAGACATCTGCACCTTTCCTTCTAAAGCTGTACAGGATTTTTCTCCCTTAGGGCTCATCCATTGGGATGGCTTGCAAGGAACATAAGGGAGATTAAGATATGATTAAGTATACCACCTGGAAGGACCCAGATGACGTCCAGTCCCTCACCATGCTCCCCTAGCAGGGTGAAGAAGGGTCTCCAGTAAGTGAAATATAATGTTGGGAGGATTTTGCATTGGAATGGATGCCACTTGGAAAGCCTATTTGTTGTTACAGATACCACCACCACCCAGTTTTCATGCAGCTATATTATGATTTTAAGTATCTTAAAGCTGCAAACAATTGAAAATTTTCAGCTATAATAAATGAGAAAGAAAAAGCACTCCTGTAATGCCTGTTACCGTTGGTTTGGGGGTGGGAGGTGGAAATCAATTGCCTTGAAATCCGGATTTCTTTATTGACTGCTGTGGCAAGATTAAGGTAAGGAGAGCTGGCTGTCTGTACTATGTAGCAACTTGTAGTAATAACGCAGAGCCCAGTAGGCTGGGAGAAGTTGAAAGCACCAGGAAAAGAGGAAGACCAAAGTTATTATACATTTTGTACTACATGAAGTTGCCTTTTAACTTTTTAGTTTCTTATGTTGCTTGCTCTGTAGCTTTTGAAATCAATTTGTAACAGTTACTGAAGAAAAGTTCTATTTGCAGTGGGAAAATAAAATGGCAACAGCATTTTAAAGCATTGCATCTCAAACTGGAAATCAATAAAAAAATTCTACAGTAAGTTCTATGCGCATTTCCTGCCTTTGGAAATGAAAAAAAAAATGGTAGAAAGCCTTCACACTAATCATTCAGTTTTTCAACCACTAACACAAAGGTTAGCTGTTTAAACCCTCTACCCCACCCTGCTCCCATATACATTATCCTTTTCATTAGATTAAGAACTTCAGCAAAGAAAGGTTTCCATAAATGACCTGTTGTTACATCTAAGCACTTCAAATCAGATTTAGCACCCTAGAAAGTTTTGTATATAAGCTCTGGAGCAAGATGCACACAACCGTACAGTAAGATATAAAGAACACTATCAGAATGCTTCTGTCTTAAACCTGATATTCCTTGTTCTTCCTGACCAGGCCTGGCCGATTACTGTACGTTCATAAGTAGAAAATTCCATTGCATGGCATTGCGGTTGAAACTTCTCTAAAACCCCAGAATAGAAAGCAAATTTGTTCTAAGACAGCACTTATATCCTGCTTGTGGGCTTCCTATGGGCATGTGGTTGGCCATGACCACTGTAGGAAACAAGATGCTAAACAAAACAGGCCTTTGGTGTGATTCAGCAGATGTTCCTGAAACCAAGACTATGACCTGAATCTGAACACGTCCTCTACGTATCCAGAGATCTCCACTGGCTATTCATTTTGGTAGCTCCAACATTCAACCGAAACATATCAGACGTCTCAGTGCAGCCACTAGTGCCACCCAATCAAAAGCAGGCTCAGAGAGGCCCTCCACATGGCCAGAAGCATCCGTCTTACTACAGAGGTTTGTGCAAGTGTTTTGATCAAATCCTCAACTAAAGCAGGCTGATTCATAACAATCTAGATCAGGCCTGAATCAAACTGGTTATATTTGGTCCAAATCAGATCTGATTAGTTCAAAGCAATTCAGACTACTTCATGTATAACTAGAAAAAAGAAAATTCAGACAATGGCTCATATCCTATTATGCATGTTGATGATGGCAGAAGCAGCGGCAAATCACTGTTAATTAAGGGCTTCCTTAACGGGCAATTTTGAGGTGCCCATGATTTCATATGAGTCATAAGCATCCTGACACTGACTTTAATCTATCGTGATTTGCCACTGCTGATGATGTAACCCCTAGAGTTCTGCAACAGAATTTCTGGCACATATAGGGAAAACTCCAGGGTGGAGAGAGGGAATCAAGGGGAGAGCCCCAACCCATCCTTCTTTATTCCTCATATTTGTTGTTTAAATATTGAGTGTGTGTGTGTGTGTTGCTCTCAGTGGTATTTTAGTGGTAATTTTATTAGGCAAGAGCATCTCCTCTGCTCCTGCTAATTTTGGCCTTAGCTTTTTAGGTTAGGTTTGATTATAATTTCAACAAGTGCTATTTATTTAATGCATATATTCTGTCTTCTGTCTGTTTCTACTCTATCAGGCATATCAAACTATTTCTACTATGTGTCAGTTACACTTTGAAGTGTATACACTTAGTCTTAGTATCCATTGGCACACATATATCACAAACATTACTACAAGGTACTGACAAGTAGTACACATATTAGCACATTTTAAATGTATTAAAGACAACGTTGAAGGCAGCTGGCACCAACAAAGCAAAGCAAAACTCCTGTATCCATTTTTTATTTTTTGCAATTTGCCATTGTAAATACCCTCTGAAGGGACTATCATTTCTCAGCATTCCATATCTTTGTGTAAAAAATGAAAAGAGGTATGGCCATTTTGCTTTCTCAGTGCAAGTCAAAAAGACATGTAAAGATTCAGACTTCCAAATTTCACATTTGATTTGGATCTGAACTGAGGTGGGTCAAATCTGAAATAGTCTGGGTCAAATTCGAATCACTAGCTGAAATCCAGTAGTAAGCTGCAGCTGGAGTAGACCAACTGAATCCATGGGAATTTGGTGAGTCCACACCTATGCAGGTTCCACTGATTCAATCAGCTGACTCTAATTGTGACTTACTGCTAGATTTCCGCCACTGAATTGAGTCATTGCATGGCACTCCGGCAAGTAATTTGAGTTCTGAATATTCCCCCGAATATGGAGAAGCGATCTAAAGACTTGTTTAGAGGCAAGTGTCTCGAGCAAGTGTGGTAAGAGCCCTTTTTACATGTGTCACCTGTACGTTCTAAAGCAGTCTGAAGATGTTGCACTTCAAATACCCTTCCACCTGAGGTGATGTGGGCGGCTAACAAGAAGCAAGGTTTTCTCCATCCTTGGACCCTCTTTCTGGAGTTCTTTTTCCAGGAAACCGGCCAGGTTCAGTTGTACTCTGCTTGTTTGTTGACATGCATCTTGGTCATATAAAATAATTGCTGGCCTTACCACGCTTGGCGCCATTCTGGCTGTTATTATTGTGTAATTTAATTTTCTCATATAAGAAGATTACACAAGAGCAAGTGTCAAAAATAACAGCAGAGACACTCATTTGTAAATAGTGGCCAGTATCCATCTATGGAGCTCCACCGGCAGAGCAGGAAGAAAGTCACCACCAGCAGCAGATTCCCTTTTTTAATTTCAGGGCACAGGGAGATGAAGTTGGATGCAACCCAATTTTTTTTTAAAAAATGAACTTTTTAATTTAAAAACATCATTCTCACTCCTTCAGCTGAGCCTTACAAGAGGATACTGGATGTGAAAGGTTAACTTCTATCTGGTGACATTTTGCAGACTGTTAAAGTTGCCAGCCTGTTCAAGCATGCATAAATAAATTAAATGAAATCAAATCAGAACGAAAGATTGTGAAATTCCAACAACGTCACCCAAAAGATCCGGGGCTTATTTACTTGTTCATTTTTGAACATGATACTCTGCCAGCAATGCTCTTCTACATTCTACATAGAGCAAACAGCACAGTCTCTGTGTGAGTAAATGGAACTAGATCTCACATCACAAATGATAGCACATAAAAGCCTGTGTTGGAACACCTCAATTTCCCAGCATGCTTTGCTACCAATCTTAAAATTGCCATTGTAGAAAAAAGAAGGAATTTCAAGGGAAATTTGAGGAGGAGAACTCTGATATCAGTTACATTCTTCAATTCCAGTGTGTGTTCAGAAGCTTAAATAGAACACACAGCTTCTTAGCACATTCTATCGATCTATCTACTAATAAGCTGGTTTTCACTAGAGTTTTGTGCATAGTCAAAATGTTTTCCTTGGAAAAACTCTGCCCACAGCACCACCAACTCTTCTGACAGCAAAGGTCATTGTTTCAGCACTTCAAAGAAAAAACACCTTATCACAATCAATAGATAATTTACATTTGGTAATCATTGTAACTATTGCAAGCATGTTTATGAAATCAACACTATGAAAGTTCATTCACTGTGTTAATAATGATGTTTTTACTTTGAATTTCATTATTTACTATTAATAATGCTGCTGTCATCTTCTGTATCTCAGTTCACTAGGTCCCCACTCTCACAACCATACATACTATGTATAAAAATTGAGGCCCAAATATTGTTACTCCATGCCTCTAAGGAAATAAATTGTAATCCATAAAAATTCACACTAAAATGCATACATTGGTTTTAATATTTTTGTTTTGTTTTATTTTATTTATATCCCACTGGGATCTCACACTTCCAGCACCAGCCTTGGACTGCAAACATCACTTTAGCATCTCACCCCTTTTGCGCCAACACCTACTTGGACCACGGGCTGCCCCAGATGCAACCCCTGTTTTATATCAGTGTCCTAAACATTGCCCGGATCAGTGTTACATGGTAAATAAATGCATTATTGTACAAAAGTAGAAAAGAAAATGTATAAAACAATTATTGCAGATCTACCAAATAAATAAAGTGGTCACCATGTATATCATATTTCACAGCTATTTCACAGAACGGGGAAGATGCCCAAAGCCTGGCACTATGTGCAAAAATAAGCCTAAGCCTGTCAACCATTGTTTCAGATGTGGGAACATGAACTTAACACCCTGCCCAGTTGAGAACAAAAGAGCCTTAAGGCCACAGTGGTTAAATTGCAGTACTGCAGTTAAGACTCTGCTCATGACCTGAGATCAATCCTGATAGATTCAAGTAGCCAGCTTGAGGTTGACAGCTTTTCATCCTTCTGAGGTTGGCAAAATGAGTACCCAGCTCACTGGGGATGGGGGCAAAGTGTTGTTTGCATATTTATGTTATAAACTGCTGAGAGAGTACATTAGCACTATGGGGTGATCTATAAACAGAAACAACAACAACCTTTTAAAGGGTATGGGTATATATATTCACATCTGTAGCTCTACTCAAAGCAAAGCAAACTAACTACTGCTATTAACTCTCTTGTACTCTTACACATGCTACATAATGAAACTGAGATATACTATACATATGTCTAATATGTACATATGTATAATATAATATGTATATGTACACACACACACACACACATTAAAAGCACTAGTTCATCTAGCCATAGACTGTTTTTGCTGACTGGTAGCAGCTCTCCAAAGTCTCAGGTTTATTTCAGTTTTGCTGTGAAACAATGCCAGAGAATGAATCTAGATATTCTGGGTCTGCATCTAATATACACTACCACAGTGCTGTTGTCTCTTCCACTACAACAGCTGTGAATAGAGATGGGTATGAAGCACTTTGTGTCGTGTCGTCTAAGTCGTCAGCAGAGCTCCACAGGTGCTGCATGTTCACTTTCCCCACCCACCCACCCTGGCCATCTCCCCCACCGACCTCAAGGCGCACACTGCTTCTTCCCATCCCATCACATGATCTTCCATTCCAGCAAGAGCACAGATTTCCCTTCTCCGCCTCTTCCAGTACCTGCCCACTCAAATGAGGAGGCGGGGCAGGGATTCCTGAAGCACAGCCAATGACTTAGACAACACAGCACAAAGTGCTTCATGACTATCTCTAGCAGTGAACCAAAACAAGGTGTAAGATAATGGCTGAAATCCTGTTGAGCTACGCAGGCATAAAGGGTGAAGATGTAACCACCCTGCAATGTTGCCTTTTTTATTAGGCATCCTTCAGTCTCGAGAGACTATGGTAATGTGCTCTGAATAGAGGACTTGGAACAGCGTCTAGTGTGGCTGAGAAGGCCGATTCGAGAGTGACAATCCCTTCCACACTGAAGGCAAATACAATCTGTCCCTTTTACTTGAGTATTGCCTTTTACTTGAGTGTAATTTAAAGCTTCCTATCCTCCCCCCTCAGGTCATGACACTCCCTCTCAAGGCTCTCATAGGCTTCCCATGGCAAAAGGGATCACTAGGAAGTCTCAGAATCTGAATGGGGGTGGAATCGGAAGCTTTAAAACAAAACAACAAAACAAAACAAAATAAATGTAATGGTATCAGTAACAATTATGCCAGTGGATTTGTGCCAACTAGACTTCAGCCAGTGTTTTAAATCTTATTCAGTTTGTGGATGTAAGCCCCAAACTATTGAGATCTCTTTCTCAAAAACAAAAATAACCTATGGTTAAATCTATTGTTACTCCTCATTAGAGCAGATCCACTGAAATTAGTGGAACTTAAGTAATTGGTGACCACCCATTTCACTGGATCTACTTTAGTGGGCATTAATGTTTGATCTGGGTACCCAGTGCGGTACAGTGGATAGAGTAGATTAGGACTCAGGAGACCTGGGTTCAGTTCCCCAGCTCTGCCATGGAAATTCATCTGTGGGGAGGGGTTGAACTGGTAAAACCATTCCTTAAATATCTCATTTACCTTGAAAATCCTATTAGGGTAGCTGTAAGTTAGTTCTTCATTTCACATGCTAGCAAGGTTATGCTCAAAATCCTACAAGGTAGGCTTCAGCAGTACGTGGACCGAGAACTCCCAGAAGTACAAGCTGGATTTCGAAGGGGCAGAGGAACTAGAGACCAAATTGCCAACATGCGCCGGATTATGGAGAAAGCCAGAGAGTTCCAGAAAAACATCTACTTCTGCTTCATTGACTACGCAAAAGCCTTAGACTGTGTGGACCACAGCAAACTATGGCAAGTTCTTAAAGAAATGGGAGTGCCTGACCACCTTATCTACCTCCTGAGAAATCTATATGTGGGACAGGAAGCAACAGTTAGAACTGGATATGGAACAACTGATTAGTTCAAAATTGGGAAAGGAGTATGACAAGGCTGTATATTGTCTCCCTGCTTATTTAACTTATATGCAGAATACATCATGCGAAAGGCAGGACTGGATGAATCCCAAACGGGAATTAAGATTGCTAGAAGAAATATTAACAACCTCAGATATGCAGATGATACCACTCTGATGGCAGAAAGTGAGGAGGAATTAAAGAACCTCTTAATGAGGGTGAAAGAGGAGAGCGCCAAAAATGGTCTGAAGCTCAACATCAAAAAAAACCGAGATCATGGCCACTGGTTCCATCACCTCCTAGCAAATAGAAGGGGAAGATATGGAGGCAGTGACAGATTTTACTTTCTTGGGCTCCATGATCACTGAAGATGGGGACAGCAGCCACAAAATTAAAAGACTCCTGCTTCTTGGGAGGAAAGCGATGACAAACCTAGACAGCATCTTAAAAAGCAGAGATATCACCTTGCCGACAAAGGTCCACATAGTCAAAGCTATGGTTTTTCCAGTAGCGATGTATGGAAGTGAGAGCTGAACCATAAAGAAGGCTGACCCCCAAAGAATTGATGCTTTTGAATTGTGGTGCTGGAGGAGACTCTTGAGAGTCCCCTGGACTGCAAAGAGAACAAACCTATCCATTTTGAAGGAAATCAACCCTGAGTGCTCACTGGAAGGACAGATCCTGAAGCTGAGGCTCCAATACTTTGGCCATCTCATGAGAAGAGAAGACTCCCTGGAAAAGACCCTGATGTTGGGAAAGTGTGAAGGCAAGAGGAGAAGGGGACAACAGAGGACGAGATGGTTGGACAGTGTCACCGAAGCTACCAACATGAATTTGACCCAACTCTGGGAGGCAGTGGAAGACAGGAGGGCCTGGCGTGCTCTGGTCCATGGGGTCATGAAGAGTCGGACACGACTTAACGACTAAACAACAACAAGTTAGTTCTGATTTGACAGCATGTAACAACTTGTTTGATTTATCCCATAAACACCTGTGTAAATGTTTGCATTCATTTCTTTTGCACTACCTGGAACCAAGCTACATTTGCTTACTATAATGAACAAGTGAAATACACTGTTAGCCAGTGTTAATTAACTATCCTACAACAGTGTAAATCTGCTACGTTTGTTTCAAGGGAATAGTATAGCTAGAGAAAGGATGGAAATATCTGTATTTGTTTATATTTCTATGAGGCTGCATCCAACCATATGTATGCCTACATATGTGTAAGCCCCATTGAATACACTGGGACTTACTTCCAAGTAACCACGCATAATATTGCCCAGTAACTCACAGGAATACTACTACTGTGCCATGCATAAGCTAAAATGTCACATAACAGTTTATCTACCAGAGGAAAGAGACGAAAGTAATGTGGTCAAGTGATTAAACTTCACGTCTTGCCTTCTGCAGACACGTGCACAGGCTTAATCAATCCGACGCCAGCCGTCTCCACTTTTGCCTTGCCTGCTGGCTTTATGCCTGACAGATTCCACCTACTGTACATCTTTACAGGCTGAATAAAGATGTAAGATAAAGGAAGTGAAGCGAGCCAGCAGAGCAGACTGCAATAAATTGCACGCCATTTGTCTGAGTTGCCTGGGGTTCCGTGTCCCTGAGATTGGTTCCGTCTCAGCTACCCTGCAGTGCAAAATGGAGTGTTTATTAATGGTGGGACTTTGGCTCTTGAAAGCTAAATTGGCAGAAATGTGGGCTGCCTCGAAATTTTTCAGTCTGGAACTATGATGATTTCTGCACTAAGGAAAACTAACACTGAAATATGGGGTTGGTCATTGAAACTGCTCTGTATAGTGCCATGTCTCAACAATACACAGTCAAACAACTGTGTCAATATGCGATTGAATTGTAACCACTGATTTATTTATTTTTTATTTTTAATGTTTTTAAAATGTACAGAAAGTCTAGAGAGTGGATAAATGAAACTGTGCTGAATGTAACAGCAGGATATGGAGTTAGGTTTGCTCAGTGATAGAGCAGATGCTTTCCATGTACGAGGTCCTGCCTTTCCTAGCATCTCTTGGAAAAGCTGAGAATGATCCCATCTGTAAAGCCAATGTTGCATAGATAATGTTGACCTATTTATTATTATTATTTATTATTCATTTCTTACATTTTCATCCCACCTTTCCGTTACAAACCAGCACTTCAGACAGCTTACAATCTTCATAAAACAGTAAAAACAAGTTCATCCAAATTTAACCATAAAATAATTAAAATCAAAGAAAAATAACTGCACTATAAAAACTATTAAAATCAACAAAGAGCTCACCTATACTTGCTCTTTTGGACCAGGCTGCTGTTGGCTAAATTGAGTCATTTGGCTCAGGTGGAGGTGTGATCTGCCATTTGGTGCAATCCTCACATCCAAATAGCATATCAGAGCTCAAGTCATCCTATGGCTTAATAAGTGAGCCACTTCAAGATACAGTGGACCCTCGACTTACAGACGGCTCCACCTGTGGACTTTTCGACTTGCAGACTTCTCCGGCTGCAAAATTTCCCATCGACTTGTGGCCGGAGAATCGACCTACGGACCGGAAGGGGGAGCCGGGGAAAGCGCCAAATTCAAATTTGGCGCTTTCCCCACCTCCCCCTTCCGGTCCGTAGGCCGCTGATCGTGCCTCTGGAGGCCTTCCAGGGCTTCTCCGCCACCATGGGAGGCCTCTCGGAGGTCCCCCCTCACTGCTGATCATGCCTCCGGAGCTCCGGAGGCATGATTGGCGGAGAGGGGGGACCTCCGAGAGGCCTCCCATGGCGGCGGAGAAGCCCTGGAAGGCCTCCGGAGGTCCCCCTCACTGCCGATCATCCCTCCGGAGAAGCTCCCTGGTACCCTCCCCTGGTAGGCCCGGTGTACCCTGGGAAAGCCGGCGGTGGTGGACGACCTCCGAGAGGTCTCCCATGGCGGTGGAAAAGCCCTCGAATGCTTTGGCAGTGGCGGGGAAAGCCCTCGGAGGGCTTCGGCAGCGGCGACGGCGGCAGCCGGGGACCCCCGTGAGGCCTCCAGCAGCGGCGGGGAAGCCCTCGGAGGGCTTCGGCAGCGGCGGGGAAGCCCTTGGAGGGCTTCGGCAGCGGCGATGGCGGCGGTGGGGGACCCCTTCGGACCGGTAAGGTGCTGCTTTTTGCCTTTATTTTATTTTTTTGGTGGGGGGGTATTTTTTCTTCGGCCGGTTACGGATTAATGGGTTTTCAATGCATTCCTATGGGAAATGGACCCTCGACCTACGGACTTTTCGACCTGCGGCCACCGTTCCAATACGGATTAAATCCGTAAGTCGAGGGTCCACTGTATGGGCAAACTGAACATTTCCTCTGCTTCTCACCAGAGACACAGGTGTGATTATTTTTTTAAAAAAAATACTCTGGTGGACGGTAGCTGAGTCACTGCATCCTTTTTTTAAAAAAAGAAAAAATAATAATATTTTTGTCAGTTTGTCTGAAAGGTCAGTCAGGAGACTGCCCACAGCCAAATCTGTGAATTTGGCTGCAGGCAGTTTTTGACAGGACTGTTAAAAGAAACCAAAGAAAATCTTCTCTTCTCTTCTCTTCTCTTCCCTTCCCTTCCCTTCCCTTCCCTTCCCTTCCCTTCCCTTCCCTTCCCTTCTGCATCAGTGATGGTCTACTAGAGTCTCTCTCTCTCTCTCTAATTATTTTCCCTGGTCCTCCACCAAGGAATAGAGGAAGTGTTCAATTTGCCCATATCCTAAAGTGGCTCACTTATTAAGCCACTTCACAATACTGGAAATTCAAACCAGAAGGAAACTTGACAGCTGGGAGAACTCACTTTTGGTCCATTACCAGCAATCGCACATGCTGGAAATGGACCAAAGGAGAGCGATCTTATCTGCACCAAAAAAAATCAGAAGCCCCTGACAGGGGCTCAAAAAGGTGTGAGTAGGACTACCCTAGGGACAGTTTGATTTACTTCAGTGATTATGTCATGTGATCACTGGAAAAAAGAGCAAACCAAACTGTCCCCACAGTGGACCAATCAGTGGGGCAAATGCCTGTCTGATCGAGCCCTAAGTGCACAGTTAAAACAATTCAGCAAATTAGACATTATATGCCAGTTTTAAAAACTGTTTTTAAACCCTTCTTAAAAGCAGTGAAACTGATCACAACTTTGAAGGGAAGGCATCTCACAGTCTGTGAGTCACACAGAAGAAAGCCCTATCCTGCCTTCTTCTTAGGCAGGCAAACACAACTGTTGGTATTCTTATGAAGGCCACTCCAGAAGATCTTAACATCCAAACAGGTCCATAACTGAGCTACACAGAATAAGATCCGACACAGTGTGAAGCAGCTTCTTCAGTTCTCATCTTTCACCCCAACAGCTCCACCACCTGGTGCACATCAAGAGATCTAAGTTATTCTGATGCTGGAAAACATAAGTTTGAACATATGTGCTACACCTTGTCTCAAGATCTTTCATGACACAAATCCGCATTAAATCCTGAATTAAACACAACTGAAGGTGGAATTTCACATGTGAGAACACAAATGTCTCTATGCGCGCAGGAGGAGGTGTAGGAGAACTGACAGTGTTGGGGTGTGGTGCTTAAACCTTTCTAACAGTGCTTACTTACAAATATCCCTTTCCCCCAGGACATTTCTCCCATTGTCAGCCTTTTATTTGATTCTAAGCCCACCTATTAGCCTCAGGTCTGTGAAATGTGAAAATTGGTGGGCGCGCAAACCTACTGAACCAAGGTAACAGGCATGCTCATGCTCCACTGGGTAACAGAATGTAGTCCCAAGAGCTTAGCATGTGGGAATCTGTCGCTCAACAGGAAAAAAGATTCCCCTTTCCTGAGACAGCAGCAGAATGTTTCTGAACACTTGGTGCTGGATACAAAGAGCAAGGCCAGGCCACCATTTCCCAGCTTACTTAATCAGCACTCACTAATATCTGACTGTCCATTATTGGATTAAATAGACCTTGCCAGATCTATCAAGGAAATACTTACATTGTTGGGCTTTTAAAAAAAATTTAATCTGAAGAACAATTTGTGCTGGTATAAAAAGCATATGCTCTCCTACAAGCATACGCTGTTGGAATATTTGGGCGGTGGGAGGGAAGCCCTACATTTCAAATGCGATTCAGCTAGTATGCTTCTGAATGAATTCCGTGCAAAGGAATTTGCTTGATGACAGTTTTAGTATTAACATGTGTGCCTCATATGTTTGACACTGCAATTTTGACCTAAATAATTTACTTTCAGTATCTCCCTCATTTGAACACAAGCAACAAAGGAACAATTTTTGTGGTGTCCGGAGCAGTGATTATCCCCAAGCAACAAGACAAACCACTTAATCTTGCCTTAGAATCATGGAGCCTCTTAACTACTATCTGGGTGCATTCTCCCTTTGACCTAATGTTAGCTGAACTTGGGGGCTTTCCAGGGTGGTTTCTGTTTAGATGAGAAACTGGTGACATGGAGTCTGGTATTTGTTTCTTGAAAACTGTTTATTTATGTATATATAAAAGCCACCTCTCCCTGTTTCCTTCCCTCCCTTCCTCTGTCTCATTCTCTCTTAAGAGCACAAATAATAAAATAAATGTCAGGGCAACTGGTTAAAAAATAATAATGCTGAAACTGCAAATAATCAACAAGATAGATTTGACTCCCACCTACTCTCTGCTGAGCTATTTACATACTTCTGGGTAAATAATAACTCAACTCAAATCAGATTTGAGGGGCGCATTAAACATTTCTCTCTCCAACATACAGACTGTGGTGGCATAGTCCATTCTAGAGCCTCAGGCCTCTTACTATCTCACCCTGCTGCACCATGAAGACTACTCAACTGAAGGATGCAACGCCCACACTTAAAGGCATGCTGCAGGTCATGTGAGCCAATGGCAAATGGCATACAAATGGATGTGTTTTCTCTTCTCTTCTTTTCTTGACTTATATGTAGATAGTCTTTTTTCCCCCTCCCTCTCTATCTGATATCAGTTTCAGCTTGTCC
Source organism: Intellagama lesueurii (assembly GCA_037013535.1). NCBI lineage: Eukaryota > Metazoa > Chordata > Lepidosauria > Squamata > Agamidae > Intellagama > Intellagama lesueurii. The sequence continues at coordinate 96,302,068 of JBAJHW010000005.1, forward strand.
TTCCTCTTAGCTAAAGAGAGGCAAACCCCCATGGCTACTTCACTATAGGTAAGCAAATCTGCACACACAGAACCCACTTTTAGGGCTTTCTGTAACTAGCTTTTGGGCTCATTCTCCTGCAGTATCCGATTTCTGAATTGATTTTCTGAAGCAATTTTCTATTTTCCACATACTTTATATCCTTCAGAGTAGTTGCTTCTGTTCAGTAATTCAGTGCTGGACTGCCACACTCTGCTAGTATAAAATGCCAAATATTGGTACAGAAACACATGATTAGGATTAGGAAGGGAGGTGAGCACAATCTAATCTCTATCACCTTTATCTCTTAAAAGGAATGGAGGGAAAGGAGATGTTTCTCTTGCTCTGGGATGTCATGCTCGTGGGCTCCCCACAGACTAGACAGCCAACAAGGTAGTTGACATAATCCCAGGAGGCACCATTTTCCAATGGAGGATCTCAAAGGGAAGAAAGCAGCTAGACAGGCAGCCTAACAAGGCCCAGAAGCTTGTACAGTTTTCCTAGCTCAGGAGGGACCAATGGGCTCTAAGAAGCAAGAAAGGACAAACCCAAAGATAACCACACAGTCATTGGCCCAATGATTCCTAACCCAAAGAACATGTGTGGGGTCCTTTCAGACTGGTCCCAAATACCAAGGAACCAGATTCTTGCTTGGAAGAATGGAAATATTTGTTTTCCTTCTGCTTGACCTTAAATAGGCATCCACCATCGCTACTTCCTCTCAGACCTAGGAACATTGCACACTCACTGCTAGAAACAGTCTCCAAATAGTGATCTACTTCTGGTACACCCACAATAGTGAGTGCTGGCAGCAGAACTACCACTTCTGGGAAATGGCTGATGCTGACAGTTAAATTCTTCATGCCAGGAGGATGAGATGGGCGGGTGCAACTTGCTATGTCCATGGCATAGCTATATCCTCCCATGGTAGGCTCCAGAGAACTTCTAACATGAGGGTCAACTAAGGGGCTGTCACTTACTGAAAATAGTGGGGGACCTAGCTACAAAAACAGTGTGACTGAGGAAGGCTTAACCCAGAGATTTGCATGTTTTCCTGTGGACTTCCTGTCTTGGCCTACTGAACTATTGATACTTACCATTCTCTCTTAAGTGAGGATTATTGAAATTATTATGAAGGTATGTATTTTAAAGCCAAAAAATGGATACTATGCAGTTTCTATAAGCATGCCAAAAACACACTGTTATTTTGGAAATTTTATTATACTGTATTTCTGCTACTAGATTTGGTAATGCTTAACGAGTATATGAAATGGCTGCTTAAAACACCCCGTATACATTACTTCTAAGCTTGCTGTGAAGTATTGTCTCTGTGTAACATGCGGTGGAGGGGTGTATAGATGAGGTAGCAGTGGCTAGCCAAAGGCCACCACCTTTTGAGTACACCATTTAGCTACAGTTTCTCTCAGTCCCTTAGATGTCCAGCTCATCAGTCATGCTCTTAATCACTCACCTCTAACCATCGTCTATTGCCCCCCAAGCCCGGAATAAAGACGCGAGACAACAGTATTGGAATTGAAATACGGGCCACACTTTATTTGCAAATATTTGAAGTTAGCCATCAATTGGCTCAATATAAGGGGCCTGCAGTAGTGCGGAAATAGTAACAGGTAGGGGTAATCAATACCCCTTGCTTGTCAATAGGGCGAGTCCCCGGCCCCAGGTTTCCACTGTCTCACAGACAGCAGGAACCCGGCCTGCCACTAATAAACACCTCCAGACCTCAAGACATCTTTATTTGATGACTGTTGGTCCGGAAGTGGCCCAGCGCATCCTTCCCGAACCGGCCCTGTAATCGCACGATCCGCAGAGCCGGGAGGTCGGATGCACTGTTCGCTTACCTTAAATTACCAATGGGACACACTGAAACACCTGTTTTTCCGCACTACCCGCCAGTGTGACCAAAATTACCCAAATTGCCAACAACCCCTTTCCAGTGTAGGATAGGCGAAAAATCCCCCCATCCAACAGCCAATCAGGATGGAAGTCAAAAATTCCTATCCGGCCCCATAATGGCAACCAAAAATCACACTAGAAATAGGGCAGGCGGGAGGGGTGCCCGAAAAGGAAAGCGGACGAACTGCGGGTGAGCGCTTACCTGCGCTCCCCCGCCCATTGGATGACCACATTTAAAATCCGTCTCGCGCCATCCAGGCTGGCGGGCAAACGCCAGCACACCAAATCTAGGCTGTTTTAACGGCCGTCAGGCGGCTGGGACCTTGTCAAACTCATATTCCACTTAGCTCCTTATCCACTTATCAGATAGATAGACTACATGCTGTATTTGACATCATCCTCCTTATCTTAAATTCCTAAGCTATGAAAGACAATATCAAATACAGCATGTAGTCTATTAAAAGGATAGTAATATATTCAAGCCCTTCATGGATCACTGCATTGTCGTGGCGAAGGGGCATGAGTAACTCAGAGAAGCTATGGGCTATGCTGTGGAGGGACACCCAAGACGGACAGGTCATAGTGGAGAGTTCTGACTAAACGTGATCCACCTGGAGCAGGAACTGGCAAGCCACTCCAGTATCCCTGCCAAGAAAACTCCATGGACAGAAAAATGAGGCTAAAAGGTATGACGCTGGAAGATGAGCCCCTCGGGTCAGAAGGTGTCCAACATACTACTGAGGAAGAGCGGAGGACAAGGACAAGTAGCTGCAAAGAAAAATACTGCATAGGAACCTGGAATGTAAGATCTATGAACCTTGGTAAGCTGGATGTGGTCAAACAGGAGATGGCAAGAATAAACATTGACATCCTGGGTGTCAGTGAATTAAAATGGATGGGAATGGGGGAACTCAATTCAGACGATTATCATATCTACTACTGTGGGCAAGAATCCCGTAGAAGAAATGGAGTAGCCCTCATAGTCAACAAAAGAGTGGAAAAAGCTGTACTGGGATACAATCTCAAAAATGATAGAATGATTTCAATACGAATCCAGGGCAGACCTTTGAACATCACAGCAATCCAAGTTTATGCACCAACCACCGATGCTGAAGAGGCTGAAATTGACCAATTCTATGAAGACTTACAACACCTTCTAGAACTGACACCAAAGAAAGATGTTCTTCTCATTATACGGGATTGGAATGCTAAAGTAGGGAGTCAAGAGATAAAAGGAACAACAGGGAAGTTTGGCCTTGGAGTTCAAAACGAAGCAGGGCAAAGGCTAATAGAGTTTTCTCAAGAGAACAAACAAAAACAAGACCTGGAGCCGATTGTGGCTCTGATCATCAGCTTCTTATAGCAAAATTCAAACTTAATCTGAAGAAAGTAGGAAAAACCACTGGGCCAGTCAGGTACAATCTAAACCAAACCCCTTATGAATACACAGTGGAAGTGAGTAACAGATTTAAGGAACTAGATTTGGTGGACAGAGTGCCTGAAGAACTATGGATGGAGGCTCATAACATTGTACAGGAGGCAGCAACGAAAACCATCCCAAAAAAAAAGGAAATGCAAGAGAGCAAAGTTGCTGTCCAATGAGGCCTTACAAATAGCAGAGAAGAGAAGGGAAACCAAATGCAAGGGAGATAGGGAAAGTTACAGAAAATAGCAAGGAGAGACAAGAGGGCCTTCTTAAATTAACAGTGCAAAGAAATAGAGGAAAAGAATAGAAAGGGAAAAACCAGAGATCTGTTCAAGAAAATTGGAGATATTAAAGGAACATTTCGTGCAAAGATGGACATGACAAAGGACAAAAATGGTAGGGACCTTACAGAAGCAGAAGACATCAAGAAGAGGTGGCAAGAATACACAGAGGAATTATACCAGAAAGATTTGGATGCCCTGGACAACCCAGATAGTGTGGTTGCTGACCTTGAGCCAGACATCCTGGAGAGTGAAGTCAAGTGGGCCTTAGAAAGCATGGCTAACAACAAGGCCAGTGGAGGTGATGGCATTCCAGCTGAACTATTTAAAATCTTAAAAGATGATGCTGTTAAGGTGCTACACTCAATATGCCAGCAAGTTTGGAAAAGTCAGCAGTGGCCAGAGGATTGGAAAAGATCAGTCTACATCCCAATCCCAAAGAAGGGCAGTGCCAAAGAATGCTCCAACTACCATACAATTGAACTCAATTCACACGCTAGCAAGGTTATGCTCAAAATCCTACAAGGTAGGCTTCAGCAGTATGTGGACCAAGAACTCCCAGAAGTACAAGCTGGATTTCGAAGGGGCAGAGGAACTAGAGACCAAATTGCCAACATGCGCCGGATTATGGAGAAAGCCAGAGAGTTCCAGAAAAACATCTACTTCTGCTTCATTGACTACGCAAAAGCCTTTGACTGTGTGGACCACAGCAAACTATGGCAAGTTCTTAAAGAAATGGGAGTGCCTGATCACCTTATTTATCTCCTGAGAAATCTATATGTGGGACAGGAAGCAAGTGTTAGAACTGGATATGGAACAACTGATTGCTTCAAAATTGGGAAAGGAGTATGACAAGGCTGTATATTGTCTCCCTGCTTATTTAATTTATATGCAGAATACCTCATGCGAACGGCTGAACTGGATGGATCCCAAGCCGGAATTAAGATTGCCGGAAGAAATATCAACAACCTCAGATATGCAGATATACCACTCTGATGGCAGAAAGTGAGGAGGAATTAAAGAACCTCTTAATGAGGGTGAAAGAGGAGAGCGCAAAAAATGGTCTGAAGCTCAACATCAAAAAAACTAAGATCATGGCCCACTGGTCCCATCACCTCCTGGCAAATAGAAGGGGAAGATATGGAGGCAGTGACAGAGTTTACTTTCTTGGGCTCCATGATCACTGCAGATGGTGACAGCAGCCACGAAATTAAAAGTCGCCTGCTTCTTGGGAGGAAAGCAATGACAAACTGAGACAGCATCTTAAAAAGCAGAGATATCACCTTGCCGACAAAGGTCCGCATAGTCAAAGCTATGGTTTTTCCAGTAGTGATGTATGGAAGTGAGAGCTGGACCATAAAGAAGGCTGACCGCTGAAGAATTGATGCTTTTGAATTGTGGTGCTGGAGGAGACTCTTGAGAGTCCCCTGGACTGCAAGGAGAACAAACCTATCCATTCTGTAGGAAATCAACCCTGAGTGCTCACTGGAAGGACAGATCCTGAAGCTGAGGCTCCAATACTTTGGCCATCTCATGAGAAGAGAAAACTACCTGGAAAAGACCCTGATGTTGGGAAAGTGTGAAGGCAAGAGGAGAAGGGGACGAGAGAGGACGAGATGGTTGGACAGTGTCATCAAATCTACCAACATGAATTTGACCCAACTCCGGGAGGCAGTGGAAGACAGGAGGGCCTGGCGTGCTCTGGTCCATGGGGTCACGAAGAGCTGGACACAACTTAATGACTAAACAACAACAATATATTCAAGATTTCATTTATTTGCTGTGTGAACACTTGTATTAATAGAGGGAATGTATGTTATCTCCTACAGATACATTTTCCTCTTATTGTCTGTTCTTATGATTCTATGCTTAATAAGGATCAGTTGCCACCTAATTAGGTAAATAGGGCAGACTTGTGAAGGGTTGCAATTAAACATAAATACACCAGTTTACAAAGAGATCAGAACTACTACCCTATTGACCTAAAGTAAGTTTCTGCTTAACCTTCAGACCTTTATATTAACATTTCCTTATTCCTGCGTGATGCAGATTTTCTGTAACAGATACCCTTTGGTTATTATGCTTTTCCAGTTAGCAGTCACATTATTCTTTGGATGGTAAATTTAAATAAGGAAAGGTCAAATATGTAGTCTGCAAATCCCTGGGTTCATGAGGTCTTTACTGAAAAGCACACAAGTACTGCTACAGGCAAAGTGACTTAACTGTGAAATGTGAACAATAACAACAGCAACATTATCCTAGTGAAGAGTTATACCACCCCATTTTACATTATATTACTAGTGGAAAGAAATGTTCACCAGGTTCCTAGTATTCATCTGTAAAATCTCAGGTACAATAGCTTATTGACTTACGTATTTTGAACAGGTATAACCCATCTCAACCTGTACACCAACTGGTTTAATGAAATGCACAAGTATTTTATATTAATAAAATGAAAGAAAGTTACAAATGAGAGGCAAAATTACAAATAACAACGGTGGCTGCTGTAAAAAGCAGCAACTCCTGGTGAATCTCTCTCTACCTGTTGCCCCAATGCATAATGTAGGAAAACTTAACTCATATCTTGATATTATTATATAATACATTTAAAAAATCTGAATGCTTAGATCACTGGATAAATTGGAGATGTTAGTTAACTTAATAAAATCATAATTTGTTTGAATTAAACCCACCATGGTAACCTTGGTTACTCAGAGTTAAAAGGAAGAATTTATTTAATAAGTAACTGTCGTTACAGTTTGGAGAGCTTTTCAAAACTTTAAAATTTAACTTTAGTTATAAACTCGGCTTAGGATACAAATTTGGTTTGATTTCCTGCTCGTGTTCCACAGCATGTGTTGATCCAACTATAATTATCCATGCTACTTGATATCAGAGCACTTACAGAAAATTATTGTTCTCTCATCATAAAGGCTGAAAAAGCTTTATCCTGATACTTGGTAGATTCCTGGTGCATACGAAACCGAAATACTGTATGGGTATCATTGTCCAATCTATTTTGTAGACCTTCCATTTATAATTTTCTGGACTGCTATCTTTATGAAAAAATTCTTTCCAAATCTAGTTTTTGATCTATTTGTTAGAAAATATAATACATGTTAGCAACACCAAAAGGATTGATATATTTTTGCAGCAATTGTTAAATTATATAAAAATGGACATTCTTGGTTAACAATTAAATATACTGTTAGGGTGATTACTAGCTGACTGCTGGATAGCTTAGTGGTTCAGGTCTCTGGCTGCAGAGGCAGAGGTTAGGAGTTCGATTCCCCACTGTGCCTCCTTGACAGGGGCTGGACTCGATGATCCATAGGGTCCCTTCCAGCTCTGCAGTTCTAAGATTACATTTTATTTTCTCTGTTTGTCGTGAAGAGGTTGTAACCTTTACTTTTGATTTGAGCTGAAAAGCTATTTCTTTCCCATTTTTTTCTCCTTCAAAAGTTACCCCATAGTAAATCCCGGCAGCCAATGTGCTGAGCTACTTCTAGTATATTAGAACGTTTGGCAAGTATTTGATATTTTCACTTTTCATGCTATATTTTGTTTTACTGCTAAATATATTACTGCTATTTAGTATCAGATGTAATTTGTCAGCTGATAACTTATGTACCACAGACAAAACAATCAAGGCATGCTCTTTGGAGAGGGCCATTATTGAGTTTAATCACTAGATGCCCTGGACTTAGTTGCAATTTGCAGTCAGAGGTCCTTGGTGCTGTTTTGCCTTTTTTCAAAGACAGACAGTAAAGCTCTTGCCCAACGTCTTGACTGATGTCCTACATCTTCCATGACAAATATTGGTAACTTGTACTTTTTAATACTACATAGAAAACAACACATTTTTTAAAAATCAGAGGGGAAAATTTGGAGCCCTTTGAGATTGGAGGTCCTGTTTCTAGAGTATCGGTCCTCCCCCAGAAAATTCATGTGACCCAGCTTTGGAAAGTCTTAGAATAATTTTTTTTTAATTGTATTTCAATTTGTTTTTAATGTTATAATAAATTACTGTTATGGTTGTTCTGGAAACAATTATGGCTTGAAAAGTGGTCTGTAAATAATATAATACATAGTGTCCCCCAGTCATCCTAAATCTTTCTGGGTAAGAATTAATTTATGTCCTACAGCAAACACAAATACAAAGTAGTCATCTTTTTATTCTGAGCTACAATTTCACACTGAAAACGTGTTTGCCAAAAGTGCCAAGTATGGCAAGTTTTGAGTGCTTGACAATATTATTTTCAGCTCCCAAAGAGGAAAATAATATTTCTTATGTATAGGGAACTCAAGCATCAGTATCACTCTCTACAATTGTTTTATTTAGGGCTTTAAAAAAAAAAAGGAAAAGGAAGAACATAGGAATTAGAAAGTACCAAAAGGAGACAAACATTGAAAGTGCTGCAATTTACTCTGTAACTCATGACTCTGGTCTAGCATCATATGATCACTATTTTGAAGATCATCTAGGAACAACATGTCACATTATTTTCCAAGTCTCTGTTTTGCAATAGCTCTCCCATCACCGCATGCATGCATGTGCACACGCGCACACACACAGGCACACACACACACACACACAGAGCAGTTGGAAAGAGCTAATGTAACATTCCCATGGGAAAGTTTGAACTCCTGTAACAAATGTTTACATTGCCAGTGTGAAATTGCAGATTAAATTATGTTAGCCAATTGCAATTTAAAACACACACCATTATCATAATTTTCTTAAAATGTGAAACAGGGTTTAAAAGCAGGCTATGTCTGAAGGGGCTGTAGGCAATGGCTGAAAATCGCAGCCCCATAGAGTTATTCTTGCAGTACTGAAGTGTTTAAACAAATAACTTGAAGGAGTAATTGAGTGTTCAGTCAGTTTTAATTTGTGGCTAATATTGTTGACTTTCTCTCCATCACGGCTTCTGACTTCGTGAACTAACTGACTTTGTGATGTTTGCTAGCATCGGGGCTATGTTCGTTATTGATAGACAGCAGAAAAAACAAACACTGGGAAGCTGCTACTGACATAACTTATCTCATAGATGGGACAGAAGGTGGATATGGATGAAGTAAAAGATCCCTGACCCAGGAATCAGGATTTAGAAAGGCTTTCTAACTCCCAAGGGTTTTATGACTGCAGCAACAAAATCTCTCTCTCTCTCATTCACTCATCCTAAATGAAATATGGAAAGTTTACAGGAATGGATTTGTGTGCAGAAACACCAAATGTCACTCAGTTCTAGCGTTCAAAACCAATCCATCTCAGGGTTGTTGTTGTTTTCTTTTTCCCAGTTCTAGGTATATATCATTTGCCCCAGCTCTGGTTCTGACTCCTGAGGTTCTATTGAAAACAAAACATGGGAGATTTCCTTAAGTCCCGAATCCACCTTGGTCTACTGTTCTTTAGCGTCTGGGTTAAATTTTGTGTTCTAACCATTTTCTCTTGTCAGAAAAGACCTGTTATCTTGTAATTAAGATTGCACAGATGCTGGAAGATAGAAAAAAATGTGTGTTTCAGCTCTGACTGCCTCAAGAAAGGAGTAACTAGACATTTACTGAAATGCACAACTAATAATGTTGTTCCTTGAAGGGTGTCCCAAAGAGAAAGCTGAATCTTCTCCAAATTGATTCCCTTTCCCAGCCCAGTGGAAATTTCTGATGGCTACCTCTTGGGTGTCAGAGCTCTAAGGCTGAGGGGGGAGAAAAAGGAACCAGGAAGGCATTGCAAGGTTCAGGGTGTTCCCATTGGGCCCTGAACATCACCTAACACAAATAAAAATACATTCCTGTCCTGGTGCCAATGTAAATAATCCCCTCCCCCCACATTGATCACAGCGGAAGAGAAACTGAAAACTAAGTGAAATGGAGAGTTAACACAGTTGCACACAAGCATGTCAAGCGCCTCATGGCACGAACAGACATGGCCCCCACAACATTCACTTATTCTCTCTCACACATGCACATATAAACCACTTTTTTGCTATTGTAATTATCCTTTTAAAAACTTCACCTTAATTCAATGGAGGCACTTCAAAACAAACAAACAAACAAACTCACTGTGGAATAGAAGGAAGAAAGTAAATCAACAAGTTATGGGTCTATGATGAGAGTTCCTTTTGCCCAGGACAGAGATAACAGCAAACCATTTTTTTTGTCCCAGCCTGGAGTCCTTCAACTCCTGCTTACCTAATGGGTGGCTTAGTCACTGATGCCATCCTTCTCATATCCTTCTCAGCATATTATGGTCCAGGCATGAAAGCAGCATTGCAGGCACCCTATCTCAATTTCAGGATGAGAAGTTCAATTTTCTTGCCACCATGACCTAATACAACATGGACCTATTCCTATTTAAACTCTGGGCATGTGGGAGAGAACAATAATTGAGGTAATACTTATTTCTATCACATCATCTACTCATAATTCCTATACAACAGCAGTGGAAGCTTTTCTGGGGTCAGCCTGTGAGGTTCCAGCACATGGCCAGCATCTCAAGCCAGGGTCCTTTGCTCGTATTTGTTCTCCAGGAGTGCAAATTTGCCTATAGAAAAATGGTGAGACACCTAGGAGCCATCACATTTCTGTGACAAAACTATTTAGAGCCACCTTCACATTGGCATTATCTGGTGCCCTCAGAGCAGGGAACTGGTAGCAGGGTTACAAGAAGACAGGTCAGGTGGGCACTGGGGACTTAGGCTGTGGTACTATGTCAGGACATAGTATCCCTCTTCATCAGGAGGTCTTACAGAGACCAGAGTGGACTCCAGTGCACCTATGTGCCCAGTAGCAGCCTGTCCCTGCAGCAAAGTAGCCATTCAGGCCCACGCTGCCACATTTCCCAACGGCTCAGACCTTTACTTCATTCCTTTGGATGGCTCCCCCCTCACCAAAAATCTATTTGTGGGGGTCCTGTAGGCAGGGTTGCCTGTCTTGGGCCTCCTTTTTATTGCATTTGGAAAATATTCCTTCCAGATTTGCAGCTGACTGGGGGTTTTTACAAGTCAGGACTACAAACCACAGGAGGTTGAAGGTAATCAGCATACAGGGCTTAAATCAGTTCACAGTGAGCAGTGTCTTGCTAACTTTCCTTTCATTTAAGCTTCAGATTGCATTCAAGCATCAGTACTGACTTGTGGATGCACCATTGTCTATTATGCAAAGAGATACATGTTGGCTTCAGCATAGGGACACAACCTGGACTTGGGCAATGAAGAGCCTGATCCCACTTCTGGAATAATCTGGCAAAGTGATGGTCTCTTTTGGAGTTTGGCTAAGATCACATGGACGTTTGCCTGAATCCAAAAGTTTTGTGTTAGTGTGTGAGTCCTCACATTTGCCACTGCCTCCACCATCACCGCGTGTAAAAACAAGATCAGTCATGGGTGGGGAGTGATAAGTGGGTGATTGGGCTGGCGATTGAGGGGGCAGATAGTGCCCAACCTCTCTGACCTGGGGCAAGAAACACAGCTGCATGCCTTGTCCCAGGACCTTGTAGACTGGCTGCAGATGCAGCAGTGGGGAGACAGAGAGGTTAAGCTACCCATCTCCAGTGGCATGGGAGGCACTGGGTAGGATCCATTTTAGAGGGGAGCTCAACAGGCTTGTTGGCTCCTGCATTGAGGTTCCCATAAGAGACCTTGAGAAGCTGTAGTCAATAATTCGTGGGCATTCCTATTCTACCAAGACTTGAGTTTGTCTCCATTTCTTTGTCCTCTCCTTCACCCTTTTGACTACTGCCACTTGGGAGGTAAACAAGTAGTTTTGGACTACACAACATCTTTGGGGATTTGGTCCAGACACGCAGTCAGGAATTCTGCCAAATCCACTGCTGCCATGTGATGGCAAGGCCTTTGCACTACCCAGCCTTTGCCTCCCCTTGCCTCCCACCTTCTTCAGATTCCTTCACCTTTTGCATTATGTGAAGGAAACTGGTCAATATTTGGAAAGACTCATACCACACCAAGAAATAAACTGACATGAAAGGGTAGAGAAGATTGTTTCAGTCCAGGCAAATCTCCAGTTTCTAAAAATCCATGAAAACTATGATGAAGACAAAGATGAAGAAGCAGAAGAAATTGAAACTGACACAGATAGTAATAGCTCAGAAAAGGAGACTATATTACATTTCATGTATTTTCACTGAGCCTTGGCTCAACTCCTCTTTTTTTAATCAGTTCTTTTTATGGGAATGAGTGCTTGATGTCTGCTTGATACTGCAGAGGAAAGAAGTAGAGGAGACATACTATTCTTTCTTTTTTTTACTTTTACAAACACTGATGGTTTCTTCAGTTGTTACTGTTTTCCCCTACACCTCATAAACTACCCACATCAAATATGTTCCTTGCAGTTCAAGACACACACACACACGTAAATTCAGTTTATTATTGTCTGAATAAACTGTATTATGCCAAACCTAATAATTTTATGCCAAACCAAATAATTTTATATTTCATGTTTCTAAAATAACAAAGTGACTTTCAATCTGCAAATGGCCCTATTGCTAACATTGCTCCCCTCCCCCAATTTTTCTGAAAATGTCTTTTCCCTGTAGCTTCAACATTTCCAGAAATTTGGATCTATTTCATTCATAATTATTTCTTTTGTCTGAGCATACCTAATACAGTTTTCCAGCATACTGACAAGGGGCTGATAAAAATCAGGATGTATGTTCATAGTAAGAGATACCTGTTGACTTATGTTGCTGACATTTCAAACAGATTGGCCAATTTAATGATAGTGAATCTGGCACTAGAGTTTTCACACTTGTAAATATTATCTCCCCTAGTATCTGAAAGAGTCTCAGGAAGGAGAAGGAAGGGAACAGTTTCATAAACTGGGTCTAATGAGTAGCCATAAATATGTTTAGGATACAGATGTATGGTACATTGCAAGCACATATAATCTGTGTCTCCGCTCAGCATCATTACTGATCTTGGACCACACATCTCAAGGCCTAAGCCTTCGCTGCCAATGTCTTGGCTTTATGGAACTTGAGGAAATAGGTTAAACAGGTCTTAATTATCCAGCTTCTTATATCATTGGCCAGAATCCTACTGTTGGTTCACGTAAGGTTTGTGCAATTTGTCTTGGCCAACTGACGATGTGTTAGGACACTCCAGCATGTGACCAGGCACATGACTGAGGTATGCCCTGACACCTTGTCAACTGGTCACAATTAGCCATGGAAAGTTAACACATTATCTTATGTGTTATCAGTAGGATTCTGGCCACTAATATTATTATATTCTAGGGAATGTTTTTCATGGGGAGCGATTTTCCAGACCTATACAATTAAAAGGCAGGTTCAAGCTATGGCATTTCCTTAATTCCAAAGGGAGTATTATGCTTTTAACTCTCCCACTGATGCCAGTTTACACTAATGCAGTGGCAGATGGCACAGCCAGATCGTCCCAACATCCTGATGGCAATTTAGCTGGGATCATAAATGTTCAGAAAACAAGGTTGGGAAATACCAAACCTGTCCTTTCCCTTGACTATGACAGAAGTATAAATATAATATGAATTGATGGACCACAATAAAAGAGAAAGGTCAGAAGCTGGCTTTATACAGGCCAAATTTTGGTTGCCTCATTTGCTATCATTGAAGAGTCAGGTTTATAATTAACAGGAAGTCCTCTGGTGTTGTGACTGCAGCAGGAAAAACAGAGATTTACCTAAATGAACATTGGCTAAGTCACCAATCACACAGTGCTCAGCACTTTAATTAGGTAATCTCCATGCTATGTGCATTGCTTTGACGGTCCTGGGACAGAGATTTCATTTTAGCAGACACCGGTGCAGAAAAATAAAGCCTGTGGCAATACAGTTACCATACAAAATGTAACTTATGCTCATCTTCTGTTGACAAGGGTTATTGCATGGCTCATGCTCAAGGACAGAAGGTTATGACAACAGATTAAAACAACACAGACACAGACTGAATGGATGTTATAGTGAAGCCTTGGCACATAATTCCTCATTTAGAATTGAAGAGTGATTTCCAACCTGGTTACTGTGAGAGAACTATTAATGTGACATGAGAAATAAATTCATTAAACACTTTAAAGGTTTCTGTGAGTCTAAAGTACTCACAAGAAATGAAAGCTGGCCATCATGTCTCTCCATGATTTACTGCTCTAATTATTTAATAATGAATAATTCAGCTACATCTCTGAACTGAGTGAGATTTAATCATTCCACCATTCCAACGGAAGGACATACCAGAATGAGAAACTCTACAATACCCTTCCACCACACTATCCAATGAACTTGATGCCAAGCTGGGGCTAGGTGTCTGGATGTTAAGCTAATGCTAGACTGATGGACCCTTTTGAGGAACATAGTTCCATCTACAAGTCTTTTATCAGGAACGTGGCCCCAATAGCTAAGAAGGTCAGGCACAAGATATGACATCTCTGTACTTCTTCTGGGCATGCCAGAGATCCACAGCCCCTGAGCCTGGTTAGTAAAAACAAGGAAATCTAACTTTCCCTTTGCTATACCAGAAGGCCATCAGAATGCACAAAGAGGTTGACTTATGCTACACACTAGCACATTGCTGGAATCAACTGTAGAAATCATCCAAGTTTCTGTGAGCCAGTCCAGAATATTGTTGTGCAGAATGACTTCATTTCACTCCTTGGAGTTCTGATGGAAAATGGAAATGGCAAACTCTACACCTTCTGTCTATAACATATACATATTGGCTGTATTTGTTCTTAAGGTTCATCAAACCCCTGTTGGATATGCATATGTTCTATTGAATGAAGAAAAGCTTGGGATTACTTGGACTGGATTTTTGTGTGAAAAGGCTACGAGCTACATTCTGCTGTGGCCCTCAAACTGAATAGTCCTGGTGTACTAGATTCAAAGGTTGCCACTGCTGTGCCCATTTTTATGGTGGGGGTAGGGTACAGTGGAATGGGGTGGGCTGAGAGGCAGGGCAATCAGGTAGTCAGGTGAAACCTATTCCAAACTCCATATCATCTCCCATCCTCAAAGGCAGTGAGCCAAAACTACCAAAGGAAGAGTAATATGACAGACTGAGTTAAATAGGTTGGGGGAGCAATGGAAGGTACCAGAGAGTTGTTCTGTTTCCTTTGCTTATGTTTTAAAAGGCATATCAGAGGATTTGTGCATGATGCTACTGTGCATCATATGCTGTTTTAGCCTTACTATCTACACAAAGCTGAAATATTGGTGTATGAAGTATTTAACACCAGAATTATAGAGTGATGTTTGTCTAATCAGAATCAACAGTGCTTTTTTCTTATATCAGATTAAATGCTCCAGACATACATGCATTACACATTGTTGCGCACAAATGCCTCTTACAAAACTCCACCTTATTTATGGGCTGAGAAATTGGTGGAACCATTTCACAGACTTTCTCCAATTGGGGAGGAATATCTTGATGGTGCCCTCCCCCCCATTAGCGTTGGTAGTGGATGTGGTCTGTCACTTCTTTATGTGGCAAGCTCAGGAGATGTCAGAAGCCTGCCAGTTTTCAGTTTTGAAGGAAATCCTTCGGTTTGGAGGAGAAGCTCAGAAGAAGAGCAGCAGTTTACAGTACTCTGCCAGAGGCTATGACAGTACTGGTCTGCACAGCTATACTAACCATCATGAAACACAAGTTGTTAACATTTCTCCACATTGCTCCATATTCCAGAAAACAGTGGTAAATAATTATTAGCTGCAGGCATCTGCATGTAATGCTATATCCAGTTTTCAGAAGTAGCAACACTTATTTATTCTTACTTGAGGATTTTACTTTCTCGTTTTTCCTGTTCTGGTGGCTTGCAGCATCAGCAACTGCGCTGCCATCATCTACAGTTCGTGGGGAGTGGCAGAGAATATTTAAAGGAAATCCTGCTAATTTACCTTTGAGGTCTGGAGGAGAAAGCTCTCAAACTTTTCCCTCAGAAAAATATATTGGAAAAATTGTGACTTGGGTGAAGTTTCACAAATCTCAATAACTGTGCTTATCTCATTTTTCACTGAGGTGATTACTGACTGGCACGTAATGCATACATTGAAGGAATAGGCAACAGGCCACCAGATGCTGCAGGGTCCCCATCCCAGTAATCGGACACCAGCCCGACTATAATTGTTGGTATGGAATCTTTCGTACAAGGACATGAACTTACTTGAAAGGCAGATAGATAGGTTTACAAATGTATTTAGAACCATTGCTTGAGAAAAATAGTAACAAACATGTTGAAGACAAATCTATAGCTCATCCTTGTCCTTAGACAAGCTCATTTAAGACATATCTCAGTTCTTTCTCCCTAATAAAGTAATACCCATTTTTAAGATCAAGTTACATGTTTGATCCTTTATAGTACTCTGCTTACAATAAAGTTGTCTCTATGTCTCCAGGTACCATGTCCCAAGTATCTGAGTAATTTTCTTTATGTTGCATATGCAGAATGAAAAGATTAATTGTCCAGATGTTTCCTTCGGTTTTGTTCTCTTTTTCTCACATAATAAAAATCTTTCAGCACTTTCACCCTCCCTTTTAATACATGTACAGCCAATCTCAAGACATAAACCAGGACTTTTACATTATAATCATTTGTTTTACTTTAAAAATCCATTTCTAACTCCCAACCCCCACCACAATCTGCCAGTTTAAAAAAAAAAACCTTCCCACTGTATTGTTCTGCCTTTTAGCTATATCGTATTCTAACTAAATCTTTTCCAATTTCTACTTCCACTTCAAATTCTATTTCTGTGAATTGTATACTTCTTAAATTAGAAAGAGTTGTTGTTTAGTCGTTAAGTCATGTCCGACTCTTCGTGACCCCATGGACCAGAGCACGCCAGGCCCTCCTGTGTTCCACTGCCTCCCGGAGTTTGGTCAAATTCAAGTTGGTAGCTTCAGTGACACTGTCCAACCATCTCGTCCTCTGTCATCCCCTTCTCCTCTTGCCTTCACACTTTCCCAACATCAGGGTCTTTTCCAGGGAGTCTGTACTTCCAAGGAGTACAGAGGTCAAGAAATTAAATTACACATCAGGAAGTCCCTAAACTGAATCCTGTCCTTATCAAGAACTCATTAGGTATCTTCCTCTCTCAGTCTCAGGCCTCCACATGCAACATGAAGATAAAAATACTATTCTCTTACAGGTGTACTATAAAAATTACAAGGTAACACAGTATGAAGCAACTTGAATATTATACCATTATTTCAGTGTGAGACATTGATACTTCTTAAATAAATTTTTATATGCACCTGGCATTATCAGCCCAAAGCAAAATCCATCAAGGAATATCCTCCCAAGAGTTGGGTCAAATATATATAAAGCCATCTCATATGGGAAAATTAAATGGAGTGGGTTGGCTGAGTGCTTTGCAATCTAGTATCCCAGTACATTTTTGTGGTGTACATTTTGTTCCATCAAGAACCAACGTATGTGTTGTAAATATAAAGTTACACACAAAGAAACAAATATACTTTCTGCACCTTTGCAACAAAGTAGGCAGGAACTCTAAAAATGCAGACTGGGTAAAGAAATGGGTTTTGGGTACAGTGAGATAATACTTTCCTCAGAGTGTTAAAGGTGATACAGTATCTCCCCTGAGGTGTATGGTGGATATACTCCTGCTACAGTCCCTAGTTCTCACTGGAATGGAATTTAGCTCAGCAATAAGTAGGGAAGAGGTAACTTATTGTAATATCTTTTGGCCCATCAGAATTTTTTATAATATCATCCGGCTGCAGAGGCAAGGACTTTTAATAGTGTGTGGAATACTGTGCTGTGTTCATGTCCTTTTAACATTTATTTTTGTTCACTTCAGTTTTAATAATTCTGTTTCTTTCATTGTTTTTAATATTTTGCTCTGCTTTTTGTCTCATAACTCCCCTCCTCTATGCAATTTTGGCTGAGGTTTCTCAGCTGAGGACTTCTGGCTCACCCCATTAAGGACATTAAATATTAAGAATTGCGATTGGAAGCTAATGTATAGCAAGTGCAGCCTGAATAGCATTTGGGTAATACAGTTGGCTGCAACTATAGTACCTTCTACCCAACAATAATCTGCCAACTGTATTCAAAATGAATTGAAACCTCCAAGCACTTTTCAGGGGCATTCCCTTATAGGATACAAGTAAGGCATAAGCCATGTTTAATTTCGCTAGGAAGTGACATCAGCTGAAGTTGTTGAACAGCACTTTGGGTCAGTAATGGACCCAGAAACAGTCCCAGGCTATGGATGTGATTGTAAAGGGTAAATGCAATGTGTCATAAACATGCTGCACAGCTAAATCTTGATCAGCAGAGCCTGATCAACTGATCTGTTTCAGCCAACCAACAAACCTACCACCCTATTTGTTATCTGAGGCAAGGCATAAGACAGTACCTACCGTTCTTTTGTAGTTCCATGAACAGAAATTAGCTGGGCTGACAGCTGACAATGCAATCAACATTACTGAGGGTCCTCCGCAGCACCTGAGTAGAGCAGCTAAAACTACAGGTCGCACACAGTGCTGCCTTCCACAACTTTGCTGTCATTCACTGCTCCACCTGGCATCCACATACTGCTCACTCAAAGGGGAGCGCCACCAAGCTTTCCAGTGAGCTGTCCTGTCCATGGGAGACACCTGCTGGACTGCAGGACCTGAGCTGGCTGCTCAAGTCAGGAGTCCTTCCCAGTGGTAGTACTTGCTTATGAGAGATATTTAGACTGGCCAGACTAGCAACAAGCACGAAGCATGACAACTAAGTGCCAGAGAAGGGAAATGGAGACGGTGGTGGTGGTGGGATATAAGGGTGAACAGCCAATGGGGCTGCCACCACTACCAAATGTTAAGATGAGCTGTGTGTTCTTGGTCCCAGAATGTAAAGCCCGAAATCTTAAAGAAACAAGTTTGGGTGTGGGGCTGAGCTACTTAATTCTCTCACTTCCAATCATCTTTACAGAGTCAAAAATCTCTTCCACCAATCTTTCTTCCTAGCAGGGAAGAATATAGCTAACCAGAGCACTTTCATCCCAAGGAGGTAAATGTTGCTTGGTAAGGTAATATGAAACAGAAAAGCATCCAGACATGAAAAGGTTAAGCAGCTCCTTTCTTCTCCAGTGTCTATTCAAATTTTCTATGCCTGGTTTTCATTTGAAAAAAAAAAAGTTAGAGGGAAATTACCCTTGTCTGAATGTCATACATCATTTGGGCCTTAGAGCAGACATTGCTACCTGTTTGATTCATATTCTGCTCGGGCCGTCTCCCATAAAACATGACACACAACAAAATCCAATGTAGGTGTCTTAAAATTACCCAGACAGGAGCTGAAAAGCTGGATGCTACTGTCCATGTAATGTAACTCCCAGCTGGCAGACAGGAAAGGATGTTGTAACATTAGCTTTTTAATAACATGTAGCAGCATCTATTTTAAAAGGTGAATGCAATGTGTAGGAGCACTATGAGAACTTTCTATAATGCAGCTAGCCATATGGTGTCCCACTGAATGTAGTATTGATAGACATATCCTGCCAAAGATTGTCAGCTTGCATTGGGGGGCTCAGGTTTTAAGTTACATTTTTTCTTTCCCAGTCATTTGCCTGCAGGAGTTAACAATTCATTCACCTGCTCACTGCCTCATTCACAGCTATCACGTTCTCAAGCTGTTACCTCTAGCCAGGTGGTTACTTTCGTTCTCTTAAAGCATTTGATGCCATTTGATACGTCACACAAACAAAGTTTGACTTTGTGTTCCGAACCAAGCAGGACAGAAACCACTCTTCGTGTTCAGAAACCAGTGCATAAGAGCCAGTCAAAGTTAATTAAAATCTCATTTATTTATATGGAGATATCTAAGATTTGCTTAGTTCTTCCTGTGCAATCCGATGTTGAAAGCATTTATTTGGTACTTATTCTGTTATGTCTGAAAAATTTCTTGTCAGGAAGAGTTAACATAGGAAGGGAAGCTCTTACACAGGTAAGGTGACTAATGTGGTTAGATCCCACATCAGCATCACTCTGCCTTAAGAGTCATCTTACTTCACTCATGCAGTTCTTCCATTCACTAATCCAGGGCAGCATGGGGAATTCTAAGAGGGATGGGGGAGAATTTTGTTTCAATTAGTTTTATTAAGAATCTATCCCCAGCTTTGCACATTCCCTTACATATGGGATGGAAAGAGCTTGAGAGTAAAAGAAAAGAAAAGAAAATGGAATGGGGAAGAAAATGAAAACACATTCTTTCATTCGGGACACAGGCAATGAGTACTTAACCTGTAAAAGTCCAGGTGGAGATGAGGGAAAATTTCCTACCAGTTCATTTTTTTTGAAGAATGTATAAAAATGTACTTATCGTATCTTTGAGAGGTATAGAACTTGAATGCATGAAACAGAAAAACTAGGGATCCCGGCATGTAAAACATTAAGTTGTTTCTTCATGCAAATTGGTGGTGGGGCCCCAGATATGTAGCTACCTTCTTAGGAAAGTTTGTCTATCTTCCTTCTTCTTTGAAAATTTGTCTTAATTTAGACAGCATTTACTGATTGGCCTGTAATTAACTCCAAAATGTGTTAATTTTTTCTCATGCAGCATTTACTAATGTTGCTCTGTAAAGTGTCTGTAGCTAACTGTGATTTTATTTTATTTCTGTCTATTTCTATTTTTTGTTATGAAGTGCTCAAAGAACTTTACTAATGAGCAGCAGAATAAAATAAAATGTGAATGTCATCAATCATTTCATTTTTAAAGACAAGTAACACTTGGAACTAACTTCAGCCTATCTGGGCAGAGAAAGTTATAGTATTTTTAAAAAGAACCTTTATAAAATTATCTAGGCTCAAAAACACTTGTTCCATTTCTTAGTCTTGTACTTAACTCCAGCAAGCTGCGGTCTGCATACCTGGGTCAGCAGTATTTCTACTGCATGCTTTTATCAGTGCCAACTTCAAACTATTTTCTTTGGTCTGATGGAATATTTGGACCAATATATCTTGCTCAGAACTATAACCTATCAGTGTGAGGGTCTGGGGCATTTGGCCTCAAGTTTTCAAACTGAGTTCCTAGAAAAATAAAAGATCCACAGACAGAATGCCATAAATCACAGAAAGAAAACATTTGTATTTAACTAGGAGCCCAATGGCACTGTTAAGCTTAAGGATCTGGCAGAAGTTCTATCATAATACAATCCAAGAGCCAACAACATTCACAGTCAACTGGAACTTGGCATAGTACTCTACACAGTGATCCATTCTTGATCCTGAACAGAGTGTCTTTGGCACAGCAAGGCAGGATGAGGAAACTCTAGTGATTCTGTCATACCATTTTCTTATATATATATATATTTTAAAGGAGAAGTGTTATGCTTCAAAGTGTGTTGTTACTTCTCTCCCCTACTGAGCGGTGCATTTTGCATTACTTGAATAAGCTCAACACTGCATACATGTATGGCTAATTCTGAGGATGCCCAAAGGCAGTTTATACTAGGTGAGACCAAGCAAGGGTCAGGCCCCAACATTTCAGGGGGTGCCCAATGGCCAGACCATTAATTTGTCTATAGATAAGTATTGTCCAACTAGCAGCAATTCTCTTAAGTTTCAGTCAGTAGTGATTAGAGATGGGGACAAATAAAAAAAATGGTGATCCGTTTTGATTCGTGATCCGTCAAGGTTAACAGATCAACGGATACGAATATACAAATATTCTTCGACGAATCGATGAATCGATCCGTCAATCCATCTTTGATTTAAATGGCTATAAAACTGGACCCCAACTACCTAGATATACCAAATTTGCAGGAAAGCTTCCTCGGACGCTTTTCTACAACCACTGAAAGTTTAGTGAACATTGGATCATGGACCCCTGAGTTATATACTCACAAAGAGGACCCCCCCAGGAAAGCTCCCACCAGGTACTTAGAGAGTCCAGAATCACAATGGAGCTTCCTATGTCTTTCCCCAACATGCCTGCCAACATTGGTGAAGATTGAATATCGGACATCCGAGTTATTCACCCACAAATTGGGTCCCCCCCAGGAGAGTTTACCACACGGCACAGAAGCCCATTCTGCCTACCGGCCGCTGATCAGCTGATTGGAGGCCAATAGGCATCCGCCCCCCCCCCCACAGCCAGCCACCCACCCCCATACCCTACCCACCCACCCCCTTCCTTTCCCTACATTAGCCCCCACCCCACTCCCACCGACACCCCCTTACCTTAATAGCTGCTGCCGAGGTCTCCATCAGGCATCCGCAGCCACCGAGTGTAAAAAGGGAAACTGGCTGCCCTTTGCAAAGATGCCGACTGCGGCTTCATTTAGGGTAGGGAAGCTGCAGCTGCCATCTTTGCAAAGGGAAGCCTGGATTCCCTTAAAGCAGGCTAAGGGAATCCAGGCTGCCCTTTGCAAAGATAGCAGCTGCAGCTTCCCTACCCTAAATGAAGCCGCAACTGCCATCTTCGCAAAGGGCAGCCAGTCTCCCTTTTTATGTGCCATGGCTCGGACTAGGCCAAGAGACCTCGGCAGCTTCAATTAAGGTAAGCGGCTGTTGGTGGGGGTGGGGGAGAGCTAAGGTAGGGAAAGGAAGGGGGTGGGGGTAGGCTGTGGTATTGGGTGGCTGTGTGGGGTGGTGGCTGCCTTTCTGTAGGCAGAATGGTTTTTTTTGTTTTTTGTTTAATACGAAGTACGAATAAAAACAGGTAAATATTCGTCCCTTCATATTCGTGGGGGGTCTCTGGAACCCACAAATATGGATCGACGTATATTTAATGAATCGGCTATATTCGTCGGAAAAAACGATCCGTTTTTATATCCGTCCCCATCTCTAGTAGTGATTACTAGTCCAGCTACCTATGATCCATTTACTGAAGATGTCAGAGATTGAGGTTGTGACTACACAGCAGGAAAAATGAGAATGGATCTGCTGCAAACTGATCTACTGTGAATTTACACCCAGGTAGTTGGGTTTTCCCATCGAATATGATTTAGCCAACCACACAGGAGTCAGGAGAGTGAAATTAGGAAATTTGCAACCAGCCTTGTTTGCAGCTTGTTAAGGCAGCTTTTCTGTGGCCATCCAGATCTGGAGGAGGCATGGCTATAGCAGAGTTACCTTAACAAGCTGCGAATAATTGCTGATTAGCAATTTTCCTCTTGCTTGTCTGCTGACTCCTCACTCCTTCCCCCCACCCTTTGGTCTTCTAGCAACAGCAGCAACTCTTTAAAAAAAGCAGTGGGAAGGGAAGGGAAGGGAAGAAGAAAAGAGACAGACCCAGGCACCAGGTCTGGGAAGGAGAGGATTCAAATGACAGCCAGTTTCCCATCTGAATGGGCCCTCTCACTGCTGCAGCAGCCAGGTGGAATAGCTTGAAATAGAACAGCTACAAACTCCTCCATAGAAGGATCAAATTGTATGCATTAGCACAAGGGATTGCACCATCTGAACCAATACTAATGCATTCGGTATCGGTCTTGTGTGCCAGCAAAGGGAAGATATATACATTAGAAACTGTGCCAATTTCCTCCTCTTCTCTCTCTCTCTCATTGTGTCCTAGCTGCTCTAGGTATTGAGCAGTATTGAGGGGGGTGCTGACTTGTACATCTAGTTAATGGAAAATAATACAAATCTGACCATCCCAATCATGGAGCATTAGTTAATGTAGTTGCCTCTTTTGAGGTGATGTGAGGAGAGAAAGAGCATCGAAATATGGGCCTGGTGGGGTAGGGACTAGTGGATTTCTAGCCTTTTCAGTTGGATACTTAGGCCACTAGTAAAGAAATGAAGTCAAATATTACCGTATTTTTCGCTCCATAAGACGCACCTGACCATAAGACGCACCTTGCATTCGAGGCGCCATCGGGGGGTGAAGGGGTGTGCGCGTGGAGGGGCGGGGAAAGTCAGGCGGCGGTGTGATTTCCCCTCCTTTTCCAGCACTCTAAACACCTTTTCTTCCCCCGGATCACTTTCCTCCCATACGTCTTTCCTTAACACCACTCTTTCCATTTCTTTCAACTGTCCTCCCTCCTCTCTCATGAGAAAAACGTTTATCCCCCTCTTCTCCCCCTCTCGTGACTCCTCCCTCTCTTCTCCTACTTCCCCCTCCTCTATCCATTCCTCTGTCTCGTGCCGCTCCATCTCTCCTTCTTCTTCTGTCACTTTAAACTTTTTTTTACAGTATTCGCTCCATAAGACGCACACACTTTCCCCCCCACTTTTTTTGGGGGGGGAAAGTGCGTCTTATGGAGCGAAAAATATGGTAACTCTTTAAATATTACTATTTAAATAGTGTCACCAATGTATAGGTTGCTATATTGAGTAATCTAAGAAAATAAAAACAAGGCCTGCATCTAAGAACTGGCAAACAATTTGATTTGAACGATGTGAGAGCGCAGCTGATGAGTCTAGGATGAAGGAGCAAAATAGAAAACAAGGAATGAATTAGAATATAGGCAATTATGCATATTTAGGCCTCCTTTGAGTTGGAGCGGAGGGGGGGATCTTGAAATGGCAGGGAGCTGAAATAGATGCTTAACTCATTCCTTGGAAGTGGTTCTTAACCCTCTTTTAAAAGATGCTCTCTGTCCTGTGCTGTAACCACTGAGGCTCCCAACATGTTTGCAAGGGCAAAAATGCTTCTGGAACTCTGTTGGGGGAAAGGAGACTTCAACCGTGGGGAAGGGAAGCATGATTTGAAGCAGCAACTCAACTCCTGGGTACAAAGTTAAGCACCTTCCACTCCTCTGGTCCAAATTTCCAACTCTTGCATTGCCTTTTAAACATACCATACTCACAAACACACGTGTAGTTTGTGTAATGTGTAGTTAATTGCTAAGGGCTTAACCCAAAGTCATTTAAACTTAGCACCGCGTATTGCAAGACAGCAGCCTCACATACTACAATTCTCTCCAAGCAAATAATTATAAGACAGTTTGGAAACCCCTGCAAACCCAGCAGATATTTCTTCCAGAAGCTGAAGAACTAACATTCATGCCATCTTTAACACAGTTAGCTTCACTTTGACAGATGAGGGGTGAAAAAGGGTTCAAAGATGTTTTTGACATTCCCTCCCTATTAGACACACCCTGGGGTGGCTTTGAAATTGAAACCACAGCCCCCTTTCTGGGTCATTCTGACCATATTCTCCCAAGAAGTTATTTGGTAGCAATTTAAGAATTACGGATTACAAGAGAAAGAACCAATGTCAAGTAAGGCCACCCAGAAACCCTGACATTGCTGGGTGGTCTGGTCTCTCCCTGCTGTATTATGTTAGCATTAATGCTGATGCACTACTCCATGTGTATCAACATATGACTCCCAGTCGCAAAACATAAATCCAAACCCAAAGTGAACTTTAAAAACAATGCTATAGGTGAGCGTGTTAATTAAGAGGAGTAAAAACACTGTTTCTTTGGATTTAATTTGTTAAGAAAATTTTACTGGGTACAGATCTTTTCTCCTGATGTCAAAAAGAATGCAAAGTTGCGAAAGTTACCAAAAGGGGCTAACAAAATGATCAAGCAGGCAGAACATCTCAGGCAGAAGGATGGCTAAAGGGTTTCGGGCTTTTTGGGTAAGAAGGGGAAAGAGATTGGGAGAACACGACAGAGGCTTCCTGAAGTGCAAGATGGATGCATCACATTCTGCATTATAACCAGAAATTGGGGGGGGGGGGGGATAATTGCCACAGCTTTTACTCAGAAAACAGCTCAGCTGATCAATCTGAGGCCATGGTCACACCAATAAAACATTTCCCAGTTCTCCCTCAATTTTTTAAAAATTTCAATTTTTAATTTTTTTTAGTTTTTGGGTAGTCAGACGACGCATGACCATTACCAAATCTTTTGATCTGCCTGTGCATCAAATCCACCCTCTGGGATGCTTCTACTTTTTTTGTTGCAGGATTTATTGTGCACCAGTTTTATTGTGGCATCTTGTGTGCATGGCTGTACCAAAGGTTTTTCTGGCAAGTTGCCTTGTGTTGCTTCCGCCAGTGATGTTGTTTGCCTGTATGTCCCTTTGTTAATTTTTTTAAAAATTTAGCGAGCAGAGTGTCGATGCTTTGTCATCGGCCTCTGCGCTTCACTTATTTGCAGATCCTTTCACCAGGTGGTGCTCCTTCCCCTGAGCCATTTCATGTTTTCCTCTTGGGGACCTCTCAGGACCTTCTAAGTATAAAGGATTTAGAAGTGGTTTACCAGCCCCCTCTTCTGATGGCACTCTGCCCAAGGCCAGCTGCTTTCCCCAAGTGACACAGTCGAGATGGAACACCTAGTCCCTAGCTCTGCAGCCAGGTGCTCCAAATCACTGAGCTTTATCTGCCAAGGTTGCAGCATACAAACCAAGCTAAAACCGAAGTATCTGTGGTTGGAAAGGGAGAAGGAAATTGGGATAGAAACAATCAAGATATAGGTTTTGTGATGGGATTGGAAATATACAATTTATTGACTACGGGTTATGTAGAATTTGGTACTGTACAGGGAAGGGATCCAGCCATGTGGCCAGTGTCCTTCATGGGGAGCAGTCATCCTGCCCTATTCCCAAAATGGATTCAGTCCAGTGCCCACAGTGCATTACACAACAAAACTGCAACAGGAAGAGAATATGTAACATAGGGTACAGCTACACTAGTAGCATGGAGTGAGCTAGCCTGGGCCAATTGGGAACAGTCAAGCTTGATTAGAACGATCTAATCAAGTCTGACTGTTTACACAGAAATGGCTCCTGGCAATATTGTGAAGTGGATTAATAAATGAGCAACTTCAGGATATTGGCAAATTACCATATTTTTCTGTTTATAAGACGACCCAATGTATAAGACGACCCCCCTTTTCTAACCCCCAAATTAGAAAATTAGAAAATTTGCATGATCGCACCCCTTTGATCCTGAAGCCCTTTCACGGCTGCGTTACCCACTTCCTAAGCCCTGCGGGGCTTAGGAAATGGGTAACGCAGCCTTGAAAGGGTGGCATGCTCACACCCCTTTGATCCTGAAGCCCTTTCATGTCTGCTTCAGGATCAAAGAGGTGCGAGTGTGCCGCCCTTTCACGGCTGCTTTACCCTGTGGCTTCGCAAAAGGCAGGGAAAGCCGCTGCCTTCCGTGTATAAAACGACCCTCAATTTTATGTCTAATTATATAAGTAAAAAGTGTCATTTTATACACGGAAAAATACGGTAATTACTTCGTCTGCTCGGCAGAGGGCAGGGGAAGTAAAATATATATATATATTTGACTGTATGTAGACTATTGCTGATTTGCTATGTTAGTTATAAATTTGTTTTTTTAAAAAAATCTTTTCTTTGCCTTCTTTTAAAAGGCCGGTCAAGAAGCTGCCTAAAGCCAAATGCACTGCCATGGATTCAACTGCAGGCAGTGTCTAAACCTCTAAACCAGCCTTTAAAGGTGAGGAAAAGATTTTTTTAAAAAGGACAGATTTCAAAAGCCTGATTTCAGCTGAATATTCGGAAAAGCCCTAAATGTTAGAGTGGACCTCACCAAAGAAGTGAAGAACTGCCTTCCTTGATGAGACCAGAGTTTACTAGCAATTTTCACCAATATCTTAGAAAAATCCATATATCCCTAAATTGGGGGGGGGGGGACGAAGACAATTTTGCACACTATTTAGCATGCAATATGTATTATCGGATTAACCAGTGCATTTTTGTAAGCCATAGAATTCTGAAGTCCTGGTCATGGTGGAATCACTGCCTGGAGAAGTGGACTTAACTACTAAGCCCCTTAAATGAGATTGCCAAGTTCTAGCCATGGTTTGTCTTCTTTGCACTTTTCTGCATTGCTTCAGCTTGTCCTTGTTCTTCTGACTTTCTTTTGTTTGCTTGTATACAAACAACAGAATAATGGAATAGGTGTGCAGCTTGGGTATGCTCCTGGATACAGCTTTGTTATTGGAGGTTCAAGTGGCCACAGTGCTAATGAGTCCTGCTTACAGCTGATTTGCCAGATACAGCAGGACTGCGGTATCCACAGGGGATCAGTTCCAAGCCCCACCCCTGCAGATTGAATGCTATACATTGCATGGTATCTGGCTCCCTCTAGTGGACAGGTCTGATTAACACACTCTGGAAATATGTAGAAATACATATATCTGAGGTTTTTTATTTAGTATTTTCAGACAGTGGATATATGAATCACTGGATACTAATCCCATAGATAGGGGGATCCTACTGTACTGCCATTCCTAGACTTCAATAGTATGCCTCTACGCTCCCTGGAGTTATTTGGGCTGTACAGCACTGTTGCAATACTAGAAAAAATATATGGGCAAACTACATCCTACTGAGGAACTACTTGCCAATTTTCCAATACAGGAGGCATACAGCAAATATGGTTCTAATGTCCAACACACATAATTAACATTAGATTCTAATTAACCAAATTAAATAACACCTAATAATTTAAATAATATTTTTGAAGAACACAGACCATTAAAGAAATTGCAATGCTTTCCCAATCCATTATATACAGTTTGGGTCCAGGCTATTTGAAGGATCATATCACCTCATATGAGCCTTCTCAGTTTTTAAGATCTTCTGGAGAGGCTCTTCTCTCAGTTCCACCACCTTCCTAAGCTCACTTGGTGAGAACACAAGAGAGAACCTTCTCAGTGGCTGCTCCCAGGCTTTGGAATGCACTGCCCTGAGAAGTCAGGTTGGTCCCGTCCCTCTTGTCCCTCTGTTTCTAGGCAAAGACCTTCCTCTTCAGGCAGGCCTTTAAGCAGTACGCTATCTCTACACTGCTGGGTTTTAACTCACAGGTTTGAAATGTTTTTCGACTGTTTTTAAACTTTCTTGTTTAAATCTTAATGTATGTTTCGTTGTTTTTTAAATGTGATATTTATATAGTGTTTTCAAATTTCTTATTTATCTGTTGTGAGTCACTTTGGGTCCCCTATGGGGAGAAAGGTGGCAATCAATCAATCAATCAATCAATCAATCAATCAATCAATCAATCAATCAATCAGTCTCTTCTCCTGTTTTTCTTCCCACTTCTTTGGAGAACACTGTAAAAGTGATTTGTTTTCATTGACCAAAGAGGAATCATTGCCAAGATTACTTATAACATCCACAGCAAGAATGGGAACCATTCAAGCTTTAGCTCAGTCGTGCTCAACCTTTTTTGGACACAGGCATAAACACAGTATGAAAGAAATATAACCCACATCAGAACTGTATAAGTTGCATAACTGTATAAGTTGCACCACCTCATAAGGTGGTGCATGAAAAATTGTTTCCAGTCTGTGGCCCCCTTCAAATGTGCAAGGGCCCCCAGAGGGCTATATGCCCCCCCCCCCGTTGAGAATGGCTGCTCTAGTGTTACTATAATAACCAAATTAAAAATACATTAAACAGAAACAGCAAATGTCACTGCTTTTGGCACTAATATCAGGAATATGTCACCATGCGATCCCTGATCCAACCTCTTTGCAGTAAGCTACACAACCCAGATTCTTCCTCTGCCCTGTAAATGACCTTCCATGCTTCAGTGTTTCTACAACATCTAGCTGTCATGACTCACAGTCCAGAGACTTCCTCACCCGTTTTCCCACTGTTGTCAGGAAAGAAATTAATTGTAATCAGTTATTTAAATAGGTTTATTTTTCTTTTCCACTTGTATCATTGATTTAACACATCATTAAAGCCATTGTCCTTTGTTAAAACACAGATAGAAATAGGAATAATTGCATTCAGAGGTTGTGTGACCAAGATTGTCTTCAGTAACTTTATATTTGTTTTCAATAAAATGCCACAATACCCTTTCTTCCTTAGCAAGAAGCAATAATGAGATGCTTGAATTAACAGTCACCTACTAAGGAATACTTTGGTTAAATCATCAATCCAAGTAGGGAGTGCAGCCAAGACATCAAAAGACTGAGACTTGGAAGGACAGCAATGGAGGAACTAAAAAAGACATCAAGTGTAAGAATGTGTCATTGGAAAGCAAGGTCAAGATAATTCACACTCTCGTATTCCAGTTGCTATGTACAGATGTGAAAACTGAGCAGTGAAGAAAGGCAGGAGGAAAAAAAAATGAAATATCATTTGAAATATGGTACTGGAGGAGAGCTTTGCAGATATCCTGGACTGCCAGAAAGAAAACCAAGTGAGTCTGAAATCAAATCATGTCTGAACTCTCTCTCTAAGAATAAAAATGGCAAAACTGAGTCTGTCATAGTTTAGGCATATTATGAGAAGACTCACTGGATAAGACAAAAATGCTAGGAAAAGTCGAAGGCAAACAGAAAAGATGAATACCAGATTATGAGATGATTGACTCAATATAAGAAGCCACAGCCTTGAGTTTGCAGGAACTGAGCATGTCTATTAATAAGACATTCGGGAGGTCACTCATTCATAGAGTTGCCATAAGAAGGAGGCAACTTGACAGTCCCTAGCAAGTAACTAAGAAACATATGTATTCAGAAACATATAATTCATTTGTTTCAGAATCAAAGTAAAAAATGGAGTAAGAAGAATAATCTAGAACAAACGTTAGTGGGGAGAGGAATGCACTCTTTATGATCATTCTGAAGATACTGCAATGCAAAATTGCTCACAGCAAAATTGTTCTGTAAAAACTGTAATTGAAATTGCTGCTCATTCTAAAACCCAAGTTGTCTGTGACTGCAGCAAACCCATGCTTTCATTGTGAGTCTGGCCATGTCATGTGTAAAGCAGGGATGAGTGGGTGCCTGCTGTTTAAAACAAACAAAAATGGTGAACACCAGGTAGCAGTGTTGAATCCTCAAATTTCTTTCTGCTTTCTTCTCTCTAGAACGGTCCTCAAAAGCTACTACATGCATTAGAAGGAAAGTTCTCATTGGCATCAAGGACCTTTCCTCCCAAAACATCGTAGTCCTGAAGCAACAACTTTAATCAAGATCACAGCAGGGAAAGAAAAGGTTAAACTTCCTCTGTCACTTGCTATAGGATTATGATCCCACTCCTGTCAGCAGCTCTTATTTACATTTTTTAAAAATATGCATATATAATACAAAGAATTATTTAATGCTATATTTTAAAAAACCCTAATCCCAGTACTTCGAACAAACCAGCCTATGTACCACTGCATTTTTAAAATCAACTCAGCGAGGCTCAAAGATGAAGATCTCATTCAACCATAGCAAAGTACCTATGTTAGAAACAAGCCTAAGGAGCTGAACTCTACAGAGAAATCAGTGCGGCTTGGAAGAACAGCTATGAAAGAAGCAGAAAAGATAATCAAGGATGTCTCACTGAACCAAATGTGTCACTGGATGGAAAGATTCTCTTCTCTTCTATATATTTATTTTCAAGTAAACGCCCTCAGTCATAGAAGAGTACCCATTTAGCCACATTGGAGGCCCTTAAAACTGAAATCAACCTTAAATATAGCCTCTCAATGAATTCTCTCTCCTGGGAACTAGGACAAACATACAGAAGGTTCATCTAAGAAAAATGAATTTGACGCAGAGGTTTTCCCATCCTTGATTTGGATTAAATTTCATTGCTTTGTATGAAAAAAAAAATTGCAACTGCACCAATCAAAGGCATCCATCTCAACATATCTCAACAGGTGGTGCAGCTTTGATGTAGTTAAGCACTACTGCATAAACACGCTCAGCAAGAGACACACAAGCTAAATCATAACACTGAAAAACATCAAAAAGTAGATGTCTGTGGCACTAGCTCAATGAACATGCTTATTATGTGATTTTAGAAATTTGGACTGGAAAAAAGCCACACCATATTTGTTAACCTGTTTAGGGTCAGAAAAACACCACTAGCAGGACAAATAATGTAAGACACTCATGTTTTCTAAAACAAGAATGATACACTGTTAAAAAATAATCCGATTCCAACATCTCATAGTCTTAACATGAAAGAGGTAAAGTGACTTATGAATCCTGTCCTTCACCTGCTGTTTTCTGCCTGAACACATTGTGTTAAATAACAGAAGAAACCATTAGAACAATAAAGGACAGTACCTCAATTTCCCATCCACAACCAGACATGGGTTGAAATGACTTTTTGCATCATCTCTGTGTTTTACTTCTTCTTCCACCAACTAAGCAATTCCATTGGGATCATTAAACAAAGCCTGTGGTTGAATGTTTACTTTTATTTAATCTTTCCAAAACATCAAAAATGGAACTTATTTCTCAACCAACTTAACACTTCATTTTTGCACAATGTTTATAGATTTTAAGACTGAAGTAACATTCACACTCTTCACAATCACATTATTTTGCCTAATAATCTTTCACCAAGTCTTAGAGAGATTTTCCTTGTTCCTTTTTCACTTCTGACTTGTTGCAAACACCACAAATGTAGCTCTGTGCAATGATTTGTTTTGTTTTGCGTTGTTTTTGCCATTTCTGTGATAGTCTGTAAGCCAGACCAAAAACCAGTTAACAAGGTGACAAAACTTCATAATGTCATTTCTATGACTTATATTTTCATGTTAGAGCTACATTTTTGTATCTTTTGTTTTGTTGTATGAACTGAGCATCTGATTTTAAATTTTAAAACTGTGTTAGAAACCTAACAGACTCACCTAAAAATAATTGGCATTAATAATGACTTTATTATTGTTTGCATGGTATGAGCATGTAGTAAGAAAAATACAATTTCACTCTAATTTTTACACTATTTGCAACATGTTTTTCTTTACCTGATCCTGATATTCAGCTATAGAACATAATTATAGTATACCTATTTGTCTTTCTATAGTTTACTCTTTTGCTATCAGATGACACTTGTGAGTATATCCTATGTGATTTTACCTAATGAATGGATAACTGATTGTAATATTATTGTAAAGAAACATCTAGTAGATTATAAACTGTTCAAGATGTACATACATACATATGAACTTTATTGTTTCTGGCCATAGACCTTTACAATGTAGTGACTACTGTAGCATATAAAATCCAATTAAAACAGGTAATTACCTTAAAAGCATTAAAACAATTAAAATCATTAAAACCAATAAAACCTGGTCTAAGAATATTATCATAACGTATAACGTCAATCCACTGTATTCAGCATTTATGTGGCATTATGATCCCTGACAAATTGAAGCCTCAGCTTCTTAGCTGCTAGTGCAAATTGTGCTACAGCATATGTAATGTGCAACTGTGTATCAGCAAGCAATCCTACTACTGTTTCAGTGGTGGTACCATGGAGGTTCATTCCCTCCCCTCAGAACCAGCTGATTCATTAACTGGTTGCACGTCTGTCATCATCGACATCACGCCAATCGCGGAAGTAGCTCAGCCAGTGATTCCCCGCCTCCCTGCACAGCCAACTGCTCAACAGCTAAGGGGGAGACTCTTCATCCTGTCTCCTCACTGGAGTAGTTGGCCACATGGGGAGACAGGGAAACACCAGCCGGGCTACTTCTATAAATTGGCTCAATGTCAATAACAACATATTCATGCAACAAGCGGCAACCAATGAATGGACAGTCCAGTTCTGGGAGGAAGGAACAGACATCTGTGACACCTGTGGTGCCGCTATTCATATTCGTATCCCATGTCTAATCTTGTCCTTTCCCAATTTCGATTGAACTATTTTATCCTGATCTACAGAAGCACACACAGAATTCCAGCCAGTGAAGGCATGCAATCTAGTTAGGGACATTAGTCACATTCTGTTCAATTCAACTTGAGCTTGCTGGTATCAGTAAATCTTGTGCTACCATTTGTTCCACAAACATGAGGCATGGCATTTTACTTGCAAATCCAATGCACAGTACTACTGTACTGATACACTGTGAAATGACAACAGTCAATGTTGTCCATGCAGCAGACTTGAGCATCAATTTCCTGCGTAGGTCTCCACTTGTAGACTTCTTCTTGGTGATCTTGATAATCCCTAGACAAGGCTTCTCAGTTCTCATGTAAAATATTTTTGCTTTCCAATGTCCTCATGTTACTAAGCAAAGAAAATAATTACCCTTGTGAAATGTTGCACAGTATATAGATCCTGCTAGCAGTTGAAATGTCTTCCTGCTACCTTTTATCTTCTGCATCAAATTAATTTCATCAATAATGCCTACAGACTGGCCTCATATGGCTTCTTCTCGGTGTATATTTCCCCAGTACCCTTGCAGGTGCCAATTTCTTATTCTTCCGGAATGATCTATCTCCATTTGCAAGAGCTCAAAGCAATGGTCTCAAAGGAAGAGCTAAGACATTTCTCAAAGTCAGCTGTCTGATTTGAGCACCAAGGACCATACACCCCAAAAAGTTTCTGTTAGCCCTGTATTCCACTTCATTAGCTTTATCATAATGGCATATTGTCTTTCTCTTGACACTAAAGTCCTCAGGTTCTGTTGCAACATCTTGTCATGGAGGTTGGTAACTACAGGTCTTTTCTCCAAAAATGCTTCTTGAAATCCAAATGATGTATGAGAAGATAGGATGTAAAAGAATACTCACTAAATCCTTTTCATGTGTTAGGATGAGCTAAGATTTTCAAACCTAGTGAGAAGAACCTTGACCACATTCAGGGTTCCACCACATCAATAAGAAAACTAGTTGAGCCTGCCTGATTGTGACACATCAGATTCACTCAAATGTTCATCTCTCGGACCTTTGTCATGAGTCTATCTTTTTTTTTATTCTGGCCAGATGGCAATCTGGATTTTTCATTTTACACTATGTTGATTGACCATGATTCCCAATTGCTCCAGAAACATGCACATGTATTCTGAAATGAGATACTTCTTACTGACAGCTGTTTGGCTCAGGCTAGATCCCTTTGTTCCATTCATGTTTGAGTATCTAGTCTCCAGGAATTAACCCAAATAGGTTGCTACATATTGTAATGTAAATCCACCATGTGTGAAATGTTCACGTCTGTCTAGGCTTTCTAGAATCAGCTTGACTATCTCAGCATAACAGTATGGTAGAGAGCATACCTGTGTCCGTAGAACCATAGGATCATTGTGTGGATACATGACAAGTGAAAAATTCAGTCACTTTCTTGTGGTGCTTTAATTAAGTCAAGCAGATTTTGTTCCATGTCCTGTATAGGATATACTGATTGCTGACAGTCTTCCCTTTTCACATCTGAGATAATTATAGTAATCCTTGAAGAGCTCTATAATCCCTGAGTATCAAGGATTAGCTTCAGTGACCTTGACAAAGGTTGCTTTTGCTGTTCAACATGTCATTTAAATATGCAGTATCTTCTGCATGAATGTTCTTTGAACATAATTGGAAACCATGCTATGTTAGGCACAAGTGCTTCCAACTAACCAGCTTATGAAATCGCCATTTCCCCATTTATTTTTCCATTACTGAACTTCCTTTGGTTGTGCCTTAACCAACACACAAATCCTCTAGTCCTTTATTCTGAAACACCTTCCCAACAATATATTGGGAATATATTGTATAGAAGAGCAGCCATCATTGTGCCATAAGTATGAACATGTCTGTTGAAGCCTGTCCAGCTGCATGGCAGAAGCAATATGAAATTGTCTACAAGGCAAAGTGAAACAACATATATGTTACTGGTGCCCCCAGCCCAATCTTGCCTCCTGTTTGTCCTGTGAAGAGTGCAGAGGGACATTGTTACCAAAAGATGGCATAGATCACATTGGTAGAGGAACAAGTAAACGTGCCCTTGTGTCTTGTAATCATATTTCCAGAGTAAATTTGAGGGTAGGGCTGGCATTTGGGCTTATAGCACAGTTTAGTTTCCATCTCTGTATGAGTGTTGTATTGTCCAATTCATGTCAATAGTTGCTTGAGATTGAGGGGCTGTCTGCAAGCAAGTATAGGCCTGCCACCAAAGGCTTCGGAGAGTGACATGTTTTTGTCAGAGATCATTTGAGATGCATGTGAGTGATCTCAGCGGTGGGCTGAAAGGGACAACTAGTGGAGTTTGGTCGTCTCCTCTTCTGGGTTTGTCCTGCAGTAGATTACTTCTGGGTATTCTTCTTGCCCAGTTGTTTTGTTCCTTAACCATATTGGATGGGCATAGTAGTCTGAGAAACGCCTTTTGGAGTCTTTTTCTTGTGGGTCTGAGCAGATGTGATTATATCGAAGGACTTGATTTTGTGGTGTGCTCGGGATGGGAGCTGGAGGCATGCAAGTATGTATATCAGTCAGTGGACTTTCAATAAAGTGTGGTGCTAAGATGTCCATCTTGTAGCTTCACAGTAGTATCTAGAAAGTGCACCTGTTGTGTAGATTTGTTCAGACTGATGTTGCTGTCTGGATAAGTAAATAGCCTATACAAAGCAGAACAGTATACACAAAGCAAATCTTTGCAAGACAAAACAGTATTTTAATACTGCATTTCTGAACTGACTAGACTAGGAAAAGGAAAAACATCCATTAAGGTTTTGCACTGGTGAAAAGACTTCACACTATTTTGCAATTACTACCATCCTCCTTCACTCCACCCCCCCATCTCCTGAGATGAAAAAGGGCACAATACATTGTCCCCTTTATGTGATCAACTTCAAACAAACATCAAAGTCTTTTGAGTTTTGAACCCCCTACATCAAAGCCATGGAAGTCATTTATGGTTTTAGGATCAGATGAAGGCAGTGACTGAGACAGCTGTGATCTGAAGGATAAATCACTCTTGGACATGAAGTCGATGAACACTCTTTATTGCATGACATTTAAGATTAGCTTTGCAAATCTAGCCTCCTCCTGCTCGCCTCCCTTCCCCCAGCTTATACCAGCCCCCACATCGGTCTGTCTGCTTGTGTCAACACAGGTGAAATAAATATTCAAAGCCTATGACCTTTTTAGAAAAGAAGTGCTTAGATTTTATTTTCTATTTAGGCTACTTCTGCATAGCTTCTGACAGATGTCACTCAATTGAAAACCTAAAACAAACAGGGAAAATCTATTTCACTTGTTTTGAGTCTTTTTATTTATCTTCATTTAAAGTTAAAGTTAGACACATGAAGGGATCTATAACTAGGAATCTTATTCTTATGCTTCAGTAAAAACAAATTGGACTGTTCCATCCCCTCAAAATCTAGCCATCTACTCAGACAGATCTAACATCAAAAGGGCAAAATCCAAACACTTCACACTGTGCAATGCAACACTTTGTTGGACCACCATTATAGGCGCAGCCAAGGATTTCAAAAGACTTAGACACTGCCTTCTACTGTGCTCTTTTGACAGATGTGGAGAAAGTTATTTAACTGGTGAAACCCATTTATTCTGCTTCAGAGGCTACAATCCAACACAGTGCATTGATTTTCAACTGGCTTACAACTCTGTTAGATAGTCATCAGTATGGCACAAATACAATCTTTAAAAGGAATAAATGTAATGTTAATGAACAGTTTCTGTACAATTTTGAAATTCTAGTTGTTCCTTCTCAACAGCCTTTCTTTTTGCTTACGTATTTTTTGCTTGATATACTCATTTTCACATGGCTCTTCAAAACTTCCCTAGAGCAGCTAAACAATAAAATATGTGATTCCTAAAACTCATACAAATAATACCATCTGAGAGTAGCAAAAGTTTTTAAATAAGCAGGATAAACAGCAACACAGATAAAAAGCTCAGAATTAAAGGAAAACAATGGGTTTTGCCTGATGCTGATATGACATGAGAATGGCTGTTCGGTTTTTGCAACAGTAATTCCAATAATTTTGCAATAATAATTGCAAAAAAAAAAATTACTAAGAAGAGACTTTTCATGGTTCACTGTTCTCAGCATTGCATATATCAGGTGCTCTCAGAGAAGAGATATTACCATAGTGCTGGATTCATTCCTTCAGGTACCCAGGTGTACCAAGCCATTTCTGCAAAAAGTAGTGCTGGGGTTTATATATTAGGATATGTGAGGAATTCAAGCTCTGCAAATTCCTAAAGCAAATGACACCACATGTTTTTATAAATATTAAGAATGGAACTTAGCTGGCCACCCTATTTCATATTTTAATGTTGTGACACAGATTTCTCAGCTGTTTAAATGAGTTCTCAACATTCCAGCTCACAGATTTAAGTTATTTAAAATAATGCTTCCTGGGAGGGGAACGGAGTATTAATGTGGGTCTTAAAGGTCATTACCAGGTGTGAAATGCCACACTATCAACAAGTTGTGCCCAGAAAAAAAAAGTCTCATTGTTAAAAATGGAGTCTCTTGTGGCAAGGCCCCCATGTCTAAATGTATAAATATCTGCCATGTAGTCCCACTCTTACATCGGAAGAAGTGGACTTGTTCCCGAAAGCTCACATTAAAATATAGTAGTTAGTCTTTAAGGTGCCACAAGGTTTTTGTCTGTCTTTTTAATTTGTCTTTAGTTTTTTCCTGATATATAAACCAAGGACTAATTTTTTAAAAACAACAAAATGTAATTATGGATAAAACCACAAGCAAATGACACAAAATAGAGGAGGAGAATTGTGTCTCTCCATGTGGATGGATGCTACAGTAGGGGATTTTTTTAACCTTTTCCCCTTATGCTGTTTTCCCACTAAAACTCACCCCCTCTTTACTGTTGCTAAACCTGCACACAAATATCAGCTGGGGAGGGGGATAATCAGGAAAACAGTGTGGGTTTCTTAGAGCATGCTTTAGACAGAGCATCTTGTGAGGATGCTCTGTCTAAAACGTTGGAAAGAGGAGGAATCCAAGCATAGATTCCAGATCAGTCATCTCTTTGCTAGACTTCTCTATGATGCTCCACCTTAAACTTCTCCTTGTTAATTTATACCCTTCCTCATTTCCTTCAGTACTTCAAATGGGCATGTATGTCAACATTTTAGTTAAATACAATACTATCTATTGAAATTCAATTAACTGATGCACTAGAAATGTAGGATTCTCATATAGCTTTCTTTCCATCCGTTATATTCTGTTGTGGCTTATTTGCTTTGTGTGATTTAGAAGCTTGTGAAATGTTGGCTTCTTCAAAAACTGGAACTTATACTGACAGAAGACTAAGCATCTGCTGGGATCACCACTTCAAAATGACTTCAAAAAATCTCTTTCCCAATTTCACGTACACACACAAGGTGGGAAGAATTATGTAATTTTACATCGGCTGTGTTCTGGATATCTACACATTGCTTCAGTACATAAGCTAGCATAGTGACTGCTGTTGTTATCAAATGCTCTATGTTGTAAGCCTAGTTAAAGAATATGTATGAGCTGCCTGCTATAAAATACAGATAAATTACAACATATGTGACAGGATCTGACTGAATGATGAACAAGGTCAAAATCCAGCAAATTTATTTGAGGCTCCTTCCCATTTTCCCCTTTAAGACTGGGAAAAACAGTAGTTTTGCTGCCACCTATGATAGCAGCAGAACTCTGTCATGGCATATGTGTACATGCATACACTTACATGCAGGGGGAATAACAACAGCCATTGCATGGCAGTTGCAGAAAAATACTTCTGGTGCTCATGTTACCATCACTGCTACTCGTAACAATGGATTAAAAATTACATATTGTTCCAGATTTTGTTTTTAAAGGAACCAGAATGCTACTATGTCTCGTAATTCCTGGAGGAAAGTGTAAAAAACTGGTCTCCAAAAACAGTTAAATCTTCATGGCATATTCACCAACTGCAAATCTGGCAACATATGTAGCAGATTTCTCCTATGGATATAAAATTCAACTCAAAATGGGGAGAAACTTACCCAGTGACTAATTTGAAATTTGCTTGTTTATTTATTTATTTATCATGCTTTTTGTTGCGCTAATGTGTTTTCTAATACTGAAGTATGACATGTTGAGTATATCTGGAAGTTGAGTCATGGCAACTGGACTTCTTTCTTATTAGGTTGAAAACATTTCGCTACTCATCCAAGTCGCTTCTTCAGTCTGAGGAGAGTTGGTAGGAGACCCCTGATATATCCTCCACATTAGTTTCACTTCTCCCTGGTCTGAATAGGCTCGTTAGAAGGACAAAGGACTGGGGGTGAGTGAAAATCCTAAGCTTCCACCAGCCAAGAAGAAGAAAGACGGACATCTGAAGACAGCC
Source organism: Intellagama lesueurii (assembly GCA_037013535.1). Taxonomy (NCBI): domain Eukaryota; kingdom Metazoa; phylum Chordata; class Lepidosauria; order Squamata; family Agamidae; genus Intellagama; species Intellagama lesueurii. The sequence continues at coordinate 96,341,640 of JBAJHW010000005.1, forward strand.
CTTAAGGCCTGTGGATATCCCAAACGGGCCTTTAACAAGACAATGTCCCGACCCAGCAGGACAATGGAACAGTCTGAGACCCAGATGTAGATGTCCGTCTTCCTTCTTCTTGGCTTCTGGAAGCTTAGGAATAGAAATCTACAGAAAACCTACACACACTGATCAATACCTGTGGTTTGACTCTCATCACCCATTGCAAGACAAACTAGGAGTCATCAGGATGCTAAACCACAGAGCAAGAAACATCCCCACCTCCACAGAAGCCAAGAAGAAGGAAGACGGACATCTGAAGACAGCCTTTAAGGCCTGTGGATATCAAAAAAAGACCTTTAACAACGCAATGTCCTGACCCAGCAGGACAATGGAACAGTCTGAACCCAGAGCTGACAGAAGAATCTGGTCATTCTTTACATGGCGAGTGTGTCTGAAAATCTGAAAAGGATTTTTGGTAAGCACCACATACCCGTGCACTTCAAACCCACAAACACACTAAGGCAGAGTCTCGTCCACCCAAAAGACCGGACACCAAAACACAACAGGAGCAATATAGTATATACGGTCCAATGCAAAGAGAAGTGTTCGGAGCTCTACGTTAGAGAAACCAAAGAGCCACTAAACAGGAGAATGGCCCAGCATAGGAGGGGCAATGGCTCAGGACCACAATCAGCAGTGTTCCTTCATTTGAAGGACAGGCAACACTCATTTGATGACTAAGATGTACTCATTTTGGACCGAGAAGATAGGTGGTTTGAGAGAGGGGTCAGGGAGGCCATACATATGCGTATAGAAAATCCCTTACTCAATGGGGTGGAGGCCTTAGATACAATCTGTCTCCTAGTTATCATGCTGCTCTTTCATCCATCCCCAGAAAGATCAGGACTGCACACACCAGAAAGACCACTGTTAACGACTATTAACGACCCATGACAATGGGTGGAGAAGGACTGCAGAGGTGGGATTTTTCACTCACCCTCCTTTGCCAATCTAATGAGCTTATTCAGACCAGAGGGAAGTAAAACCGTGGAGGATATATCAGGGATCTCCTACCAACTCTCCCCAGACTGAAGAAGCGACTTGGATAAGTAGGGAAATGTTTCAACCTAATAAGAAAGAAGTCCAGTTGCCATGACTCAGCTTCCAGATAACCTCACCTGGATGACTGAGAATGTTTACAGAGATGTTTACAGTTTTCTTAAAGAAAGCAAGAATCTTGTCAAGCCAATTCGTGGGGGGCTACGGGGACTCAGGTGAATGGACTTAAAGAAAAAGATATCCCATTCTGCTGTCTTCCACCAAAATATATATTTTGACAAGCAGTCTGAGAAAGTTCCTTCCATCATAAAACCACTTTTATTATTGCTGCAAAAACATGCGGCAATAGATATTGTGTGACAGCTCAATATTTTGCATTCCGTTAGACCAGCGTTCCCCAACCTTTTTCGTAGTGCGGACCGGTGGAGCCTCTGAGGGAGGTGGGGCGGCCCCTCGTGCTCGCGCTCTCCGCTGCACGCGCAAAGTGGTTGGGGGGTGCGTGCACCATAGGCGTGCGCGTGTTCCCCCACCGCTTCGCGCATGCGCAGGAGCGCCTGCCCACCCGCACGCCCACCCCTTGGCCACCTCCCGGCTCTTGGCCACCCCACCCGCCGCCGCCGCTGCCGCCGCCAGGAGGCCAGCAGCCGGAGCACCGGGCCATGCTCGGCCTCCCGGCTCTTGGCCACACACCCCCACCGCCGCCGCGCCGCAAAGACAGACCTCCCGCCCCCCCGCACGCACTCCCCTCCCCACAGCTGCTTTGTGCACGCGGGCGCTTGTGTGAAGGGGTGAGGGAGTGCTCACGCCCGCGCTGGCACGCGTGCGCAAAGCAGCTGTGGGGAGGGGAGTGGGGGGGCGGTGGGAGGTCTGTCTTCGCGGCCCGGTCGGGCTCAAGCCACGGACCGGCAAAGGGCCGCGGACCGGGGGTTGACGACCTCTGCATTAGACAATTCAAAAACTAGAGGGAACCCAAACAAAAAATTGTAACTTTGAAACTGAAATCAACACTAAATTTGGCATAGTTGTAGCAGACAGTCTGCTCTTGCTCTGTGTCAAATTTTGGAAGACTTGGGCAAATGGTTTTCAAGTTATGATTTTTTTAAAAAAAGCAAAACTGTTTTACCCCTGTGCAGACACCAGTGATGTAAAACAGATCAAAGACATTGAAAAGACCAACCTTGCTTATCTTGACAGAGAATGGTTAGTCCCAGCTGTTTTTTTTTAATTTGGAAGGAATCCAGGCATCCATGGCCCTAATACTGATTTTGAAAAAAGCCATTTAAAAGGGAGTAAAAGTCTGAGTTTCTGGGTTTCTTATAAATGCCAATATTCTACATGTAAATAAACACCGTATCAGCTTGAGAACCCAGGGGAGCTCCGAACTTTTGACCCTGGCAGTTAGGACTAAATTAAATAACTCTGAGGAGGAAAACACTTAACACCTTCCTGACCAAACAGACATTAAAAAAATTATATTTCTGTGTAAAAATATTTTAAAAGATTTTTTTTTAAAATAGAAAATAAATATTTAGAAGCTCACTCATTTAAGCCTTGAAATTACTGTGTTTTTTTGCTTTGTGTCTTGGGATGGTCTGCCTCAATGTTAGCAGAATTTGGGTGCCTATTCCACTTATCTTGTCAGTATATCATTGACTATATTTATTTATTTATTTATTTATTTATTTATTTATTTATTTAACTTATATGCCGCCCACACTACCCAGAGGTCTCTGGGCGGCTTACAACATTTAAAATACAATAAAAAGACAAAACAATTAAAATGCAATTAAAATATATACAGTGGTGCCTCGCTAGACGATTGCCTCGCAGGACGAGGAAATCGCTAGACGATGCCTTTTTGTGAGCGCTACTGCGCTTCGCAAAACGATGTTTCCCTATGGGGAATTTCGCTAGACGATGAGGTTTCCCCATAGGAGTGCGCCGACTAGTGGTCAAAAGCTGTCAGTGCAGCTGTCAGTGCATTCCTATGGGGACCCTCACTCGCTAGACGAGGTTTCCCTATGGGAAATTTCGCAAGACGACTGCGTTTTCCCTTGGAACGCATTGAAGCGATTTCAATGCATTCCAATGGGAAAACGTGCTTCGCTAGACGATGTTTTCGCTAGACAGCGATCCTCGTGGAACGGATTAACATCGTCTAGCGAGGCACCACTGTACTCTAAAAATTGCCATCGGACCCACAGCTGATATCATTTCAATTAAAAGCCTCATTTCAATTATATGCGTCCCTGACTTTCAAAATGTCCTATCATTTACAGCTTTGCTCAGATCTTGCAAACCAACAGCATCTCACGATGGTGTCTTGTGCTCACTACCATTCACACTTGTTGAAAAACAGCCCTAACAATTGCTTTGTGTTTGAGTGAGAAGTGGTTAACTGGTGAAAAAAGGAGTCAGCTTCTGGGATTTTCCCTTGTGTGGTGTTGCTTTGTGAATGGTAGTCAGCACAAGAGGGTATACGATAGACCATCTGGCCTGCTGTCATTGGTGTTGTCAACATTCAGGCTGCCCTTTGCTATGTAAAGCTTGGCATCCTTTTCTGGCAATGCAGTCAGGCACGATATTGTGCAGCAGAACTGAACCATTTCCTGACATTTTGAATTGTGGGCAAAGAAGCACAATATTCCACATTCATAAATCAGAGGTCTTTTGAAGAACTGAATAGCATATTTGTAAAGTTCATATGTTCAGGCAGCAAAATTTCATACCAAACCTACAGCAAGTATATTCTCCACATGCTGCTGGTGCTGGTGGTGATCATAAAATCTTCGTTGTGTATGTGTGCAGTGGGGTGGTTGCTTGTCTTCCTGCTTCCACATTATAATCATGTAATACATGTGTTATAAAGAGGCTGACAGTCTTTATTCTTTTGCATCTGCTTCTTTCAACTCATCTTCTGTTAATCATTTCTGCATGAACACTGACAGGTTTTTTTTAAAAAAGCTGACAGCTATGCCTTAATGGGGGTGTCCAGGGCAAGTGAAAGGAAAGTAACTTGAAAATGTGAAAACCAGCTTGAAATTAATTATGCTCTGCTGCCACCAGCCCACCCTGCTGTAGGTTACTCACAACTGATTCCAAACCCTGAACTCTTCTTGCACAGAGAATTCAAGGATGAGGAAAGGGAAAACCATCTGAACAGTCCCCCAGTCTTACACAATCTCTCTAGATCTCATCTGAGGATTCTCTGCATCGCCTTCACCTCTTCTGTCAGCACAACCTCCTGGTTATAACTTTACTCCCTAAAAATGGCAGCAACTCTTTGTACCACTGTACAAGACATGGAACAAAGTATGAAATAAATAACACTCAGAATGCCTGCATTCACATCTCTTACTCAGTTTGAAAGCTGTAACATGTCTTCCCTCCTTGTTCTATCAGATTATGAGCCTGCGGGAAGGAACTGTCTTATGTATATGTTAATCTCCATATACTGCTTAGAAAAAATTAGGTGCTTTATAGTTTTAAGTATCAAAATTTTAGGTGCTCGATGAGTATTAAATATCAACTTCTTAAAAAAGTGAATGCATGGAATTCCATCACATAGTTCTACCCTTGTGTGATTCGACTACTTTGCCAAAAAGGTCTGTATTATTCCTCCCCACCTCCATCTCTCCATGTAGCTTTTTAGAAATATGCGTAACTATGACACAGTAGCATTGCTAAATTTTGCTGCAAGAATTTGCAAGTAACAGATTTTGAAGGCCCTCGGGAAACATTTCCTCCACTGTGTAAATCTTAGGGTTGTTTTTTTTTTTAATGGAAATTCTTGAATAATTTATCTCAAAGAGCCAATCAGTTTTATTGCTTCCAGGTCACTACTCATCATTATTTGAGTAATTATGTGCATCGTAACATTTTCAATTTTCAAATATTAGTTCTTATTCAAAATATACACTGCTTATATCTTTATACAAAATATAAAATTGAACCATTTCCACTGAGTTCATAACCAATGAACCTATAAATAAGGGCCACCTTAAAGATATAAATGCAGATGCGTTAAAATGGGCTCTAATTGAGTAGCTCAGTGATTCAAAGTTTCTGTATTCCTGAAAGGATAGTATTGAAACATTATCAAGCATCCAGTTGCAATGCATATTTACATTTGTAAAAGTCTAGAATGACCAGCATCATTTCATTTTGATGCTCACAAAGCAATTACTCTCTGGCTGCAAACGTCTCTCACTCTGCTATCCTTCTGAGCCATTATGTCCAGAAAAAGTCAGCTAGTCAACATCCACTCACAACTGAAGTTTGATCCATCGTACCAAGGACAGATTGACAGAGCTTCATGCCTACGTTTTATGCTACAAATGGCAATGCAAGCAGGTTCACAATAGGCATTGGCATATAAAATGACAATGTGTCTCTGTTCATTTCTTGGTGAATACTTAAAAATAGACATAACAAAATTTTCAGTATACCTTCATGGATCTGATTCATGTCATATACAGACCAGGACTCTAAAGGCATATTCTGTAGGCACTGAACTGGCAGTGACATCAGAGGGTGGCAAAGGTAGCATCTTTCAAGGATCTACCTTAAGGCTTACAGAGCATAGCATCGTCAAACTCTCTGTTGCCATTGTCTCAAAACTCTCTTTCTTTTGCATATACATCTGCTGCTTCTGATCACCACATGTTTCCCCTCTCCCTCCCCCCATCGCTGTGTCTTACTGTCTATTCAGTCTAGCTCTTTAACTGTTCCTCCCCATAGTCCCTGTTCTAATCAGACTAGGCAGAGCATCTGGGTCAGGTCTGCCTGGCTACCACACATGGGCAAAAATGCCCCTTCTAGGCATGGGGGAAGTCCATGGAAGAAAAGAAACAGAAATGGGCGCACAGGAAGATGCCCATTGCCAGTCACCACATGATTTGTCTCCTCACACTTGTACAGATAGCAACCAGGTAGCTGTTTTCTGTTGTGGACAGTATTCAGTATGACATAAGTGACTGCAATTATGTTTTTTGTGTATTTCATCCTTCTCATCCTTTTCTTTCTCTTGCATCCAAAGACAAAAAGGAAAAAAAGTGGAACTGCTATAGATGAAAGACAAGAAAAAAATGTTTTCTGGGCATCTGTTGTGTTGTTTGTCAGTGAGGGTCAACAGTGAGCTATGCCAGGGATGCCTGAGGAGTGGTGGGAAGAAGCTGATACAGTAGAGAGAAAGTATGAGTATTACCTATGTGGTAGTTGCTGCTGCTATCAAAAACAGAGGTTAGCAATGGCCCATAATTAGAGCTGAAAGCACATTAATGCTGCAGAGATTTATAGAGGCAGTTTCCCCATGTTTGTGAAATCAGGTTTCAGAGGAATCCTGTGCTTTAATCCCCAGTTTTGCCCGAATCACCTAAAAAGCAAGCTTAGCTGTATAAACCCAGAGGAGACGGAAGCTCATGATGTGATACTAGATGCTAACAATAGTTAAGAAAGTTAAGAAAGCAATGAGCTCTCTCTAATGCCTGTTTCTGGCCTGTATTTTAAACATTGTCTTCTTTACCATCTTGGCCTCCTTTTGTGTTTTGTTGGCCAAGAAGGAGCAAGAGGACATGTGTTATCCAAAATTAAGGAAGAAGAAATGAACAGTGCTTTGGATGAGAGGGAATTCTCTAAACAATTGTTTGCAAAAGAAGCTAGCAAAACTTCCGCAATTCACCTAATGAACTTCCCTGTTTGTCAGAGAAGAATCGCTAAAGCACAAGAGCAATTCACAGCAAATACAACCTTTCTGGCATTCAGTCTCATTTCTTGTAAGGTGAACACTCCCATCCCACCCCCACAATCTATTTTGCAGAAAAGGGCATCATGCCCTGAGTTGACTTGTTTTAGGCTTTTGTCAATAAGAAACTATATTGACAAGTACTCAAACTATACTGATAAATATGTGTTATGTCCACGTCATTTCTTTTTAAAGACAGCTGAAAGGTCTGCCAAGTGAGCTGTCAACCCTCGACTTACGAACGGCCCTAGTTACGAACATTTCGACTTACGAACCGCTCTGATAGAAAAATATTGACTCGACTTGCGAACTTAGATTCGAGTTACGAACCAAAAAAACCCTTTTTTTTTAACCTAAGTCATCTTAGGTTAAAAGGGAAAAAAAGAAAAAATTCTGCCCCTAGTGGTAGGAACGGATTAACCGGCTTTGCATTAGTTCCTATGGGAACTAATGATTCGAGTTACAAACTGCCCCTCGACCTAAGAACCAAAAACAGAACGGATTAATTGGTTTTCAATGCATTCCTATGGGAAATGCTGATTCGACTTACGAACTTTTCGACTTACAAACTTCCTTCTGGAACGGATTAAGTTTGTAAGTCGAGGGTTGACTGTATATTTTTAATTGTCAAGTAGGGAAACAATAGGTTTCATCTAGGCATGCCTTAACTTTCCCTTCCCACTTTCACTGAATTGGTCTGAGGGTGGAAGGAATATGACTCCCAACCAATTTTTTTTAATTTTCTGTTTATTTATATATATGTGTAAATAAACAGAAATATATATTTAATGCCTTATTTTCTTGCTTTCCTAGGAGCCACTTTCAGTTTAACCCAAAATTCTTGCTGGCCACTAATAGTGGCTTCAATGTCTCTTAATGCTTCTGTCTTCCCCATATCAGCTTGAGAGTTTGTTCAAGGAGTATGTGTTGGTTGATTTCAGATATAATTTTAATTAATGTAGTTCTTAGTTATTCTATTTTTATTTATCTAGCTCCATCTCAGGTAACATTTTACTGAGTAAGATAGGTAAAAAAGAAAGATCAATGTTCCAGGGATATTACATTTTAAATTAGAAGTGAAAATGGCAGTTGAGTTTGAGAAGCTCTGCATCCATAATAGAAGATTCTGTAAAAACTCTGATATTTCTCCCCTGAGACAGCATCCAAGAATGTTTAAACAATTGCTGTGCTCATCAAAGTAGGGAAATATAAGTATAATCGGAGCAGTACTCATTTTTTTTCTACTGGCAGCTCATAATCCAATAAGGTGAGGGTCTCGTCCTGCTATTACTGCTTTGACCAGTGTCTGCTCCTATGTACTGTGCTTCACTTATAATTTTAAAGAGAGGTTTGAATGATTATCTTGAAGTGTTGTTCATAGTTCTTCACAAGCTATGTCTGCTCCACATCCTAAAAATTGAATTGAATTCTTCCAGTACATTTATTTCATTCTTCCTCTGATTCAGCCAATGTGCAAAACACTGTGTCCAACTTCAAAAAGAGATATGTAATTCTGAGCTATTAAGCATGGTGGTCCTGGCTCAAGTGGCTGTATCTTTCACTATTATTATTATTTTAATTATAAAAGCCAACACTGTATAAACATTGTATTAATCTCTTCCCCCATTCCAAACCATTTTGTCACAAGAAAAGAACATTCACACACAGCCTGTTGTTTCTAGAACACAGCTGAAACAATGAGCTCTGTACTTGGGAATATGGATGCCAAGGGATGAGCAGGTTTGTTTTGTGGTCTTTTACTGTTGTTCCGTGGGTACAACTCTATCCAAAAGTCTTCGGCACCTTCCTTCCAGTTTAAAGTGGAAAATATTGTTCATGCGTGTTTCACTTTTCACAGAACTAGAAATGTGTTCTGATTATGGCATAACACAAAAGAACTCCCAGTTCAATGGAGCAGCCACCGTCTCTTTTGTTTTAGGACTGGCAGCATTCTAAAAGCAAAACTGGGTACTTTGGATAAATCTTGGAAGAAATTCAGGGCAGAATTTCATATGTTGAACAAAAACGTGACATCTAAGCCAGTTATGCAACTGACACTAATGTTTTAAGACATAAGAGAGACACAAAGGGAGCTTACATCAAGAGGCTATTACAAGTTACATTGCTTGTTTTCACCAGTCTCACCCTCCAGCATTAGACTGAGCACATTTTGTCATCCTAGCCAGAGCCAAGAAAGAAATGACCTTTGGCAAGCAGAGGAAAAATCCCTAAAGCATGCATGAACAAAGCAAATGGGTTGGCAATAGCGGTCTCTTCCAGTCCTGAAATCACAAAATAGAATTGCACCAAATGTAATTGCAGTTGAAGAGCTGATGCCAAGCAAACATAAGATTCTCCTCTCTGGACTGTATTCCATTGACCCAAGAGAAAAAGAGGTCTGAGGGAGATGGATGGAATGCCCTCTGAGAGGTTCTGAAAGCAGAAAATCAAAGTAAGAAAATGTCAGCTTGTGAAGGACGTTCTGTACTTTGCAATATATCCAAGATATATTATGGTGGTGGGATTCTGGAAGAGCCCTTCCCTATGAGCAACACTCTATGTGAAAAGGGCCTTCTGCTGTACCGTTCTACCAAAGGCTGAATAAGCGGGCACGAACGTTTCAATCTTCTAATGTTTTGTGAACACGTGAACAAAAGTCACATGTTGTTCTGCAAATAATTAGAAGGGAAATTCTGTTTTAAAACTGTCATGGTTGCCATCTTTCTGAGCACATGATTTCTGATTCCTTTGTGTGATGCATTCCCCAGCACTTAATAGGCCAAGATTATAAATTATTTAATCCACTTAGAAATAGATAACATAAGGCCAAACTATAACATAAAGCCAACAGCTTCACAATTAGAAGGTGATAAAACATCTCTCCAGTAATAAATTTCTTCAGTGTTGCCAGGCTTATGCAATCACTTCTGTACTTCCCAACGATCAAGCACACACAGAGCTGAAGAAACCTCACGCTATGGTAAGCAAACAAGCCTATAAAACTATGAAAAGGTTTTCAGGATAAATGGAGCTTTTCCAGTTGTTCCCAATTTGTGCCACAACTTTTACAACCATGGAGAAAGAGAGGAAAAGAAAACATTTGAAGGAGATACATATAAGAGGGGGAGGCGGAGCTTGGTCGCAGTGAAGCCAGCAGCTGCCGGGAACAGCTCCCGGGAAAAGCTGGAACCGCCCGGTCTGGGGCCCCTCCAGAAAGGGGGTACCGTAGGGGAGACCAGGAGAGGTCTCCCTGAAGCAGTTGGTGAGCCCAGATGGTAGAAGATTGGGCAGCAACCTGATCTTTCTTCCCTCTGAAAATTCTCCCGAGCACAGATCGGAGACGGGAAGCCATTTTATGGCAGAATAGCCGTAACTCCACCCCCAATTCCCCGAGGAGAGGAGAACAAAAATACGGCTGAAAATACACAATAACAAAGTAAGCCTTTGATTTATGAATAACCTCATTAAGATGTAAAAGAAACTAGAGTGAAAATATTGGACCGAAAGAAGAGAGAAGGAGCGGCGAGTCGTGCTGGTCAGCCTGCTTCTTCAAAGCGAAACTGACTCTAAAACAGCAAGCTCTTAAACAGCAGGCTGGCTCAAGGTCACAGATAGGCAGTGAGACAGAAAAAATTGGTGTTTCTGGAAAAAAGATCCCAGAGGAAATACTACTGAACAGGCTTCAAGGGACTGAAATCTGGTGAATGCTGTTTAGTCTGGATTTTTCTCACTAGTTTGTGTGGGACTTTGAAAATAAAATCTTGTCTTCGGAGCAGGAGGAATAAGCTTTTGGGAATAAAAAAAAAAACAGACTGTGAATCATCAGTGTGACGACATAATCGGCTAGATTGATGAGCTGGGGAAGCCAGGACTGGAGTCGAATGGGACTTTGATAATAGAAGCTTGTTTGGTTTTAGAAGGAGGAATAAATCTTTGGGAGCAACGGACAGTGAATCATCAGCGAGAGGAACGTAACCGGAGAGACTGAGGAGATAGGAAAATCAGGACTGGAGTTTTGACGGATTGCAACGATATCTTTTGGAGAGACTGGCCCCCTGTGTTCGCTGTTTGGTCTGGACTTTCTCTTGGTGGGGCTGTGTGGATTTTGATAATATTGCCACGGTTGAAATCCAAATTGTTGGGCTAAAAGTTGAGCTATATATTATAATATCTGGGCAAGGAAGGGAGGATATACCCAGGGGAGGTTTGTAATATTATTTATACAAACCATATGTATTGGAAAGATGGAAATGGCCTCCGAAAATTTTGAATATCAACTGTTGGGAATTTTGCCAGATAAAGAATGGCAGGTTACTATGCAAAGGACAATAATAACAGGATTTCAGCAGATAAATGAGTGTCTCAACCAGGTGGAAGACTTGATGAAAGGGAAAACATCAGAGGTTAAAAAACAGCTAAAGGAAACTGTATCAACTCCAGAACAGTCTTTATTGAGAGCGATGCTAGGTAACATAGACGAGATTAAGAGTTTCCCTGTGAGCTATTTAGCTACAATAGTCAGAAAAGGTGATGTTAAAAATCAGATTAATGTCCTGCATTCAATTTTATCTCCCCAAAGCTGGAAGAAAATAGAGTCACAGAAACAAGAGAAGGGTACTGAGAAAATATGGGAAGCGCTAGAAATGGATACTTTTTCAGACATGCTGAATGTATGTCCAAGACAGAAGGAAATTGAAAGAGGGGATGTATTTTATAATTGGTCTCGATTTCCTGATAGAGTTGGAATAACTTAGATTTAAACTAAAATATGAATATAAGCTGATATTTAGAGGATAATCAAATAGTAAGAAAAAAAGAGTATAAAGTTGTGGCTTTTTGCATGGAAAAATGAATAGATTAGATGCTTGTATACTTAATATGAATAGATTGGATGATTGTATACTTTGTGTTCTCCCAGCCTCAAAACCCTTTTCCCATCCCTTCCACCTCCTTTTACCTTTTGTATTCCCTACCCTATTCCTAGTAGTTTAAAAAATAAAATATTTTTATAAGGAGATACATATAAGAGACTGGCAGCCATTTTACTTTCAACACATTGGTTCCTATCTCCATTAGATGTGGAAGTCTTGCTGAAAACCTTTTTAAGTGAACCTTTTCGAAATGTCAAGCAAGTCAAGGAATACACAACCTGACCTGTCCATCACAGTCTGGAACACCTGAGGGATAAGGAACCACTCTGAACCACTTTGACTCGGTGGCTAAGATCCTGTTGCTTAGCATAGTAAGCTGCTACTAGAGTATGCCAATTGAATCAGTGGGAGTGTTTGTGAATCAACTCCTCCATACATTGATTCAATGGGCCTTGTGATTTACTGTGCTAAGCTACAGGATTTCAGCCAATATCTGATTCAGCCAGTTCACCATTTGGTTGGATGCTCTCACCAGGTGTTGTTATATAACACCAGTGGGTGTTATATAGGTCTCCTATAAGGACAGATCCAAGCAAAACTGCTGAGGGAAAGCAACCAAATATTTGTTTGCTGAATATAACCTATTGCTGGAGCTTTTCAGAGAGAGCAAGAATTTTTCACCATGTTGCTTGCTGACACATGCATGTTTGCTCATCCAAAATTTCACATTACTACTAGCTATCATGATATTTCTCTAAGAAAATAAATTTAAAAATAAAACTTGGCCCTTCTCTGTTATATGTACAGGCTGAAATCTTATTACGCAGTTACACAAAAGGCATAACTTGTAGTGGCAAATTGCTTCACATTACAGAACTGCTGTATAGCTCAGTGGTTTAGGTCTGGTTGGGAGTTCAATACTCCACTGTGCCTCTTTGACAGCTGCTGGACTTGATGATCCATAGGGTCCCTTCCAGCTCTGTAGTTCTAAGGTTATTATTATCTTTTACACACTGAGTTGCATGACTCAGTGTGCAACAGATAATGGCTACAAAGATTTCTTAACTTACAGCAATTTGCCTCTAAATGTTACATCTTTTGTATAGCCACACAACAGGATTTCAGCCACAAGACAGCTCCTTCCACGTCAGGAAACTATTCAATGTTCCTTATGTCCTTTCTTTATCCATCCAACTAGCCAATTCCTGGCTGTCCCAAAACTGGACCAAAACAAAAAGTTTAATATTTTAAAAATTAAAAGCATTCCTAATAATTAAGAAAGGACAATATTTAAATTGAGTTACAAAAGTATAAAACGTATGTGCAATCACTCAGAATATCTGCAATGGGAGTGGAGTTCAAGCCTGTAAAACTTTTATAAGTGGATCTCAGATTGATAGTATTATTGAAACATTTACTAGCAAAGTGAGCAGGCCAGGGCAGTTTTTAATATTATTTCTCCCCAGTTACTGCTACAGTCCTGGGAGGTTTACCATATTTTTTAAATTAAAACGGAGGAAACTGTATTTCTGCAGGTGAGCGGCATGCAGTATTAGAGTGAATCATTAAGGGCTGTATTTCTGACATAGCAAAATAGTTAAAATAACTTTTGGGTACCTACCTACCCTTTCCCACCCCCAGCACAAGAACACACATGAAGCTGGCTGTGATGGATAAAATTCAGAACCTGACAAGTTAATAGGGTTAGGGATATGACTTCCATATCTCACATGTGTTTAAGCTACTGTGCCAGGGCACTCTTTGTCGAAGCACTTTTTAAAATACACACTCCACGGGCGAAAACCTCACATGCATTCATTCATAAAGTGTTAAAAACCGCTCTACTCAGTGGCAACTAAAGATTGTTCCATGAGATCTCCAACTCACATATCTAGTAGGGCTGGGCATAGAATATAGGAAGTGTTCGTTCACAGGCAGGAGGCTATTGGCCCATGGCAAGGGTTGATCTCCGTGCCTTCCACAGCCCCTTCAAGCATCAGGCAACCAGAATGGGGGTACTATCCAAAATGGGATGAGCCCTTGGCAGAGATGGTTACATCTGCTGTGCAGATCTCAGGAGTCTCTACAGGTGGGAAGGAAGGAGAATCTCGAAAGGAGGGAAGGAGGGGGCAGTATAAAGGGAGAAGAAAGATCAACAATGGGGAGGAGAGGAAAAGGGAGGGGGAGAGGAAAGAGGTGTGAAAAGTGTGGGCTGATGTTCAAGAGTGGCCGGTGTGGAAGGAGGGTGCTTGGTGTCCAGAGGTCCTCTCTTATTACTGTTATACTAGATAGACATCAGGATACCTGAAAAAAAAAAAAACCCAAACATGCAACAAACGTACTGCAGTTGGGCCTGGGGACTTTTAGGTCAACCTGGTCTTGAGCCTTCTGTGGAGCGGACTGGGCCCAAATGGAAGGAGCCTAGCCATGCCTCAACCGCTTCAACCCCAACTTCAACCCCACTCTGTTTCTGGAGAAGGGAATGCCAGCTGAAGGGACTACAGCAGTTTGAAAGAGACCTCGGCACTAAGAAAAAGCATGAGAGGGAGCAAGACTACGGAAATAAAGTGTGAGGGTGGAGAGAACTGGACTTAAAGAGCAGTGATTGAGGCCTGAGGGACAGAAGGTAGCTTTGGAAGCAGAAAGTGGCTGTTATATATTGTTTGTGAATCAAATACAGTAGCATCCCCATATCCACGGGATCAGTATCCACAGTTTCACTTATCTGTAGTTTGCCATGGCCCTGTATACAAGGGTGACCCTTTGTGGCTTTGTCTCATCTCCTTGTGGCCTTTGTCCTGCTCTCAGGTTTGCATATAGGGTTCCCTTGTATCTGTGGTTTCAGACATCCATGGTAAATCGTGGAACCGATCCCCGCAGATATAGGGAGAAAGCATTTTTAGTGGTGCGAGTGGTAACTATTGTTTTTTTTTTTACTTCTAGATTTAAAATATAAAATTTAAAGCTGTCTCTATATGAATTTGACTCAGCTGTACTATGTACTCCCGGCTGATGTGAGTACGTACATACTGGCAAATGCTATGACCAGATGCTCCGACGATATGATCTCCACTACTACCCACCCTACTTTGTCAGTGCGCATGCACTCACCAGTACCATGAGAAATTGCTCGAAACATGCACTTCATTGTGCACAAATGTTAACAAAGCAGGCCAAGGCACAAACACTAATTGTCTTCATTTTCAGTAAGAATTGTAATTAGTTTTTGTTCACACATTGTTTTATAATTTACTTAAAATGTGTAGTTAAAATAATGTGTGAATATTACTTCATTATTTGTAGTAACTTTTGCCAGGTCAAAAAGACGTCAATGGAAAGATGATTATGTTGCTTACAGATTCACTTGTACAACAGAGAAAGATGGTACCCAACAACCACAATGCATTTTATGTTGCAAGATATTTTCAATCTCCAATTTCAAACCATCGAAGTTGCTAGAACATTTCAACAATCAGCATGGTGGTGAAGCAGCAGGACACACACTTAGCATCTTGAAGTCAATGAAGGTACGATTTGATACCAGTGGTAGTATCACAAAATTTGACTTTGAGGCAGTTCAGAAGTCTTTGTTAGAAGCTTCTTATCAGGTGGCATATCTGTGTGCAAGGGGGAGAAAGCCTCATACAACAGCTGAAGAATTGGTGCATTGGAAATTGCAAAAATTGCATTAGGTTCTGAAGCACATAAGAAAATTCAGCAGATTCCACTATCAAATGATGTGATTCGATTGTGCATTCAAGCTAGTCCTCTGAAAGTGAGCATTCAATTGGACGAGTCAACTGATGTTGATAATTGCAGTCAGCTGTTAGTATTTGTGTGATACATAAAGGAAAAGGAAACTTTGGAAGAATTTTTATTTTGTGAGCACCTGGAGTTGTTGGCAAAAGGAACTGATGTTTTCAATCTCATTAAAGACTTTTTTTTTTTTTTGAAACATCAAATACCAATGGATGTAATAGGCTCAGTTTGCACTGATGGTGCCCCTGCGATGTTAGGCAAACATTCCCGATTTTTTGTATATATAAAGAAAGGAGGACCACAAGTTACAATAACACATTGCATGTTGCACCATCATGCACTTGCATTGAAAACTTTGCCAGAGAAACAACACTTAGCTACTGCAGTAAATGTAGTAATTTATATCCAAGGACAAGCACTTAATCATTGTATCTTCCGTGCTTCTTTAGAAGAAATCAGTGCTGACTACACTGTGCTTCTTTATCACACTGACATAAGGTGGCTCTCCAAGGGACGTATGCTAAGCAGGGTTTTTTAAATGCTTGAGGAAATTATTCAGTTTCTTACTAATCAAAATTGTAATGTAGTTCAAAACTTTGAAAGAAGAGATGCAATACTTTGACTGGCCTACTTAGCAGATTTCACTCACCTGAATGAATTAAATATATCATTGCAAGGATATGGTAAGAACATACTAACAGCTACTGAAAATACCGTATTTTTCCATTTATAAAACGATCCAATGTATAAGACGACACCCCCCCCTTTTTCTAACCCCAAATTAGAAAATTTGATCCCTGCTTTTCCCTTCCTTTTGCTAAGCCACGGAGCTTAGCAAAAAGAAGGGAAAAGCATGGATCAAGGGCTCCCTTTGACTGCCGCTTTTCCTTGCCTTTTGCGAAGCCACGGGGCTAAGCAAAAAGGAAGGGAAGGCTCCCTTCGGGTAAAGGCTGCACGATCGCAGCCCCTTGATCCTGAAGCCCTTTCATGGCTGCTAAAGCGATCGTGCAGCCCTTTCACAGGGCTTAGGAAGTGGATAAAGCAGCCATGAAAGGGCTTCAGGATCAAAGGGCTGAGATCGTGCAGCCCTTTCACAGCTGCTTTACTCGAAGGGAGCCTTCCCTTCCTTTTTGCTAAGCCCCGTGGCTTTGCAAAAGGCAGGGAAAAGCGGCTGCCTTCCGTGTATAAAACGACCCTCAATTTTTTGTCTAATTATTTAAGGAAAAAGTGTCGTTTTATACACAGAAAAATACTATAGATCTGCTTTTATTGAAATACGAAAAATTTGGATAGGTCAAGCTGAAAATGGTATTTTTGCAAACTTTCCCTTGCTTGATGAAATTGTTCTGGAAAATGAGAAAATTGTAATTTTACCTGAACTTGTAATACATTTGCAACAATTGAGTGCATCTTTTCATGGATATTTTCCCATGGGAGATACTGGCAAAGAACAGAGATGGATAATGGATTGATTTCTTTTTTACCTTAATTCATAGATGACAGTAATTTAAGAAAAGACAATCTTATTGAAATACGGCCCATTGCATGTATTCAAATAGAATTTGAAAAACTGGACTTAGAACAATTCTGGTGTGCTCGGTTAGAACCATTTCCACAACTGGCGAAGGCAGCATTGCAGACACTTCTACCATTTGCAACCACCAATCTGTATGAAATCGGATTTTCATCACTTTTGCATATAAAAACAAAAAACAGAAATTACTTAAATGCAAGTGATGACATATGCGTAACTCTTTCAAAAGAGGAACCCAGCTTTCAAAATATTATTATGAATAAACAACAACAAATTGACTACTAAAAACGGAGACATTCTTTTAATTTTATGTCAGTACCCATATATGTATCTGTTTTTCAGTAAATAAATTGTTTTGCAATAAATGTAATTTTCTAACAAATAAATTGGAACACTTTTTTCAAGGGGGTGTGAGAATGTATTTTGAGACTCAATGTGCCAACTTTAGCGCCAACCACTAAAAAGGTTAAGAATCTCTGCCTTAAATGGAGGATGACCTCATTAGGTCATAGTTTGAAGTTTTACAGTAAATAGAGAGATTCAAGGCCCTAACAGCCAAATGATCAGCTTTGCATTTGGAGGCAATAAAACAATAAGGCATTCACAAGTGCATCTTCCATGCCGCCATGTTTGCAAAATCAAAAATGTAAACAGAGTTCATAGTTTCCTCCTAGTAACCAATTACTAAAAAAAAGCAAATTAATTTACAAATTACAAAGCTCTGAAAACTATCAGAGGACTATCACAGATACTTTACTGCTTAAGCCAGCACTGCTTCTCGTTGCAGTTCTGTCCCCTTTTCTACCTTAGTATCCACAAAGCCATCAAAGGTAATGTGTGCTGCATTTGTGAAGCTCTCTGCACTACCTTACTGACACGCATACAACACAACTGTGTTTGCAGTTGCTCCCATATATAGCCAGATAGGCTTAAGGACTTTAACCAACATGATATATTTCACTGTTATGTTTCACAGACAAGTGACAGATGTCATGAGAAGTCAGACTGGCTTAAAAGGTATATGAATGGAGTGAGTTACCCAGAGTAAAAGGCGTTAGTGGAAGCCTTTGGATTTATCTGGCTCATCATGGAAGAAACCATATCAGCATGGGAGAAAGTACAGAAGAACAAGCTGATAAAAATAAACGTCAGAAGGATCTTAATGACAAGAAAGGGGATCCTGGGAATTATATTCTTAAGAAATGAGATGCAGCCTACTTAGAATATTAAGAAGGGATCAAAACAAACCATTAGGTATTAAGTAGCAGTCTGTACAGAAACTGTAAGACATGAAGCAATACTTAACAACATACACAATATGCATATAAAGGGCAATACTGATTGTTCAGTGCAATTAGCACACTGTAAACAGAAGCTTTGGAGGTATTGTAAGTAAAAGTTCAAACCCTACTGGATGAGTTCCAGAGTCTCTTTCACTCTGTTTTGACTAGACGCATAATACTGCCTTTGTGCCATTCCCTGAGCCAATAATTGAGAACGACCCTACAGGTCAAAGTGATCTCAAGATTTGGAGTTGCAAATGGTATGGAGTTGTGAACAGACTTGCATCCCATGCAGCTAGACCTCCATCTCCAGGCTACATGCTGACACTATTCTTTTATGAGACAAACAGCAAACTTACCTATCTTTTTAACTCTATCCTTGCCTAGAAATGAATGGAACATACCCCTATTCTTTCTTTAAAAAAAAAAATCTTCCTGCAAATTGCATAACATGCTCTGGATGTTTTTCCACCTGAATTAACATGCGTTTTCACAATACAGATCCAAATTATTCATAAATGAATGGAATATCTTTTTCACAGGCAATATATTTCTGAATATCACATTCTGGGGGGAAAGCAACAGGAGGAACTCAATTGGGCATGCATTATGGTGGAGGAATCAGGATTAAAACTTAATATGCATAAAAAGGCGGGGAACATAACATAAAAGTCTACCAACTACACACCCTGCTTGTGACTTATTCTATGGACATCTGACTGGCTGCTGCTATTGAAAACAAAAGGTTTAAGATTGACTCTGCTGTAGTTCCAAATTAATCATCATCACCATCATCTTAGAACTGCAGAGCTGGAAGGGACCCTATGGATCCAGCCTACAGCAGGGAATCAAACTCCCAATCTCAACTTAAACCACCGAGCCATCCAGCAGTTCAAGGTGTGCATCACATTCAGGGCTGGCTTAAATTTACATTGTTTTGTTCATTAATCATGGCTTTAATGTGAATCCAGTAACAATAATAATGACAGCAACAATTTGGGGAAACCTACCTGCCACAAATATGCTGGATAAGTTAAACTTAAGGGAGGAAGTTTCTGGAATGCTTCTCAATAGGATTTACTAATCATTTTTGGACTTAGAAATTTTCTGATCTTAATTCCAAACTTTGGGTAGAACCACATGTCCATATTATTCACCACAAGTTTGAGGTTCTTCATGTTCTACCCCCTATTAATTCATCAATGCATGTGTGTGCATTGATGAGACACTACAAGCAAGTAGTCGCAGTGTAATTGAACACCTACATCAAGAATCTTTCTGTGTGAACAGATATATGCATGTGCACTGGGGGAGGAGTGTTTGAAAAATAGCAAAAAACCAAAAAATGTCTATGTACAATCTCCAAATTCCTTTACAGTGTTTTACAAACACACAGGAAAGCATGCTTGCATCAGTAAAACTATGTACTGAAACCATCTTACTGCAAATATACTGTACATACAGTCACATCAAAATCAAAGCACCCATGCACACAGGTGACATCAAGCAGAAAACGATTTCCTATCAACTGCAGGAACTGAAAGCGAAAACATTAATTGATAAACCCATCTTCCCCACACCAGTCTCCCATTCCATCTTTCTGTTCCCTTCTTCTTTCTTTCCTTTCAGTGTTTCTTTAAAGTTAAAATGCAATTGACATGTGTCTGATCTTTATTTCATATCTATACATACATACATATACATATACCGTGTTTCCCCGAAAATAAGACAGGGTCGTATATTAATTTTTGTTCCAAAAAACACATTAGGGCTTATTTTCAGGGGATGTTTTATTTTTTCATGTACAACAATCTACATTGTTCAAATATAGTCGTGCCATCTTGTTTTGGTTGCTGCAGAATGGTGGCGGGCGGGGTTTCACTTAACTGGTGCTTATTTTTGGGGTAGGGCTTATATTACGAGCATCCTGAAAAATCATACTAGGGCTTATTTTCAGGTTAGGTCTTATTTTCAGGGAAACAGGGTACATATACATATACATATACATATTTCCTTTCTCTGAATAAGTCACTGAATGCTATTAGAATACTGGAACAGATGGCGTATTTGGTCTGATCCAACAAAGGAAGTTCTACTTACTTATGAAGCAGAAGAAGGCAAATGAGGACAGAAACAGCAGTTCACCATTGCACACCAGCCATATGCACATCTGACAGGGCATGAAGTTTCATCCTATGCACGCTAATAAATACATTTTCCTCTTTTGCAGCATGTTTCTAGAAGTGAATCCAACTGTACTATCAATAAAAATGTCAAAAGCTGCACGCCAGCTAAACATATGTTTGCAGGAATGAGAAATAGCAAAATCTACCACAGGCTTTTGCTCTGTCTACAAAGAGATGTTGTGGAATCCTTGCTCTTAATTAGTGACACTGTAAAACACATTTTTCAAGCCATTGTAAATATATTGCTTTACTTCCCTCCCCCGCACGTTCCTGTGTGGTATGAATTTCAAGTGGCACTCTTTTGCAAGATTATTTCCCTGGTGAGGACAATGTGCTGGTTCTCTTATAGTGTTGCTCTACTTATCTTGGCACCTGGACAGGCAGTTGAAATCTTTAAAGTAAATAGTATGCATTAGCAACTTGAAGAGTGCTTCTTGCCAGCCAGAGATTGGAAAATTGATACAGCTAGGTGGAAATTATGATAGCAGTTTATTGGCTGAAATCCTGTTGGCATACATTTACATTGCACCAACTGGATTATGTCATCATTCAGTAAGGGATATCTTTAATCAAATTAAAAACTTTTTGTCCCACCCTCTCCAGGTTCCAAGGCCCCCTAGGTATTATTTTAGCCCTTGGGAAACCTTGGGGTGGGGCAGGGGAAGCCTTTAATATTGGAAAATCACCACCAGTGGTCCCAGTGTCAGATCAGGATTTTCCAATATTGAAGGCTCTCCACCACCACCACTGTCCTGAGGCTCTCAATAGCTTCCAAAAGGCAAAAGAGAATCCTAGGGAGTCTCAGAACCTGAAGGTGGCAGGGGGAAGGAATAAGAAGTTTTAAATTTAAATTACATTAAATATATGTGTCACTGGATTATGATATCATCCAGTTTGCGTGAAGTAAATTTACACCAACAAAATTTCGGCCTGAGTGATTTACATTACTCCTTTTGCAGTGTAACTACTTTTAAATTATATTTATCATTCCAGTGGTATGGCCATATTATACGGTGACATAGGATTATCTTAAGGTTCACATGGTTATTCATGCTGTGCCCTGTGTTGCTGACTCATGCTTTGTGGTGAGTGTTAAGGCTTCAATGAGCTACAGCATCAATGAGCAACAGCATCATACAAGCTGAGTGGAACTGAGCAATATTCTGTATCGAACCCTGGATCCTGGCCCACGGACCTAGGAAGTACAACCCTGTAATCTTGGTGCTAAAACCAATTTCAAAGATTACAGAGATTACATTGTTAGTTAACTGAGTCATTTACTAAAAATACATTAAATACAAACTATCTCTATAATTATATTTGAGATGCTTTGTAAAAGCTTACTTTAAATTAGAAGGTGCTATGTAAATATTTGATACTAGCATTATTAGTATCTTTATTTTTTTAATGGCAGGTGCAATATCTACCCAAATTGCTATTAATGATAGCAGTCATTATTAGATGATTGGCAGTGTCCATTTCATTTTGGGAAGACTTCAGCATCTTCACTTCTGATTTGATCTTAAATTTATTATACTGTGCCAACTGTAGTACCAAACGACAACAACAAAAATCTTTAGAGGACTAGTAAAACATTCTGACCCATGAACTCCTCACAGGATTCCCAGATTATCTGAACATTGTCTTGTTTTGCTTCATTATCATGAATCAAAACAACTTCCCATTATATTCCTCAAAAGACCTACCTGATTTGCAGAAGGACAAGGGGCCAGCCCTTCCAGAGTCACAAACTGATAATATTATCATATGTATTCTCAAAACATTTGGTAATTCTACCTTGTACTCCAATACCTCCTCATCAGTTTTACAGTTATTTCAATATTTTCAACTGGAAGGAAAGAAGCAGCCCACCAATTTGCCATAGGTTTTTTCTCACTAGGCTAATGAACTTTGGCTGAATTATATTGCTTGTGAAGAACAAATAACTGTGGAATATGTTCTCAAGGGGGAGGGATGTCTGCACACATCAAAAGAATCTGAAGTAAAATTCTGCCCTGACAAATGTTCTTCAATGTGAATAGGAACTTTTTTTGTATAGAAGAATGTTCAGCTATATGAGTCCCTTCTTGCAATCTGAAATTGCACAATCCAATGGCATGTCCACTACATCAACAGGAGCTAAACCATAATATAGTGCAATGTTCACCTGATGTCCATTCAGATTCACATACTACCAGATGCACAAGGGAGGGCAGATGCAATCTAATGAAACAACTCATGCCTCATACTTGGCTGAGAATCAGCTGCAGTCACATAGTACATGGGGTTGGGACTGATCACCCAATGTCCAGTTATCTAGGAGCAGAAGTCAATCAGGTACAATTGAATGGAGAGCATGAAAAGTTACTTTCCGGACTACAACTCTCAGTTGCCATGCTGGCTAGGAGAACTGCAGTTCAAACGAGCAATTTTTCCAAATTCTGGATGACTGCGATTGTATAATCGATGTTTCTGTGTGCTTGCCATAATCACACTTTATACATTTTTTTAAGGCTCATACACAATATATTTGAATTCTGCACTGAAAAGTACGAAAAGAGCCTGAGATAAGCAACATAAATTGCAAGTTCTTGAGAAAGGCAACTTTAAAAAACGGACATGCTCTATCAAGTTTCTCTGATTTCTCACCACTATGACCGCATGCTTGTAAAATATGAACAGTGTTGCACAGGACAGGTGCTGTGCCCACAAACTAACTAGGAACATTCAGAACAGATTGATGTCACAGTCGTACTTAAGGCAAAGAGCTTCACTGTGCACCCTGTCAGTGGTGTTGGCAAAAGTCTATGGGGGGGGGGCTTTCTCATTGAATATGGCTTATAAGGTATTTATGGCAAACACTTTCACACTTCCTTTTTTTTCTGGTTCTCTTGGGGAATGCCTCTTGCTTTTTCTTACCTTGTTTCCCCGAAAATAAAACCTAACCTGAAAATAAGCCCTAGTATGATTTTTCAGGATGCTCGTAATATAAGTCCCACCCCAAAAATAAGTCCCAGTTAAGTGAAACCTCGCCCTCCACCATTGTGCAGCAACCAGAAGAAGATGACAAGACTGTACTTGAATAAACCTAGATTGTTATATATGCAGAAAATAAAACATCCCCTGAAAATAAGCCCTAATGTGTTTTTTGGAGCAACAATTAATATAAGACCCTGTCTTATTTTCGGGGAAACACGGTATTTCTGTGCACAAGAGGCACAGCAAGCAGGTAGACAAGCAGGAATCCACGCTCAGCACACAGTAATCCCACCCAGAATGACTGAAGTAAAAAAAGAGAGCTCCTGGCTAGGTTACAAGCCCTTTTACAAATTCAAAATTCCCACTCCCCTGGATGTTCTGATTGGCTGCTGACAGCCCTCACAATTCTATTTGTTGAAACATTTCTTAGGACAGAAAAGGGTGAAAGGACTCTGAAAGGTTACATAAAAGAATCATGAAACTTTATATACTCTTATTTTATAAACACAAAACATTTGTGTTTTAGAGGTTCTTGTCCAGCAATCACTGAAAGAAAAAGAATTGCTTGAAAGAGAGACTCTTGTGGTTTGACTCTTTCACTTAGACACGAAAGGCCCATCTTTACATGACCTAGTTAACACTTTTTACCAGGATGGCTTTGCCTAATCTCACCAAATATTTGTTCAGGTTGCTAATTTTTATCCAAGTACACAATTCAATCCACTTCATTTTCAATGCCACACTCACTCACTGACATAAATATAATCTCAAACTCTTCCTTGGTTTTGGAATACAAACTCACCAGAGGCCACCTGAATTACCACCAGCTCCAGATGTCAACAGATGCTTTCAAAAGAAATGGGAAGATGTGGCTAACTCACAATAGAACGACATGCTTCTTGGTTAGGCCTAAAACCTGCTTTTCTCTCTTTTTTTTGTTTTTGTTTTGGTCTCTTGTTTCCAGGATCTTGGCTCTCTTTGCACTGTATCAGACACATCTGCACATTCCCTGCCAGTTTGTCCTTAGTTTCCCCTAACCAATCCTGCCATACAACTCACTTCTGTCTTATTCCTTTGCAGCCATAAAACGACAACTACTGTCAAACTTAATTGTACTGTGTGTTGAAAAACAATGTGGAAACCGTACCTAACTGTAGCAGAAGACAGAGGAAGACCAATTTGCTAAAAGGCATGCAAGATCAACTGCATCCTCTTAGTACAGCTGCTCATGGGAACAAGCCATTACCTAAGTTCTCAATTTTCTCATCAGCAAAATTTCAGTCACTATTCTGGATTTTAAAGGAATGTTAAATATAGGTAATAAAGAGCTAAGTGTTGGAGAGGAATGGGAATTCAGCAATGTGTTTTGAATTATGACAGCTCATCTTCTACTCAACTGGATTGTTGCATGCCCTTTACAACTAGATTATAAGAGCTAAATGTCAAGACCATTTTATGCATAGTTCCTCTCATGATGGCATACCATGGTTCCAAAGCAATATGATCTCTCAGTAATCTATGTTAATAGCAGCAACACCCATGAGCAAACACCATATTCATTCCAGAGCAGGAGGGGAAAGGGGAGATATTTCTTCAACTCCTTTTGTTTAGCAGGCTTCACTGAAATTTCACACATTTTTGACCTGTCCTACTTTTAAAGCAGAATCTTTATGCTGCAGAAGGTAAGGCAGGACTTCAGAACTATACTGGGACAAGAGAATTCTACACCAATGTAATTAAATATGCTCTGTCTTCACTCTGGGAGAGAAAAAAAGTGATACACAGAGAAAAGAAGGAAAAGGCACTGATAACTTGCTCATTATGCAGACAAGAGTAACTTCCAGGTTGGGTTATTACCAAGTAGGAACTGCCTATGGAGATGTACATAGAACCCACAGAAAAAAAAGTTATATAGAACTTTTCACAAGTTATTTTCTTTTAGTCCATTCCCAGGTGCAATTCATCATGGTAGTGTTTAGATATAAAGGCTTAAATGGCTTCAGAACCTGTTACCTTGAAAGACTGCCGAGTACTTGATCTTGTACTTGTACTTCGAGTACAATCTCAAACATGGCCAGAGTGGGCATAAAAGTGAAAAGGCAGTGCCTGTCACACATAGCACCAAGGAGGAGCAGTGTCCAGCACAGTCAAGAAAAGATTCATTATAACTGGGAGTAAGTATCCACTTAGGGGAAGAGCAGTTCTTTGGGAAGATTGCTCTATTAGTAGATCCTCCTTTTACTGGGGAAAAATGATTTTTGCCTGCAGAAAGGAATCCACCTATAGGCAGGGTAGGGTAGCATTGCCCATACCTTTGATTTCACTGTGTGACCCAATCAGCTTTGGTCCAACTATTCTAGGAAGTTTTACAGCACACAGAATATTGGGGGGGAGGGAAAACCTGAGAAGTTTCTCACAGGAGCATTTTGAAAATGGCCTCCCTCCAGATTTTCTTCAGGATTTAAGATTTAATCCTGTACTTTGTACTGACTGTAGAGTGGCAACAATATTCTTCTTTCCCCGTTCTTCTAGTCTGGAGGTTTCAGAATTTGTCAAGACTGATGTGCATCATTCATGTGCTTTTGTTGTGGCTTTTCCTTGGTCACAGTTTTCCTTTGAAGACATGCCATGAGTATCAGACAGTTACCTCAGTGTTCCTCAGCAACTTCCATTTTATCTGATCTTTAACTGACGTAAGGTGCCTGCTCCAACTTGCAAATGCTCAGGTGCAAAATGGAGGTGTTTTCTTCCTTTTTCACATCTGAAGTTATGGTATAGTGTAGGGGTGAGTAACATGTGACTAAGAGACTACATGCTCACAAACCCTGGGAGCCCTTTTTAGGACTTCCATGATTCAGACTTCCGGCCTGCCTAACTGGAAACTCTGCCTGTTTCCTATCTTTTTGTCTCTCTGGTTAGGGTACTGTTTGTGCATCACAAAAAGAGAGAATGGGGATTCGCTCATGCTGCTGCTGCTGTGGCTGTTTCTTTTCAGTCTTAGCAAAGTACGTGCAAGTGCTGGGGATATAAATTGTACATTCAGGGTATATAAATACTATTTAGCATTGAGTACTAATGATATACAAATTTATTTTTGAAACTTAAAAGCAGTAACTTCATGAATCTTCTGAGTATGTGTGACATATATTTATTTAGTGAATTTGAATTTTACTGTGTTGATTTTGATTATGATTCTATTAAGGGGAAATGCAAATTTTAAAATATGCAAATTAATCTCTTTGGTCCTCAGTACTGTCCAGATCACTCACACTGAAACAGTGAGACATAGCTGCCGCATAAAACCAGCCAGCATTGATTCTAATATGACACATGTTGTCCCACTCTGCTCAGTCAATCCTCCACTCAATACAATTCTTATATTTATCAATATGAACAAAATACTACAATCTCAAAGCTATGTTACAATTGAAAGAGCAAGAGTTGAAACAAAGAAAAGGAAAAAAAGAAGAAGCAGAACTGTGGGATTAGTCCCCGCTTCGCTAACAGGCAATCCAGTCTTCTTGACCCTGATATTAGACATATATTGACATAGACCAAGTTCCACATTCAAAAATCTGAAGCCATCTAAAGTCCACTGTGGTTGCTCTCTCTCCCTCTCTCTCTCTCTCTCTCTTGCTTTTTTCTCCCCTCTCCTCAGATCCAACTTTCACCTACCTTTGGTTGTTTCTTTTTTTTTTTTCAAAGAGCTAACATATAATCTTAGACTAGCTGTATTTAATGAGAATTTTAGATGACATTCTTTAAATCCAACTGCCTGGGGAGGTTTTCTTATTTGTTTTCTCCAAGAAGAATTCCATTATTGTACTTTTGCTGTATCTTTAGTCTGCCTGAAACCTGGGTTTGTTTGTTGGTTCTGCATTTTATCAGCCTCTTACACGCTAGTGAAATCTTGTCTGTCACAGCTGATTTCATTTATCTACCCCTCTGAGGGAAAACAAACAGCTAAAAATAACTCATTCAAGACTTCTGCTGCATAGGCACAAAAAGAAAAAAAAAGAAAAAAGAAAGAAAGAAAGAAAAAAAACCTTAAGACTCTGTGTCCCAACTCTGTGTGTTAATATTTTCAGTTCATCTCTCACAGGACTTCAGATTTAACCAGCACCGTAGCAAGAGGCCAAGGGAGAAAGAACAACAAAACATGTTATATGCAAAAACATTTTGACTTCCCAGTAAAAGGAGAGTGAGTTTTGTACAGGGATATTTCACCATGTTTGTTTGTGCATGCGTGCGCACGTGCGCGCGCGCACACACACACACACGTGAATCTGTTTTCTTGATTGCTTGAAAACAATAAGCAGCCAGCCCAAGTTTCCCACACAGTATGAATTGTGAACATGTTTCCAACATACGAAGAATGTCTTACATTATCGTAGAGTGGAATGTTACTTTTCATTTCTAACATCTCATTCAAATTACCAAACATGGCAGAGTGGGAAGATTATTTGTTAGAATTTTATATATATAATGTATCTTCCAAATACAATGGGGAAGGAGAATGAAACCTTCTGTCCCCTGTGAGCTTGTGGGGCACACAACTATTTCTACTTTAGAGGCTGCTCTCTGCACTGCACAGCACACTACGATCCCTCCTTCCCAAGAGCTGCACCATGTCCTATAAAGTAGACTGCACAGTGCAATTTCTCCATCCACTGGTAACTGCTCTGCTCACAGAAAAGGAGGGATGACTTTTTTTTCCCCAGTGGAAAGGTATTTATTTCTAGGAGATCTCTGACACTGCAGAGAAAACACCATGTACCCCCTCCACAACAGGACCTTTCATTGTGGAATATGAAAACTCGGCAAATTAGATACAGCCATACACATTTACTGATTTTAAAGATTCTTGTATTATTTGCCTTGGTAAGTGGCAGAAATAGGTTGTCTGTTTACCCATGGGCTATGTTCAAATTACCCCCAAAAAAACCTTTGCAGATTTATATACGAGAGTTATAACATATACGAGACAGGTTCTGGGACAAGTAAATAATAGAAGAGATTGCATTTTAATTGGGGAGATTTTGTCTGGTTTTATTTCAGTGACTTGCAAGGGAGAAATCCCACCTACATGACACAGGACTCATGAGGAGCTCTATGGAGAGTTCTTTTCATTGCAGGAAGCAAACTATCATCCACCTTAAAGCCACAATGAGAAATGTGTGGCTCCTCAGATGTAATTCTCATCATTCCAGACGGTTGGCCATGATGTCTAGGGATGATGGGGATTGACATTCAACAGTATCTGAAGAGCCACGTGTTTCCCATTCTTTATCAAAGTGGTATTTCCTTATTCTCTTTCTTTTTTGTCTGCATCTTGTTCATCCAAAAAGCTTTGTACCTGTAGAAATGGCCTCCAAGTTAAGAAAGTTGTGTCTTTTGACAAAACCTTTTTTAGAACAAACCACCAAAATGTCAGCTTTGCCCCACACATCCTTCCGAAATATTTTTTCTCTTTTTGCAGGTATTTGGTTTGCCTTACCACCTTGCTTGTTTTTTTCTAAAAGGTCTGTACCTTTCTCTTCAGTCTCATGGTATCCTTTGGTTTTATATTGTTTAGTTCTCACATTTGCTGCAAACCTTATGGCTATACCCTCCACATAATTCTTCATGTGTTTCTGTCTTCTTTTGTTCCCCATCCCCATTCTACACTTTGTGTAACATCTATTTGGATGTAGAATTCTGGGGGAGAGGAAAGATTGCACTTTATTTTGTGACATTCTGGTTGGTTCAATTAAACATTAGCAACTTTAGTGACTAAAGGTATTGCCTGGCTGTGGGATTTGGTTGTTGTAGGACCTTGCCTTGGGTATGTTGATGGAAAGTAGGATACAAATTATTTTCAGTCATTTAATTAAATGTTGCCCATTGCTCCCTTACGTTTTCTTCAGTCAACTTCCATCTTCCCCCTTGGAATTCATCCACTGGACACAGGCTGTGTCCCTCATGTGCTATTGACAGTATCTAATGAATTATTATTATTAACACTGGTAGCCTGCCCTACATCTAAGAGGTCCAGAATGGCACACTTCACCTTATTCCACTTCCCCACCTCACCCCAATCTCCAAGGAGCTTAATGTGGAGAAAGAACTGGCAACCCTACATGCATCCTCGCCTTACTCTCATATATCTTCAGCTTTTGTTTCAAAAACCCGCAACATCTGTTGAATCAAAGAATAGTGCGGTGCAAAAGAAATATAGTGCGTGTGTATACAAAGAGTAGCTTTTGTTTTTACGAAACATAAAATGCAAAAGCAACAAAATTTTCACATCCAGGCCTCTAATGCTTCAGTATAGTAAAACCAATTAACAGGCCTTTGTTTGAAAAAAAAGATTTTTTTAAAAAATCAGCACCAGGAAGAAACATTATTTATGTCACTTGGCATAATCACCCATGATATCACCACATTCCTTGCCTCTTACACAGTGCAAACAAATTGGAAGTGTTTCGGTTTGTGATCTCAGAGGCTCTAATTAGATGCTTGTAGCACAGTTATTTTAACCAGGGCCACAATGTACTTTTAAGAAATGTTCCAGCGCTAAAGATAAAAATGAATTTCTACTCATGAGCAGCAAATTGTTCACTTACACTGGTTGAGGAGTTACAGTAAATGAAACAGCAGCTTTATTATAATCATTAGAAAACAACTCCCAACCCAATAAAAAGGCCTTTTATCGCAGGGTAACAAACAGGTCAATCACTGCACTACATATTCAGCAGGGTAAAGACAAGCCAGACTGGAGACCCTGGCCTGCTCCAGTGCAGGAGTTTCTGAACTGCATCCCAGAGAATTCTGGGATTCTTCAGAAGCTTATCATCATAATTCGCCAATCCACATTCCCCCCAGAGTATGTTTCAGAATCTTCTGGAGTGTGCATTTGGTCACCACTGCAAGCATTCAAGGATTTGTTAATGAAAAACATTTCCTGAATGTGTGCTGTCAGGTCAGACCCAACTTACAGCAGCCCTAATACGGCTTTTAAGGTAGATGAGATATTAAGTGGTATTACCAGTTCTGCTCTCCCAGTGGAGTTTCCATGGCCAAGTGGGGATCTGAACCCTGTTCTCCAAAGTCCTAGTCCATCACTCTAATCCCTATACCACACTGGGAATTCCTGGCTGCACAGCTCAGTGGATTAGTAGTAGTAGTAGTAGTAGTAGTATTTATTTTCGGTCACAGACCCAATAACAGTGGATTAGGTATCTGGCTGTGGAGCCAGAGGTTGAGAGTTTGATTCCCCACTGTGTCTCCTGTGCATAGAGCCAACCTCTTTGGCCTTGGGCAAGCTGCACAATCTCAGGGTGCCCCTAGAAGAAGGGGATGGTAAACTACTATTGAGTACTCTCTACCTAGAAAGGGTGACCATAAGTCAGAATTAATTTGACAGCACATGATTATTATTCGTGAAAGTGGAACCTCCAAAATTCATTGCTCTAGGCACTGTATGAAAGCCTGGGTGATGTGGAAAATGTCATCTTCACATTCCCTCTTTTTTTCCTACATCTTTTTTCCTACATCTCTGAACAAGGCTGCAACTTCTCTGCACCCCCCCAAAAAAAGTCTTCCTGGTGATGGAAAAATTGTGACAGCTATTTCCTACTTATAGAAAGGAACAAAATGGCGAAGCACACTCTCCCATGAGACCCAAAGGCTGCACTCAGCTTGCAGTTCATCTGTATAAGGACTATTTGCCACATAGAGTCTTGCTATGTTTGCCCTGATAAAATGCATCACATCCTTCTTAAAAGACCAAAACTCAAAGCAGTACCACTATTGTTGTATGTGCCTTTCTGTTCCTATCAGATAATCTACATGGTGCATACATGCATGAAGAGTCTCCCACTTGGTATGATGCACATGTGCACAGGCATGGATTACATTATCACATGCATGCACGCTAGCAAGTATGGCTCAGCTGGGATTTTTTTCCCCACCCACCTTTGCAAATGATTAAGTCAAGTAAATAAGAGAACATTTCAGGACATATGGTTATATTTGCAATGTGGGAACTGCTGCAGCACAATGCAATCTTTTGCTCACCACACTAATTATATCAGAATCCCTTGCCATATGGAAGGAGCTATGTTGTGATTCCTCGCCACGACAGCATTTCAGAAACTGGGACAATTCTGGTGTGGGAAGGTGCCACAATAACCCAGGGATTCTTGCGTTAGTCACATAGGAAAGGAAAGGTAGCATAAGATGTTTCTAGCCTAAATCATCTGACCATTACCAGCTTGGACTCTTGCCAACAGAAGAACACCTTCATCCCCACATTTCAGTAACATTTCCAGCAGTTTTCCTTGTCAGAAAATGCCACTGCCTCAAGCATTTTTAAATTAATAGACATTTGGGCATAGAAAAAGAGATCATTTTCAACAAAGCCCACCAACTAAGGGCAGAAGCAAACAAAAGTTTCCTCATTCATTGCATTCATCATAAAATATTTTATGGTACACAGGTGTATAAGATAAGCTCACAATGTCTGATATTGTTCTCCTGTCAGGGAACACACAAGAAAGGAAGTGTTGTGCTAGCCATATTCCACCACCGTACAGCTTTCCTCACAAAGAATGCAACAAATTAGAAAAGGAGTATGTCCATGTGTGTTCTCCGAATGAGCAAGAATGGTGGAAAATCAAGGGAGATCTTGCACTGAGAAGATCTAATCGTACAAGAGCCTCTTTGTGGTTTTCCATGTGAGGAAAATAACACTGGAGGGATGGGGCCAGCATGTTGAATAAACAGATGAAACAATGCCCAGATAGGGCTACTGTCTAACATAAGGATCTTTGCAATATCCAAGTTCTCTCTCTGCTGCTTGTAGATCCCTGCAATCATGTTCGCACAAACCATATCTCAATGGTTGTTTCACTTATATATATATATAAGTGAATTCCATCCACCAGTGTACTTATTCAGTTTTTTCACTTCACTGGAAAGGCATGTCATGCTGCACCTCACACAGTATTATGCCAAGCTTTTGGGGTTTGCCTTTGGCTTTTAGCTGTCACTCACAATGCATTATGTGCTAAATGTTCTGACATTTTTACTTTGATTTTTAAAATGTTGTATTGTTATCGTTTTACTGGAACTATGAAGCCTCCCTAGAAATGCAGTATATTAAGTGCACGATATAAATGTTTAAATTAAAAATAACTATGGCTGTGGCTTTTGTTGCTTATTTATTTATTTTATTTATTTACAAGATTTTTTAGCCGCACCATTACCAGTGGTCTCTGAGCAGCGTACATCAATATTAAAACTTTAAAAACATTAAAACCATTAAAAATAGGCAATATTATAACAATACCCTATATTAAAAACAGTCATTAAAACATTAATATTAATAAATCCTGCTGCTCATATGGCCAGCTAAATAATACTATTTAATTAAAATGCTGGCTAAACAGAAAGGTCTTTGCCTGGCGCTGAAAAGCCAAAAGTGTTGGAGCCAGGCAGATCTCTATAGGAAGGGCGTTCCAAAGTTGGGGGGCAACAACCGAGAAGGCCCTATTTTGGCATTCCATCCCCCTCACCTCTTTCAGGGATGGCACCTTCAGAAGGGCCTCCTGGCCTGATCTTAGAGGACAGGCAGGCTCATATAGAAGAAGGTGGTCCTTTAGGTCCGCGGTCCCCAACCTTTTTGGGACCGCGGACCGGTTGGGGAGGTGGGATTTGTGCGCGGGGGGCACGCCCGTGCTCACGGGTGGGTGTGTCATGCTTGCCGGTGGGCGTGTCGCACTCACGGAGGGGCGTGTCACGCTCGCGGGTGGACGTGTTGCGCTCACAGAGGGGCATGCCGCACTCACGCGCATGCGCGCAAGCACAACACGCCCCTCCGTAAGCGCGACACGCCCCTCCGTAAGCGCGACACACCCCTCCGTGAGTGCGACACACCCACCATGCGTGCATGGGGGGGCGGAGATCCTTCTCCACGGCCCAGTTCCAGGAAGCCCACCGACTGGCACTGGGCCGCGGACCGGGGGTTGGGGACCTCTGCTTTAGGTAACCAGGTCCTAAGCCGTTTAGGGATTTATATGTCAAAGTAAGCACTTTGAATTGGGCCCGAGCAGCAACCGGCAGCCAGCGTAAATTTTTCAGAACCGGCGTGATATGAGTCCGTGCGGCAGCACCACTTACCAGCCGTGCAGCCCAGTTCTGTGCTTATGAAGTACATTCTTAAAACAGAGGTATAGAAGCTTGTTCCTATGGGTAACAAGAGTTAGAAAAAGCTGTTCTGCTGTGATGGAAGCCCCAGCCAGTATTGGCTGCAGCAGGAAAAGTCAGACTGCATTGCTAAGCATCTCATATACAGTATATTTAACTACCTTGCATATTCATTGGGGGAGGTGTACATTTGCTGCAGATTGCTCTTTTGCCGTGGGCTGCAGAGGCCAGTGCTCCAGGTCAGGTCAAGGCGTATATTGGAGTCCCAGAACCACAACAGTCTTTTGCGTTCATTAGAAATGTCACGGTTCACTGTCATGGGAGATGCTGAGCCCCCAGCATCCCTGTCTGGAGACTCAGCCTATTGCCTCACACTCATATTGTGCACCACTCCTCCACCCCTTGACACCCACCAGTAGAAACAATGCCTCATCAGGTACATGTTGCTATGAAGGACACCTAATAGCAACAGGGGGGATAAGAAAGGCCATAAGGCAATGCCCAGGAGTAGTGAAAAACATGCCCAAACTATCAATTGCTGGCATGAAAATCCCTTACCATTTGCTCTACAGGGCATCTAGCATGTGCTCAAGGTTGTATCACAATAAAGGGAGGGTGGACAAGTGTGAGGAGGAAGGCTGGTCCGATACCATCCTGGTCTGAGTGCCATCCTTTCCTGCAGAGAGACGGGAGAAACCTGTAGAATCTCAGAAGGAAAAATCCAGGCCCATCAGGAAAGTGACTACACCCTTGGGAGAAAGAGGAGAATGGGAGGCAGAGAGGGCAGGAGAGAATTGACCCAAGATGTCAAGTGGGAACCCCTTTGAAGGAAGAGGCTAGACCAATAAAAAAAGTGGAATCAAGCGTGGAGAAGGAGAAGGATCAATTAGAAAAGGTGGGAAGAGAAGAGTCCGAGAGCCCGGGTATATATAGAGGAGATCCACGGAGGGAGTAGTAGAAGTGGGGGAAGTGGAAATGAAAAAGGATCAAAGGATTTTCCCACCTGGACCCACAAGTGGGAAAAAATGATGACCCCCCTCACCAAGAGGCTGAGAGAAGGAGGAGAGAGGTGAAACCCCAGAAGGCCTTGTATTTCTGTGAAAAAGAGGTGAGAGAGTGGGGAAGGAGAATTGAGAGGAGAAGGCTAAGTTGGCCAGGGATAAGAAGGAGAGTGGGCCTTAGAAAGCATGGCTAACAACAAGGCCAGTGGAGGTGATGGCATTCCAGTGGAACTATTTAAAATCTTAAAAGATGATGCTGTTAAGGTGCTACACTCAATATGCCAGCAAGTTTGGAAAACTCAGCAGTGGCCAGAGGATTGGAAAAGATCAGTCTACATCCCAATCCCAAAGAAGGGAAGTGCTAAAGAATGCTCCAACTACCGTACAATTGCACTCATTTCACATGCTAGCAAGGTTATGCTCAAAATCCTCCAAGGCAGGCTTCAGCAGTATGTGGACCGAGAACTCCCAGACGTACAAGCTGGATTTCGAAGGGGCAGAGGAACTAGAGACCAAATTGCTAACATGCGCTGGATTATGGAGAAAGCCAGAGAGTTCCAGAAAAACATCTACTTCTGCTTCATTGACTACGCAAAAGCCTTTGACTGTGTGGACCACAGCAAACTATGGCAAGTTCTTAAAGAAATGGGAGTGCCTGACCACCTTATCCATCTCCTGAGAAATCTATATGTGGGACAGGAAGCAACAGTTAGAACTGGATATGGAACAACTGATTGGTTCAAAATTGGGAAAGGAGTACGACAAGGCTGTATATTGTCCCCCTGCTTATTTAACTTATATGCAGAATACATCATGCGGAAGGCTGGACTGGATGAATCCCAAGCCGGAATTAAGATTGCCGGAAGAAATATCAACAACCTCAGATATGCAGATGATACCACTCTGATGGCAGAAAGTGAGGAGGAATTAAAGAACCTCTTAATGAGAGTGAAAGAGGAGAGCGCAAAAAATGGTCTGAAGCTCAACATCAAAAAAACTAAGATCATGGCCACGGGCCCCATCACCTCCTGGCAAATAGAAGGGGAAGATATGGAGGCAGTGACAGATTTTACTTTCTTGGGCTCCCTGATCACTGCAGATGGTGACAGCAGCCACGAAATTAAAAGACGCCTGCTTCTTGGGAGGAAAGCGATGAGAAACCTAGACAGCATCTTAAAAAGCAGAGACATCACCTTGCCGACAAAGGTCCGCATAGTCAAAGCTATGGTTTTTCCAGTAGTGATGTATGGAAGTGAGAGCTGGACCATAAAGAAGGCTGACCGCCGAAGAACTGATGCTTTTGAATTGTGGTTCTGGAGGAGACTCTTGAGAGTCCCCTGGACTGCAAGGAGAACAAACCTATCCATTTTGAAGGAAATCAACCCTGAGTGTTCACTGGAAGGACAGATCCTGAAGCTGAGGCTCCAATACTTTGGCCATCTCATGAGAAGAGAAGACTCCCTGGAAAAGACCCTGATGTTGGGAAAGTGTGAAGGCAAGAGGAGAAGGGGACGACAGAGGATGAGATGGTTGGACAGTGTCATCGAAGCGACCAACATGAATTTGACCCAACTTCGGGAGGCAGTGGAAGACAGGAGGGCCTGGCGTGCTCTGGTCCATGGGGTCACAAAGAGTCGGACACGACTAAACGACTAAACAAAACAAAACAAGAAGGAGAGGGAGCAGTGGCTCCACCTGCTGGAGACAGGGCATGGAGGAACACCAATCTGTGGGAGCTCCTGGAGCCGGGAACCTGGAATCCAAGAGGTGAAGACACTGACACAGACCCGGTGCCCTTGCTGCCAGTTCCACCAGGACCAGAGGTAGAAGACTTTGACCTTTCTCGTGGGCACCAACTGGTGGAGACATTGGTAGAGAACCCCTTTTTGCAATAAGACTTTAATGTCTTCCTCACAATGTTGTTTGAAGAGAAGATGTTGGATACTCCTGTTAATGTTAACAGTTTTCTAAATTTGCCAGAGATAAATGTTGGAGGGAGGGAGGGTCTACTTTGGGCAGGCTTTCAAAAGCTGAATCAGACAACTGAGAAAGGACTTTTGGGGTCCCTATATATTTATCTGACTTATCACAATGTTTTAACTGTTTTCAAATCAGTAGTTTTGTTAATACTGTACGTTTAATTTTTTTAAATCTTACAACTTACTGTGCTTTTGTTCTATTTGTACTTTACTTGTTTCTAGACTCCCAAAGAGAATATGGCTTAATAAGAAGCTGATGGCATATACCAAGATCCAGATCTATAGAGCCTGTGTCCTGAGCACACTCCTGTACTGCAGGGAGTCCTGGACCCTTTATGCACAGCAGGACAGGAAGTTGAACACGTTCCATATGCATTGTCTCCGATGCATTTTTAGCATCACCTGGCAGGACAAAGTTCCAAATAGAGTAGTCCTAGAACGAGCTGGAATTTTTAGCATGTATACATTAATGAAACAGTGACATCTATGTTGGCTTGGGCATGTCATGAGAATGGCTGATGGTTGGATTCCAAAAGATCTCCTGTATGGAGAATTAGTGCAGGGAAAGCGCCCCAGAGGGAGACCACAGCTGCGATACAAGGATATCTGCAAGCAGGATCTGAAGGCCTTAGGAATGGACCTCAACAGATGGGAAACCTTGACATCTGAGCATTCATCCTGGAGGCAGGCGGTGCATCATGGCCTCTCCCAGTTTGAAGAGACACTTGTTCAGCAGGCCGAGGCAAAAAGGCAGTTCCGAAACCAGCAAAATCAGGGAGCTGGACAGGGGACAGATTGTATTTGTCTTCAGTGTGGTAAGGGTTGTCACTCTCGAATTGTCCTTCTCAGCCATACTAGATGCTGTTACAAGACCTCTGTTCAGAGCATGTTACCATAGTCTCTCGAGACTGAAGGATGCCTACACTTTACTTGTTTGTGAAGAGCAGCCCTTCCTTACAGTAAGAGAAAGTCTGCACAAAAAAGAACTACATAAAAAATGGTCAGGAATCTCAGCCAGAGCAAGGTTGGTGGTTCTCCTGGTCCCATTACAATGTGTTCTTCCACCTTCTCCCAAACCTTAAATTTTCCTGTTCTGGTTCACGTGGGGACTCTACAGAGATATTGCAGCTTTCCGGCTTCAGGCTGTCACTTCTGCATGATCGAAGCTAGCATGCTCCCCTCATTGCAGGCTCTAACACACTTTAAGAATGCCTGAATAGGGCTAAGTGTCTAACAAGCAATTTAAAAACAAGTTGTCACAAAGCCAAGAGTGTGGATTCCAATGTGAGCTAGGTAAACACTATGTTCCATTATCTGCCAGTACAAGGAAGCACAGACACCCATACATCATTGGTTTCAAATCAGACAGGAGACATACATACATTTATGCAGAAAACACTTTCTGAATTAGCACCCAGACTGGCCTGCAATGTTTTGAAAGCTTATGGTGAAGCATTTTTTTTTTCTGGGCTCTTGTTTTACTTTTAGCATATATTCTAGAAGAAAAAAACACTGATTACTGCCTGGATTAATGTATGAATACTTTCAACATTTGCAATTTAATATTAATCCATTGTACACAGGAGAAATCAAACTTGTAAAGTTAGAGCTTACCCTCCTGCCTTCACTGCAACCAGACCATGAGTAATGAGTAAACATCCTGTGGGTGGTCTAGCATTCAATTACGAGTTTAAGTGCTTCCTCAGAATGGCAGCTTTTTTCACCTCCAGTGTTGATAACTACCCAGGGATGGCTTAAGACATTTTATACTATTTCTGAACACCAATACACATTGAAAACCAATAAATATGAAAACATATGTCTACACTATGCTTCCATGATATGTGAGTCTATAGAAAAGGGATGGGGAATGTATAGCTCTCCATATGTCATTAGACTGCATCTCCCTGTGCTCATTACCATCAGCTGCAATGGCTAGGGCTGATGGGGATTGCAGTGTAACAAAATCTGGAGAGCTAGAATCTTGCTCACACCTACTATAGACAAGTAGGGTTGCTCTCAGTTTCATGACATACACACTATTAGAACATAGTTTTTTTGGAGCTGGTACATGAAGCTATAGCTAAATGATCCAAAATTTCACAGCAGGCTGAGAAAAACAACAGCTGCCTGGACTTTCTGTAGTATCACAAACCTGTCAAGGCTGATAAAAAATCTGAGGCAGACAGCTTGAGAACCATGGTTATCATAGCCAGGTATTCAAGGATACCTTGCTCATATATAATTGTGGAGGGTGGGACAGAATAGAGGAGATTACAGGAATAATAATATCTGAGAATAATCCAGGTTACTGATTTTGGTCTATAAAGTTGAAAAGGGAATAGGCAATATACCCCTAGGAAAGAAATGAAAATTGGCCATATGAGAATGTCCAAAAAGATTTTTTTTAAAATTCAAACATGGTTAGGAATTACAGGCACTGTAGTCCAAACTATCTGCATGCATATTGTGTTAAAAAGACACTTGCTTATATGAACATGAATGGTTGATTCTCCTGCAAGACTACATTTCTCTGGATGCCTTCTGAACACTGGCTAGAAACAGGATATCTATTTATCAGGGATGAGGACTCGAGTTGCAGGACTCGTGTCAAGTCGGACTTAAGTCACACTAGAGACTCAACTCGAACTT
This sequence comes from Intellagama lesueurii, assembly GCA_037013535.1. Classification (NCBI taxonomy): domain Eukaryota; kingdom Metazoa; phylum Chordata; class Lepidosauria; order Squamata; family Agamidae; genus Intellagama; species Intellagama lesueurii. The sequence continues at coordinate 96,380,847 of JBAJHW010000005.1, forward strand.
GACTCAGGGGTTTTTTTTCCCCCAATGTCTTGGCTTCAACTTGTGACTCAGAACCCACCCAACCCTCCCTTTTTTTCTGGGGAAAAAGCTTGTTTTTAATAGGGACTCAGACTTGATGCTTGAGACTCGAGACTTGGTACCAAAGACTCAGACTCGGATTTGGGACTTAGTATCAAAGACGTGGACTTGAGGCTCAGACCCAAAGACTTGCCAACATTCCTGCGATTTACAAATCATTAAAAAGGGCATGCATTGCCAAAAAGGAGGTGCTGATTTGCACAAAACTGCATATGTTAAGTTATATTTAAAGATGCAAAAGCAAGATTAAAATCACCCAAGAGAAAAATATTGTGTCCAAGGGACCTGAGTACATGCTGCGTCTGTGGTCCATGTGCTCACTGTGGCTGCTTTTCAAATGGAGGACACCTTGAAAGGAAGGTCTGTCTTGGCAGCACTTCAGGTGGAGTGAAACCTATATGTGTAAGTTCATATATGTGGAAGATGACTTGTGGCCACTGTTCATTTTTTAAAAAAAATGGCAGTGTGGATATAATCGACTGAACAGAAAAGTCAACTTTTGCAACCAGCTCTTGAAGAAGTAGCCTTGCATGGAGAGGGCTTCTGGAGTTCTGTTGGAGAAATGATTTTGCAGAGCTAGTGCTGACTGCCTGGTGTTCTTTGCTTGCTTGCTTGCTTGCTTGATTTATTTATTTATTTATTACACATCCTGCCCAACTTAGTGGGATCACTACATGTATTTGAAGGCAGACTGTGAATACATGCTATAAGTTTCCAAGGCCGCCTTCTTAGGACGCAAATAACCTTTTAAAGCAGCTGCTTCTCTGAAAATTCCCTGCCACTCAAGGAAACGAGGAGTATAAAAAACAATGTATTTTTGACAGCTGACTAAGTAGACGCCAACACCGTGATCTAGTCTAGCTTGTATCTGGCTGTACGCAAGCCTGCTAAAGTAAACCAGGAGAAGATAAGTATCAGTAACTTATGAAAAATGCCGTTACAGCACACTGCAAAGTCAAACAGTCACATGGAGTGAAAGGCTAAGGAACCAATATAGCGTGCACAAACTGTAGGCTTGAGTGGTCATACACTAAGCTTTTGTACTGTAATTGTCTGATACATTCATTTTGACCCGGAGACCAGAGATAAATTGCCTTAGCAATACAAACAAACAGCTAAGCTGTTCATTAGGCAAAGAGGTGTGTGGGTTTTTTTTTTTTAAGAGAACACAGTAATAGCATCACTGAATGTATAATTTCATGACAGAGGAGAAGGGGGCCTTGGAAACTGACATTTTTATCTAATGTACATAACTGCTTTATAAACTTTTAACACAACAAAGAGGAAAAAACTGTATTTGCTATTTATTAGAAAAGAAAAGAAAATTGAAGGCAGTATCATTTTTTTCCTACTCTTGATCATGATGGTGAAACCTAAATATGTAAATAAAGCTCATAGTCTAAGAAATTAACACATAAATATTTCCATATAACAATCTTAGCTCCTAACAGCACTTCTGGCACGTAGATTCACCAGCATTCTTCAATGCAAAGGACGTTACACATATAAGTTTGAATACTAGGTGTAATTGTAATTCTGCTTTTTCAAGATGGCATAGATAGTGTAGATACTTACCACTGAACTGCTCATGTTAGATGTATCCACAGAATAGTTGTCAGAGACAGATCAAACATCAAAACATGAAATATAAGTCATGAAACATGATATTGGAAAGATATAATTTAAGACAGAGTTTGCAAAGTTGCTTTTAAAGTGTAACTACTTACAGTTAAGGTTCCAGTATTTCCTATGTAGTTAGTTGCCATTATAATCACACTATTTTTTAAAAATTAACTCTTTCCTATTTTCCAAAAGTAACTAAATTAGAGTGCATCTGTACTATACAGTTACAGCAGTTTAGTATCAGTTTAGCTGCAATAATTCTGTCCTACGGAATCCTGAGATCTGTAGTTTTGTGGGTTCTCCTGTGGGGAGGTTGAGAAGGCGGCGTACATGAAATAGTCCATACTCTTTTTCCTCACAGAACAGCAACCTGCTCGTTTTGTTGTTCTAGCAACAAATAACTCAGCCTCTACTCAACTAAAGTGTAGGTAAAAGTTTCAAAAGGGATCGATGAATCAAAGCCAATTTCCCTTTTCTCTGTTTTTCTGAAGGATTTGCTGTCTCGTTTCCCATCATTCTGAACAGAAATCAGTTGCCTTGTTGTTGACAGTTTTCATAATAGAACCCCTTTTTGTGAGAGAAAAGGGGATCGACTCAAGAAAAATTCAGTCTGATTCATTGGTTTTTCTTGGAGGACTAATTAAAGACAGCTGAGGATCAAAGTACATAAGTTGCTCATTTGGCATCCGGGAGCTAATAGTACTGTTTCTCCTCCAGTGATGGAATTCCTCAGAACTATGTGCCTGTGCAATCAGACTTGCAAATGAACCTAAGCGCCGTTCAGCTCCTAATGACAAATCATGAAAAAACAGGATGATTTGCAAGACAACGTTGTGAGAAAAGCTTGTGCTAAGACAAATAGACATGTGGATCCTGAGAGAACATAGGAACCTCTTTTTAAAAAGCAAAAAATGTTAAGCAGTGAATTAGGATCAGGGTTAATTAACCCACACCCCATTCCACTCCACATCAGCCCTGCAAAAACTTCTCTGTAGCTGGAAAACAGGCCAATGGGTGTCTTCTGAGTTTGTGGGTATAATGAGATATTCCCTTTCAAAGGCTAAATAAACTAAATTTATACTAATAGAATTCTGACTATAGTAAATAACTTTAAGTTCAGTTGCATTGGCTGCCTTATAAGATCTGTGGCTTCTTCTGAAAGCATGGAGATTTTTTAATATATTCCTCTGTGGTGTATATAATACATGGGTTAGCATGCGCACATCAATTTTATCACAGTCTTCCATCAGTTAAGGTTCTCAAAGGATCAAAAGCAGACCTGTGACCACCAATGGAAGTGAGTCAAAAATTGTGTCATTTTCTTCTTATTGATTATGTAACAGTATTTCAATTATGTCCTGGTTCTTGGGTTCATTTTGCCTACAATTTTTGGTTTCCTCTTTGCTGGATATGACTGAAGAAGAAATCTCTTCCATATTTGAGCGATGATATGTGTCTCCTCTCTCACCTCATAACACACAAAACGTTCATATACCTCAATAAAGCAAATGGGTTCTGCATGAAAGTGAGAGCAGAAAGAACCATTGTATATATAGCTTGCCATTAGAAATAGAGCACTGTCCTTGTCTGGAATCAATTCTCATGACATGATTGAGCCAAATACTGCCTGTGCATTTTGCCTCTTATCAGTATGACACAGAACTTTGCTTTCTGCCTTTCCTTCTTTTCTCCCATTAAAGTTGGGCATATGGGGAAGTTAATGGTCAAAATGACATGCTCACAATCTTGGCAAAAGTTAGCCAACCAAGCCACATATAGACTCTACACTTCAAACCACTTATGCTTTGTCACTGTTTTTGGTTTCATCTGATGGTGATGAGAAAGGTGCACATCTGATCACTCAAAAGGGTCACTTTGCTGGGAGTGATCTCCCTTAAAGTGACCCCTCCCATCCATCCATCTATCTGGAAATCACTCCAGTCCAGCCCCCAAAAGAAGTGGCCCTACTTGGCTTTGGATATGGGTCAGAGTCAGGCTGGAGCACTGTTCCCCATACATCTTGTGATCACTGTGAAATAACTTGCATCAGGCCAGACCGCAAACAGTCCAAAGTACAAGCTATATGACCATATGATCATACCCTGAGAAGACCAGTATGGAAGGTAATTAATACTTAATTCTACTAAAATGCTGGTAAACAGTAGCTAAAATCTAGTAGTATGTCACAACTTGAGTAGGCCCATTGAATTAATGGAATTTGCATGAGTGTTGACTCATCAAATTCCAAGTGATTCAACAGGCCTACACTAGTTGCAGCTTACTACTGGATTTCAGCCAATGTGTGCTACAAGAGAACATGATACAACAGAGTAGAACTACCTAACATTCAGTCAGACTGCTGTGATCACCTAACTCAGTCATAGTATAAGTTCTTGTCTAAAACACACAATAACCACAGTTGCTTTATTAATTAGTTTTACAAAAACGAGTGCTGAAAGGCGAAATACTCTAGAGCAAGGGGACATTTTCCTCCATTTTATTATGACAGAGTGCCCTCTAATGTCCAAAAGGTGCCATCTGCCATTATTTGTCATGGTTTTTACTGACAAATAACAGTATTATTTTTGTTACACATAAATAACTTCATGTGTCATTTTCAGGGCAAAACAACCTTCAGACTGGCAATTTCAGAGCATAGAATTTGTGTAGTTTATTTCTCCTTACTGAGGAAGGGGAATAAGTGGCTTGATTAGACTTCATTCCATGTCCCATAACCTGTCTGCCTATCTAGCGCTTACCTAGATCCCTGTTCAGTTTGCTAGTGCTTCTGATAGATCCCATTCTGAGTGCTGCCAGGTCAAGAGCATTCCATTCCCAGAGATGTCAGGGCACCAAACCTGGGACCAGTAAGTGGGCCTTTGTGGTGTCGTAAGGATAGGCCCCTGTGTGGTCACAGAGGTGGGACATCCAAGAGCTGTGAAGATGGCTAAAACTGCTTCTGGACCAGCTACTGGGCATGAGGGGAAAATGCCCCTCAAATCCAAGTAAAATCCCTGTCCCCTGAGACAGGGGCAAAAAAAAAAAAAGATATTTTTTTGTTTTTGTATGTGGCAAAATGCACCCATTACGCACAGCAGTTGCCATCCCTGTCATTCCTCTTAGAACTGTCTGCAGCAGCATGATTTTAAAAAGGAGGTGAGGCTGCATAAAAAAAATAGCATTTTGCACCAAAAAATATGTATTTTTCATTAGAAGCTTTTGCAGAGTTTTTGAAAACAAATACTCAATAATTGCTGTACTCTCAACATGAAGGGGAGAAATCTTCTGAAAATGTTCGGGCTCACCTATGCAACCAAATAAGAAAAGGTTTGCAACCCTAGAATAGGGACCTCTTCATTTTTCGTGCTATTTGCCTGATCTGAATCACACACCTTTCTCTCCGTTCTTATTTGCCCTACTGAGCAAAATGTGCTAAGTGTTCTTCCTCAGCAGCATGGCCCTCATCCACAACTCAAATCTCCCAGGGGCTCAAATTCTATTGCTCAGTCACTTCTAGCTGGCAATTAACATGCACTGACTGGCTTGGTGCATGGTCAAGAATCTGAGTGAGGACTCATTAATTACCAGCTAGAAGGCACTGGAAGTTACACTCTTTGCCTTCTGCATGAGAACTCAGGCAACAAATTTCAGCCATTATCTTGCCTTTTCATGGGCAACTGTGGGCTTCTAGGCGTTTTCTGACTGCAGTTTCCAGCGTCCTGCATAGACATTACTGTAGGCTATGTTTGCTAATTATGATGGGAGCTGTGGTCCAACAGTCTGGAGGATCACAGTGCCCTCCTCCGTTTGCTTTAGCAGATACAAGCATCAAAATTACTCCACTCAGAAGTACTCAATCCCTGTGCTTTTGGTAGTGCTTCCTATCTAGAAGGAAGAAGGAACAGCAACTCAACTGAATTATTATTCATTCTACAGGTTTCCAGGTGTACAGTCTCCCAGAAGACTTTACAAAAGTATTAAAACAATAAAACTTATTTTTAAAATTACTAACTGAACTGAAATATTTATTCATTTGTTCTATAAATGAAAACATAAAATAAATCTTTACAGGCAGTACTCTGACCAGAGCTTTGGAGAAAGACTACTGTTGCTGCTCTTTGTTATCAACTGTGAAAATGCACCAGAGTCCCATTCTCCTGGCAGGAATAAACCACTCATAGGAAGCCCACTGCCCAGTTGCTGCCTGCATCTATTCATGGAAAGCACAGTTACAGCCAGGTTACACAGTTAGCCGCTACCTCTGGCTCTCACTTGTTCAAGGTTTCCTCCCAGGAGCATTGCAGCAAGAACTGCAGAACTGGAGCATTACATACATGCTCACTGAGAGTCACAATTTTACTTTCCCTTCTGCAGGTTAAAAAAAATGATGATCATAAACGCATGAATACCCTAACTTAAAGAGCCTAGTCTGCATTTAAAGACCCTTCTGCATTTAAACACAAAACACATTTCTAAAGCCAGAAGGATACATCCTATTATTTGGCACCTATACCACAATGCTTTTGAATTCTGGTGCTGGAGGAGACTCTTGAGAGTCCCGTGGACTGCAAAGAGAACAAACCTATCCATTTTGAAGGAAATCAACCCTGAGTGCTCACTGGAAGGACAGATCCTGAAGCTGAGGCTCCAATACTTTGGCCATCTCATGAGAAGAGAAGACTCCCTGGAAAAGACCCTGATGTTGGGAAAGTGTGAAGGCAAGAGGAGAAGGGGACGACAGAGGACGAGATGGTTGGACAGTGTCATCGAAGCTACCAACATGAATTTGACCCAACTCCGGGAGGCAGTGGAAGACAGGAGGGCCTGGCGTGCTCTGGTCCATGGGGTCACGAAGAGTCGGACACGACTTAACGACTAAACAACAACAACAATACCGGAAAATCATCAGAATTTCAGGAATTGTGTTGGCATGAGTCCATAGAAGGTCAGCCCCCACTCCCAGGTCTCCAAAATCTCAGAGTGACAGATAGATTTCCCTTGGTTTAGGGGCACTTGCTGGTAAATGGATGGCGAAAGAAACACTGCTCCAGGGTACTAATTCCTCCCTTTTGTCCACCCACCAAATAAATATTAGTCAGGAATCAGGATCCTGTTGGTGATGTTTGCATGCCAAGTTCAGTTCTGTCACTCATAGAAGCAAATGGCCACTAACAAGGCGTTTGTTATGCAACTGGTGCTTTTTTAGCTAGTGACAGTTCACTAGAATGAGTTACACAATGTAACTGAAATCATTGTATTGCCATTGTATTGTCACCATTCGATAAACTGTACAATCAGAACTGGAAGACTAAACTTCCTTTAAACATTCTTAAGATTTCAAAGAAGAGAAATGCAACTCTAGTCTAATATAAGGCACTGCAATATGAATAAGTACAGTGTGCCGCTGGCATAGAAACTCCTCCAATATTTAAGAGGGAGGATTGCTCTCATCAAGTTATCCTTGGCATGCGTGAGAAGAGGCATATTATAATTACACAGGAATATCCTCGTTTCACTGATGATATGCTGAAGGGTATGACAAACTATTACTTCAGTATTTGTGTTAGAAGAACGAGAACATTTTGTGTTCATTCACTGTTTCTTAGATTTGCGCTATCATACCCTTCTGAATTCTGAATTCCAGTTGACCAAGGTGAATTTCTAAAACTAATTCCGATTTGCAGCATGTGTGATATGCCACAGCTTTCTCTGTGTTTGCATATTTCAATCATCTATGTTATTGGTACTGACTAAGTACAAATGACTTGGGTCCAAGGTACTTGAAAGATTGCATCACCCTTTTGAAACCTGTCTGGGTTTTAAAATCATCAGGGGAAGCCTTTCTGTCCATCCCAGCCCCTTCATAGGTGCATTTGGTGAGGAGACGAGAGATGGCGTTCTCTGTCATTGCTCCCAAGCTGTGGAACTCCCTGCCACAGGAGACCTCTTTGCTGTCCTTCTGCAGGCAGGCAAAAACTTTTCTCTTCAGGCAGACTTTTTCTCAATGACTGGCTGCCTAAGAGTTGGGCTGCTGTTTTGTTTTGTTTGTTTTCCCACTCCAGTTTTATATTGTTTATTTTTAATATTGTAAGCTGCCTTTGGTTCTCTTGACAGAAAAGGTAGAATATAAATATTTTTAAATAAATAAATAACACCATGATAAAACACCACAGAAAGTAATCTTGGTACAAATGTACACATATCATTTGTTGTTATGTGCTGTCAAATCACTTCTAACCTACAACAACCCTGACATGGTTTTTGACATATCTGAAAAGCTCAAGGGGTGCTTTACCATTGTCAAATCCCTTCAACAAGGTTCCATAACTGACTAGGGATTTGAATCCAGGGCTTCTGAGTCCTACTCTAATATGCTGGCTCCCACATATATATTAATGCATATTTTTTTTAATGCAGTGATTTACTAATAAACGTATCTGCTTCTGATACTTTTGCATACCTCTAATCCATATACATTAATAGCAGAGAGGGTGAGAAAACAGATAAACTGAAGGAACTGAAAGCTTTGGTAAAAAAAATTTTTAAAAAAATATAACAACAGAGAATTGTTAATATAGTGTTTTCCCCTCAGAAATAGACATAGGTACTTTGGACCTAAAATCCATGGAAAAATTCAAAAGGGCAGAATTTCAAGTGCAGTCTTCCCTTTGAAGCTGAGACATAGAAGTCAGGAAGACTGGTACCATCTGAGGTCAATGCAGTTAGGTGATTATTTCTTATCTTGATGAGTTTATTCTTGATCTTCTTCCTGTTTATCTGGAATTCTAGAGGAAGGGAGTTGGGAAGGATGTTGACCAGAGTTAAGTACCTCCCTCGTCCCTTTGCTGCTCCTCCACTTACATCTGCAATCGCCATACACTGTTTTTCATTAGGTTTCATTATGTGTATTTGTGTGTAGCAGACTGGCTCATGCACCTACTGCCCCTTGTCCTTTTGAATGGTGCAAGAAGACAGGAAACTTTTGCTTCCACTTTCAAATAAACACCCATTCAATCTCAGCGAAGTTGGTTTGTTAGAAGAAACCACTTCCCCACATTCAGGTATAATGGAGGCTATTGTGGTTTGTTCAAAACTGGTACGAGGGTTTTCAGCTTTCTTTTTATGGTTGAGTAAGAAGAGCATCATCCTCTGTAATGTCTGAAGTTCAGAAAGAACCTGCCCCCAGTTTGCCCCATTATAACAAAATTTTAACAGCATCAAAATGGCATACAAGTAGACCAGGGGTCTCCAAACTATGGCCCGCAGGCCACATCTGGCCCGCCTTGCCATTTTATCCAGCCCGTTCCCTTCAGTTTGTGCGTGTGCGGGGGTGGTGTGCGTGCATCAATGTGTGGGGGGGGGTGTGGATGTGCGGCTGGACGTATGTGCATGCGTGCGCACACACATTCCTTTGGCCCTCAAAAATGTGGAAAAGATACGATGTGGCCCTCATGCTCAAAGGTTTGGAGACCCCTGAGGTAGACAGAAAGATCAAGGATCACCATAAGAATACTGGTTTGCCCTATGGGCATCTATGGATGTGTGTGTGAGAGTTACCAACAAGAGAATATGTTTTTGTAAATCCGGAGTATTTTGAAATGTAAAACTTTTTTTAAAACCTAATACATTTTCATTATATTGTTGATTAAAACATTGAAAAGGGGAGTAACTGAAGCTCTAAAGCATATGTATTTTACTCAATGTATACTTTATAAACAATGCAACATATTTCACATGGTATCTTTGGGATAATCATGCCATCAGTTTGGAAGACAAACACATAGCACCACATCTCAAAATTCTCTTTGCAGCATGTACAGGCAACAGAGAACAATTTGACCACACAGCAGTTCTTCTTAGTGAGCACTCCAACTCAAATCAGAATGCCTAAAAACATTTATTACATCACATCTAAAGAGAATGGCTGTGTCTGCGTGTAACAGTTGCTCATGATTCATGGTTTCCCCCCAGTTTACTGTGAATAAGCAGCATGCTAGCATACACAGACCATTTGCTTTTGCTTTGATCCTTTCTTTCCTTAACATGGTACCTGGCTTGTGATCCTACCATATTTGGCAGCAACAAGCTAGAGTTCTGGTTTCACACATTATAGCAACCCATCTCCTATCAGCATTGTTCTGCCTCTCACATGAAGAAAAAAGCAAAGTGGGAGTGAATGAGCTAAGTCTACCAGCAAGCTGCTTGTTCTCAGAAGGCTGGGCTTATCAGCAAGTCCAAAGTATTTTCAAACAACACAGAACCTATTACTTCTGAGCTCTGACATTCCAAAAAGGTAAGGAGGCTCATTCCTAGCTAAAATCAAGCCCATCATGTTTCCTATCAGGTATTGGTGCTGCAAAGATTCTGTGAGAAGTGACCAGGAGAAGCATGATGGGCTAACAGTCCTAAGAATTTTTGTTTTAAATGCATCAAGCATAAAAACGAACCACACTGTTACCACACTCCAAGCAGATTTCAGTATACAAAGATAAGCTTACCTGGTTATACGCCTGTGTTTAAAAAAAGAAACAGGTAGTTAAGAACCGTGATGTACATAAATGGTTATAATGTAATTATGTAAACTTGCACAGTGAAGGTTAGTAGCAGAAGTATGTCAGTCAAAATCAGAAAGGTTAAACTATAAATATGTGACCAATTGGTAAATCATGTGCACCAATATAGCCAGTCTACTCTGACCCTCCACCACCAAACAGACTGGTTTTCTAACACAAGTTGTGACCACGGCTCACATCTAGTAAATAATGTCTCTCAAAGTCTCTTGACGTTGCTATAGGCAATAAAGTTGCTTGCAACTTATGGTGACCATAATAGCATTTTCAAGGAGGGGTTTATTAGTGCCACTATCTCAGGTGAGTTTTCATGGTCAGGAAGGGTTTTGAACCCAGATCTCCTGAGTACTCCTCTGACCCTTTGCCTACCAGGCCACAACTAGCTCTCCAAAACTTGTTATAGCCCATTTTAATATAGCAAATAAAATAAAATCCTTTACAAATATTAGCCAGAGCTCCAACAGTGTCTCAACTGTTTTTACTCCTTTGTGAGCTTGCTTCTACAAAGCAAGTGATGTAGGACTGAAACTGCATGGTTCCCTTTCCCCTTCATAATGTATACTGTGATTCCGTCTCACAGTCTGATGCCATTCGGTCTTGTGTTTTGCAGCCTTTGCCAGCAGTCACCAATGAGGTGAAGAAGGCACAGAAAAACTCACCACTTAATTCCGTTAAGGCACAAAGGAAGTTGTACTATTACATGATGTGGAGGGGTGAGTCAAAACGGAGCTGTCGTTTTCCAGCCTTAACACTGTACAAGCACGAGCATTTATTTATAAATCAACAGTTACTATACCAGCTCAAAAGATTAGTATATGAAATCCACTGAGTCACATATGAGTTATGAAACCAACCTTACCATTAAAATTGCAAATTGCCAGTTTTAGCACAGCAACCAACCACATAGATTTGGAGTGTGGAATGAAAAATCCCCAGGGGCTCTGTCGTGTATAGTATCAGTATATTACCAGATTTACTTTTTCAATACATATACACCCCTCAACAACAAAACACAACTCTATTACCTCTGGTTGTTCTGAAGTCCACAGCTGACACCCATACAGACCAAGAGGCAACAGTTAAAATACCGTGCCAGTAAGATGCAACTATACACATCCTATTCAAAGACGATTAATCTCCATCTCCAAGAAAAACCTTGGTTCCCATCTGCCTTGAGAAGTACCTCGTTGGCAAAAAAAAAAAAGCCCCCCCCATGTTTCTGCCCCCCCCCCCAATTCATTTCAAGAAGTTTCAGAACTAGATGTAAAGACTGCTGCCAAATCAATATTTATTTTAACTTGGGTCCAAACTTGTATTCATGCAAATATGTACACTTGTTGTTCTGTACATAGCTATCCTGGGGAAACGTGAGCAGTATTAGCGCCATGGATGGGGTGGTAGGGGGAGGGATGAAATGGCCTCTTCCTATCAAAAACTGCCTCTCTATAAGTGTGATTTGCATGTCAAGGGAAACCTCCAGTGGTGCTAGTTGGGGCTTCTCATGAAATGCACAAAGCACCTTTGAAGAGGCCGTTTTTGTTGGCACCATCACAAGGATAGAAAGAGTTAAATATCCTCACCCCACCCTCCATGGGCCTAAAGCTGCTTAGTCTTTCCCATGGCTGATATTTACATTAAAAAGAAATGCAAGTTAAGTGTATTCATATAATTAATGCCATGTTTGGCCCTAAGCCACAGTGAGCATTCAGCACAAACTCTGCCAAGTCAGATTTAAATTAAATAGTATGACATAACTCAAGAGCAAAACAGTAAAAACTGTACTTCCATTCTATTATGACTGGTCACTTCACAGACCAAAAAAATAAAAATAAAAAATTGATTGACTTGCGGATCAGAGGGTAGCTAAGGCCTGAATACGACTGGCATTCCCAACTGGAGGAGACCTCTTGAATCAGTGGGGTTTACAGAGCTATTGACTCACCCACGCAGCAACTGATTCAATGGGTCTAACTCTAGCTGGGAGTAGGAATTAGATTTAGACTTAAATAATATAATACTCAGTTTTCAAACTAGACATGCTTCTGACTTCCTCATTCTTCGTTTCTCTCCACATTTTGGAGTTCTAATTACTCAGTCATATTTTGGAAATGAAACTAATGTGTTAGGAATACTCAATTTCCCATTTTTTATTTCCACATTTTCTACAGAGCTCTGTGCATGCACACACAGCTTATTATACCTTTCTGTTCCTTTTGCTGATTTATATTTTTGCACAAATACGTAGAGCACGGAGATGAAATATTGCCAGAAGGCACTTTTCATATGACTATATACATGACTATGTAAGGAGGGGCTGGTGAGGAGTTTCACTGATACATACAATAAACACTCATACGAATGGGTAAAACAATTTTAAAAAAGTAAACAGGGACCTCAATTTAATTATTATGGCTCATATAAGCACAACCTAATTCAATGGAATGTCCAGGTCCATTGCAATATCATTACACAAACAATTGTACCCAATTATTTTGTGTAGTGTTTTACCATTGTGCAGGTTTGCATGACTATGTCAGTGTGATGCTCCAAAAAACACATTAAAGCAAATGATACACATGACTGCTTCAAGAGTGCTATGTTTACAGAACTAGTAATAGAGAAACAGGGCCAAAAAGATGCAAATTAACTGAAAACTGAGGCAAACTGAACGCTCCAATCCAGAATTAAGTTCAGGAATTCGCCTGAAACAGGAATTCAGGAGATGACGAATGCAGAGTGGAGAAAATCAAATAAACAGAGAAAAAGTGATGGGGCAATATTTTCACACAGGAGTCCCTAATAATGTTCAGAATGTTTATGGTCACGTACAGCTAGTGGCTTAAACCTTTAATTTTGTATAAATGGAATAATACCAACAGTACTGTGAATGTAGTTATCGTACAAGTAAGTTAAATCCTGAACATGTAAAATCCATTTGTCTTTGCAGTTAACCGCACGGGCCAGTATCCTGTTGCACATTACCGCGTGTTCAATAAAAGCTATAGAAATGGCTGCCAGCTGTATGTTGAGATACCAGTTACGTGACCAGATACACGAGAGGCACTTTACCCAACAGCCACAGCCATTTCACAATTTTCATTCCATTCATGGTAATTTTCAGTAGGATACTATCCAAGGTGTGCAAACAGTCAGGAGACTGCACTTTATCCCAGAACCACGGGAACAGTACAAGAAGTTATATGCTTCATTTAAAATGGCACTAAAACTCATGGGACAAAACTTTGGAAAACATACAAAAATCCATTTTTCAGTACATAGTTATTTACATACGCAGAACAATGAGAACCTGCTCCTTAATGAAGAGTCACTGTGGAAACGGGAAAGGGTAAGAAAACCTAATTCCTGCTGCCTTTGCCACTGTCTGACACAATTACTGTATTCAATTAGACTGCTACACACACAAGGGTATTCTGAATTTTATTCAGTGTTAAAGTCTGCCGTAATTATCTCCTGGCTAGCAAACAATATACAGCCAAATTGGTACACATCCAATTCTGTATTCATGCAATTGTGTAACATTTTAAAATGCCATTTTTTAAAAAAATTGATGTACTTACTGTGACACATCAGACACAGCGGGCAGAGGCGCCTCTTCAGAGATGAGGTCCATATCTTCGGTGAAACTGTTGGCCCGTGACATTTCACCACTGTTCCCTTCCAAGCGCTTTTTTACTATACAAAGAATTGGAGGAGACAAACATTAGAAAGCAAAAACCTAAAGCCTCGCATTACCCATGAGACTCCATTCACACTGCACGAGTTACTATTTTTTAATCCTTGCAACCCCATAGCTCATTTGTCCAAACACCCCACCATCCCATTTGGCTTCTTTACCCACTGCTGAAAGGCAGGCCCTCTGACACATGTGTATTGCTGTCCAGAAGAAACTACCTGTTTAGTTGAGGAAAAGGAGGGATGGGCTTCAGTGCAAAGGAATGATTATACCGTGTCCACGGAAAATCTTGGGCACAAAGGCACACAACTGTATCTCCAAAATATTAATATCAGCACTGCAGGGCTAAAAAAGGTAATGGATATAATGATAGTGAAAACAAGTACGTGAATGTTAGTGAACTTCTGCCAGTATGACAAGGAGTGTACTGTACATGAGTGTACAGAACTGCTTTTTGTGATGAGTAGGTAGTCTGATACATTCAACACCCTGCCTAGTAGGGGTGAGCAGTGTTTACAGCTGAAAATGCAGCCCTGCATTTCTTAATTTACCTTCTCCAAGCTTGGTTTATCAAGCCCACCATCCTGACAGTCACAGTTCTATCTTCAATTGCATACCAGTTCATGGCAACATAAGCCTCAAGCAATGTAAATTTACTATTTTGGGGTCTAAAGCAACTGAATGCTCTAGGATAAGCAGCAAGTAAGTAAGTAAGTAGGTAAGGTAAAGGTTCCCCTTGACATTTAGTCCAGTTGTGTCCGACACTAGGGCGTGGTGCTCATCCCCGTCTCCAAGCCATAGAGCCAGCGTTTGTCCGAAGACAGTTTCCGTGGTCACGTGGCCAGCGCGACTAGACACGGAATGCTGTTACCTTCCCACCGAGGTGGTACCTATTTATCTACTCGCATTTTTACATGCTTTCGAACTGCTAGGTTGGCAGGAGCAAACAGGCAAGGCCAAAATGCAGTTAATCTCCTCTAACTGTTGCATTATTCGAAAGCCGGCTTCATGACATGGGCTTTTCCCAGGTGAGGCACAGCAAAGGCTTCTAAGATACTAGAGACCTGAAGAAGAGAAAGGAAAAGTGACATGGACGGTGCCAGCACTTCGAGGAGCTGACTGAGTCCTGACCTTGGGACACAGCATCTTGAGGAACCAGACAGTTTCAGTCCTACATCACTCGCCTTGTAGAAGCAAGTTCACAAAGGAGTAAAAACAGATGAGATGCAGCTTTGAGGCTGTGGCTTCTTATTTTATTTTATTTCCATTTCTATGCTGCCCCATTAGTGTTGCCACTCTCAGGGTGGTTCCAGTGTACAGTAGGACCCCTGTATTCATGGGATCAGCATCCATGGTTTCACTTATCTGTGGTCTGAACATATTAAAAGAAAAAACTAGAAATATGTATTTTCATGATGCAAAAACAAAGAAAAGAAAAGCGTTCTGCTTATATACCGCCCCAAAGCATTTAAAGCACTCTCCGGGTGGTTTACAAGTTAATTATGCAGGTTACATATTGCCCCCTCCTCAGCGAGCTGGGTACTCATTTTACTGATCTCGGAAGGATAGAAGGCTGAGTCAGCCTTGAGCCGGCTACCTGGGATTGAACCCTGGGTCATGAGCACAGTTTTGGCTGCAGTACAACAGTTTAATGGGACGTGGTGGCGCTGCGGGTTAAACCGCAGAAGCCTCTGTGCTGTAAGATCTATAGATCTGCAGCTGTAAGATCGAATCCACGCAACGGAGTGAGCACCCGTCGCTTGTCCCAGCTCCCGCCAACCTAGCGGTTCGAAAGCATGCAAATGCAAGTAGATAAATAGGGACCACCTCGGTGGGAAGGTAACAGCGTTCCGTGTCTAAGTCGCACTGGCCATGTGACCACGGAAGATTGTCTTCGGACAAACGCTGGCTCTATGGCTTGGAAACGGGGATGAGCACCGCCCCCTAGAGTCGAACACGACTGGACAAATTGTCAAGGGGAACCTTTACCTTTACCTTACAACAGTTTAATCACTGTTCCAAGAGGCTCTTATTTATCAGAACTGGCCACTAGAGGGAGCCAGAGACCATGCTATGTATTGTTGTTTTTGAAGAATATGTAGCATGGTCTCTGGCTCCTTCTAGTGGCCATTTCTGGTAATACATGTTGAAAATAGTTTTTTCTGGATTTTTTCTTTGACCATGCTGTGTATAAACATTCATTATTATCCACAGTTTTCAGCATCCTCAGGAGGCTTGGAACCAATCCCTCATGGATACTGGGGTCCTATTGTACAATAAAATCATATACTAAAATATGGCACTACTTACAAAAAAATACAATAAAATATAATAAACCCTATTGGTTTGTCTCCTCTTCCTTCTGAAAAGAAAAAAGGAAGTCACATCCAAAGTTCCCGTAAACTAGATGATCTGGCCCTGCAAGCCAAATATGACATATAAGCTAATGCTTTTCTGTTCTGCCTAAACAAAAGTGCAGAATAGTTCAAATTTCCTGTCTGCCAAACATTCTGCACAGAGGTTTGTAGGGACCTACTAACTGACTGGATTTACTAGCCACATTTTATTTTCTATCAGCCAGTTGCAAAATTCAATAATTTTCAGGAATAAATAGCAATGTTTAGGATTAAATTTTTAAAGGGTTATGAGCTGTGTTTAGGCTTTTAACAAAATACTCCTGCTTTTAAGGACTTATAGTGCCAGCCTATATATGTTTATTCAGGAGTAAGTAACAACATGGCATGAAAAAGAATTCCATGGGGCTTTGTAGACAAAATTAGAGAATTTGCATCTTCCAAGAATTCTTGTAAGAATTCACATCGAGAATTTTCACGTTTGTACAGCCCCATATTTTAACCAAAAACACCTCATAACTGGCAGAAGAGAAAGAGTTATTGTTTCTTTTCTAAGATTCCTAACCAAACTTGCTCAGTAAGAGAAAGGAAAAATAGATCTTGATCATGTCAAAGTATTTTTTGGGAAATTTTGAGAGTTAACATATCCTAACTTATTTAAATGGAAAGAAAGGTTATATTTTAACAGAGCTTTAAATGTGCACAATTGTTTTCAAAAGCAAAGTCGAAGAAATGCATAGGTCAAAGCTAAATCAGAAGATGGGAATGAAGAAAGGCAATAATGTCATAAAGCCTCTCAGATAAACAGATTATCTATATTAAAGGCTGGAAAACAACCAAAGTGATGCTAGAAGCACTTGAAAAATCCTATGGTTTTTCCAGTTCTAAATCAGAGGCAATTTTTATTAGGGAACCTTTACAGATCTGTCTTAACAATAAACAAGATTGTGAAAAGTACATTTCTGTTTTATTGACAGTGTTTATCAATTTAGGTTTTACCAGCTCTGAACTGATAGATAGAAAATGGCATTTCCCACAGCATCGCTGAATGAATGTTTTGATGCTTTTGTATTTAGCTTATATAGCAAACAGCTAAGTTTCCAAAAGTGTGTGTATTGTCTGAGGGACAAGTGCATAGACCAAAAAGAATCCCCTAAGACCAAAATGGAAAATGGCTCAGATTTCATACTGAGTAGAAGGGCAATAGGAGAGAAACACCTCACAGGCAATCATGCAGCTGCATAGAGTTGTGGGGAGATGGGTCACATGGCAAAGGATTGCTCATTCCCAAGAGATTCTTCAGTCAATAGCAGCTGTACTAGTTTTAAATAAAAAGAACAAAGCGATTGCAGAAAATATGTAAAGGCTGAATCTAACAGAGAGACAAATGGAAAGGCTGGAAAGAGGTATACACAGAAGGCATGCATGGCCTATAACTGTGAATAGGAACCAAGTTACTGGATCATTGGCTCAGGTGTACCAGCCACTGTACACAACAAAAAGATTTTTTTAATAAATCTTGATGAAATATCCAGTTGAAATATTTAAGTTGCTAATGGTGATTCCGTGAAAATTGAAGGAAAGGGAACTGGCATTCTGCAATGTAATCTGTCAGATGAAATAAATTATAATACCGTAAATTATGTATTGTTTGTTCCTGAACTATAATGCAACATGTTACAATAAGTGCATCAGCTTTGGATGATAAAGGATTTTCTATACATTTTGAAAATGGACAGTTGACAGTAAAGAAAGATGGTGAAATATATTGTCATGCAGTTAAACTGATGATGTCTATAGACTGAGTCTTTTAGATGAACAGCAGCAGATCAACATAGTTCAAGCTCAGAGAAGATGGCAACAGCATGGAGCTGTGTCATTGCCGCTTTGCACACAGAGGTCCAAAAGCAATTCTTGAGCTGCAAAAACAAAAACTTGCTACAGGTATAAAGATAAATTCACATGATGCAATCAACACAACCAAGTGTATAATTGGTATCACAGAAAAGAGTATTAGGTCCTCATTCCTGCCAAGGACTGAGAGAAGAAGCACCAGGGTGCAGGATCTGATACACATTAACTTTTGTGGGCCATTCAATATCCCATCACTGGGTCATAATAGATACATACTACTATTTGTGGATGATTTCTTGAGGTACTGTGTCACCTACCTGCTGAAGGAGAAGAGTGAGACAAATAATATGCTGAAGAAGTACCTGGCCATGGTAAGCAACACATGTGAAAGAAAACCCAAGACAATCCAGATGGATAGTGGTGGTGAATACCTTTTTCATCACACAGATGTTTTCCTAGAGGAACAAGACATTTTGCACAGGAGAACTGGACACACTCCTGAGTAGAATGGAATAGCTGGAAGAAAGCTAAGATCTCTTTTGGAGACAACAAGAAGCATGCTTACGGATGGCCAAAAAATTTTGGGGTGATGCAATCATGATAACCAAGTATCTCCAGAACAGATTGCTGATAAAAGGCACCACAAAAACACTATTTGAGCTATGGCATGACCGAGTATCAAGTGTAAAACATATCAGAGTTTTTGGAAGCTTGACATATGATTATATACCAAAACAGAAAATGCATAAACTGGACTCTAGAAATGAATAGACTATTTTGGTTGACTATGCTCCTGTCTGCAAAGAATATAAAGTGATGAACTTAAAAACAGGTGAAATCAGTGTAAAGCATGTGGTTCATTTTTATGAACAAAAGAAAGCTGACAACAGAGGAACAAAAGATGAGTATATTGGACCTCTTCTAGATGGTGCTGTGCGAATCACTCTACAACCTGAGTCAAATATGAAGCAGGAAGGCAATGACACACTAACTGAGAATAGTACACCAAGAGAAGAGCACACAGATGGAGCTGTCGAGGCTGTTGAGCTGGAAGAGGCACCACAACATGCTCCAGAATCAGCCATCAGACACTCATTACGACCCAACAAAGGTGTGCTAGGTCATCATATACCTTGCAAAGTCACCACAGATAAATAAGCCAGCAAGCTGGAAGAAGACTGATCAGATGCTGGCAGCTGAAGCTGCCAGATGAATAAAAACTGCAAAGGAAGAGACACACAAGAATGAAACACAGACATTGGCTAAGCTACTACCAGGCAAAAAAGCTGTCGGGTGCAAGCTGAAACAAGGTATTAGGGTATGCAACATATTATCTGGGCATAAAAATTGAAAGGGATTCAGACAGGTCATATTTGTTAACGAAAGACAGTTGAGCTTCTGGAGACATCAAGCCTCCAAGATGCCCACAGTGTAACAATATCCATGCAAGCAGATTTTCTGAAAACAAAAAGGAAAGTGAACTGCTACCAAGTAATAATAAATACAGAACAGCTTTAGGCAAGCTTTTGTACCTCACAACCACTACTAGATCAGATATAGCTACTGCTGTAAGAATACTAAGAAGAAATGTTAGTTTGCCAACACAGGGTGATTGGACAGCTGTAAAAAAAGGTAGCTAGATATTTGAAAGGGACTATGGACTTTAAGTTAAGACTGTCAGATATTAAAAACCCAAAGCATGTAGGGTACACTAACGCAAACTGGGCAGAGGATAGTACAGATCATGTCTGTACTATCTGTTCATGAATGGTGATGTTGCTATGTCATGGGCTCGTTACAAACAAGATGTTGTAGCTTTGTATTTCACAGAGTCTGAATTCAATGATGCAGCTGAAATATCCTACTGCTTTGGCTGGAGAGCTGCTGAATGACTTTGAGATAAATGAAGAGATGCCAATCCAGGTGATGGAAGACAACAAGAAGCTGCATCAACCTATCACAAAGTGACAAAATTAATGCATATACCAAGCACATTGGCATGAGATACCACTTGGTGCACGACCTGACAGAGAAAGGTGTCATTCGGATAATCTGGTGTCATACCACAGAGATGACAGCAGACATCCTGACCGAGCATCTTCTGAGAGACCACTTCCAGAATTTGTGTAACAAGATGGAACTCCAAGAAGGTGGTCATATGCAAATTTGAGAAGGGGTGCTGGAGTTTTGTTTGCAAGCTCACGTGCTATCTCTAGTTTGTGGAGGGACTTCTCTGTGCTGCGGTGACTGTTTTTCTATCCAGCACTAGCCAATAATTCTTTCCAGCCTTTGGTTTCAAAGAGAGCCCTGAAGGCACTTGTTTGTTTGCTGTTGATCTGTTCATTTTGTTGCTAAGTATGTGTGCAGTAAAGAAAGCAGCATACACAAGTCTGTGATTTCGAGCAACTGTAAGTAATGTTTTTCAATATTTCTCCTACAAATGACTCAGAGTAAGTTATTGAGACTCCAAATACCAGTTAATAAGAAAGGGTGGGGAATTAGCAACTATTCTCTGTGGGTCTCTGTACTTCTGCTGTGACTATTTTCAAATATGGTTCTTTCTTTTGTTTCAACATCTTCTCAGGAGGCCCTTCTTTCTTTTCTGCCACCCTGATAGGCATATTGGGTGAGGAGGACACAAGGGCCCAAGGCTGCTCTCAAACTGTGACACTCCCTTTTACAAGAGCCTTTATAAAGGCAAGAACTTTTGATTCAGGCAGGCTATCAGCAACTGATTCGGTACTGAGGGAAAAGGCTTTAATGGGTGGAGTTACACTATTTGGTTTTACAGATGTGCTTCTCTTTTTTTCAATTTCAGTTCTTGGTTTAATATGATAATCTATTTAACTGTGTCCTATTAAAAGTTTGGAATATTAGATCTGAAAAACACTATGTTAGAAAATATAATTAATTTTATTACAGTAGAACTGCTATATCTATGGGATCAATACCTGTGGTTTCACTTACCCACTGCCTGAAAATATTAAATAGATGTAGCATTTGTTCTCCAAAATGTACCTGATTAATCACTGATGACCCTGGCCATCCATTCACATGACATAAATCTTGTCTTGGTCCAAACTGTGACAAATACTGACATAACTTTTTTGTCCCCTTCTGAAAGCATCAGTTATTTTTGTTTCAGATTGCTCCCTGGGGTGGGGTGAGCAAGGTGGGGCAGAGAAGTTTACAGCTGTTATAGACAGCTTTATTGCCAACTCTCATTGGCTCTTTACCCCGGCTGACTACAGTCTATGGAAGGTTGTATAGACAAAAGACCCAAAGCACAAAATAGGCTTTAGTTTGTGTTCTTTTGGAGATTGCCAAAAGAGAGCCTCTAAAACATTAAGTGATTTGTGTTTACAAAAGAGTGGTACATAAAATATACATGTTTCTTATATGTCACCTTTTGATGCCCTTTTGTCTGTCAAATTGCCTGAGAAATGTTCCAGTTAGTAGTGTTGCAAGGCTGTCAGCAGTCAATCAGAACATACAGAAGAGCCTGGCACCTGGTGAGGAATGCTCTTTTTGATCCAGTCATTGAGTGCAATTACCATGTGCTGAAATCCTGGTGCCCTTCATCTGGAATTACTGTCTGCCTGCACCGCCAACTTGAATCTCTGTGTCAGTGTGCCTCCTTAGGATTTTTTTTTTTTTTGGCTTTTTTTTCTCCACAGTTTCTTTGTGGATTTTTCCCTCTCCCCCATCCCTCTGCTCCTTTCCTTTCTTGGATCATTTTTGCTGTTGCCTGGTCTGCCTGCTAGTGCCTGCTGGACTCAAAGAAGAAAAGAAAAGGCATCATGTTGCAGCAGGGAGAGAAATCTCCCCCTTTTCTAGCAGTTTTGGTTGAGAGCTTTGACTGTATTTTTTGCCTTTATGTACTCTCTTGACTTCATTGGTTCGGGGGACAGAAACTGTATATTTTAAAAATAATTTTGCCATGTTTCACCCTGTGTGTATTTGTACACATGTGTGCTTGCACTATTTCCCTGTTGGATTCATTTTTTAAAATAAAACAGTATTTGGTTAATTTACAGTGTATTTATTATATTAAAAGATATATATTTAATGAGGGTTTCTTGGGATTGTTTTGTTTGCCTCGGAGGTGGGGGTGGTTGGGCCAGGGAGTAGACTTGTTTGAATGCAATAACATAAACTAAAGCCTGCATAGGTCTAGTAATGAAACACACACACACCCCCGATACTGTTGCCTGCTTTTGGAATAGATAGATTCGCTCTTGCCTCGGCTCTGCTTTTTTGGACCAGTATAAGGCTTTTGGCATTCTGGAAAACACAAATAGGGAAACCTGAATGGGAAACCAAGAAGAGGTGTTCCCTTTTGTGCAAAACCAAAAAGACTAGTACTTCCATGCATGCACAGAGACAGAGAGAGAGAGAATGAAAGAGGCACCTTCTGAAAGAAGCCAAAATGAATGAAATATAAAAATGTTCATTGTGCACACTCCTAGTTGTGTAGAAAGGTTGCAGTGTAAAGAGAGGGAGTTGGAAGTTACAGTTTGAATGCTAGACAAATTTGAACATGATCACTGAAGAAATTGGCTGTCTGGGGTGAGAGAGATGTCTATGAGTCAGTACAGAAATGGTTGACGAAAGGAAGAGAAACATAAGCTGATATCTGGAGTGCAATGGCATGTTAACTAAAAGTAGGTTGAAGTTCGGAGGGTATGCATGAACAGATATAATTTAAACAGCTATTGTAGCTTATACAGCCACTTAAAATGTATGGTTTATGACCTTATTACAATATTGTGAATAAAAGTTTTATGTTCCTTTTAATGTTTGCCTGAGTCTAACTGAATGTCCATTTGAGATATATAATCTACAACACTGGTGGAATTTCCCTAAATTAAAAACAGGGAATTTGTCTGGGAGGTAGGAGCCCAGGGAATATAAGGTGGTCACCAGAGAGTGAGCTGAACTCAGCTGTTTGGTACAATTGCTTTAAGAAGGGATTGCTCTCTTTCTCGCTTTGCATCTTTTGCACATTTTAAAGACTGTCCATCATTTCTTTTCTGTTTCCTTTGCCCCTGCATCTGTGCCTGAAAGCCCAAGAACCAACTCATCCCATCTCTTGACATCTCTCCCCAGCCATACGGCCTAGGACTGGCTGGCCTAAGGGCTGCTGTTGCTGTCACCAGCTTTTAATATTCTTACTGGCAGCCACTTCCTAAGGTTTCATTGGAGATGACAGGAATTAAAATTGAGAGCTTGCACTTGTGTTTGCGCTTTTGCTTGCTCTAAAAAAAAAAAAAAAAAAAGAGGGGTGGAAAGGAGAGCCCATGCTCTCTTTTGCTTGCTCGTTTGGCCAGTTTGGGCCAGTGGGTCCCATGCTCATTCACAACAAACTGAGGTAGGGGTGCAGCTTCTCCCTTATCCTATTCAGACCAGGAGGAAGTGAAACCAACATGGAGATGTTGATGACTGAGAATCTTCACAGATATAAGGTACCCTATAGTTTGACTAGATATTTTCAGATTTATAATTTTCATGTATGTTACTATACGATTCTGAAATGACTCTATCCTGATTCTAGCAGTCTGTTAAATCATACAGGAAACCTACCTGAATAGAAAATAACTATACAAATACTTCAGATTCTGTAATTTGTCAACATTAATACACAATTTCAAGAAAATGCCATCTTTTCACAAATTCTGTTATCATATACAGTGCAGAAGCAAGCCATTTGACTTCAATGTGTGTGCTTTCCCACCAAATACAAGTGTGGCTTAAAACATTCTTAATTTTATATGGTGCTGCAGCCATAGATATGCTGACTGGAAAAACATTCCAACTGAATGCTTATTTTACTAATTATTTCTGAGTAGAACTACTGTGCCCTGAGTTATAGCAAATTTGCAATTTGACAACAATAGTAATCAATTATAGGGTTATTTTAATATATGCTCATTATCAAGAATGCATAAATCATATGGCTCCACATACCACTGATTCCAGATACCTTAGAATGTAAGGGCTTTGCAGTACTAATGGGTTATCTGTTTAAATCTCCTTTCTGCTGGGCCTGAAATAAAGATGTATCATAACTGCAGGAAACTGACAGAGCCTGTTCTAAACATATCAGCTAGATGGGTGGCAAGTCACACAGCATCAGTGTTTGCTGCACCTGAAATGCATTCTGAGAGCAATGAATGCAAGACTGAGCCAAAGCAAATTAACAAGACACAGATTTTTAAAACACTCAGTCAGTTGTTCAGATGTTATTTGTGCTGTAATCAAATAACCCTCACACATAAAATATGTAACAACATGTAGGTGACCCCTCTTGTACCTGGTGAAACAGGACAGCTTGAAGCACAGATAGATAAAGATGACCAAGAAAGCTGTCGGCCTTCATGAAAACACAAACAGCCAGAGAAGGAAAGCAGAAGGAAAGCAAAGAATAACATACATTAGAACTTCTGACAGCATCCTGTATATCCCCACAGAAAGATTATACCCTCAGGAACTCAAATACTGATATTGAAGGATTTTTCAGACCTTCTGGTCTATTAATTTTTTCAATATTATATTGCTCTTGTTCCTCCCACATTTTACCTGGAAGTATTATTGCTCATAAATGTTTTTAGAGCTGAAACCAATATTTACAAATAGTTGTGATACCTCAGATTGTTCCAATCTGACAGCCCAACAGGGTGGATAAAATCAGTGTTGTTGTTGTTTTAAAATCAAATTGATTTAAATCACGATTTAAATTTTAAAAATTGATTTTTTAAAAATTTAAATTATAAAAAAATCTGGTTTTTAAAAGTTTAAATTGTGATTTAAATCAATTTGATTCAAATCAAATCTATCCTACAACTCAAAGATCAAGTGTAAAATTACAAATTCAAAGTGAAAATGTAAGGTGAATTTTTAAAGGTAAGTTTTACAGGCATCTAATTTGCAATTTGAGATTATGTTATATATCAACTCTTAAAGACACTTGAATAACAAATATCGCTGCATCTCATTTTTTAAACATACTAAAAATATCACCTACCAAAATATCGCCTACCAAGTAGATAGCAAAATATTGGAAGAATAATCAACATCAATATTTGCATAGGATACTTTTTTTAAAAAAAGCAGATTCAATTTTATAAGTTGTGAAACTAAAGAAATAATGACAAGCATCTTTTTTTTTAGTTGCAGCAAATTGCCACAAGTTATGAAATTGGCAAAATCGTGTGCTGTTGCATTCCAAGGAGGAGAGCAGAATCTTCTAATATTTCTACAACAAAATTTCAGTTAGCCAGTTCTTTAATTGAAATTATTAATGAGAAGTGAGAGAAATGAGAACAGATGCAGAATCCTCAAGTGATCAATCCCATCACTTACTAGTACCGTACATGTGTCATATCATTCATGTGACATGAATGTTCAGACTAGCTTGCCTATTCATAATATGCCAAAGCACAGTGCAGTGGGACCCCTGTATCTTCAGGGGATCTGTTCCGAGCCATCCACAAATGCTGAAAACCGCAGATAATAGGGAACACTGTTGTAATAGTGAATACTATTCATAGCATGATCTCTACATCTCTCTAGTGATGTAGAGAAATACATAATACTGGGATTTTTCTTTTAATATTATTAATATTTTCAGACCATGGATAGGTGAAGCAACAATATTGATCCCATGAATATAGCGGAGTCCTACTGTATATGAACAAAGTCACACTACTGCTGACATATGTGTACACACCCAGATCTATCTATCTGAACTTTCATGTGTCTGACAAAGGTCTAAAGGGGAAGTTGGCCCTTCATGTATATTCATATAATCAACGAGTTTTTGAACATGGGAAGGAGTCAAGACAAGTACTGCCAGCTTCTACTTCACACCACCAAAAATGCAGAGCTCAAAAAAGCTGATGTGAGCAGTCACAGCAATAATGGTCTAGGTGTGTACAAACCATATCTGATACTAGAGCTAGGGAGAATATTTTACTCCACAGCAAAATGGAGGACATAGAGACTTCTATGCCACCACAGATAACTTTGGGACATTTTGCTGCATTACATAGGATCCAACTACGTTGAAGGTAGTGGCAGTCTACCACAGACTGATGAAAGCCTGGAGCTAGCACCAAAAAGAAAATGAAAATATACAAATGAAATAAATTGCATTAGAAATGATTGCACGGCAATCAACTATATAAGTAGTAAGAAGGGGGTAGAATAAATGTTATAATGATACCTATCTAATTTTCATGAAGTTCATATAAAGGAACCATGTATTCTGAAATGCTGATTTTTCTCTCTTTTTTTCTTTGATAGATGCACTTGGTCAATATTGCCAATTCAGCTTTCCTTCATAGCTTCACGTGTCCATGTACCTAAATAAAGAGGATCAGTCTCCAGAATTATCACTGGCCCACTATTAAAAAGTGCTGCTCTTAGAGGTTTGCAACCTATCTTAAGATGCCTGAAGCATATGGGCCAAATCCTATTGCATTTATGTTTGCATTTAAGGAAATCAGCATGATTCTCAATGGCAAATTGCTGAAAATTAGACAGCCAGTGCAGGCATTTATGAACTGCCTAAATTTAGGAAATCAGCATAGACATAAAATGGGTATCTTTGACTTTTTATTTTAATAAGATGAGAATAATTATGATGAACATGATTTTGCTTAAGATAAAAAGTCTAGTCAGACTCTTAGGATGTGATTACACTGCAGTTTATCCCAGTGTTTGAACTACTGCTGGCACAGTGAAGTTTGATGTATTTTCCAGTGACTATACAATGTACAGCTAATCACAAACCATCCTGGCCTTTCTCCTTGGTCATTTGGACCTTTTTGGTTCACTGGCAGGGGCTAATGTTTTGGAGCAATTGGGATCGTATCATTTCATTTCCATTTTCAGCATGTATCTTGTTCTACACCAGCAGTGGTGGGTGTGTTCAAGGGTGATGTTGAAGGTGACACGCTCAATAGGATGTGGCATGGCTCACTCCTTCAGATATTATGGTCACGTGG
The DNA here is from genome assembly GCA_037013535.1 of Intellagama lesueurii. NCBI lineage: Eukaryota > Metazoa > Chordata > Lepidosauria > Squamata > Agamidae > Intellagama > Intellagama lesueurii. Next base: position 96,408,028 of record JBAJHW010000005.1, read on the forward strand.
AGCTGGGAGCATTTCTTAAAAAGGGCTCCACTGCAAGCCCACAACAGCTCAGATTGTTTTTCCTTTCTCTTTTCCACAGTCTTGGCAGATCAACCATTGTTCCAGTGGTTTTATTTAGAAGCCGAGATTACTAGTTGTCCACCCTCCTCTGGCAGTGTAGAGTGGGAACAGCTCCTCCTCTTGTATTGTCTCTGCTCTGAACATTTTATCAGACAACAGCATTGTGTCAGAAAACTCCAGACAGCTTTCCCATCTAGTTGCAGTCTCTTGTTCAGGTAAGTACTGCATGTTACAAAAAAATTAAAGGACTTCAGCACTATGTCACTTGCAATGAAACATCAAGGGGATCAAAGGAAGGGCAGTTTCAAGAGGCAGGGGAAAAGGCTATATAAATGACGGAGGAGGATAACAACTGCAGCTGTTTATGGTGTATGTGGTCTCTTGCCCCAAAACTACCTGAGACAAAGAGAACATTTCCATGTGAATGGAAACACTGATCTAAATGCTATTCAAATAAGCCCCCTTGTCACTGCTGAACCCAATCCAACCTGGAACTGTTCCCCTGTCTAGGCATAACCTTAATGGATTCCTAAAGCATACGGTCATTCATACTCAAGGAAACTGAAGTACACACATGCACACACACACATGCACACATGTGTACGTGCACACTCACACACTCACCAAGAAAGATACATGAACAAGCAAAAGTAGCCAGCTTTTCACCATGCATATAATTTAATTTGTCTGCATGAAAGTTAGCATTTTCCGTGACTGGGATTCTCTGTTTTCTCTCTAAAAGAGCACAACGATTAAACTGAACACCAGTTTTTGTCAATAGCATGCTTATTAAACATTTGAATACATCAGACACAAATGGAAATAAAATTTTAAAAATATGGGAATGACTTGCTTCAGTAAAGTAATAAATCAGTCATGAAGAAGCCTGAAAGATTAATGGCAAGAGGTATATATAGCCATTAGCAAGCCTATCTACCCCTGTATATATGATGGACAAAATACACAGTATAGCTAATTTACCTATATAGAGCATTTACTGTCAACCTGCATCTTGTTTCTACAAAATGTATTTAACATCCCAATGTTCTTTCCAACCTACCTGTTTGCTTGAACATCCTTGTAAGACCTAGTGGGGAAGAAGGGTGCAATGTATTCAGAGAGGTCATAATCTCAACTCAACTAAATTGGGCATAGAGCGCTGTTTCTAAACTGATATTGGAGAAAAGGCAGAGAAGTCAGCACTGGATGTTTTCTAGCTGTTCTTAAATCTACACAGAGGGAAAACAACATTTAAGCAATGGACTACATTCGTCTGCATCAGGTTGAGGCAACAGGGCAACTGGAATAGTAATCATCCCATCCCCATGAATTCAGTATGAATCAGTGAGGTTTCCCTGCTTGAGAGAATTACGTCCACTCACTTATCCTAATGATGGAAAGTCCCTCCTGTGCCATAATCCTTTCTCCAGATAGAAATCTGTGCCCTCCTTACAGGTATTCTGCATCTCTACCTGGCAAACATCTCAGAATTTAAGTTGCTTTCCTTAATCTAAATGTATACTTGCCTTTGACTGGGACAGTACCAGACAATAGAGAGAAAAAGATAGAGGAAGATGGCATTCATTTTACAATCTGTTCAGAAGCTCCCAGCATATGCAGCTTGAAATAAAATACTGTTTCTGTTGAGTACTTGTCCAAATAGCTGAGTTATGGTCATGATCCAAGTTGGATAGCACAGTGGTTTAGGCATCTAGCTATGGAGTCAGAGGTTGGGAGTTCATTTCCTCACTGTGCCTCCCTGCTAAGGGCTGGACTCGATCCATATGGTCCCTTCCAGCTCTGCAATTCTAAGATGATGATGATGATAAAGGGGGCTTAAGATGATGATAGAAGTGCCCAAGAGTCTTGCAGAAAAGTGTGAGATTTGCAGGTCAGAATAAGGCTATTTATGTCACTGTCCTTGATTTTATGTACTTGTAAAGACAGTGAAATAATTCAACATAATACTTCTGGTACAAAACTACTAGATCAGCCAGATATATATTTGCAGAGAATGGTTTTTGTTTTGTTTTGTTTTGTTTTTTGCTTCTGGACATGGAAAAATGAGCTTTTGAATCATGTGGCCCACAGAGGTCCCCAGCCAAGTTCCATCCCCTGGAATAATGCTTCTTTATCCAGTGCCTCAGTCAGGATGGCTTTGCTACACATTTGATTTCCTTGGCCAGGAAATCCCCCACTCAGCAAAGCCAGCTCTGAAAACACCCTCTCGAGGCGCTGCTGTCAGCACTTGGGCAGAGGACCAGATGATATCAGGGGCCACAGCCCTACTGCTTGACATTATCCATCTTGATAGCTTGCCAGAGGAACAGATGTTATCCTGATTTCTCATCTGAAATTTACCACTAAAACTGTAGATCACCGGAATGGTATTACAACCACTAGAAAAAAATGAGGTAGTAGTGGAAGGTTTATTAATGCCAAGCAACTAAACACCACAAAGTATAGGATCAAAACCTTGAGAAATCCAGTTTTAGCCATGAGGCAGGGCTCCTGGTGGCCTTTTTTTACTTCATGCATACACATGCACACATGCATACACACCTTCTGGACATATATCTGTAAAGAGAATCATCCTTCATACCTTGAGTTACTATTTCTCATAAACATTTCTTACAGCTGTATGTTAGGATATATTTAAAGGAACTTCTCTAAAGTGCAGAAATTACATAGTCCTTGTTCGAATGCCATGCAGTCCATTTTTAAGCCCTATTTTCCAGTTTCCCTCATTTAAAAGAACTGGCCAAACGTAACAGACTTGAAAGGTCCACAATTTTAAAAATGCTGCCCATTTTATCACTAGTCTAGCACAGCACACCATGGTATTACTCTGAACACAATGATCCTATCTGATTTTGGAAACTAAGAAGTGGGGGGACTGGTTGAGTGAAAGATCACCATGGAATATGAAAGCTAGGAAAGAATCCTGCCTGAATCTGGAGAGTCACTGCTAGTCCAAATTGACAATACTGGGCTAGACAGATCACTGGTCAGAGACAATGGCCAGAATCCTCTTGCTTGGTGTAGTAAATTGCACTAGAGAAGCTCCCATTGAATCAATGAGAATTTAGTGAGTTAATTTATTTGAATGTTCCGCTGATTCAAATGGGCCTTACTCTATTCTAAAGTAAGTCATAGTTAGAGTGGGCCTATTTGAATAAATGGAACTTATAGAGGAGTTGACTCATCCAATCCTATGGATTCAATGGGCCTACTCTAGCGCAATTTACTACACTAAGCAACAGGATTTTAGCAATATAAGGCAGTTTCCTATGCTTCAAAGTCCATCAATGATTACCTGTTTCCTGGGCTGACTGCCACCCCCCTTTCCTTCAAACCATTAGTGTTGATTTTATTACTATTACTAGCTTTATTAGTAACCATGGATTAGGATAAGGAGGGGATTCATAATTATGAAATCCATAGACATATTTGTTACTGAGAAATCCCCCTAGATCGTAAAAACATCATATTCAAACAGAACACTGAACAACCCAAAGACCTTAACACCAAATAGAGAACACTTGTTCTATTCCCAGCAGACATTCATCATTCTGATGTTCTTGGCAATTTTGATAAATTTAACAGTAATTGCTTGAACACAAGAGCTTTAAGAGGCAGGCAGTGATTAATACATTCCATCTGTTAGAAGAATCCCTGGGGGCATTAATCTTCTTAGTCTAAGAATACATCCATTATTTTCTAAAGAACAAATAATGATTCAACATCCACTGAGTTGTGTTTATTATACACAGCAGTGCATGAACACCTGCAAATCACATTCACAGCACAAGGGTTGCCAGCACTAAGTTCCACTAGTGTTTTTGCTCTTCCAGCATTCAGTTCTCTTAGCTCTTCCAAGCATCTTGTCCACGTGGACCCTATTATAGCCGTTTGATTGAGGAAATGGCTGTAGAGAGGCTTTAGGAAATGCTCACATGACACATTCATGCCACTTCAGGCCAGCATCATGGGTCAGCTCCTCAAGCAGCTAACACAGCACCACTGTCCTAGATCAACAACTGCCACTTGCTAACTTACCCTTCCATTTAGTGCCAAGAGCAATGAAGAACAGGAGGTGCTGGTGTAGATTTTTCACTGCTTAATCATACATTTTCTGGGTAAGCAAAGGAAGACCTACAGCTTTAGGCCACACCATTGAGGGGTCTTGGTCAGGACTCCTCAAAACCTGGAGTCAGTCTTGACCCCATCAATTTTCTAGCTCTGCTCCCAGAAAGCTCATGTAACAATAATGCCTATGCCTTATAGGGTGATACTTGGATCGAGATGCTATCATCATGCCAATAACACCCTGCTCAACTTGGTCATTGCATCTGAATTAAGTGAAGTAGTGCAAGAGCTGCATCAGGACCTGGAGGCTTTAATGAATGGAAAGTGACACTAAATCCTGGCAAAGAGCCACTATTGGTATATAGTTCCCACATCTGGAAAGTGCAGAGATATCCTGTTCTGTACAGACTTGATCTTCCAAGTAATGAACACTGACGTAACTTGAAAGTAACCAGATCTATCACTAGGAGGCACAAGTGGCCAAAGTGGCTAAGAGTCCCTACGTCCAGGTGTGCCTGATATGCCAGATACAGCTCTTCTTAGACCAAGATAACCTGCCACTGTGATCCAAGCCTCAGGAATTTTGCATCTGGACTACTATAATGCACTCTACATGGGATGCCTTTGCAGACAGCTTGGCAGCTGCATCTTGTACACAATGCTGTGAACCAGACAACCTAGTGACATATTTGTATACTTGTTCTCCATTATCTGCACTGGCTGTCCAATAATTATGTTCTGTCAGGTCAGGTCTGACCTATAGTGGCCCTTTCCAGGATTTCCTAGGTATAGTGTACTCAGAAGTGGTTTACCATTTCCTTCTTCTGGGGGCACCCTGGAACTGTGCAGTTTGCTCAAGGCTACACAGGCTGGCTTTCCCCCCGGGAGGCATAGTGGGGAATCAGACTCCAAACCTAGAGTTAAATCCCAGGTTTCCTTCAAAAATGGCAAAAAAGGCTAATAATGAAAATCAAATAAAAACAGAAATATAATTAAAATATGAAAATAAATTTAAAATAGTTTAAAAATTATGTTGCCTGACTAATTAACACCCCATACACACTATCCATTTCCAAAATCCACACTTTTTTTTTCCTGTCCCCCCCCCCCCCCCCCCTTCATTTGGTCAACTTTCTCAGTTACGTACCATCTAGCAACACGCCCTGGCTTACCACATGTTCAACATATGTCTTTCAGATAGCCTGGGTTACAGTGAGCTTTATGATCATCTTCAGCAGTGAATTGTGCATGAGTCCTGTATCTGTCCCTCATCAACAACCTGGACACAGACTGCAGTTGTAGACAGTTATTTTGTATTTTTATGATTGTTATTTTATTGCATTTTGCTATTTTACTCTACGACACTTACAGGTCCTTACTCAAAGTTGTTTACTAGTCATAAAAATTCAAAGATTTGATTGAGATACTTTGCTTCCTGACATCACCTATCAACATGAAAGAATGGATGTAGCTATGTAATTAAGGGTATGATTTTGGGTGGACAAAGGAAAAGAAAAGACTCAAGAGAGCAAGAATGGGTGTGGAAAGAGAAAATGATATTTTGATAAGTGGAGCAAGAGAATGAAGTCAACAGAAGTTTTGATAGTAAAATTCATGATGGAAAAACCTGCCTAAGGAAGGCCAAGATTAAGGTTATCTCTTGTCATGATTTAAGCTCCTCAGAAATGGAAACTAAGGCTTATCTTTTAACAGGTGGCACACTGCAATGATATGCTATGTCACAGTTTGTGATTGCATATCATTAACCCTTGATGCATCTGTCAAACCAGATGAGAAGGATACAGTACATGAGTTTGGCAAAGATGTCTACTCTTATTCTATTGTCCTGTTGATATATCACTTTATGGAATACCTGCAATTAAGATATCCCTAGATGAATCCTCCACTGAGTTGGCTCATATCTCTTTGTCACCATTTTCTTACTCTTTAGATAGACTGTTTTTTAAAAAGGAACTCTTTTTTAAAAAGAGCAATGGAAAATTTAACAAATAATGTAACAAGTTGGTTTAAAAAGAGGTTCTTCTGTTCATGATAATAAACTTTGGGGGGAGCGTTCTTTGTAATAAGTTACATAGCATTACTTTAAAAATGTAACTCCCCATGCTCTGCTCCAGCAGCACTATCTGATACACCAAGTATTGCTTTCACTCCAAGACCATAGCTACTATGTTCCTACTATTGGCAATTTTACCAGCTAGCCTATTCTTCTCTTGCTGAGCTTGATTATTTAGCATGTTCAGTAGCTCCTTCTGAATTGGAAACCTCTGCTCCCATGCTTTATGTCTGCTTTTCATTCTCTTTGTGATGTGCCCAAATTTCTTCTTAGGAGGCCCAAGGGCCATCCAACTCCTGCATGCCGTCCTTTATTTGGGTTTGTAGTTTCTGGAGCTGTTCAATGGCTTCATCATGATGCATGTTTGCCTAATTTGTGTGGGCCTTCAGATCTTTTACTTCCCTTTCCAGCTTCTTTCTGGAAGCCACAGTGATGGAGCACTGCTTCCTCCCATCTTCCCATTCCATTTCATTTCTGACATCTCACTCATTAGCTACTCTCAATTTTTTTATTATTACATGGCTGGAGGTTCCACTCATTCTCTGCTTTTATGATTTGCTGGTTCTCATCTAGATGCAGCCTGGCTCTTTTTTTAAAAAATGCCTCACAGCTCATTTTCTTCCTCTTCCAGCTAAGTCTTCATCTCTTCCACCCACTGTTCTATGTATGTTGTAAAATTCTCCAACTAATGAATCATTTTGGAGGCAGCAGTATTCTCGGTTATTTCCAAATAAAAAAGTTAGCTGTGTTAGTTTCAGTATGTTGACCAAATTAAAAGTTGGGAAGGAGGGGAAGAGGAAAAAGAGAGAGAGAAAAGCAAAGGACAAAATCCTGTGGTGCTTTAAAGACATAACTGATTTGTTTCACTGGGAGCTTCCATGGAACAAAATCCATTTCCAAAATCCACACTTTTTTTTCCGTTCCCCCCCCCCCCCCTGTCATTTGGTCAACTTTCTCAGTTACGTACCATCTAGCAATGTGCCCTGGCTTACCACATGTTCAACATATAGATTATCACTGTATTTGTCCTGTGACCAGAGGCTGTTGAAGAATCAACAACCTTAGTGAAAAGTTCAGCAGGGTGGACATGTTATTCACAAAGCACTTCTGTGTGCTTGCCACACAACAGTTGTGATGGGAGCCATGTGATTAATTGTGCAATCAAATTGCACAATGCTGGCTGGATGCGCACAATATGTAGCACACTTCTACTTTACATTACACCAACTTGAGCAGAGTTTCAGCCTCTTACTCCAGTCTCCCACTGTCACAATATCTTGCTTCAGGCTTGCTCTCATTTGTCCCTTGCTGATTTTTTCTCATCACCTTCCTCAGAATGTTCTGTACAGTTATTTCTTCCTTCAAGATATTATTGCCTGTCCTTCCTTCCTATATGTGTAGGAGTAACATCGCTAGGTCTGATGTGCAAACCTCTGATCCAGTTTTACCTCTAATGGGATTCTTCCACATTTTTAATGTTCATGATTTCCTAGAAGACTTATGGCATCTCCCTTAAAATCTAGAAATACAAACTTCTTCAACTGCGCAGTCCATGTCTGTTGGCAAACTGCCAGAAGGCCTGATCCTCACAAAGATGGTAAATCTGTGATTGGGTTGTGTAGCCAGAGGAGTAACATGGTGAATTTTTCTCCATAGACATTCCCTGCATATCGAAACATTAAGTGTAAGGTAGAAAGCAGAGCTAAACTCTTTCTCCTTGACATCTGATTTTCTACATGTTGGGCTTGTCTTCTTTTCAGATTGAAGCATGTATATAAGCTGTCATGGGCAGTCTTAAAATACAGGTCCTCACTCAGTAAGAACTATGCCAATGACTGAAAGGAGAAAATGAAACTGGCATTCTACTTCACTGCCACTGCAAAAGTTATTACCTCCTGGTTCATCAAGATAGAAGCTCAGCTCTTTCTTGTCTTCTTGATCACTAATGTGATCATACGTAATTTGTGGAATTGACAAAGCTGTCTCTCCTGGGTTTATTATAGATGTGGAACCATTGTCACGTCCAGGTTTTCCTTTTCTCTTGTATCTTTTGCTCTGTAATGCAGAGTAGAATACCGTGTCTCATACAAAAAAGAGTATCATCTGAAGATTTCAGCTTCTAAGCAACAAAGTGTGGACAACATAGGATTTCCAAAGAATTTATTAAAAAATAGCATATTTTTCATTCAGAACTTACTAAGAAGTGGGTGCCCACAATGTTAACGTACATCTTATGGATGTTGTGTATGTCTGAACTTTCTATGCATATTGGCCTGTCACAGCACCACATTCAACTGCCACATACATTATAAAGGTCCATGTTCCTGTTCAATGTTTATGTGTGTGGAGCTCCAACTGAAAAAGCTGCCATAGCAACATGGCAAACTGCTGGTCATGTATTGTTGCATGCCTGCTTGTGTGACCTCATCAGGTTGCTATGACAACATCTACAGCAGCAGAACCACACACATAAATGTTGACCAAAGGAAGCCAGTGTCCACTCCACACCTGTCTTGAGCACCTTTGCTCTCCCCAAACACATCTGTTTACACCCTGGTGTCTTGAAAGTGCAGGGATATAAATGAGGCATACACTGTCTTGAACTCACTGGAGGAAAGGTGGAATGTCAGAGTAACAAATAAATAAATGAAGTACAAATGTAGGTAAGAAAGAAGAGTGCTCCTTCTTACCTGTTTTCTGAGAATTGGGCTAGATGGTGCAGGTGTTTTCTTTGTGTTTTGAGCAGGTGTAATGTAGATCTTCCATGTTGCTGTGGAGCTGTATGATTTCTCTGCTGCATAGCATCTCCACAGAGTCTGCAGGACACAAAACCAATTCTTGCTAAAATCATATATAAAGTGAAAAAAATTACATACTTGTCTAGTATAAGCAAATTCTATTATTTGACCTATAAAAGCAAGGCACAAGATTTATACCATAGATGTTGAGAGAAAAATTAGATGTAATGCAGTCTTTCTTGCTTCTTTCCTACACCTATTCCCTTAGAAGAACAGGAAAATGGAAGAGCTAGTGTTCCATCAGTTTGGAAACAACGAAAGCACCTGAGCTGCCTCTGCACTCTGTCATGAGTTCATCAAATGGTAAGTGAACTCCTGTTCTGGCAGGAGTGCCTCAAATCAAATTCAAAATATGGAATAATGTCACACATGTGAGCATGACAACAGTGCTTCTCAGCCTTTTGCCTTACACATATTTCAGATACCAGCTCCAGGAATCTCCAGCCAGTGTGCCCTAATGATCAGGTCTTTTGGGGAGGGGGGTCGAAGTTCAACACATCTGGAATGCCAAAGGCTGAGTGCAAACACCATGCTACACTATATAGGCAGCCTATTATACCTTGGTTTGACATGTATTTGATTCTGTTCTGCAGAATGAGGGGACAGATCACATCACAAAGCAGGCCTGATCAGATTATCCCAACAGGTGCTGCCCATCCTACTCACAGTTCCCAGGCAGGACGACTGAGGGTGCTAACCCTGAGGAAGGCCCGGAGGGAGAGAACAAGGAGCCGGGCCTTCTTGGTGGCTGTGCCCTGCCTGTGGAATGAGCTGCCATCTGAAATCCACTTAGCCCCCTCCCTGTTGTCTTTTAAGAAATCTCTAAAACCATTTTTATTTTGGCAGGCTTTTCAAAACTTGCCAACTGAAGAGCACCAGCCTCGTATAGCTAACTGACCCTGTTTTAATGTGTTTTTAGATGTTATGATATTTTAGTTTAATTTTATTGCACTGAATATGTTATGTTATGTTTCTTTTATACCACTGTTATTGCTGTAAACTCTCCTGAGTGACCATTGGTCGGATGGGCTGTATAGAAATTAAATAAACAATAAATAAATATACTAGGCTCTAAAAGCCTTTCTGTTGGCTGGATAGCTCAGTGGTTTAGGTATCCAGCTGCAGAGCCAGAGGATGCAAGCTCAATTCCCCACTGTGCCTCCTGTAAGAACAGCTCGCCTGGGTAGCCTTGCGCATGTTGCACACCCCCAGGGCACCTCCAGATGAAGGAAAAGTAAACCACTTCTAAGTATTCTCTACATGGAAAACCCAGAAAAGGGTCACCATAAGTCAGAATTGACATGATGGCACATGATTATTATTAAAAGACTTTCTGCTACTGGTCAGATGTTCAGAAGGCCTTTGCTGCCCATGCTGGTGGGGTCCTTATGATGCATGGCATCCACTCAGGTTGATTCAACTGTTATCACAGTATCTACTTCATTAACATATTTAGAATTTTAAAAGTTACAATGTTATCAGGTAAATTCAGCAGACTCTTAAGCTGGAATGACATATCCACTGAACTTCAGAGCAACGTCCACTGCGCTAGGAACTTCCCACTGCTTCCACCATTCACAAGAGATGATTTTCCTGATTTAAATGCCAGAGGGTGTCCTAAAAATGCACTTCAGATAGAAGACTTTCAGATCATAATGATACCATAAAAAAACAGGACGGCTGAACTACAACTATGAATCTATCTTCCTCCACTGCCATCCATCAATTAAATACCTGATCTAAGTGCATTTTAAACTGCTCTTCTTTCACACATGTATGCTAGCACTTAGAAAGTTCAAAAGTACTGTTCTCCACTTCCACCTGGCAGTTTTTAATCCTCTGTACTTTAGGGATGTTTATAAAATTGTGATCCAAATTTCTTCAAGGTCTTTAAGCATAGAATTTGATCTTACTTCCAAAGTAAAGCTTACACAGAAGGAATTTTCCATTGTTCCACTGTCTGTTTTTGAACTTTGCACAGAACTCTTATGCATATTGCTTGCTGCAGCTGTTATTACCTTCAGATCACTCATGCACAAGTGTGTTAATGTAGAAGTGTGTATTGCAAAAACAATGCAGAGAAAATCCAGGTACAATATATGTATGTATGTATGTATGTATGTATTTATTTATTTATATACATATGTATATATGTATGACTGCAAAAAAAATAATCATGAGGATGGTTTCATATATCCTAATTTGCATGAGGGTGACTATCACTTCTATTTCTCAGTCCTTTGTTGAAGGGCTATCAGAGGGCAGTCCTGTGTTTGAAGGCATCCTCTCTTTGAAGGGCTGCCTAGTCCAAGTCTCCTTGAAAGGTAAAAAACCTAAAGCAAAGACTTTGAAGTTGCCCATCAACACTTAACTCCAGGACAGCAAAACTGAATGGGCTCACAGTCTTCTCCACTATGATGAGATGCAAAGCATTTCTGTTCAAAGAATGGTCATGATTTTCTAAACTTGTATGTCAGTTTATGTAAATTTTATGCAAATCATTGCTCTCTTTTTTAGTGATGCATTTGTGGCCACCTTGGTCACCAATATGTTTCACAGCAACAGCTGTGTGCCTCCTTACTGCTGCTGACTTCTACTCACCCAACCCGTTCTGTAACTTTATTCTAAGAAGGGCTCCACCTAGAGCACGGGTACCCAACCTTGATTCCCCAGATGTTCTGAACTACAACTCCCAGAATTCTTAGCCAGTACAGCTAGTGGTGAAGGTTTCTGGGAGTTTTAGTCCAAGAACATATGGAGACCCAAGGTTGAGATATATGTTAATGCTAATATCCATGGTAACCTATGCTAATTTCACTTGGACAGCCTCCCACAAACCTGAAAGCATCTGAGCTACTGAATCATGAGTCAACCCCTCCCTAGTTAACGCCAGCACAATTAGAGTATTGCTCTACTAGTTTCCTTTCTTGGGATGTTAAAATATTAACAATCATGTATTTACCTGAATTAGAGATGCTGCTGCAGGTATTTGCCTGCTGAAGTGTTTTTGACGTTGTTTCTGTTGTACTTTTAGTGCAAAGCCAGAACCCAAGATGCCCTGAAAGCCAATAGGTAAATAACTGTTAAAGAAAACTTCCATTAATGCTGAAGAAATAAGATTAGCTATGGAATTTCCAGTAAGCTTTCCTTCCCTGACACTCGCTTATAAACTACTTATAGTTATGTTCCATCAAGTCAGAACTGACTTTTAGTGACCCTAATCGGGCTTTCAAGATAAGTAAGGTATTTAAGGAGTGGTTTTACTAGTTTCATTGTGCAAGTGAGTTTCCATGACTGAGCAGGGATTCGAACCCTGGCTTCCAGAGTCCTAGTCCATCACTCTATCCACTACACCAGGCTGGGTACCTCAAACTATGTGTACTGTACAGTAAATGTACAGTGTAGCTTGTTTTCAATGAGGTGCATGAGGGCACAAACATACATTAAAAATAACTTGCCATGAGAAGAAGAAAATCCTTAAGGGTGGTTGATGGTATATAAGTCTCACAGCAGGAGCTCCTGTGACCACCCAGAATTTATAAATCAGACTACCTTGTTTTACTGTTGGCGTTCTAGTCTCAAACATAGGATTTCTCTGAACTCTGATTTTTCAGATGTGAAAGCCTACCTGAATCACATCTTCCCAACACTAAGGCTGCAAATACACAGTCAAATACCACGGGATTTGCTGTGGGTATAAAACAGATGAATTCTATTTTTTTTTACTGGTCACATGACACAAAGACCAATTTGAATCTGTCTGGCTCTTTTTGTTCCTGACATGTTTTTTTTTCCTCTGCTGCTGGAGGCTTCTACTTTTTTCAAGTTGGAACAATTCTAAATGACTTTTCCCCATGTGAACCATTGTTTCATTCTGCAAAATGATAGGGAGGCATGTCTGTGTGTTGTGTTGTGTTGTGGTGACATAGGCAGTTGTGGCATTATGTTTAGGGACTGCAGGAATACTCACTCCCATGATCTGTCCCGAGTGTCCCAGAATATATATTTTTATTTTTTGAATAAACGAGTTTAGCACTGAGTCATTGCATTGATATACTAGTTTAGTACTAGATCAGCTTGGCACCGGGGGGGGGGGGGGGAGAGTTGAACCCTCTCACTTTATCTAATGCAGAAAGGAAAGATGAACCAAGGACACACACACACACATACAAAGCAGTGCTGAAGCAAAGCACCTTTCCCCTCACCTTCTGCCTCACAAGGGAGGACCAGGAAAGAAAGAGAGCACACACATGCAAGCAGTGCCAGCAAAAGCTCCCAAGACATTTCTTTTTGAACAGCTTCTCCTGAGTGGACATCCTGTTTATTTATTTATTTATTACAGTTCAACAAGCTATGTGGCGGGCAAGACAAGATGAGGAAATAGAGTCACTGAGGATGGAAAGCCTTCTTAAAGCAGTCCCTTTGAATTACACCACCTACAGGCACTTCAAATGGAACTATAATTAGAAGGATTTTTTTTCCTCTTCTGTCTATGTGGCCACTTATATCAAAGAGAATCAAATGTCCCAGTGGAACTTCACAGTGAGAGGATGCAAGTTGATTTGCATTTCCCTCACTGTTTAGTCACACCCTAACATGGATTATTTGTAGAATCTGTTTCTGCCTTGTTTCATCATTTTTAAAAAAAAAACGATTACCAAAATTTAGAATTTTGAAATATAAAACAATTAGTTCCACTCACCGCTGGAAGGGCAAAGAAAGAGATGGCGAATACAGAGAAACAGGATGCTATTGTTTTGCCAATCCATGTCTGTGGTACCTTGTCACCATAGCCAATAGTTGTGACTGTCACCTATTCAATTGATAAGAAATAATTCACATAAAGATTTTCTGAAGATTAGTACATTTCCCCCAAACTTTATATTCAATTCCTGTTCTCTCCTACCAGATGTACCTTAATCCTGTCAGGGCTCAAACTCTAGGAATGCCCATTCTCTTTGTCTGGTGCTGAAGGTGGCTGTCTACAGTTCTGATTAGTTTTTGTTGTTAAGTGCCATCGTCACCCCTCAACTTATGAAGACCCTATGAATGAGCGATCTCCAAAATGTCCTGTCCTCAGCAGTCCTCTTCAGCTCTTGTAAACTCAAACCTGTGGTCCTTTAGGGAGTCAATCCATCTCACATTTGGTTTCCCTCTTTTCCTGCTGCCTTCCACTTTTCCCAGCATTATTATCTTTTCCAGAGAATCCTGCCTTCTCTTAATGTGCCTAAAGTGCAACAGCTCTGGTTTTAACATTTTTGCCTCCAGAGATAGTTCAAGCTTGATTTGATCTAGGACCTACCTGTTCAGCTTTCTAGCAATCCAAGGTATCTGCAAAACTCTCCTCCATCACCACATTTCAAACAAATCATTTTTTTTCCTGTCAGCTTTTTTTTTACTATCCAGATTTTACACCCATATATGGTACTTGGAAATACAAGAATGGGGCTCTGACATCCTAGTAGGATACACTAAATTGCTTCCAATGTATGGATTAGTTTATATTTCATGTATTTTGTGGGAGAAATGGGACCTGGCTTCAATTGGGGGAGGGAGCAAGTCCCAACTTTATGTTCCCTCACTTTCCTAGCAAATGCCTAGGCTTATATGTACAGCTTCTTGGTTTATCTATATAAATAACAAAGTTCAAGTTGAAGCAGAACTGTCCCTAGCCAGATCTTCAGGGCAGACTCCAGTTCATTTGCCTTCCTAAACAAACTTTCAAAACATGACTAGATTTTCAAAAAACCTAAAGCACAGGCAGAGGGGGGGGGAGATGCATTTGTCTTACTTTTATTGTGTGTACAAGACTAATTGTGAAGCCAGGAACAAAACTCAGTGGGAGAGACCACGTGAGGCTCTATGTTAAGATGGGAAATCATTTAGCTGGAGTTCAACCTTCCTCATCCAAGTTACAAAATACCCAAGAGCATCAAAAAAGGGGGAGTGGGTGGTCCAAGTTCAAGATTTTCCAGACAAAATAGCCAAAGATTTGAAAGAAATTTTGGGTAGTTGGATTAAAGAACTATGTAACTTGATATTCTTTGCTCTTAAAAATGTTTATTATATTCAAATCAATAATTGACAGTCACATAATTACAGAACTAAGAGGGACCTCAACCATCTTCAAGTTGAACTCCCTGCCACTACAAGAAATCTACTGTCAAATACAGGAACCTTGAACCCTGATAGGTGGCCATCAAGCCTCTGCTTAAAAAGTTCTTATGAAAGCCAGTACATCACTGTCTGGTACAATCTGTTCCAACACCAAACAGCTTATATCATCAAGATGTTATTCCTACAGTTTATTCAAAATCATTAGAGCCCATTGTTTCTGGTGCCAGTCTCTGCAGTGACAGAAAACAATTTTTTTTCTACTATCTGCATGATAATCCCTCTACTGTCTGAAGACTTCAGTTGCATTGCCTCTGAATTGATGAATCTGTAGACAGACAAATCCAGCTCCTTCCCAGAGCCATAGGAATGCAGACAAGGAGGTCTTTTAAAAAAGCACTGGGAGGGAGCCTTCTTGGAATAGTTCAGTACTAATTATCTTGCTTCTAGTTCCTCATTCACCCACTGAAAATGATTAAATGTCTAGTTCTAAATATTTCCGAGAGAAATAACCCGGCAGAATTGAATCCAAGGAAGAAAGGCACTTACCACACCCCACCAGAGAGCATCTGCATAGCTGGAGAACCCGGTTTGCCCCTCCTCATCCACTGCATCTTTCTCAGCAAGATAGACAAAATACGATGAGAAGATCAGTCCCAAGAATCCAATATACAGTGTGGTGATCAATTCCTAAAAGGAAACAAAGCATAATTAGTAATTGGAAGTTCACACCGTTGCAAAAATGCTTTTACTTTTTAATTTCCTTTATTATTTATTAATTTGCTTATTCCTTATTAAGATGTACTTGTATCCTACTTCCTTATAACGATATTAAAAACTGCTTCCAATCAAGACTAAAATACTAATATCAGTCACCAGAAAGAAACTTGTGCTATATCACAGAAACAAATCAGAAGCCTGAAAATTAAAGAAAGCAAGCAACAGCCTAAAATTATTTTAAGATTTGCACTCTGCAAAGCCTCATCAAAATAAAACTTTATTTACTGCTTATGAAAAAATGAATAACAACGGAGTGAGGCACTAAAGCAAAAATGGGTAGGGGGAGGCTTTGTAGCACCTGCAAGCTAATACTTCTATTTTAGTGTCAGCAATGGGAGGCTGTTGGGTAATATAACTGGAGAAAAAAAGTTTCTTAAGCCCAGAACTCCACATTTTTGACTGTGCAGCAACTCAAGGCACAGCCTCAGAAGATGAGTGAAGTTGTTCAGTTGGGTCTTATAGTGGAGAAAGGCATTTCTGGAACTGTTCTGGTCTCAGACTGGCTGGGGCTTTTAAAGGTCAAAATCAACAATCTGAATTGAGCATGGAATCAATTTAGTGATCTAGGGCTTATCCAGACAGAGTATTTGTTCTTGTAAAAATGCCAAGTTCTGCACTGATCTTATCAGTATTTTTCCCACCATCCACATGACACAAGGACTGTTTCAGTCCAGTGCTTTTTTGTGACTTTCTTTGCTTTTCGTTTCATTGCTCAGCATGGTTTATTTGTATAGGATTTCAATTAACAAATAAAGCCCCAGAAGAGAATCTTCAACAGAAAATTGGATCTCTAAAACATTTGTGAGGTTTCTCTAAGATTTCGTAAAGGGGAAAGGTTTTAAAACAAGTCTATTTTCAAAGGGTATGGACGTGGTAAAACCTGCACTTCTTTGCAACCAAATGGGAGAAAGGAAGGAGGAAATGTTGCCTTGACTGGAAGATCCCTTAGTGAAGTTGTTATACGATTGGTGTAATGTGACACGATCTACTAGCACTAGCCAAAACTGTGGCCACCATATTTTTAGCCAACTGTAGCTTCAGTTTTGTCTCTGAGGGTAACCTTAAGAATAAGGTATTGGAACTGACGTCTTGGGTCTGCTCTTGAAGAACTGTATTACAGTACTCTGATCTGGATGTGACAGAGTATGAATGACAGAGGTTAAGTGTTGTTTCTTTATAAATGTGTGCCATTGGGCATAGAATATTATGATGATAAAATGTCCATGGCTGCCAACTGGCTGTTTGGAAGCAGGGCCTGATCCAGGAGTACTTACAAATTGCAAATCTGGAAACCTTCCTCACATCCTGCATCACTGTTTCTCTTTCCTAAGTGACAAGGAGAACTTCTTTGTATCTCCCTTTTGTTTGGGAGAAGAGTTTTAGAATAGGAAGCAGAAGTCACAACAGAAATGGGCGGTAAATAGAGATGGGGACGAATATAAAAACAGATTCGCTTTTTTGACAAAAATAGCCAATTTGTTAAATATTTGTCAATCCGTATTCGTAAAATTTTAAGTCCCAACAAATACGGATCGATGAATATTTTCCCATTTTTATTTGTTCTTTGTAATAAAAAAACACCATTCTGCCTACCGGCAGCCGATCAGCTGATCAGCAGGCCGATAGGCAGCCACCCACCCCCACATCCAACCCCCCCACAGCCTACCCCACCCCCTTCCTCTCCCTACCTTAGCCCCCCCACCCCACCGACCCCCCCTTACTGTAATTGTCGTTGCCGCTGCCGAGGCCTCCATCAGGAGGCCTCAGCCTGGATTCCCTTTAGCCTGCCCTAAGGGAATCCAGGCTGCCCTTTGCAAAGATGGCAGCTGCAGCTTCCCTACCCTAAATGAAGCCACAGCCGCCATCTTTGCAACGCGCAGCCAGTTTCCCTTTTTATACGCCGTGGCTGTGGAGGCCTGATGGAGACCTCGGCAGCGGCGGCGACAATTACAGTAAGGGGGTGTCGGCGGGGGGCGGTGGTGGCACGGTGGTGGGTGATGGCAGCGGGGGGGGTGGCGGTGGCAGCGGGGGTGGCGGTGGCAGTGGGGGTGGGAACAGGGTGGTTTTTTTTAATAACCTCCCCACAAATTGACGAATGACTTTGTTATTCGTCGCTCCATGGGGGCAACTTCGTGAAGTGGGACGACTCGCCAAAATGGTGAGTCATCCCCATCTCTAGCGGTAAATAGTATGGTTTGCAGTAAAACTAACCCGGAATCAAGGTTGAAAACAAGATTGTCAAGGATGACTGACATTACATAGGAAAGAAGATAGCTATAGAAACATCATTTTATTAGGAAGCATCTGAACTGATAGCAGATAGAAAGTTATGTCTATATACTCGTGGGGAAACATACAATCAGAAACATGAAGGGGCGTACTAAGATTTAAGTTAATATAACACAGAATATTCTAAGAGAATATGATAAGGTAGTGTATAAATTAAATTCAAAGATCTACTTAGGAAATAGTAATGACGACAACCTGCCTAACCTGGGATAGCATCTTCTTCTCCCCAACCTACATCATCTTCCCCTATCTGCTTCTTCTCTCTGTCACCCATCTCATCTTGCTGTACCAGTCGTATTAACTTTGTTGTAAACCCTGTTGTCTCCTTCTACAAACGTGAACTATGTGAAATCCATAAGCATTCTGGTGTATTGTGGACACTGATTTTGTGCCTACGTGCAACATATCCTGGATATGGGAATACTATATTCCTGCTCAAATTCACTGAGACCATATGCAAGTCAGCAAAATGAATTGTTTCCAGGGCTAGCTTTTTGGGGACCCTATATAATGAATAGTTAATCTGTAAATACTTTTATTTGGATTTAATATATTAAAACAAATCTCTGAACCACAATTGTCATTTTGATTTTTCAGATATTGTATTATAGCAAATATTTCAATTTTATGAAAATGAGACCAAACACAAGTATCTTATTACTTACGTTTATACACAATGTATAAACAGTATCACAGTGCCACTGAAGGATATGAATAATGATTCAGATTTAGCAACTGAATACACTGTAGTTCTGTTGAATTGGGCCTACCATTTATTTTATATTTGCACCCTGCAGATACAACCAACTCTACTAACACTGTGTATTTCAAAAGCAAAAATATACAAATTCGGGCTCCTGTCCCAAATCAACTCAAATCCTAACATGATGGAGAACCTTTATTGCCCAACCACTGAACAGATTCTGGACAAGTTAGGAGCCAGATGCAAATAACACTGGTCTACAGCCAAAATGCTTCTTAAATAAATGTAATCAAACTTTACTAATTCTGGGTCACTGAGAATGAAAATGATGCTTTAAATTGTTGATTGGCTCTAGTATTCAAGATATGCTATTGGGTTAGTATATACAACCCTTGATTTGGGAATGGTGAAGGATAAGTGAGTTATAATGGGAAAGGATCTCAATTTAAACCAGAAATGACTAAAACACATCATTGACTGGATCTAGGAATAAATCTATGACTGGGTTTTGACAGTACTTGCTTTTTAGGCAGAACAATTTTAGCCTGCAACAACATTGGTGGTGTGACGGCAGCCCTCAACATTGTTCATGATCCAGATGAGTGGAGACTGTTCATTGATTCATTGAAAAAAGTCTTAAAGTTGTTTTGCTACATAATGGCAATGTTTTGCCATCAATTCCAGTTCATCATGCAGCCCATATAAAGGAAACGTATGACAACATGAAACAACTTTTGAGGTGCATAAACTATGACCAACATCAGTGGCAGCTTTGTGGTGATGTGAAGGCTGTTGCTCTCTTGCTTGGTCTGCAGATTGAATACACAAAGTACTGCTGTTTTCTCTGCAAATGGGATAGTTGTGCAAGAGATTCCCACTACATCAAAACAGATTGGCTGCTCTGACAGTCATTGGAGCCTGGGAGAAAAAGTGTTGAGATTCCACCACTTGTTGAATCAAGGAAGATTTTGTTATCACCCTTACACATCAAGTTGGGTCTGATGAACAACTTTGTCAAGGCCACGGACAAAACACAAGTACCTCCATGGAAAATTTCCAAGGTTAAGTGAAGCTAAGAAAAAAGAAGGTGTCCTTGTTGGTCCTCAGATTCATGAACTTCTTTGAGATGCTGCATTTGACCATGCATTGCATGGCAAGGAAAAGACAGCATGGAAAGCCTTCCAGTTGGTGGCAATAAATTTTCTCAGAAACAACAAGGCAGACAAGGTTGTTGGTGGAAAACTTCCTCAAGGCATACAAAAGCCTTGGATACAACATGTCATTAAAATACATTTTTTGCACTCTCATTTAGATTTTTGTCCACCAAACTGCAGAGCAGTGAGTGACAAGCACAGCGAGCAATTTCACCATGACATTGCAACAATGTCAGGGCAAATGGAGCCCGTTCATGAATGCTTGCAGACTATTGCTGGACAGTGACAAGAGGTGCTCCATTTAATGAATACAAGAGACAAGCCAAGAAGCACTGAATAGACACTGAACCAGACTAAATTATGTACATAATAGTTTTTTGCCTTTTGTTTCATAATACATTTCATTTATATAACCCTTTTGCTGATTTTTAGAGTGCTCAATAAACAGGACAGGTGAAATATTATCATGCAAAGCAACAATGCTATTCTTTCAACCTGCCTGATAAGAAGAATTTTACTCCTGTCTGAACTGCTTTTCACTCATACTCAATACACTTTTCATACAGAATACCTGACGATGTATGAAGACAACAGATCCCAAGAGCCTCCAGGTGCCCCCCTGTCGATCTACATGAAGCATGCGAAGTATCTGCAGAAACCGGATCCCCCTTTAAGAAAATGAATTTTAATATATTTTACCATGGAGAATCCACAAAAGCTGAGTTCTTGCCAGTTTCCAGATATTTGTTCTGAGGGGATTTGGGAGCATTCCAGTACAATCAACCAAATACATAATTTACAGGGTAGAGACTGCTAATGTGGGACAGATCGAGTTCCTGAGGTCAATTTTACCTGGGACCCAGAAACTCCTCAAATTTTTAATGAAGGCATAGCAAGTATTTTTGCTCACCATTTGACTTGCAAGGGAAAGATTATTATTTTTCTCACCATTTTAATATTATATCTGTCTTTGAATTTATATTTAACTGGGACAGTCATTGGGAGATGCCAGCAACTACCATCCCACCCTCTTGTTCCCACCATAGCTCCTTGTGGCTCCAGGTGGTTCTGCTGCCTTTCATCTTCAATTTACAATCTCCATAATTGTCTTGATTCCTTTTGCAGTGACAAGAATGTTATTGTCTATAGGTGACACTTAATGTTATTGTCACTAGGTGACAAGAATGTTATTGTGGATACTGATAACACAGTCTGAGGTCATCCAGCTTGATGCATGAAAATACACGTTTGATTCCCAGGATGTTTTTCAGATAATACCAAATCCTTTGGGCAAATCATTAGAGATAGCAAAATATACTGAAAGGTAATAGACAACATGTGTCCTGCTCTCTAACACTTCTCCTCTCTTTCTCCTTTGATGTACTTTCTATCTGGAACTGTCTCCCAGAATGCCTCTGTACCACGACCTTACTTCTATTATTTCAAATCCTTTTAAATCCTTGCTCTTTCTAGAAAGCTTTGGATACACCCTTTCTAGACCTATTGTTGTAATGAAGTTGAATTATGTGTGAGTGAATAATCACATATTTTCCTTCTCCTTTTCTCTGCCTCCTTCTCTCTTCTCTTCTTCTGCTGTTTCACTGTCTGTTTCTAGATTGTAGGGCACAGTCAGTAGAATACGAAGCCCTTGGCATATCTAGTGCAAGAGAAATAGTGTGCTGCAAAGCTGCTTAAGTGTGATAACAGGAACAAGAACTATAATGGTTTAGAAATGAAGGCTATCATGACATCATGTAACTGCTAAGACATATTTGCAGATTTTACTCAAAAATTTCACTAGCAGCAGATTTCTAAATGTTCTGCCATCAATGCAGCAAACACTGTGTGACATACCTTATTGCAGATGTAGCAAACACCTGTCCGTTTGATCCTACACTCAGAACAATAATAGAAGCTATAACGACAATCAGATCTGTTGATAGATATTGAAAAGCATTAATGCATTTTAAAAGCATCCAAAGAAAAGGAGGAAACCTTCCACCAAAATTGATGGATTTTTCAAATATAACATTGTGAAAGTATTCTTTCTCTTGTCATCTCTGCTTATTTATGTTCAATTTCTGACTGATTACATATAACAGTGAGAGAAAATCAATATGCTATCACCACAATGATTATTATTTTTTTAAATGATGAAAATCATTAATAAAAAACCCAAAGCAATTTTATGTCTCTAGGGTAAGCTGCTTGGAGAAGTTACAACTGATCATTATGCTACGTTTTGGCTACAGTTTTTGGCACAGGCACCAACTTTCAGTAATTTCCAGGAACAGAACTAGAAAGCTAGTAACCTCTAGAGACATATCCATTCTTCAGAGTTAAACTGGTTTAGTAAACACTATCAATCCCCATGGAACTTGGGGAAATGCAATTCAATGAAGGTAGGATGGTAGAACTATTCAAAAATCCTCAGCACCATTACTAAGTCAATGCAGTTTTCAATATCATGTTTCCAGTGTATATATGCTGTTGAAATATAAACCTTACAATAACTGTCAGGACATTATAAAGTTAAACATCCCTGAGAAAGTATATAGGGTTTTGGAGGGGAGGATTCATATTATATAAAATATAATGTATTTACTTCAGAAATAACCAGAAGGCTCCTGTGTCACAATGGCTGTCTATGAAATTAGTTTGGCTACACTAGCTGCAGGGAGCTCCTGCTATTTCTGTATGAATGGTCAGGCTTGATTAGACCATTCTAATCAAGGCCAGCCATTCCAAAGTTAAGTGGTTTAATAA
This sequence comes from Intellagama lesueurii, assembly GCA_037013535.1. NCBI lineage: Eukaryota > Metazoa > Chordata > Lepidosauria > Squamata > Agamidae > Intellagama > Intellagama lesueurii. The sequence continues at coordinate 96,430,855 of JBAJHW010000005.1, forward strand.
GCAAGTCACTTCTAGATATGGGTAAAACAATTTTTTTTCTCTTTAAGAAAATCACTAATGCAATAAGTCAAACATAAAAAAGTAAAAAATTGTTTCTTTGCCTCACTAGGTTTCCTGACCAGTGAGGCAAATTGACATTGGAGTGATTTAAGTTATCACACATAAAGAAAACTGTTCATTTGGACCGATCCTTAATTTTTCCAAATAAATAGTAGACTCCAACCCTAGATAAACCAGGGACAGATTGGTCTTCATTAGGGACAAGTTGGAATGCTCTAATAAAAATGTTGTGTAGTCGACATTTTTAGAGCGATCCCAACTGTTCCAGCATGGGACAGCAGAGAGCAATAAACTCCCATGTAGCTGACCTCTTACTCAAACAACTTTCTGTCAACTATTCCTGCATGTGCAATAAGGGGTACAATTATATTGATCCAATCTATAAGACTATTGCAAATGTTTTGAAATATTGTACATTAACTGCTTTGAACATTTTAAGGTGTTAAGCAACTGTGAATTATTTAACTATTCACAAGTTCTCTGGTGAGTGGTAAGACAAAAAGGTTCTTAGGATGCTAGGAAACACCCTAACTGTGAAGACCAGAATCACTTTTGGAACTGCTTTAATACAACTTGTACAACTTTCTTTTCCTTAAATGTAGAGATCCATTCACTCCCAGTGAATGCAGCTCAAAACGTGCAACTCCATGAGTGCCACTGCTTTCTTTGCAAGATCAATCTGCTAAGGAAAATTGGCCTAATATTCTTTTTCAGCCATAGTGCAGCAAAAATATTACCTAATTCTCACAGTTGAAACAAGGACAATCAGTTTAAGTTTCTTGCTGAAATGCAGATATGGTCTTAGGCTATCTACACTTATTCAGAAGTAAAAGCCCAAACTAATTACAGCAGCAGCTCCCTGTGTGGGGGGGGAAAGGGACCACCACCACCACTACTACTACTACCACCACCACCACTACTACTACGACTATGACGACGACGACTACAGTAGTAGTAGTAGTAGTAGTAGTAGTAGTAGTAGTAGAGACTCTTGCAGAGTGCAGGTGGCATAGAAGTCAAATAAATAAATAAATAAATAAATAAATAAATACTACTGATAATAATAATAATCTTAGAACTGCAGAACTGGAAGGGACCCTATGGATCACTGAAACCTGTCCCTATCAGGGAGGCACAGTGAGGAACTGAACTGACAACCTCTGGATCTGCAGCCAGATACCTAAACCAGTGATTTATCCAGCAGTAAGAAACTCTCCATTCCTGATCTGCATTTTAAATCCTCACTACCACAGCATACGCAAGTATGCTGATCCATGCCAAGTCCTGCTTCTATCTTATGCACCTAGTTCTCACCTGAGTGCCACCAATTTCTTAGGACATACTCCCAAAGGGCTGCAGCCTCAAGTACTGCTGTTAAACCTTGCCACTGCAGTATGCTATGTGGATAATGCCTTTCAGCCTATTTCAGACTCTTCTCTCAGTTTTAGTCCCTAAATCCCTACATTCCTGTATACCACAATGAATACTTTTTGAAACTACTATGCTCCAGTGCATTCAGTTATTATTGTCATCTGCAGAATCCCCACTGAGTTGGGCAGTGTTTTTCTCTTAGCTTTTCAATTGCATTTGAGCTTGCAATTTTCTGCACATTTCAGAGAGAAAAGACTAGAATTGAAGATAAATGGTTCAGCATGATGTTCCTTATCTTTACAAGGACAGAAGCTAAAGGTAAGAGAATCATGAATTTCCTCAGGCCATCTAACATTTTATTAATTAAGGACATATATTATTATTACTGCCGCCAAGCTGCCAAGAGGTTTCATTTAAGAATATCTGTCTAGAAGCATTTGACAACTCAAATGTTCACAGAGCCAACATTATTCCTGTGATAACTGAAAACAGCCCAGGACTTGATGCCAACATAGGCTTTGATATTTAATGAAAGTCTTACCTATTATTGAAATAGGCTTCCTAGCAAAACGTATTCTTCCTTTAATACCAACATATTTGCTTCTGCAACCTGCAGACCAGAGTCTTACCACATATTCAGCACCAAAGAACACCACTAAGACAATTTCCTGAAATTAAAGAAGATTATTTAGACTTATTGGTATATTCATTACACTTTTACAACAATTTGGTTATATTTCAACTACATGGAGAACAATTAAGGTAAACAAAGGTATAGGACTATGGTAAATATAATTAATAATATAATTGATTCCCCCTCCCATTTCTTTTAATATTCTACCTTTTGGCCTCAAAATTACAATCAAAATAACAAGGGACAGATTTTGAGGATGGGTGGGTGCAGGAAGAAAGAAAACCACCCCCTCCAGGTTATATCGACAGAAATAATTTGGTCAGTGCCAAGACACAGCCTGGGTCCCAGCCTCCTTCTCTACCACTGCCTCCAGAAGGAAGAATAGACACATACATGCACACAGTTGAAAAAACTCTTTAAGAATCACCCCTGCAAGCACAAAATGTCATTCATTAGTGGAGCCATTCTCTGATTGCATGACATCATGATGCCAGCTCTATCTCATACACATACACCAACAGAGACACAATTGGGAAGTCAGAGTATGGCAAACCATGAAAAGGCTGAGTGGCTGGTAGTGTGAAAGTAGTCCTCACATATAAGCTATGCCCCAAAGTTCAACTCATTGTATGTGGGCCATATATTTAATCCCTCCATTCATTGCACACTGAACAATGATCTAAGAAGGGCTACAGAAAGGTTGGGAGGTTAATTTGCTTCTGCTTAATCCATCAAGAAATTGAAGTGTTTTTCACGGGGGTGGGTGGGGGCTGTAGATTGTCTTTCCAAAACTAGGGAAATGTAAATATATGTTCAGCGAGCTGTCACCCACAGAACACCTACCAGATTTCTGCACTGCTGTACAAAACAGACCATGATATTACAGGTTTGGTTTTGCATCACTTCTTAAGTGACTAATGAAGCAGACCTGATCAAATATTAAAAATTGTCAATTCAAGGTTTATGAGTTTCATTTTACAATCTTCAACACATGATCCAAATTACAGGACATTAAGTTTCAAAACAGCATGAATGTAAATGTCATTATTACCTAACTTTTATGTTCCACCTGGCACTGGATGTCCATGCAAATGATGTAAAGAACTGCTTGCAGATATCAAAAGCTTCCCTTAAACATGCAAACTCAATTTAATAACACACCATCTCTTCACCTTACCCACATAACATTGGTTAGAAACCGAATACCAATGTATGCTTACGCAAGGAAAAGGGCATGTCTTGGTGGCAAACGTCTGCTCATTAATAAGGTGCTGGTTATGTTCCTAGGCATGCATCCAATCACATAATCGGGGACATCCAGGAATGCAACCAGCACCTTGTTAATGAGCAAGAATATGCTGCCAAGACATATGTAATTTCCCTAGTGTAAACATAAATCAGCAACAGGATCCTGGCCATTGACTTCCAATCCCAGAACATTTATGGGCATGATTGATTCATAGCTCTCTTGTGCATTCAAAATGTCACCTTCACATTATAAATACAATTTGTTTCTAAACACATGGGCCTGAATCTAATTGGTAATCCTAACTAAAGCTAACCCATTAAATCAGTGGCTGAAATCCTGTTGTTTTATGTAGGAAGGAGCCTCATGGTGCAGTGGTTAAACTGCTGTACTGCAGCCAAAACTCTGCTCATGACCCAGGGTTCAATCCCAGATAGCCAGCCCAAGGTTCACTCAGCCTTCCATACTTTTGAAGATGGTAAAATGACTACCTAATTCACTGGGGGGCAATGTGTAGCCTGAAACTTGTCAAACTGCCCAGAGAGTGCTTAAGTGCTATGGGGCAGTATATAAGCAGCACACTTTGCTTTTTCTTTAGTAAGTCACACTAAAGTAGCCCCACTGAATCACTGTTTATTTGGTGAGTCTATTCCTCCACATGTCCCATTGCTTCAAATGGGCCTACTCCTATTGTGTGTGTGTGTTCTGTACCATCAAGTCAGAATCAACTTATAGCAACCCTAATATACTAAAGTAAATCATGACTACAGAAGTTCCATTGGAATCAATGGAACTTAAGGATGAGTTGACCCACCAAGTCTGATTCAATCCACTGATTCAATGGGCCTAACTCTAGTGTGACTTACTAAGCTTGGCAACAGGATTTCAGCCATTGGGATTTACTGAACTGTTGAGTCATCATTCAGCTAATGATTCTGTGAAAGAATCTATAGATTCTGTGTTTATTGGACTCTATAGCAGCCATTCTCAATGGGAGATATATATGGCCCCCTGGAGGGCCCTGGAATATTTGAAGTGGGTCACAGACTGGAAACAATTCTTCACACAGCACTTTACAAGGTTTATTGAGAATATATATATATATATTCTCAATAAACCTTGTAAAGTGCTGTGTGAAGAATTGTTTCCAGTCTGTGACCCACTTCAAATATATATATATGTGTGTATACACACACACACACACACACACACACACACACACACACACACACACACACACACACACACACACATATATATATATATATATATATATATATATATATATATATATATATATATATATATATATATATATATATATATATATATATATATATATATATATATATATATATATATATATATATATATATATATATATATATATATATATATAAAATGGGAGATATATATGGCCCCCTGGAGGGCCCTGGAATATATATATATAGTGTTTATGGCCAGGGTCAAAAACAAAAAAAGGTAGAGAATGGCTGCTCTATAGCATCATCTATAAAACTAATTTCAATACATTTATTTTTCCCTCCTGCTATACCTCCTTGTCCCACAAGGTGGCTACAGAAGACAATAAATGTGTCTTTAACAGCAAACGTTCATATATATTATCCTATTTAGCAAGTCTAGGTCAATATGTATTTTGTTTATTATTTATTTATTATTTTATTTATTTAACTTATATGCCGCCCACACTACCCAGAGGTCTCTGGGCGGCTTACAACATTTAAAATACAATAAAAAGACAAAACAATTAAAATGCAATTAAAATATATACTCTAAAAAATTGCCATCGGACCCACAGCTGATATCATTTCAATTAAAAGCCTTCTGGAACAGGAAGGTTTTGACCTGGCGCCGAAATGTCATCAGCGTCGGCGCCAGACGAATCTCAGTCGGGAGGGCATTCCATAGTCTGGGGGCAGCTGCCGAAAAGGCCCTTTGTCTACAAGCCATCCCTCTTACCTCCTTGAGGGACGGCTCTTTCAAAAGGGCCCCCTGGCTAGATCTTAACTGCCGGGTAGGTTCATATGGAAGGAGGCGGTCCTTCAGGTATCCAGGGCCCAAGCCGTTTAGGGCTTTATATGTCAAAACAAGCACTTTGAATTGGGCCCGGGCAGCAACTGGTAGCCAATGTAACTTAAATAGAATCGGCTTGATATGGTCCCTAGCGGCCCCACCACTCACCAGCCGCGCAGCTCGATTCTGGACCAGTTGCAGTCGCCGGACCGTCTTCAAAGGCAGCCCCACGTAGAGCGCATTGCAGTAATCTATGCGAGATGTTACCAGTGCGTGTGTAACTGTCATGAGACTCCGCTCGTCCAGGTAGGGCCGTAGCTGGTATAATTTCCGCAGCTGAAGGAAGGCGCCTCTGGCCACCGAGTCCACCTGGGCTTCCAGTGTTAGACTGGGGTCCAGGAGCACCTCCAAGCTGCGGACCCTGTCCCTTAGGGGGAGTGTAACCCCATTCAGGGCAGGGAAATGGCCCTCCAGCCTGTCCGGTGAAGCACCCACTAACAGCACTTCCGTCTTGTCTGGATTGAGTTTCAATTTATTAACCCTCATCCAGTCCATTATCAGGTCCAGACACGAGTTCAGCACAGAAACCGCCTCACCTGGATTGGTGGAAAACGAGAGGTAGAGCTGAGTATCGTCAGCATATTGCTGACTCCTCAGCCCAAACCTCCTGATGACCTCTCCCAGCGGTTTCATGTAGATGTTAAACAGCATGGGGGACAGTATTGAGCCCTGAGGAACCCCATGACATAAATGCCATGGGACAGAGCAACTGTCCCCCAGCACCACCCTCTGGACACGGTCAGCCAGGAAGGAGCGGAACCACCGTAAAGCGGTGCCCCCAACTCCCAACCCAGCCAGCCTATCCAGAAGGACACCATGGTCGATGGTGTCGAAAGCCGCTGAGAGGTCCAGGAGTATCAACAGGGTCACACTCCCCCTGTCTCTCTCCCGGCAAAGGTCATCATACAGGGCGACCAAGGCAGTCTCCGTACCAAAACCCGGCCTGAAACCCGATTGAAATGGATCCAGAAAATCCGTTTCATCCAGCAGCGCCTGGAGTTGCCCGGCCACAACCCGCTCCAACACTTTGCCCAAATAAGGGAGGTTCGCCACTGGTCGGTAGTTAACCACCAGCCTTGGGTCCAGGTTAGGCTTTTTAAGGAGTGGACGAATTACCGCCTCTTTCAAGGTGGTAGGGACCACTCCCTCTCTCAAAGAGGCGTTCACGGCCTCCTGGACCCAGGTGCGAACCCCCCTGGCAGATCTTCCAATTAGCCAAGATGGGCAAGGGTCGAGCGGAGTGGTGGTAGAACGGACAGATCCAAGCACCCTGTCCACATCCTCAGGTCTCAACAATTGAAACTCATCCATTAATACTTGACCTAAGCACGGCACACTGGACACATCCTCTGATTCTGCAGTAACGGTGGAGTCCAACCCACTGCGAATCTGAGCGATTTTCCCCTCAAAATGAATAGCAAACTCATCACAGCGAGCTGATGAGCAGTCTGGGACCTCCACCGGATTTCCCGGTTGAAGAAGATCCCGGACCACCCGAAACAGCTCTGCTGGACGACATTCTGAGGAAGCAATACGGCTGGAGAAATATTGCCGTTTCGCCAGCCGTATTGCCACGAAATAGGCCCGATAATGGGCTCTAAGTCGTGTTCGATCGGACTCCCAGCGGGATTTCCTCCACCTGCGCTCCAGCCGTCTCCCCTCTCGCTTCATCGCCCGCAGTTCAAAAGTATACCAAGGAGCTGTCTGGGCTCTGCGTGCAGGGAGAGGGCGCTTAGGCGCAATCGTGTCAACTGCCCGGGTCGTCTCCCTATTCCATAGGGTGACCTGAGCTTCGACAGGAGCGCCGACCATATCAGACGGATAATCCCCCAGAGCGTTCAGGAAACCATCTGGATCCATTAGTCTCCGAGGGCGGATCATCTTAATAGATCCCCCACCCTTGCAGAGGGAAGAAGAAGCTAATAGACTAAACTTGACCAGGAAGTGGTCTGACCATGACAATGGGGTCACAACCAGCCCCTCCACATCCAAACCACCATCTTCCAGTCCCGTTGAGAAAACCAGGTCCAGGGTATGGCCCTTCTCATGTGTTGGGCCGATGACACATTGAGACAGCCCCATGGTTGTCATGGCGGCCATGAAGTCCTGAGCCGCCCCAGTCAAGGCAGCCTCGGCATGGATGTTGAGGTCCCCCAGCACCAACAGCCTGGGAGTCCTCAACACCAGGTCCGAGACCACCTCCGTCAGCTCAGGCAGGGAGACTGTTGGTACGCAGCAGGGTGGGCGGTACACCAACAGAATCCCTAATCTGTCTCCCAAGCCCAACACACAATACAGGCCCTCAAGACCTCCTCTCAAAGGGATAGGGAGCCTGGTCAAGGAGATAGAACTCCTATAGACTATAGCAACTCCCCCTCCCCGACCCTCTGAGCGACATTGGTGCTGGACCGAGTACCCAGGTGGACACAGCTGGGAGAGGGGAACACCACCCTCTTCTCCCACCCAGGTCTCAGTAATGCACGCCAGGTCAGCACCCTCATCCAGAATTACATCATGGATGAGGGCAGTCTTATTTTGTACTGACCTGGCGTTCATCAACAGCACCGTGTGGTGCTGTTTAATGTCAGCTTAGCCTTCAACAGCAGATTGCTTCTACTAAGAAGAGTGATAAGGAATTTTCCCTGTTAGGTGATAGACAATGACACAACTGATGTTCCTCATGAGGAAGAAATCCCAGAAACATAGACACAATGCTTCTGGACAGAAATGAAAATAGATAATATTATTGTTAAGATGCTTATGAGCTCTGTAATTGGATCATATAAACTGGATCATATTGAATTATTTGTTTAAAAAAAATCCTCTGTTTTATGAATGTGGGATATTGTGCTTCTGTATCAATGATTCAAATGCCAGGAAATGGTCTGACATTGTTGCACAATATCATGCCCACATTGCCAGCAGGAAAAAGGATGCCAACCTTTACATAGGAAAGGGCAGCCTGAACGTTGGCAACATCAATGGCAGCAGTCAAGATGGTCTACAGGATACACTGTTCTGCTCACTGTGTTTCACAAAGTGACATGAAGAAATAGAAAATCCCAGAAGCTGACTCCTTTTTTCATCAGTTAACCACTTCTCAAACAGCAGTAGTCACGGCTGTTTTTTGAGCATAAGAGAGTACCCTGTAGACCATCTTGACTGCTTCCATTGCTGTTGTCAACATTCAGGCTGCCCTTTGCTATGTGAAGCTTAACATCCTTTTCCCTGCTGGTAATGCAGGAAACCCTTCAGACAGGGTTTTAGGAGAGGAGAGGAAACTGAAGGATTCTTATATCCTGGTAGGCACTATACTTCATCCAAGGATAAGAGATATTATTCTTCTGATGTGTGTAATAATTTTTTCTTATTGATTAATGTGCTTATGATTCTTTTTAGATAAATGACATTTAGTTTTTATTATATATTAGTGGCTAGAATTTTATATTTTTGACATACTGCTTTTTGGTCTTAATTAATAAGCCTTTAAAATATATGAATGAAGTCTTGTGCTACTCCATTTTCCTGTTCAAAAGCAGGGTACAATATCCAGAATTTCAAAGTGCAAATATATCATTTGAGTTCCTCAAACTAACAAACACAGTTGATGAATCCACAGAAGTCACATTTTCCCTTAGGGTCTGTTCTGAGTAGGGAAGGATCTAAGAAGAGGTGATTTGTTAGAACCCTAAATCCAACAATTCCGTGAGTTTTCTCTAGTTGATTCTGTCAATTTGATTTAGGCCATGACTTGGATTTGTCTCTCAAAACTCTTCCGTAGACTGTGAGTTGTAGTTTAAACACAGAACAAAGTCAGGATTTTAATAAAAATGGTATGGTGTGATACGACATGGTATGGTATATGATTTACTATCAAGTCACTTCTGAGTTAGGGCAACCTAACAGGGTTTTCAAGGCACATGAGATGCCCAAAGAGTGGTTTACCACTGTCATTGCTCAGTGAGTTTCCATGGCCAAGAGGGGAGCTGAACCCAGATCTCTTGAGTCCTAATCTGATGCTCTATCCCTTATGCCACCCTACTTCTATGAAAATGGGCTTTACCCCCAAACCCTTCAATTGTAAGAAGTTACATAATAAAAGGAACAGGCATAAATGTTCTTAATCACTGCTGTATGTAAAACAATGTGGAAGTGTAAGTAATGGAACTTGATACAATGCTTGACAGAATAGGCTGGGACTGAACAATGCACTCTGGAAGGACGTTTTTTCAGTTGTCCTGGCTCAAGTCTATGAAAAGGAAGAGATTTGCTTACATACTTCATATGCATTAAACCTGCTGAAGAACACTATGGCCTTCACTAGGAACTAGTTTTGCTGAAGAATCAGATTTACTAGGCAGTGTGAGACAGCAGACCAAAACCTTAAGGAACACAAATGCTTGCTGCCATCATCACAGGTGCTGCTCATCTGTACCTTCTCTCCACTGATAGGTGAAGGGCCAGATGGCACCAGGAGGCAGGCTGGATTTGGTCCTTATTTGACACCAGTATAAGCTCCATAATAAAAACATCACATGGGTGGCAATCTTTTTTTAAAGGCAATATCACATCTTGTTTAAAAAAAACCAATATAAATATCTATTATGCTCTTTATGCAAAACAATGAATGCTTTTTTTCAGTGTAAACTTTCTTAGTCATGGCAAGAATCTACAGCAATTTTTACTCCTAAACTAGAAAAAAAAAATCCTGCCACTGCTGAATCTCATAAACAGATAGCTTTGCTAAATTGTGGTCATAAAATATAGACCTTTGAAAAAGGTAAGCATAAATGCGCTGATTATAATCAGACAAGTTGTCTTGTAGAAGTTAGAAAATACTGTAAATAAACTCAAATAACAGAAACTGGAGAGAAGAACTTCATTGTTAATTGCTGGAAAAAGCATGAAATAAAGCAGAACCAGTACATTCAGAATAGGCAGAATCATTTGTTTGTGGGGAATGGTATACACTTTCTAAGTGGATTCAGAGGATTTAGAGAAATCAGTTTCCAAGGGTTGTTGGAAGAAACATTTTGGAACCATTGCAGTTAAGAAGAGAGACCCAGCAGGTGTGTCGACTATTACCTCTTTTGTTCGCTTTAGAAATTGATGAGTACATAGATGGCTGTTGCCATAATGAATGATAATTATTTTACCAGTCAAGCTCCATAGACCAGTACAGAAAATGCAGTAGAGGACACACTGGTGATGGGGCTTCAACCATACTCAAGTCTGAAACCTTTTCTATAGCTTTATTTCAAAGTTGTACTCAGTTTAAAAAACAATGCCAGTAATACCTACCAGAGGCTTATTTCTAGGTAAGGGGGCACAGAATCAGCTTAACATCTAGCTATAAGAATCAGTTTTGCATCTGGAGTTTTCAAGGAAGTATCCATATTAGTCTGTACAACCATATCCATATAATTTTTCAATGGAATAAAAAAACCCAAAACATTGTGGGACTTTAAAGACTGTTATATTTCAATGTGAGCTTTCATGCTACTTCACACCTCATAGGAACTGCAGGACTATCCACTGAAACCAGGATATCTATGTTATCCGTATACTTACTGTTAATTACTTGTGCCAATAGTGTATTTGTCATTTTGCTAATCCATTTCCTGTGCTATCCTGTATATACCTGTGGTTTTGCTTCAGTCTAATATATCTGAAGAAGTGGCTGTGTCCACAAAAGCTCTCACTGAAATTTAATAGTCTCTAAGGTGCCACAACATTTTTAATTTTTATTTCATTTATTTTTTTAAAAAAATGCTTTAATATATGCTTATAATTATCTGAATTATCTGAATAGATGAGCACTGAGGTTCACTGTCAAGGCAAAGTCAAGACATTTCCCTGTCTGCTACACAGAACATGATGGTGCTCCACTTCCACTCCACAAAAAAAATGTAACAGAACTGGTGATCAAATCTTTTCCCAACAAAAGTGGTGAGAACCACCTTCCACCATACTTGAAATCAGCAGACTAGCTTAGGGGCTGCAGAGCTTGCCATGTCACAGATCTGGCTGAGATTGACAAGTTAACCATCCCTGCTCCAACACAACAGATTAATTTCCATATTAGGAATGTGTAATTTAGAGGCCAATGTCACATCTCCATGAGCAAAAAAGAAAAAGAAAAAAAAAGAGTCCCATTAATAATTACTTAAAAGTCTTAGGTTGCAAATACACAGTGAAGGAAATGCACATTTGATGTGAAATTGCACTGAGAAGTTTAGGTTTTCCTGGGTCTGTTTGAATGGGTCACACAGGAAAGCCTTGGTTGCAGCTTGTTAATATAGCTCTCTTGTAGCCAGCAGGTGGTGTAGCTTCAGAAGAGATGCTTAATAAGCTGTAAAGAATGAGAGATTGCTGATTCCTTCCTTGTTTCCTTTTTGAATTTCTGTTTGCATCATGTGGTCAATGGGAAAAATGCAAGTCAGCTTGCCACAAACCCATAGTATTTCCCAAATTTTTCCAGTGTAGTTGCACCTTTATTCTCAAGAGAATACAAAACTGTAGCCTCATAGTACAAGCCTTGACATGGCTACTCAAGGGCAAGACCCACTTAATGCAATAGGACATGTTACTGTGTAGATGATCTTGCAGGAGTGACTTAACAAATTAATAATAGTGACTTAACAAATTAATAATTTCAGTTTTAGCCTTGGCTAGTTCAACTTTTCATCCAAGATTTAAACACAGTATTACATTACAGCCATTTTATTCAATACCTAGATCACTTACCATCCAGAACAGTGTCCCAGTGGCAAATTCTGCATAATGTTCTATAGTGGACAGAACACTGAAAATTAAACAAACCAGCACCAATAGAAATCTGGAAAAACAAAAAGAACAAAAAAGAAAGAAAAATGTAGTCATTGATGAGGGAAAAAAAACACAAATCACTTTCAATCATATTTCACATACAGTATTCAGTTTTACAGCCTTGCTGCATCATAAGCAAAAACGTAATGTGGAACTCTGAAAAGCATTAAAGGTACACCCTACTTAATCTTTCAAAGAAAAACAAAATTTTAAAATAAACCCCCAAAGTGTCCTTGCTGTAGGCAACATGATTGCTGGCCATAGCAAAAAAACAACAAAACCCTCAAGTTCCAGATCCTGGAGAATGTTGCTGGATCAAGAATACAGCTAGAACTGAAGTATTGTGAATACGTCCTCTACAGACATTGGTCCCATAGGCCCTGACAATGAAGATATTTGGGACTCTGAATCATAATTTCATTTTTATGGATTACAGGTTCATCTGCATCTTTTGTTTGGTAATTTTATGGCACTTCCACCGTTACTGTTTACACTGAGTTGCTTTTACTGTGGTTAGGAACCAAGTTGTCAATATGCTAGTTAACCCTATAATCTGGTAGACAGTACAGCAAGAAGTTTACCTGTGATGTTAGAGACACGATACGTTGCTCATTTTCTTGTATGTCTTTAGAACTGGAAGATTATTACAAAATGATGTCGTTAACATTTTCATCTGGTGAGACTTGGTGATGGATATTTTTGCATCTTGTTATTCTAGTACAGTAATTGGGCAGTTCAGTTTTTCACTTTGTATTTGTCCATCATTTACTCTTTGTTTATGTCTAATTGCAGACCACTGAAGAATACATATAGTCAAAACATATTTGGCTTTGACTTATTTCTGAAGTTGGCCTTGAATTATTTTTATACCATTTGTTTACTGTGCTGTGTATTCTTAATAAGGTTTCATCAGACATAGAAGAGTTAACAGAAAAGGAAAAGTTAATGGAAAAGTTCAGTTAATTGTTACTGAGTTTAAAAGTCTAAGCCAATTAAACTTGAAGAGGCAAATTTTGAAACATTAAATTGATGTTAAGTTGCCATTTAAGTTCAAGTTTTTGCAATAAAACTTGACTAGAAAAAGATTATGGAAATCTCTCCCACTATTTTACTTCACTCCCTCATCACTCTTGCCATTTTTAGTCTAAAAATTAGCCTCCTTTTCCTTTTTCAGTATCATGATAAATTCAACAGCAGACAGACACTTCTAAATGCACTATTCATAGTACCTAAACATGGACTAGTTGCCATCATTTATCCTGTCCGATAAGCATCTTCCTTAATGTGTGTCAGAATTTTATTATTTTTCAAATATTTAGAGGCATTTCTGATTGTCATTCATTATGATCATAATTCTGTACAGCTGGAAAGCAGAGCTAACTCCTGATACTGAGAAAATCTGTTCATTGCCTTGCATTCTGTGGCAATGACAACTTCCTTTCAGCCTTGTTAGATACTCATAGCCTAGATACTTAGGCTGCAGAACAATATTCATTTACCTTCTCAGGTCCCATAAACCCCACTAAACTCAGTGGAACCAACTTCTGAGTAATATACAGGACTGTGCTTTATGTTGTTGTTGTTTAGTCGTTAAGTCGTGTCCGACTCTTCGTGACCCCATGGACCAGAGCACGCCAGGCCCTCCTGTCTTCCACTGCCTCCCGGAGTTGGGTCAAATTCATGTTGGTAGCTTCGGTGACACTGTCCAACCATCTCATCCTCTGTCGTCCCCTTCTCCTCTTGCCTTCACACTTTCCCAACATCAGGGTCTTTTCCAGGGAGTCTTCTCTTCTCATGAGATGGCCAAAGTATTGGAGCCTCAGCTTCAGGATCTGTCCTTCCAGTGAGCACTCAGGGTTGATTCCCTTCAAAATGGATAGGTTTGTTCTCTTTGCAGTCCAGGGGACTCTCAAGAGTCTCCTCCAGCACCACAATTCAAAAGCATCAATTCTTCGGCGGTCAGCCTTCTTTATGGTCCAGCTCTCACTTCCATACATCGCTACTGGAAAAACCATAGCTTTGACTATGCGGACCTTTATCGGCAAGGTGATGTCTCTGCTTTTTAAGATGCTGTATAGGTTTGTCATCGCTTTCCTCCCAAGAAGCAGGCGTCTTTTAATTTCGTGGCTGCTGTCACCATCTGCAGTGATCAGGGAGCCCAAGAAAGTAAAATCTGTCACTGCCTCCATATCTTCCCCTTCTATTTGCCAGGAGGTGATGGGACCAGTGGCCATGATCTTCGTTTTTTTGAACTTCAGAGCTGGAAGGGACCCTCTGGATCATTAAGTCCAGCCGCAAACCAAGGAGGCCCATTGGGGAACTGAACTTCCAAGCTCTGGCTCCGCGGCCAGAGACCTAAACCATATATGTGCCACTTCTCTACATGTTTGGTCACCCTGAAAAATCAGTGTTTCTGCTCATGTGGAAAAGCTTTACATTTCCTCTTCAGATTGTCCTTCTTCACATGGAGACAGTGATAAGCATAGGATGGAGCTAGAATACCTCTGTATATGGAACCTGAATACAGAAAAAGAGCTCCACTCTAATTCATTAACCTAAAATGGGACAAATGTGAATCATTGTGTTCATGCTAATGTTTAACACTGTTAGCATAAAATTAATTAATTCATATTCATTATATTAAATATTAATTCATCATATAGGGATGAGAAATAACTTTGTTGCATTCAACTATCCTGACAAAAATAGACTCTTTTGCACCTTCCAGGATTCACTGCAGAATGATGTTCTCATGTCTGGGTGTCATAATGGGAAAAATCAGAGCTACAAACAAGCTTTTTAAAAAGTAATTTGTGAGTTGTATCTCAATGTTGTTTTTCAAAGCAACTTGTTGCTTTTACTTTTTTTGTTTTTGTTTTAAAGCACCTTATCACCATTAAAACGAGACTGTTGTGCTATGTGAGAGTTTTAGGTCTTCCTAAGAGTTCTAGTTCTTTGGGAGGCATGTCCCATAGAACCTAATAGGCAATGATACTACCGTGCACCTTCCAAAGAATTCTGGCAGTTTCCTTGTTTCTGAAAGTAGAAATAGCAGCAGTGATGGAGGTAAATAACTGGAAATTGGGTCTACAGGCCTGGCTCTCCCAGAATTCTACCTGGGAACTCTTGGAGAATTGGGGGGGGGGGGTTGTAGTCCAAAAATACAAAATAGCACACCCCTAACACCTGTTATTATCTAAATAATGTATGATTGATGTGTTACTTTTTAATTACTTTTATATTTAAAAAACACTTAAAATATTAAAATGGCCTCAAATCCCATGAAATGCTCCCAAAGCAATGATTTTAGAAAGAATTAGTTGTACTTTTTTTTAAAAAAAAGTAATAATGATAACTATGATTGCATTTGTTTTAAAAATAGTGTTGCCTGTATTGCCCCTCCCCCACTCCCCGTAATATATTATGGTAATGTTAGTTGTAATATATTTCATGTATTTTCTAGGAAAATACATGTCTCCAGTAGCATCCTGCCTCCACTCTAAATCTAG
The DNA here is from genome assembly GCA_037013535.1 of Intellagama lesueurii. Classification (NCBI taxonomy): domain Eukaryota; kingdom Metazoa; phylum Chordata; class Lepidosauria; order Squamata; family Agamidae; genus Intellagama; species Intellagama lesueurii. The sequence continues at coordinate 96,446,597 of JBAJHW010000005.1, forward strand.
GGGCACTGGTGCCTTGGCACAGGATGACTCAAACACCAATCTAAGAACCTTATCAATCCACCAGAGCAAAACCACTGAAACAATCATAATAACATAAAAATGAACAAGCAGTAGTATTATACAGAAGCATCTTATGGAAGCAAATGATGCATGCACAAAGTCTGAAGATGAAAACCAGTACAGTACTGTGAACTCTTCAGAGAAACAAGCAGTTAGCTAGTAAAGATCCCAAAACACTGAGATAGATAGATAGATAGATAGATAGATAGATAGATAGATAGATAGATAGATAGATAGATAGATAGATAGATAGATAGATAGATAGATAGATAGATAGATAGATAGATAGATAGATAGATAGATAGATATAAAGTATAGACACCAAGATTTACTTTCTAATCCTGGGGCACATTTTATCAGCAGCCTCCCCAATCATTATGTTTTGGGACAGGGACTGTGGAATAAAACTCATGATTCTAGCTTCCTTTCTCTTAGCTGAATAGAGTGAGAGACTGAGAGAGAGACTGAGAATAGTATTGAGTTAGGATTTAGGGAGTTATGAGCTCTAGTTTTGCTGTTTCTACCTTGCTTTAGCTGTATTAATAATCTTCAAGATAGTGTGCATTGGGAAAGAGGAGACTTTGCAGCACACCGCTATTCTTAAAAGTCTTCAATTAATTTTTGTACCTCCTTAGTCTGAGTAACAGTTCTTCTGCAGCTTTGTAGCTTTCATACTAGGGATGACTCTAAGATGTGTGCCATTTTCATACAGACTGCTCCCTCACAAAAAAGGAGGGTAAAGTAAAAGGGGAAGCAAATTATCCCTCTTTCAGTTCAAAAGTTTAGGGCTCCTTTGGACAAATACTACTGAATTTACTTGAACTTCACAGATTCCTTCCTTCCTTCCTGTTCGATGGTCTGTGCTGGTATGATTTGAACCTGAACAAGTGTTCAGAATTTGACCCATGCTCTCTGGGAAAACTAAAATGGAAAGAGTTCAAAATATAGTAGCATATCATTGTGAGATGAGGGGAAAGAATTGCTATGCTTGTCTTTAAAGGGTTTACACTCTGCGCTCTTGCTGGGATGGGACAGGAGCTATTTTCTCAGCTTCTTAAGTAACAAAGTACGAAAGAGAAGAGTTCAAAGTCAAAAGAAAGCTATGCAAAATGTTAGAGGCATAAAGGAGGATCATCATATCATGAAGAACACCAAGAAGGATCAGTGACACTTTTGCAGTTTGGATATCCATACTATATAAAGAGGCAGGCAGGCCACAGCTTTATGAAAAACAAAACCTCTCAGTTGCAATGGTGATGTGGACACTTTGCTACAAATGACTAAGGCTTCTGTGAGTATAACAAGGCATAATTCCCTCAACTCAGTCCTCTCCTGTTTTGAACAATTTAACTAAGTGTGTTTTGTCAAGAGCAAAACAATTCTGTTTTACATGTTACTCAGGAAACCAGGCCATGCTATTCTGTGAAAAGCATCACTAAAGTGTTCCGAGTCTCTGTTAACTCCCAGGAATGGTAATTTTAAACAGATATGGTGTTAACTACTTTAACAGAAGATTCAGTGTGGATAAATATATTTGGAACCAACAGCTTCAAATATGCTAACAGCAGCACAAAGGCAATCTGTTATTAGTATAACAAGCTGTGCAATTACAAATTAGGGTCAAGCAAAAAAGGTCAGCTGGTTTTAATCCGAGGATCACAGCTGGTTTGCAAAAAAAAAAAAAGAGAGTAAATCCTAGGCCACAGCAAGCTCAGATCCATGATTTTTGCATAATATAAGATCCAAACTTTTGGGGGAGTTGGAGTAAAATGGTTCATGCTTAAAAGGTTTTTATCTTTAGTGCAATCTATTTTATTTCGTACTTGAGTGATCCTTCCATTCACACTGATTGGTGTGTTCCCCCCCCCCACTCCATAAGAAGGCTCTAGAGAAGTCTCTGGATTTCTTCAATAAGTCCTCCTTTCAAGTAATGACACTCCCCTTCTCTGCCTTTTCCCACAACCATTATTCTGGGGGCTGCAGCAACTTTTTTATTTTTATTAAATTAAATTTATTTTATTTTAAATATTTTTACTCTGTCTTTTACTTAAAAAATTGAGCCAAGGTGGCTTGCATAGTTAAAAACACAATATTAAAACCTAAAAACAGTAAATTATTCAAATATTTAAAAAGAAATAATAACATTATATTTAAAATGTTTGGTAAAAGCGTTACTAAAAACAGATTTAGAAGCACCAAAATACAAAGCTCTCCCAGACAGCCAGTCACAAAGGAAAAGTCTGCCTGAAGAGAAAGGTCTTTGTCTGCTTGCAAAAGGACAGCAACAATGTGGCCAGCATGGCTTCCTGTGGAAGGGAGTTCCAGAGTCTGGGAAGAGTGACAGAGAAGGCCTCTCCGGTGTTCCCACCAAGAGCACCTGTGAGGACCAAGAGAAAGGCCTCCCCTGATGATCTTAACACACAGGCAGGCTCATAGAGGGAGATGTAATTTTTGAGATAGCTTGGACCCAAGCCATTGAGGGATTTAGAGGTTAAAGCCAGCACTTTGAATTGTGCCCAGAAATGGATCAGTGGAGTTATGTGATCCCTGTAACCAGCACCAGTTAGCAATCTGGCTGCAGCATTTTCGTCCTGCTGAAGTTTCTGAGCAGTTTCTAAAGGCAGCCCTACGTAAAGTCCGTTACTGTAATCCAGCTGGGATATAACTAAGACATGCGTCATTGTGGCCAAGTCAGACCTTTTCAAGAACAGGCACAGCTGGCTCACCAGTTTTAACCATGCAAAGGCACTCCTAGTCTCTGTTGAAACCTGGGCATCCAGGCTCAGAGATTAATCCAGGAGCACTCCCAAGCTGTGCACCTGTGTTTTCAGAGCAAGTGTAACCCCATCCATCACAGGCTGCAACCCTATTCCTTGATCTGCTTTTTGACAGAGTAGCACCTCTGTCTTGTCTGGATTAAGTGTCAGTTTATTCGCCCTCATCCAGTCTATTACTGACACCAGACACTGATCTAGGGCTGAAACATTTTCCTTGGATTTAGATGGAAAGAAGAGATCTAGTATGAATGTCGTCCACATACTGGTGACAGTGAACCTCCAAACTCTGGACAACCTCTCCCAACAGTCTCATGTAGATGTTAAATAGCATAGGGGATCAAACAGAAATCTTGAAGGACACCAATGCCCAGGGTGTTGAATAGCATCACCTTCTGAGTTCTCCCCTCCAGGAAAAGCAGGAACCACTGTAAAACAGTGTCCCCAAGTCACATCCAAAAGAGGCAGGCCAGAAGGATACCATGATTGATGATATCAAAAGCTGCTGTGAGGTCCAGCAGAACAAACAGGGACAGACTCCCCTGTCCAGTTCCTGATGTAGATCATCCACCAAGGGGACCAAAGCATTCTCCATCCCATAACCAGGTCTGAAGCCAGATTAAGTGGATCTAGATAACCTGTCTCATTCAGGAACACCTGGAGCTTAAAAGCCATGGCCCACTCTAGACTGGCCAATAAATAATATCATAGAATCCAAGGAGGACTTTTTCAACAATAGTCTTCCTAATGCCTCCTTTAAGCATGGATCCTACCATGGATCCTACCTTCCTGCACGGAGGCATTCAACACTTCTCCTATCCACTCAGCCAGTCCCTTTCTGGCAGCTTTTACGAGTATAAGCCAGGAAGGGCAGGGGTCCAGCAGAGATGTGGTTGCCTTCACCTCTCCAAGGGACCTGTCCACAACATAGGCTGTAATTCTCCACCCACATTCCTGGGAGTAAACCCTACTGAACTCAGTGGGACTAGGAGATGATATTATAGGACTGCACTCTTGTTCGTTTTCCCAGGTTAAATCTAAAAAAGATTTATAACATTATTTCCTTCTCTCTTGAATAATACATTCTTTTAGTAATTTTTAGTACATGATTTACAGCAAATTTGAAGCCTGAGATAACAACATAATTAATCAAAAATAATCAGATCAGAGTCCATATAAAAACAAAATCATAGGCTGAAATAGTCTGTGTTTTCAATTGATACCAAACGTGCCCACCATAAGCAAATTGTAAATAACCACATACAACACTTACGCATGTTTCAGTGTTCAACAGAAACATTATTTTCTTTACTGGACACACTATGAGCACTCAATTATATTGTTAGGTAATCTATGAATACCTTGAGAAGAAACAGTAAATTCATACAGATTAATCTTTAGTTTGTAGAGATGGGGAAAGTTACTTAAAACTCCCGGAATATCAATTATAGTGTCACCTCAGGCTATATATTCAGTGGGGGGAATTTATGAAGGGGAGTGGCCCTGCCAACAGAGATATTCTGGGAGTAATTTTTTCCATCTCCATTTGTGTAATCTGTTCCTGAGCATGTTAGCATAGAAATAAGTCCCACTGTCACATTTTCTAGTGAAAGATCCTTACCCTTCCTCCCTTCTCAGCATTCTTCACAATCTACCCCTCCAGAAAAACCCAATGAAAGACAGAAGAAAGCAGGGCTGCTGTGCAGGCCCCTGGTCACTTCAATCCCCCTCCATCAACCTGGGATGCTTAAATCACATACCGTTCTTAGCTAAAATTCCAAGGAAACAGTAAGAGCCTCCCCTCCCTGTGCAAGATGCTTCTAAGAACTTCTGCTTGTTATATGAAACAAAACTTGCTTGAGAAACTGACAAGAGACCAGCCTTCTAAGACTGAAACCTAATACCTGCTTACCTGGGAAGAAGTCCTCTAACTTGAGGATAATGACTTCTGAACATACATATAAATTTGTAGGGCTGTGGTATAAGGACCAATTTTGTTAATTTAAAAGCAGTTTAGGTACTGTATGGGATAAGGAAAAACAATATATTTCTCCTAGGTCATAAGCAGGCATTAGAGATAGCTTTCAACTGGAAGAGAAAAAAAAAATCTTAGGTGGGAACATCTGAATGTAATGGCTTCTCTCACTTCTCGGATTATGCAAATTAGTTTGCTTTGTTTTGTTGACTGGTCTTCAGAATTTAAACACTGATTTCCTTTAAAGTCTGATTTCACAAACATGGCAAGACTACTTCTATGCCTCTCTGGAAGGTTAATGTGCTTTCAGCACTAATTATGAATGGTCTCTAACTTCTGTTTGTGCCCCTACAAGTAAATTCTAATAAATTCAATGGAACTTTTCACTTCCAAGTCAATGTGCAATTAGAGATTATTTGCCTTTCAACAGAAAAAGCCCTGGCCATGATAAGTGCAGTATCCAGTGAGATGTTGTTCAGACAGGTTACTTTCTCTGTCTCAGGGAATGATCCAATAGAAAATGTAATGACTGGACAAAGCCCAAGTCAACTCAGGCAATTTGCTAGCAACGCAGTATGTATTCACCTGAGAGGAAACTGAAGGTAAGCCTCTCAGGAAACCCAGTCATCTCCATCCCGCTCCAAATATCAAATCCAACCTACAATATAGCAGTCTTTAATTAAAAACAGCAACACAAACAGCAGATACTATTTCACTGGAATGTGTGCAATCATAATACTATAACATAATCATCACACATTACATTTTGTGAAGTAACATAAGCAAAGCTAACTGGTACTTGCTCATAGGAGGTGGCAATTTAGACTGCACATAGACACAAAGGAAACAAGCTGGGGACCTCAGGTCCCACTGTAATTTCACATGCAATGTCGTGCAAGGTTGAGGAAAGTGTGCCATAGGCTGGATGTAGCTCAATGGCATATAATAAGTATTCCAACTTGTGAACTTGTTTTATTGCATGAGCACATGATCTTTGCACATATGATCTTTGCAATCTTTGAAACCACTCCTGGATACCACAAAGGTTAAATATGTTCAATTTTCTATTTCAGCCCAAAATTCCACAGTCAGCAACCTGCATGTGACTCTGCATGTAACTCTGTGATCCTAATTGGGGGATTTTTTTTTTTTTTTTTTGACAGAATGATTTAGCCCCAACCTAAAAATAGTATTTCTCAGAATGCATGTTGGAATTTAAGATAACTCTTTCCAAACAAATAAAAAGGATAAGTGAAGGTCTAACATGAGCTAATGATTACACAGAGTAAAGTGGTGTTATTTAGCTTGCTAACTGTTTTTAGTATCACTAACCAAGACACATATTGTATTAACCATTCAAATCCCCAGGTTCAAAGCTCTAATATGCTGGAAACATTTCATACTCCTCCCAGCAAGACAAAGTGTGGTGGCTATTATTTAATATTCACAATAGCCCTATGGCATGTGGCTGGGGTCAGATGAAGGAAGGAATTGATGTCTCATTGGTGCAAGACTTTAACAAGTATTGATCGGGGGCCTGTCTGCATTTCTACAGGTGGCATGGGTCACACTGCACAAATCACAAGCCACCTACACAGCTCAGAGAGTAGTCTGAGGATGCGGCTACATTACTTAAAAAAGAACAATCCATATTTAAATCAGGTTTAGCATGCTTTAAATTGATGTAAAAAAGGGTGAATACATGACACATGTGGAAGGATGGATTAATTTGACAGGAAATCGTGGAGTTTTTTTGAGTAGCAGTGAGGTGTTTTTTTATTCTTCCACCAGAGGGCCATTTATTTTAACGCGGATATGGTATTGGTTCATTTAAACCAACTCCTGCATATGTGAACGTCTCTGCTGGCGTTAATTTTTAAGAAGCCCTCCTGCTGGCTAATTCTCACAGCCACTTTTTCCTGGCTGGTAAGCCAGTTGTGGTAAGCAAGTCCTGTATAACATTTGAATTCTTCCAATATTTGTTTCAATGTTTCTATACTTTCCATCGGGGATTCTAGGAATAAAAGTATATTGTCAGCATATAAATTAATTTTATGCTGTTTATTTCTAACCATTATTCCCCTAATATTAATATTTTTTCTAATAAGTGCCGCAAGTGGCTCTATGGCCAGTGCAAATATTAATTAAAAATTAATTATGATAAATCTAAATTGCTATGCATAAATACTCCTATCCTAGAATAAAAAGAAATTAAGAAAAGAACAGGTTTAGACCTATGTTATTCAAGTTCCAAATATTTGGGAATTTGGATAACAAAAAATATAAGGCAACTAGTCTATAGGAACTATAAAAAAGTATTTAGTTCTATAAAGGAAAAAATTAAAAAGTGGAAAAGATTAAATCTAACACTATTCGGAAGAATTGCAATAGTAAAAGCTCATATCCTACCAAAACTTCTATTTCTATTTCAAAATATCCCTCTACAATTGGAAATGAAAAAGATAAAACAATGGCAAAACATATTGGAAAAATTTATTGCAGGGAAAAGTAAATCCCTGAGATTCATAAACACAGTTAAGTATGGCCCAGGTAGAAATGGAGGGCTCCATTTTTATTAAAATATTATGAAGCTTTCCAAATAGCCCAAGTAATCAAACTTATACAAGATTGTGAGACTCCTGAATGGGCAAGAATGGAGAGAGAAGAACAAGGAAGGTCATGGATGTATATTTATATAAAGAAAGAATCTTGACAAATGAGAAACAAATTCGGAATCCTTTTACTAAAGAATTACTCCGAATATGGAGGAAATATATGATAATCTCCCCCTATATCTCCATTATGTCCTATATTAGAACACCCTAAATTTAAATTTCAAGATAAATACACACAATTTAAACAATGGAAAGAGAGAGGAATGCATAGAATAAGAGACTTGTTTATACAAGGAACATCTATTACAATCAGACAGCTCCAGGATAAAACTAGGCATATAGTAACTAATTGGTATCAGATAACCCAAATTAGAAATTTGGCAACTCAACTGCATAAAACACCGGGCTCAAATAGACCATTAACAGAAATAGAGAAATATTGTATAGAGATAGGGAATAAAAGGAAAATTGGGTTAATTTCAGTAATTTATAAAAGTATTATAGATAAACAACTTGGAGACAATATGGGATCCAAGATAGTTTGGGAGACAAACTTAAAAACTGTGATATTAGAAAACACATGGGAAAGAATATGGACCTCTCAACCTTACAAATCAGTTTCATCTCAAGCTAAAGAAACAGTGTTAAAAGTAGTACACAGATGGTACTTATACCCTGTAAAATTAAATAGAATAAATAAAGGAATATCAGACATGTGTTGGAGGAAGTGCAGGAATAAAGGAACTTTGGAACATATGTGGTTAACATGCCCAAGAGTGGAAATTTTCTGGTCTGAGGTAATTAAGTGGTTGGAAAGTATAACAAAAGAAAAAATAATCTCAAATGAAACTTTGCTACTTTTTTCGTTATTTACGGGAGGGAACGAAAACATTGTGAATAAAGAACTAATTGCGAGTATATTAGGAGGAGCCCGTAATGAAATTGCCCAACACTGGAAGGACGCTCAGGACTTGTCCTTGCAAAGATTTCAAAACAGAATATGGAGACTGGCTCTGATGGAAAAACTGACCTATTGCATTAAACTCTATAGAGGTGAAATAAAACAAGATAAATTTTTAGAAGTATGGAATCCCTTGTTGACCTCAGGTGCAGGAGATCAATTGGAAAATGGGCTGAAATGCTGGTTAGTTTGAATAACTGTAGGGTTAGAAGTAGAACATATACAAATGGTTAAAAATTATTAGTATACTATAGATAAGAACATTATTGGAAGTGTAACTGTATTTATAGGTAATTATTACTTTATTCTATTTTGTTATGTGACCTGAGGATTGCAACTTATATAATAATTAAAATAAAAAGGAAAATAAAAATAAAAAAATTAAAAGTTGTGGTAAGCAAGTACTGGCACATGTGAATGCCTCTGTTGGTGTAAATAAAGACTGCCATTGCCGCTGCCGCCCCCACCAGCACTTTCCCTTCCCAACTTTCACTCAAGCCTCTCAATTTTTTTTAAAAAGACATTTTTTGCATCTAGTATAGTGAAAGAACAGAATGCCAGATTTTTTGGGGGGGGGGGGATCCTGAAAACAGATGTTTCCTTGCAGTCCTAATGGAGAGTGCAAAAGCAGCCCTGACCTCTCCCTCCTAACTCCTGTTTCCAATGTCAAAGGAGGTGTCTGCGTGAAGATACCTGCCTTTTTTCTTTTAGAATAGATTTCTTGTATGTAATCTATTCTTAAATGTCGATTTCTTGTATGTAATAGATTTCTTGTATGTAATCTATTCTTGTTTGGCTAAACTGGTCCAGAAAGCTAAGCCACTCGCATCATGTTACCTGAATAAATTGGCTTCTTGAGCATGTGCAAAGTGCTGGGTTTTATATGGGTCGATTCAAGCTGAGCTTGCAATTGCACTGGTGTTTTGGGTGTCATTCCCATACAGATATCTTTCCAATAAAATATCCCATTTCTTTACCATGATTTAAAATCAGTAAATTTATCTCAGTCTCCAAAGAGAGGATGACACAGAAAGTATAATTGGGAAGGGAGAAGGGGTGAGGTTTTTTCCCCACTAGTTTGAATTTTTATTTTATTTTATTTTTTTGAGAAATACAGTACAGTAATACAGCAGGTTAGGAATACCCGATCTGCCTTGTTTACTCTGGCTATAGTAAGTTGAGAAGGGAATTCTGTTTCTTTTAGAATTGTTTATGAATTATGATAAAAGCTTTTGCAAAAGTGAGAAATAGGAATCCGGAATATGAGCAAGTACAGTATGGAATAAGTATGCAAATTAAGAAGGATAGTCAATTTAACAGCAGAAATACAACCGAAGCACGAACTTTTTAATTTTGATTATTTGTCCAAAAGCTGTTTAATGTGAGGGAGTAATGGTTATAATTAGAAGAGGTAATCTTAGAGGATTGGATTGGAATATTAATGCCAATATATTTTATAGGGGAAGAAGGAAGTGATATATCACTTAAATTAAATAAGCTCTCCCTATAGAAGTGTGGCATATTTAGAGCTAGAATTTTGAATTTGCCTTTATTGGTTTCAAGACCTGAGGATTTAATAAGGTTGTTCAGAATTCTTAGGATATGCGGAATTTCAGTGTTAAAGATTGTGACTGCAAGAGCATCAGTAAATAGGTTAAGAAGTTTTTGTTTTATTTTGTTTTTGTTTTTGGTGCTGGGTTTTTACTATTTTGTGTTGTTCTTTTTTGGTCATTGATTGTGTTAACTGTAAGGAAAACACCCTCTTGTGTCATCAGCAAATGTGCTTGTAATGGTGGTGGGACCAAGAGAAAGCCCTCCCATAAACATCTCAGAAACAAGGGAGGATTATATGGGGTGATATGCTCCTTCAAATAGGTAGAACTCCTGGACCCAGGCCATATAACGCTTTAAAGGTCATAACCAACACTTCAAATTGGGTCTGGATATGGACTAGCAACTAGTGAAGTTGTTTTATCAAGGGAGTTTGATGATCCCTGTAACTGGCTCCAATCAGCAGTCTGGCTGCAGCATTTTGAATCAGCTAAAGTTTCTCAACCATCTTCATAGATAGCATTACAGTAATCCAAATGGGATGTACAGTCATGGCCAAAAATATTGGCACCCTTGCAATTCTGTCAGAAAATGCAACCCATCTTTCAGAAAATTGTTGCAATTGCAAATGTTTTGGTACTCACATGTTCATTTCTTTGGTTTGCGTTGGAACAACACAAAAAAACAGAGAAGAAAAGTCAAATCTGATACAATTCCACACAGAAACCCAAAAATGCACTTGCCAAAATTATTGGCACCCTTAACTTAATATTTGGTAGCACCCCGTTTGGAAAAAATAACTGAAATCAATCACTTCCTGTAACCATGAATGAGTTTCTTACACTTCTCTACTGGAATTTTGGACCACTCTTCTTTTGCAAAGTGCTCCAGGGCCTTCAGATTTGAAGGATGCCTTCTCCCAACTGCTGTTTTGAGATCTCTCCACAGGTGTTTTATGGGATTCAGATCTGGACTCATTGCTGGCCATTTCAGAACTCTCCAGCACTTTGTTTGTAACCATTTCTGAGTGCTTTTTGAAGTGTGTTTCGGGTCATTGTCCTGCTGGAAGACCCATGACCTCTGGTGGAGACGCAGCTTTCTGACACTGGCCACTATGTTGCTCCCCCAAATTCTTTGGTAATCATCAGATTTCATGATACCGTTCACACAGTCAAGGCATCCAGTGCCAGAAGCAGCAAAGCAACCCCAAAACATCTTTGAACCTCCACTATGTTTGACTGTAGGGACTGTGTTCTTTTCTTTGAATGCCTCATTTCTTTTTCTGTAAACCGTGCCATGATGTCCTTGACCAAAAAGCTCTACTTTTGTCTCATCTGTTCATAGTACGTTCTCCCAGAAGGATTGTGGTTTTGTCACATATGTTTTGGCATACTCCAGTCTTGCTTTTTATGTCTTTGTGTCAGCAGTGGTGTCCTCCTGGGTCTTCTACCATAGCGTCCCTTTTCATTCAGATGGCGACGGATAGTGAGAGCTGACACTGTTGTACTCTGTGTCTGCAGATCAGCTTGAATTTGTTGGGAAGTTAATCTGGGTTCTATATCCACCATTCAAACAACCCTTTCTTGTAATTTTCAGTAATTTTGCTCTTCCGTCCATGTTCAGGGAGGTTAGCTACAGTGCCATGGGCTGTAAACCTCTTGATGATATGCGCACAGTGGACACAGGAACATTAAGATCTCTGGAGATGGACTTGTAGCCTTGAGATTGTCGATGTTTTTCCACAATTTTTTCTCTCCAGTCCACAGACAACTCTTTACACTTCATTCTTTTCTCCATGCTCAGTGTCACACACAACACAAAGGTTGAGTCAACTTTTCTCCATCTTAACTGGTTGCAGGTGTGATTACTATATTGCCCACATCTCTTACTTGTGACAGGTGTGTCTAAATACAAATTAAAGGAGCATCACATGCTTGAAAAGCAATTATTTCTTACAATTTAGACAGGGTGCCAATAATTTTGGCCAGTGCATTTTTGGGTTTTTGTGTGGAATTGTATCAGATTTGACTTTTCTTCTCTGTGTTTTTGTGTTGTTCCAACGCAAACCAAAGAAATGAACATGTGAGTACCAAAACATTTGCAACTGCAACAATTTTCTGAGAGAAGGGTTGAATTTTCTGACAGAATTGCAAGGGTGCCAATATTTTTGGCCATGACTGTAAGTAGAGATGGACAAGAACTGCTGGTTCTGCAGTTCATGCCAGTTTGTTTATTTGTCTGAACAATGGTGCCTACTCAGAGGCAGGGTCCAGAGGAGGCAGGGCAGGGAAACCGAGGCTCTGCCTTTGAGTGGGCACCTGCTGGAGGAGACAGGGCTCAGAATCACCAAACACCTATTTGGGTGATAAACCAACTGGCACAAACTGCTCAACTGGCAGTTCGTGCACATTTCTAGATGTAACTAAGGTGTGTGTGACAGTAGCCTAAACAGACATTTACAGAGCTTTAACTATGCAAATGCACTCCTTGACAACACTAAAATCTCGGCTTCTGAGTTTAGGAATAAATGCAGGAGCAGGAATGAGATTTTTGGATTGTTTGGACTACAAATTCCATAATTCCCCATGCTGGGAGTTTTATCTGATGAACAGACATTTCAGTGTAGTTCACCTGGGAGAAAAGTCTCAGCTGAAAGCCTCTGAGGCTGAGCTCAGCCTAACTCTGCCCAAGCTTCCTGTTCTGCTCAACTGCTAGCTGGCACTTTCTTTCTGAATAGGAGGTTAGGCAGAGCTAGCCCTAGCTCAGCCCAGTCTTTCTGTTCTGCCTGTGGAGCTTTGGGCTGCATCCCACTGACAGAAAAAAAAAAGCTGTTGTACCAGGTTCTCCTTTTAAAAAATGAATTGAATTTTAGCGTACACACAAGGTATGCAAACATGCAGAGCACTATGCCAGGAGAGTATATTTTTCTGCTTCCCTGTCAGAGCTCTGTTTATTTTCAGGTGGATGTGGAATTGATTTATTGGAATCAATTCTGCATATGTGAACACCCCACCCACTTTTTATTTTTATTCCAGCTATCAGATAGTAGGATTTTTAACAAATAAAAGCTAAAACACTGGGCTTCCTGAAAAAAACTGTGCCCACCCACTCACCCCTTTGCCCACTCACTTGCCCCTCCACCCAACAGGTCGCCTCCCTCCCTCCCTGCCCCCCATCCGCCTGCTCGCCCTTTTGTCCACCCCCTCAAAAAAAACCTCACTCATTCACTGCCTGCCTGGTTGCCCCCTTGCTTGCTTGCCCTCTCACCCACCCCGCTGCCCCCCTTGCTCACTCACTTGCCCACCTCTCAGGTACCTGTTGCCGTGCCCTCCCCACCCTCACCTCTTGACCCTTTCCCTCTTGTCCTCCACCCTCCCTTTCCATTCTCACTACCCCCCACTCTCGTTGAACCCACCTGATATGAAACAGAGACTGTGGCAGTAGCAGTGGCAGAGGGGAGCCTGCAGTGGTGGCGGCAGGGAGTCTGAGGCAACAGCGGCAGGATGAGGATACACACACCACCCCAAAAGTTTTGGACTTGGGCTAAAATCCATGTGACTTTAGCCTGAATCAAAAAAAAAAAAACCGAATCCCTCTAGCAGTTTATTCCAGCAGTGGGAACAGGCCCTTCCTTTCTGAACAGGAAGCCAGGTGGAGCTAGGCCTAGCTCAGCCTCAGAGCCTTCCAGTTGAGCCCTTTCTTCCAGGTGAGCCACATTTTTGGTGTCACTAAGGTGGCTCTCTGTCAGGTAGAACTCCCAGAATAGGCAATTATGGGATTCATAATACAAGAAATTGTAAAATCCCATCACTATCTAGGAGTACATCCAAACTGCAACCCTGAGTTTTCACTGCACCAACATCTAATGCATTATTAATGTGTAGGACAAAAACAAATTGAAAAAGTTAAAACAAATATTGTCTCAACGGACTGTTTCAAAATGTGATTTCCTGGACCACATTCTGCCTCATCAAGAAGATACCCAGTTTTTGGCTGAAACACATTGCCAATATTGTACTTTTTGGATAACTTTCTAGAATCCTTTATTTTAAAAAAAATTAAAATGGATAAAATAGCTCCAAATTCCTTGAAAATGCCTTCCAAAAGCTACATCCTGAAGTAATGAATAACTGATTCACATTACAATAAAACAAATTAAAACAACTGAATAAAATGATAATTATGTACTGTCAGGACTATGTTGACTTATTGCAATCCTTCTCGGTATAAAGCATTCTAGAGTGATTTACCAGTCCTTTCTTCTTTTGGGACTGCACAGCTTGTCCATGGCTACTCAAGCTGGCCATTCTCTGTGGAGGCACAATAGAGGTCAGATGCCTGACCTTTGGCTCTGAAGCCAGGTACTCCAACTCACTGAGCTATATAAGTTGTGAAATGTTCAAAGTAGCATTGTTAGTCCCTCATTACTAAAGTAACACATATAACTAACATGGTTATTTGTGATGCATTATTTCAAAATTCTGGTCTCACATCACTTTGACTGCTGGAATGTACAGTGGTGCCTAGACTTACGAACATCCCGACATATGACCATTTCGAGTTACGACCAGCTCTGGCAGCAAAATTTTGCTTCTACTTGCGACCGGAGCTTCAAGTTACAACCAGAAAAGGCAGGGGAAAAAGGCGGGGAATTCAAATTGCTAACCGTTGGTGGCGAAGAGGCTGCTTCTTTGTAGCTCTTTCGCCCCAGCAGTTAAGAGAGTGTGCGATCGGAGGAGGCTTCGGACTGCCTGGTAAGGTGCTGCTTTCTACTTTTTAAAAACTGTTCTGGGTGTGTTTTGCAGCGTGGTTTTGGACTGGGTGGTGCGATTATGTTTCTATGCTGTGATGGGTCTTGCAGGGTTTATTTGCTTTTTGGGTTCCCCCCCCCCATTTCCGATGGGTCTTGCAGGGTTTGTTTGCTTTTGGGGGTTTTTTTCCCCCCATTTCCGATGGGTCTTGCACGGTTTGTTTGCTTTCTGCTTTGCTTTTTTTGCATTTCCGAAGGGTCTTGCACAGTTTGTTTGCTTTCTGCTTTGCTTTTTTTGCATTTCCGAAGGGTCTTGCACGGTTTGTTTGCTTTTTTTGCATTTCTGAAGGGTCTTGCACGGATTGTTTGCTTTTTGCTTTGCTTTTTTTGCATTTCCAAAGGGTCTTGCACGGTTTGTTTGCTTTTTTCCCCCCTCTTCGGCTGGAACAGATTAATTGCGTTTCCGATGGGTCTTGCAATGTTTTTGTTTTTTTCGTGATTTTTTTCTTTGGCCGGAACGGATTAATTGCATTTCAATGCATTCCTATGGGAAATGGTGCTTCGACTTACGACCATTTCGAGTTACGACCGGAGTTCCGGAACCAATTAAGTTCATAAGTCGAGGCACCACTGTACCAGGTTTAGTAAAGAGATCACATTTAATGTAGAAGGCCCTGTTAGCTGAGAGCAGCTGCTTGGGAGTTGTAGTCTGAAGCATCTCCAACCAGGTTAGAGGAGGCTCATTTAGGACATTCAGACAATTCCCCTTCCCCATACTATCAAGAGCTCGTTCCAACTGTATTGGGGAATGTGATACAACAGTGGTGTTAAAAGCTTATTATTCACTATAAATAGTGTGGCTTACCAGAACTTCCCTATCTAATTCTCCATGACCTTGGGGATGCTACTTTTCATCCTATTTACAATTTGTGAAACAATACCTCAGGCCAGACAGAAGAATCTCGATGTCCATCAAGCATAAGTTGTATTCAAACACTACTACAACCTGACTGTTCTGTACTAGTTGAACCCTATTTCTTTTCAATTCAAGATCTAAACTGATAGTTGCCTTATGTTTTGATGTTTTTTAATGTATAAACAATTGAAAGGGGATGGAGTACAACTATCCTCCCTGAACTTCTGAAATAAATTATTTTGAATAATTTATTACTAGGAAACTTGAATGATATTTGATCATGTTTCTTTCCTTAAAGGATACTTTAAGATATGGAGGAGGTATTAAATGCCAAATGAGACCAATTGTGATGGAAATTTCTGAGTAAGTAGGGTAACATGTTCCATCCACCATCTCTTGGCACCCTATTTCAATGCTGCATTTTCCCTCAACATCTTGTTTCCACTTGAAAGTCCACATTTCGCTTAGTCATGTCCTACTTCAGTGTCATTTATCTTCTAGCTCCACTTTCTTGGTATTTATATCTGCAAGTTTTTTCTGTGCAAAATCATCTTTATATTTACTGAGAAAAAGAGATCACATGGCTCATAAATGAAGATATTGCTTTCAATTCAAGCAGCCTCTGCTAGGCTTTTATTTACAAAGTTTACTCTCTTTTTAGTTATACAAATTTAAATAGATACCCTTTATCCAAGATGCAAAAATAAAAGTTTTAGTAACATTAGTCTGAAAGCATGTGAAATTTGTAGGCAATAGATCAATTCACCGCCAGCATAATGTGGAGGGCAAAGTGTTGAACTAGGATTCAAGAGAACTGGGTTCAAATCCCTACTCGGCCATGAAAATTCACTAAGGGAGTGGTGATGGCAAACCAGTCCATGACCATCTCACATTCCTTAACAGTTGCTGCTAGTTCTTTGGCTTGCACATAAGGTGGAGAGGCCATAGGTCTAAAAGACCAGCAGCTCTTTTTATCCTCATCCCCACCCAACCTCCCAAAGTACAAAAAGAAAGAAAAAACACCAAGTGATGATGATGATGATTGATCATTTCACTCAAAACATGAGTTTTCTCACTAGGCGAATCTTTATGCTTTTTAATTTTTACTAGTTCAAACTCCATTGCTTTAGGTAGGGAGGTGGTTTTCTTGGGGCTCTTGAGGGAGGGAGTGAAAGAGCCAAGATGGATGGATGGATGGATGGATGTGGCTTGTTAAGGAGGCTACACCATTTGCACCATGTTCCATGGTAAATCTGGCACTGAAAAAAAAAAACCCTGTGTGATGCTTCTGCTCAACCTTAACTGCTTACTCCCTCCAACCCCTTGCTTAAATGGTGAATGAATGTGATGAAGCAAAGCAAAGCGTGCTGCTGATGAAGATAGTCTTCTCTGAAAAATTAAGGACAACCTATTATAATTTGTAATATTTGTGTGTTATTGTTTAGATGGCTGTATGCAAAGTTAGAATTACATGCATGGGAA
The DNA here is from genome assembly GCA_037013535.1 of Intellagama lesueurii. Taxonomy (NCBI): domain Eukaryota; kingdom Metazoa; phylum Chordata; class Lepidosauria; order Squamata; family Agamidae; genus Intellagama; species Intellagama lesueurii. Next base: position 96,463,681 of record JBAJHW010000005.1, read on the forward strand.
GAATACTGCAATGATTTGCAGATGGTTGTTAGAATACTTATGTATGGTGTTCAATGCTGATTGGTTGTTGAGTACGAATAGGGAAGGAGATAGGTGAAACGTGGCAGTTATTTGGTTTTGAGAGTTGACTTCTGGGGCAGTGGGTTTTTGTTGCAATAGAGAGTATTCTCTATGGTGTGATTTAGGCATATATTTGGTGAAGAAATACGAAGTTGAAGGTTGTTTGTTTTTTGCTGTTGTTTACATATCCAGAGACTTTTCTTTTCCTTCACCCTACATGTCTGTTTTTTTTCAAAATAAATTCCTTTTGTTTTGTCCAAAATAAATTATCCTTGCTATTTTTTTACATAGCAATCAAACAAGTCATTATGCCAGGAGGTTATGCTAGAGTAGTTTCATCAAGGTGGTTCTTCTCATAATGTATTAAATACAAAGGGGCTTATGTTATTTCAAATAATACCAGCAGGATCAACATGGCACTGGCTGGAAGGCAGAGGTAACAGAAGCAATCTCAAAGACTGGGAGAGGTTTGGAGGTGGTTGTCTCTGATAAAACACCAGAACTAGCAGCAAAATTTATTCTCAGCACTGTGTTGGTTGAAAGGAACTGTCTTTTGAGGCACCTAAAGTGGAGTGTCTCTGTGTTACGTTGATGGAGGAGCAGAACCCACCAAACTTAGCTTTCTCTTCTGCAGCAATCCCACATGTAAAACAACACTGATCTCTGGTTTCTGTGGAAGATCTCGCATTGCGAGCTTAGCTCCATCAAAGCTCCCAAGTTGCCAGGTGATGTCATGAATAATTGAGTCAGCTGGAGGGCAGAAGTAACCCTAGGCAGTTGTCATGGAGGGGCACATATGTATATGTATATGTATATGTATACGTGTGTGTTCATTTGTATTCCATTTCAATCAGAACATCCTTCTCATGATGTCTGGGCAACAAAGCATAGAGAAGTAATTTTTGGACTACAGCTTGCAGAATATTGCAGCCAGCATGGCCATTTGGGATTCTGGGCATTGTAGTCCAAAAATGTTGTCTTTCCAAGCTCTGCTGAGCATTGGTTCCATTGTGCATGTACTGGGAATAGAAAAGAAACAAGGCTTGATGATCTGGGATGACAAGTGCTCGGTCTACTCGTATCATCAGGCCAAAAGAGGCAGCAGCTTCAAGCAACAGATGTTGGAGGGCAGCAATAGCAAGTGACCCACTGACAGTTCCTTCTTAGCACCCCCTGGCCATTCCGTTTTATTGAATGACAGAGCTGTCCACTACTTTAGGATGGCCACATATCTTCTTTTACCGTTGGCAGTCCTCCATTTGAATGGATCTTGCCAGGGGAACAGTCCTCCTTTTGAAGGTGTCCTTGACTTGAAGGGCTGTCCAAGCCTGATTTAAAGAGGGGGGTGGGTGGGGATCCAAAAGTAGGGAGATCAGGAAGCCTGAAATTGCCAAGTCATAGTGAGAAGTTAGCTGGCTTTGTGGTTACAATTTCCCCACTCAAGGGAAATACATTGTAATTTCAGTTATATAACTGATGATCATCCACAGACAACTTTGTATCTGTTACCAAAAGCACACTTTCTGATTGTTAGGATGTTTTGCTACTAAATACAGCAGCAGGCCCAGAAGGGCAGATGGCAACCTCCATGACCAGGCTTGGCTCCAGTGACAGCTTTTGTATACATTCAAAAACTGGCCATTGCTGCTCTGGATTTCAGGGCCCTGGGTATTTACATGGTTGCCATGACAACAGGGTTCTGACCTGGCCCACTCACTCGTCTTCTGGACTTGACCACCAACAGAAGCTCCTCTGAAGCTTTCTGGCTGCCAGTGTTTGATGGCACCCATTTCTCCAGTCGTCCTTGGCTGCTACCAAGGTCTGCCATGGCTCATTTTCTGAGATGGATCAGGATGAGTATTGAATGCTTACATGGTGGTGGGGGTCACAGTGGGTGCTAGAGTGGAGGGGAGGAATGTGGAGTGGGGGTGACACACATGAGGTGTATTTTCCTTACTCAACTTGAACAAAATCCAACTTTGGGAAAAGTATTCCAAACAACAAGAGAAAAAAAAACCCACCACAACAAGAAAAGGGGGGCAGGGGTTGGAGAATCATTTGGTTTCTGTTGGCAGGAAAGATCTGTGCCCTCCACCATCCTTTACATCCAAACCATTGGTGCACCAGTTCTTAAACAATGAGATTGGCCCCAGAGCGCTAAGCCCCTGAAAAATGGGGAAAGAAAAGGAAAACCTATCAATGCCCCATTTCAGACAGAAATCAGTCTGCTGACAAGGTGGTCTTCACTGCCTACAGCCTGAGGAAGAATTCTGTGCCAGTGAGACAGTTACACACTGCCATGACCCCTGCACTGGTCAGTCCAAGTAAATCATCTTAACTCTGAGAAATTAAGGGGCATATTTTCAAAAACAGGACACAGTTGCTCCATGAAATGGATGCCCACAAATACAAGGGACATGATTTGACACAAATCTAGTTATCAGAAATGTTGCTCTAACACAAATGGGGCAAAAAAGCCCCCAGTGCCCCATGAGGTGGGAAACCTGGAGAATTCCTTAGTGCTGGCTGACTTGCCTAGCTGCCCTACATCCCCAAATCCTGCTGGCAGTTTCCATGTTTTCAACATTCATGATGGGAAAGGGAAGGGAAACACCCTTCAGACTTGTCCAAAAGTCTTAAGACCCTCACATCTGGGTGATGCTGGAGGGTCACTTTCAAAGGTGGGTGGCAGTACAAGGGAAAACAAAGAAATATGAACAGCACGTGTGTGTCACTTGTAGAAGTTATTATCACTCATAGGCAACTGTGTATCTTTACCCAAAAGCATATTTTCTAGTTGTCAGAATGTTGCTGCTATAAGAATCAGGAGCAGTGCCAGAAAGGGAGTTGGCAACGTTCATGACCAGGCCTAAGCTTCAGTGACAGCTCTTGTATAGATTCAAAAATTGACTGTTGCTGCTCTGGAAACCAGAGCCATGGCTGTTTAAGTGGTTGCCATAACAACAGGGTTCCAAGCTAGCCCACACTCTCCTCCCTGCACCTCATGGCTCAGTGGTTAAACTGCTGTACTGCAGCCAAAACCATGTTCACGACCTGGGATTCAATCCCAGGTAGCTGTCTCAAGGTTCACTCAGCCTTCCATCCTTCTGAGGTTGGTAAAATGTGTACCCAGCTCACTGAGGGTGGGGTGCGGGCAATGTGTAGCATGCAGAATTAAATTATAAACTGGCCAGAGAGTGCTTTAAGTGCTATGGGGCGGTATATAAGCAGCATGCTTTGCTTTTTGCTTTGCTTTTCTGGACTGGACTAGCAACAGAAGCACCTCCAAGGCTTTCTGGCTGGAGGTCTTTAACAGGCATCCCTGTTCATCCAATTGTTCTTGGCTGCAGCCAAGCCCTTGTACTCTTCTCTGCCATGGCTCATTTTCTGAGACAGATCCAAGTGTTGAACGCTCATATGGGGGAGGGGTCCCACAGTGGATGCTTTGATGGAGAGGAGGGAGGTGGGTTGGGGTAAAACAGATGAGGTGGGGTAGGGCAAACTTTCTTACTCAAACCGAACAAAACCCAGCTGAGAATGAAGATGCTACCTCATTGCTAGGGTAGGGGTGGGGAGCTGGAAAAGGATGATCTAGGAAAAAGGACCCTTTCTTTCATTCCATGTTAAGTAATGGTCAGAGTGCTGGAAGAGGAGCACTCTGACCATTACTTAACATGGAATGAAAGAAAGGGTCAAGCTGAAACAAAAGCACTTTGCAAATGTAAAATGCATTCGAGTGTCTCAGATAGTTTTCCCTTTCCCAGAGAGACACACTGAGGCTCGTGCCAAGTCACTTGGCAGTGATCATTGTTGTCATCAAGATTTCATTCAGGGTGCCCAACATGAGGCAGTGGAGACTGGGGCTGCAGAGTGCCCAGGGACTGTAATGACAGCTGGCTGAAGCAGAGTTTGGGTCCGACCCATTCAAGACATTCAAGACTCACTTCTTTCTCTGCTCCAAAAGAGGAACCATATAAAAAATAGAGGGAAGTGAAGTTCCTCAAATGTATTTGGGAAGGGGTGGGAGAAAACTCCACCTGAATTTATCTGCACATGAACACAAAAGGGAGCACTGGATGTCTGTTTTAGTCTTTCAGTTCTGGCTTTGGCAGTTGTGCCAATGGCAACCCAGTCTCAGGGCTCTCCCCTCCCATCTTGTTTCACAGTGGGGGCTACCCCACTCACCCCTTATCATATTGAATTGACCAAGAACTACTCAGGTCTGACTGAATTGCTTGAAGAAGCTGAGGTACCACCCCAGAGCTGTACCTGCCACCCCAACTGATGTCTCTTGGGCTCTCCCTGCACAGAAATCACAAGCACAGGCAGAGAACCACTCAGTCTCCCTCACATGCTTTCCAGCTCCCCCTGAACTCCATACATAAGGGTCTCAACCCAACTGCTGGTTCCAGGGAGAGGAGACCCACTGAATGAGTTGCTGGATGGGAAGACAGCCAAAGTCCTATGGATTCAGTGGCCAGGATTAGCTGTTCAGATTAGGCCCTGTCTCTCTAAAAATTACACTCACTCGCATACGTGCAAAAAAGCAGTCTAGTGGATTCCTCACTGGGTTCTGCTCAATGACACTGAAGCAGAACCATATAACTGACTCACCAGCAAGGTGGACTGGATTCCTCAGGAATAGGCAGTGGCAATACACTCCAAAAACAGCTCATATTGATGGCAGGGCAGGACTTCCTCTCAGTTCTGCATCCTTAAGAGTCAAATTTGCTAAGGATGGGAGCCTTTTGGGAGACTGCTCCCAGAGTCTGTAAACCCCTATCCCAGGGAGACTGGACTGACCTTCAAAGGTTATGCCAAGGAAGAAGGAGATGAATGAAAAGGGAAGAATTCATAGGGACATGGAGATTCTGTGGCTGGCATTAAAGTGGAAGGTTTGCTCTTTTCTGGACTACATTTCCCAGGCTCTACCAGACATTGTGATGTCTTCTTCTTGTTCTCCCAAAAACCAACTTCTACCCTTTCTAGCTACATAGTTGCTTTGTCCACTGATTCTTCACTGAAGAGCTGATGGTAGCAGATCACAGTTACCTTCATGATAGCATTTGGGCTTCCTGGAGCCATCTGTCTGGCCTCTGCTACAGACCACAGGACTGGTCTCATGGTCCCTTGTCTCATCTTGTTTGGATTTTCTGTGATTTTTATATTTTACACTATTTGGCTTCCTTCCTTTTTCAGTCTCCAAGAGTTTGGGAGAGCCAGCTATGTTGAAGAAAGAAGAGTATATGGCATCCAGACATCTCCTGAAGCACAGGTAAGAAACCAAAGGTTGTCCCCACATGAAATATCCACCCAATTTTCCTCCCTTCTCCTTCTAAGATTGTGGGTGGTGAGGAAATCCAGGGCTTGACTTCACCTTAGGTTCACAAACAGGTAAGAATCCCTAGTTCTCATGGGTGAAGGAGCAACAGGAGGGTGCAATCTGCAGGAGGCAGGTGGGGCCAGCTGAGAGAAGTATCTTTTTTACTTTCACCACTTCTTCTGCTTCGCCATCTATCCCCTTTTTTCATCCAGTTGTGCAAGATTCCAACTGTGTTTCAGCAAACAAACAACCATGTGGAAGCTGGTGAGAAACAATTGCATGGTGGATGGAGCTGCAGTGGAAAATGTCACCAGTGGGAAAATATGAAGGCCAAACCACAGGGTTTGCCCTGTCAGGCTTACTCACGCTTATTCCCGAGGGTGATATGCACCTAATGCTGAAACTAACTTCCTAAATTGCAATATACCTTTTATCTGAACAACACCCTTGTTTTAAAGAATGAACAAATGAGATCCATGGAGGGGATTGAAAGTGATGATATAAAGGGAGAGGTGGGCTTCGGTAGGAGCAACCAAACATGTATTTTTCCCCTCTCAGTCACAGCCTCTCATGGTTATGGAGAGAATATCTACTGAGATGGAAAATAGGAGTGAGACACAGAGCCCTTCTTTCTATCCAGTAAGGTACCTTTTTCTCTACAGGGGAGGAGAGGAATGGGTGGGGTGAAGGCTCTGGTTGGGTGCATGTGATTGCCAGCTGAACCCCAACATTGGGGTTCAATCGCCCAGTACCGGATTGGTATCTTTTCCTTAGTGTGGGAAGGAAGGAATGGGCAGAGGAGGGCTTTCCTGCTTTGGTGTATGTGAGTGCACATTGCTCTCACTTTGGAGATGGGGAGCTGGAGCCCACATTGTTCTCTCCAAAATTGGAAAGCTAACTGGCTCTTTGTCCAGCAGGGTTTCCCTTGTGACTTCATGGCTTCTTGCACATTGTCATTTTTTTTTCTGCTAGTGCCCCGACAGTGAAGCAGAACAAAACATAGTGTTGAAGAAGCATCCAGACACAATAAGAAAGAAATCCCTGTCTATGAGACTAAATTGTGGAGGCAGAGGAGAAAGTACTCATTTGAATGACAGCAGCTCAAACATATAACTCTGGGATGCTGCAAGATGGGGAGGAGGGAGAGACTTGGATAAGCCCCCATGAAGGTACTTTTGGTCTTGGGATAGGGAAAGCTCAACTTTGAAAGGAAGGAATGAACAGTGGGATGATTTCTGTCCCTAGGATTCCATTGAAGGCCAGGACCTGCAGGGGGACATCAAGCAGCTAAGGGGCAGAAAGCACTTCCCTTCTCCTAATCTTGCCAGGTAGACTATTCTCAGAACCAAAAATAGATGTTCCAAAGAGCTCCTGACTGGAAGCGGAACATCCTTAGCCAATGCACATACAGTATCTGAATGCCAGAGCTTCTCTCAACTCTGGGATTCAGCTGCTTAGCTTGCTTTGTATGCCTTCAGGATTTAAGAAAGCAGTTCCTTTGAAGTCTGATTTCACAAAGGCCAAAAGACTGCCTCAGTCTCCTCTCTGTAATGTGCCTTTTCAGATCCAAAGATGTGCCTTTTCTAATAGGTCTGTTTAGAGTTTAGATCTTTTTAATTTACAATCCACAAGGGAATTGACTAGATACAATAAGCCAGCAGCCTTCCTTCTCAGGCTTCTGCCCTCTTTACCAACAAGGGAAAGAATACAGGGTTTGTTGGTGGCTTCTTTCTCCTGTTCTTTGGGAGGGACCAAGCCAGACAAGGGAGGTGCTGCTACGGCCAGGAGGCATAAGCCCATGGTCTTTTTAGTCTCTCCCACAGCAAGCAGGATTGACTGGGTGATATATAGTATCATCATCCTTCACCATGGCAAACTAGACAAACAGAAAGAGAAGAGAGGGTGCAATTAGACAGCCGAATGGTCAGAGGAAGTGGGAGGAAGCTGAGTTTTGTTTTCATCAATAGTAGCCTCTTTTCTACCTGGTCAAAGGTTAGATCCTGCTGCAGCCTAGGATAGTGACAGCTAAGCGATCTGCTTTGGTTCAGTATCAATGATCACATATGGCGGAACTGCACCAAAAAACAAACAAACAAAACCCGAAAAAGAAAGAAAAGAAAAAAGAAAAAGCAATCCAACCATACTGAAAAAAAAAAGGAGCCCCTTTCAGAGACCCCAAAAGGTATGTATATGTATGGATAAAGATCAGGCTAGTTTGCAATTGCTTGAACACTGTGTGGTTGCTGGAAAAATGGAGCAACCCAGCCCATTTCCAAACCATGGGACAAAGGATTGTCTCATTGCAGCCAGAGCCCTGTGTCTGTTGTCCTCCTGGCATCCATGCTAGCTTCCCTAATGGGGACTCAAGTAGCCCACTCCTGGAAAGTTGGATGGATGGACAGAGGGGAGGGGAGGAGATCGTCTCCTGATACAACAAACAGTCCTCTTCTTTTTAATTCTTACAAATACAGACATTTCTTACAGTTTTCCAAAGCCACAGAAGTACAATACATATGATGTCGAACAGTCTTTCTCCCCATGGGTAAATAAGGACAGGCTGTCCATTTTACATGCATCTGCAGAGGGTGGGAGAGGGTGGTCATTTTTTCAGCTGCAGCCATGCAACACTATTTCTTTCAACTTCCCTTCCCCACCATATCACTTTTTTTTGGGGGGGGGGGGTTGTCCCAGCTACTTCCTTTAACTTGAAAAGAACAAACCATTTTTCTCTGCTAAGCCTCTTGCTTCCCATTTCTCCAATCCAAACCTTTTCCATCCCTTAGCCTTGATTTTTCCAGAAGAACACTTCAAACAGATAGAATTCTTAGTTCTGGAAATTAGAACATAAGAACATAAGAAGAGCCCTGCTGGATCAGGCTAAAGGCCCATCTAGTCCAGCTTCCTGTATCTCACAGTGGCCCCACCAGATGCCTCTGGGAGCACACAAGACAACTAGAGACCTGTCTCCTGATACACCTCCCCTGCATCTGGCATTTTGAGGTACCTTCCTTTTAAGCCTGGAGATTATACATCCCCATCATGGCTTGTAACCTGCGCTGGACTTTTCCTCCAGAAATCTATCCAGTCCCTGTTGTGATGTGTCCCTTGCATGTCCCCATTTTTTTCCACTAGCCTGAGGCCCACAACACGTTCTCTTCTTTACGCTGCCACCAGTTGACCTCTGCCAACACCCTTTAATTAGAAAGATTGAGGTCCAAGCTGAGTATAAAGTTGAACAAAGCAGGTTTATTGGTTACAGTTCGCTTAAATAGGTTCTTCACAGACTTTATAGTATTCATTAGATCAGTAATAACTTGCTTCACTCTTTACTCTCTTAGCTCTCTATAAGTTCCACACTCTTAACTGCCTACCTTAACTCCTCACTATACCACACACTCTAACTCCCACAGACTAACTTCTACTTCAGACTCCCATCTCTGACTCAAGCTCCTTAACTGACTTCTCACGTCAGACTCTCCTCTCTGACTGTAACTGACTAACTCTCTCTCACCCCTCCCTTCTAGTTTCTCTGGCTCCGCCTCCCAATAGCTCCCATTGTTGTATGCAAATAATCTCCTACATGAGCCAAAGCAGGGTGATCGCCACACCCGTTTAAAGGCATCTAGACCAGATGCCATCACCACATCCTGTGGCAAGGAGTTCCACAGACTAACAACACGCTGGGTAAAGAAATATTTTCTTTTGTCTGTTTTCACTCTCCCAACACTCAATTTGAGTGTCCCCTGGTTCTGGTATTGTGTGAGAGGGAAAAGAGCTTATCTCTATTCACTTTATCCACCCCCTGCATAATTTTATACGTCTCAATCATGTCCCCCCTCAGGTGCCTTTTCTCTAGACCAGGGGTTGCAAAACCTTTTACAGTGAGGACCACACTGGATATTTTCAAAGTTTTTGCAGGCTGAAGGAACAGGAATGTGTGTGTGCACGCACATGCGTGGCCGCATGCCCGCACACACAGACGCATGCATGCCCGCATGCCCTCCTGCACACACACACCCCTGCCTGCACGCACACACACACGCCCCCCCTTATGGACGGATGGATGCCCGCACACACACACCCATGTGGGGCCGTAGTTTGGAGACCCCTGCTCTAGACTAAAGAGCCCTAAATGCTGCAGCCTTTCCTCATAAGGGAGGTGCCCCAGCCCAGTCATCATTTTATTCACTCTCTTCTGCACTTTCTCCAGTTCCACTATGTCTTTTTTGAGGTACGGCAACCAGAACTGTACACAATACTCCAGGTCTAACTGAGTTTGAGTCGGAGAATGATTTGTCTTTCAACAAACTAACAGATGAACCTGATATGCAGGACTCCCCTGAAGAAGGAGACTCGCTGGACGACATCAACAGTATTGAGGATGAGGAGTGGATCCCTTCTTCCCTTCCAGACAGGTACCCCCTTCTCCTGGTTTGGGTCTTTTGAGGTTCAGGCAAATTGAAAGGCAGGAACAGCCAAGAATCCTGACTTGTGGTCTATGGGGCAGCATGCTCAATTGCTCCTGCTTAGAGTTTTGCGCTCTGGCTAGGGTATCCCAGTGTAAATAGAGGTCACTATGCAGCCCCTGAAAAAGGGAGCCAAGAGGGTTGTGGCTGCTGCCTTCAGAGTGCTTGTAAGTTTCACGAGCAGGAGATCTGTCTCCCATTTCTTGCAGTGTTGGCCGAGATGGAGCCACCATCTGCAGGGCTTGTCTGTCATTTCATGTGACTGCTTCTTCTAGTGACATGGAGCCTGTGGAGATAACGAAGATGGTGGGAGAATATTTCTCCCCAAGAAAAGGAAAGAAAGGCCCAGATTTCTCTACCTCCGGGGGCATCCTATGTTTTCCTTCTAGGTTCAGACCTCAAACTCTCCTAGAATGGCTCTCCCTTGCTTCTTCTTGTTGCAAGAGTAGGCTAGTCCTGCTCCCAGACATGATTTGGGGAACACGGCAGCCTTGGGTTAAAAATGTCAGTCACAGGATTCATCAGAAGAGGAAAAGGACAGCAGTCAGGAGAAAGAGAGGGAGCCTTTGCCTGACACACCAAGGTACTGCATGCTTAGCTAAATTACACCTGAAGTCACCCAGGGACAGCAGCATCCTCCCTAAGACGAATAGCTGAGGTGGACAAGGGTGGGCGACTTACAGCCCACTGACTGCCTCTAGCTGTACCCGTTGTTGTGGTCCCCCTACCATCAGGAGAAATGCTGCTCTTGGAAGACTCTAGGATTAGCAACCCACTCCAGCACCTTGCCTAAGAATGGAATGTTAGAGACTGGCAGGTAATAATCCAATACCATGGCGTCCAAGGAATTTTCTCCATTGTTTCCACTTCCTATGAGAAATGGATTGTCAAACACATTTCCTTTTGAAAAATGCAAAAAAAAAAAAAGGTGACTTTTGAAGGAGGTGTGGCCCACAGAAGGTCTTGCAGGAAGATTCTATTGTGAACCCTAATGTCAGTCCATCCCCAGCCCTTCCTTTGTCTTGTTGCAGGCCTTGAACATCTACACAGCAGGCAGGAGCCTAAATCAGGCAGCTTGTTCCTAAGGCGTGAACATCCTACAAAAGGCCTTCTCTCCCTTCCTCTTTGGATCCAGCCTGATGGTCACATTGCTTCAGTATTGGGCAGTGAACACATCTGGGAGAAGATGGTGGACCTCCACCGGATGATTAGTAAAACTAGACAAGTATGCGGCTTGGAGGAGTCCCGGTGGTAGGGAGGATGATTAGAAGTCAATTTCAGATCACAATACGAAGAAGCAGGGGATGTCCATTTTCTAAATTTTCCTCCATTTAGTAAAGGATTAAGTATAGTTTCTGTATTTTCTTTTCAGGAAAAAGGTCCCACATAACAGAAGATGGACCACCTCTGTCATGGCTAAAAAGGGAATGAAACTGTAGGCTGAATGACACGGGTGTGCTGCTCCATTTCCCAGCCCAGGCAGGCCCCGCCATCATCTCCAGACACTCCTGCCCCTGACCACCTTGGCAGTATTTTGGATGAGGCTGCTGGATGACCTTGTCACTCAAGGGCCCTGTAAGTTCTTGGAGCTTAGCATTTTCCTAGCTGAGCCTGAGAAGAGGACCTTGGTTCCAAGGTGAGAGGAAGGACATTTCCTCTCAGCAACATTTATTTATTTATTTATTTATTTAAACTTATATACCGCCCATCTAGAACATGTCTACTCTGGGCAGTTTACACAAAATATAAAAAACAAATTATGGAAATATATATTTAATAAGAATAAGACGCAAATTAACAACAGAATCCAAGACGGAAAAAAGAAAAAAGAGAGATAGGCTAGGTGATGGCTGTAGGGAAGGCCTGCCTATATAGCCATGTCTTCAGATTGGTCTTAAAGGCCCTCAGTGAGGGGGCCAGGCGGATCTCTACAGGTAAGTTGTTCCAGAGACGAGGGGCCACTGCCGAGAAGGCCCGGTTTTAAATTTTTTTCCCTTTGGACCTCTCTCAGTGTTAGGCCCCGCAGCTGCCTGGCCTGACTAGAACGGGTGATATGGGCAGAACTAGGCGGAAGAAGGCGCTCTGCCAAGTATCGAGGGCCTAAACGGTTTAGGGCTTTGTATGTAATAGTCAACACCTTGAAATCGATGCAGAAGCGAATAGGTAGCCAGTGCAAGGTGGCCAGGGTGGAGGAAATATGGTGGAATCTTTGCACCCCATTTAATAGCCTGGCCGCCATATTCTGGACCATTTGAAGCTTCCGCATCAGTCTCAAAGGAAGCCCCACGTAGAGAGCATTACAGTAGTCTATTCTTGAGACTATGAGTGCATGGACCAGCGTGGTGAGTGCCCCCGCATCTAGATAGGGACGCAGCTGGGCGATCTGCCAAAGATGTAAGTGGGCGGACCGAACCACGGATGCTACCTGGGTCTCCATGGTAAGCGCTGGGTCAAGATGGACCCCCAGACTGCGAACCACATTCTTTGTGGTGAGAGTCACTCCCCCAAAAAAGAGTTCCCCAAACCACTGACATTGGGAGCGACCACCGGCAAGACCTCTGTCTTGTTCAGGTTCAACCTCAGTCCATTTGACTGCATCCATTGTAGGACGGTCTCCAGGCAGTGCTCAAGGGATGGAACGGCATCCACTGCAGATGGAACAAAGGAAATGTAGAGCTGGGTGTCATCAGCATATTGGTGACACAAAGCTCCACATCCCCGGATGACCCCCCCCCCCCGCGGCCTCATATATATGTTAAACAGCATTAGGGAGAGGATTGAACCCTGCGGTACCCCACAATTGAGGGACCACGGGGCCGATACATCCTCCCCAAGCTGAACTTTCTGGAGCCGACTCTCCAAGAAGGACCGGAGCCAAGCAAGAGCAAGGCCACCGATCCCCAACTCAGAGAGCCTCTCCAGGAGGATACTGTGGTCGATGGTATCAAAGGCGCCTGAGATATCAAGGAGAACCAACAAGGACGTTTTGCCCGTCTGCCTCCCTAAGTAGGTCATCCAGCAGGGCGACCAATGCCATTTCCGTGCCATGGCGCAGCCTGAAGCCCGACTGAAATGGATCCAGGGCATTGGTTTCATCCAAAAGGGCCTGAAGCTGATCGGTCACCACCCTCTCAACTACCTTGCTGAGGAAAGAAACATTGGCGACGGGCCTATAATTGCCAGTGTTGTCCGCCGCCAAGCTCGGTTTCTTCCTAATGGGCCTAATGAGTGTTTTCCTTGAGGGCAAGAGGAACCTTGACCTCAAGAAGAGACCCATTTATTATTTCAGTAGCCCATTCAGTTGTCACCAGCCTGGCAGCTATGATTAGCCAGGCCGGGCAAGAGTCCAGGGAGGAGGTGGTGGCTCGACAGGGATCAAGGACCTTGTCCACCTCTGTGGGCATCACAGGTTGAAACTGAGTAATTCTCAACGGACAAGGCGCTGCGCTAGATGTCTCAGCTTGATCCAGTGTTTCCAAATAGGGTGCAAGATCCTGGCGGATGGCCTCCACTTTTGATTTTAAAAATGCTGCAAATTGGTCACAAGAAATGCTAGATTGAGGCCAATCATTGTGGCCAATTCCGGATAGATCATGTACTATACGGAAAAGTTCTGCCTGCTGATTGGATGCTTCGCTTATCCGGACAGCGAAGTAAGCTTTCCTGGCAGCCTTTACCTTAGCAAAGTAAAGGTTAGACGTGACCTTGGCAGCTTTTAAGTTATTATCCGTTGGGTTCCACCTCCAAAAGCTCTCTAGCCTTCTCCTGTTCCGTTTCATAGCCCACAACGGCTGGTTAAACCTAGGCGCTAGATGGGCTCTGCGGCGGAGAGGGCGTTTAGGAACGATCATGACTACAGCCCTGGCAGCGGCGGCATGCCAGCCATCCACCAGGGCCTCAACAGGAGCGCCAGCCAGGTCAGTCGGAATCCCACGCATGGCATCCTGGAATCCAATAGGATCCAGTAGCCTGCGAGGGCAGACCATAAAAATAGGTGTCTGCTCCCCACAGGAAGGGAAAGGTGGTGGTCCAACCACAAGAAGGGGACCAACCAAAGGTCCACCATCGGACCACACTCTCTCTGCTCAGTGGAGAAAACCAGGTCCAGGGTGTGGCCACCCACGTGTGTGGGGCCATTAACATGTTGGGGCATGTCCAAGGAAGCCATGGTTTTCCAAGAACTCAAGAGCCAGACCGGTAACCTCCGCCTCTGCATGGATGTTGAAATCACCCAAGACAATCAGTCTCGGGGATCCCAACAGCGCCGCGGAGACGAAGTTGGTTAACTCTGGTAGGGAGGTGGCTGGATCGTGGGGTGCATGGTATACCAGCAAGATCCCAATACCATCCCTGGCCCCAATCGACATGTGGAGGGCCTCTAGGCCTGGTATCGCCACAGCAGAGAGCCTGACAACCTCAAGGGTGTCCTTATACACAATGGCAACTCCCCCCCTTACCTTCCGGTCTACCCTGGTGCTGGACTGCATAACCAGGAGGACAGGCAAGAGTCAAGGGAACACCCCCTTCCCTGCCCATCCACGTCTCAGTTATGCAGGCCAGGTCTTCATCCTCTTCCAGAATAAGATCTTGTATTAGCTGGAATTTATTGGATACAGACCTGACATTTAACAGCACAAAGGTTGAGAGGCTAAACACCCCATTATTTTCTCTCATTTCTCCTCCACCCCACCAGCCTGTGTTGCTACTAACAATCTGGTGCAGTGACAACACTGAAAAGGCAACCATACACTTTCCCCAGCCAGGCTGTTCTGTTTCTCCTCCTATTCCCCTCCAGCTGCCACCAAAACTCCCTGCCCCCTCTTTTCATTCCCCCCCCCCCACTGCTTCCTACAACCTGGTCCCCCAGTGAATTGGGCTGGGTGTGGAGTTTGACTCATGGAGTGATAAAGGAGGAGGAGCAGGAGCAATCAGACTGACACTATGTGGTGCTTCCCACAGATCCACCTGTTCCTGCCATCAGGTAAGTGCAAGAACAGTGGAACCATCTCCCCAAGGGAGCCTGGGCTGGGTTTTAGCAAAGAACCTCTCCCTTACCCTTCTCTTGTTGAGTTGCTCACCTTGCTATGGATGTCTGTTAGCCACCAGTTGATGGGTGCCGGGAAGGAATTTTACCCACATTTTATGATTACCAATAAGCAACATGGGTGTGCCATGTATTATCTCACAGGACATTCCATCATCATCAGTATATACCCAGGGAGCACAGTAACATGGAAAGCTGCCTTCCTCCATATTCAGTGGCCAATACACAGAAGGGACCTTCTTCACTCCTGAAGTTTCCCTTTTCCAGTGGCTTACAGAGGGCAAGGTTGTATGGTCAAGACCTCTGGACTTAGAAAAATAACCGTGGAGGCAGGAGGTAGAGAAAAGGCTGTTTATGATGCTAGCAGAAAAAACACCCACATGCCGGCGATAACTTACAGGTAAGCTTTTTATAGAAAAGCAAAGACCAATAACAGATTTTATAAATACATGCTTCTTTCATGTCAGCATAGCTCAGGACTAGAGATGGGGATGAATTTAAAAAATGGCAATTCGTTTTGATCCATTATTCGTCAAGGTTAACGAATCAACGTATACGAATATTCTTCAACAAATCGATGAATTGATTTGTCGATTCATCTGCACTTTAAACAGCTATAACACTGGCCCCCAATGACCTAGATATACTGAATTTCCAGGGAGGCTTCCCCAGACGCTTTTCTACAAACCCTGAAAGCTTGGTGAACATTGGATCATGGGCCCCTGAGTTATATAGTCACAAAGAGGACCCCCCAGGAAAGCTCCCCCCGGGTACTTAGAGACTCCAGAATCACAAAGGAGCTTCCTATGTCTTTCCACAACACGCCTGCCAACTTTGGTGAAGATTGGATATCGGAACTCTGAGTTATTCACCCCCCGGGAGAATTTACCACACGGCACAGAAGCCCATGGCATTGAGGGAGTTATATTTTTGGCCCCAGCAGAATTAGAGTTCTTCTTTGGCACTGAGAGGCATGCATGAGGCATTCAGTTTGTCTTCAGCAACATTACATTTGCCAGTGAAGTAGAGTTTGCCCTCAGGAGGACTGGAGGCAAGGAGGTATTTGGCAGCACAGCAGGCTTTTGGCTCCGTCGGGCACTGAGGAAGTTGGCATCAGGAAAACAGGCTCTTTTGGCCCCATCGGGCACTGAGGGAAAAGGCAGCAGGAAAGCAGGCTTTTGGGCCCCATCGGGGCACTGAGGTAATTGGCAGCCGGAAAGCAGGCTTGGGGCCCCATCAGGGCACTGAGGTAGTTGGCAGCCGGAAAGCAGGCTTTTGGGCCCCACCGGGGCACTGAGGTAGTTGGCAGCCAGAAAGCAGGTTTTTGGGCCCCATCGGGGCACTGAGGTAGTTGGCAGCAGCAAAGTACCGTGTCTTGCCCCATCGGGCACTGAGGACGTTGGCAGCAGGAAAACAGGCTGTCAGAAACAGATCAGCTCTGCAATCTGAAGCCGGGCGATGGGGCAATGGGGTGACGCCTGGACAGGCTTGGATGGGGCAGAGCCCGGCTTTGGGTGTGCCAACATGGCCGGACAGCCCTCTGTCTTGGCACATTATGGGCGTCACCCAACACTTTGCTCTTGTACACTTTAGTTGTACAAGAGCAACTATTTATTCATTTTTCTTACTGCTCAGTCTGGGTCTGCCAAGAGAGCTGGACGGCCCTCTTCACTCGTTTGGGGGTGCCGGAACCGGCTCTGGGTGTGCCAGCCAAAAGGGTTAGATAGCCCTCTTGGCATGTTTGGGTGACGCGCAAACAGGCTTTGGGTGGGTGGGGCAGAGCTCGGCCGTGCTGCTACTACAGCGGTTAATCTGCGGGGCCGCTGGTGAACTGAGCTAATTCATTTGGGTAGTTTGTTCCAACTTCTGCCTACCTACTGAGTTGGCATGGGACTGAAAGCAGAGTGTCTTGCCCCATCGGGCACTGTGGTAGTTGGCAGCAGCAAAGTGGCGTGTGCTGCCCCATCAGTTAATCTAACAGCGGTTAATGCACGGGGCCGCGGGGCTTTTGGAGCCCGATCAGGACCGCAAAGTGAAGCCGTGCGATGGGGTGATGGGGTGATGCCTGAACAGGCTTGGGTGGGGCTCAGCATGACCCTCTTGGCACAGGGACACCTGGACAGGCTTCGGGTAGGGCAGGGACAGGCCTGGTGGGGATTAGCAAAAGGTGGGCCATGGAGGTGTGTTGTTTGTTTTTGAAAACAAAAGGAGGCAAGCAGTTTGCCCTCAGGAGGACAGGAGGCAAGGAGGTATTTGGCAGCACAGCAGGCTTTTTGGCTCCGTCGGGCACTGAGGAAGTTGGCAGCAGGAAAACAGGCTCTTTTGGCCCCATCAGGCACTGAGGGAAAAGGCAGCAGGAAAGCAGGCTTTTTTGGCCGCATTGGGCACTGAGGTAGTTGGCAGCAGCAAAGTACCGTGTCTTGCCCCATCGGGCACTGAGGACGTTGGCAGCAGGAAAACAGGCTGTCAGAAACAGATCAGCTCTGCAATCTGAAGCCGGGCGATGGGGCAATGGGGTGACTCCTGGACAGGCTTGGATGGGGCAGAGCCCGGCTTTGGGTGTGCCAACATGGCCGGACAGCCCTCTGTCTTGGCACATTATGGGCGTCACCCAACACTTTCCTCTTGTACACTTTAGTTGTACAAGAGCAACTATTTATTCATTTTTCTTACTGCTCAGTCTGGGTCTGCCAAGAGAGCTGGACGGCCCTCTTCACTCGTTTGGGGGTGCCGGAACCGGCTCTGGGTGTGCCAGCCAAAAGGGTTAGATAGCCCTTTTGGCATGTTTGGGTGACGCGCAGACAGGCTTTGGGTGGGTGGGGCAGAGCCCGGCCGTGCTGCTACTACAGCGGTTAATCTGTGGGGCCGCTGGGTGAGCTGAGCTAATTCATTTGGGTAGTTTGTTCCAACTTCTGCCTACCTACTGAGTTGGCATGGGACTGAAAGCAGAGTGTCTTGCCCATCGGGCACTGTGGTAGTTGGCAGCAGCAAAGTGGTGTGTGCTGCCCCATCAGTTAATCTAACGGTGGTTAATCCACGGGGCCGCGGGGGCTTTTGGAGTCCGATCAGGACCGCAAAGTGAAGCCGTGCGATGGGGTGATGGGGTGACGCCTGAACAGGCTTGGGTGGGGCTCAGCATGACCCTCTTGGCACAGGGACACCTGGACAGGCTTCGGGTGGAGCAGGGACAGGCCTGGTTGGGGATTAGCAAAAGGTGGCCGTGGAGGTGTGTTGTTTGTTTTTGAAAACAAAAGGAGGCAAGCAACACTTATTAGCAGCAACAATAACACCATCAGATGAATTGCTCCCACCTCATTCGGAAGGTACTACTAACGGCGTCGCCATTCCGTGTCTAGTCATGCTCGCCACATGAGGAAGTTGGCAGCAGCAACGTAGACTGTGTTGCCAACAAAGTGTTGGCAAAGTGTTGTCAACTGTGTGTTGCCAACAAAGATAGCCCTCAGAGGTTTTGAGGGGCTTGGACCGGCCAGCTCTCTTGGCACGGGTTGAAAAACCAGATCATCAGGTCTGCAATCTGAAGCCGTGTGATGGGGCAATGGGGTGACACCTGGACAGGCTTGGATGGTTAATCTGCGGGGCCGCTGGTCAGCTGAGCTAATTCGTTTGGGTAGTTTGTTCTAACTTCTGCCTACCTACTGAGTTGGCATGGGACTGAAAGCAGAGTGTGTTGCCCCATTGGGCACTGCGGTAGTGGGCAGCAGCAAAATACCATGTCTTGCCCCATTGGGCACTGAGGAAGTTGGCAGCAGCAACGTAGAGTGTGTTTGCCGCATCAGGCACTGAGGTAGTTGGCTCCAAAGTAGGCGGGAAAGCATGTCTTAATAGGCATCGGGCACCGAGGCAATTGGCAGCAAAGTAGGATTTGCCCATTGGGTGTGTAGTGGCAGAAATCTTCAACATCGATGAGCAAGAGGGTGGCGTTTGCCATCAAGGTGGCATATGAAACACAAGCCTCCAGAACGAATTATTTAGTCAAGTATGCTGTTTTTGACTACGAGGAAGGGCTTGGGTCGGCCGAGCCATCTTGGCACGGGGAAGCCAGGAGGACAGCTTTGGAAAACCAGATGATCAGCTCTGCAGTCTGAAGCCGTGCGATGGTGGTGTTTGTTTTGTTATTGATGAAGAAAAGGGATGGTGGTTGTTGTTGGCACAAGATAAACTCTGCAGTCTCCGTGTGATAGGGCGATGCCTGGACAGGCTTTCGGGCCCCATCAGTGCACTGAGGTAAGTTGGCAGCAGCAAAGTAGAGTGTGTTGCCCCATCGGGCACTCAGGCACATGGCAGCCGGAAAGCAGGCTTTTGGGCCACATTGGGCACTGAGGGAAAAGGCAGCAGGAAAACAGGCTTTTGGGCCCCATCGGGGCACTGAGGTAGATGGCAGCCGGAAAGAAGGCTTTTGGGCCCCATCGGGGCACTGAGGTAAGTTGGCAGCAGCAAAGTAGAGTGTGTTGCCCCATCGGGCACACGGCAGCCGGAAAGCAAGCTCTTTTGGCTCCATCGGGCACTGAGGTAGTTGGCAGCCGGAAAGCAGGCTTTTGGGCCCCATCGGGGCACTGAGGTAGTTGGCAGCGGAAAGCAGGCTTTTGGGCCCCATCGGGGAACTGAGGTAAGTTGGCAGCAGCAAAGTAGAGTGTGTTGCCCCATCGGGCACTCAGGCACATGGCAGCTGGAAAACAAGCTCTTTTGGCCCCATCGGGCACTGAGGGAAAAGGCAGCAGGAAAGCAGACTTTGGGGCCCCATCGGGGCACTGAGGTAGTTGGCAGTTGGAAAGCAGGCTTTTGGGCCCCATCGGAGAACTGAGGTAAGTTGGCAGCAGCAAAGTAGAGTGTGTTGCCCCATCGGGCACTCAGGCACACGGCAGCCAGAAAGCAAGCTCTTTTGGCCCCATCAGGCACTGAGGGAAAAGGCAGCAGGAAAGCAGGCTTTTGGGCCCCATCGGGCACTGAGGTAGTTGGCAGCCGGAAAGCAGGCTTTTGGGGCCCATCGGGGAACTGAGGTAATTGGCAGCCGGAAAGCAGGCTTTGGGGCCCCATCGGGGCACTGAGGTAGTTGGCAGCCGGAAAGCAGGCTTTTGGGCCCCATCGGGCCACTGAGGTAAATTGACAGCAGCAAAGTAGAGTGTGTTGCCCCATCGGGTACTCAGGCACACGGCAGCCGGAAAGCAAGCTCTTTTGGCCCTATCGGGCACTGAGGGAAAAGGCAGCAGGAAAGCAGGCTTTTGGAGCCCATCGGGGCACTGAGGTAGTTGGCAGCCGGAAGCAGGCTTTGGGGCCCCATCGGGGCACTGAGGTAGTTGGCAGCAGCAAAGTAGAGTATGTTGCCCCATCGGGCACTCAGGCACACGGCAGCCGGAAAGCAAGCTCTTTTGGCTCCATCGGGCACTGAGGTAGTTGACAGCCAGAAAGCAGGCTTTTGGGCCCCATCGGGGCACTGAGGTAGTTGGCAGCCGGAAAGCAGGCTTTTGGGCCCCATCAGGGCACTGAGGTAAGTTGGCAGCAGCAAAGTAGAGTGTGTTGCCCCATCGGGCACTCAGGCACACGGCAGCCGGAAAACAAGCTCTTTTGGCCCCATCGGGCACTGAGGTAGTTGGCAGCCGGAAAGCAGGCTTTTCGGCCCCATCGGGGCACTGAGGTAGTTGGCAGCCGGAAAGCAGGCTTTTGGGCCCAATCGGGGAACTGAGGTAATTGGCAGCCGGAAAGCAGGCTTTTGGGCCCCATCGGGCACTGAGGTAGTTGGCAGCCGGAAAGCAGGCTTTTGGGGCCCCATCGGGGCACTGAGGTAGTTGGCAGCCGGAAAGCAGGCTTTTGGGCCCCATCGGGCCACTGAGGTAAATTGACAGCAGCAAAGTAGAGTGTGTTGCCCCATCGGGTACTCAGGCACACGGCAGCCGGAAAGCAAGCTCTTTTGGCCCTATCGGGCACTGAGGGAAAAGGCAGCAGGAAAGCAGGCTTTTGGGGCCCATCGGGGCACTGAGGTAGTTGGCAGCCGGAAAGCAGGCTTTGGGGCCCCATCGGGGCACTGAGGTAGTTGGCAGCAGCAAAGTAGAGTATGTTGCCCCATCGGGCACTCAGGCACACGGCAGCCGGAAAGCAAGCTCTTTTGGCTCCATCGGGCACTGAGGTAGTTGGCAGCCGGAAAGCAGGCTTTGGGGCCCCATCGGGGCACTGAGGTAGTTGGCAGCAGCAAAGTAGAGTGTGTTGCCCCATCGGGCACTCAGGCACACGGCAGCCGGAAAACAAGCTCTTTTGGCCCCATCGGGCACTGAGGTAGTCGGCAGCCGGGAAAGCAGGCTTTTGGGCCCCATCGGGGCACTGAGGTAGTTGGCAGCCGGAAAGCAGGCTTTTGGGCCCCATCGGGGCACTGAGGTAAGTTGGCAGCAGCAAAGTAGAGTGTGTTGCCCCATCGGGCACTCAGGCACATGGCAGCTGGAAAACAAGCTCTTTTGGCCCCATCGGGCACTGAGGGAAAAGGCAGCAGGAAAGCAGACTTTGGGGCCCCATCGGGGCACTGAGGTAGTTGGCAGTTGAAAAGCAGGCTTTTGGGCCCCATCGGAGAACTGAGGTAAGTTGGCAGCAGCAAAGTAGAGTGTGTTGCCCCATCGGGCACTCAGGCACACGGCAGCCAGAAAGCAAGCTCTTTTGGCCCCATCAGGCACTGAGGGAAAAGGCAGCAGGAAAGCAGGCTTTTGGGCCCCATCGGGCACTGAGGTAGTTGGCAGCCGGAAAGCAGGCTTTTGGGGCCCATCGGGGAACTGAGGTAATTGGCAGTCAGAAAGCAGGCTTTGGGGCCCCATCGGGGCACTGAGGTAGTTGGCAGCCGGAAAGCAGGCTTTTGGGCCCCATCGGACACTGAGGTAAATTGACAGCAGCAAAGTAGAGTGTGTTGCCCATCGGGTACTCAGGCACACGGCAGCCGGAAAGCAAGCTCTTTTGGCCCTATCGGGCACTGAGGGAAAAGGCAGCAGGAAAGCAGGCTTTTGGGGCCCATCGGGGCACTGAGGTAGTTGGCAGCCGGAAAGCAGGCTTTGGGGCCCCATCGGGGCACTGAGGTAGTTGGCAGCAGCAAAGTAGAGTATGTTGCCCCATCGGGCACTCAGGCACACGGCAGCCGGAAAGCAAGCTCTTTTGGCTCCATCGGGCACTGAGGTAGTTGGCAGCCGGAAAGCAGGCTTTTGGGCCCCATCGGGGCACTGAGGTAGTTGGCAGCCGGAAAGCAGGCTTTTGGGCCCCATCAGGGCACTGAGGTAAGTTGGCAGCAGCAAAGTAGAGTGTGTTGCCCCATCGGGCACTCAGGCACACGGCAGCCGGAAAACAAGCTCTTTTGGCCCCATCGGGCACTGAGGTAGTTGGCAGCCGGAAAGCAGGCTTTTGGGCCCCATCGGGGCACTGAGGTAGTTGGCAGCCGGAAAGCAGGCTTTGGGGCCCCATCGGGGCACTGAGGTAGTTGGCAACAGCAAAGTAGAGTATGTTGCCCCATCGGGCACTCAGGCACACGGCAGCCAGAAAGCAAGCTCTTTGGCCCCATCGGGGCACTGAGGTAAGTTGGCAGCAGCAAAGTAGAGTGTGTTGCCCCATCAGGCACTCAGGCACACGGCAGCCAGAAAGCAGGTTTTTGGGCCCCATCGGGGCACTGAGAAAGTTGGCAACCAAAAAGCAGGCTTTTGGGCTCCATCGGGGCACTGAGGTAGTTGGCAGCCGGAAAGCAGGCTTTTGGGCCCTATCGGGGCACTGAGGTAAGTTGACAGCAGCAAAGTAGAGTGTGTTGCCCCATCGGGCACTCAGGCACAAGGCAGCCAGAAAGCAGGTTTTTGGCCCCCATCGGGGCACTGAGGTAGTTGGCAGCCGGAAAGCAGGCTTTTGGGCCCCATAAGGGCACTGAGGTAGTTGGCAGCCAGAAAGCTGTCTTTTGGGCCCCATCGGGGCACTGAGGTAAGTTGACAGCCGGAAAGCAGGCTTTTGGGCCCCATCGGGGCACTGAAGTAGTTGGCAGCCGGAAAGCAGGCTTTTGGGCCCCATCGGGGCACTGAGGTAAGTTGACAGCAGCAAAGTAGAGTGTGTTGCCTCATCGGGCACTCAGGCACAGGGCAGCCGGGAAAGCAAGCCTCTTTTGGCCCCATCGGGCACTGAGGGAAAAGGCAGCAGGAAAGCAGGCTTTTGGGGCCCATCGGGGCACTGAGGTAAGTTGGCAGCTGGAAAGCAGGCTTTTGGGCCCCATCAGGGCACTGAGGTAGTTGGCAGCCGGAAAGCAGGCTTTTTGGCCCCATCGGGCACTGAGGTAAGTTGGCAGCAGCAAAGTGGCGTGTGTTGCCCCATCGGGCACTGAGGTAAGTTGGCAGCAGCAAAGTAGAGTGTGTTGCCCCATCGGGCACTCAGGCACATGGCAGCCAGAAAGCAAGCTCTTTTGGCCCCATCGGGCAGTGAGGGAAAAGGCAGCAGGAAAGCAGGCTTTTGGGCCCCATCGGGGCACTGAGGTAAGTTGACAGCAGCAAAGTAGAGTGTGTTGCCCCATCGGGCACTGAGGCACACGGCAGCCGGGAAAGCAAGCTCTTTTGGCCCCATCGGGCACTGAGGGAAAAGGCAGCAGGAAAGCAGGCTTTTGGGGCCCATCGGGGCACTGAGGTAAGTTGGCAGCTGGAAAGCAGGCTTTTGGGCCCCATCGGGGCACTGAGGTAGTTGGCAGCCGGAAAGCAGGCTTTTTGGCCCCATCGGGCACTGAGGTAAGTTGGCAGCAGCAAAGTAGAGTGTGTTGCCCCATCGGGCACTCAGGCACATGGCAGCCAGAAAGCAAGCTCTTTTCGCCCCATCAGCCACTGAGGGAAAAGGCAGCAGGAAAACAGGCTTTGGGGCCCCATCGGGGCACTGACGTAGGTGGCAGCCGGAAAGCAGGCTTTTGGGCCCCATCGGGCACTGAGGTAAGTTGACAGCAGCAAAGTAGAGTGTGTTGCCCCATCGGGCACTGAGGCACACGGCAGCCGGAAAGCAAGCTCTTTTGGCCCCATCGGGCACTGAGGGAAAAGGCAGCAGGAAAGCAGGCTTTTGGGGCCCATCGGGGCACTGAGGTAAGTTGGCAGCTGGAAAGCAGGCTTTTGGGCCCCATCGGGGCACTGAGGTAGTTGGCAGCCGGAAAGCAGGCTTTTTGGCCCCATCGGGCACTGAGGTAAGTTGGCAGCAGCAAAGTAGAGTGTGTTGCCCCATCGGGCACTCAGGCACATGGCAGCCAGAAAGCAAGCTCTTTTCGCCCGATCAGCCACTGAGGGAAAAGGCAGCAGGAAACAGGCTTTGGGGCCCCATCGGGGCACTGACGTAGGTGGCAGCCGGAAAGCAGGCTTTTGGGCCCCATCGGGCACTGAGGTAAATTGACAGCAGCAAAGTAGAGTGTATTGCCCCATCGGGTACTCAGGCACACGGCAGCCGGAAAGCAAGCTCTTTTGGCCCCATCGGGCACTGAGGGAAAAGGCAGCAGGAAAGCAGGCTTTTGGGGCCCATCGGGGCACTGAGGTAGTTGGCAGCCGGAAAGCAGGCTTTTGGGCCCCATCGGGGCACTGAGGTAGTTGGCAGCCGGAAAGCAGGCTTTTGGGCCCCATCGGGGCACTGAGGTAAGTTGACAGCAGCAAAGTAGAGTGTGTTGCTCCATCGGGCACTCAGGCACAAGGCAGCCGGAAAGCAAGCTCTTTTGGCCCATCGGGCACTGTGGGAAAAGGCAGCAGGAAAGCAGGCTTTGGGGGCCCATCGGGCACTGAGGTAAGTTGACAGCAGCAAAGTAGAGTGTGTTGCCCCATCGGGCACTGAGGCACACGGCAGCCGGAAAGCAAGCTCTTTTGGCCCCATCGGGCACTGAGGGAAAAGGCAGCAGGAAAGCAGGCTTTTGGGGCCCATCGGGCACTGAGGTAAGTTGGCAGCTGGAAAGCAGGCTTTTGGGCCCCATCGGGGCACTGAGGTAGTTGGCAGCCGGAAAGCAGGCTTTTTGGCCCCATCGGGCACTGAGGTAAGTTGGCAGCAGCAAAGTAGAGTGTGTTGCCCCATCGGGCACTCAGGCACATGGCAGCCAGAAAGCAAGCTCTTTTCGCCCGATCAGCCACTGAGGGAAAAGGCAGCAGGAAAACAGGCTTTGGGGCCCCATCGGGGCACTGACGTAGGTGGCAGCCGGAAAGCAGGCTTTTGGGCCCCATCGGGCACTGAGGTAAATTGACAGCAGCAAAGTAGAGTGTATTGCCCCATCGGGTACTCAGGCACACGGCAGCCGGAAAGCAAGCTCTTTTGGCCCCATCGGGCACTGAGGGAAAAGGCAGCAGGAAAGCAGGCTTTTGGGGCCCATCGGGGCACTGAGGTAGTTGGCAGCCGGAAAGCAGGCTTTTGGGCCCCATCGGGGCACTGAGGTAGTTGGCAGCCGGGAAAGCAGGCTTTTGGGCCCCATCGGGGCACTGAGGTAAGTTGACAGCAGCAAAGTAGAGTGTGTTGCTCCATCGGGCACTCAGGCACAAGGCAGCCGGAAAGCAAGCTCTTTTGGCCCCATCGGGCACTGTGGGAAAAGGCAGCAGGAAAGCAGGCTTTGGGGGCCCATCGGGGCACTGAGGTAGTTGGCAGCCGGAAAGCAGGCTTTTGGGCCCCATCAGGGCACTGAGGTAGTTGGCAGCCAGAAAGCAGTTTTTTGGGCCCCATCGGGGCACTGAGGTAGTTGGCAGCCGGAAAGCAGGCTTTTGGGCCCCATCGGGCACTGAGGTAAGTTGACAGCAGCAAAGTAGTGTGTGTTCCCCATCGGGCACTCAGGCACACGGCAGCCGGAAAGCGAGCTCTTTTGGCCCCATCGGGCACTGAGGGAAAAGGCAGCAGGAAAGCAGGCTTTTGGGCCCCATCGGGGCACTGAGGTAAGTTGACAGCAGCAAAGTAGAGTGTGTTGCCCCATCGGGCACTGAGGCACACGGCAGCCGGAAAGCAAGCTCTTTTGGCCCCATCGGGCACTGAGGGAAAAGGCAGCAGGAAAGCAGGCTTTTGGGGCCCATCGGGGCACTGAGGTAAGTTGGCAGCTGGAAAGCAGGCTTTTGGGCCCCATCGGGGCACTGAGGTAGTTGGCAGCCGGAAAGCAGGCTTTTTGGCCCCATCGGGCACTGAGGTAAGTTGGCAGCAGCAAGTAGAGTGTGTTGCCCCATCGGGCACTCAGGCACATGGCAGCCAGAAAGCAAGCTCTTTTCGCCCCATCAGCCACTGAGGGAAAAGGCAGCAGGAAAACAGGCTTTGGGGCCCCATCGGGGCACTGACGTAGGTGGCAGCCGGAAAGCAGGCTTTTGGGCCCCATCGGGCACTGAGGTAAATTGACAGCAGCAAAGTAGAGTGTATTGCCCCATCGGGTACTCAGGCACACGACAGCCGGAAAGCAAGCTCTTTTGGCCCCATCGGGCACTGAGGGAAAAGGCAGCAGGAAAGCAGGCTTTTGGGGCCCATCGGGGCACTGAGGTAGTTGGCAGCCGGAAAGCAGGCTTTTGGGCCCCATCGGGGCACTGAGGTAGTTGGCAGCCGGAAAGCAGGCTTTTGGGCCCCATCGGGGCACTGAGGTAGTTGGCAGCCGGAAAGCAGGCTTTTGGGCCCCATCGGGGCACTGAGGTAAGTTGACAGCAGCAAAGTAGAGTGTGTTGCCCCATCGGGCACTGAGGCACACGGCAGCCGGGAAAGCAAGCTCTTTTGGCCCCATCGGGCACTGAGGGAAAAGGCAGCAGGAAAGCAGGCTTTTGGGGCCCATCGGGGCACTGAGGTAAGTTGGCAGCTGGAAAGCAGGCTTTTGGGCCCCATCGGGGCACTGAGGTAGTTGGCAGCCGGAAAGCAGGCTTTTTGGCCCCATCGGGCACTGAGGTAAGTGGCAGCAGCAAAGTAGAGTGTGTTGCCCCATCGGGCACTCAGGCACATGGCAGCCAGAAAGCAAGCTCTTTTCGCCCCATCAGCCACTGAGGGAAAAGGCAGCAGGAAAACAGGCTTTGGGGCCCCATCGGGGCACTGACGTAGGTGGCAGCCGGAAAGCAGGCTTTTGGGCCCCATCGGGCACTGAGGTAAGTTGACAGCAGCAAAGTAGAGTGTGTTGCCCCATCGGGCACTGAGGCACACGGCAGCCGGAAAGCAAGCTCTTTTTTTCCCCATCGGGCACTGAGGGAAAAGGCAGCAGGAAAGCAGGCTTTTGGGGCCCATCGGGGCACTGAGGTAAGTTGGCAGCTGGAAAGCAGGCTTTTGGGCCCCATCGGGGCACTGAGGTAGTTGGCAGCCGGAAAGCAGGCTTTTTGGCCCCATCGGGCACTGAGGTAAGTTGGCAGCAGCAAAGTAGAGTGTGTTGCCCCATCGGGCACTCAGGCACATGGCAGCCAGAAAGCAAGCTCTTTTCGCCCCATCAGCCACTGAGGGAAAAGGCAGCAGGAAAACAGGCTTTGGGGCCCCATCGGGGCACTGACGTAGGTGGCAGCCGGGAAAGCAGGCTTTTGGGCCCCATCGGGCACTGAGGTAAATTGACAGCAGCAAAGTAGAGTGTATTGCCCCATCGGGTACTCAGGCACACGGCAGCCGGAAAGCAAGCTCTTTTGGCCCCATCGGGCACTGAGGGAAAAGGCAGCAGGAAAGCAGGCTTTTGGGGCCCATCGGGGCACTGAGGTAGTTGGCAGCCGGAAAGCAGGCTTTTGGGCCCCATCGGGGCACTGAGGTAGTTGGCAGCCGGAAAGCAGGCTTTTGGGCCCCATCGGGGCACTGAGGTAAGTTGACAGCAGCAAAGTAGAGTGTGTTGCTCCATCGGGCACTCAGGCACAAGGCAGCCGGAAAGCAAGCTCTTTTGGCCCCATCGGGCACTGTGGGAAAAGGCAGCAGGAAAGCAGGCTTTGGGGGCCCATCGGGGCACTGAGGTAGTTGGCAGCCGGAAAGCAGGCTTTTGGGCCCCATCAGGGCACTGAGGTAGTTGGCAGCCAGGAAAGCAGTTTTTTGGGCCCCATCGGGGCACTGAGGTAGTTGGCAGCCGGAAAGCAGGCTTTTGGGCCCCATCGGGGCACTGAGGTAAGTTGACAGCAGCAAAGTAGTGTGTGTTCCCCATCGGGCACTCAGGCACACGGCAGCCGGAAAGCGAGCTCTTTTGGCCCCATCGGGCACTGAGGGAAAAGGCAGCAGGAAAGCAGGCTTTTGGGCCCCATCAGGGCACTGAGGTAAGTTGACAGCAGCAAAGTAGAGTGTGTTGCCCCATCGGGCACTGAGGCACACGGCAGCCGGAAAGCAAGCTCTTTTGGCCCCATCGGGCACTGAGGGAAAAGGCAGCAGGAAAGCAGGCTTTTGGGGCCCATCGGGGCACTGAGGTAAGTTGGCAGCTGGAAAGCAGGCTTTTGGGCCCCATCGGGGCACTGAGGTAGTTGGCAGCCGGAAAGCAGGCTTTTTGGCCCCATCGGGCACTGAGGTAAGTTGGCAGCAGCAAAGTAGAGTGTGTTGCCCCATCGGGCACTCAGGCACATGGCAGCCAGAAAGCAAGCTCTTTTCGCCCCATCAGCCACTGAGGGAAAAGGCAGCAGGAAAACAGGCTTTGGGGCCCCATCGGGGCACTGACGTAGGTGGCAGCCGGAAAGCAGGCTTTTGGGCCCCATCGGGCACTGAGGTAAATTGACAGCAGCAAAGTAGAGTGTATTGCCCCATCGGGTACTCAGGCACACGACAGCCGGAAAGCAAGCTCTTTTGGCCCCCATCGGGCACTGAGGGAAAAGGCAGCAGGAAAGCAGGCTTTTGGGGCCCATCGGGGCACTGAGGTAGTTGGCAGCCGGAAAGCAGGCTTTTGGGCCCCATCGGGGCACTGAGGTAGTTGGCAGCCGGAAAGCAGGCTTTTGGGCCCCATCGGGGCACTGAGGTAGTTGGCAGCCGGAAAGCAGGCTTTTGGGCCCCATCGGGGCACTGAGGTAAGTTGACAGCAGCAAAGTAGAGTGTGTTGCCCCATCGGGCACTCAGGCACACGGCAGCCGGAAAGCGAGCTCTTTTGGCCCCATCGGGCACTGAGGTAAGTTGGCAGCAGCAAAGTAGAGTGTGTTGCCCCATCGGGCACTCAGGCACACGGCAGCCAGAAAGCAAGTTCTTTTGGCCCCATCAGGCACTGAGGGAAAAGGCAGCAGGAAAACAGGCTTTTGGGGCTATCGGGGCACTGAGGTAGTTGGCAGCCGGAAAGCAGGCTTTTGGGCCCCATCAGGGCACTGAGGTAGTTGGCAGCCAGAAAGCAGGTTTTTGGGCCCCATCGGTGCACTGAGGTAGTTGGCAGCCAGAAAGCAGGCTTTTGGGCCCCATCGGGGCACTGAGGTAGTTGGCAGCCGGAAAGCAGGCTTTTGGGCCCCATCGGGGCACTGAGGTAAGTTGACAGCAGCAAAGTAGAGTGTGTTGCCCCATCGGGCACTGAGGCACACGGCAGCCGGAAAGCGAGCTCTTTTGGCCCCATCGGGCACTGAGGTAAGTTGGCAGCAGCAAACTAGAGTGTGTTGCCCCATCGGGCACTCAGGCACACGGCAGCCAGAAAGCAGGTTTTTGGGCCCCATCGGTGCACTGAGGTAGTTGGCAGCCAGAAAGCAGGCTTTTGGGCCCCATCGGGGCACTGAGGTAGTTGGCAGCCGGAAAGCAGGCTTTTGGGCCCCATCGGGGCACTGAGGTAAGTTGACAGCAGCAAAGTAGAGTGTGTTGCCCCATCGGGCACTGAGGCACACGGCAGCCGGAAAGCGAGCTCTTTTGGCCCCATCGGGCACTGAGGTAAGTTGGCAGCAGCAAACTAGAGTGTGTTGCCCCATCGGGCACTCAGGCACACGGCAGCCAGAAAGCAAGCTCTTTTGGCCCCATCAGGCACTGAGGGAAAAGGCAGCAGGAAAGCAGGCTTTTGGGCCCCATCGGGGCACTGAGGTACTTGGCAGCTGGAAAGCAGGCTTTGGGGCCCATCTGGGCACTGAGGTAGTTGGCAGCCGGAAAGCAGGCTTTTGGGCCCCATCGGGGCACTGAGGTAAGTTGACAGCAGCAAAGTAGAGTGTGTTGCCCCATCGGGCACTCAGGCACACAGCAGCCGGAAAGCAAGCTCTTTTGGCCCTATCGGGCACTGAGGGAAAAGGCAGCAGGAAAACAGGCTTTTGGGGCCCATCGGGGCACTGAGGTAGTTGGCAGCCGGAAAGCAGGCTTTGGGGCCCCATCGGGGCACTGAGGTAGTTGGCAGCAGCAAAGTAGAGTGTGTTGCCCCATCGGGCACTCAGGCACACGGCAGCCAGAAAGCAGGTTTTTGGGCCCCATCGGGGCACTGAGAAAGTTGGCAACCAAAAAGCAGGCTTTTGGGCCCCATCGGGGCACTGAGGTAGTTGGCAGCCGGAAAGCAGGCTTTTGGGCCCTATCGGGGCACTGAGGTAATTTGACAGCAGCAAAGTAGAGTGTGTTGCCCCATCGGGCACTCAGGCACAAGGCAGCCGGAAAGCAAGCTCTTTTGGCCCCATCGGGCACTCAGGCACACGGCAGCCAGAAAGCAAGTTCTTTTGGCCCCATCAGGCACTGAGGGAAAAGGCAGCAGGAAAACAGGCTTTTGGGGCCCATCGGGGCACTGAGGTAGTTGGCAGCCGGAAAGCAGGCTTTTGGGCCCCATCGGGGCACTGCGGTACTTGGCAGCCGGAAAGCAGGCTTTGGGGCCCCATCGGGGCTCTGAGGTAGTTGGCAGCCGGAAAGCAGGCTTTGGGGCCCCATCGGGGCACTGAGGTAAGTTGACAGCAGCAAAGTAGAGTGTGTTGCCCCATCGGGCACTCAGGCACATGGCAGCCGGCAAGCAAGCTCTTTTGGCCCCATCAGGCACTGAGGGAAAAGGCAGCAGGAAAGCAGGCTTTTGGGGCCCATCGGGGGCACTGAGGTAGTTGGCAGCCGGAAAGCAGGCTTTTGGGCCCCATCGGGGCACTGAGGTAGTTGGCAGCCGGAAAGCAGGCTTTTGGGCCCCATCGGGGCACTGAGGTAGTTGGCAGCCGGAAAGCTGTCTTTTGGGCCCCATCGGGGCACTGAGGTAGTTGGCAGCCAGAAAGCAGGTTTTTGGGCCCCATCGGTGCACTGAGGTAGTTGGCAGCCGGAAAGCAGGCTTTTGGGCCCCATTGGGGCACTGAGGTAGTTGGCAGCCGGAAAGCAGGCTTTTGGGCCCCATCGGGGCACTGAGGTAAGTTGACAGCAGCAAAGTAGAGTGTGTTGCCCCATCGGGCACTGAGGCACACGGCAGCCGGAAAGCGAGCTCTTTTGGCCCCATCGGGCACTGAGGTAAGTTGGGAGCAGCAAAGTAGAGTGTGTTGCCCCATCGGGCACTCAGGCACGCGGCAGCCAGAAAGCAAGCTCTTTTGGCCCCATCAGGCACTGAGGGAAAAGGCAGCAGGAAAGCAGGCTTTTGGGCCCCATCGGGGCACTGCGGTACTTGGCAGCCGGAAAGCAGGCTTTGGGGCCCCATCGGGGCACTGAAGTAGTTGGCAGCCGGAAAGCAGGCTTTGGGGCCCCATCGGGGCACTGAGGTAAGTTGACAGCAGCAAAGTAGAGTGTGTTGCCCCATCGGGCACTCAGGCACACGGCAGCCGGAAAGCAAGCTCTTTTGGCCCCATCAGGCACTGAGGGAAAAGGCAGCAGGAAAGCAGGCTTTTGGGGCCCATCGGGGCACTGAGGTAGTTGGCAGCCGGAAAGCAGGCTTTTGGGCCCCATCGGGGCACTGAGGTAGTTGGCAGCCAGAAAGCAGGCTTTTGGGCCCCATCGGGGCACTGAGGTAGTTGGTAGCCGGAAAGCAGGCTTTTGGGCCCCATCGGGCACTGAGGTAAGTTGGCAGCAGCAAAGTGGCATGTGTTTTGCCCCGTCGGGCACTCAGGCACACGGCAGCCAGAAAGCAGGGTCTTTTGGCCCCATCAGGCACTGAGCAAAAAGGCAGCAGGAAAGCAGGCTTTTGGGCCCCATCGGGGCACTGAGGTAAGTTGGCAGCTGGAAAGCAGGCTTTTGGGCCCCATCGGGGCACTGAGGCAAAAGGCAGCCACAGGAGACTCCGGTCTTCTTCAGCAACATTAGATTTGCCTGCAAAAGAAAGGTTTTTGCCCCCATGAGGTAACTGAGGTTGCTTGCAACTTCCAACACCACCAGCAGCACCATCACATGAACAGGGCCGGTGCTATTAACAGCAGTCAATCCGTGGGGCTGCGGGGCTGTCGGAAACAGATCAGCTCAGCTCTGCAATCTGAAGCCGGGCGATAGGGCGATGCCTGGACAGGTTTTGGGTGGGTCTGAGACAGGACAGGCCTAGGAAACTCACCTGTCACAGTCACCAACGTCTAACCAGACTTGCTGACAACCTTCAAACAAACAAAGATGCTCGTTTAGAAGAACTAGAAAGCTGGGGATTGCTTGCAACTTGGCTGCTGAGACTGCCTGGATATGATAAAGATAGCCCTTGGAGGTTTGGGGGGGCTTAGACAGGCCGGCCCCCTTGGCACGGGTTGAAAACCAGACGAGCTCTGCCATCTGAAGCTGGGCGATGGGGTGATGGGGTGACGCCTGGACAGGCTTTGGGTGGGGCAGAGCAGACAGACCTTTTGGAATGTAGCCCAAGTGGAAGGAACTGCAGGATTAGGAAATTGTTCAAATGGCCAGCAAGCAACGTCGTTGACTTTTTGCCCCATGAGGCAGTGAGGAAGTTAGCAGGCAGAAAGCAGGCTTTTGGGCCCCATCAGGGCACTGAGGCAAAAGGCAGGAGACTCTGGTCTTCTTCTTCTGCAACATCACATTTGCAAAGTTACTTAAGTTTGTCCCCAGGAGGCAACTGAGGTGTCAGCAGCAGCAACAGCAGGAGAATAGGGTCCAACTGCAAGGTGCTACTAACGGTGGTAAATCAGGGTGGCAGCGGAAGATCAGCAGTTCAAATCCATGCAATGGGGTGACCTGAGCTCTTGTCCCTTGTTCCTGCTTCTGCCTACCTACTGAGTTAAACTGCTGCTGCTGAGCCACTAGGCTTGTTGATAGGATTCGGAAGGTCTGCCAACCCACTCAAACCAGGCAATGGGGTGACGCCTGGACAGGCTTGGGGGGGCAGAGGAAAAGGAAGAGGCAGAGGCAAAAGGAAGGAAGCAAAAGGAAAGAAGACTCTTGTCTTCTTCAGCGCAAAGGTAGTTCAGTTTGCCCCCAGGAGGCAACTGAGGTTGCACAATTGCAGCAACATCAGCAGATGAATAGGGTCCAAGGTGCTACTAACGTAACGGCGGTTAATCCACGGGGCCGCTGGTGAGCTGAGCTCCCATAGTTTGTTCCAAGTTCTGCCTACCTACTGAGGCTGTAGAATAGCTAGGAAGCTGGAATGAACAGCCTGCCAGTTTTGGGTGGGCCTGAGACAGGCCCTCTTTGGCACAGGGGACGGCCGGACAGGCTTGGGGGGGCGGGGGCTTGAGACAGGCCTGGTTGGCGCTTGGATGCCCAGACAGGCTTGAAAGCAGACTCTTGCCTTCTTTGGGAACATCACATTTGCCTGCATACTTAAGTTTGCCCCCAGGAGGCAACTGAGGTTGCACAACAACAGCAACAACAGATGAATAGGGTGGTGGTGCTACTAACGTAACGGTGGTTAATCCATGGGGCCACTGGGCTTCTCGAGCGGAAGATCAAATCCATGCA
Organism: Intellagama lesueurii; assembly: GCA_037013535.1. Lineage (NCBI taxonomy): Eukaryota > Metazoa > Chordata > Lepidosauria > Squamata > Agamidae > Intellagama > Intellagama lesueurii. Next base: position 96,497,222 of record JBAJHW010000005.1, read on the forward strand.
ATGGGGTGAGCTGAGCTCCCGTAGTTTGTTCCAGGTTCTGCCTACCTGAGGCAGTAGGAAGCTGGAATGAACAGCCAGGAATTAGGAATGAAGCCCAAGTGGACTTTGGAGCACTAATGTTGCCCTTTGAATAAGCAGGCAGGCAGGCCGGCCGGCTGGAAAGAACTTGGCCCGATGAGGCATCTTCACCCAGCAGTCAAGATTTGGAAGGCCCTTGGCCCAATTCTTGGAACAGAATCAGCAGCAGGCAAGTCCAAGGCAGCTGGAGACGGATGCAGGATTTGGGGCCAACATGGCCCAAGGAGGCTGGAATTGATGCCCAGTGAGGTGGGGGGGATGCCCGCACAGGTTGCACATAGCAGCAACATAGACTGTGGCACTGCGGGTTAATCCACTGAGCCACTGGGCTTGTCCATCAGAAGATCAGCACTGCAGTTTGAATCCGTGTGACGGGGTGAGCTATGTCCCGTTGCTTTTCACCCAGCTTCTGCCAGCCTTCTGGAGCAGTAGAGAAGGCTAGGAGGCCGGAATGAACAGGCATGAATAATTGGAATGAAGCCCAAGGAAGCTGGAATCATGGTGGAATACGTATATGTATACATACGTAAATATGCATTTCCGAGATTTTTCAGAATAAATGAATCAGTGGATACTGATCCTGGAGATAGGGAGGGACATGTCACACACAGCACATCTCAGGAGGAGGGAGCACATTGGTCAGGTTTGGGTGGGGCTGAACCTGACCCTCTTGGCACGGGGACGCCTGAGGAGGGTAGGATGCTGAAGTCAGCAGCAGCATTTGAGAATCAAGTCTGAGGAAGTTGGAATGAGCATGCAAGCCTTTTGGAAGTGGAAGGAGCTGCAGGACTTGGAAAGTTGTCATGTAGCCAGCAACGTAGAATTTTGGAGTGGACCCATCGGGCACTGAGGAAGTTGGCAGCAAGGTAGACAGTGGTGCTGCGGGTTAAACTGCAGTGCTGCTGAGCCACTGGGCTTGTTATAGGTGCTGTTGTTGTTGTTGCTGTCCATCTTGGTACAGGAGATGCCCAGACAGGCTTGGGGGGCAGAGCCCGGCTCTCGGGGAATCAGTAGCACCAACAGGAGAAAAGGGTCCAAGCCTGATGCTACTAATGGTGGTTAATCCGCGGGGCCGTGGAGCTGTCAGAAACAGATGCTCTGCAATCAGAAGCTGGGCAATGGGGCGACGCCCGGACAGGCTTTGGGTGGGTCTGAGACAGACCAACGTCTAACTAGACTTGCTGACAACCTTCAAACAAACAAAGATGCTCGTTTAGAACTAGAAAGCTGCTGAGACCACCCAGATATGATAAATATAGCCCTCGGAGGTTTTGGGGGGCTGAGACAGGCTGGCCCTCTTGTCACATCCGGGGGGGCCGCCGGGACAGGCTCTGGGTGTGCCAAGAGAGAGTTGGTTGGCCCTCTTGGCACGTTCGGGGGTGCCGGGACGGGCTCTGGGTCTGCCCCAACCAAAGGCTGTCTGCGCGTCACCCCATCATCACCATATCACCTGGCTTCCGATTGCAGAGCTGATGTGGTTCGTTTAACCTGTGCCAGGCAGGAGTTCTCTCCTCCCAGTCAGGGAGGCAGAAGGTGAACAAACAGCCCGCTGGGACTACGTAACCCAGCAGGCAGTCAGGGAGGCAGGCGGTGGAATAAACTTAGCCCGCCAGGACTACGTGACCCAGCAGGCAGTCAGGGAGGTGGAAGGTGGAACAAACTTAGCCCGCCAGGACTACGTGACCCAGCAGGCAGTCAGGGAGGCAGAAGGTGGAACAACTTTAGCCCGCCGGGACTATGTAACCCAGCAGGCAGGCAGGCAGGCAGGCATGACTTGGTTGGAACTTGGCCCGAGAAGGTAACTTGAATCAGCAGCTGGAGTTGGGGCAGGTTTACAGGCCGGCAGGCAAGTAGGCAGGTCGTGTGTTTTTTTTCAGGAGGACTGGAGGGTGGGCAGGTGGGCAGGCAGGCGGGTGCAGGCAGGCAGGCAGGCAGATGGTGTGTTAAGGGAGAGACTGTCATTGGAACCCTACCTCTTTGGGTTCAGTGAGGGGAAGCCCAACAAGGGAAGGTTCACCTTGATGAACGACAGTCTCTCCACAGTAATGGGATCCAAACGCGAGCGGCGTGGTCGGAGTATGTCTCCGAGATGGGAAAGGAGGTCCATGGCCACATTGGACAACTCTGGCCATATGACTAGTTTCCTAGCCCAGTAATGGAGGGGATCAGACTGGTGGGGCTGAGGGGGCTCAGCCAGATATCCCCACACCATTATCTCTGCCGAATCCTCCTCAGCCGGCTGTCTTTCCTCTGAGGCAAGTGCCAAGGTCACCACAGAGCTCCAGTAATGTTGGTGAATGGAGCCTTCACCAGGTGAAGTCCTCCCCTGTGGTTCGGGCAAACCACCCTGCCCCTCGTGGCCTGACGTTGCTGGCCCCCCACACAAGCGTTGTGCCCCCAACGTCCTGCGGACCTCAGTGGAGAGCTCCGTTCTCCACTCCTCGAGGTCTGAGGTGTGTGCTGCCAAGCCCCCCTTGATTCGAGGATCACACAGGCAGGCCATGCGGTAAGCTCTGTCGCTGTAGGCAGGATGGAGTCGCTTCTGCACACCTGCCTGCAACCTCTTCACCAAAGCCCTGGTCTGTGGAAGGAGGGAGGATCCTGGTGCCACAGCAGTCTCCAGGGACCGATCGAGGGCATGAATCAGGGGGATGACCTGCCCCAGACTTGCCGTATAACCACACAAGATGTCTGTGGTTTCCAGGAAGGGCTTGAGCACCTCCATCATTTGGGAGAGGGCCAGCCAATCCGTGGCACTGATGCCCACCTCTCTCCCCCCAGGCAGAATGGGCGTTGAGGACATGATGTCCTCCAAAACGGCCTTCTGCTCCACCAGGAGGGACACCATGGTGTAGGTGGAGTTCCACCTGGTGGGCAGGTCTGCCAGGAGAACGTGGGTCTCCTGACCCAACTCCTCCTGCCTCTCACGCAGCCAGCAGGCAGCTTTCAGGCTGCGGGAGAAGTGGCCCACCAGTTGGTGGCATTGCTCCAGGAGTGCCCGCGTCTCCCAGGTGCCTGTGTCCCACTTGGGCTTGATGTGGCTGCCCAGGCCGAGGGCATCACGCACCACAAGGTGTAATTTGTGCACCATGCATACGATGCCCTCAAAGCCTGCCGCGTTCAATGCCGCCAACATGTTCCGCCCGGCATCTGTGACCATGTGGCCACGGGTCACCTCCCCCTCCGGTGCCCACTCCTGCAGTGCGGACAGGAACTCATCAGCGATGTTCCTCCCCGTTGCCTGAGCTTCCATGTGCCGCGCCGGCACCAGAACGGACCTGTAGCCTGGGGGCAGGGCAAGGGCCTCCCCCTGCGGCCCTGTCACCGATGCCCTGCCACTACTCAAGTCCTCTGGCTGCCACCAGTGGGCTGTGAGCGACAGGTAGCCGTGTTGATCTCCGCTCCACAGGTCCTCTGTGAAGTGCACCTTGCGCCCCTGTAGCCGTGAAAAATGGTCACGGACCACGTCCCTCACAGAGTCATAGAGCGAGGGCAGCACTCTAGGAACTGAGAGTTCTCCGTGAGGGGAGGTCGTACCAGGGGGCAAAAAAATGCAGCAACTGGCGGAAGGCTTGGGATTCCACAATGGACAGTGGAAGTCCGAGCAGGGCGATCATCTCGGTGACGAGATGAGTGGCCGCCTGCTGGGCCTTGCCCTTCGACCGCCGGCTGAGGGTCATGGCAGACCCAATGGGTGCCACTTCGTGGAGTGTGGCCTGCCTTATGCTCCCGGCCCCAGAAACCCCTGTGGCTGCCCTTTTGAAAGGAGATGCCTCCTCCTGCCTCCCTTCTGCCTCCCCTGGAGCTGCTCTTTTCCCTCTCGAAGACGGCGCGGATGAAGTGCCTTCCCTGGACAGGAGCCTTGGGTGGTGCCTCTCCAGATGTTGGCGGAGGGCGGTGGAGGACAGATGCCTGGGGTCTGACCCCCTCCGGACCGCCCCAAGGCAGGTATTTCAGCGTGCCAGCCGTGGGTCATCGCTGAGCGCCGTGAAATGATCCCATATGGCCCCTCTGCCATGTTTGCCCAAACGAGGACCCACTGCCT